>CM060986.1:64707572-65957572 GCA_030765065.1 Deroplatys truncata
TTGGCATTTGGTACAGATGACAAAAAATAATTAAATTGAGTATGGGAGTTTTGGGCAAGTGGCCTCAGTTGAATATTCGCTTTTAAATGTAATTGATTCTATTTATATGGCCTTAAAGCATTCTTAAATTGTTGTGCTGTGAATCTTGGTATGGCTGGTGAGTGTAGTGAATGTATAATGGCCTCGGCGCAGTTGCCTCGCTTACCATTTGTTTCCTTTCATCTATGTTTCGAACTTTGGGTCTTGCTTTTGTAATGCTGAATCCGGGATTTAACAAGGAATTGGAAACTGGCATTTCGTTTAGGTTTCACAAGTAGCTGGATAGGAAGTCTGTTTCTGAAAAATTGAAATGGTTTACCCGCAAAGTTATATTTGGAACGTTTTAATGTTTATATTATATACTCTTTAATGTTGCTTCAGCTTTAAACTCATATTGTGTCATTTAATATTTTGGTGAGTTACATTGTAATTGTCATTGCCAGACATATATCATTATTATATATCAATAACATATTATTGCTCTACATTATCCTTACCAGACACAGCACTCCTGGCTGGTAGTTTTGCTAGCCACGAGTGGTGGATGAAATAGCGTCTTAGTTAGGATTCCGTGAGAAGCGGATCGCGTGTGCAAGCCGGCTTTGGATCGGTGGACATCTGCTCTTACCTTTCATATTTAATAAGTTAACCCAAACATTTGCGAAATAAATCTTGGAATATGTAAGTAGATTTGTGTTATGGATTTTGTACAGTAAAAAACCCACGCCTTCCTCTTAACCACTACACCACCTTTCGTCCTCCGCAGCCAAGTCAGTATACGCCCCCTCAATGTACGTGCTGGGTACTAGAAATTAATTTAAATTCCATGTGAACCTTTAGGCCCCTACGCAGTATATAACAATATCACGACTACTTTAGAATACAGAACATGATTACAATGAAAATACAATATTTTAAACAGTAATAACATAACATAAAACGTTAAGTTCTCTTGATAGGTGTGCTATACATTATTATACAATTTTGTCGCATTCATAAAGTTTTAAGTTCTTTGTTGTGGTGGTAGAGTAAATACACGAATAGGAGAATCTGGCAACACGAGAGAGCAAAAGGCTGCCACTCGTATATGGATATATTTTTGGGTGTAAGACACTCTTTCAAAATTAGATTTCAGTGTTATATATAGACAGTCGATGACTGTGAAGTCTATCCGGAATCCACGTTATCTCTTGAAGGCAGAGGTACAAATTGTCTAACCTATCATAATAGAATAATGAATACGGTAACGCACAAAACTTATTGTACCAAAAGCTTGTCTCACTTAAATATCTAGAATTAGAAACCCTTTTTGTGTACTTTTCTAACACCTTTTTACTTTCTCTATAAGACACCTATGGTAGGTAGAGGAAGTATTGTATTCTACATAAAAATCTTTAACACACCAAAAACACGTGTTTTCAGGTCTACTGAACTCTAAAAGGGTGATTTTAGAAAAAAAGGTTCGGAGGAGTGTGTCAAAAGCACAACTTATAATGAAATGCGGAATAATACTAAATTTGGTATTTATTTTCAGCATTTTCCAAAAACTGTTACCGAAGATTTTTAAGGAAAACCCTCTATCCAAAGCTATCTTTGTATGAACTTTTTTCGATAGATTTTATTTAGTAAAAACTGGTTAACGATTTTGATTAAAACATATGTTTAAGGTAGTAATAAGTAGCGAATAACCAGGGAAGTCATCTTTACTCTGAATGAATTATGTATAATTGCGAAACTATAAGAGAGAGAGAGAGAGAGAGAGAGAGAGACAAAAGCTTACTACATAAATAATTTAGATTTCTTTGAAACATACAAGTTATGTCAAATACGTTTATTGCCGCATTAATAATTTCCCACATTTTCGTTCCTATGAGTTTGAATTTGTAAATAATTCATGCTTTTTAGAAATGCTTAACTCGCCATTCACTTGTTGTCACGATGTCATGCAAAGGGTGGAATTTCAAAACCAGCATATATCGATCCGCTTTTTAAATATTTGACCATATTTTCCTCTGCGTCCTATATTCCCCTTGTTCGTGTACAGTAATGTGTAATTAAACAACTTCTACAAAGTTTATCTTGATTAACATGAGATAGATAAGGATTTGTAGTATAGTTTGTATAAAAGATATGAAAATAAGATATTTTGAGCAAAGAAAAATCATAGGAATGTAATACGTCGGATTTAATGGAACTATGGTATTGTAGTGCACTTCATATCATGTCAGAATTCTAAACTAAGCTGTTTAAATCCATAATAAATTAAGAAATGTGAGTGTTTAGAAATTCAAAAAACGCTGCATTTAATCAAGCTTAAATAACCAGAGTGGTTTTGCTACATAAACAATGCAAAGGCTTAGGAGAAAATGCTACACGTTACCTTTCCTAAATTAGCTTTGAAAGCATTTCCATGTAGCGGACAGTGGTAGTACAGAACACCGTTACACTATGCGTTACTGAATGATCTCTTATAACGATCTATGTGCCAACATGTTTTCTGTTATCCATTCGAAATAAATTAGTTCTAGTAACACACCAACTGTTACATCATTAATCCGTCTTTCTCTATGTTTTAAATACCTTAAATGGTCAATAATGTGATACACTACAGAAAAAAGCATTTAGTATTAAATGCTAACGCAGGATTCAAAGCTAAAAATGCATTATGTAGCTCGCTTAATTTTTCAACGCAGATCACATAGAAACAAAAATCAGGTTTTTAACGTCGAGTTTTCCCCACTGTTAGAAGATGGATAGCTTCAGGTGCTAGTGTACTCTTTGACTTCATTGCCCATGCAATAATTTAATTCGTTCCCATTCAAACAGATTAAATGTAATTTGGAAGAGTTTTGAAACAGTTAAGAGTTAAGTTGAGTGAGATAATAAATAGCTTGTAAGCTCTACCGCCGCCGGAAATATGCTAAAACACAAAAGGAAAAATTATTTTCTAGAATTTATGTTCTTCCCTCGAGTATTTTATTCAGCAATTTCATTCTGCTCCGGGATAGCCTATGACGTCAATCTTATATTTAAATCGCAAAATATAGTTCGTGCATTTTAAACGGTAATTCCGAATGCCCATGCCATTCTACGAGGCGTGTTTTTAAAGTAGTAGCGTTTTAATACTTTTCCACTTCTGCACTGCAATCACGACTCTGAGCATACGCAATTACTTCTTCCATTCATTAGGAAGCCAGACGCAGCTACGAGCGATCGTCACTTAGTGTTTTCCTGTTATTAGAGCGTTTCGAAATGTTCAAAACAATGGAACAATCCGCCGACTGTGAAGTCACTTCAGTGATTCGTTTTTGAATGCGAGAAATATTACGCCAATAAACATTCATCGCCAATAAAACAAACCCAAAACATAATCGCATCGCTTGGCGGGAACAATTCGACCACCCTCCGGATCTGGCTACAAATTATTTTCATATCTTTCCTCATCTGAAGAAATTCCTGGGTGAAAAAGAATTCAACGACGATGATGTTGTGAAACAAGAAGTGCAGACATGGCTTTCATCACACGCGGCATCATTCTTTGACGAAGGCATAAAAACCCGGTTTCCCATTACGATAAGTGCCTGAATAACGGTGGTGTCTATGTGGAGAAGTAGTGTAAGGTGTAAGGAATGAATGATAATAATAATTACCACATCAGCAGGAAAATATCTGCGATTTTTCGGAAAGCAGCACCCAGACTTGCGTAATGAAGAAGCTTTTACAGTACATTCAGCATGATAATTGATTCCTCGTACTCCCCTTCGTGCTTGATAAAGCATAGTGCTCTTGGAAAATATGTTAAACTCTACCCATTGTTGTTATATTCCATCCCCCTCCAACTCTGCTAACCCGTTCAATGATTTGCTAAACACTGTCAGCAGTTTCTTGGGTCAAATGACCTAGAAGTTACTTGTCCACCACATTATGAATGCGCTTGGAGCAGGACGTAAGTGTTCTTGCGGACACTGCCTAATGCCATCAAGGCTACGGGTCAGAGGAGAGTGAAGACAAGGCGGTAAGGGAATGTACAGTTGCACAGCAAAACAGTACTACATTTATCACCCTCCGTGGTCTAGGGGTACAATGCTAGCCTCTGGTTCCCAAGGTCGCGGGTTCTAACTCGGCGTAAAAATCCTTAGCATGGCTTCCTTCGAAAAGAAAGCAAAGCCGATGATCCCGTGTCGTAGATTTACTGAGCGTAAAAGAACCGCAAGCCTGATAAGGAGGCCCATAAATAAAACTAAATTTAATTTAGTACTGCAGTATTACCTCAGCCTCTCTAGTAAAACAACTCAGATCTGTTGATGTTTTCTTACCTGACTATCCTTCCGATGCCCCGCCCTTTTGTTCGGTAACTGTTTATTCCTCCTCCCACCGCACGCATTCATATCGCGGCCGATTAGTGCACGAGGTCTATACGTATTTAAAAAAAATGATTTTGTTATAAGTCGTGATTAGGAAGGGAACAAAAAGAAACTGTAAGTTTTCTAGACCGCTGAATCAGAGTATCCACTTAAACGTGAAAGTACGACAAGGAATACTTCGGAAATGGCTAAAGATACGTAAAACGTTTTAATGACCTCTACAGGTTCCTCATGTAGATTAGATTTTATTTTGAATTGAAAAATCCCAAACGTATACATTTTAATCAAAATCATTGACATTTTATGAGGATGTAAAGGATAATGTCTTTGAACGCGTAGAAAGTGTAGTTTTTGAAAGGGGGGAAATTTGTAAAACTTCATGTCGCACCTCTGAAAGGTGATCGAACTTCTTTAAAGAAACACTCATTCTCGGGAACCTTAAAGCACGAATTTTGTGTGAATTCTTAATACCAAATGTTTGGATGAGATGCATTAGTTACTTTGATTACCATACATAAACGGTTTAAAGTAAAAATGCTGCATGTGATTTTCAAAAGAATAATTTAATTCGCCCGCCTTTGCTTTTAGTATCAAACGGTTTAAAAAATGCTTAAATACAACCTAGCATTAAGAAACTGTTGCTCCTTGTAAGACCAACATCCAACTTCGGCACAAAAGTGTCTCATTAAAAAAGTAATAAAGTAGATATTCTATTGCTGAATGCTGCAGAAAAGCTGAATAGCATAAAGAAATGGATAAGAGGAAATCTACAGCAGCAGCAGCGACGGAGCTCGCTTCTATGCGGGGTAGAATAATATTATGTAGAAATGCTTGAAGCGGATGGAACTCTTTGAAAGACTGCCACCAGTAAAAGGCTATTCGGAGATGAGCGTCAATACGGAATTATGCGCATTCACGGAAACCTGCGTCAGATAAATAAAAAAAAATGTTTTCACTCCATCACTGAATAGGACGGCTCTTAATTACTAACTGCAGCAGAGGCAGGTCAACTACGCTCTTAACTCAACTTTCTGTTAGGTATAAAAGCTCTGTATTGAGGACTTTCGTTTTAACTGAAAAAGAAGGGCGATAACAGATCTCTTGCTGAGCATAACCAGGTTATATTTATCTTCACGTCTTATAAAATTCTATTATGTTACTTTCTTTATTATTCTGTGTCAATTTCGGTGCCTAACAAGAAAACGGAAATCAAGAACGTTTAAGAACTTTAGCAATAGAGGAATATAAAAATCTTGTGTGTTACATTTACACGTCTTTCTCCATCCACTCTTCCACAAACGTTTGTTCTATTATGATTTATCTACATTAGTAAATACATTTTTATATATATTATGCATGTTCATGAAAATCTGAAAGAATGTAGCTTTACATGATGATGCACATAGTAATAATATAACAAGATGCAAAAGACAATATCATAATTTATGTTGAGTAAGTCAACGAGTATATTTGTATTAGTCTACAGCTTTACAAAAAATTACCATTCACTTGAAAATGAGCTTAATTTTAAAAGCAATTTTAGGAAGGTTTTATCAAAATTATTTTTACGACAAATGAATACTTTAATTTGTAGCTGTTAGATATAGATCTCTTGCTATAATGATTTTTGTTTTTTTTTTAGTGTATGACAAAGCCTGTAGGCACAAGGTGAATGCAGAAGTTGAGAATTATACTCACTCAATTATTTAAGAACCGTACGTTAAATGTTGCTTTCCATCTCCATAGGCTTGCTATACGTTACGAGAAAAAATAATGCCAACTTAAAGTTTTAAAAAGCTATCACGTATTTTAAAACTCAAAACAGTAACAACGATCGCTTCTCAAGCCAGCTTACTTTAAATAGGATAATTTCCTATTCTCTGCGAGGTCTATAAGCATAAATGGGGGAGTGAATCTGAGCTTTTTTCATTATAAAAGTTATTAAAGCTAACGTTTAAAAATCTGATGTGATACATTCCCATGACTTCCTCTACTCCTTATCGTTTATTAGTGGGTATATAAACTATTCTTATTAAAGCTTATTTTTGTATGTATTACATTTTTATCCAAATAAAGCATCTCAAAAATAGTTACATTACAAATTTCGTCAGGATACAAAGAGAACAGTGATAGTCAAATGTTTAAGAACTGGACGCTATAAGCTAGCTTAAAATTCCATGCTGTTTCCATGGAATGTTGAAAGGACTTTTAAGAATAATCAAGAAATGAACAATTCGAACCATTAATAACGAGTATCCCAGAAATGGCTTATGCCACAAAAAACTTATTGAAATAAATTCTGTGTTTTAAACATATCCATAGTTTTTGAGTAGTACTTTTACGTATATCGTTTAACGTTTACCAATTATACAAGTTTATATAAAATTCCTTCCGAATAAAGAGGGCTTCAAAGGCTATTCCCTGAAAATTAACCATATACATCTTATTAGTGATTTTAATAAAAATTATCAGTAATTTTTAGAGAATCAAAATTTTCGAAAAATATTCCATTTAAAGGATTGTTGGGGGAGGGAGATGGTGTTGAAAATCTTCCGTGTTGCATCTTAGGAAGGTACTGAACCTATGTAAACTGTTTGGTATTTATCCAACTTTTCGTTTTTGAGTTATGTTGTTCATACACACCAAACACAGGAACCCTTTTTCTAAAAATGCTTCTTTTTGGATTCAGGAGACTTAAAATATGCATGTACGGTTAATAACAGTATCGAATTTTGGATGGTAGGCAATATCTTCTCTACCATCTATATACTTAGTAGGGAAAGTAAAAACTACTTGCAGTTTGATTTATAACACCACCAGTTGGTTCCCAAGTCTAAACCTGATTTATGAAAGTTATACTATAAAAATCAAAGAATTAAAAAAATAACTAATATCTTAAAGGTTGTTATCACCATTAAATTATTTGCATAAGTGTGTTTTAGTATATTTATGTGCTTATACCTTATGGATGTTCAAAATTACACAACATTTACACAGAATGAAGAGGATGATGTAGTCTATTTTCAGAAAATTCCAGATATAATTTCATTAGTCAGGCAAGTAAACATATCATATTTTAAAAAAAAAATAGAGGCATTTTTCAGAAAGTCAAACAAATAGTGAAAACTTTTCCAACAAGAGCCAATTTGGAGTAGGATATTGTTTGATAAAGGAGCATCCCTGGAATATATAGAATTAACACAGACACAGACCTTTCCTAAAAATACATTTGTTAAATCAGGGAACATCAAAACAAGCATTTCTGATGATTATTTGTGTCAAAAGTTTTGCTAGAATACAGCACTACCTGTACGTTTTAGTGGTAGAGAAAGCAAGAAGTGGAAATATTACATAGAATGAATGAAACTACGTAGGTAGTCTTTTAAGATGAATAACTAGAAACTCCGGCGCAGATTTCTCCTGAAAAGATACCGCAGATCCCTCGTCCACGGACTGATACATCAGACCATTTTGATCTTTGTTTAAGAAGATGCATACTCAACGGCGGCTGGCCCATGTGGTCACAGCGACACGTGACTTCCAAATATACTATATGTATTTTAATTTCAAGCCATTAATTTATACTAAATTATTAATTGCGTTTGTGTGCGCGTAAAAGCGTGTTTAATGCTAGGGAGGCAGGGAGAGAGTATGACATTAAGTAAAAAGCAATTTTGCTGCTTAACATCATCCAAAAAAATGTTTATTTTCTTAAAAAGTTAAAATTTACACACACCTCATTTTTTAAACAGGTTTGTTTCTCTTGGTGTCTATTTCACACCTGAAAATTCTCACTATTGCTTTTGGAACAAGCTGTATGTAATTTCATTCAGCATATCAAGACAGAGACATGGATGGATGAATGGAGAAACGGGTGGTGCCTAAACCGAGTCCTGCAGGTACATTGCTTTTGCACAGCCCTCCTCGCAACGCAGGATCCTGCATGGCCCTTCTGGCCATTGTGCCCCTTACTCCTAGACTACACCAAGTAGTATCGGTTCCTAAGATGGATACTTTGTCCTTTCATATCCTCTGTATCTAAAACATAAGGCGATTCCAGAATAGCGTACCTACATTATGCAAAAATTGCACATTTTGAAGAAGTTTTAACAATACTTCCTGTAACTATCCCTCTGAAAGACTTCCACAATGTGCAGATGTCTTCAAAGAGTGTTGTGGTCGATAATAAAACAAATAGAAGGATAAAAAGTATCTTGTATTTGGATTTGGGTTATTTAATAAACATATAAGCTTGTCTAGCCCTGTTAAGCACACGCCAGCTCCAGATGCTGCTGGCGCATCCACAATGCAAATGCCACCCTGACTCGTTTATAGGAATGTACCAAAAAGGGCTCTGGTTTCACAAAAGTGGCCTTTCACTCTTTTTTTCTAATATGTCCAATCTCATTCCCCTTTATGCCCGAACGAGCCGACTAACACAGAAGTATTAACATTACTAATAAAAGTAAATGCCATAAAATGGAAACGACATCTCCGCTTCTCAAAACATCTATAAATAAATGTGTAAGCATACAAGTTTATCTAAGCATAAATTAAGACATTATAACACTGTAATTGAACCAGGTTGTCTCTGTAGAGCGCAGATATTAACTTTAAATAGAAAAACACATGTCGAAAATACTGACAAGAAATAATGTAAAACTATAGGAAACGTTTTAAGCAAGCATAAGCGAACAATTTAGATTCAGAGTAAAAATGAAGAAGTGATATATACAGACATTCACAGTGACATTGGAAAAGGGGGGTTAAAATGTTATGGGCATATTAAACGAACTAACTCAAATAGGCTTACAAAACAAGTAATGGAATTCACGAAAATATAAATAAAGCATAAGTAGATACTATGAAGTGGACTGGTGAAGTAAAAAAATTACTTAAAATTGGCAGGACTTATGCAGTAAGATAAGCTAAACAAAGAAGATCTTTAGAATCAAAGTGTTTAAGTGGCAAGTTGATCTGAGAAAGAAAGCCTCATGCTAAGAATAAGAGAACTATGATTCAAAGAAAAACAAAGAAAGGTCTGAAGTGTTTTGCATAGTCCTACATGCACTCATTTTAAAATAATAATAATTATTATTATAATAATAATAATAATATGCAGACGAGGAAAAATCGAAGAGTAGACATATAAACATAATATAATGGACTGATACCTTTTGTAGTGCTTGTATGTTCTCATTTGATATTTAGTCAGTCACCTTCTCCACCTCTGCAGTAGAACATACAAATAACGGATGTCTCTGCCATCATTTGTGCAAGCTGATACAGTTATACACAATTATACCTTATTCATCACTGGTATATAATAGATCACTGTTCTGTCAGACTGACTGAATGTTTTCAATTTCTCTTGCGCTGTAACTGCAATTTTGCTGTCGACCTGTGATTAAATTAAATTGTATGGCCAGTCAGTTCCGACTACAGATCGATTTCCAACGTGAGAAACACCAACAATAACTGCATTCTCCCCACTGGCTGTTTGCTAGGAGTGAGAACATTGATAACTGCTGTCGTTTTTGACAGACACTAGGTTGTTGCTGACTTGGATGGCAAGATGCACGGGTAGGTGTGCGGTACAAATTGTATTTTATCTCACGGGTGTCTTGAAAATGTTATTACTGTAAATCTAAGACTAATGGATTTCGGTTACATTTTCCCTCTCGTTTCATCAAGGGGAGACTAAACGGCAAAATTTCTAAAAAAATTACATTTTGTTTTTTGTACATTCTTATAATTTAGAATTTCCTCTTTAATTTCATGTAGGTATATTCGACAGCTTAGGGAGAATATATTTATATTCTAAATACATTTTTTTTACTTTCTCTACTACGTATAGTAAGTAGGGGAAGTATTGTATTCCACCCAAAAATTCGATACCGAGGTTTCACCTGAAATATATGTTTTGAGACCCCCTGAATTCAAAAAAAGCATTTTTTGAAACATGTCCGTGTGTGTGTGTGTGTCTGTGAACAGCAAAACTCAGAAGCAAACAGTCGGATAAACACCAAACTTGGTATTTAGGTTCAGTATATTCCAAAGATGTGACACGAACGTTTTCAAGAAAATCCCCCCCCCCAGATTACCCTTTACTCTTTCGAAAATTTTAATTTTCTCAAAAATGGCTCTAACGACTTTGATTAAAATATCATATGTTTAAGATATTTTCATGACAAATAAAATGTATATCTTGAATTTCCTGGGACTGTCTTCAAAAGTATTCTTCATTGTGAACGACTTTTGCATAACTGTAAACCATAAGAGATAGACAAAATTTCACTACACAAAAATGTAGATCGCGTTAAAGTACACAATTTATGTCATATACTTTTTTTTTGTTGAGCCAACCATTTTCGAGATATTGCTTGTTACTCCCTTAAATTTTCCAGTACTTATCCTTTTTCTCAAATGGAAATTCCTTATTTATTTTTTTTGTCCTGGTAATGCAAAGAGAATGGAATACTCCACGTAGAAACCAGCTCTTAAAATATTTGACTATCGCTTAAAGCCTACCAATTCCCCTTGCATCTAAAAGAAAACTAGCAATAAGATTAACATATCGATATCTCGATTAACATGAGGCATATGGAGAATAAGCGTTTGTAAAAATAGTTTGTACAAGAGTGGAGAAAGTCATGCGAGTGTAACACATAAGATATTTCAAATTATGCTGCATCTTCAATTTTGTACTGTGAATTCTGCATCGCTTCACAAAAAAAATCATAACTCCTACCACTTTGGAGTAGAATGCTAATGCCTCATTCAGGGGCTAGTGTGGTCCGGCGTTGAGAGGCATGACTTTCAGCCGTCAGACGCAATCTTCCGTACTTCTTCCTATACCTGACGTTTGTTCATAGCCTAACCTGTATGTGTCCTAATTGCATTTAAACCGATAGAATATTAATTCGCCCTGGCTGCAATGGAACACATTAAGGAGTTCTGAGCATTAAATAAGCAAACGCACCATAGGCAACTAAAAGCACCAGCACGTTACCATGCACAATCGATTGGAACAAGAAAGGAAAAAATCTGATGTGTTACACTCACATGACTTTCTCTAATCTTGTACAAACTATTTTTACAGACTCTTATTCTCCATCTATTATATATTAATTGAGATAAACATTTGCAGAAACCATCTTTCGACATGCAAAGAGAATTACATTTTACACATAGCAACCTGTTATAAAAATATTTGACTATCGCTTAAGGCCTACTAAGTTCCCCTTGTTTTGTAATTGCAAGGCCAATATAGAAATACAGTAACCTTTAAGCATAGACATATCTCTTAATAGCTGGTTGCTGGGTGCAGCACCATTCTCTTTGCCACAGATTAATGCTCTTTGCATATCCAAGACAAAAAAATGAATAACGAATTCCCATTTGAGAGAAAAATCTGATGTGTTACACTCACATGACTTTCTCTACTCTTGTACAAACTATTTTTACAAACGCTTATTATCCATATGTTTCATGTTAATCGAGATATCGAGATGTTCATCTTATTGCTAATTTTCTTGTAGATGCAAGGGGAATTGGTAGGCTTCAAGCTATAGTCAAATATTTTAAGAGCTGTTTGCTATGTGGCGTATACCTTTCTTTTTGCATGTCCAGGACATAAAAAAATGAATACGAATTTGAGAAAAAGTATAACTATTAGAAAATTTAAGGGAATAACAACAATATCTCGAAAATGGTTCACTGAACAAAAAAAAAATGTATATGACATAAATTGTGTATTTTAACGCGATCTCCATTTTTTGTGTAGTAACATTTTGTCTATCTCTTATGGTTTACCAGTTATGCAAAAGTCGTTCACAATGAAGAATACTTTTGGAGACATTCCCAGAAAATTCGAAATATACATTTCATTTGTCATGAAAATATCTTAAACATATGATATTTTAATCAAAATCGTTAGCCATTTTTGAGAAAATTAAAATTTTCGAAAAATGTTCCATGTAAAGGGTAATTTGGGGTGGGGGGATTTTCTTGAAAACCTTCGTGTCGCATCTCTAGAAGATACTGAACCTAAATACCAAGTTTGGTCTTTATCCGATTGTTCGTTTCTGAGTTATGCTGTTCACAGTCACACACACATACACGGACATGTACCAAAAATGCTTTTTTTGGATTCAGGGGGTCTCAAAACATATATTTTCGGTGAAATCGAATTCGCTAAAAGCCAACAAAATAGAAGGCATTCACTGAAATTGTTCTAGGACCCACACAGAAACTAATACTCTACGCGTAAGCTACAACCTCCACTGAAGTTCACACCAACTAAAGGCTTCTTCTTATCACTTAAGCTCGAAAGTTGGGACGTTGTTTGCCGAAGCTGCAGATATTTAATGTTAATATGCGCCTCCTACCAATACAGAGATACTGTCACTGAGTACGGTAAAACACGTTGTGTTAGCTTTGTTTACGTTATACTGTAGCCGCAGTTGGCCACAGGGCACATCGAGTTCCCTAATTTAATTCTTACTTATCATCTGACTGAACATGGAGTCTGGTGTCTGTTTTTATCACTTGGTGATAGGATAAACAAAATAGGTAGAAAGAGAGTTGAAAGGTTTGGTTCATAGCAACATTTCTTGCTAAAATATGAGTTCAAACGCAGATTATTGTCTCATATTCAGTGGACGTAGGTAGTTAGCTTCCTGACTGCCAACTTCAAAATAAAATGCTCTTCATGACCAGATAATTTCCTTTCTGAAGCTTACAAACTATAATTGTATCATTGCTTTTACAGCCTTTTATCTGTACAACGCTACAAGAGCCGTGCACTGACCAGCTCAGCCGCCCAACATCAACTTTTGTGTATCCCTTAACGAAAAAGTATACACCTTCAATTACCATTGTTTGGTGAAATGATATGCTACTCTCAATGTTTAAATTTCTTAACTTAGGAAGAAGGGCACTTATTAATTACTTCATTTAAGACTATGTAGCATAGGCAAAAGATGACTAATATCGTAATGATGAAGGAAATCAACTCTCGTGCATTTTGAGAGTTGCTCACATGAATTAGTTCGTAGAGGAACGACAGGAGTTTCATCCAGTTAACGAGTGAACGGTGGACAGGTTGAGCGTGCCAGACTGGCAGCATGTGCCTCATTAGTGAGACGGGTTTTTACAGAGCGTATTCATTAAATTTAAATGTTGGATCAGCGGAATTTACTGTTTTCTAATAGAGCACACCCCTTTTAAAGGACGTGTGTTTTGCAGAATACTCTTCCTGGACACAAAAGTAGTTTCCGGATATTCTATACTCCTCAGTTAGTATAGAAACCTGTTTTTGCGTCATGGACTTCTCGTTTTCCGAAACAGCAAATGCTGTAAATGGAAAACATTTTGAAAATTAATTTAGATGTATGTGTTTATTACCAATTGTTAATAAAATATATATACATACGGATATGTACATAATTGCCAACTAAAAAAATACTTTTAGCCATTATACAGCAAATTATAGCTTAAAAGCATCACAAAAAAGAAGGTAATGACCTTTAAAGTGAAGATACATAGAAGAGCTTAAATTTATTAAATAGTCATATAATGGAGTATATAACGTATTTTTATAATTTGGAGTGTAATATAACTTATCTTGAAGATAAAGAAAATAACATAAGATTAATCAATTTAGAAATGAGTTCTTAAGTCAATTTATATCTGGCCTATACTGTTCGGGTATAACTTTTACAATTATACAAATAATATATAAACAATAGTTTACAATTTTGTTACGTAATATTTATGGATACCAAAAATACCTTTGTTTGAGGAATACGAGAACATTTTTGAGATATAATATATAAAATGTGATATCCAAATGGCATAAAAATAGTTTGAACATTACAAGAATAAGGAAGAAACACAAGGGTTCTTTTTAATATTTACAGTCACAAGACATTAAAGAACAACATAAAGGCTCATAATTAATTAAAACCAAGATTAATAATTATTTAAATTATCCTGTATGTGCAGATGAAGTCCGATTTATATGAAATATAAAAGACAAATAGCAAAGATGAATGTATAGACTGAATCAAATCTGTAAGCAATATACGTTGAACATCTCTATAAAGAAAATAAAGGACGTAGTTTAAGGAAGATAACGTTCTAACTGCTAGTAGTGTAATAAATGATAATATAGCATGCATATATTTGAAGATACAATTACAGAGATATCCAATGTTGTGTGGTACAATAAGAAAAACCTGTATTACATGGAAAGATAAGCTATTAACATTCTAAAAATGCATTAACAACACAATCTTGGATTCACTGAAAAACAGATGAAAATTGTGTCCAAATAATAGAGTTGAAATTCCTAAGTCTATCAGAGATTGTATAAACGACACAGGATAGGAGAAGAAATAAATATTTTTACAATGAATGAAAAAATATACAATATGGACAATATTGGAGAGAACATTTACAACGAATGGAAAATATCCCCATCCAGAAAATTAATACATCATTGGCCTTTAGGCAGAAGATAGACGCAGAAAAAATATAGCAATGAAACCTTAACAAGCAGTGTATCATTATTTGAAGAGGCAGAAAAAGGTGAAACGTAAGAGAAAAGCATAATTGGCACTACATTAAACAGTTCAAACAAGTAATGAAACAAATAAGTATATCAAATAACATTAGCCATCCGTTTTTCTCCACTCGCCATATACTCTCTATATACTCATGTTAGACTAGTCGTATAAAAGGTGTATTTTCTGTCCTTGTTAGGTTATTCAGGATAAATGTTTGCTTATAAATGATTAAGCAGTGCAGAAGCAACATGCAAATTGTTAAGTCGCAGTACAAGCTCATGTACGTAAACTGTTGTATAATGTGGGGAGATTTTCTTAAAAATCTTGTCTGACGTCTTCAAATTATTTCTGGTTCATGTGTAAAATTTGGCAGTTATCTGAATTTTCGTTTTTAGTTGAATTAAAAGCAGAAGGACACGCAAACATGGGCGGTTTTCAAACATTTATTTTTAATTTAGGGCTTAATATAATCTGTATTTCCAGTAAAATCTGAATAGTGGCAGAGAAAGTAATAAATAATAAATGCAAGTAAATATTAAATAATATATTTTAAGCTGAAATATGTTTGCGAAAACCTGAAATCAATTCAGTGGCTATAAATTTCAGCGTAAAGGCTGAGGAAATACTATTGCTGAAAACGTTTTTAAGAAGTGTGTACGCTGTTTGCACATGTGAGGTGAAGGGAAGGGCTGTTATTAATCCTTTGTCCTTCAGTTGGTGCGTGTCTATCCGCATTGTTTGTTATTTCTAGCTTCCCTGTACCTCATTTTCAACAGCACTTCGTTTAAAAGCTTTACTTTCATAAATTGTTGTTAATAATTGGAGGTAACGGGTTACAATTTGTATACTAAGCGCCTGTTGTATGATTTGCTGAAATAGTGCTACATACTACCTTTTTGCTCAGAAAATAAACGGTAAAATAAAACTAGTCATTCCCACATTCTATGAGGTGATAGGTGAGCTTTGTGGATGTCAATGTGTGCAGGGGACTCCAAGTGTTACAGTCCCACTAGCAGTAACGTCTACAACATTCATAAGGAGAGATTGCCTTGTGCATATATCTATATATGCATTGTTCTTAAGAATGAAAACAATACTGTTATGAGATTGTTACATGTATGTATTCTTCCGCACATCACACAAAACGCGTGTACTGCATATTGCACCTAGAATATATGCTGAATGAAAGTGATAATTACTAGAAGTATATACTGTGTATAGAAAAAACCCCGACAACGCTTAGTATGTTGGGCAGGACGTTACCAGAAATACAGGTTTGGACGTTGTGGGGCGTCAAAGTTTGCAACGGTTCGGACATGTTGATGGGTGTGCCTTTCACATTCCGTTAAGAAACCCAACAATAAAATCCCACGGTGCAGTAAATTAAAAAAGGGAGTTTAAACTGCTGCCTTCCTGCTTGAAGAGGGCATACATCGGCGGTGCAGGGAAGGACGTACATGGTTAAAGAAGTTCGACTGTGTGCTCAGTATTTCAGTCGCAGTGTGGATTCGTGCGACAAGGTCCTCTGATGTTATAGGTGTAGCACACACCATAGCCCTCATGGTACCCCTCAGAAAATAGTTAAGAGGTGTAAGATCAGCTGATCGTGGCGGCTATAGCACACGTCCCCTTCTACCAATCCATTGATTGAGGTATGTAGCGTCCAGGTGATGTAGCACATTTCCATTAAAGTGAGCTGGAGCTCCGTCGTGTTGCAGCTACATTTCCTGATAAACCTCTAGTGGCAACTCATCAAGTAAAATAGGAAGCACAGAAGTTAAGTATGTCGGTCCTATTAGTCTGTTTGGCAGTAGATACAGCCCAATGCTCTGGTCATCAATTATCCCAATCCGTTCGTTCACACTGAACCTGCTTTAGCTACTTTCAACCACTTATGCACGCGGATTTTCGTGTATACAAACATAAACGTTGTGCAGAATTTGACGCCCCACAGCGTCCAAACCATGTATTTCCGGACTTGGGTTACGTTTTGAAAAATGTTCAATTTTGTGTTCAATATATTATATATATATATATATATATATATATATATATATATATATATTCAATGAATTTCTCGTTCTTTGAATTTTTTATTAAAGCATTGTAGAAACTCATGTTGTAATTAGAATATCATCTATAATTCGCGGTTTCTTTAGAACATCAGTCGAAAATTAGTCTAAAGCTCGAAATCCAGTATGTTAAACTTCGTCTATATTTATTTCTGTAAAAGATATCACATTCTTAGTATTCAGGTGGGCTTTTAAAGACAGTTTCATGGTTATTTTATCCTCTGCCCCAAACATGACTTCAGTTGTGCAGCCCATTAGCAAACTCTCAAGCATTTTTATAGAATTTTTTTCATACGATACTATCTTCTGTTAGACTCTTCCCTGAACAAACAAAAAAAAACAGAATTCAAAGGTAGATGTCCTGATGCAGCACGAATGGGTGACGCTGTTTTGTCTCAAGTAACCAACAAAAGATTGCTAATTGTTTCCGAAACGCAGAGTTTATCAACAAAAACGAGCAAGATTAACCCTTAGATGAAAACTATATCCTCAATTGGAAGCCTGGAAAGACTAGAATGACAATATGAGCGTTATATTAGATGATGTAACTTTGGACGAAAACCTGGCAGATCAAGATACTTTAGTGAAAGTTTTGAACTATCGTCTGGGAAGGGGAGGAACAACTTGAAGGCGGGGTGATATCGAATGAAGTTCAACTCATCTGGGTGCCGGCCCATTGTGGTATAGAGGGAAATAAAAAGCTGGTGAACTTGCAAGACAAAGAAAAGCTTCTTAATTTATTGGACCAGAATCGGTTCTAGGAACATCTCGGTGATTAGAAAGACAGGCTATTATGAACTGTTCCAAAGTGTAAAATCATAAAACCTGGCGTAATACTCCAAGAAACAAAAATTGTAAACTATTTATTATAAAGAAAACCTATGTGACAAAAGAGCTGAAGGCTTACTTAAATGGAACACACTTAGATGAAAGCAATTCTCACTGGACATACTCCTATGAAAAAGCATTTTAACACGATGGGAGGTTTCAGGGTGACTTAGATTGCAGACTGTGCAAGAAAGAAACTGTAACAGAAAGTTATAAGTTCCTGTAGGTCTTCGTCTCGCAGGAGATATACTGTTTTTTGGGAAAATGTTTTTAGAACCAGAAGAATTTGAAACCATATGCTATATCCTGTGTTCCCTGTAAAGAGTGCAGCATAATGAACTGTCTTTAAAACTATACAGGTAGCACAATAAGCCCAAGACTGAAGTGCGTCCGGAGCAATGATGGAAGTCTGTATCGTATGAGACAAGATATGTCAATTCTCATCATCGGAGGAACTTCGTCATCTACTGTATTTTGTCGATCTTGACGGACAAGAAAAGTAAGTGTGTTGTTTCCTGTCAGTAGAATAAGAATACCGGTTTGAGCGCAGAGAGAGATGCCGAAAAACTGATAAGCTTCTTTGATCTATGCCGCTAGCCCCGCCCCCTCCCTTTGTGCGCTACTATTTGCCGCCCGGTCGCGTGGCGCTAGCTCCGCCCCCTCTCGCTTTGTGTGCTCACCTAATGCCGGCAGTATCTGTGCTAACAGGTTCTACCCCCTCCCCCCTGCGTTCTACTGTGGCGTCATGACTTGATGGAATTGTTTTCTCGAGTCCTGCCGCCCCTCGGCAAATTAATTAGGTAATGTTCGTCAAACACTTTTTTTATGATTACTAAGGTCTGCAGATTGCATCCTCGAGCAATTAAGTTTTTTGATTAATGAATTGTTGACTGGAGCTTGAGTATAAGTAGTCTGCTCACGGTAACAGTCTGTCATGTAATGAAACACTGCAGCCTTCTTGTATCTGGGGAAATCGCTTGTCCATTAGCTGAACATGTTAGACGCTTTCAACACATTAATAGGCTTTTAAGTTTACATTCTGGATCTGTTTACATACATTAGCGAACGACCTACTTCCGCCTGGCGGTAACGGTGACCTCTATTAGCTGACCCGTTAGACGCTTTCACCCCATTAGCGAACAATGTCAGTAATTGTTTTCCTAAGTGCTCTGCCCAACACTCAACACTTCAGATTTTAGCTATGGAAATGATATAACAAGCAGCAGCTTCTCCAACGAGTTCCAAGTTGACCAGGATGGCCGGGTTCGAATTACAAATTCAGCTTCTAATAACTCAGAGACTAATTACGATAAAGACGTCAAATAAAGTTTATTACATTAATGTCATTAGATAGTTTCTTGTGAATGTATATTTGGGTACATGGTGTCCAGGGTTCGAATACCGATAAAATGTAATTTAATTATAAATTTAATAACTCCTAAACTAATTAAGATAAAGACACCAAATAAACTTTATTGCCTTTATGTTATTAGGTAGTATCTTGTGGAGGTGTAATTAGATACCTGACGTTCTGGGTTCGATCCTAATGTTTAAATCGTCATTATCTCAGAAACTAAGAGAGGTACAGGAATTGACCAAAGCATGATTGATAGCTCCTATGATGGGTAATTAATACTGTATATAATTTTTAATCAGTTGTCCTTATTTCGAATCCCGACCTTTCAATCACTTACTTATTTTTTCTCTATACTCTAGAATATGTCACTTAGATTGATGCTGTAACTGCATACAGCACCTTTAAACATATCAAACTAATATTGTAAATAATTTTGTTTCTGGTGTCCAGGGTTCGAATACCGATAAAATGTAGTTTAATTATAAATTTAATAACTTCTAAACTAACTAAGATAAAGACGCCAAATAAACTTTATTGCCTTCATGTTATTAGGTATTATCTTGTGGATGTGTAATTAGATACCTGACGTTCTGGGTTCGATCCTAATTTTAAATCGTCATTATCTCAGAAACTAAGAGAGGTAGAGGAGTTGACCAAAGCATGATTGATAGCTCCTATGATGGGCAATTAATACTGTATATAATTTTCAATCAGTTGTCCTTACTTCGAATCCCGATCTTTCAATCACTTACTTATTTTTTCTCTATACTCTAGAATATATCACTTAGATTGATGCTGTAAATGCATACAGCACCTTTAAACATATCAAACTAATATTGTAAATAATTTTGTTTCTGGTGTCCAGGGTTCGAATACCGATAAAATGTAATTTAATTATAAATTTAATAACTCCTAAACTAATTAAGATAAAGACACCAAATAAACTTTATTGTGTTTATGTTATTAGGTAGTATCTTGTGGATGTGGAATTAGTTACCTGACGTTCTGGGTTCGAGCCTTATGTTTAAATCGTCATTATCTCAGAAACTAAGAAAGGTAGAGGAGTTGACCAAAGCATGATTGATAGCTCCTATGATGGGCAATTAATACTGTATATAATTTTCAATCAGTTATCCTTACTTCGAATCCCGATCTTTCAATCACTTACTTATTTTTTCTCTATACTCTAGAATATATCACTTAGATTGATGCTGTAAATGTATACAGCACCCTTGAACATATCAAACTAATATTGTAAATAATTTTGTTTCTGGTGTCCAGGGTTCGAATACCGATAAAATGTAATTTAATTATAAATTTAATAACTCCTAAACTAATTAAGATAAAGACGCCAAATAAACTTTATTGCGATTATGTTACTAGGTAGTATCTTGTGGATGCGTAATTAGATACCTGACGTTCTGGGTTCGAGCCTTATGTTTAAATCGTCATTATCTCAGAAACTAAGAGAGGTAGAGGAATTGACCAAAGCATGATTGATAGCTCCTATGAGGGGCAATTAATACTGTATATAATTTTCAATCAGCTGTCCTTACTTCGAATCCCGATCTTTCAATCACTTACTTATTTTTCTCTATACTCTAGAATATATCACTTAGCTTGATGCTGTAAATGCATACAGCACCCTTAAACACATCAAACTAATATTGTAAATAATTCTGGTTCTGGTGTCCAGGGTTCGAATACCGATAAAATGTAATTTAATTATAAATTTAATAACTCCTAAACTTATTAAGATAAAGACACCAAATAAACTTTTATAGGGGGAAAGGATGCTCTCCTGAAACATTAGGTCTCTAGATAGAAGTATTTATAGGGGAGAGATAGGGAATACCAGGGCTGATGCTAGGCTAGTCAGATGCTAAAGGAGGGAGGGATATGCTTTATACGAGAGAGATAGGGAACACAAGGAAAGATGCTATACTAAACAGGACTTGAAGGATAGAATATGGGCGATATAGCGAACCGAGGAGAGGTATTAGGATAGGAGTTTTGAATGATGGAGTAGGTGTTTATATGCGAGAGATAGGGAATACGAGGGTCGATGCTAGGCTAGACGGTGTTGAATGAGGGAATGCATCTTATATGAGAGAGGTAGGGGAATATGAGGAGAAGTGCTAGGCTAGTCGGGAAGGTCTGAATGAGAGAGTATACGTCTATATGGGAAAATATAGGGAAAACGAAGGTAGGTGCTAGGTTGAGAGAGTCTTCAAGGAGGAAAATGCATTTATATGAGAGCGTTAGGGCATACGAGGAGAGGTGCTAGTCTAGACATGGTTTGAGGATTAGAGTATACGTTTATATGGGAGAAATATGGAAAACGGGAGAGATACAAGGATAGACAGAGATTGAAGGAGGAGGAATGTAGGTTTATACTGTAATATAGAGAGTAATTCGATTATAAAACTTTTCTCATCCAGCCTTACAACACTTTTATATACTTATTTTCTAAACCTTACAAACTTTATATTTGTTAAACAGTAGTGCGCGAGACGGAGAGGGACAAACAGTATATCGGTTTACAGTGAAGTATACATCCTAACCTATTCCCACCTTGTTTGTTCTGGATCTTCTCATTGTCTATCATCTAACGTAAACACGTAACAAGACGTAACGCAGGAAATCATACATATGGCACATTAAAAAAATAAAGGTATATATAATGAAACATAAACAAGTAGACAGAGGGTCATCGATACATAGAAAACCAGGAGTTGTATGTACTGAGACCATAGATTAGTATAGGCAAACAACAAAGAAGTGAATTTATAGTGTAAATAGCCAAATATTTTCAAATATTATTATAGTCTAAAAGTATATAACTTAATTATGTATCGAGTATTGAGAAATAAACGTTATTCATTATTCACTAATCTCAGATCACTGCAATTGTATTGAATCAATTCACAATTGCTAATGCCATTCAACTTTCATTCGTCTCTGATACATAAACAAATTGCAAAATGGAGAAGGACGAAAGTAATAAAAAGACTCAGGCAGCAAATTTTAAGAAAGAAGAGAAAGATATATGACCGACATTGTTTTGGAACACAAATTAGTCTTGAAAATAAAATGACTGATAGCTCTGCTAAGCGTAAGGAAGAGACATGGAAATAAATTGCAAATGAATACAATTCTAGGTTGGAAAAGAAGATAAACAACATTCATGTAAACCAATTTTTAAAAATCAGTTTAACTGAATACATGTAAAAAAACATATCACTTTACAAAAAGTAATGCAGACAACATTTATTTTTTATAAACATTATCCTATTACATTACTTTACAAAAAACCATACATATTTCCTAAAGGCAAAGGTGATAGTCTAGACATTCTAAACACTCAGTTATATAATCATATACATCACACAGAAAGAGACCTGCATTATCAGTAAAAAAACTAAACATCTCAACAATGTCTGAATGATGTATTTTATAAGTACAAGTTTTTTGATATTTCAAAGTTCCTGTTAACCATGGCAGTAATTGATTAACACAATTTCTCGATCCTGTCATGCTATAACTTTAGATGCTTTCAGCTTACTTATAATTTCCTCAATCTCTTGTGTGTGACTATTATTACCAGCATCCCTCGACGCAATTAGTAACCTCAATATATTTACTAGTCTATTCGGATTTTCAAGCGTTGATATCACTGAATCATCATCATCTGAAGATTTCATATTCTCGTAACTTCCGATGTATCCAGATTTTTCACCAACAGTAGTCTCCAGTGAAGGACAGAGGCTTGATCCGGTATAACATTCCCCTCTATACATCTTCGGATCTTCAAGTGCAGGTGAGAGAGTCGATTCAGTATAACATGTTGCTCTATGAAACTTAAATCTTGACAAAGAACGATTCTTAAAAATCCGCCCGCATACACAGCATCTAATAACGCGTTTTCCTCCATGTGTAATGTATGAAAAATCGTGTTTCTCATTCGTCAGTTGCACAGATTTTCTTGGGCAGTAGCTCATGCTAAAACTAAAAGAAATTAAATGAATACGTGAATGCTAACGCTCGAAGGAATTAAAAGCGAATGAATGAATTCATAACACGCACCTATGTATATATCCAGGATGAGGACGACGGAGGGAATTGCGATCAATGCATAGCAGGGAGAAAGGATACTCTCTTGAAACATTAGTCATCTAAACAACTATTGTTCACGGAGCCTGTAGACGTCAGGTTGAATAGGACAGACCTCAGCTTCAAATCTTTAAGGGTACGGACCCCTGGCTTTTGCCTGGCATGTACACTAAACCATCCTAACAGCGTAACATTACATAACAACAACACGTAACCAGAACATGACGAGTGCGAGCATGGAAAAAAGGATGCTCGCTGAGAACATTAGTGGAAAAGGATGCTCTCTGGAAACAGTCGCCATCCGCACAACGGATTGTCCCTAACATTTCCAGATTTCAAAACGTTCAACATCGTGACGCGCTACTGTCATCTACATTTCGACGAAATTTTACCTCCTGAATTAGTTTGATGCTCTGTATAGAACCTCAGAACATGCATTACGCTGCGTGCACCTAGCGTTTCCAGCTCCTGAATCGTTCCAGCTAGTGGAATGCCTCTACCATCTTCATGTCAACGATCTGTTACTCTGAATTAAAGTTTGGTGATATGTATAGACCTGTACAACATGCATTACACTATGTAACAGACTCATCACGCTATGTAACAACACAATCACGCTATGTAACAACTGATCACGCTATGTAACAACATGATCACGCTATGTAACAACCTGAGCACGCTATGTAACAACATGATCACGCTATGTAACAACTGATCACGCTATGTAACAACATGTTCACGCTATGTAACAACCTGAGCACGCTATGTAACAATACGATCACGCTATGTAACAACCTGATTACGCTATGTAACAACTGATCACGCTATGTAACAACATGATCACGCTATGTAACAACCTGAGCACGCTATGTAACAACATGATCACGCTATGTAACAACCTGAGCACGCCATGTAACAACATGATCACGCTATGTAACAACATGTTCACGCTATGTAACAACACGATCACCCTATGTAACAACCTGAGCACGCTATGTAACAACATGATCACGCTATGTAACAACATGATCACGCTATGTAACAACCTGAGCACGCTATGTAACAACATGATCACGCTATGTAACAACATGAACACGCTATGTAACAACCTGAGCATGCTATGTAACAACCTGAGCACGCTATGTAACAAACTGAGCACGCTATGTAACAACATGTTCACGCTATGTAACAACCTGAGCACGCTATGTAACAATACGATCACGCTATGTAACAACCTGATTACGCTATGTAACAACTGATCACGCTATGTAACAACATGATCACGCTATGTAACAACCTGAGCACGCTATGTAACAACATGATCACGCTATGTAACAACATGATCACGCTATGTAACAACTGATCACGCTATGTAACAACTGATCACGCTATGTAACAACATGATCACGCTATGTAACAACATGATCACGCTATGTAACAACATGATCACGCTATGTAACAACCTGAGCACGCTATGTAACAACATGATCACGCTATGTAACAACCTGAGCACGCTATGTAACAACCTAAGCACGCTATGTAACAACATGTTCACGCTATGTAACAACTGATCACGCTATGTAACAACATGATCACGCTATGTAACAACCTGAGCACGCTATGTAACAACATGATCACGCTATGTAACAACTGATCACGCTATGTAACAACCTGAGCAGGCTATATAACAACATGTTCACGCTATGTAACAACCTGAGCACACTATGTAACAATACGATCACGCTATGTAACAACCTGATTACGCTATGTAACAACTGATCACACTATGTAACAACATGATCACGCTATGTAACAACCTGAGCACGCTATGTAACAACATGATCACGCTATGTAACAACCTGAGCACGCCATGTAACAACATGATCACGCTATGTAACAACATGTTCACGCTATGTAACAACACGATCACCCTATGTAACAACATGATCACGCTATGTAACAACATGATCACGCTATGTAACAACATGATCACGCTATGTAACAACCTGAGCACGCTATGTAACAACATGATCACGCTATGTAACAACATGAACACGCTATGTAACAACCTGAGCATGCTATGTAACAACCTGAGCACGCTATGTAACAAACTGAGCACGCTATGTAACAACATGTTCACGCTATGTAACAACCTGAGCACGCTATGTAACAACCTGAGCACGCTATGTAACAATAGGTTCACGCTATGTAACAACCTGATTACGCTATGTAACAACTGATCACGCTATGTAACAACATGATCACGCTA
The DNA here is from genome assembly GCA_030765065.1 of Deroplatys truncata. Taxonomy (NCBI): domain Eukaryota; kingdom Metazoa; phylum Arthropoda; class Insecta; order Mantodea; family Mantidae; genus Deroplatys; species Deroplatys truncata. The sequence continues at coordinate 64,733,186 of CM060986.1, forward strand.
TGTAACAACCTGAGCACGCTATGTAACAACATGATCACGCTATGTAACAACATGATCACGCTATGTAACAACTGATCAAGCTATGTAACAACATGATCACGCTATGTAACAACATGATCACGCTATGTAACAACATGATCACGCTATGTAACAACCTGAGCACGCTATGTAACAACCTGAGCACGCTATGTAACAACATGATCACGCTATGTAACAACCTAAGCACGCTATGTAACAACATGTTCACGCTATGTAACAACCTGAGCATGCTATGTAACAACCTGAGCACGCTATGTAACAACATGTTCACGCTATGTAACAACATGATCACGCTATGTAACAACATGTTCACGCTATGTAACAACACGATCACCCTATGTAACAACATGATCACGCTATGTAACAACCTAAGCACGCTATGTAACAACATGATCACGCTATGTAACAACCTGAGCACGCCATGTAACAACATGATCACGCTATGTAACAACATGTTCACGCTATGTAACAACACGATCACCCTATGCAACAACCTGAGCACGCTATGTAACAACCTGATCACGCTATGTAACAACATGATCACGCTATGTAACAACCTGAGCACGCTATGTAACAAACTGAGCACGCTATGTAACAACCTGAGCACGCTATGTAACAACATGAACACGCTATGTAACAACCTGAGCAAGCTATGTAACAACCTGAGCACGCTATGTAACAACATGTTCACGCTATGTAACATGAACACGCTATGTAACAATACGATCACGCTATGTAAAAACCTGATTACGCTATGTAACAACTGATCACACTATGTAACAACATGATCACGCTATGTAACAACCTGAGCACGTTATGTAACAACATGATCACGCTATGTAACAACCTGAGCACGCCATGTAACAACATGATCACGCTATGTAACAACATGTTCACGCTATGTAACAAAACGATCACCCTATGTAACAACCTGAGCACGTTATGTAACAACATGATCACGCTATGTAACAACATGTTCACGCTATGTAACAATACGATCAAGCTATGTAACAACACGATCACGCTATGTAACAACATGATCACGCTATGTAACAACATGAACACGCTATGTAACAACCTGAGCACGTTATGTAACAACATGATCACCCTATGTAACAACATGAACACGCTATGTAACAACATGATCACGCTATGTAACAACCTGAGTACGCTATGTAACAACATGATCACGCTATGTAACAACCTGATCACGCTATGTAACAACACGATCACGCTATGTAACAACACGATCACGCTATGTAACAACCTGATCACGCTATGTAACAACATGTTCACGCTATGTAACAACATGATCACGCTATGTAACAACCTGATCACGCTATGTAACAACCTGATCACGCTATGTAACAACGCGATCACGCTATGTAACAACATGATCACGCTATGTAACAACATGATCACGCTATGTAAATAGGGTGGACCATTTAAGTTGAGGCTATACAATATATCCAAAACTAAGCGTTGTAGAAAGAAATGTCTTTAATAAAACTTGACTGATATTATGGCGAAAGTAAATGGTCTGTTTAAATGGGACCCTAATTGTAGGTTCCCATTTAAAAAAATAAATTGACCCAAAATGACCCTCACAACGTCCTCCAAACGAAATACGACTAGCGGCATTTACTTTCGCCATAATATCAGTCAAGTTTTATTAAAGACATTTCTTTCTACAACGCTTAGTTTTGGATATATTGTATAGCCTCAACTTAAATGGTCCACCCTATTTACATAGCGTGATCATGTTGTTACATTGCGTGATCATGTTGTTACATAGCGTGATCGCATTGTTACATAGCGTGATCAGGTTGTTACATAGCGTGATCAGGTTGTTACATAGCGTGATCATGTTGTTACATAGCGTGAACATGTTGTTACATAGCGTGATCAGGTTGTTACATAGCGTGATCGTGTTGTTACATAGCGTGATCGTGTTGTTACATAGCGTGATCAGGTTGTTACATAGCGTGATCATGTTGTTACATAGCGTACTCAGGTTGTTACATAGCGTGATCATGTTGTTACATAGCGTGTTCATGTTGTTACATAGCGTGATCATGTTGTTATATGACGTGCTCAGGTTGTTACATAGCGTGTTCATGTTGTTACATAGCGTGATCATGTTGTTACATAGCGTGATCGTGTTGTTACATAGCTTGATCGTATTGTTACATAGCGTGAACATGTTGTTACATAGCGTGATCACGTTGTTACATAACGTGCTCAGGTTGTTACATAGGGTGATCGTGTTGTTACATAGCGTGAACATGTTGTTACATAGCGTGATCATGTTGTTACATGGCGTGCTCAGGTTGTTACATAGCGTGATCATGTTGTTACATAACGTGCTCAGGTTGTTACATAGCGTGATCATGTTGTTATATAGCGTGATCAGTTGTTACATAGCGTAATCAGGTTGTTACATAGCGTGATCGTATTGTTACATAGCGTGTTCATGTTGTTACATAGCGTGAACATGTTGTTACATAGCGTGCTCAGGTTGTTACATAGCTTGCTCAGGTTGTTACATAGCGTGTTCATGTTGTTACATAGCGTGCTCAGGTTGTTACATAGCGTGCTCAGTTTGTTACATAGCGTGCTCAGGTTGTTACATAGCGTGATCATGTTGTTACATAGCGTGATCAGGTTGTTACATAGCGTGCTCGGGTTGTTACATAGGGTGATCGTGTTGTTACATAGCGTGATCATGTTGTTACATAGCGTGATCATGTTGTTACATGGCGTGCTCAGGTTGTTACATAGCGTGATCATGTTGTTACATAGCGTGCTCAGGTTGTTACATAGCGTGATCATGTTGTTACATAGGGTGATCGTGTTGTTACATAGCGTGAACATGTTGTTACATAGCGTGATCATGTTGTTACATAGCGTGAACATGTTGTTACATAGCGTGCTCAGGTTGTTACATAGCATGCTCAGGTTGTTACATAGCGTGAACATGTTGTTACATAGCGTGCTTAGGTTGTTACATAGCGTGCTCAGGTTGTTACATAGCGTGATCATGTTGTTACATAGGTGCTCAGGTTGTTACATAGCGTGATCATGTTGTTACATAGCGTGATCATGTTGTTACATAGCGTGATCATGTTGTTACATAGCGTGATCAGTTGTTACATAGCGTGACCATGTTGTTACATAGCGTGATCATGTTGTTACATAGCGTGCTCAGGTTGTTACATAGCGTGATCATATTGTTACATAGCGTGATCAGTTGTTACATAGCGTAATCAGGTTGTTACATAGCGTGAACCTATTGTTACATAGCGTGCTCAGGTTGTTACATAGCGTGCTCAGGTTGTTACATAGCGTGAACATGCTGTTACATAGCGTGCTCAGTTTGTTACATAGCGTGCTCAGGTTGTTACATAGCATGCTCAGGTTGTTACATAGCGTGTTCATGTTGTTACATAGCGTGATCATGTTGTTACATAGCGTGCTCAGGTTGTTACATAGCGTGATCATGTTGTTACATAGCGTGATCATGTTGTTACATAGCGTGCTCAGGTTGTTACATAGGGTGATCGTGTTGTTACATAGCGTGAACATGTTGTTACATAGCGTGATCATGTTGTTACCTGGCGTGCTCAGGTTGTTACATAGCGTGATCATGTTGTTACATAGCGTGCTCAGGTTGTTACATAGCGTGATCATGTTGTTACATAGTGTGATCAGTTGTTACATAGCGTAATCAGGTTGTTACATAGCGTGATCGTATTGTTACATAGCGTGCTCAGGTTGTTACATAGCGTGAACATGTTGTTATATAGCCTGCTCAGGTTGTTACATAGCGTGAACAGTTGTTACATAGCGTGATCATGTTGTTACATAGCGTGCTCAGGTTGTTACATAGCGTGATCATGTTGTTACATAGCGTGATCAGTTGTTACATAGCGTGAACATGTTGTTACATAGCGTGCTTAGGTTGTTACATAGCGTGCTCAGGTTGTTACATAGCGTGATCATGTTGTTACATAGCGTGCTCAGGTTGTTACATAGCGTGATCATGTTGTTACATAGCGTGATCATGTTGTTACATAGCGTGATCATGTTGTTTCATAGCGTGATCAGTTGTTACATAGCGTGATCATGTTGTTACATAGCGTGATCATGTTGTTACATAGCGTGCTCAGGTTGTTACATAGCGTGATCATGTTGTTACATAGCGTGATCAGTTGTTACATAGCGTAATCAGGTTGTTACATAGCGTGATCGTATTGTTACATAGCGTGCTCAGGTAATTACATAGCGTGAACATGTTGTTACATAGCGTGCTCAGTTTGTTACATAGCGTGCTCAGGTTGTTACATAGCATGCTCAGGTTGTTACATAGCGTGTTCATGTTGTTACATAGCGTGATCATGTTGTTACATAGCGTGCTCAGGTTGTTACATAGCGTGATCATGTTGTTACATAGCGTGATCATGTTGTTACATAGCGTGCTCAGGTTGTTACATAGGGTGATCGTGTTGTTACATAGCGTGAACATGTTGTTACATAGCGTGATCATGTTGTTACATGGCGTGCTCAGGTTGTTACATAGCGTGATCATGTTGTTACATAGCGTGCTCAGGTTGTTACATAGCGTGATCATGTTGTTACATAGTGTGATCAGTTGTTACATAGCGTAATCAGGATGTTACATAGCGTGATCGTATTGTTACATAGCGTGATCATGTTGTTACATAGCGTGCTCAGGTTGTTACATAGGGTTATCGTGTTGTTACATAGCGTGAACATGTTGTTACATAGCGTGATCATGTTGTTACATGGCGTGCTCAGGTTGTTACATAGCGTGATCATGTTGTTACATAGCGTGCTCAGGTTGTTACATAGCGTGATCATGTTGTTACATAGTGTGATCAGTTGTTACATAGCGTAATCAGGTTGTTACATAGCGTGATCGTATTGTTACATAGCGTGCTCAGGTTGTTACATAGCGTGAACATGTTGTTACATAGCCTGCTCAGGTTGTTACATAGCGTGATCAGTTGTTACATAGCGTGATCATGTTGTTACATAGCGTGCTCAGGTTGTTACATAGCGTGATCATGTTGTTACATAGCGTGATCAGTTGTTACATAGCGTGATTGTGTTGTTACATAGCGTGATGAGTCTGTTACATAGCGTAATGCATGTTGTACAGGTCTATACATATCACCAAACTTTAATTCAGAGTAACAGATCGTTGACATGAAGATGGTAGAGGCATTCCACTAGCTGGAACGATTCAGGAGCTGGAAACGCTAGGGACACGCAGCGTAATGCATGTTCTGAGGTTCTATACAGAGCATCAAACTAATTCAGGAGGTAAAATTTCGTCGAAATGTAGATGACAGTAGCGCGTCACGATGTTGAACGTTTTGAAATCCGGAAATGTTAGGGACAATCCGTTGTGCGGATGGCGACTGTTTCCAGAGAGCATCCTTTTCCACTAATGTTCTCAGCGAGCATCCTTTTTTCCATGCTCGCACTCGTCATGTTCTGGTTACGTGTCGTTGTTATGTAATGTTACGCTGTTAGGATGGTTTAGTATACATGCCAGGCAAAAGCCAGGGGTCCGTACCCTTAAAGATTTGAAGCTGAGGTCTGTCCCATTCAACCTGACGTCTACAGGCTCCGTGAACAATAGTTGTTTAGATGACTAAGGTTTCAAGAGAGTATCCTTTCTCCCTGCTATGCATTGATCGCAATTCCCTCCGTCGTCCTCATCCTGGATATATACATAGGTGCGTGTTATGAATTCATTCATTCGCTTTTAATTCCTTCGAGCGTTAGCATTCACGTATTCATTTAATTTCTTTTAGTTTTAGCATGAGCTACTGCCCGAGAAAATCTGTGCAACTGACGAATGAGAAACACGATTTTTCATACATTACACATGGAGGAAAACGCGTTATTAGATGCTGTGTATGCGGGCGGATTTTTAAGAATCGTTCTTTGTCAAGATTTAAGTTTCATAGAGCAACATGTTTTACTGAATCGACTCTCTCACCTGCACTTGAAGATCCGAAGATGTATAGAGGGGAATGTTATACCGGATCAAGCCTCTGTCCTTCACTGGAGACTACTGTTGGTGAAAAATCTGGATACATCGGAAGTTACGAGAATATGAAATCTTCAGATGATGATGATTCAGTGATATCAACGCTTGAAAATCCGAATAGACTAGTAAATATATTGAGGTTACTAATTGCGTCGAGGGATGCTGGTAATAATAGTCACACACAAGAGATTGAGGAAATTATAAGTAAGCTGAAAGCATCTAAAGTTATAGCATGACAGGATCGAGAAATTGTGTTAATCAATTACTGCCATGGTTAACAGGAACTTTGAAATATCAAAAAACTTGTACTTATAAAATACATCATTCAGACATTGTTGAGATGTTTAGTTTTTTTACTGATAATGCAGGTCTCTTTCTGTGTGATGTATATGATTATATAACTGAGTGTTTAGAATGTCTAGACTATCACCTTTGCCTTTAGGAAATATGTATGGTTTTTTGTAAAGTAATGTAATAGGATAATGTTTATAAAAAATAAATGTTGTCTGCATTACTTTTTGTAAAGTGATATGTTTTTTTACATGTATTCAGTTAAACTGATTTTTAAAAATTGGTTTACATGAATGTTGTTTATCTTCTTTTCCAACCTAGAATTGTATTCATTTGCAATTTATTTCCATGTCTCTTCCTTACGCTTAGCAGAGCTATCAGTCATTTTATTTTCAAGACTAATTTGTGTTCCAAAACAATGTCGGTCATATATCTTTCTCTTCTTTCTTAAAATTTGCTGCCTGAGTCTTTTTATTACTTTCGTCCTTCTCCATTTTGCAATTTGTTTATGTATCAGAGACGAATGAAAGTTGAATGGCATTAGCAATTGTGAATTGATTCAATACAATTGCAGTGATCTGAGATTAGTGAATAATGAATAACGTTTATTTCTCAATACTCGATACATAATTAAGTTATATACTTTTAGACTATAATAATATTTGAAAATATTTGGCTATTTACACTATAAATTCACTTCTTTGTTGTTTGCCTATACTAATCTATGGTCTCAGTACATACAACTCCTGGTTTTCTATGTATCGATGACCCTCTGTCTACTTGTTTATGTTTCATTATATATACCTTTATTTTTTTAATGTGCCATATGTATGATTTCCTGCGTTACGTCTTGTTACGTGTTTACGTTAGATGATAGACAATGAGAAGATCCAGAACAAACAAGGTGGGAATAGGTTAGGATGTATACTTCACTGTAAACCGATATACTGTTTGTCCCTCTCCGTCTCGCGCACTACTGTTTAACAAATATAAAGTTTGTAAGGTTTAGAAAATAAGTATATAAAAGTGTTGTAAGGCTGGATGAGAAAAGTTTTATAATCGAATTACTCTCTATATTACAGTATAAACCTACATTCCTCCTCCTTCAATCTCTGTCTATCCTTGTATCTCTCCCGTTTTCCATATTTCTCCCATATAAACGTATACTCTAATCCTCAAACCATGTCTAGACTAGCACCTCTCCTCGTATGCCCTAACGCTCTCATATAAATGCATTTTCCTCCTTGAAGACTCTCTCAACCTAGCACCTACCTTCGTTTTCCCTATATTTTCCCATATAGACGTATACTCTCTCATTCAGACCTTCCCGACTAGCCTAGCACTTCTCCTCATATTCCCCTACCTCTCTCATATAAGATGCATTCCCTCATTCAACACCGTCTAGCCTAGCATCGACCCTCGTATTCCCTATCTCTCGCATATAAACACCTACTCCATCATTCAAAACTCCTATCCTAATACCTCTCCTCGGTTCGCTATATCGCCCATATTCTATCCTTCAAGTCCTGTTTAGTATAGCATCTTTCCTTGTGTTCCCTATCTCTCTCGTATAAAGCATATCCCTCCCTCCTTTAGCATCTGACTAGCCTAGCATCAGCCCTGGTATTCCCTATCTCTCCCCTATAAATACTTCTATCTAGAGACCTAATGTTTCAGGAGAGCATCCTTTCCCCCTATAAAAGTTTATTTGGTGTCTTTATCTTAATAAGTTTAGGAGTTATTAAATTTATAATTAAATTACATTTTATCGGTATTCGAACCCTGGACACCAGAACCAGAATTATTTACAATATTAGTTTGATGTGTTTAAGGGTGCTGTATGCATTTACAGCATCAAGCTAAGTGATATATTCTAGAGTATAGAGAAAAATAAGTAAGTGATTGAAAGATCGGGATTCGAAGTAAGGACAGCTGATTGAAAATTATATACAGTATTAATTGCCCCTCATAGGAGCTATCAATCATGCTTTGGTCAATTCCTCTACCTCTCTTAGTTTCTGAGATAATGACGATTTAAACATAAGGCTCGAACCCAGAACGTCAGGTATCTAATTACGCATCCACAAGATACTACCTAGTAACATAATCGCAATAAAGTTTATTTGGCGTCTTTATCTTAATTAGTTTAGGAGTTATTAAATTTATAATTAAATTACATTTTATCGGTATTCGAACCCTGGACACCAGAAACAAAATTATTTACAATATTAGTTTGATATGTTTAAAGGTGCTGTATACATTTACAGCATCAATCTAAGTGATATATTCTAGAGTATAGAGAAAAAATAAGTAAGTGATTGAAAGATCGGGATTCGAAGTAAGGATAACTGATTGAAAATTATATACAGTATTAATTGCCCATCATAGGAGCTATCAATCATGCTTTGGTCAACTCCTCTACCTCTCTTAGTTTCTGAGATAATGACGATTTAAAATTAGGCTCGAACCCAGAACGTCAGGTAACTAATTCCACATCCACAAGATACTACCTAATAACATAAACACAATAAAGTTTATTTGGTGTCTTTATCTTAATTAGTTTAGGAGTTATTAAATTTATAATTAAATTACATTTTATCGGTATTCGAACCCTGGACACCAGAAACAAAATTATTTACAATATTAGTTTGATATGTTTAAAGGTGCTGTATGCAGTTACAGCATCAATCTAAGTGATATATTCTAGAGTATAGAGAAAAAATAAGTAAGTGATTGAAAGATCGGGATTCGAAGTAAGGACAACTGATTGAAAATTATATACAGTATTAATTACCCCTCATAGGAGCTATCAATCATGCTTTGGTTCACTCGTCTACCTCTCTTAGTTTCTGAGATAATGACGATTTAAAAATTAGGATCGAACCCTGAACGTCAGGTATCTAATTACACATTCACAAGATAATACCTAATAACATAAAGGCAATAAAGTTTATTTGGCGTCTTTATCTTAATTAGTTTAGAAGTTATTAAATTTATAATTAAATTACATTTTATCGGTATTCGAACCCTGGACACCAGAAACAAAATTATTTACAATATTAGTTTGATATGTTTAAAGGTGCTGTATGCAGTTACAGCATCAATCTAAGTGACATATTCTAGAGTATAGAGAAAAAATAAGTAAGTGATTGAAAGGTCGGGATTCGAAATAAGGACAACTGATTAAAAATTATATACAGTATTAATTACCCATCATAGGAGCTATCAATCATGCTTTGGTCAATTCCTCTACCTCTCTTAGTTTCTGAGATAATGACGATTTAAACATTAGGATCGAACCCAGAACGTCAGGTATCTAATTACACCTCCACAAGATACTACCTAATAACATAAAGGCAATAAAGTTTATTTGGTGTCTTTATCTTAATTAGTTTAGGAGTTATTAAATTTATAATTAAATTACATTTTATCGGTATTCGAACCCTGGACACCATGTACCCAAATATACATTCACAAGAAACTATCTAATGACATTAATGTAATAAACTTTATTTGACGTCTTTATCGTAATTAGTCTCTGAGTTATTAGAAGCTGAATTTGTAATTCGAACCCGGCCATCCTGGTCAACTTGGAACTCGTTGGAGAAGCTGCTGCTTGTTATATCATTTCCATAGCTAAAATCTGAAGTGTTGAGTGTTGGGCAGAGCACTTAGGAAAACAATTACTGACATTGTTCGCTAATGGGGTGAAAGCGTCTAACGGGTCAGCTAATAGAGGTCACCGTTACCGCCAGGCGGAAGTAGGTCGTTCGCTAATGTATGTAAACAGATCCAGAATGTAAACTTAAAAGCCTATTAATGTGTTGAAAGCGTCTAACATGTTCAGCTAATGGACAAGCGATTTCCCCAGATACAAGAAGGCTGCAGTGTTTCATTACATGACAGACTGTTACCGTGAGCAGACTACTTATACTCAAGCTCCTGTCAACAATTCATTAATCAAAAAACTTAATTGCTCGAGGATGCAATCTGCAGACCTTAGTAATCATAAAAAAAATGTTTGACGAACATTACCTAATTAATTTGCCGAGGGGCGGCAGGACTCGAGAAAACAATTCCATCAAGTCATGACGCCACAGTAGAACGCAGGGGGGAGGGGGTAGAACCTGTTAGCACAGATACTGCCGGCATTAGGTGAGCACACAAAGCGAGAGGGGGCGGAGCTAGCGCCATGCGACCGGGCGGCAAATAGTAGCGCACAAAGGGAGGGGGCGGGGCTAGCGGCATAGATCAAAGAAGCTTATCAGTTTTTCGGCATCTCTCTCTGCGCTCAAACCGGTATTCTTATTCTACTCCTGTCACTAAGAATGTTTGAAGAGTTTGCAAATCTTAAATCAAAACCGATGTCAATCTTCTTTATAATGTAATTATAATCCAGATACAGTATAGGCTAAAATTGCGATAGCTGTATGCTATATTCTGTTGAGTACCATTCTGCTTGTTTTAAAAGTAGTGTATAAAGTATAACTTTTTAATATGTATAGTAATTAATAACACATCAATTTTAAATGTAACTTTTCAAATTTTTGATAGTTGAAATTTTTCTCCCGTCCATTGTGCCGTTTTCGCCTCCCCCAAGGTCGTGGCTCATGCAACCAGCACGTCATCATGCTTCAGGGTGATGACGTCATTCATAACCAGAGAAAGCCAACGTCCAAAAGTTGAACAACATACTGTCAGGAGTGACGTAAGACATCGCCTCATCACGTAATATATCAGGCATGATCGTCATTGGCTGGAATACGACACGCCACTCATGCCAGCGCCATCATCTTCTCCGACGGTTCCTGGAACTCCTGGGTAGGCAGAGAAGAGGAGTCGTTTTTTCGCCAGGGACCGAGGCGGAACAACTAGCCACCGTGACAGCGAGGTTCGGCATAATTCACCAAGGGTTATTTCGTCCTTTTCTAAATTGTCTTTAAAACCTTGTTTGGTAGGCTTTTCAAAATTCAATATTTAACTCTTGGTGCTTTTCCAAAGTCTTGTACGGGAGAAGTATTGGCATTACATATCACCTAACTTTATGGTATTCTTTACTTTGTCCTATATTCTTTAAACGCACATGGCAACTTTAAGCGTAGAAGGCAAAGAAAATATCACATTGTATTTCACCATATTAATTTGTTAAACAAGTGTTAAAGGAAGCTGATCTAATCACTGTAAACGGAAATATCACTTTAAAATAAATTGTTATTCTATGTGTTGGTGAATATTAGCTATTTGCTAGATCCTAAGCAATTGTCTCCTTTTCACGGAAACTTTTCCCTCTGAGTATAGTAAACGATAGTACTGCAAGTGTAACAGAAATACAGTACAATAAAAACGCACAGTGCAAAGTGGAAGCAGAGCGCAAGAAGTAACCGCCGAGCAGTGCACCCTTCACTTCGAATTATCTAAGTTAGACAATGTGAATGTGTGTGTGTGTGTGTGTGTAAAAATTGTAGTATTTAACGCCCATTGTTACTCAAAACAACACCACAGGCGGTAAATATTTTTGATATATAAAATTAAATAACTGAAAAAAGGAATTTTGGAAGTAAACGTTTCAGACACAAGTTTAAGGACCTCCGATGCACTTTTCAGTCACGAAAATGAAGAAAACCTGAAGAAAAGCTCAATCAGAGAGGATAGTCCAGGTGGGATTTGAACCCAAGACTCCGGTGCTTATTCACCTCGACTGTCCGAATCGATAAATATTTATATGTGTCTGTGCATTTCTTACAACATTTTTAAACTCACATTACTTGAAACAATTATTACATGGCGCTAACACTACCGCCAGAGTCATTAGTGCTACTACACCGCATAACCAAGTACTGCAATGGCTGCACAAACGTGCTGAGACTTGTGAACCAAGACCAAAGATGAATATGCATATTGTTTTTTTAAAAATCTGTGTATTCTATGTTTTTGATAATGCATATAATATGATTTTAAATTATGGTACAATCAATGGAATCCATACACAAAGCAGCAATAAAAATTAAACCCTTCAAGTCATATTAATTTTATATTTTTATAAGCAGTAATATTCACAAGCAGGCCCTTCACTAGACGTCATTCCCACACAATACTTTGTCCACGTTAAAATGTTTAAATTTGTTGTAAAACAAATTCCATTGGGAGTAAAATGAATAGGAAGGGACTCTATTGATTATCTCATAATGCATTATGCAGCAGATATTTGTTACACAGGTAAGGTTGTTTGTATCAGCATACTATTAATTCTGCTTATTATAGTGTTTTAAATATTTCAGATATTTATAATTGTTATTTTAGTAATAATAATAATGCCAAAACATGATGTGCCAATAAATAGTAAATATACGAATTATCCATAAATTTGCATTATGAAAACCATATTATTATATATAATTAAAATAAATTACCGTTTTTTGTGATTAGAAATATTAAGTAGCGTTATATCAGTTAATGATATGCTTTGATACAAATGTTGCATTTAAAATGGATTACAATTGCGTTCCAGCCACTTTTCTCGTAAAAACAAAACAAAAACGAAATACGGGCCTGCTGGACAGTTAAGTAAAATATATGTGACAATGAGATATGGCAATTGAGAGTTAATGAGTTTTACTCCAAGAATATGATGGTTCATAGGCCTGAGAGGCATAAAGTTCCTGGTGGAACAAGAAAGATGTAAAGAAGTTGTTCTAGAAAGCAAAAGTTACTCCGGTAGAAATTACAAAGGGAGTTGGAGAGGACAGAAAAGAGAAGGAATCAAGGAAAGAACTATGGATATACACAGAACAAGACTTTCGTGTGCATTATGAATGCTCAAATCATAGTGAAACATTTGGAGGAGATTATTTTCTGTGAATGTACTGCGGATGGAAAAACAAATATTTTTGTATCCATGTAAAAAAATCTGATGTGTTACACTCCCATGACTTTCTCTACCCTTGTACAAACCATTTTTACAAACACTTATTCCCCATATGCTTCATGTTAATCAAGATATCGAGATGTTAATCTTATTAGTAATTTTCTTGTAGATGCAAGGGGATTTGGTAGACTTTAAGCGATTATCAAAAATTTTAATAGCTGGTTGCTATGTGGAGTAGTCCATTCTCTTTGCATTACCAGGACCAAAACAAATGAATAACGAACTTCCATTTGAGAAAAAGTATAAATATTGGAAAAGTTAAGGGAATAACAAGCAATATCTCGAAAATGGTTCACTCAACAACAAAAATATATGAGACATAAATTGTGTATATATTTTTGTATAGTAAAAGTTTATCTATCTCTTATGGTTTAGCAGTTATGCAAAAGTCGTTCACAATGAAGAATACTTTTGGAGACATTCCCAGAAAATTCCAGATATACATTTCATTTCTCATGAAAATATCTTAAATATATGATATTTTAATCAAAATCGTTAGAGCCATTTTTGAGAAAATTAAAAATTTCGAAAAATTTTCCATGTAAAGGGTAATCGGGTGGGGGGATTTTCTTGAAAACCTTCGTGTCGCATCTCTGGAAGATACTGAACCTAAATACCTAGTTTGGTGTTTATCGGACTGTTCGTTTTTGAGTTATGCTTTTCATAGACACACAGACAGACCCAACATGGGTATATTTCCAAAAATGCTTTTTTAGGATTCAGGGGGTCTCAAAACATATATTTCCGGTGAAATCTCGGTATCGAATGTTTGGGTGGAATACAATACTTCCCCTACTTACTGTACGTAGTAAAGAAAGTAAAAAAGTGGCACACATTCATGTTGTTAAAATCTTGTAGAATACTTTGGCATTAATCAAATCTATATCTCTGAAAGTATGCTTAACTAGCAAGTGATTATTTGTCATTATTCAGAACACAATCATTGGAGATGATTTTGAGAATATAAAGATTCTCCTTGTAAAGATTATCCTCGTAAAGTGGGAATTCGGTGGGATTTCTTGAATCGTGTCGCATCCTTCTAAAATGCTGTACTTCAGTACCAAGTTTGGTAGCTATACCAAATTTCATTTGAGTTATGCTGCACAACTACCTTCTCTCTTACCCCTACCCACGCAAATACTAACCTATTCTTATAAAATATGTTTTTAGATTCAGGAGATTTTGTGTATTTCCAGTGAAATACCAGTATCGAATTTTGTGTCTAATACAATATTTACCCTACTTACAGTGAGTGGAAAAGTTAAGCTAGTTTATCTAATTGTGTTACAGCCACCGAGTAAATATTATATGTACTAAAGTGTTTCATGTAGAGTCAGATTTAATATACGAGTATCAAATCCGAATTACGAAAGAAAACAATATAGAAGAAGACTTCACGTAGATAAAACAAAGTCCTAGGAGTAATTACATGATAAAGAAGAATTCACTCTATGCAAAGTTATATATATATATACCGGTTGAGTCTGCTATCCCTACCATTTTGGAAGTAGTCTACCCTTCAAGCCGCAATTGTGCTTAAAGTCGATTTTCTTCTTCTTACGAATTCCCTAACTGACGTTTGTAGATAGATGAAGACTCAAGCATCCAGCGGAAAAGCGGTTTCAGAGACGAAGTACTCTGTAGTAAACTACATTTCAAAAACACACCACTCAGATTTTACAAGCCTTCGCGTCACAGTGTACATAGCTCTTCAACTGATTAAATCCCCCGATAAAAATCTAAGAATCATATGCATGTGTTCAGTATCAAATCCATTAAAACAAAATTGTGAGATTTTGTAAATGGACACAGAATAGACGAAGATAAATTAGGGACACGCCTATTTCCTAAACGGACACTGTAAATTCAAGACAAAAAGCTTATTAAACACAGTTTTCTTTCAATTTCAGGGTAAACTACGACATGTACATTTCAAATAACATACATAATAACTTGTGTAGGTTTAGTAATTATGGTAGATGTCCAACAAAGAATTAAAACACATAAAATGTTATACCTGCACGGCGTCTGGTATGCATGAGCTAAAGTTGAACCGCAAAGTTTCTCTCGACCAAGTCCGAGAAGTGAGCGAGTGCGTTGTTGGTTTTTTTTATTTTTCTTCTGATTAACGCTTGTAAATCGATTACACAAAAATGTAGTTTTACAATTTCCGAGTTTTTAACGAAATTATAATCTAAATAGTTGTTGACTGCATAACTTTTTAATGGAACGGGTATAAAAACCTGCACACAAACTGTGATTTTATACGTTTCTGTCCCATTTGGCTGGTATTATACCAAAAAGCAATGTTTTGAATGCGACTGCCTTCACTCCTCATGCGTATGCAACTGTGACAGCATACAGTCAGATTTGCGCCACAGACGAGTACATCGATATACGCTTTATCTAGGAGAGGCGAGAGCAAATGCACAACAATCACAGCATTTACTCCAGGAGGGATGTGCAAATAGTCGGCAACCTACACCAAAAACTTTCCAGAATGTTGAAAAACGTTTGCATACAGCATCACCACCTGCAAGAAGCGTCCAGTGAGACACACCAGTGAGCACCGGTGTTCATACAGAAGCCGTTTCGAATGACAAACGAAACAATCCACATTAGTACACGGGCTATTGCACAAGAGGTAAAAATTAGCTTAACTTCTGTGGTGCAGGTACTCCTAGACAATAAGTTTATCCATATAATTTGTAGCTACACCAAGCACTCCATGAGAGATTTTGAAGGTCGGGTACACGTCTATGAATGGATGCTGGGGCGAGTGGCAAATAATATGGAGTTTGTCTCCAGAATCCTTTGAGTTTTTCGGATAATCAGACTTCCACAACAACGGGAGTGTACATCGCCACAACATGCATTTTTGGAGTTGATAAGCCTTACTGGGAAGGCAGCTTTCCAAGAGCAGTGGGGAGTGAAATTCTGGTGGGAATCTTGGGCCACCATCTTATTGCACCAGTTTTCTTCGAGGAGCATCTAATAGGAGCACGCTACCTGGAACTTCTCCGTAATGAGCTCCTTTGGTACTAAAAAATGTAGCACTCCAAGAGCGATTAACGATGTGGTTTCAACACGATGGTATTTCACCGCACAGGTCAATGATCATCTGAAATCACCTAAATGCGGCACATACTGGATATTGGATAAAAAGACGAGGACCATCTCCTGGCCAGCCACATCACCTGATCTAACGCCTCTGGATTTCTTCCTTTCGAGTTATTTAAGCAATAAGCTTATGAAGAGGAGGCAGAAGATCCAGAGTACCTTCGCCAACGTAATGCGGTAGCCTGTAGATCGAGCACACCCACCATGTTACACCGAGACACAATTTCCTGCAACAGCGTGCTCAGATGTGTATTAACTAACAAGAACATCAGTTTGAGCAATTACATCGTTAAAAGAGTAGTGCTCCTGTTCGAGTATTGATAATAATCAAAAAAGTGGAACATTGTGGCAAAAGAGCCCTTTTAGGGTCACCACAACATAACAACAGCAGATGATATTTTTTACAAAATCCCTTTCGGTGTACTGCATCAAAGAACTCTATTACAATTTCCATACCAAACATTATGGGATATGTAACTTGCTTATTGTCTGAGTTCAAATATGAAGAATCCTTATTCTATCAACATGAAATGTACATACCTATGTCGTGTTTATACACTTGCCTATTTGCAATTTACCAAAAATAACCTCTAAACAACAATAAACTATTAAATAAAAATAAACACAATTACAAATTAAAACAGTATTAAAAATGCGAAGCATAATATTATGCATACGCTTATTAATACACATTTTCAGTAGCAAAATGTTTCCTTAGCGTCAGCTGTATTGCAAATGCATTAAAAGTTATTTATATACACTACGTGATCAAAAGTATCCGAACACCTGGCTTAAAATGACGTACAAGTTTGTGGCGACCTCCATCGGTAATGCTGGAAGTCAATATGGTGTTGGCCCACCCGTCTTGATGACAGCGTTCACTCTCACAGGAATACTTTCAAAGTGTCTTGAGGAACCCATTCTTCACGGAGTGCGGAACTGAGGAGAGGTATCGATGTAGGTCGGTGAGACCTGGCACGAAGTGGGCGTTCCAAAACATTCCAAAGGTGTTCTATAGGATTCAAGTCAGAACTCTGTGTAGGCCAGTCCATTACAGGGATTTTATTGTTGTGTAACCACTCCACCACAGCCCGTGCAGTATGAACAGGTGCTCGATCGTGTTGAAAGATACGTTTGTCATCCCCGAATTGCTCTTCAACAGTGGGAAGCAAGAAGTTGCTCAAAATACCAATGTAGGTCTGCGCTGTGATCGTGCCACGCAAAACAACAAGGGGTGCAAGACCCCTCCAGGAAAAACACGACCACACCATAACACCACCACCTCCGAATTTCACTGTTGGCACTACACACGCTGGCAGATGACGTTCACCGAGCATTCGCCATACCCACACCCCGCCATCGGATCGCCACATTGTGTACCGTGATTCGTCACTTCACACAACGTTTTGCCGCTGTTAAATCGTGTAATGTTGACACTCCCTACACCAAGCGAGGCGTCGTTTGGCATTTTCCTGCGTGATGTGTGGCTTATGAGCAGCCGCTCGACCATGGAATCCAAGGTTTCTCACCTCACGCTTAACTGTCATAGTACTTGGAGTGGATCCTGATAGAGTTTGGAATTCCTTTGGGATGGTCTGGATAGATGTCTGCCTATTACTCTTTACAACCCTCTTCAAAAGTCGGCGGTCTCTGTCAGTCAACAGACGAGGCCGGCCTATACGCGTTTGTGCTGTACATTCCCTTCACGTTTCCACTTCACTATCACATCAGAAACAGTCCACCTAGGGATGTTTAGTCGTGTGGAAATCTCGCGTACAGACTTCTGACACAAGTGACACCCAATCACTTGACCACGTTCGAAGTCCGTGAGTTCCACGGAGCGTCTAATTCTGCTGTTTCACGATGTCTACTGACTACTGAGGTCACGGATGAGTACCAGGCAGTAGGTGGCAGCACAATGCACCTAGGATGAAAAACTTATGTTTGTCGGGGTTTCCGGATACTTTTGATCGCATAGTGTATATATATATATATATATATATATATATATATATATATTCACAGAGGATTTAAGAATATATAACCATATGATAAGGCAACAATAAAAGAGAAAGTAAGAATAGGATCAGGAGTACACAGGGAGAGGAGCCTCCAGAAATGGAAATTCATCACCGCAAGTATGTCATGGTGGACTTTTTTCCTTCTGCGTGAACCCTTGTAGAGAGTAATGAGAGAGGGACCCGGAGGGCGACCAGATTTTGACTGCGATGTGCACAAACAAGGACAGGGTCCTTAACAATTCCAGATGGATCACATCCTAGCACCGACTAACCAAGCCGTAGCCCCGTGCACAAAAGGGATTCCGTTGGTCTGAGACGCGTGCCCAGGAAGGCAGCAGACCAACTACACGCCAGGGAGAAGCCTTTCCAAAGCCCACAAACCGCTGTCATGCCGCAACACACCGAACGCTGTTGCCTGATCCTTTAACCTTAAAATAGATAAGATGATGAAGACAGGAAATTATGAGCACTAATTTCGCGGTAGAAGGGGGTATGGTATTTCAAAAACGATTTGATATCTCTTTGTGGTTTAGCGGTACAGGGGAATGTAATGTCGTGTCGTTATGTAGACATGTTGGCAAAGCAATCGCATGGAAAACAGAGATCTGTAGTTAATATCCAGGTATGGCATTGACTTTCTCAATCTGGCTTTATGCATTGTTAGTTCAGAATTTTGTTGCTTTGCTTTTTTCCATATTACTGATATCTGAAATGCTTTATATTAATTTCTTTTTAAACCAGTATTATTTATCAGGTTTTGGATTATATAAATTCCAGCAACATCCATAGACATACATGTATAGTGAGGAGTTTTACGAAGTTTATGAGGATTAATATGTTCCAAAGACCCAATTGAGCAATCTTCAATATTAATCCCTTGCATGGATGAATGTAATATTGAATCAAAAAGTAATACAAACAATCAACCATTCGATAATCATCATAATCATAGATAATCGATAATATAAATATCATAGGCCTTTGCTGAAGCTTTTATTTTCAGAGATCCTAAACAGATTATAAAAATACAGCGTATGCTGAAAAAAATCAAAAACACACATTCTGCCACGGTGAAATGATAAAGCTTGTTAGGCATAAAGTTTAACCCTAGCCTAGCCTAGCCTAGCCTAGCCTAGCCTAGCCTAGCCTAGCCTAGCCTAGCCTAGCCTAGCCTAGCCTAGCCTAGCCTAGCCTAGCCTAGCCTAGCCTAGCCTAGCCTAGCCTAACCTAACCTAACCTAACCTAACCTAACCTAACCTAACCTAACCTAACCTTTCGCTACCTGACGGCTTTTAGAGACCCTGTCACATGGTGTATAGAATCAAGTTGTACTTTACGCCAAATTTTCATGATCTGATAAGGATCTTCCCGAAATTTTAGCAAGATAAGTCACCAAAAATATTTTTGAATTTAAAATAAAAGTTTTACAACACTAAGAACGATACCAGAGGCCAAAGAATACATCTGCAAATAGTTCACTGGGGACCGATATCTGTGTATAATTCACCAGCCCAGTGCTGTTTTGTTGTTATCCCCGGAATGAGGAACTCCCCATTTTAGCACGACTACTATGTATTTCGAAATATGTGCATTAGACTAGGTATAAAAATGGGCTATTCTTGTGAATGTATAGTAAACCGTGAGTCTGCTACTAATGGCTCTTATCTGTTTTATACAGGCCATCATTGAATATTGCTAGAGTGTGTTGCATTATCTGATTTGCAAAATGTTTAACCTTGTCCTGGCTTTAAAGCGTTGATTAATTACTTGAAGTGAGGTTATAAATTGCAGAGATTGGCATTCATGATAAAGTATAACAGATTAAGTTCTTATAGAGTTTTGCGCTCAACCAACACAGTAACTGATTCAAATGTGATGAATATCACAACCTATATGAACGTTAACCACAAAGAATTGTTCCAAAGCTTAAATGTGATAAATCTGAAAACAGTATTACCACTCTCAAGTATCAAAACAGTGAATCGTTTTGAAATGAGACAGACAGAAATAAAAACCAACGTTCGGACACAAAACCGAAAAGCGCAAACACATTTTTCATATAATTCATAAACTCGGCGAACAAAGTAAGTAGTAGTTTAATATTCAAAGTCCAAGCAATAGAACTACGAGAAAGTCTATATGGATATATACAAAAATAAATAAAACCTGGTGGTCTGTAAAGATATTTTATAATTCATAGATCCAAACTGAATATCTTGAACTCCGTCAAAATGTAGCGTTAATAGAGCTAACATTCTAAATATAAAACGGTCTGCATATCATTGTCTCCTGCTCAATTCATGATGTCAATAATGTGTCAAGTACATATTACTTAATCGGTTCTAGCGATTACAGTTTATAAAGTTTCATTATTCGGGTCAATAACTGTGAAGCCACGATAAGCTGAATCTTTCAGACAATAGGCCATAACATAAAAGTTAAATTTCAAACTGTGGCATTATAGCCCTTGTGAACCTTGGCTACTAACCCCGGATGACGTCTCAGGCTCACAAACAAATATACGTATCATAACTTGATATTTCTGAAGATTTTATGTAGTGGAAGGCAAATAAACTGATTTTACCTTAAACAGCTTAATTTACTCAAATATAGTGATGATGGTGTAGCAACATTTCCTTGCTTAACACTAAAATAATACAAATGTAGGTTGTACATTTAATCTTCCCGCTACGGTGAATTATTTACGTGGACCTTTCTAACTGCATCACACGATGTTTTCTCTCTCACCCACACCCACACACAAAATCTTCAGCCTGACTCAGGCGTATTACATCGTGAGAGTAAAGTCAGAGATTGAGGAACTTGAGGCCTCTTTCCCCTTTTTATCCTCTCCTACTCTGACGCTGGAATTCGCGCCTATATTTGTAACAACTATTCACATTGTTTATATAATTAGCGTGCTATGAAAATAAAATGCTCCAATTTTAGAAGTCACACTTTCCATTGACTTCTGTAGCAAAACCCACCATTTCCGTCTCACTTTACTACTCTCGTTTCTCGTTCTGTTTTTCCAAATCCCTTGTCTCCCAAGAATTGGGTCACCATCTATGTCTCACTCTAATCTCGGGCCCCTCTCTGCAGTTTCCGTGACTTTAACTAAAACCTGTTTAATTATATTTACATGAGTTGTACATGATATTCTTAGTTGTTGTACTTGTTTGTTTGCATTTTATGCTGTCTGCGAGTTTTAGCACTTTGTACTGATGAATGCGAGAGCAAACAATTTACTAATCACTTTATTCTTTTCCGGTGTTGATGGGACTCTAGTGTATTCTCCCATCTTTCCGGAAACATTTTGGGCTCTTATTATTTCTGACCTTATACCTGTTTTCTCAGGCCACTTCACTGGCGTTTTGTTTCACTGCTTAAATCTAATTACACGACAAATAATTGATGCTGCAATGTTTTCTGCTCTCTGGATTGTTAAATATGCACCATATAAAATACCACATAATATACTATTGAAACAAAATATTTTCTTCTTGAATTAATGTTTCAATTAAGTTATAGGCAAATAGCTCATTATCTACACTACAATGGGAAAAATGTAGGAATTCCCTACTCCAGTTTAACAATAATATTATTTTGAAGGGCCCTCAATACGCAAATAGGATGGTGTGTTAAATCCCAAATATTATGTGTCTTCAACAAAGAATTGTGCCACGTAATGTTAAATTCTCCAATAATTATGTATCTCCAATAAACAAATTACAACCATGAAAAATTACATTCTCAACTTGGTGTGCCCTCGGTAAACAATTATTACAAATAAATGTTAACCTCTCAAATAATTAGGTGCCTTAATCAAATACGGACATCTTTCAAAATATGTGGTAACACTACTCATTGCTAATTATATATCAGGCTGGAATTTTGCGTGCATTTTGGTATTTTGTACCTTGATTTATTTACACTATAAGAAAATAAGGACACTGAGATATTGCACAAAATTTACCCTGGATATTTATTACTTAAATGTCCAACTGTGTATACAACATAATCGTATTACACAAATATTGGGAATACAATAGAGGATTGGAGGAGCCCATTTATGACCTGAAGAGTTTTAATAACTGTTTATGGTGTCTTTCCCAAAATGTTATTGTCATTAATACGTCTTAACTCAACTGTGATAACCACCGGTATTTTAAATATTAAATTCATCCAATATAATTTTTGCTCCAAGCATCTGGTTTCTGTTTATTTCTTATCGAAATCGAATCTCTATCCCGGGTATCCAATTCACCTACAATCTTTCTTTCCACCGGTTGTCTAATTCTTTGTACAAAAATCAATTTAGCGCCACTTATTTACATATGCAGTCATTATCTTCAGTCTTCTCAACGACCATTAACACTCAATTTATTTACTACCTGCAATAATATTAGGTTTTCTCATCCACAACATGATTTACGTACACAGTTTTACCGGTTGAAGTATAATTTTGTAGCATTACCTTTTGTCTTTCGACGATGTTTTTTTTTTTTTTTGTGATCACTAGTACCGTTCCTCTGAGGTACCGAAAACAGTTTCTTGCCTATCAGCCAGTCGCTACTGGTATTAACTGTAAATGGCTTCACGTTCTCTGAAATACTATAAATCTCCTGTGTGTTGACATAGAAAAATTCCATATCTAATTCTGGCTCGCATTTTTAAAGCCCTTGTCTTTCGCCAGCATTTATTATATCTATCATTGGTTCGACAAGTTTCTTCTGCTATCAGTTGCTCGCCTTCCATGGGGATGTTTTCCTGGCTTCTTTGTCCCCCTGTAAATGGTAGTATGATTTTTCCTTATCCAAAGTGAAGCATTTTTCTTCAAAATTAATGATGGCTTCCCACGTATTAAAACAATCTGATCCGATAATTACTTTTTTTTATTAATTTATTATTGTCGCATTAACAATAAAGGCATAACGCGACTACAACTTGTGTAGTAAGGTGGGATAAAAAAATTGCCTGAAAGTTATTAATTCCCATCCTTATTGAGAACATTGTCTTTTTTTCACCCTTTCTTTGCTTTTGGAGATTGCTACCACGAAGTACACATTTTAATGGACAAGGAAATTATTTTAACTTTGTTATGTATCAATTTTTGAAAATATTCCTCGGAGCAGATAGAAAAATTTGCACCCGTATCTATTAATAATTAAGTACGTCTGCCATTATACCCATAATTTCTACAGCCATCTTAGATAATTCATTGATATCTGTGGATGCAAGCACTGTATGCGTATTGTGATTTTCTACATTTGTTCATTTATTAATAATAGAAATGGGCCCTAAATTGGATGACTTGATTTTGTCACTTCTGGTTGGGGTGTCCAACTGGCCCCTGCAAACACCTGCGCCTGATTTCCTGGATTCTGTACAGTAGTTTGGCCTTGGCTTTCTCTATTTAATTCCGGGTTCGACCACATCTCCTCCCATCTTTATATTTTCTATCGTCTGGGAGTTTACCGGACTATTTCTTCCAGAACTGTTGGAATATCTCCGGTACGGTTAAAGGATATGGTTTCCTGTGTAGTGTTTGGGTTTTCCTGATATTTATTTTGACTGCCCGAGAAGTCCCTACAGTCATTGTTGAAATTGCCATTGTTAGGATTGTGGTGCCCCGTAAAATGGATATTTCTTATTGTGGTTTCCCTCCTGTATTGCCTTTGTTTGCCTATCGCTATAGTGTGTTTGTTGCCTCCTGTCTGACCTAGGTAGCTGGTTTCTGCATGTTTCCTCTGGGAAATTTTGGTTGCGCTCATTATTATATCTGGCACTCTGTGCCCCTGCCCACATAAAATGTGGCGCTTGTCTGCTGTCTTGTAAGAATGTGTTCTCCCTTGGTCGTGCCTACTATGTGTTAACTGGGTTTTTGATCAAATACCGTGATTAACTACAACATTTTTGCGATTGTTTGCGCCTGCGAAACAATTAGCCCGTTTCTAATTTGTGGTTCAAAGTGATTTGTTAACACTGCAAATATCTTCCGGTCCTCCAATGATGGGTTACTTATTTTTCTATACAGTCTCAAAACACAGTCAATTAATGCACACTCGAATTGTAGGGGCCATTGTTAAGCTCTAACCTAACTTTATTGACTTCTGTTGGATCCAATATCTGAGCGAGAATGCTTGTTTAACCTCTTCGTATGAAAGGGGATCTTCCAGGGTTTGAACCTCAGCCGGTTAAACGCACGTCCCTTTAAAACTCTCTTTACAACAATGAATTTCATTTCATCTGGAACAACGTTTAATCTAAAGTACTATTCCTATTCTTTAATATATTCTTTCCCTCATTGAAATTTGGTGAAGAAAACTCATTCAATAGGTGACAATTAAAATTGTGGATGCTACTGTGAGAGCAAGTACAGGCGGAGTGAGTGCACATTGTGATAACTACAACTATTATGAACACTGTTTAAGGCTTCGCCGGATAGCACTGGTGGCCTACCGTTGTCCACCGACATTTCTTGTCAGTCACTTGGAATACTCTTTGATGAACTACGAGTATGTTCCAACTTAAATTTTGTATGCTATTTCTGAGATCGACAATTTCTTTATCATGCACATTGTTCATGGTTTGAATGACATTCCTGAGGTCTGCAATTTCTTGATTGTTTTCCACTTTGGTAGCCTTAACAATTCTTTTGACTGTGTTCAATTCAGGGTTTACTTTATCTTCTAACAATTTTTTATTTAGCCTTGCATTTTGTGAGGGGGCAAATACAGAAAGGCTGGCTACCTCGCCTTTATTTACATTGCATTCTTGCCTAAGACTGAGGAGCTCTGATTTTATGGTTGCTTGCCCCAATACTGATCTGCTCCATTTTTCTTGCAACGGATTACACTTGTTTTCTAACTGCCTACCTGCCTCTCTATTGTTATTTTCTAGTTTTGCTTGTAACTTGCTACTGGAATCTCTGATGTTATTTTCTAGTTCTTCTTTCAACTGCCTATTTGCTTCTCTATTGTTATTTTCTAGTTCTTAGTGTAACTACTATTTGATTCAGTAAGTGTTTAAGCTAACATAGACTGCAGCATCTGCATTAATCTAGCGTGCCTCGTCCAATATCTACTGTTGTTTGATTTGGGCCGGTAGAGGACTGTTGTAACTGTTTCTCTGATTTCAATGTGCAGGACCGCAGGTGGAGCAATGTTTCTCCCTCTGAAGGGTTACCAGCATTTACATTTTTTGCCATGCTCACTTCCTTGTGGCTTCTAAGCAATATGGAAATTACAAAATTGGGATAAATATACACGTTTGTACAATACTCGGTGTTGAAATTCTGGTACGTCTGATGGCGTGGTTCCTCCTGGGGGTGCTGCATGGTTGCTGCCTTCTTAATCAAACCACATGGGCGTCATTTGCAGCGGGGGAGTAAGGGCACGAACTTGAGTTAGCGCGTGCTATTTCACGTAGATGCTGTCTCGGATCTCCTAAGTTCCCCCGAAGTTCTCTGCCCGGCTATTTGTCGTAGAGCTGAAGAGAAATTCCTATCCTAGTTAGCTGCACTTGGTATTTCTTAGGATTTTGGGTAGGTAAAGGCTAAAACAAACTGACTTGCCTTTAAGCAGCTTAATGACATTCTGCAAAGCTTGGAAGTTTATTTGTCTGGCTCAGTTATTGATATCGTCAGCTAATTAATGCCAATTGCATTAGAATCAAAGGATCACAGTAATATAAACCTAAAATTATACTGCATTGCAAACTAAAGCATACTTTCACACAGATCATTAACTCATGGCTTCCCACCCTAACACAACTGTGGTACAAGATATTACCTCACTTATTATGTAGATTGTAGACTGTTTTAATCATTATCAGTACTTCATAAAGAGGCAAAGTCACCGTACTGGCAGGTGAATGAGCGGGCAAAAACTAACGTGACAACCCCAAATTACTGAGGTAACACAATTGGCATCAGCGAGCAACCGCATCCTCTGGACAACTCTCTGGCCACATTGAGCGCAACTGTTACAGCTTGTTAATTTGTAAAGAGTTTCAAAGCCTCAGTAATGTTTCATTTGTATGTTTCCTCCATTTAACGGCATAAAAAGTTGTTGCAGGATATGTATTTGTTACGTAGTTCCTTTCAAGACAGTTTCAAGAAAAATTAAGTACTCTAGGACCATCGAATGTTTAGGTTCTGCTATAGGGCCATATTCAATAAAGTTTAGAGCAATGCTTTAATAAAAAATAAGGACATTTGTTTGTTTGGGGTGCACGACTTAAGTATAAATTCAGAAAACATGGAGTTTTGTTACGAAGATTCAGCAATTTCAACAGAGAAACTCCAAGGATATTTTTATAAATAAAATAGTTACCTGTTATTTATAAACTGTATTTTTATTTATTATTTAAAAGTGTAATGAAATGCTTGATAGTTTTTTTAGAAAATCTATAAATAATGTACAAAATTAAGTATAGTTTTGAAGAAGGCCTTTTTGAAAATCCATCTTTATATTTAAATTGTAAAATATTAAAAATGTCCATAGTGGGATCATAATAAAAGTATTTTTAATAGAGGCTTTCCTTAAAACTTAAGTTTCTGTTGAAAACTCGATATCGAATTTTTGTGTTTTATGAAATAAAATCTCAGTTTAATGGCAAAGAAGATGAAAAACTTTAAATTTTATTAACAAATATTCATTAAATTTCTAAGAATTATGGGAAGGAAGTGAAACTTAACACAAAAAGGGTAATCGTAAACATGTTGAAAACTTCGCCCTTCAAAACACTAAACCAGAATTTATTTCCTGGCTGCAAACTTGTGAAATGGTAGTAAATCAGTTTATGGAAAGGAAACAGGTAAATTAAAAATTAAAATTGTATGATTAAGCCAGAAGAAACTGAGAAATTCTACATCGAAGTTTCATGAGAAATGCAAGCTGGGCCCTGGGCCCAAAATATAATTTAAAATATAATTTTTAAAAACTGTTCTGTTTTGTGTAAATAGTTCAAAGACAAGAAGTCAGTTAAACATTTACAATTCGTTACTGTTTTTTTATTATTTATTTTCAGCACTAACCTTTCTTCTGTTTCTTCTGCTGAGTATTTGAAATATCCAGACAAGTACACACAAAACTACCTGTCGTGTCGACTACCAACATGCTCTAATCCACGTGATAAAAATGTGTAATGAAACCGTGTATGCTAATACGTATGACTAGTAGCATAGCAGATACACAAGGCGTTATACGAATGAGGTGCAGAATAAATATGATAATAAGTTTTAGTATAAGGAGAAAGTCGTGAGATTTTAACAAGCCATGTTTTTCATGTCATAGTAGAATTACAAACAACAATGTAATAATTTACTTGGTCGGCTTTTTTCTAATTCTCATCACTCGTCTCTTGATGTTGTTGGCCACAGAACTTTTCGGGAAGACTCCTTCCCATCTTCAGCGCGGGGTGTCGACTCCCACTCTTAAGATAGGAAGTAGTTCTACCGGAAACGTTCTGTGGCGAATAACATCACAAGCCGAGCGATAAGAATTTTAAAAAATCGACCATTGTATGAACAGTTCTCCTTATAATAATTTATTACGAATATAAAATAAATTATAGAAGAAATTAGGAAGTTATAAATTTTAGATTGAAAACAGCTAGAAGAACATTTTTGAAATAATAAATAATTATATTTATAATAATAAAGGAATTATTACGATTTTTAGTTGTAATAAATTTTATTAAAATTTAAAATTATTTTAAATGTACGCAAAGGTGGTTACGTGTCACTGATTATATTTTAAGGCGGTTCATACTTCTAATTCAACATAAAACATTTTCAGATACGGAACAACATATTAGTCATAATTTACATTATTTTATTTTCGTATTCACCTATGTTAAATAATGCTGCATATTCTCTTCAGGAATAAACGGACATGCCAAAAAATCGGGCTCTAGATAAATTTAAAACATCAAGAAGACGTCTTAGAAACTGTATACCTATTAGGTAGGTATTTATAAGTTTGTCTATTTTACTTGGTTACCTATAAATATACAGACCGCTTTTGTTTTACGCGTTATTGTTACATTTTATTACATGCCAGCATGTTCTAACAGATGTGCTGCAATTAACTTATCTGAAACCCCCATTTCGCATCATTTAGGCTTCTTTGCGAACATTTCCCTTTTTAGGCTTCCTCTACTATGTAAGCTGTGTGTGCCTCTGTTTATATGCCGGCATGAATATATGTTCCGCAAAATGGGGTTTTTATAATTAATATAAATGGAAATCGAATTCCTTAATCTTCTTCTTTTTCAAGTATAGACTAAGTCTGTTCCGCCTCAAAGACTGTCTTCCCAATGTAGTGTTTGTTGGTCTTCCCGTTGTGCTTTTACTTCGTGGAGTGTAAAGAAATCCTCTTTTTCATTGTGTTCATACCACTGTAGTTTTAAGAAATACAGTTTTCTTGCAAATTGTAAATTTGCAATTGTTCTCGTATATCACTGTTGTACTTGTGACCTCGTAGAGTGTATCCCATTAGTAGTCTTAAAAACCTATTTCTTTAGACTATTTTCCTTTTTCTTACCCTATTTAGGGCCCAATTCTCACTGTCATATGTCAGAGGTGGAACAGCTGGAACTTTAAATTGTCTCTATTCTTGTTTTGGTTTTCAAAGTTCTGTAAATAGTACCACGCATACATTAAAACTTAGATAATTTTTGTTCTAAATCACGGTCTAGTCATATGAAATTGAACATCCCACATAATTAAAGTTGTTCAACGACTCAATTATACTTCCATTGTGTTTTATTTTTGTTATAATAGGGTACTTTGTTCTAAAAGCCATTACATTGTTTTTTAGTGTAGATATTTCTAAGTTATAATTTTATGTTATTAGTTGTACCTTCTGTACTCCTTTCTGAAAATCTCCTTCAGAATCTGAGAGGATAACCTGGTCGTCAGCAAATAGAATAGTATATAAACTAAAATACCTGATTTAAAATGTTAATCTGCCTTTGCCATATATCTATGGCTGCATCAATATAAACTAATAAACCTAGTAACAGCGGGCATCCCTGTTTAACATCTTAATTTACTATTTGTTGTTTATAAAATTATTGTGCGTTTGTAATTCCTTAATCAAATTAAGCAACCCGACTGCTTAATCAAATTAAGTAATTCGACTGTTTGTAAAATTAGTAATTGCTTACGATATTCGCTGGGATATGAATGAGGGTAAAGAAATGCTTGAATCGCCGTCGAATTATAAAGATATATTTTGAATTAATGGTAGACAAATATACACATTAGCAATAATTCATTAAAAGTGTCGATTACTGAATTGTGGATAAAAGATACCATAACCAGTTTACATACATGCATAAGTTACAAATAATTAGGACTGGCAAAGAATCTATTTTTGACGAACAAATTTAGTCAAAACCGTATTCATCCAGGCGATATTTTGTTAGAATTACACATAATTAAGCATCATCTTTCAATATGGCATATAAGTAGTGGAAGAAAATCCTGGTCTTATCCATTTCTTCCCTCCCTAAGCTTAATCGATTACGATAAAGAACCAATGGCTCTATCAGCTGAAGCAAAGTCTGCGATATATTTAACATATTTAATTCAATTTTATCAGAATTCCATTATTGTTTAATTATAGCAGCATATGACTAATTAACTCCACTGACATTAATTAAAACAAGCGTTTTTGTCTTTCAGTTACGTATAAGTAGAGGAAGTATTGCATTCCATCAAAATACTACATGCTGCACTTCATTATAAATATATTGTGTTTCGAAGCCCCCTGTTTAGAAAAAGATCCGTGAATGCTTCTGTGTTTGTATATAACTTCATATTTTAGTCCAGTATCTTCCAAAGATACTTCAACATATTAAAAAAACATAAATAAAAATCATATCGCCCCAAACTACCAATTACATAAAATTTTTTTCGAAAAATTTGATTGTCTCCTAAATGGCGGTTACAGTTTTGATTAAAATACGATATTTACATAACAAATAAGATGGATATCTTAATTTCCTGGGAATAATATCCTCTTCACTCGGGAGGAATTTTATACAAATTCGTATAATTGGTGAACCATAAGTCGTAGACAAAAGCTTGCTACAGAAACAAAGAAAATATCTTTAAAATATACAATTAATTTCCTGTTACATTTTCTACGACATTATCCATATCTGAAATTTTCTGTTACTTTTGGTTCTATTGTTCTAGATCCTTGTCATTTCTAAAGTGTTGCTGCTATTCAGTTGTTTCTCGCAATATCAAGCAAATTATATGGAATTTAAAGACCAGCTTATTAAAGACTTACGGACATATGACTATCGATTCTGCCTTCTGCATCTCCAATGTACCTATGGTGAAACGTGTAATGAAACCATTTAGGAATAGGTTTATTTCGTTTAAAATTAAGTAGAAAAGTCAGCTTTCGTAGGAATAGTTTGTGGTGGCTATACAGAGAGTATCTTTGTTAATGTCTTATATTTTGGGGACGTGTTTCTCACATTAAAACACTAAAAAAGATTCATATGTACATGGGTCTGAAAATCAACCGTTTCGTTGTTATAGGTCAAAGAAGACGTATTCCATGAGTGAACAGACAGATATTCACTACACGTATGGCATGCAGACGGCAATGCAGCACGAGCACGTGAACTTTATGCAGAAAGGTACCGTGGCAGGCAGTTACAGTGTGCAAGAACATTCGCACGAATTCACCAACGCTTGAGAGAGAATGGCGCATTTGAGAGGATTACTAGGGATGTTGGGAGACCAAGAGCGGTACGAGGCATTGAGCTTGAAGAATGAGTTCTTTGTGCTGTGAATGTAGACCCATCACAAAGCATAAGACGTATGGCTGTAAGGGAAAGAGTTAGTCATGTGATATCTGGAGAATTCTTCATGAAAATCTTCTACCCATATCACCATCAACGTGTGCAAGGATTAAATGAGGCGGACTTTGAGGCAAGAAGACGTTTCGGTCAACGCATGTTACAGCAATGCACTGTGTTCATCTATTTCCTGGCCTGTATCTTATCCACGAATGAGGCTGGTTTTACTCATAACTGGGCATTTGAACATTCTAATGAAGTACGACAGGACAACCATTAACAGAGATTCTCTCCCAAAGTTTGGGGTGCAATTATTCATGATCATTTTATTGGTCCCTACTTCTTCCCTCCGCGTCTGACTGGACAAACCTATCTCCAGTTTCTCAGAAATGAGTTGCATCACCTAACTCATAATGTGCCTCTGGACATCATCCAACGAATGTGGTTTTTACACAATGGTGCTCCAGCTCATTTCAGTATGATACAGTATGATAGAGATTTTGAATTGTCGATTTCCGCAAAGATGGATTAGTCGAGGGGGACTTATTGCCTGGCCTTCTCGATCGCCTGTTTTGAATCCGATGGATTTCTTTGTCTGGCGACATTTGAGGTCCTTGGTTTATGCGACTCCTGTAACTGATGTTGGCATTATGAGAGGACGTATCCAAACTGGATTTGACCAAATACGAAACACACCACGAATTTTCAACAGAGTACAACAGAGCATGGAACACATGCTTCTGCATGCATCGAAGCAAGAGGAAACCATTTGTAACTTTCGATTTTGTGTTGTAACTCTGAAATAAATGATTTTCAGACCCATGTTGATATGAACGTTTTTACTGTTGATACCAGGAACACGTCCCCCAAATATATGAGACCAATAAAGATACACCCTGTATAAAATAAATGAGAGTTAGAAAAGAATGTCATATGAATGTAATCTTCAAACAGTTTAATTTCTATACCACGTACATAGTAGGTAGAGAAAGTATTGGATTCCACCCAAAAATTCGATACCGAGATTTCGCCGAAAATACATGTTTTCAGGCCTCCTGAATGCAAAAAAGGCTTAAAAAATGTCCGTGTGTTTGCGCGCACGTCAGTTTGTGTGTGTGTGTGTGTGTTTGCGCGCACGTCAGTTTGTGTGTGTGTGTGTGTGTGTTTGCGCGCACGGCAGTTTGTGTGTGTGTGTGTGTGTTTGCGCGCACGGCAGTTTGTGTGTGTGTGTGTGTTTGCGCGCACGTCAGTTTGTGTGTGTGTGTGTGTTTGCGCGCACGTCAGTTTGTGTGTGTGTGTGTTTGCGCGCACGTCAGTTTGTGTGCGTGCGTGCGTGCGTGTGTGTGTATGTGTGTATGTATGTAAACGGCATAACTCTAAAACGAAAAGTGGATAAACACCCAACTTGAGATTTAGATTCAGTACCTTCCAAAGATGCGACACCAAGATTTTCAAGAAAATCCCTACACTACCCTTTACATGGAAATTTTTCCAAAATTTTTGATTTTCTAAAAAATGGTTTTAACCATTATGATTAAAATGAATACATTAAAAATATTCACATGGCAGATAAAATGTTTATCTTGAATTTTGTGGGAATAACCTTGAAGTCCACTTCATCCGGAAGAACTTCTGTATAATGTTATAACTGGTAAACCTTAAGCGATAGTTGAAAACGTGCACACAAAAAATGTAGATATCTTTAAAACACACACTTTAGATAGCAAATTTGTGGTAGTATAAGCCATTTCTGTAGTATTAGTTATTAAAAGTTCGAAATGTTCATTTCTTGGGTCATTCTCATAAGTCCTGTCAACATTTAGTTGTTTCTCGAAATTGCATGGAAACGTATGGAATTTTAGGGCCAGCATATAGCGCCCAGGTGTTAAACATTTGACTATCGATGTTCCCTTTCTATCTGTAACGAAATATGTAAAGTAGCTATTTCTGTAAAGGCTTATTTGGATTAAAATGTAGATTTTTTTTGTCACCCATCCTAACTGGGACATCTGTCTCAAAAAGCGTCGGTTGCTTAGGACGTAAGAATGTGTGATGAGATCACGTTCTGCTGTTGTGTGAATGAAGGATATAACCCTAAACGAAATCGGTATTCATATCATCCACTTTTATCTTCAGCGATGCACATGAGGAGTAATGGCGATTACTCCGTTACTACTAGACTATAAAAGTCTAACTTGTGGCAGCTGGTGTTGAGGTGGGACTCGAGGGACATAAAAGAGAACGCGAGGTAACAAGAATGAAAGCAACAATGAAGCCGAGGGGGAAATTGTAATTCTCCCTTGGGGATGCTATCTGTTACTTTTGGAAGTTAGTCTCAAAGGCTTGTGGTGAATGTCTTCACGCCGCAAACTAGCTACTTGTGGAAGGGGATATGAACCAAGCTTTAGTACCCATTAGGAATAAGTACTACAACCATCCCTCGAGTTCTTCTATGCATAATTATCATAATCACCATACTCAATTTTATGTAATAAGCATTATAATATATTAAATACATATTATGAATATAATATTATAATTTTTACTTCCCCTACTGTTTACCTATAGTAAGTAGAGAAAGTATTGCATTACACCCAGAAATTCAATACCGAGATTCTACTGATAATACACGTTTTGAGATTCTCTGAATCGAAACAAAGGGATTTTGTAAAAAAAAAAAAAGAAAGGTTCGTTGTGTGTTTATGTTTCAGCATAACTAAAAAACGACAGTGGTTAGAGACAAAACTTGTATTTTAACTTCAGGGTTCACGAAGGATGCAACAATAAGATTATAAAGAATATCAGCCACCCCAATGTACCGTTTAAATTAAAAAAAATTGTTCTTTCTCTCTCAAAAGCGGCTATAGGGTTTTTAATTAAAACACAATATTTTTATTTTAAATCCTCCTTTATTGAAAGGCTGCCAAAAGATCATGCAATAAAAGAATGTTAGAAGAAAGTAATAATAATGTTAAAATTTGAAAAAAAATATTTAAAACGTTTACAAATATCCACGTAGAAGAGATTGAAACGTAACCTGTCGGTTGTTTTGAAAATTCACGATGATTTGGGGGAAGCCAGTAGAACATGTGAGGTATAATTGTGGATAACAAGGGCTGTAAGGATGATTTTTTTAAAAGGGCTACTGATACTTTTGAAAGCGGATGTCCCAAATGATTTGTAATAGTGGGTAAGCCCAATGTCTTGCAGGTGTCAGCGAAGACATATTTAGGGAATTCCAAATATGGAACTATTGCACCTATTAACAGGCCAATCACCACAATGTAGCTAAGAGAGTATTTTTCTTTACAATATGAAACTGTTGGTTGATAAATATTCTTTTTCTCATCATCTACCTCCTTGCCTCTGGGTAGGACTCATTTCAAATCGTATTGTTGGATCTAATATGTAACCAATATGTGAGCCAGGTTTAAAGACAATTATATCAATACACCGTGTAATCCCTTGGGTAGCAATTCCGGAGTTCTCTTCATGAGTTACATATCCAACCTTCTGGAAAGAAATAGCCTCACTCCCTTGTGTGGTTTGAATAAAACCGATGACCAACATGGATAGCCAATATTGGCTAGCTTTCCCTGTGAGTTTCTCCGGCATACATGGCTATGTCATTATTTTTGTGTTTAACAATTTAGAGATTTGTGTGATGCACGCAGCGAAAGTTTCGGCCTTGGACTTAGAAATTCTCAAACTTAGCTTCCAGCGTGTATCAGCAAAATATTCAATGACTACAGTACAATACACCATAATAAATGGAAAGTGGATCCTGAAATGTTGCAATGTATTAATACCTCTATCATATGTTTCCTTGAATACTAGTTCGGTCCCATTCATAAACAGAATCTAAATACATAATACTACTTCCGACTGAGCTTCAGAAAGCCGCAGAAATAATTCGGTCCAAAATACGCAGGTATCGGTATCTAGTGTACTTAGTTATGATCTACATTTACAGTACATATATAAATTATGAACTATCTGTATATTATGAAAGGGCAGAGACGAAGTACATACCTAACTAAAAGAAATTGGGACAGGCGCTTCCACCAGTTGTGACGTAAGGATGTGACGGCGCCATCAGCGCCTTCGCCAGATGTCACGTAATGGATGGGGATGTAGCACGGAATGACATCGAGAGGATTATAGGTTGTGGTAGCTGGCACGGTGGTGAAAGGGTGACACTGTCATTCTGTAAAACACTATGAATTCTGTTCCCAAGCGCAACTTTAATCCTTCGAATAACCAACTAAACTACATTTCATGAGGGAAAGAGAGAGTTACACAGCGCGTGGGGTTTACCTGAGTGACGGAACCCCAGAATTCCATCTTCGTCGTGCCCAGGGCCTACGTCGATGCTACCATTTGGCACTAAGGACATTTAAGGAACTGACCAGCACAGGGTCCTACTAGTCAAGTGATCGGCTGAGAGACAGCCGACAAAACCTTCTAAGTTTAAATATCCGACAGAGAGCTGACTAGTGCTAGGAAGCGTATGTCAGCAGAAATTATATAACTCACCCACATGTCGAAGACAAACCACCTAATCCCTGCTTATTTCAGCATCCTGAAAATGACTCGCAAGAAATTTAAAGTCAATTGTCGGGATTTATTTAAAGAAAGTTTGACCTGAATATCTTGAACATTATAAAATCATACTTATACTTTCTTTTATAACTAGAGCTATAATCGTAATATCGATTCCGACAAGTTTTCATGTTGTTATGATGCCGAATCGATATGTTTTCATGTTGCTGTGATATCGATACTTAATGTTTTCATGTTGGTAGTGATAAGAGATTCGAAACCCGTTTTCAGAATTAGGCGCGGTCGTAGCTCTCCATTCAGTCGCTGATAAACCTTCTTCAAGTGATCTCCTCAACGATGGCCAAAGATGAAGAAGGAAGTGTTGTTTATAGTGAGAAGCGAAACCCATTGTACGTTATACGTGATTTAACATTTCCATAATACCTAGCCAATGACATTCAGCGATGACGTTGGGCACTGAGATACTGCAAGGCTTTTATTAAAATTAATAAGAGATATGAAATAGTTGAACGTCACAAATTGCATAATCATGATGCAATGGACCCATCAATCTTGAACAGGCAAGCATTTACCAATAGGCTTAAAAGAAAAGCATATAAGATATTTGTGAGATACTTTCTAAAGCGCTACATTCTGAGCTAAATAACAAAGATGTACCAGATTTAACGAAATACGATGTCCAACTAATTAGAAAAAATGCATTATGCTAGAAAATCAGTCCTACCAAAGTTCTCAACACCTTTTCCGAAGTTTATGGTGCTTTACAAGAGATGGTGAAACTAATTGAAATGAACGTTTTTACTTGTTAACGATAGAAGTAAGCACATAGTCAGCTTTATACAGCACAAAGCTTGAAATATTTATGCAGTGCGAAAAAAATATTCATTTATGTAACCATGAAGTGCTCCTAAGATATTTCATCAACTTATGGTGCATGGTTTTCTTAATGCCTGTTACTTACTACTTGCCTCTTTTTGTCACCAGGAAAGGCTATAGATAATTATTCCGGCGGTTTTAAGCACTTGGTGACTGAATGCAATCATCTGCGTTTTATATTCTCTCCAAAATTGCTTATGTAGATTTTGAAGAGACTATTTACAATGCAATGTCAAAGATATGGAAAGATACTGATTTCAAAGGTTGTAAATTTCACATAGGGCAATGCTGATGGCTGTGAATACAGAAGCTACATTTGGTAACAGAATATAAGAGAAGTTAAGAAATTGGAAAAGTTCTCAAGTGCTTTTAACCCTTCCATTCTTGCAACGTGTGAAAGACTGTTTTATAGAAGTCTTCATGAGAATTCAACCCCTACATCTACAAACAGTTGTAAATATTTTCATGCAAAGTTATTCTACACCGCTCACCCAACATATTTCAATTAATAATAGACGTCTAAAATGAATTCAAAATGACATCACATAAAAATGACAAGTCTAGCCATAAAAAGAAGACCCGCCCCACTAAGGAAAGAACACCTTAGATAATAAATGGCAGAATTTGTATATAAAACAATAAATACACTCCAGTATTTAACAGCATTGTCCTATGAATTTCTTCAGAGAGTATAAAACTAACAGCACATGATTCAGCACGATTTCTTTAATGTATTAATTTTAATTAAATATATATTCTGTGAATAGGTGTGGACTAAGTAGCTCCTGGTATCACTGCCTACTATGAAGTTTAAGAAGCTAGACTGAGATTTATAGTGTTTAATGAACATAGAGTAATAATCAGAAATTTTAAACACGGCTTAAGGAAGGGACAGACAATTTTAAAACTTACCCGTCCCTGCCATATGACAGTCCTAAGCCTGCAGAGAATTGGAAGGAAAATGCTGATTTCCAACCAGTACTCTTCTATTTTCAATTCGGAACCGAAATAGTGCTGTTTACTTGTTCATCCAGGGGCGAACTAGTAGTTTTTACTTCTTGACTCTGGACCGACAAGTATATATTACTTTCTCTACTACGTATAGTAAGTAGGGGAAGTATTGTATTCCACCCAAAAATTTGATACCGAGATTTCATCGGAAATATATATTTTGAGACCCCCTGAATCCAAAAAAGCCGTTTTGGAAACATGTCCGTGTGTGTGTGTGTCTGTCTGTCTGTGAACAGCATAATTCAGAAACGAACAGTCGGATAAACAGCAAACTTGGTATTTAGGTTCAGTATATTCCAGAGATACGACACGAAGGTTTTAAATAAAATCCCCCATCCCAGATTACCCTTTACATGGAACATTTTTCGAAAATTTTAATTTTCTCAAAAATGGCTGTAACGATTTTGATTAAAATATCATATGTTTAAGACATTCTCATGATAAATGAAATTTATATCTCGAATTTTCTGGGAACGTCTCCAAAAGTATTCTTCATTGTGAACGACTTTTGCATAACTGGTAAACCATAAGAGATACACAAAATTTTACTACACATAAAATGTAGATCGCGTTAAAATACACAATTTATGTCATACATTTTTTTTGTTGACTGAACCATTTTCAGATATTGCTTGTTATTCCCTTAAATTTTCCTATACTTATACTTTTTCTCAAATTCGTTATTCATTTTTTTGTCCTGGTAATGCAAAGGGAATGGAATACTCCACATAGCAAGCAGCTCTTAAAATATTTGACTATAGCTTAAAGCCTACCAATTCCCCTTGCATCTACAAGAAAATTACCAATAAGATTATATCTCGATATCTCGATTAACATGAAGCATATGGAGAATAGGCGTTTGTAAAAATAGTTTGTACAAGAGTAGAGAAAGTCATGTGAGTGTAACACAACAGAATTTTTTTTGATCACAGCACCGAACTAGTCAATACCTTTGAGCTACGCCCCGGTCACGTCAAAGGGTAGTTAGTTACTTTTAACTAGGCACCGGCGCAACCATAATTACGTACTTCTGTTAGCTCCTACTTTTTTAAACGTTAAATAATAAATGGCTGATGCGATGCTCGATTAAGGCCAGTATATCGACAGACGTAATCTTTATAGATTCTATCATCATCACATCATCATCATTATCATCTTCATCATGGTCTATACTGTTTCTATAAATGATTCCTTTATGCTGTCATTCAGTCTAAATACTTTATTCTTCATTTAAACACACATGTATCGCATCCCCGAATGCTGTACATTAAGTATAGAGACTGCATCCAATTTGAACACCAAATCATATTTTCTCTTCCATACTGCTATGTTGTGTTGATATTTCCAGAACAGTTATTTATAATGTAATTTTCCTGGAAAATGATGCCACTTTTTAATTTCTGCCATCATTCACTCTCTTCCCCCTTCTCTACATTGTCAGTGGACCGCAGAATTGATCAGCGATGCGAGTAAATATGCTGATTATTTGAAGATGAGAAAATAAAATTGCCGAGGGCGATGATACGCTGGTATTGTAACCGCATGTTCGTACAGAGGAACATTCGCAATGTGGCTTATACCGATTCAGATAAATGGTAACACAGTAGAACAGGTTATGCAATTTTAACAAATCAAAATGTGGGATTATGATTGAAATCCCCGTAACACACCACTTTAATTAAACCTATTAGACCATAGTGTAATATACAGACCAGATTTTATATTTTTAAAATATAAAATTAAATCGAAGTTTATATTGATAATAAAATAGCATTAAAGGGACTTACAATTACCAAACGTACCAAAATTGAAGTATTAACCTTAATGTACCAGTCTGCTGGTCACTGCTTAGTTACACTGTAACCTCATATTCATGAAACACTTTAAAACAGATACAAGAATTATACCGAGTTTCAAAAGTGAAATATTGTTTCTCTTTTTTCGTAATTATTAACAAAATTTATACAAAATTTTATGAGAAAATCTCTTCCAATTAATGACTAAAAGTAGTTCTTTTTAAAACTTGCAAAACTATATAAACACATTAATGCTATATCCAACAGTGCCTAAATAAATAGTACATTTGCAGAAAAAGCATTAGTTTAATGGAAAATACATATGAATTAAACCAAAACTATAGTATAGCTCACCATATTTGTAAGGCAAACCATGTGTGTGTGTTTACTTTCTATAAGCAAACATTTGCAGTAGCAGCAAAGAACGGGAAAAATATCTTACACCTTAAGTCTGTGTGTTGTACTTCTTCGTGTTCTTCTTCTTATTCTACCTCTCCTTTTTTTCCTTTCAGATTTGAAGGTTTTTTCGTATATTATGGACTTTTTTTAATTATTACCTTAAAAACGCTTTAACAAACTTGTAGAATGAAATGTGTGTGTATTTGGGGATGTAATCTCGGTAAACGCTCGAAAAATTTTTATTCTTTCTTTCACCAATGAAAAGCACTGCACTTCCGAACATGCATAGATACTCCAATTCAATCCATAAACCTCAGAGATATAATTTTGACGTTTTACTGTGAAAATGTCAGATTTTTAGTCACATCCAGCCCAAGGAGGAGATTTAAAATATTTTAAATTTGAATTATTGTAAGGGATTTGCTATCGTAGACATGCCACCAAATTTTTCTTCAATTTCGCTGATGTTTGTTTTCAAGGAATATTTTTGTATGATTTTTACAAAACTTGGTATGCTTGGTGTTTTGCACCTGGTAAAAATCATAAGCTACTGAAGCTGTAATATTCCCCGATCAAACATAAAAGCGGCAGCGACCATATTATAGAGTATAAAAAGGGAAACGGAACACTAAATAAGGATAAGAAGAGAAAGAAAGAACGCTAAGAAAATTGTAATAAAAAGGAACTTTTTAATGAAGGAGAATAAATATATTGAGAAGGAAAGAAAATATATTAAGTTTGAAGCAATATGCAGTTGGGGACCACAGTGAATAGCTAACAGGTAGTCGTTGACAAAAGGGTGCAGTCGAGGATAAATGTGCAGGCCGGACGTAGGAAACCATACGGGGAAAACCAAACGTCTAAATAGCAGCCAAGCGCAAAAGTGTCATCAGACGAGTATAATGCGGTAAATGCAAACGCAATAAGCATGGACCTCCTAAAATAGGATAACCAATAAACGTGTGTTAAATTTATTACATGGTTCAATAAAATCAATTAAAAACCTTATGGCTAGAAACTTGGGGAAGCTACAAAATGCGCATGAAATGGAAATTTATGTAAGCAGGAGCTCAGTTTTTAACGATGGTAACATCAGCATTTCTGTTATAGCGCTGCCATGATGGGACATAATTGTCTTAGCGTTGCCGGGCAACAGAAGTCGGTGTGTTAATTTTTAAACTGTGAGTGGAGGACTTCATCACTGATTAAATTTAATAAAGGGCAAA
The DNA here is from genome assembly GCA_030765065.1 of Deroplatys truncata. Taxonomy (NCBI): domain Eukaryota; kingdom Metazoa; phylum Arthropoda; class Insecta; order Mantodea; family Mantidae; genus Deroplatys; species Deroplatys truncata. The sequence continues at coordinate 64,774,363 of CM060986.1, forward strand.
CTATTACGATATGGGATAAAAGTTGGAGTTTGAAGCATAGGAAATAAAAACAAACTTATATAATTTTGGTTGGATCATGGGACGTAGCTAACTTAAATTTTGTGTGACGGTAGGAAGGAAAAATTACTTTCAGTGCGAATCAACATAAAAGGGCACATACGGAGTGAACGATAAGTACTCATTTATCTCCTCCCCACACCTCCGAGAGAAGAGCGTCTCTTTTATTGGCAATAATCTAAACTGCCGGGGTTAGCCGAAAAACAACACCACTCTCACTGGTGTATCCCTCTTACCAAAGCAAACCTACAAAGAATCCCACATCACCATCCTACAACTTTAAAAAGTACTTGTGCTTTAACACACAAATTTACACAAAAGTTAGCACACTGTGCTACACTATCCCAGAAAGTTAATAGTTAACTTAAAAAGCTCAAACCCGTATATGGAAATCTGCAAAGTTTAAATCATGTGTTCAAAATATTATGCAATTATCGTATAGGATCTGGAAAATAAATTATAGACTTAGCTTACAATTAACAAAAAGTTTTCAAAACTTTAGTTTATATCATGAATGTTTTGAATTTCATTTTATCTCCTTATAGGCGTATAATACTGCTTGGCCAATCGTAGTGCAAATTTGTGCACTTTAGCTATAGAACTTTGTGAAAATCGTAGGATATCTCACAACTTCGAAAAGCAACCTCTAAAAATATAAAAAAAAACTTTAGCATGACTTCGTTAGGAATGAAACTAAAGCCATTGGTCCAGCGTGATGTTCATTTGCTTAAATAATATCCTAACTCAGTAAAAGATCCCCGCGTAAAATTGTTCAGCATTTTTACAGGAAATCAATGCCTGCTTCTCAGCACCTCGTGCGAGCATTAAGCTAATCATTCATTATCAAAATTCTGATGGCAGCAATAGCACAATTATTCGTCGACTAATTACTGCAATTCTATATTTCCCAATTGCAGTGAGAGGTTTAGAGGGAAGTTGTAACAATAATGTTGTCCAATGCTTAAACATTTGCGTCTAAGGGCAAATTAAGGAAACAATGAAACTCCAGTTGTATAATTTCCACTGTAATAAAGCAGTTTATAGCTTGAAAACATAGGGTCTCACCCCATAGTATTAGCACGTACTAAAACAGCGCTAAAACAGACTCTGTGACACAAAGATAGTAAAGAGCATGCTTCCGGACACGCGGCGGCAGATACCATACAGCTTTGCACTCCTGGTTTTCTCTAAAATCGAAATTCAGTCCCTTGTAAGTTTATTTTCCTTTCGCTTTATTTCTCACTTCGTCATTACCATTGTATAATTAAATTAAATAGGAGATTATTTGTACTCCACTGTAATCTCTGTTTAAGGTAAGGAGAAATTATTGAAAAACTTGCTGCAATGTGGATCCAATGAGGGCAAGCGTTTCTAGTAATAGCAGTAAATTGAATAATTTTATATTGGTGTTAACCTCGGCAGGTTAGATTATTTCCAATAAAAGAGACGCTCTTCTCTGGAACGTGTGCGGAGGAGATAAATGAGTACATCTTGTTAACTCCGTAAGTGACCTTTTATGTTGATTCACACTGAAAGTAATTTTTCCTTCCTACCGTCACACAAAATTTAAGTTAGCTACGTCCCATGATCAAACCAAATTATTTAAGTTTGTTTCTATTTATATGCACTTTTATTTTAAGTCAACTTTTATTTTAAACGCAATATTGCGCAATACTTACAGATAAGAAAAAAGCATAAGTAATGATTAAAAAGTACATAATTATTTAAAAATTAAATAATAATAATAATATTGAAGAAGTATATCCCGTAATTTCTGGCGATTAATCATGTCGTATGCTTTATCGTAGTCTATGAACAATAGTTATACCGGCTTATTATATCTCCAATCCAATTAATGCTATAAAATTATTATGTATCAGCACTAAAATATCAATAAAAATCAATAAATTTAATACGTACACAAAGACTCTCCAGGTGAATAGAGGACTTAGACAAGCATGTGGATTATCACCATTGTTGTTGGTTCATGACATCAAAACAATTCTGTTTCCTGATGACCAAGTATTATTGGCAAGATCACATGACTTACAAAGATCTGTGGCTATGCTAAACTCTGTGGTGAAAGAAAATATCACCTGGAAAAGCAAAGTCAATGACTATGTGGAGAAGAAATCAAAGAAGAGTAAACATAATGATAAATAATAATAATAATAATAATAATAATAATAATAGAAAATGAACTTATTTCGGACGTAAAATAAGTATAGAACATACGAATACTAATCTTGATGCAAACAAGATAAAATATAATAAATGAAATGAATGCATAAAAAATATATTGGTAAGAATATGAGAGTGTAAATCAAAAGAAAACTTGTATAATATAGTCTATAAACCCATCTTAAGGTATGGTGGTGAAACAGATTCTACCAGCTGAAATTCGGCATCCATGAAATTTGGTAAAAAAAAAATAATTTTCTCCATCCTTGTGTTTTGTTTTTATTTATTTTTTTGTTGAGTTTTTGTTATACTTAGAACTTCACTTTCAAGATAGACAACTGGGTTTTTAGCACAATACATTTTAAAGGCACAATTGACGATTTAATGGGCCCTGTAGCATTTAGGCGCATTCAACCTTACACTCCATTTTCCTCCATTTATTTTTTTCACTTCTCAAAATCCTCCTTGGACTACAGTTTATAGCTTGTGATTTTTGGAAGAGCTTCAGGGATTTTAAACTGTTGTGCACTATTAAAAATATGAAACAGTTCAGGTGAATTTATTTTCCATCACACCTATTGAAAAATTCAATATGAATTGAATAAAAATCTTTTTTCCTCTTAAACTAATTAAAATTCAGAAATGCCTACACAACAACTTCGTCATATTTGTATGCTAAGCTGAAATTCAAACTTTGGAAGCATTACAATAAACCGTAGGGACCAATGAATATTTCATATTATATCAAGAAGTGATTAAATATGAATAAAGCATTAACTTCTTTACAAGGATATGAAATAAGGTATTAAGTTTTGTGTCCATTATATATTTTATATTCTGAGTATATGGTAAAAGAAGTCAAAGACATAAGAGAGCAGTGAATTTTTATTTTCACAGATGCATTGCCTTAAAAGTACTTTATAATGGGAAGTCTAACAAAAATGTATGATTTTTGGAACTGTTTCCTAAAATATTTTCCAAGTATCGGAACACAAGATACAGAATGTTATGAACGCACCTGGAATTTAGCGCTTTATATATATTTACGATTATGCAATGTTTAAGTAAACATTCTAAACACAGTCCTTGTCTTCTTTACAGAGAAGTTTCTTAAGAATATAAAAATAATATCTAAAAATTCCAATAGTAATTATCTGCTCATAAAATACTGATTTAAGAATCTATAACAAAATAGATCTATAGGAATAAACAGCTGCACATTCCTATGATACCTATGGACGTTTTTATTGTTCTGTACGAAAGGGTTTTAGGAGCTGAAAGAGTATTACACAGAAATTATGATTGCGATCACATGGAATGGCATCCCATTTGTATTTCCACATTGGGGGTGCACATTCCAGAGCGGAGAGCCATTGACCACACCATTTTGTAGTCGCACCTGTGGATGGACCATGTGATGTGAGGAGATAACGATGCAGTAGTTCGTGAATGAATGGAAATCCTCCCAAATACCACTTTGTTCGTCACCAATTCTACATCTGAGTGATAGGGAGCGGCTAGCCGAGTGTTAACATATGCGCGAGAGACAGAGGAGGTTGTACAAAAGAAACAAAAACTGAGTCATTCTATAAAGTAGAGAACTGTTTTATTTTGCTATACATACAAAGAATAAAATATTTTCCAAGCATTCCAGATATAAATCTTCAACCCAACAAAAAAAATCTTACCTATTTTAAGAATTTAAGAAATTCTGTTGTAAAAATTACAAACAATGAAATATTAATTATTTTAAACTATTAATAAACATAACCCCTATTACTTTCAAAATCTGAAGTGTTTTTCTGAATGGAGGTGTCTGGTAACCCCAGAACTTTAAAGGGGTCCAAAGCGTTTACTTGCTTAGTTTACTATATTTTTGTTTCACAGCTTTCTTGTAGCATAAGAAGACATTATATGAATTATTTTAGTGCTTCTTTTATTTTCATTGTATTAACGTTCAAATATTCTGATTTTGGAAAGGAAATAAAACGATTCAGATTTAATAAATTATTTTTCGTGTACAAAAGTCTGACAAAATTTATGATTCTTTCTGTATTAGAATTCCGTACACCAAAATAATTTTTGCCCTTTAATTTGAACTGCAACCAGTTGAGCTGTGGGAGGTAAAATTTTGCAGCATTGTTAATCTCTTCGAGATTAAGGTATGTCAGCTTAATTGGCAGGGCATGGGTAAAGTTTTCAAATTACACATTTTGAGGCCCACATTTCCGAATCTCTTACAGTTGTACTGAGGACAAAAGTTATTGTTGTAACTATTATGTTTTTTTTTTTAAATATCAATGTTTTATATATTTTTCATTTCGCTTTCTTAAAATGCTCCAGTGATAAAAATCGGTGTATCTATAAATAACTTCAATTTCCCTTATATTTTTATAGTCTCTTTCTCCTAATCAGTAATTTAAGTGCACCAGTCATCCATCATATTATGTAGCGAATTAATTAGTTAATTAATTTCTTAAATTAACATACCCCAGACAATTTCTCCGAGCCACGGGAAATCGAAGCTACTGGATACCTGGAAGTGAGGTACATTATTAGATTACGATGTGTACTTGTATACAGTATGTGTGCATTGTTGAATCCAAACATGGTCCTTTGGTTTCCGAACTCGTTATTCAATAAAGGATTATAACGTTTAATGGAGAGACCTCAGTTGCACAACTATTGATAAAGACGGCATCGTGTTTTTACACAAACATGAAGTAATTCTGTTTACATTGAAAACCTCTATAGCTTGTGCACATGGCTTGACTGTTGGTTTGCTGCCCGCATTGACATGTTTAACCAAACAAAACGCACGAAATGCTGACCACTCATAACACGTGCTAAAAGTAAACCGATAACCAAAATCGATTTAAGCTAAAACAAACCCATACAAGCGTTCTCGGCAAACGGAATTAAACGTCGAATACGTGAACGTTTATTAGTTCATTTTCTCAGTAACAAAATAGCTAATTTTAAAAACATGCCTGTAGAATGTCTAACTTTATAGCATATCTCAACCCAAGCTTAATATTGTTTTCTTGGTATTATAATGTGTGATTATGTTTGCGGTGGACAAAAAAAAATAGAAAATCTAAACTTTCAAGCATTACATAAGAGATACAACAACGTTGGTTTCTAAACCGTTTAAGAAAGAAGATTTAAAATTACTGTTGTGGTGGTTACTTTTACATTTATTTTATTTACTACGTACAGGAAGTAAGTAGGGGAAGCATTGAGTATTCTACCCAAAAATTTAATACGGATATTTCACCGGAAATACGTTTTAAGGCCGCCTGAATAAGAAAAAGCAATTTTAAAAACAGGTCCGTGTGTGTATTTGTGTGTTTGTGAACAGTATAACCAAACGTTTCATAGATACCAAACTTGGTATTTAGGCTCAATACCTTCCAAAGATGCGACATGAAGATTTTCAAGAAAATCCCCCAACGCAGACTACCCTTTACAAGGCAAAATTTTCGAAAGTTTTGATTTTCTAAAAAAGGACTATAACGATTTTTATTAAAATACTATATATTAAAGATATTTAGATTACAAATAAAATGTATATCTTGAATTTTTTGGGAACAGCCCTGAAGTTCACTGCATTTGTGAGAAATTTTGTATAATCTTGTATAACTGGTAAAGGTTAAGCGGTAGACGAAAACGTACTACACAAAAAACGTGGGTCTCTTTAAATCACACAATTTATTACAGATAAGTTTTGTGGCACAAGTCATTTCTAAGGCAACCCTTATTAAAAGTTCGAATTGTGAATTTCTTGATCATTCTCTAAATCTTGTCAACATTAACTTGTTTCTCGCGGTTGCATGGAAACAGTGTGGAATTTTAGGACCAGCATATAGCGTCCAGTTTGTAAACATTTGACTATCGCTGTTCCGTTGTATATAACGAAATGTATATTGCAGCTATTTCTGGAAAGATTTATTTGTATTAAAATGTAGTAGACAGGAAAATAAGCTTTTAGAAGAATAGTTTGTACACCCATAAATAAACGATAGAGGGCAGAAAAGGTATCACATAAGGATTTTTTTTGCAAATGTAACCAAATTTGTAGAAAATTTGAATTAAAATTTTAGAAGATAAAAACATTAAGCTATCCCTCACCTAAGAGGATGCTTTTTCTGAGAAACTGAAGAGAAAATCCTTTGGTAATTTGATTAATGGGATTACTACCTTGATAATTAGCTTTGAATATCATAAAGAAAATCTGAAAGAACTGGATAGCTCAGATCGAGAGAGAGAGAGAGCCCAAAGAGCCTATACTCAGTTATCAGCAACTATTTAGCATTTTTAACACACGCAAAACAGAATTCACCTAATTGGTCAGTGTGTTAAAGCTACGTCGGAAAGTAACTCATTTCACTTGTTGCTGCAAATGAATTATTTAACCAGGAGCAGATTATAAGAGTTAAGAATTACAATGTGTGTAGTCAAGTATATTAAATTAAACTATTTGCCCAAAAGCCTTTTTCCTTTCTCTGTGTAAGCATCATATTTTCTACTTGCAGTTCCATTAGCAGTATCAGGCTGACCTGGTTCACCAAAACATCAGCTCCAGTTGCTGATAACAGTGCAGTGGAGTGTATATGTAACAAACTGCATACTGCCGCCTGCTGCTCTTCCATTTTGTTTATTAGTAAACACAGATCTAAATGAAATGCTGACCTCGTTCTGAACCACATAGTGTTGTAGTAACGTGTACCTGTTTGTTCAGATGACAAAACGAGAAACACCTGTTACAGCATCAGGTTTTATGGCTGCGGACTCGAGTTCTAATCTCGAAGCTGTAGCATGTGACATTCGGCTGGACATAGCGAGGTTTTATGTTGTTCATTCTGCAGGCGTTCTTTGTTTTCCTCTTTACTCTCGATATGCTCTCAATTGTTATATTACACAATATGGTGGTTGACGTTTATTTGAAATGGATATACCGTATTAAAACCCTTAAACTACATACAGTCCTTTGCCTCTAATTTTTGGAAAAGTTTTCCCTGCTACAAAAATCAAGTGCTTTAAGATACATTTGTAGAGTAATGAGAAACGCTGCAAAGAGAGTGGCATTTGCTCGCAGTAATGCCAGGCAGTGATATTACTCGTATAATGATCAGCATAGGAGTTCTTAAACAGTTAGCCTCAAGTTTTGTTTTCAATACAACTAATGTAAGCAACAGCTGCCAGGAACACTGGAAGCCAGGTAAACACGGTTTGCTGAGTATTGTGCAAACTCCAACCGACTATACGAGCGATGGGATTGGTTTCTAACCTGTAACATCACTGCGGAAAGTACAATTACAGTTACACTATGTGTTCTTTCGTCTTGGCTTTCATTATTGGGAATTACTATGCTTTATAATGATTTAGGAATTCTAAAAAATCCCAAATGCTTGCGTAATCTGCTATACAGAGCCTAAGGAATGGAGGGGACAGTGACAGCCGGAAGCCAACAGCATGGCAAAAAGGCGCGATAGCTATGCAGCAATGGAGAAAAACACAGAATTTATCACTGTGCTAGTGATAGGTATATAGACATGATGTATAAAAACTCGCGCAGTTAGACACGGTGATGAAAAATAACATGCAGCCTATCTTACATTAGTGGTCGTGCTAATTGCGTATCGATTCTTACATTAGTGAACTACTTGGATACACTGATCAAAGTAGGCTTGAGACCAACTGTCTCTTTATTGAAGATTTTTAGCCATTTCAAAAGCTCAAGTGACAGGGACTGGCCCGTAGCCAGTATTGTTTGATTTTGGGAATCTTCCCCACAATTTGGAGTCCTATCAACCCTTGGATTTAATTTTTGGATTTCCTTCCTCTAGAAATGTTACCTTCTTACGGTGGGGAGTCCTGTCTGCACCTGATTGTGTAACAACGGACGAACGGAGGGTCCCCCGCAAGTAGGCCAGGCCCTGTTTGCTTCTACCGCGACCCTTGAGAGAAAAGGAAGGACCCGAAGGGCGACGAGCTCCGGATGACGAAGGGGTTCCTAATGTTTGCAGATCAAACGCCGCCCGAGGCCATCTACAAGCCACCGAATCCCCGGCGGTCCTCCGGGGTGGGGCCCTCTCGGAGTAGAGACCTAACTGAGCAGCCCCAAAACGAAGCCAGGTATGAAACCTCTACAGAACACATAACCACCGTCCAGCCGCAACCCCGGAACACATTCACCTAGTCCTACAACCATGAAACAGATGACAAGGCAAGATGATGGGTATAGTAAATGAGAGGAAGGAGAGTCGTGGTAGAATATAAACAATTTCAACATTTGCCTGCCGAAAAATCCATGATTAAGAGTGGGCGGTCCGGGGATCGATACCGGGACATCCCGAATGCAAGTCGCACACGTTACCGCGGCGCCATCTTCGGTATAAACCATTAAGTCAGCTATTAAGAGAAATTTAAAAAATAAAGTACTATGAAAAGAGCAAAAATGAAACTATATAAAACTCTTGCGTTCTCCACATATTTATTTGGAGCTGAAGTATGGATCCTCAAATCTTCAAATAAAAGATAACTCCACACAGCAGAAATAATCCTTTTACAAATGTAAAGAGCATAAAAGAATAGAAAGAACGAAACTGAGGACATAAGAAGTCGTTTAAATGTTGAGAATGTACATGATATAATACAATAAAGCCAAGAAACGAATGGTGAGCTCATTTAAATAATATTTATCGAAATAGAATATCAAAACCAGGAATAAAATACAAACCAGCCGGAAATAGAAATTTATGGTGACCAGGAAAACAAGGTCGGATTAGTGTTTTATTGAAGACGTGATGGGCCTACGATATAGATGATGACAATGGACCGGTTACGGATTAAAAACGCAAGAGGATCTTTTGAGCTTATTAAACCTCCCGGAGGAAGTGATGAGGCAAGAGAGCACGAAGGCTTTGTAATGTGATGTCGGCCAGCGTCGTTTCGATAACCCTATCTATCTTCCTGTACATATTTGGGCACCGGGTTTCATGTTAGGGAAGAAACAGTTTTATCCTCAAAACACATCCAACATCATACCGTAAACCACATCGACCCCTCTTGCAGCACTGAAAGATGAAGAGGGAAATAAAATGCTACGAAATTGACAAGAAAATTCATAATCCAACCCAGTATTTGCCTACCGACCTAGAAAAACCACAAGACCAGGATGACCGGTCCAATGGGAACCGCAACCGAAACCTAGCCAATGCGAGCCTCAGAGTATCACCTGAGAAACACTTTGGTTTCAGTGCTATTAACTTGACCATAAAGTCTAAATTGAAAGAAATGGTTTCCCAATGTGATTAACATCATATCTTAGCCTGTTCTGTGTGTCTGTTTCCAATCGATTCAAATCCACGCATTCCCGAATCGAATAAAGGAAAGTCGGTAAATTTGAATGTCTATATACACACAATATGTGCATTATTAAACTCCAAATCTCAGTCTTTGTTTGTTTGGATTCAATATGTACCGGGGAATTATGATATAGTTATTTATTTATTATTAATTATTATTTAACAACGCCAACCTAGCTTGGTTAATCCAATGTAACTAAAAATGTAATATATTTGTAATGCTACATTTTTGTATATGTTTAAGATGTTATAAAAGTAAGTCATGTCATGTGAGTCGTTAAGGCAAAACACGACACTTGTTTGTCACAAACACACACAATGGTAAGGAAGAGAAACCCTAAGTACAAAGAAGCAAGTCAAGGTCTCGCGGCTATCTCTAACAATAAGCCACCCTCTCGAGAAAGCTGGGTGACGGTTTCGTCAACAAACCAATAAATATGGAAGAACATTGCTGTTATTGACTATATAGAGAGACACGTCATCCATAGAGCCAATCATGGTTAAGCTACAAGTTTAAGTTCAAACAACGAAACGATGTTTCGACATTCTTACTGAAACAACACGATCACGTAGTTGGTTTCTCTCAGTGAAGACATGTATAAATAGTCACGTAATTGTTACCCTCAGTGCAGAAGTGTATAACTCGTGTCGTGGAATGACCTTAACAATAGACATACATACAAGTTCATTACGACTCACAGGCAGGCTTCATAAGACCTGTATAAACGTTTTCATCTTTTTGTGTGTAAACAACAAAACACAAGTTTAATATATAAGTGGTGATACATATGCCTAACCTACATAACAGTGTACTAGTTATTCTACATAACTCCTGTGTCTTCCCACTCCCTACAAGAGCAAAGTGCCTTCCTGAGCTACCGGAGCATATAAAAACAAAAACATACATTTTAGTAATATACACCCACATGAACCACACAAGTAACTCACACCAACTGGAAGGAGAAGATTAACCCCAGGCTACCACTACGGAGATGACCAACATGCACTACTAGACCTTCAGCAGTTTCATCAGGTACGTGCCACACTATATCATCACACTGCACAACAATTACGCGGCAAATACCGTTGCGCGTTTTCCGATTAAACTTTGCGCAGGTAATCTTTGCGAGAAGATGGAAAATGTTAATTGGAATTTGATATTACACAAAACAAGTTTCTTCTTCTTCTCTCTTATTTCTGCCAATTTAGAATCAGCACGACTAAAAACAACGGACAGCTAACAATCGAAATAACAATCCTTCTCCTCTTCCTTCTTTGTGTACTAAAATAATCAAAACTAGCTTTATAAAATTCCAATGATGATTTTAATTAGTTTCTTTCTCCTCGTGTACTTAATGAACTTATTGTACGATGATCTGAGCATTTTTATGAGAGTCCTCCCTTTTACCGTTTAGAACTGTAATATAGTACGTCCTCCAAATAACAAATGAAAAGTTTCCTGATATTCACGGATGATGATGATGATGATGATGAGATGCGGTTTAAGGGCGCTAAACTGCTAAGGTCATCAGCGCCCTTACAATGTATAAAATATAAAGTCAAAAATATAAAATACGGTAAAAAATAGCATAATTAAAAAAGAGACACAAACCCGCGATGTCCAAAAAGCTAAAAACAATACACCAATCCCAAAAACCAACACACTAAAAGTATAGGCAATAAAAGAGTAAAACGTGTCAAGAACTGTAGAATGCGAGGGACATGAGCGCCATATGTCCACTGGGGAGTAGAGTCCCCATTAAAACAGACAGAATAAAATTACAAAGCTAAAGGACTCTCAACGCATCAAATGCGCAGATTAAAATCACTGTCACGAATAAAACGTAAAACACATTCTACAGCACGCGCGTCGTCTGCCAAAACGTTGGCTAGGCCAACAGGCAGACCAACACGAACGCGCAACGGAGATAAAACTTGACTCTCTGTTTAAAATGGACGCACCGTTAAGGGCGCATCACTCTGCTCACACAGTGGTGCGGGGTCACCACTGAGCAGTATCTATGACTAAAAAGATAATGTCCGATTCGTAAACGAGCTAAAAGTACCTCTTCGCGAAGACACGAACGAGAAGAGGTACCCCAGACTAACGGGAGAGGCTTAACCTCCCGCAAATTGTTCCCCCGGAGGGCCGTCCACTCATACCTCCAAAGCGAGAGGATGCGGCTACGTGAAATAACAAACAAATCTGTGGAGCGAACAACAGAGGTAAAATATCTGGGTAATAAAATGCCGACCTGTTAGCGGCGTCGGCAGATTCATTAGCTGAGATGCCCACATGACCTGGATTCCACATGAAGGAGACGCTGATGCCAGATACACCAAGCGAGTGGAGCAGGTCATGAATGCGCTGTACAAGCGGGTGGTAACTGTACAGCGAGCTAATACTTTGAAGACCACTCAGGGAGTATGCACAAATAAAACAGTGCCGTAAGTCGTGCCGCTGAATGTATAAAAGAGACTGATAAATGCTAAAAAGTTCAGCGATAAAAATCGAACATTGCCCCGGTAAACGAAAGATAAAACTATTTCCACCACAAACAAAGGCACACCCTACTCCAGCATCAGTCTTAGATCCATCAGTAAAGATATAATGAAGTCCCCGAATTGAGACTGAAGTTCTAAAATCGCTGTTCTAAAGACTGAAGAAGGGGTCTCATTCTTCGGCATCAACGATAACCCAAGGTGACAGTGGGCCTCAGCGCGCAACCATGGAGGAAAACGCGTTTCCCCCCTTGGAAGGGCCGGCGCTGGCGTAACGTCCAAATGCCGAAGAAGTTGACGAAATCGAACCCCTGGAGGGAGCAATGCAGAGGAGCTAACTAAATATTGCCGATCAAGCGAATCCTCGTAAAATATCGCGAAGGACGGGTGGTCAGGCAACCTGGAGAGTCGACAGGCATAGCTGCACAAGAGCATCTCACGCCTGAAGGACAGCGGAGGCTCTGCAGCTTCAGCATTTAGGTAGGTACAGGGCTGGTTGGAAAGGCCCCTGTAGCGACTTTTATGCCACGATTGTGAATGGCATTCAATTGACGTAATACAGATGGACGCGCCGACGAATAGACAATGCACCCGTAATCAAGCTTGGTTCCGACCAAAGAGCGATAAAGATGTAGAAGGACGGTCCAATCAGCTCCCCAGGATGTGCCACTTAAAACACGTAAAAGATTAAGAGAACGGTCACACTTTGCTTTTAAAAAGGAAATGTGAGAAGTCCAGTTCAGCTTTCGATCAAATATCAACCCCAAAAATTTCACCCCGTCTGCAAATGGAAGGACCTCCAACCAAAGATGGAGAGAGGGCGGAGGGAAAGGCTTCCGGCGCCAGAAATTGATGCAGACGATATTCACGGAAAAGGGTATGAAATATCCGATGATGTTATATTTGTATTGTTCTTTATCTCTCTCATCGACAGTGTTCTGAAATCTGGAAATAATTGTTTTTTTAATAATTTTACAAAAAATCTAAATTTTTATTTTTAAGACATGAAGTATTGGCCCACTAAATTCTTATTATATGCTAGGCACAAGTTTTCTCTTTATGTAATTATTTAATAAAGACTGGTAATGAACCATCATTTACAAAATATGGTAGAGCCTTATTTATCCTATTTAAAGGTTTTAATGACGTAAGCCTTATTTAAAGGTTTTAACGATACCGGTTTTAAGCATATTCAGTTGTCTTTGTATGACATGGAAAAACCACGGGTTTCGTCTTACTTTCACACAGATTTTCTATGGATTAACAACAGCCATTTGTTCTTCCATGACATTTTCAAGAAAACAGCAAAGCCTTCTTCGCAAGTATATTTTTGCTGACTGCAACATGTTGACATTCTACTGGGTCATCCATATACGTATCCTGTCTCCGCAGCTCGCCAAAGGAACGTTTGTGCGGCGGTCTGCGGCGAAAACTTGTCTGGCAACGACATTTTGTATTGAGTATTATTTGGGGCAACACGTGAAATGAAGAAATGGCAAACAATATGCCCTACTATTCTATTCCACGTAGAGTGTTTATATATGACTCGGATGTTTCTACAAAATCTGCTCGTCCTGACACAAGATTATTTGAAGCATGTGGCTATTATCTCTATTGGTCATTAAAATATAGTGTACGAAACGAATCTACGTACTTTGGACTAATTTAGGGATAACATTCCAAGAGATTAATTCAATTCCTCAAACAGAAGGAAGAAAAGTAATGGGTAGCTCAATAAAAAGATGCCAGAAATATGTTGAAAAAAAAGGCAATCACTTCCAGCATCTGCTTTAGTTACATAGGTGAGTTTATGACTTTTAAAATGCAGACTGCATTTGTTAGGCAGACACTCCCCCTTGCGGGTGCTCGTATTAACCGGCAAGCGGGACCAGGAAGCTATAGCTTAACGGCTGAGCGGGACCCCACCTCAGCCGCAGACACGATATATGGATGACAATGTAGTACATAGGCTTTGTAAAGCATCCTTAATAATTTAGACATTTAGGAATTTAAATTAGAAGCTGTTTTGTTGTCTCTCAAAAAGGCTTTAAAATGGTAAAAGAGTAATCAAAGTGGGTTTAGTATTTTTCGAGACATACAATTTGCACCTTATATTATTAATATAGATAGCTTAAAGGAATCTAAATTCGTACAAATTATTTACTATATATTTACTGTAATAACCTAACATCATACTCTGATTTTAGGGTATTACAGTTTCTCCATTAAGTATACGATTATGTCGACTTCTTTATATTGTTTAATTTCAATAGCAACATTAATCTCCCACCAACACCGTTTCCAAGGTCCTTATAACAAGCAAATGTCGAGGAGGTATCATATACTTAGCCTTGAACATTTCCGTCACAAACTTCCTTTAGTAAATATCATTTCGTTGGAAATTTCATCAGTGTCCACCGTCTGTGACGCAATATTTAGTAAGATCAGAATTTAAACACTACTAAAAGGGACATTAATTTTCTTCTCATTCTTAGAGTATTATCTCTAGTAATGCCAATGGAAATATATTTTTATTAGCGTGGTCGAAACATCACGACTTGTAATCTTTAGCGGTCAGGTCATTTCGGAGATAAATGAAATGTATCAAATGATGCTCAAATGAGCCCGCGGTCCATAGAGCCTAAAGTTACTCAACATTCATCATTTAAGCATAAGGAAAAATTCCGAAAAAAAAACCTAAATATAAAATATACTTAAGCACAAAGTTTGATATTTTCCTACTTTTCATTTTTGAGTTATGCTGTTCACACGCGCACCCACCCACCCACCCCCCCCCCACACACACACACATACCAACGGACGTTTTTCTAAAAAGTTTTTTTTTTTATTCACGGGATCTCATAACATGTATTTCCGGTTTAATCTATCGAATTTTTGGATGGAATGCAATACCTTCTCTACCTACTTTGGCAATTGGTAGACAAAGTAAAAATTGGTTCTTATGCTCTTTTAACAGTCCATTTACATAAACTTTTCTTCTAAATATTCCCCTATGCTTTTATGATTTTTATTTAAAGTTTTATTTATGTCAAGTTTCTTATTCATTCTTACACTCTTTCTTTTCTCCAAAACTCTGTTTCCCTAAAGTCAAATAATATGATTTGTGCACCTTCTCTTCCACCACATAATTAATGGGTTTCACTGTGGATAGCCGTTTCGTTGACCTTTTAACCTCCGTATTCTTGCTTTTAGCCATGCTATCCTCCCCCTTTCTTCTTCTTCTTTGTTGTTGCCTATATGGCGCTTGTTTCCCACGCTATACCTTCTCTTTCTTCTTATTGCTGTTGTCCACATACCTCTCTCTTTCCCCTGCTATCACATTTCTTTCTTCTTCATTGTTGCTGTCTGTATAACTCTCTCTTTCCCATATTATCTCCTCTCTTCTTATTGTTGTCTACATACTCTCTCTCTTTCCCATGCTATTCTGCCTCTTTCTTCTTTATTTTGTTGTTTATATACCGCCCTGTTTCCTATGCTATCCCCTCTTTCTTCTTTATTTTTGTTGGCTTATACATCTTTTTTACCAATGCTATCTCCCTCTTTCTTCTTTATTTTTGTTGTATATATACCTCTCTCTTCCCTATGCTATCCCCTTCTTTCTTCTCTACTGTTCTCTATTTACCTCTATCTCTCCCTCTCTCTTTTTCCCTTGTAATTCCACCTTGTTCTTACATTATTGTTGTCTATATACCTCTCTTTCCCATTCTATCCCCTCTCTTTCTTCTTTATTTCTTTGTCTATATACCTTCTCTTTCCCTGCTATCCTCCTCTTTCCTCTTTATTGATGTCTGTATAACTCTCTCTTTCCAAAGTATTTTTCGTTGAAATATACTTATAATACTAGTGATCTCTTTTCTGTTAGTTAAGTGAAACATTTTTGTATCTAATTATCTTCATATATTCTTCTTTAACCTTTCAAAAACCCTTTATTATTTTGTTCTCCTTTTCTCTAAATGTTCAAAGCCATTATTTGTAAATTATTTCTTAATTCCCTTATCCAACCCGTAATTTGTAGATAAATTTCTTGGTGTTTTAAAAAATGTTTTATCAAATTATCAATACCCAAATTCAGAATCCAATATAAGTATTTCAAGGCTCTCTCCATAGCTTGTAACACAAAAACTTTGAAAAACGTAGGAATAAGTAAACTGTAATATTCTTACATGCTGGGTAGATGGCCCAAAAGTTCACATGAAAATTGAATTAATTTTGAGTAACCAGGACGTACATTGAGGGGACGTATACTTTCTTGCCTGCAGAGGACCGAAATGTAGTGTGGAGATTAAGAGGAATGCCTGGGTTTTACTGTACAAAATCCATAACACAAATCAACTCACACATTCCTAGATTTATTTCCCAAACGTTTGGGGTTCCTACATTATTAAAAATGGAAGATGGGAGGAGATGTCCAGCGATCTAAAGCCCGGCTTACACACGCGGTCCGTTACTCACGGAATCCTAACTGAGAGTGACGTTATCCTCCACTACTCGTGGCTAGCAAAGCTACCAGTCAAGAGTGACGTAAACGACAATATGTCTGGTAATGACAATTTAGAACAATAATGTATCCCCCAAATTATTAATACGCCACAATTCAGAATTTTCACTCAATTAATTGGTGCTAGAATTTTTTAAGTGGCGATGTATGTTTCCTAGAATCACTATAACCAAATATTAAGAGAATTCATTTTTAACAAAAATCAAGGTATAAAACAAGACACAGGAAATATCTTAATAAATACTAATACAGCTTTAATCAATGGTGTGTATTTTGCACCTCGTAAATATAATACGTAACCGAGTGAGAATAACCAACGCATTTCACCAGAAGATGAATCGCAGCAAGGGTCATAGATTTTACGCTGCTACGTGAGTCAAGTTTACGACAAATTTATAATTCACGGTGTACCATAAAGAAGAAAGAAGCAAAGAGCACGGAATGACAGACACGAAAAATAAAGAATACCCAGCAAGGAATAAAAGAAATAATGCCGCTTCCCTTTTAGGTTACACCCGGCATAAACTGGATATTAAGACTACATTACCAAGCTAACAATGTCATATTTAATGCGCGTCCTTATTTCACGTTAATGGAATAGTCTATATGCCCTCGAGTACACAGAAGGCTCTATTCAGAATACCTGTAGCTAGTCGTCCCGCTGTAACCATTCATTTTACAACTTCAAGGTTATTAAACACGGTAACGTCGCATTAAAGAACTACATATAACAACATTATCATAGGTTCATCTATTTCGCTAAAAATTTCATTAGAATATTCCTGTTTTGTGGTGGTGTGATGGCGAAGGAGTGTTTCAACACTGCGGCCACTTGCACTCGTTCTCCGGAAGGAAATAGTCCTTAGGGCGCATTTATGCAAGCGATTTCGGGTCACGTAACAAAGAATGACGCGACGCGTAAGAATTTTTATTAATCTACGTTGCGTGTATTTATGAACTCAATGTGACTGTTGCCTCATTGTGTATTCTTGGGGATATTCACGGGCTCGGGCCAAGCCCTCGGGTCTACATCTGACTCTTCCAGCACGCGGGCGGGACTCGTGCTAAATTAGAAAGAAGTTCGTAGTGCTCGAAACTGATTCAATCTTGAAAATAAATACTATAAAAAATTAATTTCTCAAATTAAACATATTTATTTTAGTTGTCATGTGTATATCTTAAGCATTTAATATTTTAATTAAAATTGTTAGCGCCATTTTAGAATAAAAACTTTTTCATGCAATGAAAAACTAACGAAAATAATTAATCATTGTTTTTTTGTCTGCGATGTTGATATGCCCGGAACAGCAAAATTATTGCAACATGCACACAATACTAAGTAGCAAAATTGATTAATTTCTCGCTTCGGCCGATAGCGAACAACGTCACAGTACCACGGCAGCTGCAAACTCCGCCTTCCTCTGTCCATCGACAACAGGACATCCTGGTTAGAATGTAAGGGAGGCTTGTGATCATTAAGGCAGTATGCCGTGAATATGCTGCCTCTACATGCGGATTCTAGCACCTCAGCCGCCACTCTCTGTCTAAAGTAGCTCCTCAATTGGACTCAAGGACCTGAATTCATCCCTTGTCAGGCCCAACCAGCAGGAGAAGGAATCCCCATACCGGTACCGGATATCGAACGCCAGTGAGTCCCCTTGCATCGCAAGCAACAGCGTTTCGTTAAATACTAATTACTAGGCCTAGAAATTTCTACACATTAAAGCCAGGACGGAAGGAAATTAAGTTGAACTGTTGCTAGACTATAAGCGGGTACTCGCAGGTAAAAATTCATCCCATCCCTCCTATAGTACCATTCAGACCGATTTTTTACTTGCCTGTCAGTGACCCTTGGCCGCTGTTAGTTTTAGATTGTGTATAATGTAAATAGCTTTAAGCCAATTGTAGCTGAACTCCTGTGCGTAGTGCTGCTGCTGCTAAAAATAATAACAATAATAATACCAAAATACTAGAAAATGTTTTATACAACAAATTTTGGCATTCGGGCCCGGGCAAGGTGGTAGAGTACAATCTATTCTCGGTCTTGGATTAGACCGAGCCGAGCCGGGTCGGGCGTAAAAGTTTCGGCCCGTGCAAATCCCTAGGGGTTATTAGTTCTACCAAAACTTTTCCACATTTTTTCGATAGCTAGTATGCATCCATATGTGTTGTAGAATTGCTACATACTCTAACTCGAGAGCAGACGAAAAAGACTTGGTGAGTGCATCCGATAAGTCGTGCAAGGTTCGTAGGCGGTGCTTTTGGGAACCTTGTGGGGAACTGAGATAAAATGGCAACGAATTGAAATTTTCCGAGTAGACATCCCAAACTGATCTCCTAACACAAATTTATTTTATGAAATGCTCCGTACCCATACCTCATAAAATTATGCGCAACAAAAAAATCAGATAATTCTCGTAACTTAAAAATATACAGTGAAAAGTAAAATTGCATATCTGGTTTTCCCAAAAGTGGCAGCACTGACGCGACTGTATCACTCAAATGAGGAAACACGATGTACATTAACAGGTCCATACCCATGTATATTGAGGCCATGCATCTACCACATTAGTTGCGCTATCTGAAAGACCACGCGACGCTGGTATTCAAGGAATACTAAACAAAATGTAAACATTTACACTTTGTATTACTTGTATCACATGAGACATTACAAATGATACTCCAGTTTCATTGTTTTAAAACAGTTTTCTTGCAAGGTTAAGTACTTAGGATCATTTAAATAATTATTTTAAAGTGTGTATCAAATGTTTATGCTAAATTAATTGATATTTTCAGAAATTAGGAGCTTCAGTATCCTTAAGACGAGTTTTTGCAAAATGGTTTTAAAGAACTGCAATTTTGCCTCGACGTTTGAAATATTTGGGTGACATTGTCAGTTTGTTAATGCTTCGCTAACTAGTGCCCTTGTGATCCAAAATGCTGAAGTAGTTCACCGCCGATGCTCCTGGAAAATCCAAATTATAACACTCACATTCAACATTTAAAAACAAGCAAAATGTCCTCCTCTCGCTTTTCTTTCTTTATCATTATTAGTTTGCTGAGATACCGGGGTTTATTGTCGTCATTCTTGCATTTTTTAACATACAACCGTCCCACTTTCTTCCGCTTTGCAAGCGCATAGGTGAAGAACAGCTTCAATAGTAACGAATGTGCATTAAGAGGTGAGTGTTTATTGCTTCCATGCGGATTGAAAGGTGGGGCAGTTTTGGAAACACTTTTCGGGACTCATGTCTTCGAGTATTTAACCATAATCTATGTGCTAATAAGTACTTTTGAGCGAAAATGTTGCTACAAAGAGACATTCTGCAACACGAAAATTTAAACTTTCACCAGTATGACACTTTGATATGATTATTATGTTACTAAAAGAACTAGCTACATGAAGCGACATGAAACGTAATAAAACAAGATACTACTATAAATTGCAACACTGTCAGATTTTCTAAAGATAAGGTTCGTTTAATCGCAAATGTTATTTGTATGGTGAAATATTTTTATAAATGTTTATACGAAGATATAACGCAAAATTCATATTCTATTGGTTAATTCGGATCAACGGATGGAAACGACAGCATTTTATAATAACTCCATTCAAAGCTATTTTATTATTGCTTTCTACCAGATATATTATGATATTATCCAGCACGAGTGTAACCGCATTGTTGTGTGTGAAATGCAAGCCGAATAGCATTGGCATGGACTCACTGATTTTCACGGTGCTCAAAGTTAATACGCGACAAACGATTAGAACAGTCTTTGTAATTGTATAAACTCTGTAATATATCTAAGTACTAAATTTGCGGACTTCATAAGTATGAGGGGGAAATAATAATGCGGCATTATCCTTAAAAAAGGTTTAAATTTCCATAATACTCAAGTAGAAATTTGGCGAGATTTGGCAACATGGGCGGTCATATTTTATTTTAAAACCATAGATTTGGAAACCCTAAATGATTATTTTTAGATCATTTTCTGAATGTTGTACGAGCACCAGGTTGTCTACACATACCAGCACAATGAGGTATATTTTATTTTTAATTTTTATTCATTTTGGCCCGATTCTTTCCACTTTCTTATAACTAAAAACAAGCATATAGTGCCAGAGTGTTTTTGGCACGAGAAAGTGGCTGTTATATTTGTTTAATTATTGTCAGATATATGCCATAATTTTGGAGCTCAGTTAATACTGTGATAAAAATATTCGCCTCTCATCCCAGGAACTGGAAAACTAAGCATAGAAAATGTAAGGAACGGCCGTCGTGATTAATAATAATAATAATAATAATAATAAGATTATTATTATTATTGAGTTTAAATTGCAGATCAGAGTCTCAGTAACATGCTCGAATCCAGAGCAGTACACCAATATCCAAATGAATCGTTAAACGTTTGTATTCATCAATTTCATAGTAAGAGAAAAATAGTCCTGAACAATCGGTCCCAAGTGTATTTGGAGTCTGAACCCACGAATGACTAACTACCAACGTAAATACACTTAAATAAGGACAAAACGTTGCTTAATGCTCGGGTCGTTCAGTTTTAACGTCTACGTACTAAGAAAAAATAGATACTGACATCACAGCCGATATTTTCATTTAACTGAGTTTAATAATACTTTTCATAAGAAAAATAAAAAAATAGAAAGCTCAACTCTATACTAGTTGCATAAATAACAAATTTATAACGCCGAAGCATTATTAAACAGAATTCTGAAAATCACAGCGAGTTTCAAACACAAAAACAGCATGTTGACAAATCTACACAGGAGGTAACGCGAATGCAAACGCTAATGAAACAAAAACTCTATAGCAAATGAAAGCAAATGATGACACTGAAAAAAAATGCAGTGCACAACATTCCTGTGAAGGAAACGTGTTGGCTGAAAATACACAACCAGCTCCCACTATCAGCTATGTAATGGCTGTTGCTTTTTGACAGAAATATCAACATGTTTTCTGTTATGTTTATTTTATTTGTGTTACTACTGAAAACAACAAGTACAGAGGGTTAACTGAAAGTCCTACAGCACCTAAATAATGTTTAAAGCATGTTTCAGTGAAACTAAACTCCATGTATGGCGATAAAAGTATATTCGGAACTTAAAAATTGTACTACCGATTGTTTTGGGCTTCCCATTTAATTGGAATAACTATTCTATATAGCTTTCTTATATTTACTGATTTGTGCAAACGTTTCTTTAATTTCATACAAAAATTCCAATATTTAGTGTATATTTAAATGTGAGAGCCAGTACTTCCCGGTATAATGCAATGTAAGTGTGTGTGTGTGTGTGTGTGTGTGTGTGTGTGTGTGTGTTTGGGTTAAAGAACAGATTTATAAAATACTAGCTGGTTTCCCCAATGAAGATTTAATAATTAGCATGTACCATAAACCCGGTTATTCCTAGTAATGGATGAAAAATTCTCTGATGAGGTTTTGAAACAACGGCCGGATGTCAGATTTCTTTAACCTTCCACTTTCTTCTAAATTTTGGAAATGCTGCATAGCTTATACGTATCCTTTGACGATGGAAAAATCATCGGTCGGAATGATGGAGTAGTTTATTTAATTACAGGAAGTGAAACCTTAAACATTTGTACCTTCTATCTAATAACGAAAGAAATACATTGTTTTCAAATAATACAGCCACCCTTAACATACAGAATCTAACAAAATGTACAGTATAAATTGCAGTACACATTCCTCCACGTAGCCGAAGAAATTATGTGTGAAAATGCTTTGTTTCCAAGTTACATTTTCTACACTCATTAATCATAGGAAAGACAAGTAATAGAACATACCAGCATACCACATGCAACTCTTTCTCACAGGAGATGTTCAATATGCCCTCCGTGAGCATTGATATATGCATAAACCTGCCGTCGTAGTGAATCCCGGATGCGCTGATGTATCCCTGGAGCATTCCGTATGGTTTAGCAGCCTTCATTAATACGGGCACGGAGGCTCTGAAAATCTGGTACTGGGGTTCGATACACAAGAGATTTCAAATGCCCCCACAAATAAAAGTCCAGTGGGTTTGGGTCCGGGGAGCGTGGAGGCCAGGCAATTGGTCCATCTGTCACCGAATCTATTATTTAGAAGCCGACGAACATTAACACTAAAATGAAGAGGTGCTCCATCGTGCATGAAGTAAATCTTTTGTCGCACAGCTAATGGCACATATGCTAACAAATCAGGTAGAGCATTCTCTACGAAATTGTGGTAAATTTATCCGTTGAGCCTGAGTGAAAGAACGTGAGGCCCTACCAAAAAGTCACCAACAATGCCGGACCAAAATTGACAGAAAATCTTTGTTGGTGACTTGCTTCAACAGTTGCGTGATGATTCACGTCAGCCAATACATGCCGATTGTGTTAATTTACAATCTGATCTTGTCGAAACGACGCCTCATCTGTGAACAGCATCATTGCACTAAAATTAGGGTTAACACTTTGTTGCATAAACCATTCGCAAAAGCGTAGCCGTGCAGGAAAATCAGCTGCTGATAGTGCCTGCACACGCTGTAAATGGTATGGATACAGCCAGACCTCGTGTTAGACTCGTAAGACAGTCATGTGGTCAATATTCATATTTGCAGCTGCTTGTCTTGTACTGACTCTAGGGTCGTCAACTGCCTGAAGAGTTGCCGCCTCCCGTTGCGGTGTCCTAGTCCTTCTAGACCTCCTCCGGTCGCAAGTATCAGGCTGAAATGCCCCATATTCACTAAGACGATGATGAATGGCTTCAAAAGTTTTCCTATCGGCGCAACTTTGTCCTCGAAATCTCTCTCGGTACAAACGCTGAGCGCAAGCGGCATTGCAGTCTGCTAATCCAAACATCAACTGGACATCTGCCATCTCTGCATTTGTGTAGACTGCCATTGCACGAGCCAAGTCTGTGATCAACTCTACTTGTACATAGTAACCCGTGTGCTTGCCAAAGTCGCACTGTTCACTGAAACAGTTTTCCTGTAAACAAGCAACGACGTAAGTCTCATGGCAACAGGGACATATAGAATAAAACACTGGCGGTGCACCCAAGATAATGACAACGTAACCAGACATAATCAAGACTGCATGTTCCCCATGATTCTAACGTTCTGTTTGTGTATTTCCCACGATTAGTGAGTGGGAAAAAATGAGTTGTAACATCGAAACAAAGCGTTTCCAGACCCATGTTCATATAAACCAATTCCTTGTCTACGTGTGAGTAATGTGTCCTGCAATTTGTGCCGTGCACTTTTGTTACATCCTGTATACAACGAAATAGGGGAAAAGCTCGTGGATATGAGGATTCCCAATCACAGGCCACCAAATTGACCGCATTCGAAAAGACACACAGTCTGCGACCATCAGAAAAATAATATTCTCAGTTCTTAATTAGAAAATATCGGTTGACTAATTTTTAAATGTTAGCTGGAATAGTTTTTCTCCTTATAGAATCATTTAGAATACCCTGATAAATATGTTTATTACAACATTTAAAGTAAATACAGCAAAACTTACTTATATGAGGGTTATTAAAATAAATGGATTGGAATGATAATCTCCTACGTATTGTTTTGTTATAAGCAAATAAGATTTTTTTTCTTTTACACTATCTTAGTTGCTAAATCGCGACCATGTTGCTTGGAAAGAAATATCCATGGCATTTGTCTTGCTTTACATGTTTTTTCTGTGGTGTAATAAACATTTTATTCTTGTCTACTCCCTTTCATTCTTAATGAAAAGTAAATCCCTTTTTCACAAGTATTTTCTGTTGTTATTTTGATGTTTTCGCGTTTAACATACACTTTATAAATCCATTTTGGCATTTTAGAAGGTAGCTTATAGCCCATGCCTGTCAGTTGTCAAAGAATTATCAAAATCGTTTATATGATTTTCAGATTACTCCACACACACATTACATTACATACACACACGCAAATGTTCTCTCTTTATAACATTAGAATAAGTTACGAAATTGAAACTAGTTAGTTCCATTATTTTGGGTGCGTAAACTGAAAATCCGTAGAGAAATCGGCTGAATGCTAGGTAGCGAGACAAGCGATAAGCGCGTTCCCTTATGTGGAGGAGGTAAAGCAGTGTCAAACTGACCAAGAATAGTTGCTAAGTTGAAATGACTAATATCGCCCTGTTACTCAAACCAAGAACATGTGAATTTATTCACGTAATATTAAGAATCCCGTGCCTGGGAACGAACACCAGGTATCTGAGTGAGGCAACGCTTTGAGGAAGTGTTGAAATAGTGTACATGGTGAAGCTAAATTAGCAGAACGCTGGCGCCTCAGCGTAGAATATTTCAGCTGACCGAACCGAGGTCACAGGGGCAGATCACCACGACATCCGATATAGAACGTCTCCACGCCGGCCATGGTCTCAGCGAGCATTTTTATAACTGGTGAATTAGGAAAACTTCACTGCCAGCCAGGTATGTAAAAAGTTGAAGTAGGTACTTCCGGCTGTTCTGTCCGCAACTCCTGTCCACATCGCCTTCACGAGCGGCTCCCCGTAAACGATTGCTCTTCCACTAAGCTACGTCCCACTTGAATGGTATTTCCCGGCCGTTATAATATTGCATTTAAAGTCACACGAATTTCAACAAACCATATTCCGTCTGTGATGTTAGAATTTTGTTTAATTTACTTTCAGTATACAATGAATTAGGGGATCAAAATCATAACAGAGGAGAAAGCTTACCTGTTTTGCCTGGATACTGCAGCGATATGTGAAGCCAAAAGTTCACAGTTGATAGAGTGATCTTGAGCTTGAAGCACTGCAAAAGAAATAAAATAGTTTTCATACAAACACAGTTCACGTTATTTCCGGTACCTGATAGGAAGCGTGAACGCCACTGGCTGGATTGTGACTTTTCATGTAGAAGCAACAATCCCATTATCCCTAGTCACTTGTGTGAAGTGTGTGGGCTCGAGCTAGAGAACAGTTTCTCATTTCATAAAGGCTTGTGACCTCCGGGAATGCAGTTAGTTCCTGTCTGGAATGTAAGTTAGTCTTTTGCTTACCCTTCCACAAATTGTGCTCCCTATTAAGGTAACCAGGAGCCAGCCGTATCTATCTAAGCAACATTAAATTTGATGTGTATTTTCTGCACAACCAATGATTCTAGGAATAGCATTATTTTACACAAATATGCATTTGTAAATACGGTGGTTTGTGAACATTTAACTCTTTTAATATACTTTTGTTACTAAATTTCCAACAACTGTTACTTTTAATCATAACTTCCTAAACCTTTAATTTAATATTTATTCTGTTTAATTAATAAATTCCTTTTTACTACACTTTTCTTATTTTATTTCTTTCTCGCCAGACTTTATTTAGCATTTCGCTTCCGTTTTCATTCTTTACAATATTTTCGCTATTGCTTTATCTTTAATTTATATTTACTCGGGCAAATATTACAACCTCAATATTTAAGACACTAAACCGAATGTTTTAACAGATGCAAATGTATGTCTTTGACAAAGTTCGCTTCTACTTTTATCCAATAAGTTTGTTTATAAGGAAATTATGATCAATTTCTCTACTATGCTTTCTATTGATTAATATTTATCAGCACTTATTTTTTTTTAAAAATAAGACGTATTTTAATATCAAAGAAGATTCACAATGGCACTTAAGAGTTGTTTTATCACCCTAATATTCTATTTTGGTTATTTTCAATAATTTATGAGAAAACTGGTCATTTGTATCAAAATGTCATTCACAGAAAAAGCTGTTCAAAGAAAAAATGGGGAAAACAAGCTTGAATTTATTTGGTAATTGTTCTTTCTCACAAGCCGTGTGTAGAGCAAGGTTGGAAAGGCATTAGGATACTTAAAAGTATCCGCGATTTAAACCATAGATCCTCCGGTTTCCGTCAGGCTGCTTCAACCAACTGAGCTACCAGGTCGTCCAGCCGACAGGTTGCATTTTTCCGGGTAAATCACAAGGAGATTTCAAATTTATTTTGAGATAACATACCCCAATGGCGACTTGCAATGTTATAAGTCCCGGGCTTCATATTTTAACCATCTATTAGGCCAGTCAGTGGTAATTGAATGTTCTTTCTCACAAGCCATGTGTAGGATAAAGTTGAAAACGTACAATCAGACTGAAAAATTCAGTGCCACAGCCGGGATTTGAACCACGGCTCTTCCGTAATTGCACAGAAAGTAACCAGATGCAAACCACAGAGGGAATTCCATAGATAAGACTGCATAAACAGCTATTTACATAATTATTGACAGTTTTCGCTACTCAGTCTCTCCTCAAAACGGGTACACAAAAGCAAAACTCTGATGCGTTACATTAAGATGACTTTCTCTACCCTCTATCGTTTATTAGTGTGTATACAAACTATTCTTTCTAAAACTTAATTTTCTACCGACTACATTTTACTCCAAATAACTCTTTGCAGAAATATTTTACACATTTCGTTATACATACAAACGGAACAGCGATAGTCAAATGTTCATAAGTTGGACATATACGCCGGCATTAAAATTAAGACCAAGTAATGAACAATTCGAAACATTAATAATAGATATCTTAGATATGGCTAATGCTACAAAAATTATTTGAAATAAATTGTGTGTTTTAAGTTCTACATCTTTTTGTGTAGTACCTTTCGTCACTTAAAGTTTACCACTAATACAAACTTATACCAAATTCCTTCTGAATTAAGAGGACTTCACAGGATATTCCCAGAAAATTCAAGATATACATTTTATTAGTCATGTAAATATCTTTAATATATGTAAAGGGGGTTGAGGTAGGAGGCTAAGCTTCAAAATCTTCGTGGCGCATCCTTGGAAGATACTGAACTTAGACACCAAGTTGGGTATTTATCCGAATATTTGCTTTTAAGTTGCTGTTCACAGACACACACATACACAGGGATATATTTTTAAAAATGCATTATTTGGATTCTGGGGGCATGTTATTTCCGGTGAATTTTTTAGTGGAGGTGGTAGAGAAAGTAAACGGTAACAATTTGTTTTGCACAGAAAGAAAAATAGTTCCACTGAAGCTTTTCGCCCATGTTATATAAAGAAGTATGATGTATCTTATAAGATTAATTTCCTTATAATATTATCATTATATGTGTGTGTGAAAGAGTGATAAAAGAGCATGGAAATATCTAAGCATTAAAGCCAGGGCGAAAGAAAATGAAGTTTGAACTACTACTGGAATTTTACTCAATGACATCCTAGGTTGCCAACCATCCTCATATAGTCTGTTGACATTTGTAAACAGCACTCACCAGACCGTGTTTACCTGCCGGTCATTGACTATTGGGCGCTATTCTTTACATTCTTTGTGTTGAGTTTATGTAGCTTCAAGCCAACTGCTTAAGAATTGATTATAAAAATCCGAAAGTCATATGTGGGTCATTTAAAGAACCTAATATTGAGCAGATTTCCTTTATTTCATATTTTTATGGTACCGCTAAATTGCACACAAGTTCCTCATACACTAACTGAAATTATATAAGAGCAACCAGGGAGTGTATTGGTTGTCTGTGCGTTTTCAACTACATACTAACAATCTTATACATTGTGTGTATGCGTGTACACAGCCCTCCTTTCCAATCTTGCTTTTGTTTATGTTAGATATAATACAAACACTTCCTTAGGAAAGGGCAATGAAGAAAAGGAGGCTAACGGTCTCGCATAATACAAACTTTCTTGATTAAATTGGAATCCTTTCCCGCAAACCAATTGTATTATGCAGCAGACATCCAGATTTAGCACGGCGAGAAAGAAAAGATAGTTTCTATGCTTCCTCCGAGAGTAATATTGCACACTTGCATGGCTATATCTTCTTCATTCTGCATTTCCCTATAAATTAGCAGATTCTTTCCAGTTCCATCCTAATACGGGCTTTATTCCTTTCAACGCTGAAGGGATAGCAATAATAGGGTATGTATTCTTCGACCTGGTTCCATTTGCAGTAGCCTTTCTAGCAGCCACTTTCCATTCAAAGTGAGGGTGGTTCTTGAAGAAGGTCCAGGTTGCAGTGGAGTGTGTGGTGGTGTGATAGGGAGAAATCGGATTGCACTGGACATCCCACACTGCCTCGGCACAACTCAGCGCCATTCAGTATGCATTTGTACATCTGACATGGAATGTATGCCATTGAGTTTGAGAGCTAACCTAAACCAGTATTATAAAGAGAGAGGATCCTAGAGTGTAGGAGGATCCTAGAAACCCAAGGGCCAGCCTAGCTTCGACCGGGGATTTTAACCCCTGGTGGTGAAATTGTGAAGTTTAAACCATAATTATGGCATAATGTAGCAAAGTTGGAACTATTTTAATTGTGTATTTCATTACAAATTTCCAGTTATATGACATAGCGATAGAAGTGCGGTAATTTTTATGATCTCTCCTGTTAATTCCTGTCTTATAAGTAGATAGGAATTAGATACTAACTTGCGATTGAGCTGTAGTTTGTCAGCTGTTTTATTTGGTTAATACTTTAATAAATCAGCATTAGTGATTTATGATCAATATGATGTTCATATTCATACATGGTCAGTTGTTATTGGCAGGATGTGAGCAAGATATGCAGAAATCAGAGTTTAATCTCAATGAGATAATAAAAAGCACAATATGGAAATTTTGGGAGAAAAAAAAGACAATGACTATGATGCGTAAACAAAAATTTCGAATCAAGATTGTATGTGTGTCTACTTTTAATTATTTGGGATCAACTATATCTGTAATTGATAGAATGGCAGAAAGAGAAGAAAATATTAAAGCATAAAACAAAATCAATGGTTGTATTAACAATCATTTTGGTAGATGATCTTAGGCTAAGACTGTATGTAGATTTGGCGAAAATGGGACTCGCGATTCATTTTGACTCGTAGGCGCCGTTCTCCCTATGCCACTGTCAATTTATTTTTCACATGCTCCTGAATGATGCAGTGCGTGTTGCATATTTGGTGACTTACGGAAGAAAGGCGTTTTCGCCACAACTGCTGTGTATAGAGTAGCATCCAAACCCACATTAAAATATTCATGCAAGACGTTGGTAGGTAATAAAAAACAAGGAAAGTTCAGATTGGAAACATCTCAAATGAAATGTTTAAGGTATTTATTGGGCATAACAGAAAAGATTGACTCCAAAATGCAGACATAAGAGAATAATTAGAGGAAGAAAACATTGTAGGAAAAAATAAAAGTATCAGCGCAATAGAAAGAGCACGTTCAAAGGATGGAACCTTCGTTATTACCACGGCAAGCACTGTTTAATAAACCTTTGGGACGAAGAGACACTGGACGACCGCGTATGAGGTGGAGAGAGAGTTTGATTAGCCCGGAACAAGTCTAAAGACCTAATAAGTGTTAAGGAAGAAGAAAAAAGAGTACGGTAACTGCATCATTGGAAAAAGAGGAAGAGTTCGAAAATACGAGAAGTAGTCTCATATTTTCTGCTTCCAAAATTCCCCAAACCACTTAAAGTATATGTCTTGATAGCATTTTTATAACGATAATCAAAACCACCTATAGAAGTAGTACTTCACGCGAAAGTAAAATTATATACTAAGACTGTCAAACATGGTGCTTCCATTAGCCATGTCATCAACATTAACCTTGGTGGTGAGCTGATGATTGATTAACCACAGCAGATTGTTAGTCTCAGAAAATTAATAAATTCTAGCTCCTATTTGGCTACTGAATGCATTAAATATTAGGTAAATATTAATAAATAAAAAAGACCGAGGTAAATTTAGCTATTGTAATGTTACTAAATCGCATCCACCAAAAATGCAACGATGCTATTAGAAATGTATATTGCATTATGCCTGAAAATCTAATTTAAGTCAGCTCCGCCAAATATCCATTATTTAGTGCAACCCAATATAAACGTAGTTCAGGAACTGGAAGCAAGAGAGTCACATGGATCACACTTAGTTAGAATTTAAGAAACAGTTCAGTTTAACACACATTTATTATTATTATAATAAAATACCTTTAATGTTAATTAATTCTCCAAAGCATGTACGCTTGTCTGTCCAAGTAATGTAATTCCGTTACCCAATGACAGCGTGCATGTGCATTAATCAAACGAAATGCTACAAGGATACGTCTATCGCCTGGTTTTTAGCACCAGAAACTACAGTTTAGCTATCAAATATGATTATATTCAATTTCTACAATAATAAATATATAAAAAGGAGAGAGTATTTAATATATACTTCATGCACATACTTGCATTCAAATAGCCAATTAGGTTTGGTTACCACCATTAAATGCAGGATTTCATCTTTTCATCACGGCACCATAAATGTAATCGTAAACAGCATCGTTGAAAAATAAATTTTAAGCCAAACATAATTACTAGAAAGGCTCACTTCATGATATTTACATACCATCATCCTTGCATTTGCTTCTTTATCGGGTAATGCAACGGTTTCCATCTTAATACTTCGTAGGAATATAGTTTGTGCTTTCTCAAGGCAAAGGCTGCAAAACCTTTCAGAAAGTTAGCAATGCAGGGTAGGGAAATTGAGGTAGTGTATGGCTAAATAAAGCAACGTTGCTTTTCCCTCAAGGCGGAAATTTGATGATACAGCCTCGTGCAGTCCTCAATCCGCCTTACCAACGCCAAAGCGAAATTAACATGAGATATTCTCGAGTAATGCTATACACATTTACAGGCTGGGAAGCATCTCGTGTTGCTTCATTTGAATGTAATAAGAGAAAGTAAAGAGAAATGAAGGAGAGAATTCATTGGCAAGGGACTATATTCTCACTACTTGAGAAGTGCGGTAGATACAATGGCACCCTTGGGCGTGACAGCTGAAAACAGAGTAATTTTATGAACAAGGAAGGGCTGCTTGGTTCTGAAAGTGTTATGGTGTGCCGTACAATTTTGCACTACACAGACCTTTATTACTTCCAGAACATTATCATATATTATTGCCTATCCATTTCCCATACTGATGAATAAAGATTTAACAGAGGGTGAAATGTTTTCTCTCATGTTTATAAAGAAAGCAAAAGGTTCATAGCAGTCAAAAACATAAAAGAAGACTTTAAATGCGAAATTGTTTCGAGCTCGCATTATTACATTAACCGTGAATTACCCTCAATCTCATTCTCACTCTCTTGGGATTCAGTGAGAATTTTTGGGGCTGTAACTTCGAATTTAAATAAGTAATAGTTCTTATGTTCTGCACGTGGTGCTATGGGCTAGAGCGTGGTTCCCAGGCACGGAATGTGCCTGTGTTCGATCCCACCCATTGTGGCGTGGATTTTATGTCCCAGATATGGTACAGATACCTACTCTATCTTGAGGAAAGTGAGGAGCTGCGATAGGCAGTGATCCCAGCCACGGAGGCCAACATTCTGGCTGGGGGATGCGTTATGCTGGCCATGTCACCTACCGTATTGGTTGAATGATCGCCCACCTCTGCCGTGCGTAGAAGGCTTGAGACCGGTAGTCGACTTAGCAGATGAAGGCCCTTCATGGCCTGTAGCGCCATACTTATTATTTTAATAGTTTTCGTTTGACAGAAAAAGCTTTCTGCTACTTTATTCTATTTTATCTATTTAGTTTTTTGAGTATATATACTCAATATACTGTAAGTATAATAGGACTCCCCAAAAATTACTTCATTTTATTAGGCTCTGTCTTTATTTATAACTGAACTACTTTTAAACGTGCAGCTGTTGTCCTTTCCGTACAGTAAACGTTGTATTATTTGAGGATCTATAACTCTTCTTTCACTTCCCTAATAAATGCGAAGTTGTACATTGGACATTAACACTATCCACTTCATCATCCATGTGCACATGCGCTATTCGTGTTACCGATTTTAATGAGTATTCATATTTATTCAGCCTTTACCTCCAGTCGATTTAAATGAATAACGTCATTATTAGTTCAACGAGCTCCTTGTCCCAAAGGGGAGGTGCGGAATTGAACGTCGGACTGTATGCCGTAAACAGGTTGATGTACTGCGGAGGTTAAGAACTATTTTCTACGAGGACGTTTTGTGCGTTCTTTGCACACGAGATGGAAGTAATCACCGATCATAGAAGTTGCATAGTTGAACGCTATTTCTGAGTTGGAAGTATACGAGGGGGAGTCTATCGTTACTATATTGGCGCTGTCTGAATGATATTCCCCGTTGTTGCTCAGAATTTCATCAAGTCCTGAGACAAAATATGATAGAAAGCACAAAAAAGAACGGTTATTTTTTATTAACAAAAAAATTAGAAATAACTAAAATATTTTAAAACGTTTATATTTAAAATATTTATAAACGTTACTTCAGCTGCTCTTTATTAAAAAATGTTAGGGTTGTATTATTAAAGCAAAGGCACTTTAAGCTACAAAAATCGTCCTTTTATTTTAGTTAGCTATCAGCAAAATGCATGCATTTTGGGACATCGAATTTACGAGACACAAGTGAAAGAAGGCCAAATGAAATACTGGAAAGGTACGATACAAGTTTCATTTCACTAAGGTGACCTGACTCTACCCCTTTCACTCTTCTTTTGCTAGTCTTCTGCCAGTGGCACTAAACTATATTCACTCTTAGGTTGATTCCGTGCCAAAATAAAACCCAGGTGACCAGTGCACCGTTATAATGTATCCTTCCGCCATTCGCGTCAAAATACTCATACTTTCACGACCATTTGTGGCAAGTACACGCGGCACGTAATGCAAAAGGAATACAGCTGTTAATCCGATAACTTAAACTGTGACTAGCATACTTTGTTAGGGATTAAAGGGAATAAGATTGACAGTTACAAAAAAATAAAAGTTTGCACATATAATAATAGTTAATTCTAACAGAAAGAGCGAAAAGGAAAGTAAAGGTATGCAATAATTTACATTTATTCCCTTTCTGGAAGCGCACTTTATCAACTGTTGGCGGCCGGCTTTTAAAAAACGAAACTGTGAACTGATGCGCAAATTGCATTCTTCACAAAATCGTTACATTCTTGCATCGCGTACTTCACACGCTTTCTTTTTTATTCCTGGTATAACACTTTTCCTGTTTATACTTCTACTCAAAATACCGGTGAACTCAGAAGTTAATTTCACCACTTCTTTCACCCTAAGTTTTGAATATTTCTCACATAACTTATAATAAACATCCAACACTTTTTTTGACCACCAGCCGTTGGTTTTCCCGGCTTATGCTTTATGTAAGTCGAGAAGACGCGAGAGCTTTTTTACGGTCTTCTATGATACTAAACAGAAACTGCTGGTTTCAGACTGTAAACAGTATTCTGCCCATTCTCGGATCAGGTGGTTCATACGAATTGCATGTTGGGAATTGTACTTCCGTTTATCAGTACAAATAGGTGTTAATTAAACTCTTATGTATTTATATAGAATATTATAACATTTAGGTCATTAGCATGGTACTACTTTCCTACGCGCATTGTTACGTGTCGTACCGCGGTACATTGGTCACGTGGGTTTGCTTTGGCGCGGATCAACCTAAGAGTGAATGCAGTATAGTAATAACCTCGCTTGAAAGTATTAACGTCATGCACAGACAACCAACTGGCGGCAACGGCCGAATAAATCTGAAGTACCCGTATTAGGGATAGCGCAAAGTTTCTTGGCGTTCACGGCTATACCTTTGGTATCTAATAAAACACTTCACCGGTTGAACTGAAATATATTTCTACTACTATTGTGACGATAATTTTTTAGCTTAATGGTTATTTTGTAGCTCTTATTAAGGTGCTTAATTCTTTATTTCTATGACAAATATACGGTGTGCGAACATTAAGCCGCTTAAAGTTCTATTGGGTATTCATTTAACTACAGGAAATGCTCTCTTATTGGAGATAGTTTAATACACCAGGTGACTTAGCTGCCCCTATTTACTTTTGAATTTATGCAACGTGCTAATCGACATATTTGACTTAGGCCTTTCTTGAATGCCTTCTAATGGTTGATTTGCATTAACACTTTATAGAGAAGGGATAGATAAGTCAGTGTATAAAGTTTTACAGGACAATGCTATGTATGTCGATGCAAAAAGCATCTCACCCTGACACCGGGAGCTGCAGTAGCACTTTTAGCCAATTTTACAAACTTTTATTATTTAGCATAAGTTCATGTACATTTTTGAAAGCGGCCCTGAAGGAACAACTTATCACATGCATCAGTTGACAAAACCATTTTAAAACAAAATGGCATATCTACGCAGTGCGACCAATGAATTTAAGCCGTCAGGCAACGTTGTACAGCCTTGTTAAAAATGCTAAGTATTAGGTAGATAATTTCTTCTATGTCATAAACTACGGCGTATTTCAGATCATATGGTAATTTTAATGACTGATGCATTTTATTTGTTTGAATTAAAACTATCAAACCAAGCTCAAAATGCTGTATATCGCGGCAAAAACGTCTAAAGATTCGAGGTGGGGTCTAGTTCTGCGATTATTAATTCGTATAGGAACCTCAGCTCGCAAGGTAGTATTGTCCGAATGGTATTATCATGCTTGCTTCAACACTGTGCCACTTCAGTTCTGGTTCAAATCCCTCGGGTTAAGTTCAAACTTCTTATTAATTTTTGTTTCATCTATATGGGCATATAATTTGATATTATGATATAAATAACATTTTGATAACATTATAAGTGTGTACAAAATTGAATAATTACCATGTTTTCCACTGCAAAGAAGAAGAACCGCAAACCCCAAATCATCTAGGGGCACCCATACGTGAAGAATGCAAGCAGATTACACCACACATGTTACAGCATACTCCGACAACGTACACAAATGTGCTTTGATGAAGGGGGTTGTCATTTTGAACATTTACTTCGTTGATGAAATCCCCGCTCTTTAACAATTTATTATTCAGGTTACCCGGGAACTTAACACATTTACAATCCTTTGTCAATGGAAGTGAAACATAAGGTTTAAACATGAAACAAAAACTGTTATATTTAATATCGTCGACATGCGCCCAAAATAATGAAACACATAACACACTTTACAACACCAGATACGGTACAGATTATTGGGATAAACATGATACACAATTATCTGATTGTAATTCTTGTGTCTTTGGCTCACAGGTGAGCCAATGACAAAAAGAAATAAATTAGTACACCAAAATACAGGAAATAAACACAAGGAGAATATAAAAAAAAACTAAAACAATTTGATGTTTGTATCGGATTCGAACCTTCAAAGCCAACCTTTACTTCACCACATTCCGTTAGCTAACCCACTCGGCCAGAACACACGTAGTCTATCCCGCTCTTCAGGAAAACATTCCTCTATCTCCTTGCAAACGCCGTCTGTTTTAAGGCTTTTGCAGCTCTTTGATTCTCATTCACTCATTTAATCTTTAACGTTATTTGCGTACAGTACCGAATAGAAGGGCAGATCTACAATAAAATGTTATTTTCCTTGCTAAAAGGGTGAATGTTTTCACATTCGGCTATAAACTGAGGGTTGCATAGATACGAATACCTAGGGACAGCTGACTCACCTGGTATAATCCAATGTTCAACATAATATGACCATGTTTCCAGAATTTTTAAATTTTTAAGATGAGGCTAAACATTAACAAAACAATCAGCCGAAATAGTTTCCTGAAGACAAGGCAGATGTTATTATGTAAAATTAATAAATATTTCATAAAGATAACCGAAAGGACAACTAAGGTTTACTTTTTAAAGCGAGGATAAGAGATTACCTACCATTCAAGTATTTGTTCACGTATCTCAAGCATTGACCTGAAGGATAATTTAAGCTTCTTTCTTCGATATTACCTTAACCACGGCCTCTTGTGATGTTATACACTTTTGAAACGAGCTAAAGCTTCTCTGAGAAAGTCTAGCTTCGTTAGAGAGTATCTCTGTAATTTTATAATGCAAGCTACCAGGGAGTGATCCTATAGTTTAGTTCAGTGAATCACTCCCACACGGAGTCAAATCCGTTTAAAGGTTATGTAACAGACATGCTACATTATGCATTTACTCTTGAAACATGCATCCGGAAAAATACAAACATGAAACAGCAAATATTTCGAAAACCGTGATAAATATGACATATAAACTGCATATTTTAACAACATCCGTTTGCATTTCTCTTGTAGTAAGCTTTTCCATACGTTTTTATTGTTTCTCAAATTCCATAAGCATATTAGAGATGTAACTGGAATTTATATAAAATCAAATATAAGTTAAATTATTTGTCGTGTCATTACCATTAATGTATTCAGTTTACATTCTGTTTACGAAAGCTAATGTGGTAAAATAATATACTAGTTAGTGTAGGAAAATCAGTTTAAAACCCTTCATCTTGTATCCTAGCAACGCCATTGTGTCATATGACTAATGGTCATTTAATTTCACTGTACGAGTATTTATCACTGAACCACAAGCACCACTCAGAAATATTTATGACGAAAGTATTTGCAGCATTTAGTATTTTTTTCATATGTTCTGTTGCAATTGTATTGTAGAACAAAATAAAACTTTTAGAAAATTTTGACTTTCTCAAAAATTGCTCTAAGGATGTTAATTGAAATACCATATGTTTAATTTTTTCCAGACAAATAAAATGTACATCATGAATTTTCTGGGAATAGTCTGTGAAGTCCTCTGCATCTGAATGACTTTTTATAGCTGGTTAACGTAAGAGATGGACAAAATTGTATTACATAAAATATGCATATCTTACAGTTTATGTCAAATGCCATTTTTGTGGAGTTAAATCATTTCTGAGATGTTCTCAACTGAAAATCGCTATTATTTTTTTCTTTATTTCCTTTTTCATACAAAGAACAGAATTTCAAGCCATTAAATGTAGACCAGCTACTAAAGGATTTGACTATCGCTTTAGCTTACTATACTCTTCTTATACATAGAAATGTGTAAAGGAGTAATGAAGGTTTAGCTGAAATAACAAGAAGCAGAAGGAATAATAAGCTTTTATAAGAATAGTTTGTAGAAGAGTGAACAGAGAATGTCATGTGGTTGCAACACATCAGACCTTTCACTATTAAACACTCTTATATTGAGTCACACTCGCAACCAGGAATCAAACACGGGACTCTGGGTTGAAAGGTCAGAGCGCCGAACTCACACAGGATTTGTAAGCTAAACAAACGAAGAACACTTCTTAAAGAAAATAGAAAGTTGTGCTAGGATATATTATGTATGCAGTTAAATCAATTTAAATATGTTATTATGAGGTTATTTTCATTTTACCAACCGTGTTTATTAAACTATTCGTTATATAAATAACCTTAACAAACACAACTCCTGCGTTCAGAATTAATCACATAATTATCCTCGCACTTCGGCAGTTATCGACAGTTTCCATCTAACTAGTAGTATTACTTACCTTTTTGACATTTTAGCGCCCACAGTATGAACCTGTAGGGGAATTGCAGGGATCCGTGGGCGTTCTGTATACCTGACGGTGCCGTTACATAGCGGTATAATCGTATGTGTCGTCGCGATCTTATAAACAAGCATGTTTACTCCAGGTCGTGTAGCTTCCGTATTTCTTTTTCACCCACATTTACCAAACAGAGCTCGCAACTTTGCAGTTTATGGCGATAATGTAGCATGAAAAAGGACTTCTGTATGTGCATCTTGCGGCATGTACAGATATATTTTCAACCCAGCTTCGGCTGTAAACAGGCTGTATCAGAACTGGTGTTATATCTATCGCTAAGTGCTTGTTTTGTATATCGCACAGTGTGCATTTTTGACAATCTAAATGGAAATCTATTACGTATTTAAATTTCATCGGATTTAGGTGAAATTTTGCACTTGGAACCATAATAATATTAATTGGAAAATGTGTCTCGATTGTTATTAAAATGTGTAATTTTTACATAAGCGTGAAAACATAGTTTCGATTTAATACAACTAGTAGTGAAGCGGAATACCCTGTCTCAGTTCAGAATCACACTCGCAACCAGGAATCAAACACGGGACTCTGGGTTGAAAGGTCAGAGCGCCGAACTCACACAGGATTTGTAAGCTAAACAAACGAAGAACACTTCTTAAAGAAAATAGAAAGGTGTGCTAGGATATATTATGTATGCAGTTAAATCAATTTAAATATGTTATTATGAGGTTATTTTCATTTTACTAACCGTGTTTATTAAACTCTTCGTTATATAAATAACCCATTTAGTACAGAATTTTTCATCATATACCCTATAAATAGGGGTGGTACTATTTTTCCCAGTGGACATACTCTTACATTAAAAAAAGTTATGCGTTCTTAGCCTGAAAATATTACAATGCATTAACCAAACTGCAACTACGCGAAACATTTTAATTTCCGAATTTTTTACAGCAGAAATATCAAGTAATATCTAAGATGCTGTATTAAATTGCACATAGAGTTATCAGTTACGTGTACAATTTGGCGAACGGAAGGCATTCCCGGTCACTGGGCAATGACCTCATTTAAGTATTTCAGTTTGGGTGAGAGTTTGACCTGCCCAAAAGGTGCTGAACTTCTGCGGCAGTCTTTATAGCTTCGTAGTAGTTTAATGGCGATCCGGAGGGTGAGGTTTTGTTGTAAACGTGCAGGAATTTATTATAGAAATCAACGTGAAGGAGACTAAAGGTAGGTGGTTATCTATTGTTTACTGCACTTGACAGTTATCATGTTGATTTAGGGGATGCATACAACTTCCCATTAAGATATTAAACAGCATCTAAAACTGTACAACTTCACTATAGGTAAAGAATTCCAACATGGCCATGGAGGGCAATGGCGCTCAGGTGAGAAATAACCACTTCATCAAACGGTAGGGTAAAGAAAATCAAAAGAGCAAAAAGGCAGTTTTTGAGAGTTGTTCAGAAGATGTGGATGAAGAAGAGTTATGCGATAACGAACTAGACATCATGCCAAACCCATTTGTTGATTGTGAAGGGAATAAAAATGAAGATATCGGTATGTGGAGAATTTGGTCGAAATGGTGAAATCTGATTTCGGTGTAGCATTTGTGCATATTGGATCCATATAAATTGTAGTGGGGATTATAAACCACGAAATTATAAATATGATTTGTGCCTCCATTAATTTGACCACACCGAGCGCAATTACTCCCAAGTATAGTGTAATTCCGCTCATTGCATAGTTTTAATATTTATTTTTTTAGTTCCTGCACTATAATAATTTTCGAATAAAACTTGTTCATTTATATAAAAAGGGTGTTAAAAGATTGCGTTTTTCCAGTAACCTGTATGTTTAGGTATATTTTGAGAAATTCATGGTAATTTTTCCTTAAGTGAGCGCCTTTACACTTCTCTCCCTTCTTACTTCTGAAATTAAAAACAGAGTTAATTTTGCACAATTGCAAATTCCGATGTATGTGGCTATTATTGTTATTACGGCTTGCAAAAAATATATTAGAACAGTTATATTTTACTGCAGCACCTTCTAAAAGCACAGAAAGGAAATGAATATTGAGACCGCGCGCGAAGCTAATTACGGGCCGTCAGTAAGCGCAACCCAGTCCTTAACCGGACTTCGGAGCCATAGCTGTGCAACTAACTCATTATTTTTTTCGAGTGGAAGAGAAAATGGTTTAATCACTACCCCAGTCCAGATGGGAGTCGGGACTGAGAGTGTGGGACTCACCAATAGTCGCCATACCCACTAAAAACTCCTCCACGGGAAGGAAAATGGAAGAAGGAAAAAGAGGAATTCATGTGTGATAGTGCGGCTGTACCGCTGTTGCGCCAGGGTATTCAATGGTGGATATATATTGGCCGGCCACGAGGACCTAAGCCAGGTGAAAGTAAGGTGCCAGGACGCAAGCATGAGCGAGGCCCTTCTTGCGCCCTTGGGAATTCCAAGGTGAGTTGTGAGGTAAAAGTATGACAGGGATAGTGTGGCAGTAGGCAAGCAAGTAGGCTTGCTGCCTCGGCGAGTGGAATGTGGTGCTGTTCAGTAGTTCCTAGGGTCCTAACGCGGCCTCAGGGTGCTGCGTCCGGCAAATCCGGTGGATTTGTGTCTGGTTGGTGAAGCTTCCTAAAGAAGCGGAGTTCATTTTTGACGATTCTCTTTATTGTGATGTTGAGTCCGGCGATGAGGCTATGGAATTCCGCACTCCTCAGAGTGTTCTGTAGTTGTGCTGTGGATTGGAGATGTAGGTGTTGGCTTTGGTCTGGAGCTCTCGAAGCACATCGACTGAGGCCTCAAGGGCTCCCAGTCGCGTGGGTCGGCCATCGCTTCCATCTTCGGCGTGTCTGGTTCGACGAGATGGCACTCGATGCGTGCCAGCTTGCGCTGGACCGATACGAGAATCCGTCATCACCTTGGAGGTATCCGATCTGCTTTGAGAGTGCGCTGATTGCTCTGGCCGAGGTCCGCTGCTTGCCCTCCACTGCCGCAAGGCGCGTGTTGGTTGCGCGGCGTAACTCAGCCAAGCGAGAAGTGAAGTCCTGAAACGTTGCCTGCATTGCAGCATAGTTGTATTGGTTGTATTGTAGAACCAGAAGCTGGTGGTTGAGGCTTGGCCCTTCCACGAGGCGGCGTCGGCGGAGGCAGTTGAGTGGCCGTTGCCAGTATAGCTGACCCAATTGGTTGTTTGCTGCGGGGGTAGGGGGCATTGAGCCTGCCCTGTGAAGTGCGTAAGCCCGGAGCAAGCGGCGCAGAAGCGGCGACGTCTGCGGAGGTCGTGGGTGGTGCAGTTTGCTGTCAGACAACCTTCCCCGCAGTAATGGCACCGAGGTGCAGCGATGCATGCCTCCGCTGTGTGACCGAAGGCACAACAGCGACGGCAGGGTGCGGGACGTTTACTCCTGCTGGCCTCGAGACGCAAACACTGCCCATGCAGAGGCAGGCTTGATACCAAGGCTGCCTGAGCGTCCTAGGCCGAACCCATACTGAGGCGTACCAGCGGCGTCGGCCCTCTGTTTGATGTTATTTGGTAAGCCCGAATAGCAGAGCGCCAGTGGTGCTTTGCAGCTTCCAGCACGAAGTGCGCTGGAAGGACTCTAGGCACTCCACATATGACAACACTGTGGCGGCCATCTGAAGGAGGATGCGTCTGCGGTGAGAGTGCACTCGCTTCCGTGGGGGGAGGTAAGTCGGCGGTAAACGGTGGGGTTTTACAGCTCTGTGTAGAAGTAGCAGGGCTAGTGGCAAGCTGTGGTGCTGGAAGATCAGGCTCCGGCGTTGCAATGCTGTGACGGGGCGAAGCAGTGGCCGAAGCGTAGTTAGATCCAGGCAGTGGTGGAGGCAAAGCAGTCCGCCTAGCTGATGCCAGGGAAACTGCCGGCGAGACGGCGGTGTCTGCGGCCGGAGTCGGCTGGAGAGCGCTGAACTTCTCAGCGGTAGCCGGGGAAGCAGCGGTGGATCCTTCGGCGACTCCACGATTTCTTCTCTTCCCCATTCAGCTAATCTCGGCGAAGTGTAGAGATGTTGCCTCTGCGGAGTCTCGAAGCGAAGTCGCCCCTCATTATTTTCCGTTTTCCCGCAGTTTTTATACTCCAGAAAATTCCTTTCAGCCGTTTCCAGTGGCTTCCACTTCTAGAACATTCCACTTTGTATTCGGTGTCTACATAAGGAAATGCTCGGCTAGTGAAGGAGCTCAGACATTTAAGAAGTTACGAAGTTAAGCGCAGTCAAGAAGTGCAGGAGATTGAATAGTTAAAGGTAGAAAGTGCCACGTGCCAGTTCAGCTGAGGGTTATGACTATGCATTTCAATTGTTAGTTGTGACTCAGCAGCTCAGTAGTGATTCGAGTCGACGGATCAGTTGTGTTTGTTCTGAGTGTGCGTCAAAAGTGTCTCAAGTGTAACGTTTGTGCTACGCGTGCACCTAAGTGACAAATAGTGTGTTTAGTAACAACTAGTGTTTTCATTTGTTACAAATCTGTATTATAGACAATGAACCATGGGAAAACTATGACCTGCTCGTTAAGTAGAAAAATAATTTTAAGAAAAGATATTCTATAGGCACCTCTATCATTATCTAGAGATGCTGAAGATAATTCTTTTAACAATATCGGAAACATTCCCTGTTCCCTGTAGCTTGTAAATTATTGAGCTGGAAATGACAACTCCTAGAGACTGTGGCTTGTATTAATTTCTCTATCTTGCTCTTTTTACTTTTACTATTGTTTACACAAAACATTTCCTTGGACAACTTCTGTTACTGTTTAGACACCGGAAGTGATCGAAGTCGAATGATAAATCTCCTCAGCCAGTCTGAATATTTTTCCAGAAACCTATTTGAAATATGTACGTACTTTGACTAGATTAAATGTTGTAAAAGCATTTTAAGATACGTACTAAATATATCCCCTTGGTTATTTTTGCTGCACATAGAAGAGTTTCCACTGGGTTACTATCTGTCCAATCAAGTAAAGGAAAAATAGCCCCTGATAATTGTACAATCATAAGCAACTTTTGTAATCATATTTCAACTTACTAAATTATGGCTTATTAAATCGTAAAACAGTTATTGTGATTGAAAGCGATTCACTGTTTTAAAAGACGCGTTGCACATCTAGTATAATGCATTATTTATCTGCTTTTAAAATTACCTTACTGTTAACAGATTGGCATAAGGCATCACTCACAATGTCTCAGACATTAGGAAGTATTTACTGTGCTCAACTAAATGAGCCAAAACTTGAGAAAAGTTACATATTGGGAAAATTGCACTGTGTAACGGATAATAATTGCATTGTATGCTTGCTGCTGAAATGTCTCTATTCATTCATGTTCAGGTGTATGCTAATAAAAGTACCACAGAATTGCAATCTAATAAGTGAAGTATGCACAAGTGTGCAGAATGAACATAACTTTAGCTTTCAGCACTAAGTTTTGTTACTATTTTTGCACATTTGTTGCATTTCAGCAGTGGTATTTATCACATTTCGCACACACTTATCCGTCACAGCATGAAAATTGTTTTTGTGACATACTTTATGGTGAAAGCCATGCACGACAGCCTCGTTACAACGTTCCTGATGCGGTCCTATCCAACTCTTGACTATCATGGCGCTAGTTGCATACAACTCCTCAACCTCACTTCTTTTCTTCAGGTTTTCTGCCATCAGCTTTCTATAAGCATCTGCTGCAGGGAATAGTAGTTTGTAGTAGAGATCTCTCGTCAGAATGTATACTTATCTCGATGGGTGTTACTCGCTTGAGGAAGGTGGCCTTCACTTTCTCCCATTCTTTTACGTCCTGTTTGTTTTAGGTTTTCTCCTATTTGATGCATATCATATGTCGGAATTGGAACAATGTTTGCACTGAAGCGTTTCATTGCTACCTCTAAAGAGATTTTCTGTATATGATCTATGTCGTTTGTGGCCCTCTTGGCAGATATAGCCTTCTCTCTTGCATGTACCCCGAAAGCGATCCCTGTTGTTTGCAGAGTTACTCCTAAGTATTTGTAGGTGTCCTTCGCTGTTAGATTTTCTCCTCTCAGTGTAATTGTTTCTGCTTTTTTCCTCTTTCCTCCTTTCCGGAAAGTTATTTGAAAGGACTTCTGCCTATTTATTTTTATATAATTTTCATTTGCCCACCTTGTTAGTTGGTTGAAACTATGTTGAAGGTCCTCGATCTTCCTTACCGTCATGATCATATCATCAGCATAAT
Organism: Deroplatys truncata; assembly: GCA_030765065.1. Lineage (NCBI taxonomy): Eukaryota > Metazoa > Arthropoda > Insecta > Mantodea > Mantidae > Deroplatys > Deroplatys truncata. The sequence goes on from CM060986.1 coordinate 64,818,601, forward strand.
ATATTTGTATGGGAAAATTGCAAGCTAAACAAATTGGATTGCAAAAGAGCACAGCAACCAGAATGTTATACCGACATTGTTTTAAGGCGGAAAACCCATTGATTCTTTCCCAGGTTCATTCTTACATGGTATAAGCATATGTTATTTTTAAAAATTAATCTTTGCGCCTGGTGGGTAGGGCTCTCTAGACGTGATCTATTTGGTACTGGTTAATAACAGTTCTGCAAGCTGGTTCATACAACATATGAATATATTATGTATCACGATGTATCATTATAGGCCCCCACAAAACGATTTGATTCAGCGGAAAACAGCGAAAAGTTTATTTTATGTATGTATTGTCTAAAGTACTTGCCTGTCGGGCTGTGAATGAGCACTAGTGAAATCGTCATGGCAACCTTTAAAGGAGTTTTGAAAAAACATCAACGAACTGCGTTCCAATTCAGTGCTTCTGTCTCGGTTTGTAATTTCCTAGGGATTATCAGACATATTTTCACAAAACTAGACAAAGTCTTTAATAAATAAGGTGTTTCACATGTATTAGTGCTTACAAATTTAATGCCTATTCATATGTACACTAAAACACGAAAACAATTACTACTTAATGTAAAACATTTTTAAATCGCAACTAATCCTTTTATTTATAGTTTGTTTTCTTTTGTCATAAATTCTTACTATAAAACAGTGTACCACATCAAGAAACACACTATTGATAAGGCAGTCGTTTAATTTATACACATTGCGACTTCGTTCATCCTCCTATAGCCGCTTTAGTTCTTCCTTGCTTGCAGCGCTTCACGTTATGAAGCAGAGATCAGCCTCTTCTCTTTTCCGATTGCTCACTAACGCGTCGAACACAGGACTTGTCTTATAGTCTCAGAAAGAGAGATCTTCTGACTAAACAGCAGAACCTACTTCCTATCCGGTGGCGATCCCCTTTTGTATCCGCATGAATCCTCGAGAAGGATCGGTACTGGGCAGCTAAACGAGGGAATCTGGACTTCTACACGCGTTCAGATAAACTTTTCGGATAGTTAGAGAGTTGAGAGCGTCTGCCTCCTCTTTCTCCAAATAATCGTATACAGGCTGGCACGGAGAATATGTCCGATACTCACGGTGAAGGCCGTCAAAGACTCCTTCACAATATTCTAAAATTGAATTGAGAATATCTAACATATAACTTTGGATTACTCATACAGTTTACAGAGGTTTTACAACAAATTATTGTTTGCAGCACGTATGCAGGAGCTTTATCGGACATATCCCCATTACGTATCGCTTATGCCTCTCTGGGAAACAATTCGTCTGCTAAAGCCTTATTTTGCGTACTTGATTCATAAATAGTTAATATCCTTCTTATTATAGTTTCTTAGGTGTTTAATGTCTATGAGTTTACTTAGATGCTCGAAAGTATAGAAAATGTATAGATTAATAATGAAGTCATTTATTCTAATTATATACCTTACTTGTGAATTTGTGTGCTTCGGATAATGCATTGCAATAGATAGTTTTGCAAAACAAATACCGTAAATAATAATAATTGCATTGCAAAGTCATTCAACATATAGGCCACAATAGTTCTTCTTAGTAGCTTATAGTATCAGGTATATTAATTCTTAAATTATTTCAGAAGTGTTAAATACCCTTCATAGCTAAATAAAGAATATAACATCTTCTGAATGATCGCATGTGCATGCCTTTGAATGGATTGGTAGAAGAGAGGATGTATAGTAGAAGTACCTCCCTGCAGTAATGTAGAAAACAGTACGAAAGAAAATATGTCTTTTAAAAGAAAGTGTAGACACAAAGGTGAAATACAAGTAAGATATTTTCCAATCAGAGAAAGACACCATGGGCACCAAAAGTGAAGTCTAGCATGGCAACAATCACTAGTCGCACTCGTCTATTTATCTGCAAAGAGAATGATCTCTTTGAAACACAAGACAAGTTTCTGCACTAGTATCATGAGTGTAGAGCCGGTTGCCTTAATCCTTTCGTTCGGCGGTGCTAGACCCAGGTTTTTATAATAGCTTACGCCAACGCCTCATGAAATTCGATAGAAGCCAGTAATAGAATTGTGTAACATAACCACGTAAGCAGTCATTTCAGCTAAATAAATATAAATACAATATTTCCATGAAAAGTGAGGTAAGAGATTTACGTCATGTTTTGTCGTGTTCTAATGTTACTCTGGCAATTGAACTAACACCTTCGCAGGAAAGATTAGACTCGTAGGAAGGGTAGAACCAGAATGAAAACTCAAATGCCAAACCCGGAATTTAAACCACGGATCTTCAGCTATCCATTACGTTGCTCTTAACTAACCGAGCTATAGGGTAGTTAAATTATATTCGAACCCAATCGCGGCCTCCCTTTACTGCGCGAGACAGCCGGCCGTCGCCGGGGAAGATTGTAAGCAATAAGAGACGTGTTTTATGACCGAATAATTAGTGTTGATTTGTGGCCCCCACGTTCTCCTGACCTAACGAGTTGTGATTTTTATTTATGGGGATCTTTAAAGGACAAAGTGTATGCTTCCAATCCTCGCACACTACAGGAACTTAGAGAAAACATTGTGCAAGAAATCGTAAGAATTCGTGCTGCTGAGCTTCGGAGAGTGAGCGAAAATGTTTACACCAGAGATGCTGCCTGTTTGAGAGCAGAAGGCCAACATTTTCAGCATCTATTGAGGTTAGGATTTCAGTCCGCCTCTGCCGGCGTAATTTCCACGGCCACTGCCGGCTGTCTCGCGCAGTAGAGAGAGGCCGCAACTGGGTTCGAATATAATTTAACTAGCCTATACATGTCGGTATGACACTAATTAATTCCCCATATGACTAAACCTTTTCCCGGGAAATTACATGACATTCTCAAATGGGTTTTGAAATTACTTAAGAGGGGTGTTTTTAAAGTACGTACCGCTTTAATATTTTGCTGCTGCAGCGCTGCAGTCGCGAATTTGAGCATGCGCGATCACTTCCTCCATTCATTAGAAAGCCAGGCGTAGCTGGGAGCAATCGTCACTTCGTGTTTTCCAGTTGCTCAAACGACCCGCCGACTGTAAAGTCAGATAAGTGATTCGTTTTTTGAAGGTAAGAAATGTTACGCCAGGAAACATTCATCGCCAATTGTGAGAGGTTTGTGGGAAAACAATAATGGATGATTATGCCCGCCCACATATAGCCAAACAAATTCAGATCTGATAGCATCATTTAGTTGGGAACAATTCGACCATCCTTCCTACAGTCCAGATTTGGCACTAAGCGATTTCCATCTGTTTCTTCATCTAAACAAATTCCTTGGTGAAAAACATTTCAACACGATGTTGTGAAATAAGGAGTGCAGACTTGGCTTTCATCGCAGGCGCTTCATTCTCTGACGAAGACATACAAAAACTAGTTTGCTGTTACAAGTGCCTGAATAACAGTGATGATTATGTGGAGAAGTGGTGTAAGGTAATGAATATTAATGAAGTATTTGGAAAATAATGTTCTGTTATTTTTTAACAAAATTATTGGTACTTACTATAAAGGCATACCTCATACACAATGGCGATTTACACTATCGCATGTACTTGAAGTTTGGGTTTGCATAGAAGAATAAGTGATAATTATTTGTTTTCTTTACACAAGAATTAATTTTGAAAGAAGGATTCATTATCTTTTAATACTCCATGTTCGACTACTGGTGGCGATGATGATTTGATTATTCTGTGATTTCTTACAAAGATTAAAACGACTAATGAAGTCTCTAAATCCAAAAAGGCAGAGATATTTGATTTCCTCTTAATAAGCATAGATTTGGGAAGTTTTAACTGTTACCGTGCAGTTATGTTGCCAGTCTGCCCGGATAAAACGTCCCACAAGAACTGTTCATGTATGTTATATTCATCCAAATACATACTTTTGTAACTGATTGATGACCAGAAATAACTAATCAGCAGATAAGAGGGTAAAACCCAATGAAACTAGTCTCAATGGTTGAATGTTAAATTTATGGGTCTGCGCTGACGCAGATTGACTATCAATTCAGACAGCAGTGCCTAAATGCGGAGAAAGCTTTTACATACAGCTGTACCGCGCTTCGTTTACGAGTGAATGCGTGTTGTTCAGATATTGATATCAGAGAGAGAACAAAAGTCAATAAGTAACTCATTATCGGAATAAAATCGTTAAAAATCAGATGTCAGGAGTACAAAAATAGATAAATATTTGCCTGAAAATGACATTTTGACATTTGAACCTGAGGAAGAAAGATTACCCAATCAGTGCTTTTTTGGAGGGGAGCTTTTAATTGCAGAGTTGGTTTGTTAGACCTGCCAGTGGAACTCTTAATGAATTTGATTTATAAGAGAGCTGAAATTAATGAACGTAATCTTCCATGCATGGCTAGGGAACATTCTATAGCGAATTTGGATTTATCATCGTCAGATAAGTATATACATGTTTCAAATGATATCAAGCTAATTGCTTTAGGGTACGTGATTCACGTATCTTCTCGAAGTGCTTTTCAACAGAATACACACGAGTTAGAGGGCTCAACACTAATTAATTCATATGCTTCATTTTCCTGCCTGTTTTAGATGTCATGTCTTTTAGTTTGTTCAATTAATTTCCGTGCCATTCTCATTCGATCCAAAAATCGTTGCAAGTGAACACCACACTGTATTTTTAAATCCACGTACCTTTTAGGGTGCAATTTCTTTCCTTTCACTAAATGAATTCAGTACCATTTCATTTTGTTAAAAAATTGCTGAAACGATCATGCATTTGTGACATTGATATCAAAAGTGAAATGTGATTCTTGAATTTTCTGAAGACGGTCTGAGGTGGTTAAGTTTTACTTGGGTGGAAAAACCATAGAATATAGACAAAGGCCTTATATTACATTTAAGGTTAAATCTATGGCACTACAGCCCTTGTACGCCTTGGCCTATTAATCCGGGTGCCGACCTCATGCTCGCATGCTCAAGGGTGAGGGGGACGATCGTTCACGCAATACGGAGAGTGGTCAGCAACATGCTTCCCCAGCAGGAACTTCGGCATTCGTGACGACCAGACCTCTGCCGATCGTAGCTCCTGAAACGCATCACATGCTGAGTGGCGACCATGGGTCAAAAATCCGCATCCGCATAGGTGGGGCTCGAGTGTCTTCATATTCAGTGGCTGGAAATCAGAGCCTATGGCATTGCATATTACAACTACAGCTCTTAAAGTACACAATGTATTTCTAATTGCGTTTTGGTATGCTAAAGCGTTCCAAAATGTTTAATTACCAGGGCTTTAGTCATTTACTTATGAACTTAACAAAATTTGACCCGTAATACAAATAACTGAGCGTTGTTTCCATAACCTGCAATGCATAATTAAGTCCGAATTACCTAATATGGACAACTTGCAACAAATACCTATGTATCGTGAATAACCCAGAGTCGCTCGCATTTGTTGACTTCGTGCGATGACTGCTGTATCAGAGCTTTACGATAAAGCTTTTTAATTTCATTAGAGATTTATGAGTATAATTTTTTATATGGATGAGTAATCAGCCCATCGCACAAACCCCATAAATAAATAATAAATCATAATGGATTTCAAGCTATCTGTGGAGCAAATATTGCAAGAACTTTAGAAAGATAAGGAAAGGAAAAGGAAACGCAAATAAAATTCTATAAAGTTATGACTGTGCCTATTCTTGTATATGGTTCCGAATCATGGACAATAAAAAGGAAGTCACGCAGCAGAGATAAAGTTGGTGAGATATGTAAAAAGGATTTATTAAAATGAATAAAATAAGTAACGAAACAATAAGATCATATTTAAAAATCTTTTCAGTTAATGATGAGATAGAAAAATTAAATTGAGCTTTATTTATGGACGCTCTTTAACTGCTATGGTTCTTAGCGTCCCATTCTATATTGGGCGTGAAACACCGGTAATTTTGCTCAGAGGCCTCTTTATCAGGCTTGAGGTTCTTTTAAGTGCCGTAAATCTACGACACGGGACCACCGGCTTTACTTCCCTTCCGAAGGAAGCCATGCTAAGGATTTTTACGCCCGAAAACCTCCATCCTCCATCAACCTCCGCCGAGTTTGAACCCGCGACCTTGGGAACTAGAGGCTAGCACGGTACCACTAGTCCACGGAGGACGACGATGAGATAGAAGGAAATAGAATGAAATGGAAGGATCATGTTGACAAAAAGATGGAAAATCGATTATAAAAATAATTAAATAATTGCTCGATTGGAAAGAGAGATATGGGTAGACCTCATAAGAGGTCGATGGCTGTTAAGAGACAACTAATTCTTGAAAGGAAAAGCTTTTTAATTTTAATTAAAACAGTGCTATTGTTATAAACTCTTGTGCTGAATTAAAATCCTTCATTGTAATGTTACAACAAAATCATGGTATGCATTGGTTACAACTGTAAATGGGTCTTTAGTTCATTGGTCTTATCAGAGAGAATAACTTGTGAAGTACCGGTATGTTTATTTCTGGTACAGACAGACTTTTCTGTGCATTCGTGGACTGAATTAGATATTAGACAACTACAATGACGTATAAACTGATACTTCCTTTACAACAATATATATTTATATATTGTGACCGCGCGCACGAAACTACCTGAGGGCCGCCGTTAAGCGCATCTCGGCCAGGCACTTGGTTGGGAATCTCGACTGGCCTTCGTAACAGCAGTCGTGCGAAACAACAGCCCATTACGTGCTGCTTCCTCGCTCCATTGGATAGTTCGAGTAGGTTCCCTTCTAGAACATTATATTGCTCTAGGGCCTATATAAGGGAGCTACACTTGCCCGTGCATGGAGTTCGGTTAAGAAGTTAAGTACTGTCAAAAGTCGAAGAGTTTGGACAACTAAAAATGGACAGTGCCCAGTAATATTCAGTTGCCGTTCAGTTATTGGTTGTGACTCAGCAGTTCAGTTGTGGTTCGATTCGAGGACTCTGTTGTGTTCTGTATTGAGTGTGTGCCAAATGTCTCAAATGTTTCACTTTTACGAGAAATGAAAATCTTGGAATATATATTATTTGCATAAAACGTAATTTTGTATTGGTCTGCGGTGTTTGTATGCAGTATGTATGTTTGTATGTTTTTCTTTCAGGATGCATTTAATTTGTATTCACTCTAAGTTAATTTATGCATCTCTACAATGTTCAGAAGATTTTGGAGAGTTTAAGAGAGTAGCTCTTGTTTGTGCTTGTAACGAAATATCCTAATTTAAGATGGTCATGACATTCATATCTTTGTGAGGTTGTATAAGGTTATCACTTTAGTTCGTTTGTCTTACCACTGTAGGAATAAGTGATGTCATTTTGGTTGGCAAACATCATTAGCAATTCATATCTTCTTTCCGCAAATAGGATTAGAGAAGTCGATTATTTGTTTTTTTTCTATTCATCTTAGAGAAAACATGTTTATTGTTCGAAAAAGCAAGAATAATTAATTCAATGTATGTTTCCTCATTTTATTTTCAATACAAGTAACCACCGCTGTCAGATGTATACATTTACGTTACGTAAACTTTCAGAAGAAAGTAATGGACCTCTTGAAATGTATACATCCTAGTTGTATAACACTGCCATTGCTCATGTCGAGGGAGCCCTAAATATGATAACCCTAACTTCGTTAACGAAATTCGTCCTATTGAAGAGACCATTGTAAAGTATTCTGGTCAGTGGACCGCTCTTGGGAAAGAGGAAATACATTAATTTATTCCAGAAGGTATTCATTCATCTTCACTTTATAAAATTCTAGCTACCAAATTAACTGAAGTAAAACATAATTTTAGGAAAGAAAAAGCGATATTACAGTTTTATGATCGGACACTTTTATAATACGTTTCCTTTTTAATATTTTGAAAACTATATTTATCAGTGTTCTTTACTGAACTTCATTAACTTCTAAATTTTTACCATTTAACAAATTTATTTCTTCGCAAGTTTATAGTGCATGTCGGGGAAATTTTTTCAGGTATTACAGTAAACAATTCTTTTACTAAATTCGTATAAAAATGTAGTAAATATTACCCATGAAAATTTTGAAAAATTTAAGAGTTTCGAAAATACTAAAGCTAATAAAATGTAAAATCCAGGTGAAAAGAAAAGCTAAATACTTTAAACTTCGTTCTTTCGGCATATTAGGAATTAGAAGATTCTCTTCATTAATGTAGCTTTTATAACTTTTAGAATCGAGACTGATATATTCTAGAATGACTAACGTGTTTTTAGGTTTAGAAGGGAAATATAACCATTACACAAAGGTTAGATAGCAGTGCTGGACTATAGTTTGTTTACGGTGTAGTGCCAGAATATGATAGTACGACTGTTCTCAAAGGTGTGGTAGTTAACGTGATCGATATTTAGGTTGGGAACTGGAAGCTCCGTACGTAAAGCAAAAGGATAAAATGTATCCTTTCATGTGAATGGAAAAATGGAATGAAACTAAAAAAGATTACTAATTGGAAGAATGTGAATACCCTCTGGGGAAAAAAAATTACTCGTACAAACAATGTCCAAGGCGGTAAACTAGAATCAACTAATCATGTTATCCTCAAGTGGTAAAATAAATGCAGCTGATGTTATTTGTTTTCCTGTTTAAAAAAGGCAGTTGCTAGAAAACAGTGTTTACAGCGTTTCAGGGGTCATAGAGCTGCAAAATCAAGCTCCTATTTTACAGTGTGTGAGGAAAGATTTGTGATTTGAAACCGGAATTAATTACGGAAATTCCAAACTTACTATAATATGACATAACCATAATTAACTTTGAACAATTAATTCATTGTTATCATGTTTATTACAGAATTAAAGTACTAAGAATTATTATAACAGTTAATAAGAAAGCACAGTGGATGATATACAAAGCCAAAAAAACTTAATTTGGTACCAAGACCAATAAAATTCCTCTCTATATAACAAATCTACAAATAAAGTCTGTAAGCTGCAAGTTGCAAAGCTGATGCAACACATTTAACTAGATACATAAGCTTTTCAAAGCGATATTATCGTGACATCAGCGCTTGCATAGCAAATAATTAGTATATTCCAAGCCAATGAACAGATGGTTAAACAATACTATAATGAGATGATACCTCATTACACAATTATTGCACAAATAATAATTGAAGCCGTTAAGGCACTCTTGAGCTATTACAAGAGAAATTCTGCAATGTTTCGAACGAACTTCCAATTGTACATATTATACGAAATGTTGTTGGCACAGGCTAAGAAAGGAAGCCACGCCAACTGAAGGCCGAATCACAGGAGGGAGAAGACTATACAGGATTTAGGGGATCGCGTGCTCTGAATAAAGTAATCTTAATCATCCATGATTGTGTGTATATATATATATATATATATATATCACGCATTTTTCATTATAAATGGTTATCACAGACTATAAATAAAAGTATCAGCGTTAATAAGAAGTAAGAAATTTGAAATAATTTTATTCGGGACTTAAATATATATACGCATACATTACTTGTGCAAAAAGTCTGATATGATATATTCACATGGTCTTCTCTATGATCTATCTTTATTAGTGGGTATACCAACTATTCTTAATAAAGCTTGTTTTTCTATCTACTACATTTTAATCCAAATAAACCTCTGTAGAAATGGCTACATTTGAGAAAGGTTAATTTTTTTTATAATTTTACTTCACTCCTTTTATTACTGCTTAACACGATTAAAATAACACTTCATTGATATAGAGAGCTGTGAGATTCTTTTTATTAATTAATTGCACTTTTTAACACGTAAACTTATTTTTCGTCCCACACGAATACAGATATTAAATCTCTCGAGGACGCATCTCGCGTCCGGTTATAAAAACTGTCTGCAGGCAACTGAATTGGCCGCCTAAACTTTTAAATTGCTGTATTTCAAGTCTCTGATTGGCTAAGCCTACTCCAATATAATACGTTCATTTAACTAAAGCTTTTTCTGGTTGTTGATTGGCTATTTTATTAACTGTCATAAAAATTACACTATTGTTGCTCCAAGAATGACTAGTAGCATTTAAAATTACTAATTCATTATTGCCTCAAGTTACCTCATTGTTAGTTCAATGTTAGCAAATTTTAACCTGTTATTCTCACAGCTCCTACATTATTAAATTACGTAATACATTCATGTAACATTATTGAACATGTATGCAATAATGTAAGCATATGCAATGACTGTTGCATACATTTTACAAATTATTACATACACATATTGCTTCAAGGCGGGCTGTTATTGAATTTACATATTATATAATTAGACTGAAATCATTTAAGTTTTAAAAATACTACCCCACATCACACATTGCGTTATAGATAAACAGAAAGATAATCAAATCTTTAAGAACTGGACCGCTATACGCTGAACTTCAAACATACTGTTTCCGTGCAATCCCGAGAAATAACTGAATGTTGACAGGAATTCTACAGAATAAACATATGAACAGTTCGAACCATAATTACATATATCTCAGAAATTGTTTATGCCACAAAAACTTATTTTAAATAAATAGTGCGTTTTAAAGTGATATACATATTCTGTGAAGTACGTTTTCACCTATCGCCTAACCTTTACCAGCTATACAGGAATATATAAAATTATGAAGAGGACTTCACAGGCTATTCTTAGAAAATTCAAGACATACGTTTTGATTTTCATGTAAATACCTTTCATATAAGTTATTTTAATCAAAATCGTTACAGATTTTCTTAGAAAATAATTTTTTTTGAAAAATGTTACATGAAAGGGTAGTTGGATTGGGGGACTTTCTTGAAAATGTTTGTATCGCACCCTTAAAAGATACTGAACATAAATACCAAGTTGGTACTTATCCGACTTTTCGTTTTTAAGTTATACTGTTTAAATACATACAGACAGGCTAATGCACGAAACACACACGGGTCGTTTTCTAAAAATGGTCTTATTTATTCAGGGGGCCTCAAAATGTGTTTCCGGTGAAATTTCTGGATCGAATTCTTGGGTGGAATACAATACCTTCACTACCTATTTGTACTGGTAGAGAAAGTAAAAATATATGAAATAATATATTATGTTAAAGTTAATTTGTTTTCATTGATACGCAGATATATCCTTGAGTTGAACAATCTGAGATAGGAACCTAACTTTAATATTAGCCGGAGCTATACTTGAAATAACTTCGTACTAGTCTACTGCAAAACACACACAGACACACACAACGACCTTGTTTACTATAGTTTTTTTAAATTTAGAAGTTCCTTAAATATTTATTTCCGGATAATCTTGATATCGAGTTTCTGTATGGAATATAATTCTACCCCTTACCTTTGACAAGGTGGTGGATAAAGTAAAATCAAAAAAAGGTGTAGTTAGTTTTTGGAGATTAAATTTATGAGATATGTAAGAGAATGTAGTAGAGTTGATAAAATAAGTAATTAATTTATAAGCTAAGGTTTAAGTATATTTGCTTTTAAACAAAGAATAGATAATGATAAAATAAAATGATGTGTTGGGAGGTGCGTTGTTTTTAGTATCATATATTTCATGATTATTTTAATTTATTCCAATTGCACAGTATTAATAATATTAACTAGGTATTACCAGGAAGTGAATCAAGCCCATTTGTTTATTATTATCAGCTTGTACAAAAAAGGGTATTTATTTTAACAGTAGAGTGGACCTTTGAAAGTACAAAGCACAAGTTAGATAAGGGCTTTCCATTATCAATGATGATTGGAGGTCACAATTGATTAATTATGACGTTATCCGTTGGAGTTAAAATAATTGAACCTTCATAACTGATTTCAACTTCGGTCATCAACACGATGCTCAGTTACTGTCCTGTCTTCCAAGTTTTAAGTATTGTTGTGTAGTAGTGCCTTCAACTACTAACAAAATTTACTTTGTTTACCGACTTTAAGTAGGATTGAGTCCTAACTACCATTCCGATATCTAAATTAGAATTACGGCGTGAAATATTCGACGAAATTACAAGAAAACAATTTATGGAATAATAAGAATACATGATAGAGTAACTTCTTTTCCGTTTGTATAGGCCATAGGCCAATGGTCTGTTTGTCATCACAAAGGGAATTACTGAGTAGGGGATATCAGTCCTCCTTTCCACAGCTTTTTTGGTCGACCCTAATCTCTTCTGCCTCTTAGAAGCATGTCTCGAGCTATCTTGATCAGCTTGGTGCTGTCGGCTGTATGTGAGCATTCCACTCTCCTTTTCTTCGTTTTACGAACTTTCTAACATCCATTACATTGCACTGTTACCTGACATTATTATTTTTCACTCTGTCTGATCTAGTTTTGCCCAATATCGTTCGCAACTTATTTATTTCTGCTGTAATCATGGTCTGCCTGAATTTTTTGTCTCTGCAAAAGTTTCTGTGTCATATGCAATCACTGAGTTCATGTGCTTATATAAATATTCATTTTATTTAATTGTTAAGATATTTATTGTTCCATACATCTCTGAAGCAACCTGATAATTTGAGGCCTTAGAAACTTGGCTGCTTACTTTACTTATTACTAAGTATAACTAGTTATGTTTACTATTTTAAAGATCACCACTTATTCAACAGTTTTGTCATTATTTTAGTTTATATGTTGATGGATATTTAGATATACACCTGCATTTACGAGTAGTTTTGCTTTTTGCAATATTAAATTTTCCTAATTCCATTCATACCATAATTATTGACAGGAAGATATAAATAATTAAATAAAACACTATATTAAGATAGAGAAATAATTTCCATACATAATTTCTGTATATTGAATCAGTGTATACTGTAATAAGCTTGACTGAAAATATTTGTTCCGAGAAAAAGTAATTAGCGCATTATGTTAAGGAAATTCATTACTAACAGCCGAGTAACGAACGCATTAACACAAAGCTTCTTGAAATGGAGTTAGAGGCGAGTTCAGTACGTTTGTAAAGTCAAGTAGACAGAAATTCTGTAAATTAGAGACATTCGAGCCAAACTCCGCATTGAAACAGTGTCACATATGCATACGTAGAGTTATAAAAATGAAGAATAATTGGGAACGTTGGCAGGAGTAGCGATAGGTAGGCGGAGCTTAAGTTAAGAAAAAGAGCATGCATTCGAAGTCAGATTTACTTACTTATTAAATCATATGACTTACTCATATAGCGACGCTTATGATTATTAATGTGTATTTAGTTTCATTTTAGGTTGTGTAGCGCCCAGTGACGCGCCTGAGTTACAAAAGATTTAGCGGCTGTTGCGAGAGAATTTTCCGAGTATAATTCTGCCACTTTTGGCAAATGACGCTTCGCATAATTATTATTCTGGAAATAATTTAATTCTTTAATTTAACAGTCGACGACTCTTTTCAAACAGAATATTTGAGTCAACATTACAATTTATTAGCTAACTAAATTGGAGTTGTCCTCTCACTACACTCACGCCTACACCGAGACAAAGAACTTATAGCTATACCACTGAAGGAGCTGGCAGACTAGACAACGCAGAACAAGCAGAAGATGAAATCGTATAACTCAACAAAAAAGTAGGTAACATTAAACGTTATCTAAATTGATACAACATCGAGGTAGCAGCATCTAAATTTGAAGCAAAGGGTATGGCTTCAAAACTGTCTCACGGCTTCAACCGCTTGAGATTGTCTTCAGTTTTGTCCAAGAGAACGGCATCATCTGCATAGCATAACACATTGAATGATCAATAACTGAGGAGAGATTTGCGTAGACCACGCAACAGATGGTCTGCCATAGATTAATTTGCGTGATCCTTGAAAAGGGAAGCAGAAGAGCTCAACTGATGCACTGCATTATTGCGAACAGTTTGTGACCTTGAAGTTTCTCCATCTCAATCAAAAAAAAAATAAGATTACACATTTGTAGGTGTCGATTAATTTTATATCTTGAATTCTGATGTAATCATTTTACTTTTTCGCTAATGTCTCCGACATCAAATAGGAGTAGTAATTGACCATATCCTTTACTAAGGCTTCCCTTCACATTGTTTATTTGAAAGAACGATACCAGTCATCTAATCACTATTATTTGAGAGAAAGAGGGTCTCACGGGGTTGCATGAGCAGACGTGACTAGGCAGGCTGGTGAGTCCGTCTCCTAGCATCACCATTTGTATTGGTGCTCATCACATTCCATCCCTTACAGACTCTCTGGTTTTGTGTGAAGGGTAGGAGGTCGTTTTTAGAAGAAGCCTGGGGTGAGGCAGATAGGACGAGTGCGATTGCTGAAGAACTGAAATGAAAACCCTGCCAACCCCGACTCAAATTGTCTCCGGGGAGTTCACCCTCCTCCAACCCTAGCGACAGAGACCACATAGCAAGTAGCCTAACTATGGCAGTGCGGTGAAGCTAACGAACTTCCATTTGCGGAGTTTAATACTATTCTGCTGCCAAATGAACTGTTACATCCCCTTTCCAATTTTTTTCGTTCAACAGCCACCAACATGCGTGCGGCTTGCTTAAAGCTAGTAGGCAATTTTATCGCACGTCAGTGGAAAGTTCTCGGAAGGACTAAAAAGAAAATATACCGTCAAGGGGATTATACACTTACAGTTATTGCTCCATTGTAGTCAAATTGCATTGTAAGGGAGACAACAAATATTAAAGTAGACTTAGTCTGTTTCTCTCTTTAATATCCCACTTCTGAGCAAGGCTAAGACATGAAGGAGATGTATCCATGAAGCCGTATACCAATACTTAAGAATTCAAGAAACAACTTAAGAGAGACATAGGGTAACTTAATAAGTTTTCAGAACCTTATTCTGTGACATTCGTTTAGAATTTTTAAGGAAAATATAGTACAATGAAGTTTATTAATCTGAACATAATTTTTAGAAATCACATTTTAAATGGGTTCTATGACAACAAATACATTATGTACTCTCCTGTGGAAGTTCACCATAACTCGTTGCAATAGAACATAACTATGTCTTAATTCCTCCACGAGTATAATTCTCAGTTTTAACTGCATGATGGTCTGTGGTCTATTGCAGTACATTTTACTTTTCCTACCCCTCCTCCAAAATAGTAGTCTGCTGCTATCATATCTGCTCACCAGACATTAGCAAATCGATAAATCTTGCGTCCAGGAAATTCATTGTTTCACGAGCGGTATGAGCTGTGGCGCTATGCTGCTGGAACCCAAACTCAGCTTCATCATTATCTTCCATCTGGAATCCCAGTGTTGTTAGCATTTATATCGCCGTGTTTGACTGTCACAATGCAGTTTCTTTCTTAAAACATGTATCATGGACCGATGATTTCGACGGCAGAAAAGCCACACTACAGGTTACGTTCAATGAACGCAATGGTTGTTGATACACTTCCATGGGTTGTTCATCGTTGCAGTAACTAAAGTTCTACTCACTTATGAACCCAGACAGATGGAAATAAGCTTCATCTGACATCAGTTTGTTCAGAATATCTGGATCGCCTCTAACATCCAAGGGCCTGTCTATAAAATGCCTACAGAGCAGGTTTATCAGCGACTTTAAATCCATGCACTATTTGAATTGTGTATGAATTTTAAGTCAATGTGAAGGATAGATTAAATGCTTGTTTGCGACAGATTCAAAGGAATTGAATGAGCCCTAGCAGAGCGGACTGGACTGCTAAGCACCGTTTCTCTTCCTGTAGGAACATTTTTAGGGGTTATTCACCCATTGGAGAATGGTGTTATTAGATGGAATTCTTCCATGACGTGGCACATTAATTTCTACCCTAAATCTTTTCTGAATAGAGGAGATTGACTTAGATTCAACAAACCTTACAACAGCGAATACACACTTCTCAACCGTCCAATTGTCCATACTGTTGTATACCAAACGACAGAATAAATCGCATATTTGGAAGACTACATAGTAACTGATAGCGTAACTGCAACGCAAAATCCCTAGAAACGGCACATACTCCATTAGGGCACCCATTTCCCTGTGAAAAAATATACCTCGTCATTTGAAATTAAAGTTAACATAGTTCAACCAGTATCGGCTGAACGGCTAATATAAATCTAACCTATCCAATGGACTATGACCTTCGGGGTTACCTCATTCTACCAAGCGATGATTGGACCCATTTCTGAGGTGGAGGCAAAAATCCGTTGCCTCCCAATCCAGAGCCGAGAATCGAACCCCTAACCCTTACTACCAGAGCTAAAAATATAGCTGAAAATGCTGAAAATGTTAACTTCGGGCGTCACAAAGGTACCTAACATTTAGTATATGACTCGAAGAATGACGCGTCTTTTCTCATTCTCAGCTCAATTGAGACGGTACCAGTTCTACTCCTAAGTCTTTATAAAGTCCTTCCAGTCCTTGATATACAGAATAAAAGAGCAAAGCTGTTGGTTAACCTTAGAGAAAGTGATCTCATATGATGGAATGTTTTGCATAATTCCGAGCTATCCTGTGTTAAGGTTAGTAGATTTCAGCGCTTATCTCTCCGAATCTAAAGTTACCTGCACCAGTAGCATGCAAGGGATGCTCCAGTATCAGATGCCTGTCTTTCCTCTGGTCATTCCTACGGAACAAGTAATATTGCCCTTAGAGGGTAATTCCTTTTATACTTTTATCGTACTGAAATTAAACTCTGGCTAGGAACTTCTGAGAGAATTTGTGAACAGCCTTTATATAGCAGCTTCTTGATAACTGCATCACAAATTGTTTTAGCTTATTGTTGCTTAGTACTCGCGGTTCAAATTTCAAATTTCTAAAGCAAGAATATATTTTGAGAGATTAGTTTCTATGTAAGTATGTTGGGAAAAATCGAACCACCAAGGTTTAAAGCTCACAAATCATCATTTATTCATTCTGCAGGAGATGCTTTAAGAATCCAATAGTAGGCATTACATCTGCGAACGCAATGTCTCGAAACATTATTTATGGGTTTAGAAAGAGGCAATTCATAGACGATTTTTCGGAAGATGGTTTAAAAGAAAATTTTAAATTATACACGACAATTATGTATTTGTTGTTATATCTAAAATTAAAGAATTAAAATATACGAGGTGCAATGATAGTTTGGCTAAACAGCCAATTTGCCATAATCAGAACTAAACACTATTACAGCCATTGCCGTACTACGCTCTGGTCCAGGAGGCCAAGCAACCGTATAGGGAAACCCTAATCAATACTTTAATGTGTTCTCAGTGTGTATCTGAATGTTTTTAAGCATAAATATCTTCACTTATATCTATCTAGGAACAGAAACCTACTATCAATCAGAGGAGACATAAAATTTGAACCTGAGTAAATGAATATAACTTTATTTAACCTCAACAACAATAAGCCTAGAATTTACCAGAATAAAAATATAAATTATCAAACACACTAAAATGAACCATAATGAACTCTCAGTATAAACTATTAAAACTGTGAATAAAACCAATAATATCTTTTAGTTGCTAATGAATGTTCCAGTAATGTATACATAACTCTAGCAGTTGAGGTAAGCAAATAATGAATAAAACAGCCAGTTAATTGAATAGGATGACAGACATCAATTAGGAATAGGTTACTTAACAGCATGCGTTAGAATGAACATATATGTTCATTAGCGGACAGTTTAAAGTATCAGTAAGTCTTGCCTTTAATCTGAAAAAACTGATTAATAAACAAAATATTATGCCAGTCAGAATATAATACAAAGACTAATAAATTTATGGTTGAATTTAGTAGGAATGAAATATCTGCTTTGACTAATGTTAAGAAGAAATTGAAAACATAATTACTTATTATAAATTAAACTGAAAGCACTGCAAAAGCTCCAAAAATATCTATAGCAATGACATCATAATTTCTTTACACAACAAAGTACAGAACCAATGACACTAGAAGTTTACTATATGAGCTACAAAACTATAGATATCAAAAGTGTATCAAGTGCAAAAGTGGTAGCAAGTTTGGAATTTACTGCAAAAGCAAAAGGCAATATAAAATGCATTAAATATTAAAACTGGCTATAGCCACAACGGAATAAAACTAACTAAGCCAAGATGCAAGTTAAAGAACAGGCGCTGGGGCCTGTATTTAGCCTGTATAGATGTAAATATGTACAAATAATATAGCTCATTATCGTTGTCCATCTTGTGACGGTATGGCTTGCATAAGAGAAATTCAACTCTGCAACAAATAGTGAAAAGCAATATGGGAACTCAATCTGTTTTACTGAATATAAAGCAGGGAATACAGATTAGCCTGATATTGCGTTAAATGGCCAGAAATGTGCAATAAACATGTAAAAGTAAATAGCTAAACACAAGCAGCAAAAAACAGCTTGAATATAAAACATGAAATCAAAACTAGTAATGTAAAACAATAACTAGACTAATAAATAAATAAATTGTATTAAACAATAACTATCCCTTGCAAAGCTGAATTCACTGGTTATCCAAATAACACTATTACAGTGGAAGTAAAACTAGTATTATCGCATACAGACTACCCAGACCATTAAGGAAATGCATAGGTTGCATAAATTAAACAAATTATGTGAAACCAGCTGAAAGAATGAAAGAATTAATAATAAACTTAGTGATCTAAAGAAAAAATGTATTAAGGAAATACATTCCAATTAAAATTCTTAAATGAACAAGGGCAGATTAAAATCATATAATGATATTGTCTTGTGATCAAAGCAAAGCAAATTCAAATTAAAGATTAATTACAAGAGCCCGCCCTATTGAATTTAATAAGTTCAAAGCCGGCGACCTACTAAATTCTATACTAGTATGGAACTTTAGCAAGTACTATAGAAAACTTATAGCCATTGTAGGTATCTATGGAAAATAAATGCAATGCACCCAAAAGCCTCGAAGAGGCAATGACTTAAGAATTAATTAGGTATGAAATTATTAATAATTCAGTAATGAAGTTATAAACTGCCCCCAATTAAAAATATAAGATGTGTGCGCTAAAACCATTCATTAGTAACTATAGCTACAAAAGTACTACCCTAAGCAATTAGTGTACAACTAATAGAACCTTGAAAACTAAAGTAGAGCAAGTTCTGATAAAGAAAGAGTGTCATTAGCTCCGTTAGTAATTGTATTTATAACCAGCAAAGTGAATATAAATCATCATTAAGCCAAAAAGTAACTCCATAAAAATGTTAACAAAAAATCTTACTTATCCCAAATCAGCGCAACATTCACTCACCCCCACTAAAAAAACGAGAAAAACTATACCTATATGAATATTTTAATCGCCTGTATGTGTGCGTGGCTGAAAAGCACATAAGAATATCAATATGGCAATGGGACAACGAACTTTAAAATTCTGCAACTTAAATGAGCTTTTAAATGCTTACCAAAAAGGTCGTTCTGGGAAATAAGTGGTACCTTCAACTTGCACAAAACGAGGTTGAACAATTAATACACATATCCTGAATGTATGCATTAATAGACTCGTGCACTAAAAATGGAACACAAAAAACTTTAAACTCGACACGATAACTTGTAAACTTTGAAAACTTTATGCAAGCTCCTTCCATTATTACATAATTTAAAAATCAACACACCAAAGAAAGACTTGAAAAGGGAATGAGAGAATTGCTGTTATGCTAACAATATATATATATATATATATATATATATATATATGTTACTCGGCACTGAACTTCTGTCCTTTACACCCATAAATTCGCAACTTGAAACCCTTGACAGCCGGATCTATTTGACTCCGCGGACATTTATTTATTGGTAAGCTGGTAAAATCCCCTTGTTTCTATTTTAGCAAGTTAAGAAATTATTACTAACACTCTCAGACATGAATGGGTTTCATATAAGCTTTTTGACCTTTCCCCATGTACCACCATGAAAGCAAAACTACAGAGTCGGTTCCTCACCTTTGACGAATATCTCTGGTTACTAACACCACGTAATTAATGTTATTCTCAACCAACAGTAAAACTTAGAATATATGTTGCGTTAGCAGCAAAAAGTTTTTTCATCGGCTAGACTCGGCTAAAAAGCCCCAAAGCCCAGTATGTCCACACTGACTCTCCCGTTCCTCTACTGTTAACCAAAACGTCAAAATACTCTGGCCACCAGCCCAAGAATCTCCAAGGCAAGCCTGAGCACCGAGACAAGAGAAGCCCCTTCCAAAGAGGTGGGCGAGCAAAGACGTCAACATAGTCTCGTGAAAGTAATGCAGAGAGTGTGTGAATTATGAAACAAAATTACAAGATAATGTTAAAAAATATAAACATAGAGGGTAGGTTAATCTCACGAATATGATAATAAGGAGAGGCAGGCTTTAGTGTGTTTTAATTTAGGAGTATGGGGCTAAAGGGAACTGGAAGAAATCCAGAATATTATATTTCCATTGCAGGTGCAATAAAATGCCCCGCAGCTTCTATTTGAAGACAGCAGTTGGCTAAATAAAAATAGTTTCGATTAAGATCTGAGATATTAATACAGAGTATTCTGGGAAATAATTCTGAAATAACGAATTTAGCCAAATATGTGTGTGGAGCTAAATAATTAATCGATAGATTAATGGCTGAATTAATATTGCGTTCATGAACGTAAATTTGAGTTGAGGAGTTGAGTTTAGTAATAGTAACCGAGTGTTATATTGTTGATAAATAGTTTTCTCTTATCGTTTAATTTGCACAGCCTCCTCCTACGAGTACTTCTATGGTCCTATCGAGGGTTTTGATTTGACAAACAACTGTTTCCTTGACTGGAATAAAAGAATGCGATACGGAATATTATCTTTTGATGTTCCTTTGCCATCTTACAAACTGAATGACAACAAATTTATTGAGTACCCGTAGTACTTTCAAAATTAACAGTATTGATTGTTACATTCACATATCCCATGATGGTTTAACTTTATATATATCCAATAAACACTTCTTATATATCCTTATAATTGGAATAAACATTTGCAGAAATAGGTTTGATTACACGCATTACACATATCGTTGTAGTTATAAAGGGACTACAGATGTCTGAAATTATGGTAAAGCCTTTAAAAATTGTGACACCATATGCCGACTTTGAAATATTGTAACTTTTGCACGGCATCGTGAGAAGCGAATAAAGGTTTTTTAACACTTCAGTAAATGTATAATAAAATATTGGACACCATTAGTGACGAATATCTAGACAATAGTTAGTGTTACAAAAATTGTTTAGCATAAATGTTGTGTATCAACGAAGTCTATCTCTTATGTACACCAGTTATACAAAACTATACAATATTCATTGAATTGAGAGGAATTCAGAGTCTATCAGCAAATGTAATATATTGAAGCTGGTTATCGAGACCCAGAAGAAACAATAATAATAATAATAATAATAATAATAATAATAATAATAATAATAATAATATAGATCGAACATAACGACAAAAATGTGCTGAATTCATATTGGGAATGGGTTTTGTAGGAAAGACAGAGAAACAAGGTTTGTTGTCCTCCAAGGATGTATCTACCTGCGGTGGACGACAACATGCCTACCGGAAGTTTCGCTTTGTATTCTGGCTCGGACGGGTTTACAACGGTTTCAAAGCTTAGCAGGGTTAGGAAGTATACGTGCCTTATCTACGATCTAAGAATATTCGTGGGAAGATTTTAAAACTCAAAATAAGCTGTAAGAAACAGATGTGAAAGTTGTCAAGTGGGGGTAGTCAATAATAAAAATCATGAAACAAAATGATAGCCAATCAAAAGATCGCGTATGCATCACATGATACGTTTGAACTTAAAACGGAACGAAACATAAGAAAGGTGGGGGGAAAATTCTAAGTTTGGCGAAAGGCGTGAAAGAGGAAGAGAAACGCCGAGACACATTCCGGTACAAACTAACCACGAGGACGGTCGACGAAACGAAATTAGAAGAAAATAATCAGAAAATTTAGAGTGTAAAAAATGAAGTTGTGAAATCTAGGCAATTCGATGGCTAGTCGGAGAAACACATAAGTAGCGACTTCGAAAGTGATAAGAATAACAGTGGTTTCGACGACGAAGGTGGCGGGTCCACCAGATAGGAATCTACGTAACAAAATAAAGAAATAACTCAAACTTCGCCGGCAGTATTATTAATATCATCAAGGCAGTGTCACCACCCCTGAAAACTAGAACCTCAGATCTACCAAAAACAAATTCCAAATCCCTGCCATCCAACCATCGAACCCGGGACTCTGAGTCCACTGAAGCAACGGCCAGGAACAACACAGATGTGTCAGAGGTCAGCGTCAATATGTGTACGTTTTATTTTTTCATGCACATTATATTTAACATATGGTATTTTAATCAAAATCATTCCATCTATGTATGAGAAAATAATAAAGGTAACGAACATCTTTACATGCAAAGGATAGTTTAGTGTTAGAGTGTTTCTTGGAAATCTTAGTGTCGCATTCTTGAAGGATACTTAAAATAACAAGTTTGCTATTTATCGGGCTTTCCGTTTTTGAATTATGCTATTCACACACAAACACACATACACACACACTCACTTACAATATAACCATTTCTGAAACTCCTTTTTTTCTCTCTCTTTTCGGGGGGGGGGGGTTAAGAGGATCTCAAAGTGCCTACGGTGATATCTGATTTATTTACAACTTTGGATAGCATGCAATAGTTCCTCTACCTTTACGGTGGTAGGTGATAGAGGCAGTAAAATGATAATTCATGGAACTATTTACCATATCAGTTTCCGAAAAGGTGTACCCGGATAAATGTTTAGACTTGTTGCTGAAAATGATTTACAGTGCCTTAATTAAGAATGTTACCTATACATCTGTGTAACAGAATTGCATGGTAAAAGAGAATTTTACATTGCTTTCATCGGAGCAATTTGCGATGAAAATAAAACGTAAAAGGAATTTAAAAATACTGCTTAATGATCCAAAACAATGTGTGTTTATATTGTGACCGTTTGTAAATGCATTTTAGTATATGGACCCTGGATCTTCTGCATTCTATTCAGACATATACATTTGCGTTTTTCTTTTCTGTTTTAAAAACACATTCCATTTGAAGTGCATATAAAGTTGAAGTGATATTTCAGCCCATCAGACACAGTTTTAAATACATTTACAAACGATATTAATTTTTTTAAGAGAGTAACTATTTGCCATGGTTTTCAACGTTAAACAAAAATAATCTTTACAGAAAGGAGCGAGGTTTATTAGTGATACTTGTAATTTTCCACAACTTCATTGTTTCTTTAAAAAATTAGACATTTAAGAACTATCAACATCCCAAGTGCCCCTGGAGTGGTTTATGTGTCGCGAGCGAATAATGTGGGATAAAAATTTGGATCACTGTGTTATATTCCTTATGCCCAGGTAACCTAGTTTCGACATGAAATTTGTGGCAAACAAAGGGGTGTCTGGCCCAGTTTTCCTGGCCTTTCCCCCGCTATTCATTCATTCATTCCGTACTCCCGTCACCCCCATCCCTTTGCAAAGCCATTTATCTGGTGTAACTCACATTGAATGCCTATGTACAGCTAAGTTCAAAAAACATTAATCGAAATTCTATGTTATCTGCCTTAAAGTTGCTATAGTTTCCTCACTGAAAGTTTTACCCTCTCCAAGTTGCGCTTGTTTGTTTGATTCGAGACAAATCTCGGAGAAATTAGTGAAACTTCTGAATTGTAACCAGAAACTGAGAGTTTCTGTCACCATTGTGTGTAAGAAAGTGGCCATGGGCTTGCAAAACCCTGTACAGTTACGGCATTAGATTAGTTACTTATTGGTAAAAACACATTTCACTAACTTAAGTAAGTCTGTAAAATATAACTGATAAATGGGCGTTGAATATTGTCTTATGTGTCATAAAATTGAATGTTCTGCGCCGTGGCGCTGTGGTTTCCGGGAACAAAATGTGGCTGGAATCGATCCCAAATGCGGCTTTAAGTCCCGGGTGTAGGATCAGTGCCCACTCAGTATTGTGAAGAAAGTGAGGAGCTGCGATAGGCAACGACTCTGGCCTCGTGAGCCAACTTTCCGGCTGGGGAAAGCGTGATGCTGGCCACATCACCTGGCCCGAGGCCCGTGCCAAAGGATTATTTAGGATTCCTAAATAAAAACTGTTCCTTAATCCTAAAATGTGATTAAGGGTGTTATATTTATAAAAGAACTAGCTGGCCTCCTCGACGTTGCAGGGTTAGCTTTTTGAACTCGAATGGTGATATAATAAATTTCATTTACCTCCCACTGTTCTTTATTAAATTAGTGTGCATTAATCTAAGGGTTATTTTTACTGAATCCTCCCCTTCAGCCCTTACAATTGCGAGTTTGTACGGTCCGGTAACTCCTAATAACGGATGAAAAATTCCTTACTATTAATCCAAAAGGATGTGAAACATCGGCGGAACGTCTAACTTCCTTAACCTCCCCTGGCAGTCTTCCAAGTTTCTGGAAATGCCTTATAGCCTATAAGAAACCTTTGGCTTTGGAACAGTCATCGATAGGAATGGTCGATTAATTTTTAAAATAATTACAGTAGGTGCGAAGTTTTAAAACTTTTATACATTCTCTTTGTGTCGTTAATTGTTAATAACATAAAAGCTTTTCAATTTTACACTATGCAGAAACCCTCAATATATGCATAAAATAGAGGTGAAGCTGGTGAATATGAAGCTTCTTCACACCGAAGTTACCTAGTCAACCACTTTGGAAAAGACACGTAGTCTGCGAACATTGAAAAAGATAATCTTCTCGTTTGTTAATTATAAAATATCAGTTGACTGATGCTAGCAATCTTCTTTCTTTATACGGCTATTTAGCATAACCTCCGAACAAACCTTAATAAAATAAGTACAAAAGAAATAAGGTAAATAAACCAAAACCTTAATTGACGGTTATTAATATTTTGGCATTGTTATTCCAAGCATATCATAGATTTGAGTCTCTTTTGTTTTTCTATGTCTTCTGTTGTTTTAGTTGTTAAATCATGACCATCTATATATTGTTTCGAATGAAATATCGACAGCATTTATTTTATTTTACATGCGTCTACTGAAAAATACTACAAACCGCTGTCTGTTTCATGACAATCACAAATAAAATCAAAGCCTCCTTCGAAAGTTTACTCTTTTATAACTCTAGTGTGTTCGTATCGTGGCATATTAATTTCATTGTCATTCCAGATGCACTGTTGTGTTGTACAATGGTCTTTCCTTTCGGTGAGAATCACCCCAAAGGGAAGGATCTGTTTGAAACCGCCTGGTATGACGTCAGCCCTGTCTGGCTTTGGCTAGACACGGTTGGTGGGGACAAGATAGCGTCACTAGAGTGGAAGTGGTCGTTGCAACCAGTTGTGTGTGGCCGATCTACGGCCTGCGGCATCTCCCTCCACCCTGTTTCCTTTGTTAACTATGTAGAGAAGCCAAACGTTTTTTTAATAAATCCCAGGTAATGTGTGTTAGGTAATCTTTCACTGTGATATAAAGACCTATGCCTTTCCCTTAAATTTACACACCAAGGTTCCGGACTTTTTGCTGCCAGTAATAAGCTGCGCCTCCCCCCGCATGTGCGTGTTGGGGTGACCATTTCGGCCTACATCCCAACATGTAACAGTATTCTAGTAAGAAGAGTTTGTAAATCCGCTGTAGTATTTTAGTAGCTTATTAACTGAAATTAGAAGGTGTTTATTGCCCATTTCCGTCAGAAGGTGTAAGGCTTTTCATTGGTGAAAGAAAGCATCAAAATCGATTAATTTTTTAGATTAAAACACACACACCACACACTCACACGTACATACAAAGTTTTTCTCTTTATAATATTGGTAAACACTGTGTCCTAATTTATGCAGCCATTTTATAAAGATAAAAATGCGCTTGCTGGTGAGAGAGATCAGCCTTGTCAAAGATAACACGTTATCTTTCTTTTTTCTTGCGTGCTTCTGATTTTATTTTGCAACGTCAAGTTAGAGAACTATACCAGTCTCATCGACTCTTTGTTTCACTTAGCTTTTATCTGCATTATCAACAACAGTAATAATAATCTCCGTCATTTTGACGATTTGTTTGACTTTCCCTCGCAGATGACTGACGTAACAAACAGAAAGCTTGGAAGATACTAAAAAGCAAAGACCTACTTCACAGGTTCGTAATTGGTGTAAGTAATATCATATGTGCATGTGTAATTAAATGGATAATACATTAACACGTATTTAATAACTGTAACAGCTGTAATAATAATATTTAATAATAATAAAACTTAAATATTAAAGTAAGAGAAGTTAGAAGAGATTAAATTAATGGCGATAACTCCCAAAAAATAACAGTATTAGATTTTTGTGCAAACTTGGCGATTAAAATTTCTTCTTCAGTTTGATATTATCCGAATAACAATTACATTTTAATTATATTTTTAAAAATGCTACTTCTTTACCACTTTATTCTGCATCACTTCACAGAACGAAGTCTTTAACTCCTATACCTGTAGGATCAGAACTTTAGCCCATCTTTGTGGGAAAGCTTTGTTCTACAGATTATTGTTAGTGTTAAGTGTGCCACTTTCTGTCTGCTGAAGTATTGTAGTTTCTTACCTTGCGAATGTATATTTCTTTTCTATATTCTATATACAGGATGTTTAAATATTAGAGGTCATAAGTTCAGGTATGCTTTCCCCATATGTGGACAATCAAAAAAGGTCCATTATAACATATGTTTGGAAATACTTGGTTTCTTAGTTATGGCCTTCAAAACAGTTATATTCACCGGATCGTTTTTCTTCCCGCAGGTAGTTACCGTAACAGTGGATATTAATAGGACTCTTTGAAAGTTCATTCCGATGCGAAAGGTACACTAAGTGTTGTGGTTGGCATTCGACTGAGCGAAATGTACTCGTATCAGGAGCTGACAGAAATTCACTTCATGGGCGGTAAAGCGAACGACAATGCTGCATTGGCTCGTCATTTGTACCAAGAGAGATACCCATAGCGAAAATGTTCAGATCGGAAGACATTTGATCGCCTCCATCGCAGTCGTTGCGCTCATGGGATGTTTGCATCTAGTTTGGGGACGGGACGACCAAGACTGTCTGGAGACTGTCGCGTGTCACATTGAAAAATGCTTAACTTGAAAATAAGTTTGGTATTTATCCGACATTTCTTTTTTGAGTTTTTTCTATTCTTATGCACACGAATAGTTTTAGAAACGTATTTACTCAGGGGACCAAAAAACGTATAGGCATAGAAGAAAGAAAACCTAGCTGCGGTGTCCGAGTAAGCTCGTACTGGTGGTATAAAGCTTCAATTAATTTAGCTATTATTTCCAGTGGTTCAATGGGATAAAATCGTGTTTATTATTCAGAAATTTAGAAATTCTTGTATGTGTATTTCAAAATATGAACAAGGAATGATTGTGTTTCCATACATACACAAGAAAAGTCGCATAACAGCTCGATTTACCCATGTTGTGGCTCGCAATAAAACTATACGACTCAACATGCCAAGAATGAAAACACAAACCTCGGTATAAGGAAGCTCACAGTTGTGAATGAAATATGTGCCAGGTCTTGGCTTGCGTTTACAAGAGGACAACAAGAGTAAAGATGTGCTTATGACAAGGAACAAAAGTTATAATCTCCCAAACATAGGACGGTTTTTACAAGATATAAGGAAAGAGACATTGTATAATCTGGAACTAAAGGCCTGGCGTATTTTTATAACTGAAAAAGACATTTTTATATGATTATGCATTACTACTTTGCCTACAACTAGATAAAATATTGCATTCAACCCAAAACTTCCATATCGATACTTCATCCAATACACACTTTTTGAGGTACACAGAACCCCCCTAAAGCCGTTTTTGTAAAAATATTCATTTGTTCGTGAGTGTTAACAGAATAAATTAAAAAATATACCAATGATGCGACAAGGCTATTTTCAAGAACATTTACCCACCCACTTCAAACTACCCGATGGAAAATGTTTGGCTGTAAAGGTTTTGATTGAAATATCGTACGTTTGACGTATTGACACGAAAAATAAAACGTATACCTTGAATTGTCTGTGAATAGCATAATTGTGATTGTATTTTGTATAATTTTCTGTAACTAATAACCTTTTAAGATAGATATTGGCTAACTTGATGAATAAATGTGGAGCCTTTTAAAATATGCATTTTGTATTAACTCACTTGTTTGCAGTTTTAGACGTTTATCCGGTAATTCTGATTGTATCTACGGAATTTCCCGGTGTTTACAGCTGCATGTTTTTGGAATTTTATGTCTGCTCTTTTGTTTCTCATCAGCCATTCAAGGTGTATTCAAAGTATTCAGTTCAGCATACATCGTTTGAAATATTTGACTATCGTAATGGCGTTCTGTTTACTTTGTTATTTATTATTTTAATGTCATTTAGCTTGTTGATCACATAGCGTTGGTTGCCCTAGGTTAATTGGTTTACTGGAGTCAGATAGGTTGCATAGTAGTCTTCCTGGGTTCTATTGAGTTCTCGGGAATATGTAATTTGAGATTGTGGAACTGCTCTGTGTTCTTTGAGTGCACGTGTAGTTATGATGAGTCTGGACGAGTGGCCTTAGTTACGCAGTCGTTTCCCTGTAGCATCTGCTTAAATAACTGTTGATAGATGACTTTAGCTGCGTAGTGACATACCTGTAATATCCAGTTTATTTAAATTAATTTAGTTGGTTCCTGGTATTGAATATACACACCGGCGTATACCTGGCAAGTGAGGAAACTGCGGAACAACGGCAGTACACGTTTTACCTGTGATTGAGAGCTACTGATGCTATACCGCCTTAACGGTTTGTCTCGGTCTATTTCCTTTTGTGTTTTGTATCACAAGAAGTAAAAGAACAAGCTAATTTTGCATCTAATTTTCAGAATGTGTATGGTCATCGCAGCCTTCGGATCCCCAAGCGGCGACCTTTGTGCAGTAGCCAAACACTTGTTCCCTACCCTCCCTAACCGCAAGCACCATAAAATCTTAGTGACATCCATGTGCATATGCGCGTTGTTGCCAAAATTAAAAATAGTATTTAAAAGCAAAACTTTGCAGGTGATTTCCACATGTACAGAATACAATCATGCAGTTTGTCTGCTTGCTTTACACACAAAATAACTATGTAAATAACTATGAATCGCATAGTAATTACATTTAAGTTGCAAACGCTTTAAAATATAACTGAACTAATGAATGATCTGAACTAATATACTGCGCTACAAGAATAGAAATGCATGTTAACATATCCGAGAGAAACTTAGAAACATGTTCCGAATAAACTATACATTGTTGGACTATCATTAAATAATTAAAATACATAAATATTAATTTATTTTGAAAGGAACTCTTACTCCCAAATCAAAGCATCATTTTTGATTATGCTGTGCGCGGAGCTATGGTAAAAAGTTTTTTATCACTTGTATCACAACAATGTTTTATTAATATAAAGCTAATACAAGAAGTTGTGTATTGTTTAAGGTGTAAGATTTATAAGCATGACATCTTCTGTTTACTTAAATGAATAGCTTTATTATAAAATGCAGGATAAGTAAAAATACGAAGGCAAAAGAAAGAAAATAAAAAAAAAATCTTATGTATTATATTCACAAGATTATCTCTACTCACTCTTCTACAAACTACTTTCACAAAAGCTTATTCTATCTACTTCTTAAATAATAAGATAAAATTTCATTGCACATATCGTTGTAAATATAAGGATACATAGGCTAAAGCGATAGTCAGATTTTTAAAATACAGATGACTATATGATGACTTTGAAATTCCATGCTCTTAGCATGACCACGAGGAAAATACAAACAGAGACTTCCAACTTGTATTTCAAAATTCAAACCAACAACAAAAAATTTCTCGGAAATGGTTAACACAATTTGACCTAAAATTTGTCCTTTACCGAGATTGCATTTTACGCAGAGTAAGATTTTGTCTCTCTCTTAGAATTTACCAGTAATACAAGTTGAGAACGAGGAAAATTTTACAAGTTATTCCCAGAATATAAAATTCATGATACAAATTTTATTTTTCCTGCAAATATCTTAAACTTGCGGTATTTTACTAAAAATCGTTAAGCTGTTTTTGAGAAATTCAAAACAATAACAAACATTTTTCCACATAAAAGGTTCTTTTCTACATGTTCTTGAACATTACACATAAAAATCTGGCTTTGCTTATTCAGTTTTTGTAGCCCTTTTCTTCGTGGTCTTGGCATTACTGATATTCGGCAGAGGGTCACTTGCTGGTGCGACCGAAGGGGCATCAACTTGGTTCGTTTCCCAAGGTCTCCACATCTTAATTAAACTATTAAACGCTAATAACTATTAAACACTGCTAAACTTACAAAACTGCACTAAGTAAAACACTATATAACTTCTCTGAAGAAGTAATATAGAAGCTTAGCTGAACATGGAAGAAAAGCACGAGCGAACAGTCACAGCTGCTAAAATAAAACCGAAGAAACAGCAGAAATGACATTGCAACAACGCTTTGCTTTGGTGGAGCTGGAGAAAGGACCACGTGTTGTGTTTAAGGGATGGGAAGACCCTACTAATCGTTTACTGATGGGTTTATGGTCAGGCTTCAAAGCTTTCCGTTCGCTTTGAAGCCGGTTGGAGAAAGGATGCCCGGGACTAGTATATCAACAATTTGCTAAATATGGTTAGAGAACGTCATGTGTCTGTAACACCCGAGATGTTTTGGCTTTTAAAGGGTACTGACTTATAACTTTGGAAGTGTATATTGCAAATTCTAACCAATAATGATGTATTGTAAACATTCATTAATGTGTTATAAGTAAAAGCATTGCCTTCTACGCATGCTAGATTTCACGACCTTCGGAATTACTCCGCTCACTTAAAACCATCACAATAGCAATAACTGGCGTTTGCTTTACTAAACTTTTCTCGTTATAGTAGGTTAGTAGTAGTAATACATTTTTTGTTTTCAAAAATATTCAATAATGCAAGAAATATTATACATTAC
The DNA here is from genome assembly GCA_030765065.1 of Deroplatys truncata. NCBI lineage: Eukaryota > Metazoa > Arthropoda > Insecta > Mantodea > Mantidae > Deroplatys > Deroplatys truncata. Next base: position 64,849,551 of record CM060986.1, read on the forward strand.
CGTTTATCAGTATCTCAGAAAAAAAACATTCATCTAATATCCTGTAACAAAATCTTAAATGACAAGGAAGTGCAAAAAAACAGCTTTTTCCTTATCTGATTTTCCCCTCCTTTCAAGGAAATAATTTCAGTTATTCACGCAGCTTAACGGCATAGTTAATTTAATTCGTTTCCAAACGTAATGGAATTGCAGCTACCGTAAAATATAAATTTAATAATAACAATAGTAATCTGCATTAAAGAGGACACGTCAAAATGAAAAAATTTTGATGGAAACATAGAAGAAATGCATTTCATGTTAACAACTATATAAGAACATATTCTGTTTTAATATTGGAACATGAATTTCTCAAGCAGAAAACGTGTAACATATAATTCCAACCACCACCACCACCACCACCACCACCACCAATAATAATAATAATAATAATAATAATAATAATAATAATAATAATAATAATAATAATAATAATAATACATATTATTTTGGTTTTCTTAAGTTTAATATCACATGCTTTAATCAGCATATTTCTGAGGTATCTATTTACACAAGACACAGTTCCAAATGAAACTGCACCCGATCTTTGTAGCAGATAGCAAGCATAAGCCACACGCTCTGTATATACGGAGATTTATAGACCTCGTAGGAGCAAGCCTTTATACGCGTCGGAGGTTGGTATGTGCTGCAACAGAATTTCAAGGAAACCATTATAAAACCGTCTCACGTGTTTTTGGCAATGGTTTACGGAGTCAAAGCGATTTCGCTAACAATGCTGAATTGAGCAATATTTCTCTATGGTTTCTTTTGGTTGATAAACGGCTTTCTTTCAATTCTTCCATCCAATAACCCTTTGTTCGATGCTTTTACCAACCGAGCTAGTCTATAAAGCTATATTTTCTTCTTCTTTTTATGCTTTCAGCGTTTGTTATAAAAGATGACAATTTGATTTTAGGTATTTAAATGTTAGTACTATACTATTACCTGTTTTCATCAAAAGAAATATTTAAATTTTAAGCAGAAGAATAAACGAAAGAAGTTTTTATGTAAAACTCCCATAACTTTTTTTGCCCATTATAATTTACATTTATGGTTAATTTATGATTACTTAAGCTAATGGCTTATTTCTCTACAAACAACTAGGTAGGATAAAAAAACAGATTAAACAACATTCACCGAGCGGGATGGCTCAGGCGGCAGCGGTAGCGGTAGCGCCTGTGGCCCGCATTCGAGAGGTCCTTGATTCAAACCCCCGCGGCTGACTAATCTAACCGAAGGTTTTTCCGGTTTTCCTCCGACGCTAGGAGAATATTGAGTTCGATAATTTGATTGCGAATTCTCATATCATCCCTTTCATCATTACAATTCATTTCATTCTTCACCGCTATACCAGGCACTGAGCTCATCACCCATACTCTATATTGTGGCTTTGTCCAGTTTTTCAGCTGTCAGTTTTCACACTTCTGACTGTCACTGTTTCATTTTTATATCGCTCTTTCACTTGGAGTTCACTTCACTAAGGTGAACTAGTTTAATTCTGCTCACTTCACTTCCTTCGTCACGTAGCTTCTTCAAGCCAAACGATTCATTTCACTCGAGAGTCGAACACAAGACCTCCATAAACCGTCTATCTACAGTAGCACTCGCTACAAGTCACAACAGTCGTTACCAAGTCGCTGGGAGAATCCCTCTTGATGTCGCACGGTAACGCAGTCGCTAACTTGCTCGCAGACTGACTCAACTCAACCCTGTCGCTCTCTACTCGCAAGTCGACACGCACTGACGTGGCTCACTCTACTGTGACTCAACTCCCCACCTCGCAATGACTGGCTGCCCGCGAGAACGCAAGCTTATATAGGCAGTGGAATCTCTTCCAAATAGGGTTCTCGAACGTTCTGGAACTATGTCGACACATTTCCTGCAGGAGGGGAGATAAAGCTTCCAAAAAGTTCTAATTCTCTCCCGATGGCGCGCTCGCTGTTTACGCAAGCGGCGGTTACTTTGTTTACTTCGACCGCCCGGCGCCGATCGATAACCTTCGGCATAGCAGCTGCAGCTCAATATGCTATGTTCTAGAGTTTGTTTGCTGCTCGATAAGCTACTAACTCAAGGCACTGGCTTGTAAGCACCACAAATAAGAGGGCAATCAGTTAAAGTAGAATGAAACATTCAAATGTTTAGAAAAAAGAGCTCATCAGAAACAAAATAATTGGCTATGCTTACAGTGTTCTAAAAACACAATGAACAGAAGCGAATATTTTGAATACGATCATTTACAAATGTCCGAATGATTGCATATTTTAACAAGATCTGCATTTTCCTGTAGAAAAGTGTTGTCTCTCTCTGGTTTCACAGGATAAAATGTGACTGCAGAATTTTCACCGGATATTTAAGAACATTATGAATATAAAGTTAATTCACTACGTGAAAATTTCAAGCATTTAATAATTCCATTAAAATCATTTAAGGCATCTTTAGGAAAGAAGAAATAGCATAAACACTTCCATTTGATGGATGGTTTCTAATAGGGAAATTTCTTTAAAATCTTCGCTTTGTACTCTTAAATGATGGTATATATGTATACAATGTAGCATTTATTTACACAAATACCTTCGCACAAATACTAAGCCATTGAAAATGGTTTAATCTAGGAAACGACCAAGATTGTATTTGAAGAGAAATTTCGACAAAAATGTTTTAGGTGAAATGCAGTAAGGACAGTAGAACTTAAGATGGATATAATCAGATAAAGACTATTTTGGAAGTTGAAATCAGCCAAACACAAAGACGAACCTTGTGATCAGTCTTCTAATTCAACCTTTCAACTTCATCAAAAGATAACACTAAAACTGTATTTTCTGTAAAAATTACTCTGGGGCCACTTTTGCGCTTATATGGGAAAGGATAGGGAAAACGAGGATAGATGCGAAATTTCAAGGAGGAAAATGCGTTTATAGGGGAGAGATAGGGAATACGAGGGCTGATGCTAGGCTAGTCAGATGCTAAAGGAGGGAGGGATACGCTTTATACGAGAGAGATAGGGAATACAAGGAAAGATGTTATACTAAACAGGACTTGAAGGGTAGAATATGGCGTTTTATATGAGCGAGATAGCGAACCGAGGAGAGGTAACCACGTGTCAAGACGTAACACCACGTAACAAAGGAATCACGCTATGTAACAACATGATCACGCTATGTAACAAAGGAATCACGCTATGTAACAAAGGAATCACGCTATGTAACAAAGGAATCACGCTATGTAACAAAGGAATCACGCTATGTAACAAAGGAATCACGCTATGTAACAAAGGAATCACGCTATGTAACAAAGAATCACGCTATGTAACAAAGGAATATACGCTATGTAACAAAGGAATCACGCTATGTAACAAAGGAATCACGCTATGTAACAAAGGAATCACGCTATGTAACAAAGGAATCACGCTATGTAACAAACTGATCACGCTATGTAACAAAGGAATCACGCTATGTAACAACGGAATCACGCTATGTAACAAAGGAATCACGCTATGTAACAAAGGAATCACGCTATGTAACAAAGGAATCACGCTATGTAACAAAGGAATCACGCTATGTAACAAAAAGGAATCACGCTATGTAACAAAAAGGAATCACGCTATGTAACAAAGGAATCGCGCTATGTAACAAAGGAACACGCTATGTAAGAAGCTCATCACGCTATGTAACAAAGGAATCACGCTATGTAACAGTCTCATCACGCTGTGTAACAACACGTACCAAGCATGTAACCAAGTAACAAAACGTAAGAACAACACGTAACCAATCTATTGCTAAGTCAATCTAAACTAATTCATCCTTCATAACTTAGACAATAAGTACGAGAGCCTAGCCCAGATTAACCCGACCAATCCTAAACGTTCCTCTCAGCATCTATTCTACTCGGTCATCGACTAACCTAATCTGGCTAACCAAAGATAACCTCAACTTTCTTTTAGTGAAATTGCAATGTTTTATTCAGGTTTTATTATTCGAGAGTTTTAATTGAAAAGTTTACGTCAACATACCTTTATTTTAGTTCCTTGTAGGCGTCTCTCCCCTTTTTATCTAGGCTTGAGACTAGCACTAGGATTGCTCCTAATGGCAGGGTTACCACCTTCCCTTCCATCTTCTTCTTTCTTCATCGGACGTCAGCTAGCTGCGTATACAGCACACGGATAACCTTCATTTTTTTAAGATTGTAGACTCGCGAGAAAATCTTCATATTCAACTTAAATTCTCTTATACACTACTTGTAATGCTGTAATGTCCATAGGCGTATGTCGTTATTCCGTCCTCAGCAATAATTCTTTTATCGTCGTATGGTGTCAATGTAATTTTATTCACTTGTACTGTGGCAAGAGCATGCTGTCGCGACAGGATCAGATTCATGGGCGTTCTGGTAATTTCTCTGGTTTTAAGGCAGCCAGTTTTCCATGGTCTGCAGGCGAATGTCTGGGTGGTTTCTCATCTATCACGATTTTCTTTCATTTGCATCTAGGTTTCGTTGCGTGAAGGGACTGCTTGCCTCCTGCTCGGTTGACGGATCGTTCATCACCTTCACCAGTCAAGCTCTCCGAATCTGTACGATTATAGCCGAACAATACATAACATCTTCACAATACTTTACACTTTCTCTCTAAACATACGAAGCTATACGGAGACGCTCGAACATCAGTGTAACACGAATTGAAATATATAAGAGCTTACACGCTTCATCACCGTTTTTAGTATTAATAATCAGGATATAATTGATTAAAAAAGGTTCGTGCTTTCTCTATAAATAGAGCGAACTTGAGTATTGAAATTCATTCTGTTGATCATCTCTGAGGTGTTAACATCGCTGTTCTCTCAGAAAATAATCTAAAGTGTTATCAATGTGAAGAAGAGTACATTTCCTTGAAGAAGGGTTAATACGATATATAATTGATGCATAAAGGTTCGTGCTTCCTCTATAAATAGAGCATCCTCTAGCATTGAAATTCATTCTGTTGATCATCTCTGAGGTGTTAACATCGCTGTTCTCTCAGAAAATAATCAGCTTTCTAAGTGATATCAAGGCGTACATTTCCTTGAAGAAAGGTAAATACCTTATTATATCAAGAAGAAAAATGAATAAGTCCTCGTATAAGGATATCATTCCTAGTGTCTCAGGATATTCTTGTGGTAAATGCTGTAAGAAGTTCCTCCGAGGTTATGACAAGAGAAGACACGAGATGAGCTGCAAGAAGCTCTTCAAATGTAAACATTGTAATGTAACCTTCAAAGATTGTTATAAGGGACAGCGACACGAAGATATATGTGAAATAAGCAGCCCTCAGAAGAAAAGAAGATTGGAGCCAACTAAACATCAGTTGCTGTCAACAATGGAGGACTGTGACATGAAAGAATATGAAACTTCATTCCATGGACGTTTGAAATCGTATTTTATACGATGTGAATCGACTAAGGACCTGAATATATACCTGCATGAAGCAAAACAGCGGATAATCCAGGCTGTGCATAAAGAGCTTGGTATTCACAAGAGTTTGAAAATTAAACTGTTAGCTGAGTGTAGATTTGTTAACAGTATCGGAGAAACCTGTGACAAGACATTTAAAACCAGAAATCAAGCTGTTTTCCTAGAAACTGATCTGGACTCTATGCTGGAAGTGAAATTCAAGAAATTGGTTACTGAAATGGATGAGTCTCAGCTTAAGGGTAGCACCTGGGCCTTGCTTACTGTGGAAGGGGTACGCCTTCGTATTAACAAGTACAACCCGTTGCGAGGAAGAGCTACATACCCCTACCTCCCTCTGTTGAAGCAAGAAAAGCCTGCATTAACATCCAGAATTTAACTGATGAGCTATGTTTCATGTACTCTGTATTGGCCAAATTCGTTGAGAAGGATGCACAACGGGTGAGCAAATATAAGAAACTTCAAGATAAGTACGACTTCAGCTGTGTTTCTTACCCTACTCCACTTTCTCAAATACCTAAATTTGAGAAGCTTAACAAGATGTCTATTAACGTTTTCGGGCTGGATGAGAAGCATGAAGTGTATCCGATAATGGTTGTTGACATTGAACTAGCTGAGCACTGTGACCTCCTACTATTGAATGACAGTAGTGGAAAACATCACTACGTATATATCAAGAATTTTGAGAAGCTCGTTCGACGTCAGAAAACTAAGCATGATGGAGTGATATATACCTGTAAGCGGTGCTTTACACATTTTGACAATCGATACGGACGAAGTGGACTGGAAAAACTGCAGGAACATACATCAATCTGTAACCAACATGGTTTTGCGAGGGTAGTTATGCCTACAAAGGACAAATCAATCGTACAGTTTAAAAATTTTGAAAGGATGTTGAAACTACCTTACGTCATCTACGCAGACTTTGAAAGTATTCTCACTCCATGCCATACGTGTATACCCAATCCTGAAACTTCCTATACAACCCCTTATCAAGAGCACACAGCAATGAGCTTCTGTGTTTACGTTAAACCATCAACCAACGTTGGACATCTGGAAACTGGTCTTCCTAAGCAACCCTATGTGTATCGTGGTGCTGATGCTGCTCAGAAGTTTATGCTGTACCTGACATCTCTTGCAAAAATGATTGAGGACATATACAAATCTGCTAAGCCTCTGAAACTTACGGATCAAGAGCAGTTGGATTTCAGCGCCTCTACAGTATGCTACTTGTGTGGAAAACCCTTTACAGAACAGAACTATAAAGTACGCGACCATGATCACATCAGCGGTGAATATCGTGGAAGTCTTCATAATGAATGTAATTTAGCCTGTAAAACACCTAAATATATCCCTGTCTTCATGCACAACCTCAGTGGATATGACTCACACTTCATTGTTAAGGAGCTGGGTTGTACAAGTGAACGTGTGGAGGTAATTCCTAGCTCTGAAGAAAGCTATATATCATTCTCCAAGTATGTTGGAGATATAAAGCTACGGTTTGTAGATAGTTTTCGGTTCCTCAGTACAAGCTTGGATAAGTTGGTAAAAAATCTAACCTCGTATCCTGAAACGCTAAAGTACTTTGGAGAAGACAAATTGAAGTTGATGACCCGTAAGGGTGTATTTCCATATGATTTTGTTACATCATGGGATGCCCTGAACGAAACCTGCTTACCTCCTAAGGACTCCTTCTACAATAGATTAAATGAAGAAGAAATTAGTGATGCTGACTACGATCATGCTAAAAATGTATGGGAGCTGTTTAATGTGAGAAACACGGGAGAGTACAGCGATCTCTACTTAACTTCGGATGTACTTCTCCTAGCTGATGTCTTTGAGACGTTCAGAGAGCAAACCCTCAAAACACACAAAGTTGATCCTGCACATTATTTTACCTCTCCAGGTCTTACATGGGACGCCATGTTACTGTATACTGGAATTAAGCTGGAACTGTTACAGGGTTATGATCAATTACTCATGGTGGAATCTGGTATAAGAGGAGGTTTATGTCAAGTTTCCCATCGGTATGCAGAGGCTAATAACACATATATGGAGAAGTTTGATCCGTCGAGACCAACCCAATTTATCACATATGACGACGCTAATAACCAATATGGGTGGGCAATGTGTCACGCTCTCCCTTATGGTGGATTTGAGTGGGTATCGCCTGAAAAAATTGACTTAGAAAGACTACAAGAAGATGATCCTTACGGCTACATATTAGAAGTCGACATCGAGTATCCTGCAGAACTTCACGATCTACACAACGATCTACCTTTCCTGCCAGAGTGTATGAAACCATTGGAAGCATCTACAAAGAAACTGATACCTCATCTAGGACCTCGAAAGAAGTATGTAGTGCATTACAAGGCTTTGAAGCAAGCTCTTAGTCATGGACTACGGTTAACAAAAATCCATCGTGTGCTACAATTCCAACAGTCTCGATGGTTAAAACCGTATGTGGAATTTAACAACAGACTACGACAACAAGCTGGAAATGATTTTGAGAAGGATCTCTACAAATTGTTCAACAATGCTATGTTCGGAAAAACTATGGAGAACCTGCGTAACCGTATGGAAATACGACTGGTGACAAATGAGAAGACTCTGGAAAAGTTAATTGCAAAGCCAACGTTTATCGACACGACGATATATGCTGATAATCTAGCTGCTGTACATATGGCCTCCCGACAGATCATGTTCAACAAGCCTATATACATCGGTATGAGTGTGTTGGATATCTCCAAGACATTAATGTACCGGTATCACTACGATGTGTTGTTACCGTATTATGGAGCTGAAAACCTGAAGCTTATGTATATGGACACTGATTCGTTCATTCATGGTGTTACAACTGAAGATGTGTACCAGGATAAGCTACGTTTTCTTGAGCACCTAGATACTGCTGATTATCCTACAAGTCATATATGCTATTCACCTCTAAACAAGAAGGTACTTGGGAAATTTAAAGATGAGGCTAATGGTAAAATCATTCAACGCTTTGTAGGGCTACGACCTAAAATGTATGCCCTAGATATCGACGGTTCAATGATAAAAAAGATTAAAGGTATAAAACGTAGTGCTATTAAGCAGTACGTCACGTTCGAGAGCTATACTGACTGCCTTAAAACCAGAGAAATTACCAGAACGCCCATGAATCTGATCCTGTCGCGACAGCATGCTCTTGCCACAGTACAAGTGAATAAAATTACATTGACACCATACGACGATAAAAGAATTATTGCTGAGGACGGAATAACGACATACGCCTATGGACATTACAGCATTACAAGTAGTGTATAAGAGAATTTAAGTTGAATATGAAGATTTTCTCGCGAGTCTACAATCTTAAAAAAATGAAGGTTATCCGTGTGCTGTATATGCAGCTAGCTGACGTCCGATGAAGAAAGAAGAAGATGGAAGGGAAGGTGGTAACCCTGCCATTAGGAGCAATCCTAGTGCTAGTCTCAAGCCTAGATAAAAGGGGGAGAGACGCCTACAAGGAACTAAAATAAAGGTATGTTGACGTAAACTTTTCAATTAAAACTCTCGAATAATAAAACCTGAATAAAACATTGCAATTTCACTAAAAGAAAGTTGAGGTTATCTTTGGTTAGCCAGATTAGGTTAGTCGATGACCGAGTAGAATAGATGCTGAGAGGAACGTTTAGGATTGGTCGGGTTAATCTGGGCTAGGCTCTCGTACTTATTGTCTAAGTTATGAAGGATGAATTAGTTTAGATTGACTTAGCAATAGATTGGTTACGTGTTGTTCTTACGTTTTATTACTTGGTTACATGCTTGGTACGTGTTGTTACATAGCGTGATGAGACTGTTACATAGCGTGATTCCTTTGTTACATAGCGTGATGAGCTTCTTACATAGCGTGTTCCTTTGTTACATAGCGCGATTCCTTTGTTACATAGCGTGATTCCTTTGTTACATAGCGTGATTCCTTTGTTACATGGCGTGATTCCTTTGTTACATGGCGTGATTCCTTTGTTACATAGCGTGATTCCTTTGTTACATAGCGTGATTCCTTTGTTATAGCGTGATTCCTTTGTTACATAGCGTGATTCCTTTGTTACATAGCGTGATCATGTTGTTACATAGCGTGATTCCTTTGTTACGTGGTGTTACGTCTTGACACGTGGTTACCTCTCCTCGGTTCACTATCTCGCTCATATAAAACGCCATATTCTACCCTTCAAGTCCTGTTTAGTATAACATCTTTCCTTGTATTCCCTATCTCTCTCGTATAAAGCGTATCCCTCCCTCCTTTAGCATCTGACTAGCCTAGCATCAGCCCTCGTATTCCCTATCTCTCCCCTATAAACGCATTTTCCTCCTTGAAATTTCGCATCTATCCTCGTTTTCCCTATCCTTTCCCATATAAGCGCAAAAGTGGCCCCAGCTTCTGTCTATCATACCGCCTGCCTCCGTTTTCCATATATTCCTCATATAAATGTATACCGTACTCCTTAACCTCTGTCTGCACTAGCACCTCCCCTCGCATGCCCTATCTCTGTCGTATAAAGCATATCTCTCCCTCCTTCAGTCCCTGCTCTACCTCAGAACTCTCCTCGTTTTCCCTATCTCTCCCATATAAACGCATTTTTTCCTCCTTGAAGGTTCTCTCAACCTAGCATATACCCTCGTTTTCCTCGTCTCTTCATATAAAAAGTCATACTCTACCCTTCAAACCCTGAATAGTCTAGTACCTCTCCACGTATCCCCTATCTCTCCTGTAAATATGTTCATATTCCCCCTGCTTCAGCATCTGTCTATCCTAGCCTCTGTTCACGTTTTCATTATCTTTCCCATATAAATGCATATTCCATATCTCAACCCCTATCTAGTCCAACACTTCTCCTCGTATTCCCCGTATCTCTCATATAAAACACATCCCCAGTCCTTCAACCCATGACTTGGCCTAGCATCGATCCTCGTAGTCCCTATCTTCCCCATATAAACGCATTTTCCACCGCATATACCCTCGTTTTCCCTATCCTTTCCCATATAAACGCAAAAAACTGCGCCAGGTCTGTCCTATATACCCTACTCATATGGTTGGTTCTAGCAAGATTATGCAAAGCACAAACGGCTGCCGAATCATTACATGCAATAAGAGAGGTGTTTAATGACAGAATAATTAGTGTTCACTTGTGGCCCCCTCATTCTCCTGACCTAGCGAGCTGTGATTTTTATTTATGGTGTTCTTTAAAAGACAAAGTGTATCGTTCCAATCCTCGCACACTATAGGAACTTAGAGCAGACATTATGCAAGAAATAACAAGAATTCCTGCTGCTGAGCTTCGGAGAGTGAGCGAGAATATTTACACGAGATATGCTGCCTGTTTGAGAGCAGAAGGTGAACATTTCCAGCATCTATTATAAGGTAAGGATTTTAGTCCGCCTCTGCCGCCGTAATTTCCGCGGCACTGCTAGCTGCATCGCGCATTAGAGAGAGGCCGCGAGTGGGTTCGAATATTATTTTCTTCTTTAATTGTAACAAATTTGCTTATCAACACATATTCTATATTACACTCTTAACAGTGTAATAATAGAATTTCCCTACTGATGGGCCATATCCATTTTAAAAAGGGAGTTAAATGGCATTTATAGGTAAATCGAAGTGGAGCATAAAATATAATATATATATGTTTAAATATACATGAAACCTATTTTACATTTTTATTCAATGTTAAGTTCTCTAATTATAATTCCTGCATTTCCAAATCCAATAATAATTTCCTCCATTTTCTCGTCTTATTCTTTATATTTTTTAAACCTATGTAAAGGTTTAAAAACTACACTAGACTATATCCATTAAACTGCTTAGAAGTTTCGATAAAGCTAAATAATAAGTTGCTTACTTTAATATGATAAAACGTTTAATTTTAATATTTTGTGAATTTAAACTCTTCAAGACCTTAACACCAACACTAATTAGTTATTCTTTATTCTGTATTAATTGCGTTACTTCATTCTTGTGCATATACATAGAGTAACATACTTTAATAGTCTATACCTAATACACATGTCTTGATATTGGACATCAATAGTGCTCTTTCATTTCTTTCTTTTTTCAGGCTTTGCAGGTACAGACCAATGAAGAGTTTCTAAGTACTACAGTTCTGTTTTAAAGGGATGGGTGTTTCTATTGAGACGCACAATACCTCTTTTAAAGTGGATGTGACACTAAAACGTTACAGTGACGAACATGTTAAATTCGATTCATTTTAATGGTAGAATCTTGTACTATTCAAATGCTACTTATATTAACGCAATGTAATTATTAATGAATTCTATAGTGTGAGCTGAGAAATTAAACGCAGTTACTTTAAGTATCAACAACGCTAAAATTGACACCTAAGCAATATGCTAAAATTCTATTTTAGGAGAGATAGGAGGAAAGGAGTTTTTTTTTTTTTTTTTTTTTTTTTTTTGTCGCTTTAACGTCTTGGTCATATCTAGACACAGGGACTTTATTCTCTAATAACTTATTTAATAGGTGTGCGTTTATGCATTGAAACCCTCCATAATATGCATATAAACATACCCACATAAAGAGTGTTGAGGGAACGTATTGTCATAAAATAAACGTTTTTAGACAGCATAGTCTAAAAGTAGAACTTCTAACTCGGTGCACGTGAGCTAAACGCTTTGGATTATCGCACTAGTGCGATAGTCTTCATTGTTACCAACTTTAGTTTCAAGCCCAATCACATGGCAATTACCCTTTTTATTTGCACACGTTTAATAACATGACATGTTTAATAACAGGTTCAATAAATTTGGTTTAAGTAGGTTATACTCTTCATTATGTCTTTTCACATGATTAATTTTTCATGGCGTTCGCATTATGTGTTCACAATACATATTGTCATACTTCAATTTATTGCAATTCGTTCCAGAATTAACCCATACGTTATACTGCATAAGGATCCTTAGCATGGCTTCTTTTGGAAGGTAAGTAAAGCCGGTGGTTTCGTGTCGTAGATTTATGGCAGTAAAAGAAGCTCAAGCCTGTTAAGCAGGCTACTGAGCTAAATTTAGGTCTTTCACTCCCAGTATACAAGTAGAATGGTACGCTAATGACCATTGTGGTTAAATAGCTCCCATAAATAAAAAGTTAATTTAATTTTATACGTTGTATTGGCAGCAGCATTCTGTTTCTTTATTCTACAACGTTATTCTTTAGTCATATAGAACGATTACTATAGGTTTGTTCGTTCACCTCAGAGTCTGTGCCAGACACATCGCCTTAATTCCGTAGTCGCTTTCCTGTAGCACCTCTTTGAGGAACCCTCTTATATATGGCTTTCATTGCTTAGACATTCTTTGCAGAACGTTGTGTCACCTAATTCCAATTTCCAGAGTAAATTAGTGTCAGTTTTAATTGTATTACTTACTGAAATGAATAAATTTACAACTATAGAATTGAGTGTATTTATTCGTATATTTTCGCCATGTAGGTCTCCTTATTCCTCGTTTCACGGAATAAATATGACTAGGCCACCAATTTACGAATAATCCATTTCGGCTTTCCTCTCGGGTGTGCTTTTTACTTTCTCTACCACGCATCTAGGAGTGTGGTAGTGAAGGTATTGCGTTCCATATAAAAATTTAACACCGAGATGTCACTGGAAAAACATATTTTGAGGTCCCCTAAGTTCCCCAAATAAAACATGATTAGAAAAGTGTTCTCGTGTGTGCGCGTATGCGCCTGTGAACAGATAACTCAAAAACGAAAAGTCGGGTAAATACCAAACTTGGTATTTAGGTTCAGCACCTTCCAAAGATGCGACATAAAGTTTTTAAGGAAATCCCTGCACCCCTACTAGGCATTACATGGAACATTTTTCGAGAATTTGATTTTCTAAAACATAGCTCTAACGATTTTGATTAAAATGCCATATATTAAAGATATTTACATCACAAATAAAATATATATATATTGAAGTTTCTGGGAGTAATCTTCATTCGGAAGGAATTTTCTATAATCCTGTATAACTGGTAAACGTTAAGTAATAGACGAAAACGTACTACACAAAAAATGTAGATCTCTTTAAAACACACTATTTCAAACAAGTTTATTGTAACACTAGCCATTTCTGAGATATCCGCTATTAAAGGTTCAAATTGTTCATTACTTGGTAATTCTGTTATAGTCATTTCAACATTCTTGGGATTGCATGGAAAACAGTATGGAATTTTAAGGCCAGCGTATATCGCCCAGTTCTTAAAAAAATATGCTATCGCTGTTCTGTTTGTATCTATAACGCAATGTGTAATGTAGCTATTTCTGGAAAGGTTTATTTGGATTAAAATATAGTAGATAGGAAAATAAGCTTTAGTAAGAATAGTTTGTAAAACCACTAATAAAGATAGAGAGTAGGGAAAGTCAAGTGTATGTATCATATTCGACTTTTAATAATAATTTAGCGACCTTGCCTACGCCTATTATATTTCATCTGTGTGTTCCTTCAGTTAAGCTGAAGATATTCAAATCTGTTCTTATGTCTTCGTTCCTTTTTCTGTAACAAAGAGCAACGTGACGTAAGAACTGCATTTTTGCATTTTCAACGTTTCTTATGTTAGTTGTATTCATTTTCCAGTTCTCGCATCATATGCTACCACTAGTACTGCCGTTGTTTAATAAAACTTAATTGTGTAGAGGGTATTGTTCTTTATAAGCCATAAAATCTGCTTAATTTAATGTGTGTATCCTCATTTTGGCAGCAAGATAAATTAAATCCCAAATAACTGAAAGTATGTCCTTGTTCTACAGTTACATCGCTATTCTCCATTTCATATGGCGATATACCTTACAGGGATAATCAAGGTGGGTATATTAATTCCGCTATTACCAGTGTGGATAGGGAGAAGAAATAGCAGTGAATGTCGTCATGAATTTCAGCAAATGCTGGCGTGATCGCTCTCTGGGTAAATCATTCCGCAGGAAACAGTCAAGTGACAGCTGTGGAAAAAAAAGACGATTGGGCTGCCCCTTAATTCATACATTCGAGAAGTTGTGCCCAAAGAGAAGACACTCGTGCAGGTTAGTGGTAAATAACGTGACTCCAAAACCACAGTTGGGACATTTCATTCCCAGGGGTTACGAGCATTATAAAAGTACGCAGAATAATAAATAGAAACACTTAGTAATATAATATATTTCTGTTTTCAGCTTTGGCTATTTATCTTTCCCTAGCCAAGCGTGTGCTTACGCTGCCGTTTGCAAAAATTACAACACCAAGAAGGAAACGCATAAATTTAGTGAATTTAACACCACAGGTTACGTACATGGCAAGTAGCAAATGATAAACTTTTCAAATCTATATATGACCTTTGAGCCCTGATGTACAGTATTTGGTGTGGCCTCCATGCGCTGCAATTAGAGATGCTATATGCCGTGGCATTGAATCAAAAAGGTTCTGAATAAGTTCCTCCACGCAGTTTGTACTCGAGCCCAAAAATCCGTGACACTGGTTACTGGGAGACCGTGACGCACCAGGTGTCGACCAACCATATCTCAGACATGTTCGATGGATGACTTGTCAGGCGAACGTGCAGGCCAAGCAAGCAATGATACCCGTCGCTCTTCGAAGATGGCTTTTACATTCCTCGCAATATGTGGACGGACATTGTCCTGTTGAAATGTAGCCTGTGGAGATACCTGAAGCAGGGAGAGTACCTCAGGCTCTACAACCACCGTTAGGTACCGGTTGCTGTTCAAAATACCCTCAATTCGTAGGAGGCGAGATCGCTTGTTGTAACCAATGGCGCCCCAAACCATCACACCTGGTGTATGTCCGCTATGCCGCTCAACAATGCAGCCCTCCAAGTTGCCCTCACAAGGGTACCACCGGATATGTATGCGGCCATCACTGTAGGACACGTTGAATCGGGACTCTTCCGAAAAGACTACATTTTGCCACTCAGCACCCCAGTGACGATGTTCACGTGCCCATTGCAGTTGGCGGAGCTTGTGGTTTCTGGACAATGGAAGCCGACGTAATGGCATGCATGCAACCAGTCCAACCTGCAGCAGACGGAGACGAACCGTTGATACAGACAAGTTCACACATGTTTCAATGCTCCAGCGTCGAGCCAACACTGTGGATGAAACTGTACGGTCCGTAATGGCCATGCGGACAAGATAACGGTCATCCCGTGCTGTGGTCCAGTACCCGCTCTTCGCTGCGTACGATCTTCATCTATCCACTGCTTCCACACACGCATCACTGTCGTAGCAGCATGCCCCGTACGAGTCGAAATGTCACGGTATGACAAACCTGCTTCCCGGAAACCGATCATCCTCGTTCGAACTCACTCACATGCCGATATGGCTCCCTTTGACGTCGACGAGGTATACTGGCACCATTTTAATTGTTTCCACCTTGTTTGACAGCTCTGCACTGTCTGCACTGGCCGCAACACTGACCTTGTTGGACCGACACGAGAAGGCTCTGCTCGGCTACGTGTATCCCATCTGTCTGCAAACCTAATCTCTTATTGCTTGCACACTCTTTTACACTTCCACAAAGATCGGAGTTATTCGGGAAATTCTTTCTTGGTGTTGCAATTTTCACAAACGACAGTGCATATGCAATCTAAAATTTAGATATTTAAAGCTGCAATATGCACTGTAGCTTTCCTCTATAGACAGGTGCGTTACACTATTTTCCCTGGAATGTCATAGCCCTGTCAGTCAAAATGTTTAACTTACTATCTGTACTTACCTACTCTTATTTATGACTCTTTGGAAGGAATCTTCAGACTCACTAATAATAGCCCAATGGTCTGCAAATTTGCCTTATTTAGTTTCACTGAACAAATCTGTAAACTTGCTAGTTCAAGATTCTTGTTACCTTCTGTTACACTGGAATATATGGACATTTTTAACATATATTGAGCTCATACCATAGGTAACCTAGCTTGTTGCCAATAATATTACCAATATCATTTGTATCAGTTTTCAATTTTATTAATATTACCGTAACAAATTATTATCCGCAATGCAAATTAAAAATAACTATACAATTAAAGTGTTATACTCGACCTTGCTCATTTAAAACGGTATAAAGCTCTTTCGATCTATAATAGTGTTTGGTAAAAACTGAAAATAAATTTCCTACCAGTCTTCCAGCCTTTGTATGGCTTGCAGACGCTATTTAAAACACAGAAGAGAAGTTTTCTGACTTTTCTTGTCCTAGAATGTTTCCACGTAGGGAGGTCTTTTCTCATAATTTTTCTTTTATACAGCTAAATGTTTAAGACAAACAACATTGTATGCTGGAGGGAAGAGAGATGTTCTAAACTTCCGCAAACAAAAAATTGTAACAGAAGGAGTGAAACTGTAGTTGTTTACCAGTACATTTGGATTTCAGGCATGCAATATTCCCTTAATGTGGATATCATTCATCACACTTGAGCAAACCATAGAATTTTTAGGTTGTCAAATGATAGTTTTTAGATTTACTGCACCAAAAGTATGTCCCCAGAGTTATTTTCTTCGAAAATGATTGTACACGTGTGTTGTTTTCTAGTGAGAAAAGTGACTACTTAGAATACCTTTAAAGAATAAAACGGCAGTACGGAAACGTGTTTCAAACAATTATGGATTACTTATCCCAAAACATGTTTTCATCCCCCTAGTACTTATTGTTTACTCCACCACACAGTTCTTTCTTTCCTCTATATATTTCAATGAACATTGTATAGATGGTAACTGGTAACAAGAGAACAACAAACGGATCATCATAATAGTGCCATCTGTGGAATATTTGTAGTTTTATTATGAGATGGTATAACACATTGAATACTTTTTAATATTTTAATAAGTTTATCAAGATCTTACGGTATACATTTACTTTATTCTTATCTTGAAAAAGTCATTTGAATTCCACCCCAGTTTTGATTTTCTCCAGGTAAATTAAAATCTCCAATGAGATTACTCTTAGTATAAGTTTGCATGCATCACCCTGTATAAGAGAACAGAACCGTAACATGTTTACAGTGGTTAGGTAAACATATTCATTTGTCCAATTATCGAATACATCTTTGCTAACATTATTATCGATTACTACAGCTAAAAGCAAAAAAAATATTAACTATTAGCACTTAGCGGCAACTAATTTTTATGAGATATACATATTTTACATCTTTGGCATAATATGAACAAATTTTTTTTCTAAGCTTCACTATGCACTGTCACACGTTTACTAAGATTTTACGAGAGCAAGTAATCCGCCGGAAAAGCTAATTTAAAGCCCTTCCTAATATAATAATCCAATGCGATTAGCCAAAAATTATGTTATGAGCATAACTGTTTTGATAAAAAGGAATTATAGAAAAAACGTGTATGTATCATTTTTCTATAATGTGTCGCAGTACAAAACCGAAGTATTTTAATTATATTTGTGTTCCAAATTATTAAATTAGTCAGAGCTTAACTTTTTTAATAACTTGAATGTGTTCTTTTAATATACAAACGCAATGGAAAACATATATATTTACTAAATCCTTTATAATAATTTGACTGTAATAGCGAGTGATTCAAAACTCCCTTATAATTATCGAGATACTCAACGCTTCAATCAACCAAAGTCAATTAGGTTGATACTACTCTGCGTGTAGTGCTATAATACATACACAGGCTCAGAAAAAACGGACCTTAACAACACTAGCTAAGTATATTCCAAAATAAATCATTGTCTGAATAGGACCGTAATACGATGTAAGTAGTAGTAAGAAGTGAAAACTCAACAGATATTAATTGCAGAAGCAGAGCTAATAGGTCCAGTCCTAAGTAAATAAGTTGAAGTCATTTTGCCCAAATGCACACTATACTCGAGCATCCAAATGGGGAGGGGGTTAATTCGGGTCCTAAAATACTTTTTATTATATTAAGCGCACACTTATAAGGTCGACTATGCACATAGACGTGTATGGCATCTATCTTTAATCAACAGTGCAGCATAACGTTTCGTACTTGGTACCTTTGCTCAGGCGCGTCCAAATCAATAGAACATTAGCGGAACATCATTATGATATGTTATGATGAAATATGTAAAGAAAAGCGTAAAACAGCAGAAAATACAAAAACAAAACAGAAGATAGTAGAGGAAATAAAATACAGGGCAAAAATGAAACTCGTTATTCATAAAATCGTAGTGAAGTCCTCCTCCGGGTTACAGTTAAATATAATTTCATTGTAATCCATTATTCATATTTTACAGGATGATTCAGAACTCTGCAACAAACTTAAGAGGATCGATAGGTCTCATAAACAGAATAATATTTCGTCAAACAACCGATGTTGAATGATGCGTGATTTAGGAAGAACATGCTCATGCTACTTAAAGGGATATGTGGTTCCAGCACGACGGAACTGCGCCATAGTTCAGCCATGCTGTATGAGAAGTTTTCAACAACACCTACAGGAAGAAGTGGATAGGAAGATGTTGCCCAGACATGCGATCGCCCGACTTAATGCAGCTTGAATTATTTTTGGGAGGAATATGAAGAGTGTCGTGTATGCTACCCCGGTTGACACCAGGGAAGAGATGATTGTACGCATGTATGCGGCCTTTTGCCGCATACGTCCGGGACTGCACTTATTGCAGCAGGTTTGACAGTTAGTGTGAATGCATTGGGACCGAAGGTGGACACTTTGAAGGCCTTCATTTAATTTGCACTTCCTACAGCAACAAATGAACTTATGGTAACGTATGGATCCCTGAACAGCAGCCAAAATCGGTTGTATGACGAAAAGTGATCCTATTTATTGACCTGTCATTCCACAAAGGTTATTGCAGAGATTCTGAATCATCCTGTATAGTAGTACAACTTGATTTTAAGTACTAATTAAGGTGTTGCATGCCCAGATTTCCCTGACTTCTGAGTTCTGTTAGCCATCTATAAAGACTATTGTGCAATACATTCACATGACTTTCTCTACCAATGAAAAACTCTAATACATTCCTTATATAATATTCATATAAAAGTGAATTTTGTGGCCACGTTTCACTGCTCACAATACACATTTTATGTTGTGATGTTAAATTAAACAGGAGGTTCTTAGCTACCACCTGCTTAGTTACCACATGCTAAACAAGTTTTCAAATAGTTATCTACGGTAATAAGCTCTTAGAATGTAAAGAAAGAACGAAAACGTAAAGCATAATCGCAAGTTTTAAGCATACCAGCTAGATAACGCACTTGCATTAACTGGAAAAGGTGTAAAATTGAAACATGGAATATTTCGAAACACTACGCTATGAAAAGATTGTTAACTTTAAATTGTTCATGTCACATTACTTTATGCCTCACTTATGGTTTCCCAAATATACAATATTATACAAGACTTAGCCAGATGGAGACTTCCTACTATTTCAGAACACTCAAGATATTGCACGTTAATATTCGAGTAAATACCTCAAAGTTGTAGCAGTTTAAAGAAACTATTGTTCTTGATTTTTTTAAAAAATAAAAAATAACGAAAATAATTTATGTAAAGGATATTCTTTGACTGGGGTTTTGAAAAGGTTTGTATCAAACTTATCGTTGAACTTAATACCAAGTTTAGCTTGAAGTGGAATATTTTTAGTTATTTGGAAGATGCTTCATGTTTATATGCACCACGTATGGGAGCCAATTTGTCGCGGTCACTTCGTGTTATCTTTTTGCTGGGCGCCTGTTATTGTATTACTATTTTTAAATTTGGGTTCTTTGTCCTCCGGCTAGCTATTGTTTCTCGGTCGAGCACATCTCTAGAACAGGGTGTGTAAACGGAAAGGAGTTGTTACTCAAAGATAACACTGATAAAAGAATTTGTTTTTACACTTTTATTGCCGTCACACTTCTTTAATTTCACATATTGACTCTTGATACACGCCCGACTGAAACTGTTGTATTTTCTGTTACTATAATAACTTATTTACTGCACATTATTAATTCGCGTACTTCAACTTTACGACGCGAGAGATTTTGTAGAACTGTGCGACGTGTAACCCGCGAACGATTCTGATGAACTACGCGTTACCTCTCTCTGGCACGGAATTTATACTCCCTTTTTTTTCGAGTGGAGGAGAAAATGATTTAATCACTTACCCCAGCCCCGATGGGAGTCGGGACTGAGAGTGTGGGACTCACCGAGGCGTCGGCATACCCACTAAAAACACCTCCACCGGATTGAAAGGAAAGGTTTGCTGCGGTACCGCCTAAAGCACCCGCGCAGTCCGAGGTGATAGTTAAAACTGGGCCGCAGTGCGGTCGCCAGTGGAGTAGGCTAGGAGACAGGCTTGACCAAGGCCCAGCCTGCCCCCTAGCGAAGTGAAGGAGTAGATAGTTGGGATTCCAGGTGGTAATGTGGTTAATGCCGTTTGGATTTTCGGTGAGGATGTGGATGGGATGAGGATTGGGAGGGGTGTGGCATTACATGGGATTCAAGGAAGTTCCGGATGAGGATGTAGCCTTCTTGCAGGTGGTCGTAGTGGGCGCTGAGCGCCTTGAAGTTCTCGGTGATGGAGTTGTTGGTGCACCCGATATGCCTAAACATTATAACCGAGCTGCTATTGGTTAATAAAACGCGCCAACATTAGCGTCTATTTTTATATCCAATCAAAATTACGAACACATATGCTCTAGGGAAGATATTTGCTCCATTTCTAAGAAAAGCGCGCCAATCTGACGTCATTTGCTTGTCTCTAATAATTGATGAACAACTCACCCCCTCGCTACATTGTTGCCCGCTCTTATTGTCAGTTTCAGTGAGGCCGTGTAAACTTATTTCCTAACAATGCTTATAATTAACAAACATCTCAAATCAATGTCATACAATAATGCTTATTTACACTACAATCACTCTGGCATTTACATTGTTGTGATACAAATTACTGCCACAATCTTATCTCTCTTTCTTTCTCTCCCTAGTCAATTGTTCTAAAAATACTTTTTTTAGAACAAATTGGCTTCAAAACATAAATGTATGATGAAATCGTGATGTTGAAGTTTTGGGCGTAGTACACTCATTCCTCTATCTACTGTAGGTAGGGGCTACTGAAGGTAAAAAAGAAAACATAGAACTGTCAAACGTTTGGAAACGCAGTGACGTGACTTGGATTTCGAATTAAGATTGCATGCACTTTATCCAACTTACCTATTGCATAATTTGAGAGATATTGGGTGCTTTATTTATTCTGTTGGCATTTATTACGTAACTCTTTTTGACAATTGTAGACTTTGTTAGCCTCGAATACTGAATTTGAAGTATGCTATTATTTCCGTATTCTAGAAATTAATCTAGGTTTACGTTATTCCTGTTAACTTACCTTTCGATGTGATGGTGTTTGTACACCACGGATTACATAAAACTCAATTATAAGGTACTGATATACCACGTGTATACTTAATTAAATTACATTTTAGCAAATAATTGTACAAAATCATCGTTTTCATAATAACTTCCAAAGCTTGGTTCTCTGATGAATCACTATCCATTTTATAAACGTTTCTAACGTTAGTTTGCTATTACTATTGATACCTCATAAGCCAGTGCGGTGATTTATTTCTGCTAATGACACCAAAATTAGGTTGCGATGTGAGTTATTGCGTACAGCGCCATAGGCAAGCCTTTCGATTTGCGACAACAAAAGCGCTGGTGTTAGCGATGCTATGATGAAGATAGAGAAAGATGGGGCATATGAACAAATTGAAGGAGACGTTAACGTGATAAAAACGAGCAGCTGGGAAGACGAGACGCGAGGTACAACACAATGGAATGGATATGGAAGAGACGGAAAGAAAAATCGAAGTGATGGCGAGTCAGATGAAAAGAAAACTGGAAGAGAAACATAAAGAGGACAGAAAATCTTGGGGGAACTAATGAAGTGTGGATGTCTCTTGTTTTTAGCCCACTCTGAGCTCTATTGGAAGAACCTTTGCGCTTACGAAAATTCAGAACCCATCTCAGAATTCCATACTTCACATCCTTTGAAAAGAGGATCTCTATTTAGAAACATTCTGTCTTAAAATATAATTCTCGCTATCCATAAGATGTAGTGGAGTAAATGTTCTCCGTGTAACAGAAATTTCACTGAGAATCTAATTTACACTAATATTATAAAGAGAAAAAGTTTGCATGCATATGTGTGTATGTAGGGTAATCTCAGAAACCACTGAACTAATTTTGTTAATTCTTTTACCATTGAAAAGCCCTATTATTTTGACGGTAATGGGACTGCTTAACACTTTTAATTTCAATTCATACATTATAAAAGACTAAAAGGGAGAATGTCATGAAATAGAAAAAAGCTGCTGTACGCCGCAGAGTGTATTTCTGCAGAGCCGGTTACATTTTATTCCAAGCAATATACCTTTACAAGTGGCCAAGATTTAAGACTTAAGCAAGCAGAGGACAGAGCATATAAAGCAACAATTGATCCTGTTTATAACGGTACGATTCGTATGTTATATTTATTTCCCTTTTTTTTCATTTATCAAATGTGCAGACGTCTATGTAATGAAAGGGTATCAGACCCAATGAATAACCCTTATTCTAATGCATATTGTTACATGTTGGGGGGAAGGCCAAGAAGGTTACCATAAAATGATTAATTTAGTTCACCCCAACATGCACATGGGGGGCGCAACTCGCTAGCGGCTACGAGTCCGGGATTTTGGTGTGTAATTAAGGGGTAGGCGTGGGTTTTATATTACACCAAAACATTACTTAACACACATTACCTGGGATATATTAACAAACGTTTGGCTTCTCTACATAGTTAACAAAGGAAACGGGATGGAGGGAGATGCCTCGAGCCGGAGACCGGCTACACACACACGACTTGCCCCAATGGCCACTTACTCTCGAGTGACGCTATCTTGCCCCCACCAACCCTGTCTAGCTAAAGCCAGACAGGGCTGACAACACACCAGGCAATTTCAAACAGATCCCGATAAGCCGAAATATAAATAAAGAGACCCAATAATGCTACATATGTCTGGTAGCAACAATACAACACAACAGTGCGTCTGGTAATGACAAAATTAATAATAAGCCGCATCATGCACTGAATCTTCTGAATGATAAAACTTTTTAATAAACCTGACATTAGATACTTTTACTTTATTTCCTACGTACTTATGTTCCTACGTAATCAAATTCGTTAGCAGGGCATGCTAAATAATTACATAAAGACAGAAAATTCCTAAAATTAGGAAACAGTGAACCGATATTAACGGCTTAGAAGATTATTTTGATTGGTGATTGCAGACTATGTGAATTTTCCAAAGAGGTTAACTTGGTGGCCTAGGAATGCGAAATCGTCATATTCATTAGCTTCACCTCCGTTTCTTTATAAAATATGTTAAGCGGTTCGGCATTATGTGAAAATTGTGTAATTTAAGTTATTATATAAATATTGAGGCAAAGAGAAGGTACAAATATTTAAAATTTAACCCAATATAATTATCAAAAGGTTTACTCTACCAGCGTGAACGAGTATACATCGGTTACTATCGGGGGAAACTAAAGAAATCAGACTTTCCACCACTGTTTTACATCTATTTGCGTGGATATCACGTGATCCCTATTCAGTAATAGGAACAGTCCGATGTACGAAATTACAACCATACAGGATGCTTCGAAAACAGAAAGCATAATTTCAGGTATGTATTCCCTATTTTTAGACAATAAAATAAGCCCGTTACAACATGTGTCCGGAAATGCTTGGTTTCTGAGTTACTGTCTTAAAAACAGTGACATTCACTCCAACGTATTTCTTGCTGCAGGTAGTTCTCTTTATAGAAGACGTTGAAAGCGTCCACCTCCTTCTTGAACACAGACCTCACATCCTGTCTCATGGCTGAGCAAATATAACCCTAAATTCCAGGAGTATTGCGTATTTCCTCACAGCCTGCCACAATTCAATTCTGAATGGATTCTATGTCAGGCACTGGAGACGAATAAACAACGCCTTTAAATGGCCCAACGAGTAGAAATCAACAGAGTTCAAATCAGGTGAGCGTGGTGCCAAGCAATTGGACTACCTCTACCTATTCATCGATCAGGAAACCGTCAATCAAATATGCGCGAGTGGTGCGACTGAAATGTACAGGAGCGCCGTCATACAAGAAGTGACATTTTGTCGACGAATGCTCAGTGGAATGTCTTTATACACGTGAGGTATGGTATTTTATAGAAAATTTGTGTATGCCTGCCCCGTAAGTCTGTTTACAAGTATTTGGGATTCAACTAAGGATCACCAATAATACTGGCTCACATGTTGAGAGTGAACATCACTTGGAGATGAGATGGAACAATTGCATGTGGGTTTTCAGATGCCATTTGTAAAGCCATCTCGTGTGAACTGTGCTTCATCTGTAAACAATACTAAGGCAGGGAAATTCGGATTTGTAGCGCACTGCTGCGCGAACCGCTGGCAGAACATCTGTCGAGCAGGTTAATCTGCTGGTGGCAGGTCCTGTACAGGCTGCAAATGATAAACAGTTTCCAGACAGTCGTAAGAGGAGCATTCGCTTGCAACGCTAACCTTCGTGTACTGATAGGAGTCGTGTGCACATAATCCAGAATCTCCTCCTCTACATCTGGAGTTGCAGGTCTTGGTCATTCCCAAACCAGGAGATGTAAACTTCCCATGAGCGCACAGACGGCGATGGAGACGTTCAAATGTCTTCCGATTTGGACATCTTTGCTGTGGGTACCTCTGGTACATACGACAAGCTAACGCAGCTTTGGCGTACCTTACCGTACACATTTCTGCCAGCTCCTGATTTGAGTATAATTCGCTCAGTCGAACGCCAAACACAACACTAAATCTACCCTTCTCCTCGGAATGAACTGTCAGAATGTCCTGTTAACATCTTCTGTCAGGGCAATTACCTGCGTAAAGAAAAACGTTCCGGTGAGTATAGCTGTTTTGAAGCTATAACTCAGGAACCAAGCATTTCTGGACAGAAGTTCTATCTTTTTTATTGTCCACATATGGGGAATTTGTGTCCTTTAATTTGAAACATCTTGTGTAAAGGATAAACAGGCAGATTCACCATAAACTCTTCCAGATCGTGCAATAATAATTTAAATAACTGGGTAGGTAAATTAAATTAATTAATTCGTTATTCCAGTTTAAAAGCTAATTGTGGAATATCGGGTAAGCCAGCAAGCATCCGATAAGTAAAAATTTCAAATGATATTTGCTCTCTCAAACTAGCGAATGTGAAACGTGAGGTCTGCTCAAAAAACTCCGCTTACTGCCCGGAATTTCACTGAATTTTTTATATGATTAGAGAGACAGGAACGCACTTGTCAAAATGTGAAATGAAACACGCTTTTGCGCTTTTACAGTGAAAAATATCAATAAATGCCTTAATTCGCAATGTATCAACTATTTTTATATGCTATACTTGCATGTGCTGCCACATGGAACCGTTTCAGGTACTAATTGGCACGGATATGTGCCATCCTTTTACTCCTAGACATCCGCAGAAAACCAAAAGTGGAACCCCTGGATTTTTCTGCGCATTTCTGATACATAACGCTGCTATTCAAGCGCTGAGATATAGAATAGTAATGTTGCATTCCAATTTCTTCGTTAGCTTCTGCGAGTGAATACCGTGTACTAGTGGTGTGAACGGGCCCGATCCGAACCGAGGCTGAGGCTGAGGCTGACCTTAGCCCGGATGATGATGCTGATGATAATGATAATAATAACATTATTATTATTATTATTATTATTATTATTATTATTATTATTATTATTATTATTATTATTCCAAAAATCGCTGCTACCAGCAGTACAAATGGATTAGAGTTCAAATTCCGGTACGGCACAGGAATTTTTTCCCCTCATGTAAGACAAGGATGCATTTATGTTCTTGGAACTAATTGAGGAGCTATTTTAAACAAACAGTGACCGCTGAGGTCCAAGAATCTCTTTTTAAGCGGTTTGACATACTTACTGTCTTATTGACAACATGTCGCTCTTATTACTACTGCTCTCTACGCAGAATGCCGTGGAGGGAGGAAGCATTTGCAGCTACGTTGCTGTTGTAAAGTTATTTGCAATTTGTATTTTATTTTTATTACTACTACTTCTATTACTACTGCGATGGACATATTAATTCTGCAATAGTTATGCTATTCCAGACATCTTAACATCGGACCAAAAAAAGTGATAAGCTACAAAATGCCATATGTTTAAGACATTTATATGACAAATAAAGTACATATTATATTCAATGATAAATACATTGTTTTCTTGTTTATCTTTAGATCCCGGCCTAACAAACATTTTCCAAATTAAGCACGTGAGAGGAGCCGGGCCTAGTCTCAAGGGCTTGTTCGAGCCCATTCCGTTTCTACCGTGCATTTATTGGCATTCCTTGTTAAGAAATGTTCTTGTATTCTATTTTTTTGTACATTACTTGTTTGAAGTAAATAATATTTGTTTTAAAATATGCAGTTCTGATTGATTTTATTTAACTAGTGCTATGAAACAAGGAACTACAATTGCTATTGCCTCTGGTTTTCTATTAAACGTTGGAAACACACTTACAATTTTCTGGGCACAAATTCAGTTTTCATCGCAAGAAAATTTTTCAAAACTAACTTTCTCTTATTCCATTTCATGGAAATGATGGGTCTTAAACATTTTTCACATTACGTAGTTGGTAAATCTTTTCATCTGGGTAATAACAGCCAACATATATTCTGCCTTTGTGCTTTTGTTTAAATGCATACGCGATTTATTCTGTCTGTGGCTATCCTTTGTAACTATTCATACCAACTTTATCGTATTTATTTATTTATTTATTTTCAAATAGTTAAATGTGAATAAGCCCCATCTTACAGAAATCTTTAATTTAATTTTATTATCCATTTGAGCATAACTGACTACTAAACGCAGGAACTTAATTTCTGCTGTTACTATCTTGTATTTATCCCCTCTTTTACTGTCCAGTTTTTGCTTCTATATATGAACGTGGAAACCACCATTATTTTTATATAGTCTTAGCTGTGTGCTTTTTAAAGGTTTGTTTTTTTATGTTATTACCGTTCCACATTTTCTAAAAAAATTGCTACATGTATCATTCATTTAATTCTTCCGATAGCAGGATATATTAAAACCTGCATAATTAAAATTGTTCAACTTATGTAGGTGTTAAATTGTTATTTATTGCAAGTTAACACATTATATGGTTTGTTCCTCCAAAATCCATCATCTATGTTATTCATTCCAGAATATAATTAGATGCAAATTTAGTTTATACGCAGTTATTTTTAAGTCGTCCTCCAATATACTAAAACATTGCTTGATCATCTAGAACAAAACGGTGTTCAAATAGTGTCATTTATTTAAAAACCTTTCTTAAATGTTCTTTTGCACTTTATATACAAAACAGTGAAGCAGACATTTTCAGGCTTTGTTTGCTGTTTGATTTATATTTTTGGTTTATTATTATCAATGTATCATTTGTATACTGTATTACTTTTAAAGTTAAATGCTTTAAAATTGTTTAATTATTTTTCTTTTCTTAATTTTTCATAGTACACTCTCAGTTTATCTAATAATTAGTCACAATAAAATTAACTTGATAAGGTTTTTTATTTTTTTTACTTGTTTAATGCCAAAAGTATGTCTGTGCATGAGCAACAGTTGTGTTCTACAATTAGTGTATTTTCTTTAAGAATATCCTTTGAATTATGTTACCGGCATATATATATTTACTTTACTGTCAATATATTTGGCAATAGTTCGGAAAGTTTTGTCAGCCACTTTTTGAAAATACGATACCTTTTTTCCACTCACAGGAATAGAAATTTATTTTTTAAACACATTAATTATTTTTAAAAATCGCTTTCATTGCTTTTGGCACGTATTTAATTAGTTCGACATATTTTCCGTCTAATCCTGGAGCTTATTTGTCCACAATTTTAACGAGGGCATTCTCCTTGTGTGAAATAAGTTGGAGATTATCTCTAATGTTTAACCTGACTCATCGTGCCGATGGTAGGCGATTAAAGTATACTTTTTTCATTCAAGCTCCGTCACGCATGCAGCTGCATTGCAATAAGAGAATTGCAATACAAAAGGTTAATAAGTCTTCACATTCAATGCTACCTATTCTTTCTTGTTACCAGTGTTGATAAATGTGCTTACTTCATTTATTTCTACCGACAAGTTTATGTTTTAGCTACTTTTTCGCGTAATGTTATTCATTTTAAGCCTCTCTCTGCTTGTATTGTATTTATGTACAGGGAGTTTGTTTACATTATTCGGGTTCCTCCATGTTTCCATCTTTTCCTGTCTCTCCAATCATCATCTGTCATTTGCCTCTCTTTCACAGCTTGTCTCATACATTCACTCCACAACAGTCGTGGTCTTTCCCTCTTCTTACGCCGAAGAGGCTGCCAACTATATGATTTTAATGACCATCTCTCAGGTTCATTCTTCCAAGGTATCCATAGCCATCTAAACCGTCTTCCTTCTGTAGCATCGATAATGTTTACTGCTGTCGCTACCATGTTCTCTCGTACAGTTTCATTTTTCATTTTCTGAAGTCTAGAGACACATCTTCTTCTCAATGGTCCATTTCAATATATCTTAATCTATTTTCTTTCCTTTTCCAGACCTGTCATAACTCAGCACCATACAATGCAATATTTTCGACCATTTTTTAAGCTCTTCTGTATATATACCGTTATCCACCGGGGTGAGGCCAAAAGGTTTGTAGCTAAAATATTAAATTTAGTTACCCCGGCAGACACATTGGGGAACGTAGACAGAGGCAACCAGAAAGGTACCAAGAACTTGCTGCACAAATTAAGCGGGCGTGGGATATTTAGAAAATTAGAAATACATAAATTCACATTTACCTCTGATTTATTATACTAAACAAGGTGCATTACATTATACACAAAGGATTACAGAAGAACACTGGGGGAGATGCCCCATGCACACACATCTATCAAGCACTCTTACACACGCATGCTAACACTTAGAAGACTCACGCCACATGACGCTACCAAGGACCCTACCTCTAGACCCAGGCTATCTCTCTCTCTCACACACACGCACGCACGCACGCACGCACGCACACACACACACACACACAGAGCTATTACCTCAATTGCCTTAACCCCCCAACTAGGAAACGGAATTGCCGCGCCAGACAATAATTAACACACAACAATTAGCTCAACAATATTATACACAGCAATAACGTGTCCGACGCGACAATATACACACACATTACAATACTTATGTATGGTATTCTTCCAAATTATGGAATGTAATTGTCTTATGGCAACTTTCCATTTGGTCTGTGCCTGATTTCAGTCTCACTACTACGTTTGTCTGATATGGTTGTTCGTAAATATTTATACGTTTTACAGCACTTCGTGGTAGACTGAATGCAATATAACTTATTTGTCTTTATCAGGGATGGAGGTTCCGAGGCATGTGCTCCACAGCTGTGAGCGAAATAGCCTTCACTGTGGAAATACTTTGTTTTATTCTCTCTTACCGGCATTACATTATTTGATTGCTAGTAAATTGTTTTCCCAGCGCCGAACTGCTGGCCCTACCTGTTCCATTACAGCCGCTTGCTTATTCTCAGCTATAAAAACGAATCAATACTCCCCTCGCGGGATGCTGGCGGTTGCAGTGGGGCTGTTTACATACAAATTGAGCATCACAGTCGTGCCGAAGCGACTCGAGTTCGTAAAGGGGTTAAGGTCTTGCAACATTTATGTAGATATCTTAAGAGAAGGGAGAAAAAGCAGCGGGGATTCTGCAGACCTTAGCCCTTATGCAGATGGGAACACGTAGCCACTTGTTTTTAAATTTCCTTAATCTGACCTGAATCCCCAGCTTATATTTTTGTTTGCTCAGCATAAGAAACCCAAAACTGTATATGTACTGAAGTAAGCGCGAGGACATGAGAATTTCTTTTGGCTTTTATGCCTTATTTTTCTGCATAATAAAACTTTTGGCAGTCATTTTAGTTTCAAAATGGCCGATTGTTACGCATGGGTAAGCAAAGGAAGGTTATCCATGACAGAGATATGTTACTTATTCACAGTTGGATCTGTGTACCTAGGCATGCTTGCTCGAAAGCCGAAACTACGACATTTTCTATACAAATTGTCATAACTAATTTTTTCAGCTATAACTACACACATAATAAAGCTGTAACCAATATATTTACTTGTATTTTCAATTTTTTATAATAAACGTCAGAAGAACATGGCCTAGGGAAACGCATATCTACCGCTGATTGCATATTCATTATGAACCGGATAATACAAAAAACACGAGATTACAACATTCCTAAATATATTGCTTTTATTGATTACCCTAAAGCATTTCATCGTGTAGATAGAAAGCTATTACAGGAAATACTAAGGCACACCAATCCATCTGGTTACAGCTATACAAGCATTTATATGAATTACACCATTAAAATCACCCCTAATAATATTAAATTTAGGGAGATAAATAAAGGAATAAGACAAAGGTGCTGTTTATCACCGGCTCTTTTTAATATTTATATTGACGAAGCTATAAAAATAATGGTAAGATATTTTAAATCGTAACTACAGTATAGGCAGAATGATTTTAAATAAACTATTTGCTGATGACCAGGTAATATTCACTGATACAGAAGATAGCTTGCAGAGGAAATTTCATTCATTAAGTAAAATAGGAAAACAGTATTATTTAGAAATATCACCACAAAATAAAACGAAGGTGCTGGTATTTGGAGGTAAATCAC
This sequence comes from Deroplatys truncata, assembly GCA_030765065.1. Lineage (NCBI taxonomy): Eukaryota > Metazoa > Arthropoda > Insecta > Mantodea > Mantidae > Deroplatys > Deroplatys truncata. The sequence continues at coordinate 64,880,835 of CM060986.1, forward strand.
AAGTGAGAGCAAAATTGAATGAAATGGCAAAATAATAGAACAACTCTCCAAGTATTTAGGGTGTAAGTTTCCTACACAGTAAAAAGTATATTAATGATACGCTCCTTAAGTATAATCAGTTAATAGGGAATAACAAAATGACACTGTGTAAGAAGATAAGTGAATAAACTAATTTAAAATTTTATAAAACTGCTGGCTATTCCAGTTCTGCTACATGGAGCAGAAGTATGGACCCTCACGAATAAATTAAATGTAAACGTTTGAGGCATCAGACATAAAATTGCTGCGTCCAATGGCTGGATACACTCTGCTGGTTCATTAAGGGAATGAAGATATAAGGAAAGAATTAGAAACTACAAATATAATAGAAACGATGGAAAACCGAAGTGATGAATGGTATACGCACCTTCGTAGACTTACCGTCCAACTGGTAGAAGAGGTGTAGGAAGACCCAAACAGCGATTCTGTGTAACCGGAAAGGATTTAACGGTCAAAACTGTGTAGTTAATGATAATGACGATAACAATAAACGTGTGTAATATATTACTTTACGCTATAGGTGGGAAAAATTGTTACCTTTCAGTAACAGTTCTGAGCTTCCCAGTTCCAAAATAAGACTAGGTTAAATGTAACCTTAGAAAATAATAGCTGTAACAAGATACCCTTGGTCCACTATAGCTTACTTGATTGACTCAGCTTTTTAGCAACAAGTCATTCTTTTTTTCGGTATCGAAGGACGATGCTCCCCTCTTCTCAACCCTTCAGTCATGCATGCGGCGAGTTTATAATGCGCTGTTAACAATACGTTAACACTTATACTTACTACTCATTCAACTCCCGCTAAAGAAATTTTCGTCCAACATAGTAGTAGTAAGTAAGTTAGTAAGCAAGTAATAAGTCAATCCTTGAGTAGGTAAGAAGTCAGTCCTTGAGTAGGTAAGAAGTCAGTCCTTGAGTAGGTAAGAAGTCATTCAGTGGTGGTGGTGGTGGTGGCGGCGGCGGCGGCGGTGGTGGTGGTGGTGGTAGTGGTAGTGGTGGTAGTGGTAGTGGTAGTGGTGGAAGTGGTAGTGGTAGTGGTAGTGGTAGTGGTAGTAGTAGTAGTAGTAGTAGTAGTAGTAGTAGTAGTAGTAGTAGTAGTAGTAGTAGTAGTAGTAGTAGTAGTAGTAGTAGTAGTAGTAGTAGTAGTAGTAGTAGTATGGTGGCGGTAATAACCACCATACATCACTTCCATGATCAAATAATATGTTTCAAAATATTATCTCGTTCAGCTGTCTTTCAGTTCTGCGTTGCAGGATCTCAATAACCTAATTAAACCACACATTCGTAATATTATTATTCTTAAAATTGTGTAATAAGCTTAGTGTAGTAATCATGATTATAAAAACGTTATCTTCTATAATGGACTTTATTGCAGAATAATAAGTGCGTTTTTACATAATTTTATCGGAATATATAATGCTCAGGAAATAATTATTGCAGTTACGCAGTTCAATTACTTTCTCAAGAAGAGTTTTACACAGGCATTGTAACACACTAATAAAAACACTAATAACATTTAGGCAAAGTACAACAATTTTTCAGAAACAATCATTCGCAATACTCCAGACGGTTTAAAATGTTTGTCACTAAGTATTAAGGGTATTACAACGATGTTAAACTGCATTAATTAATATTATAAGAACATACGTCCATTGATTAGGGAACGGCAGTGCCTACTTTTATAGATTTTACCATATCTGTACTGGGGAAAAATAAACATTAATGCATTGCGATGTATTTTGTTATTCTATTTGTTGAATGAATGAATCAGTGTATTTATTGGAAATAACGGTATTCAAACATTGAACTCAAACAATTCCAAGACTACAACAGCCAATACAGGCCTTTATTTTACACATAATAATGAGGAAAGTAAGAAAAAGGTGTATAAATAAATGAGAAATTTGCGCAACAAGAAAGCACCATCGAATAAACACATCCAAGTACAATTATTCAAATAGGAACAAACCATAAAATAACCGTAGACCTTATTAATAAATTAGTATACTCTTTTATACTACCTTCAAGAAAAATAAGCAACACAACAAAAATACTTGAATAGCATATAAAATAAAAACCAACAATCAACAGAAAATAGAATACGCTTAATGCTTTTTACAGCCCCGTCCCTTAATCCTCAGAACTGTCTCATCCTACGAAGAAATCGACCGAATCTCTTCACTTCTGCCCTCCTGCCCGTAGTGCCTAACGTGCTCATTACTTTATATGCGAAGCGGCACGATTACACCAATAATCAACTAAAACATATGTGTTTTAACATATCCCGTGTAATGGTTGCAAGATTTACTTGCTGATATATCTATATAAGCTGTAATTGTGCATCTATTTATCCTTATAAGTGTCTGTATGATGATTAGTGCAGAATACGTTTCTGGGATACAGAAGCCTGCAATAAATTTAATGCACTTTAACAGTGTTTCATGCTCGACCATGCCAAAATGTAGTATTTATAGCAGTACTTTAATGAACGTCATTAAAGTACACCTGTTCATTAAAATATTGGTATTCGACCAATCAGAAGTGGCCACATAACATTATGAAAGCACAGGTAACGATTATTCTGCGTAGTACGTCTCACAACGCTAGCAACTTTGACACAGGTGCTACAAGGTAACCATAGATAAAGGAGTAACGATTGTAACACATCACTCAAATCAGAAACGAATACTTATGAAACCTTTAATTTCGATACATGGTCGAGCATAAACAGTCGTATGAAACTTGACTATAATGGTGATTAAAACGCTCGTATGGTAATTATTAACAACCATTATAGTCTCTTTGCATAAAATACTATTATGTTGTTAATGTAATTATTATATTTACAGCTGTGTAAGACAATTCTTTAGCATCTACTGAAATAGCATTCTAGGTTTTTCTATAGCTACACAATATTACTGAACATTCCAAGAAAAACATCGAGAAAAGAAACTTCACGAGGTGAGAAAGCCTGGAGTATGTTTGTGTCTCAAGGACGTAATGGAACTGGCAACAGTGTTTAGGGTATAATTAATACAATTGTACAATCACATACAGCACTTGCCACTCACGGAACAATTCATATCACAAGTGTGGCATTATAACCCAGATCAGCAACTGTTCCCCAGATTCGACATCAGTTACAACAGGCTAATGCCCAATCCGATAATGTAGCCCAATTAGATCACATTCGAATCGGTGGACAACACATCTGCAGCAAATTGACCAAAAGGGCTTTCCTTCATTGCCCGTCCAAATTAACAAACGATCCAGTTTAACTTCATCCTCACAATAACAAAGTCGTGTAACAGTTAAAGAGATATACTTCATAATTAACTTTTTTGGGAAATGGGCACTGTATCAATCCTCTGTAGAGTGCATTATTAGGTTTAGAATTCAGACATCACTGGTTCCACTCATAGCCAAGGGTAAAAAAGCAAACATTTACAGGCGATATGTATTTTTTATATAAAAAAATGCTGTTTAATAATAAGCGCAGACCTCAACGCAAGAATTAGTAAACTAGCAATACAAGGAGTGGTAGGAACATGTGGATAGGAAATTATAAATAGAAACGGCCATGAGTTACATTTTTCTAAACTTAATGAGCTCAAAATAATAAATAGTTTCTTTGAAACATGATATACACAAATAAAAATAGACAGCAAGAGGTAATGAATCAATAATTGATCATAATAAACAAAAATCTCTCAAGCCTAGTAAAAGATTTAAGATTGTACAGAGAGAGCGACATTAGTTCAGATTATTTCTTAGTACAAGCTAAGACAGATGGAGAAAGGAACATAAATGAAGAGGTATATAAGGTATACCTACAACAAGAACAATATATAAAGCATCTATATCAGCAGAGTTTACAACAGTACATACAAAATACACCAACAGAAGAAAATTGAAATAAATAATGGAATAACATAAAGAAATATATAAAGCAAGCAGCAAATGAAGCGTTAGGAATAAAGGATAAATTTACGAAAAAGAAGGAAATAAGGATCTACAATGAGGAAATAAAAGCAGTAATAAAAGAAACTAAAAACACCTATAAATAACATCCACAAAAGAAAATAGAAGAGGATAGATTAAAACATAGGGAAAAAAGAAATTACACTAAGGACATAATAAGACAAGTATACCAAATATCCGGGATAAACTAATTTCCGCTATTAAAAATTACATCCATGTTAGAAAAGAGATACATATAAACTAATGATGCACTTAAATAAAACAGAAAAAGATACAGCACGCATATATGCAATCGATACAAAGAAATTGATAAAACATTACAAAGACTTATGGGAAGAGGAATAACAAAATACGTAATACTAAAGCAAGTGATATATATCAATGAGGTAGTATAAAATTAGCAGAACTTCAAGAAACTTTGAGCCGAATGAAAAATAGAAAAGCAACAGGCTCATACAAAATAAGTACTGGATGAATTATATATGTTGGGCCATTCCTAGAACTGCGACTACTTTAATAAATCAATGTTGGAAGATACCAGAATTACCATCATCATGGGAAATAGCTGAGGCGATAGCAATATACAAAGTAGAAGAAAAAAATAGATGTGAGAATTACCGAGGTATAAGTTTGTTAAACTTTAAGGAATATCCTAGAATTATTAACAACAGACAAACAAATTGCCGATTCACTACTATTGAACGAACAAAATTGATTGAAAAGAGGCCGATATTATCAATTACAAGTATGAGGCAACTAAAAGAAGAGAATTGGGGCAGTACGTTCTGCGTAGCTAAATATAAAATTATAACCATAAGAAAATAAATCTTAATAACAGTAGGAAAGGTATTATTAAATACGACGGGGAGGCGAGTATTATTGTAAAGGTGAATAATAGTTGAAAGGCCAGCGCCCGCAGCAGGCAGGAAATGGGGTTGGATTTGTAGCTAACTGAGCAGAATACGCTTTGTTAGTGTACCGTTAGGTTCCTGAAAATCAACTGTGTCGAAAAGGATCAATGCTCCGATAGCCAGAAACAGGAGATTTTAGTACATACTTGATCGTGGTATTTCCTTGGAGGTTGTTCAGAAAACAAATATGTTGACTTATGAAGCACAGCAGTAAAGAAACGTGTGTGTGTGTGTGTGTGTGTGTGTGGAGAGAGAGAGAGAGAGAGAGAGAGAGAGAGAGAGGGGTAATATCAGGAGTCGATTTTAAAACCGCGAGGGGAAGTAAACAGGCAGGAAAAATGAATAAGTCATATTAACCACTAACCCTAAATCGAAGGTCCATTCAAGTCCATGAGCTAGCACCAAACCCGGGACCATTCCTGCAAATCCTGTGCAGCCAAATCGGCGCACAGTGCCTCTCAGGGCTTGGCCGCAGAATATAACCTCGAGATACACACATTGCTTTCATAGATTATGAAAATCTAGAAATGTTAATCCAAAAAAGGTAGATAGAAATCCATTGTGGAATATTATGATGAAAAGAGGATATTCTCTGCATATAATAAAGGTAATACGAAGTTTATATAGAAACACAGAAATTATAATTAACACTGCTAAAGGAAAGGCAAAAAAAATTAAAATTAATAGAGGTGTAAAACAAGCATGTACCTTATCACCCTCATTTAATATATATGGAATACCCTGTACGTTCTAAGACTAAGTTACAATATAATAGAACAAATATCTAATTTTAAAACGACCAGTAAACTCAATAAACTTCAAATGATCTGTGACACAGTACAAAGAGCCAAAAAGAACAACGTAAGGCAAGACATGAAATTAAAAATTCTACACGGTAATGACCATATCAATTTTAACGTGGACCATAACAAAAAGGGAGCAACAAAATGTAAGACTGCAGAGATGAACTTTTTAAGAAAAGTAAAAGGTTGTACAATACAGCATAAAATACGAAACGAAGAAATAAGAGCGGAATTAAAAATATTTTCCATGAATGAACCAATATAAGAAAATAAACATCAATGGACAAAACGTATTAAAAGAATGACAATGAAAAACGTAGTGAAATAAATAATAAAATACAAATCAGAAATAAAATGAGAAATAGGAAAACCAAGGAAAAGATGGTTGGAGTGAAGAAAGAACAGGCTGCAAGCCTAATCCTTGATAGTGAAGAAGATGTATCTGCAGCTTTCACATTATATACTTTTTATTCTTCTTTTCCTACTCATCCCCCATTGCTGCTACTCTCAGGAAAAGGCCATAAACCTGTTCTACCTTCATTGGTCGTCTGGAACAAAGTTGATGCATATTTTGCCATTTAGTCTATAGCTTAAAATGATTTTAGAGACACTAGTTTGTAATTAGGTACTCATTTCATAGATACGATATGTTACAGAATTGCTAATATCGACCCGGACCTTTAGAATTATTGTTTACGCCCACACGGGAGTGAAGAGTTTACTCGTGGTGACCCATAAAAAACAAATTATTTTTATGTATTTATGTAATGTTACTATACATTATGAAAATAAATGTTTTATTAGACTCAAACATTAATTAACAACAATGTCCTCTGTATGAATATCCTCATTAAGCCCGACGCATAAATAACTAGGCAGATATGAACTACAATGTTTAAACGAAACGCTGATGGAGATTCATGTTTTTCATGTTACATAGATTATCTCTGTATATCTTTAATAGAACCAGACGTAGAAGGAATTGCAGCTATTATCCCTGAAATGCCATTTTTATACATCAGTATCTTTCAATTATCATTCAGCAATATATATATATATTTTAATTTTCCACGAAGCTTTAAAAAGTATATACTTGCTCTTGCATATGCTTGCAGAGTTGCTTAAGTGTGTCATAAGCAGTGATTTGTGTACTTATTTGCATTAGTCAACTATAAGTTTTATTACGCTACCGATTTTCCCGAATGTATTTCCAATACGCTGTACAATACAATGACCTTCCTTGGAATTCAGGAAGAATGTTCACTCAGAGCTTCATGTGGTGTACGACATACTTTATTCTTTCTTTCTCTTTTATTACACTGTCGCGGTATGCTGTCGTGTTATCTTTTTTTACTTGGCGCCTGTTATTGTTTTACTATTTTGAATTTTGGGTTCTTTGTCCTCCGGCTAGCTATTATTACTCAGTCGAGCAAATATCTCTTGAGCTGGGCGTGTAAACGGAAAGGAGTTGTTACTAAAAGATAACACTGATAAAAGAATCTGTTTTTTACACCTTTATTGACGTCACACTTAATTAATTTCACATATTTAATCTTGATACACGCCTAATTGAAACTGTTATATTTCCCAATGTAACTACAATCACTTATTTACCGCGCATTATTAATTCGCGTATTTCACATTTTGTAACTAACTTTACGACGCGAGAGGTTCTGTAGAATTGCGTAATGTGCACTTCGTGAATGCTTCCTTAGAACTGCCTGACGTGTAACTCGCGAGAGAGATTTCTTAGAACTGCGTGATATGTACCTCGCGAATGATTTGTTAGAACTGCGTGATACTTGCCTTTGGCTCAAAAATTTATACTCCCTCATCCCGATATGCCTAAACATTATAATAGAGCTGCTATTGGTTAATAAAGCGCGCCAACATTAGCGTCTATTTAATCAACCAATCATAATTACAAACACATATACTCTAGGGAAGATATTCCCTCCATTTCTAAAGAAAGGCGCGTTAGTCTGACGACATTTGTTTGTCTCTTCTAATTGATAAACAACTCACTCCATCACTTCATTGTTACCCACTCCTATTGTCAGTTTCAGTGAGGCCGTGTAAACTTATTTCCTAACAATGCTTATGGCTAACAAACATCTAAAATCATTGTCATACAATAATGTTAATTTACACTACAATCACTCTGGCATTCACAGTGTTGTGATATAAAATACTACCTCAACACTATAAAAGAAAACTATCTTCTTATAAGTTTGGATTTAGATACCTTCAAAACAATGTATCTTCTACATAGCTGAAAGTCAAGTTCTTGAAATTCAGTCATCAGAAGTACGAAACAGTGGAGTAACCTTGACAGCAACAACTGTTTATTCGGAGCACTACAGAAGAACTTTATCGTCTCCTCGCCAGTCAAAACTTTCGATTTCTTCATTTCATACCCTTTCTAACCTCGCTTCAAAAACTTTCACAACTTATAAATATCTTTTCCCAGTAGAACATCTGGCTGACTCTTTCAGCTGACCACGAGTACTAGAATGCGTAACATATTGTAGCAGAAAATTACAATAGATAAGAAAATGATCACAAAAGACAAGAACCAGATCACAAAAGATTAAGAATAATATCCAAAAGAATTATAAGCAAGTTTAAAAAAGGTTATTGAACAGATTATTAATTATAATTTACAGTGAAGATTTCTTATAATTATATTATAATATATCCGAAGTTAAGCAAGTGACACAAGAATAGTTAAAATTATTATATACATTTTTATATATTTGCTTATAAACTTTAGGGCAATCAGTATGGATTTTATGGATTTAAATGGTATTACTCTTGCAAACAAAAGATCACTTACTTATCATGCAATAATTTCAACATTGTATCCCTCACTCAAGTGAGGAATGCGCGGCCCTAAATTAACCTCTTTTTCATCATTGGTATACATGGCCTGTTGATGTTCTTTTCCAAACATGATAGTTCGATCCAGGACTAAACCTCGATTGTTCCGTCGATTGACAACTGTTATATCCCTCTTCTTGCTTGAGCCGTCTTCAAAATTCTGTTCATAAAGTTCCTATATCAGTTTGAGAAGACAATAGCAATTAAAAACAGTAGTTTCCAATGTTCACTTTTATTTACCACCATCATCTTCTTTACTTTGCCCACAGTAAGAAAGAAGAGAATATTTTTTGCCATATCCCCGTAGTAACTTCGTCTCAAGCAGGTTTTTAAAACTAGTATATTCCATATTAAGAAATGACAAAATTTCACTAGCCATTGCTTATTTCTAGATCCATTGGATTTAATTAAAATTTCAGTCATCATTTCACCACATTCCTCCATTTTCTTCGAAATTAATGTTCTGTTAAATGTCCAATCCCTACACAACCTATCCTCGGTAAAATTAAACTCGCGTATATAAAATTTGTTGTACAACTGTTATTCCATAACAAACTTTTGCACTAAAATTTGCACCATGTGAATTACTAGGGATTAATCCCCAAGTTTTCCTGAGTGCTATATCATTACTATAATACTCTTGGTACATAAATTACCATTATATAACAATTTGTTTGCCATATTTTAATTGTATCTCCAACTTAATCTATGCTCTATTGTATCTGCAATTTATTTTCAATATTTAGTTTCGGCTGCAATTCGATCCAGTAAGGCATGTTGTTTTGACATATAATTTTGGACGAATGTGTATTTCAAAACTATTCTGAGAAATTGTTCAATTTTCAGTGCCAAAGAGCGAAATTAAAACAACTCTTATAGCTTTATTGTTCAAAATGTTTCTAATTGCTCCATATATGAATGAAAATTATTTAGCTTCCAATCAAGATCCTTTCTGTAGATAAAGGCAAGATCCTAAGCATTGAATATTTTCACTTGTTCTATTACTTTATTATCACCATTTTAGTTGTTTTTAATAAGCCTTCATAGATTTGGTGTTATTTATACTTTTCACTTCTTTGAATAACATTTAATATTGCCCATGATTTGGCGTATTATTAATTTTATTGTCATTACCAGAAGGACTCTTGTGCTGTATTGTTGCTACCAGAGGTAGCATTATTGTCTCTCCTTAGTTATGTTTCGGCTTAACGGCCTTTCCTTTCGGCGCGGACCACGCCAAAGGGATATGTCTGTTTGAAACTGTCTGGTATAACGTCAACCCTGTCTGGCTTTGGCTAGACACGGTTGGCGGGGGTAAGATAGCGTCACTCTAGTGGAAGTGGTCTAGTCGCGTGTGTGGCCGGTCTACGGCGTTGTGGCATCTCCCTCCATCCTGTTTCCTTTGTTCATCATGTAGAGTCGGCAAACTTTTATGAATAAATCCCAAGTATGTGAAGGTAATGTGTGTTATGTAATCTTTCAATGTATTATAAAACCCACGCCTTCCCCTTAAATACACACCAAGGTCCCGGACGTTTTGTTGCCAGCGAGTTGCGACCCCTCCCGCCCTGATGTGCGTGTTGGGGTGACCTAAATTAATTTTGGCCTTCACTCCAACATATAACAATACAGATTTACATTGAAAGTAACATTACTAATTTCCTGTCTCTTTCTCAATCCTTTTATGTTACGATCGACGTAGAAAAGAGATTTTTCCGAGAAATTACGATAAATGCTAAAATTGTTCTCATAGGCAGGTAAATGTTTAGAAATATTTTCAGCTTACTAATTTTTTAGCTAAACCTTCACAATTACCAACACTCAACGAGATCGCCGAAATGGTGAAGAGAAGGAAACGCCTCGCCGCTGAAGCTTCCGCTGCTGCTTCTCCGGCCACCGCTGAGGAGCCCAGCGCTCTCCAGCCGACTCCGGCCGCAGACCCCGCCGACTCGCCGGCAGCTCCACCGGCATCCGCCGGGAAGGCTGCTTCACCGTCACCGCCGATCGGGCGCAGCTACGCTTCTGCTGCTGCTTCACCCGGTCGCAGCATTGCAACGCCTGCACCTGTTGCCTCCGGCTCTGCTTCTCAGGGCTGCACGACGCCACCGACTACCGCCGGCTTACCACCCTTGGTGAGCCCGATATCACCGCCGACGCACCCTCCGGCAGATGGCCGCCACAGTGTAGTCATCTGTGGAGTACCGAGGGACCTGCCAGTACATTTCGTGCTGGATGCCGCAAGACACCACTGGCACTCGGCAATTCGGGCATCCCGAATTTCCTCAAAACGAGGGCCAACACCGCTGGTTCGCCTCCATCTCGGAACCGCCGCGGACACTCAGGCGGCCTTGGGGTCAAGCCTGCCTCTGCTGGGGCAGTGCTTGCGCATCGAGGCCAGTAGGAGTCAACGCCCGGTACCCTGCCGCCGCTGTTGTGTCTTCGGTCACACAGCGGAGGCATGCGTCGCTGCACCTCGGTGCCATTACTGCGGGGCAGGCTGCCTCACGGCAAACTGCACCGCCCACGACCTTCGCAGACGTCGCCGATACTGCGCCACCTGTTCCGGGCGTACACACTACACAGGGCAGGCTCAGTGCCCCCTGTACCCCCGGAAACAACCTACTGGGTCAACTACCCTGACGTCAACTCTACAGCCTCCGCAGACGCCTCCCCGTGAGGCTGAGCCTCCACGGACGGTTCCTGACCCCTCGCATCCACAAGCAGAATTACAGGCCACTCTGTCTGCCATGCAGGCCACACTTCTGGACTTCAAGACCACCTACAACGACTTCAACTCTCGCCTGGCTGAGCTACGCTGCGCAGCCAACACGCGCCTTGCGGCAGTTGAGGCCAAGCAGCGGACCTCGGCCAGGGCAATCTTAGCCCTCTCAAGACAGATCACGGGCCTCCAAGGGGATGACGGGATCCTCGCATCGGTCCAGCGCAAGCTGGAACGCATCGAGGGCCACCTCGTCGACCCGGACGACACCGTCACTGAACCTGATGACCAGCCGACACGTCTTGGAGCACTTCAGGCACAGCTGATGTAGCTTCGAGAACTCCATACCAAATCAGATGGATTCATCCACGCCTGCAGGGTACAACTGGACACCACTCTAAAGTTTGGGGACTACATGTTCCATCTGGACAAACTCCGCACCTCAATACAGCGAATGATCAGGGACGAGCACCACTTAGGCCGGGAGCTTCAACAGCCAGTCACAGATTCATCGGACTGGCCGGACGCAGCAACCAGAGGCCGCAACAGACACAGAAAGAACTTCTAAGCAAGACTGCACTCTACTTCGCGGGGGCATCTGGACATCGTCTAGTTTGCCTACCGACACACCTTACCTCTCCTACTTTTCCTCATGTCTCACCCTTGAATTTCCATGGCCGCAACCTGGGAACTGCGGCAACTCTTCACTCCTGAATTCCCAAGGGCGCAAGCAGGGCCTCGGTCATACTTGCGTCCTGGCACCTCCTCACCTGGCTTTGGCCCTCGTGGCCGGCCATTACTTCCTTACCTTGAATCCGCCGGTGCAAAAGCGGTACGGCCACATTACCACTCCGACTTCCTCTTTCTTCCTTCTTCCATTTTTCATTCCGGTGGAGGAGTTTTTAGTGGGTATGCCGACTATTGGAGATTCCCACACTCTCAGTCTCGACTCCCATCGGGGCTGGGGTAAGTGAATAAATCATTTTCTCCTCCACTCGAAAAAAAAAAAAAAAACCTAAGGTAAAAGATAAAGAATAATAGTTTATACGTTTTACTGGTAGGAGGTCTCAGCGTTACGAACAGAACAATTTGCATAGTACCAATACAACAATTATGTTTGTGTGTCGTCTACAATAAAAACTCTAATGCATGAAAATTGTAGGAGGCTTTAGCGTTTTCCAAAATTATTTCTGATAATTCTTGGAAATGAACTAAAAAGTACTTCAAGCATTTCGATCATTAAAGGTTCATAAATGCTGTTAAAATAAAATAGGTCTATATTACAATATTTATACAGATTCCTGTTTTCAAACCCTGCCTATAATTTCATATTGTGCAAAATAATGTACTTCCTCCAGTTTCATACTCCTGTACTACAAGGGTCTTTAAAAAGTTATCGGAATGACCCCTGGATTGCAATATACGATAGTTTTGGAAGCATTTTTATTTTCGGAATAAGTCATCTTTAATGGAAACACTTGTGCAGTAATATAGAGCTCATTCAAGAACCATAGTGAGCAAAGCTCTTTGTTACAATGTACACCTGTGTATACAGGAAACATGACAAACATCAAACATCGTGTGGTCATCAAGTAAGGAAGGGTATGAATTTAACAATAATTCATGCAGATGAGGCGAAGATTTTAGGAGACTCATCACCAGTTTTTACAATTTCCAAGTAGACCACAGAGATAAAATGCAGTCGTGGAAGCTTGGAATATGACGCACAGATCGGAAGATCGAAATTCACCATGGCAACAGAAATCATCAATAAAGCACACGACATGGTTCTGCAGGATCGTTGAATAAAGGTGTGCAAAATTCCTGAAGCATTGGACATATCAGCGGAACGTGTATTTGGAATTTTGAGAGAGTTGGACATGTTATCTGCATGTGTGCCGTGGCTGATGACTCCGGATCACAAGCGAATCAGAATGAAAATCTCCCAGCAAAGTTTTTGGTTCTCAAAGAGATTCCATCAACATTATGTGTCGATATATAACAAATATGAAACATAATTGTTCTATTACAGATCTTAAACAAATCAACAATCTAAGCAATGATGACACCAAGGTTCTTCACAACCAAAAAGGATGAAGTATGTGAAATTGGCCCTGAAGATCTTGGCATCATGGTTGTCTATGATTTCACGGGTGAGCTACTAATTATCTTTTCCCTGGTAAATATATAATCGGAGGGTAAAATACGCACTAACCTTCTGGGCCAATTGCATACCAAAACATGACGGATTTGGCACAGAAGAAAGTCATCTTCCATCCAGAGAATGCTCACCAACACACATTGTTTAGCAACAGTGAAGAACAAGGAAGTGGAGCATGATTTGCTACGACATCCACCACATTCGAACTTAGCTCTTCCATACTTCCAGTGTTATTAAAATGAAAACGTTTCTTGGTGGAAGGAAATCTTGTCCGTTGAAGAACTTAATCGTCATTGAGGTATATCTTACAGGCATAGAGGAAACCGACTTCTGTGAGGGCATAACTGCCATGGAGAATCCCTGCATCACGTGCATTGGTGTCAATGAAGAATATGCTGGAAAATAACAAAAAATTTAAAAATATGAGACAACCTTTTCTATTCATTCCGAAAACTTTTTAAATGCCCGTTTGAATGTACCATAATTGTATAAACCTTTAGTGATAAGGCATCTTATAATTGCCGTCTTTATGGCTCCAATCTTTTCAGGTACTACTGCATGATTGAAGTAAGAGGTTGGCAACGCTAGATAGCTTATATGGTATGCCTACCAAATTATGGTAGGGTTTGTAATCCTGAAATTGGATCGAAATGCTAATTCAAATCGGTATACCAACATTTACTATGCTGCTGTAGCGGATGTCCATATTTCCAAACGATTGTGAACAATCAACGATATAAATAGGAAAATTTAAATATTTTTTATACAGTGGCCTAAAAGTAGAACGGTGCAAACGAGCTAAAAGATTTAGTTTAACTTGGTTACATTGGTTACATTTACTTTAGTTTCATTTTTATTGTGACTAACTTTGGTTTCAAACCAATCACATGGCAAGTCCCCTTTGTATTTGCACATGTTTAATAACTCGACTTAGTTTGATTAGGTTTTACTTTTCATATGTGTTTTTACATGATTGATTTCTCATTGCGTTTGCATTATCTCTTCACAATACAAATCGTCATACTTCAATGTATGGCAAATCGTTCTAGAATTAATTTGTACGTTATATTGGCAGCATTCTGCTTTCTTTCACCTAAAACGTTATTCTTTTGTCTATTATAACATGCATAAGGATTAAATGGCGAAAATAATGACTTCAGAAGAAACTGAAATGAAAGCGCCAGGTAAAATTACAGAGGCAGCATAATACTAGAAGTGCTTACCCAAAAAAAAAAACCAATATGGTATAGCATTTAATCGCTTCAATGCCTGGTGTAAGGCAATACATGTTAAAAATAATTTACTGAAAATAACTGCTATAAAATCAACTGAACATCTGATAGCTTGCTTTTTAACGTAATTGCTCTTGTTTCAAGAGCCGCGTTCTAAACGTGATCTCTGTTAGTTTCAAGAATCAATATAACATTATTGATATTGTACAAATTCGAGCTCCGTTTAAAACATATATATCTATATATATATATATATATATATATATATATATGCCACATGTGTAAAGAAGGGTTTTATTTTGCTCCTAAGATTGCGAAACTCGGTCTACGGCCTTCGTTTCACAAACTTTCCTACTCGCAAAAACAAAGCCTACTTTTATTCTTTGTATCATATTCAGCTGCTATTATTATTATTATTATTATTATTATTATTATTATTATTATTATTATTATTATTATTATTATTATTATTATTATTGCGAAGTAACTAGATAAATGTTAACAATTGCCAGTGATTGTTAGTTAATGCTTACTGAGTTTAACACTAACCGTTTGATACATATATCTGTATACATACGAGATACAGTGCCTCTATCTAATCCTTATGTAATTTCATATCTCTGAGTATTTGTTATCCACACTATTGTCATTCTCAACATTCTTGTGATGCTACGTTCCCGTGCCTTAAGAGAATATCAATCCTCAGATCAGACTGTCAAAAAAAAATCTGATATCTTACATTCACATGACTTTCTCTACTCATGTACAAACTATTTTTACAAACGCTTATTCTCCGTATGCTTCATGTTAATCGAGGTGTTAATCCTGTTGCCAATTTTCTTGTAGGTGCAAGGGGAATATGGTAGGTTTTAAGCGATAGTCAAATGTTTTAGGAGCTGGTTGCTATGTGGCGCATCCCATTCTCTTTGTATGTCCAGGACATAAAAATAATGAATAACGAATTTCCATTTGATAAAATAAGTATTGAAAAATTTAAGGGAATAACAAGCAATATCTCGTAAATGGTTCACTCAAAAACATGTATATGACATAACTTGCGTATTTTAACGCGATATACATTTTTTGTATAGTAAATTTTTGTCTATCTCTTATGGTTAACCAGTTATGCAAAAGTCGTTCACAATGAAGAATACTTTTGGAGACATTCCCAGAAAATTCAAGATATACATTTTATTTCACATGAAAATATCTTAAAAATATGACTTTTTAATCAAAATCGTTAGAGCCATTTTTGAGAAAATTAAAATTTTCGAAACATATTCCATGTAAAGGGTAATCAGGGGTGGGGGGATTTTCTTGAAAACCTTCGTGTCGCATCTCTGGAAGATACTGAACCTAAATACCAAGTTTGGTGTTCATCCTACTGTTCGTTTCCGAGTTATGCTGTTCACAGACACACACACACACACACACACACACACACACACACGGACATGTTTCCGGAAATGCTTTCTTTGGATTAGGGGGTCTCAAAACATATATTTCCGGTGAAATCTCGGTATCGAATTTTTGGGTGGAATACAATACCTACCCTACTTACTATACGTAGTAGAGAAAGTAAAAACTAACAAACAAACCCGTAAAGCGTGTCTTCCCTCAGTGAGCTCCCGCCAATTATTCATTTTGTACAGCTAAAATTACGCAAAACCCGATATCACCGTCTTCTTTCCTGCTGATGCTCCAAACGCCATCCTGTATTAAGAATCTTTCTCACAGGTCGCAGCCATAAGCGGAAGTATTAAAATCTTATTCTTGCAAACAAATACTCACTAAATTGAAAGAAAATACTTATTTAATAAGAATAGCTAACCCTCAATGTCATTGAATGTCTACGAGTAAGTACACAAATATATCACTTTAAATTTAATGAAAAGTGTTAACTATCTTGCATCTTAATTTCTGATTATGCAAAAAATCTTTTGTTTAAAAGTTTAATTTAATTAACTGAGATGTAACATCCAATTCAGTAATTTTAAGAAGGAATTAAACTGCTAGCGAGGATAGCTAATAAAAATCTGACGTACTACAATCTTTTTTATTTCTCTACCCACTCTCCTTTGATTTTCCCTCTGTACTACAAACTAGCCATCTGCTAGATATTAATTCGGATAAAGATTTGCTTACTCGCTGTCCGCTATCGTTGCAAGTATTTAAAAGGAGGAATGGCTTTGAAATTCTATTCTTTGAATGACGCCACTAGAAAGAAATTTGCCTTAGTATAAAAATTTATTGGAAAACAAATAACAGAATGCATCTCGAAAACGGCTATTGATACTATAATTATATGACTAACCTTTTGGACTAGACTTTTTCCTGCAGTATATTTCTGTCCAGCTCTTGTAATTTTCTAGTATTAACTATTTATTCATAATAAAGAGCACCACAAAGGCTTCTAGCAGAAAATTCATAATATGTGTTTTGGTGTAATATAAATATTTAAAATATATTCTGCATTAATCAAATTCGTAACGTATATTTTTCTGAAAAGAAAAAGCAAGACCCGCTTCTTTTCCATGTACAAGCTACTTTGGTGTGGCACATAAATACCAAGTTTCGTATGTATCCGACATTTTGATTTTGAGTTATTATCTTCACACAAATACACGCTCCAATATTTGTATATAAATACTATTCTTATTCTGAAACATCAAAACGAATTTGTGGTGAAATGTAAATACCCAATACCCCATAATTTGTAACTACAGATAGTAGAGAAAGCGGAAACAAATGTACTTGGATTGTATTTCTCCCCCTTTTTTACTCAAAATTGGATTTTGTTTCAATATTGTTTTCCTTCTGAATAAATTCGCTATATATGAACTTCTTCAGTTTTTCAACTGTACTTTTCTCAGTTTTCGCTGTCACTGTTTCGTTTTTGATAGTTCAAGTCTCTGTCAACTGTTGTCTTCGTGACGTAGCCTCTGCACGCCGGACGGTTCACTTCATTCAGGAATAGAACACAAAACCTACGCAACCCGTTTTACCTCAGTACCTCGCTATACTTTATAAAAGCCGTCACCATCTCGCTCGGGGAATAGCACTTGTCACACGGGAAACTCACCCGTCAACTCGCTCGCCCCTAACTGACCGACGCAGCTCAATTCACTTCTACTTTACCCTTGACTGCCTCCCGCGAGAGCCCTGACTTGTATAGTTAGTAGTAGTGGTGGCGGTGGCGGCGGCGGCGGCGGCGGCGGTGGTGGTGGTGGTGGTGGTGGTGGTGGTGGTGGTGGTGGTGGTGGTGGTGGTAGTAGTAGTAGTAGTAGTAGTAGTAGTCAGAACCTTCCCACAAGGATCTCGAGCGTTCTAGAACTATTTCGATACACTTTCTGGAGGTAGAAGATGCTTCCAGAAGGTTCTAGTTATCTGCCGATAGGGCGCCGGATGTTTACGCTGGCGAGTGGCAGTTATCAGTGTTTATTCAGATTGCCTAGCGCCGACCTCCCGATAACTGGAGCCTTAGCCGCTGCGTCACAATATTGTTTTCGTGCAAATGTCCTAAATATATGGAATTTTAATCATATCATTAGAACATTTTGCTTATGGATAGCTTGGGGTGAAGTAATTACCTTTAAAAATCTTCGTGCTGCATCCTTGGGTACCTTGGTTCTTAGCTATTCTGGGACCAAATTCAGTAATTAAATTAAAAATATTTACAAAAACTGCTCTAAACACAAAGTATGAAGGGCAAAACCAGAATTTCATAAGATGCTTGCTTTATAATGTTTTATTAACATTTTATTCAAATGTGCTTATAATCCCTTGAAAACTCCTTGGTACATGACATTTGAAGTTGTGGCAGTAATTTGTATCACAATAATGTAAATGTCAGAGTGATTGTAGTGAAAATAAGCATTATTGTATGACAATGATTTGAGATGTTTGTTAATTATAAGCATTGTTAGGAAATAAGTTTACACGGCCTCACTGAAACTGACAATAAGAGCGGGTAACAATGAGCGAGGGGGTGAGTTGTTTATCAATTATTAGAGACCAGCAAATGACGTCAGATTGGCGCCCTTTTCTGAGAAATGGCGGGAATATTTTCCCTAGAGCATTTGTGTTCGTAATTTTGATTGGATATAAATATAGATGCTAATGTTGGCGCGTTTTATTAACCAATAGCAGCTCGGTTATAATCTTTAGGCATATTGGGGTGAGGGAGTATAAATTCTGTGCCAGAAAGAGGTAACGCGTAGTTCATCAGAATCGTTCGCGGGTTACACGTCGCACAGTTCTACAAAATCTCTCGCGTCGTAAAGTTAGTTACAAAAAATTGAAGTACGCGAATTAATAATGTGCAGCAAATAAGTGGTTATAGTAACATTAAAAAAATATAACAGTTTTAGTCGGGCGTGTATCAAAAGATATGTGAAATGAATAAAGTGTGACGGCAGTAAAAGTGTAAAAACAAATTCTTTTATCAGTGTTATCTTTTAACAAAAACTCCTTTCTGTTTACACACCCTGTTCAAGAGATGTGCTCGACCGAGAAATAATAGCTAGCCGGAGGACAATGAACCCAACATTTAAAGTAGTAAAACAATAACAGGCGCTCAGAAATAAGATATCACGAAGTGACCGCGACAAATTGGCTCCCATACGTTGTGCAGATAAACATGAAACATCTTCCAACTACCTACAACTAATCTACTTCAAAGTAAAACAATAAACATGTTTGTCTTACTTTTTAAGATAAAACATAAGACTTGATATTTTCTGAATTATGCGGTCATTTCTGATGGTGATTTTGGGTTATTTTCAAACTTTTGAAACATATCGTACCTGTTTCATAATCAACTAGCATAAACATGAATGTCGTCCTGCGTGGTGTAGTGGTTACCATGCTAGCCTCTAGTTCCCGAGGTCGCGGGTTCAAACCTGGCGGAAGGCGATAGATTTTTATCGGGTGTAAAAATCCTTCGGAAGGGAAGTTAAGCCGGTGGTCCTGTGTCGTAGACTTACGGCACGTAAAAGAACCTCAAGCTTGATAAAAGACGCCTCTGAGCAAAATTTCCGGTCTTTCACGCTCAACATAGAATGGGACGCTAAGGACCACAGCAGTTAAAGAGCGTCCATAAATAAAATCCCCCAAAAAATAAATAAACGAAAGTGAATAGTTTTTTGTAAAACAGTTTTCAAAATTAAGCAAAATATTTTTCATTAAAATTGGACCACAATTGTTGCGCAAGAACAATTTAGATCTTGAAAAGTGCATAGTGGACAAAAATATTGAAGAAGACTGATATTTAAAGGGTATTTAAACCGCTATTTAAATATGGGTAATTAAACATGTTATTTATACCGCTTGCTTCAAGTGTGTTACAGGTTTAAAGGCTGCGAATTAAACTACAAAGCCACATCATCAATCATTCAATGAATCAACTTTACCATTCTAAATAAAACATTGAATAGAACATCACCAACATTATGATAACACAGTTCACATTAATTATAATATTTAAAATATTATTTTAGTAAATGGCTTTCTATTAACCAAATAAAAAGCATTATTTTAAAATTACTCATATTTAATGTTCTTTTAGCCATGGTTAACCTATTATAAAATGTTAAGTTTATAACGTATATCCCGTTGGGAAGACAAATTTTCAATTAGGAATATGTCTTTTATATTTATTTCTTGTATTAATATTATAAGTATCCAACCTTATTTCATAATGAAGCATACACACAGCATAAAACATTAAAATATGAACTAATTAAGTATGGAAGTATTCTCAGTTTAAAAAGAATAGATTATAATGTTCATTAAGTGTCTTATTAAACATAATTCTAATTGCAATTTTTGACATAATAGCTCCTTAACATATGTGAAACTACCTCATATAAGAATACCATACGTAATTTTACTCTGAGATAATGCGAAATACCTGCACATTTCTCAGTTCATTCTAATGACAAAGGATTTGAATTTTCTAAAAGGTAAAGTAACACATGACAGCTTAGTACATATGTCTTATAGTACTATGTGCATTACTTGAGTTCCTAGGTTCAACAATGATAATTGTTGGTCATTTGTGTGGAAAAATTTACAGTTTGAAGATTTTGTGTTTTTGACCTGATTAATTCCCTTAAATACCAAGTTTGGCATTCATCACAGTTTTCAATATCTTCTCTCTCCCTCCCTCCCCGTCTCTCTCCCTCTCTCTAAGACAAACACATTGTTCTAGATACTCTGGCTTGGGTACCAGATACTCTCTAAACGCTTACTTTCATTGAAATTCCTATAGCAGATTTAGAGTGGAATGCAGTACATTTCTACTACCATATGTAAGTGATAGAGACAGTAAAGCAGGTAATATTAAGGGAATGCAAGTATTCATTTTAAGCATTATAAATAAATAGATTTTTTCTAGTGTAAGATAATGTCAACCTTATAACATTACTTCATGGATATGCTTTTCCAAAAATCACGATCCGTGCGGAGTTATTCATGACAAAGAGGCGCCTGCTTTCTCCTTTATAATTCTTAGTGCGCTCTTTGCAAATTTCGCCGGAACCAAAGCAGAAAGGAAGATGTCTTTGAAGCATCCCGGAAAGCAAGGACTTCTATTGTTTTCCCAAATAAAATTTCCTCGCAGTCTTGTTTTCTTTCCACTGCCTTCCCTTGTGTCTGCAAATCAATCTTCCTCCCTTCCCCTTTTCTATGGTTATAACGAAAGCCTTGCATCTCTTATTTGTGAACTGCGAACAAGGTCTCTGTCTGTCCTTAATGCTTTCTCTCGTTGCTCGTTACGTTTTAGCTTGTAGAGTGCCAGATACGTTGAATGAAATATGAAGGCAACAAACGAAACAGAATAATTCTTCGGCTGTAATGAAAGATTGCTGCGTAGATGATAGTGAAAATCAATATCCTTACAAATCCTCTTTGTACTAAACGCAACGCTGCCATAACCTTGAGAAAGGTTATTTATTAGCTCCACGTTGGGCGCCAGTTTGAAGTAGGTCTGTTGTTGCTGCTGCGTATGGAAATTCAGTTTGAAGATGTATTGTATTTCGACTGTTGGGGAGCCAAACTTGAAGTGTTTTTGCAACCACACGTATGGTATCCGGTTTCCGGTAGCCTTCGCCCCAAATGTAATTTCAGTTGGCCTTTGCCCCAAGTTTAAAAACTATTAACTTTGTAATTTGACTCTTTCTTTAAATATTATATATCCATGTTTGCCTCAGCTGCGTCAGTATTATTGTTAGAGACACGTTTCTCTTAGCAGGGTTGTGATGCGACAAGAATGTAGGTTTACATAAGTTATAATTTTACTTCACTCCTTTTATTAATGATTGACACAATTTAAATAACACTTCAATGATATAGAGAGCTGTGAGATTATTTTTATTAATTAATTACACTTTTTAACACGTAAACTTATTTTGCGTCTCACACGAATACATATTATATTTCTTGAGTACACTTTTTGCGTCTGGTTAGTAACGCTGTCTGCAGGCAACTGAACTCTGAATTTGTAAAATTTTCTCCTTCTCAGCTTCTGATTGGCTAATCCTACTCCAATAGAATACGTTCATTTACTAAAGCTTTTTCTGGTTGTTGATTGGTTATTATATAAACTGTCCCTAAAATTACATTATTGTTACTCCAAGAATCAGAAGTAGTATTGTTAAACTCTCTTACTTATTATTAACCCAAGATTACCTCATTATTAGTAACTTTTAACTTATTATTCTCACAGCTCCTACATTATTAAATTACGTAATATATTCACATAACATTATTACACATGGATACCATAATACAAACATTTACAATGACTGTAATATACACTTTTTACAAATTAATACATACACGTATTGCTTCAAGGCGGGCTGTAATTGAATTTACATATTATATAATTAGACTGAAATTATTTAAGTGTTAAAAATATTGCCTAAATCTTCTCTGCTATTTATGCGTATCTTTAAACCAAATAGCACAATCCGTTATCCCAAATTATTCCAGCTCCCGAGGCTTCAAAAGGGCTCATGCGAGTTAACACTGCTGCACTCTGGTGGAGGAAGTTTAAACATCGAATAAGAGGAGGTACAGGATGTGATAGTTCTTTACTACATCTACATACTTGGTAAACACTAAATGTGAAATGACACAAATTGTAATACCTTCCAATGACTTTCTCTACTCTCTATAGTTTATTAGTAGATCTACAGCCTATTCTTATTAAAGCTTAACTTTCTACTACATTTAAATCCAACTAAACGTTTGCAAAAATAGCTGAACTACTCGTTTCGTTATAGATACAAAGGGAAGGGATATAGTCAAATGCTTAAGAACTGGGCGTTATATGCTGGCCTTAAAATTCCATTATGTTTCCATGCAATCGCGAGAAGCAACTGACTGTTGACAGGGTTAATAGAATGAGCAAGAAATTAACAATTTGAAGCTTTAGTAACGGATATCTCAGTAAGGCTTTTGCCACAAGAAAAACTTGTTTAAAATAAATTGTTTGTCTTAAAGACACCTATTTTTCTGTGTAGTTCGTTTACGTCTATCGCTAACGTTTACCAGCTATACAAGATTGTACAAAATTCCTTTCGAATGAAGAAGACTTCATAGGCTATTCCCGGAAAATTCAAGATAGACATTGTGTTTGTGATGTAAATGTCTTTCATATTTGGTATTTTAATCAAAATCGTTACAACAATTCTTTTATAGAATCAATTTTTACTTTCTCTACTACGTATAGTAAGTAGGGGAAGTATTGTATTCCACCCAAAAATTCGATACCGAGATGTCACCGGAAATACGTATTTTGAGACCCCCTGAATCCAAAAAAAAAGCATTTTTAGAAACATGTCTGCGTGTGTCTGTCTCTGTGTGTGTGTGTCTGAACAGTCGGATAAACACCAAACTTGGTATTTAGGTTCAGTATCTTCCAGAGATGCGACACGAAGGTTTTCAAGAAAATCCCCCAATCCCAAATTACCTTTAACATGGAACATTTTTCGAAAATTTTAATTTTCTCAAAAATGGCTCCAACGATTTTGATTAAAATATCATATGCTTAAGATATTTTGATGACAAATGAAATGTATATCTCGAATTTTCTGGGAATGTCTCCAAAAGTATTCTTCATTGTGAACGACTTTTGCATAACTGGTAAATCATAAGAGATAGACAAAATTTTACTACACAAAAAATGTAGATCGCGTTAAACAATTTATGTCATATACATTTTTTTGAGTGAACCATTTTCGAGATATTGCTTGTTATTCCCTTAAATTTCCCAATACTTACACTTTTTCTCAAATTCGTTATTCATTTTTTGTCCTGGTAATGCAAAGAGAATGGAATACTCCACATAGCAACCACGTCTTAATATTTGACTATCGCTTAAAGCCTAACAATTCCCCTTGCATCTACAAGAAAATTGACAATAAGATTAACATGTCTATATCTCGATTAACATGAAACATATGGAGAATAAGCGTTGGTAAAAATAGTTTGTACAAGAGTAGAGAAAGTCATGTGAGTGTAGCACAATTTTTTTTAAAATGTCCCATGTAAGGGGTAGTTATGGGTGGAGACATTTTCTTAAAAATCTTCGTGTCGCATATTTGGAAGATACGGAACTTAAATACCAAGTTTGGTATTTATCCTGCTTTTCTTTTTGAGTTATGTTGTTCACACACACGGATATTTTTCTAAAAAAATTTTTATTTGGATTCAGGGGGCCTCAAAATATCTATTTCCCGGGAAATCTCGATGATGAATTTTTGGGTGTAATTCAATAACTTTTCTACCTTCTAGGTACGTGGTAAAGAAATTAAAATTATATATACGAGATGCAGTTCAGGAATGCAATCACGCAATTGGGTATTGGTTAGTGTTAATCACTAGTGTTAGTGATCACACTCTTGAATTGGTTAAGCTTTTTTTTTTTTCTTTCTTTTTTTGCTATCGAACAGTTTTTATTTCATTTTCTAATTTTATTTACTTCACCATAAAGAACTAACGAGTGTTAATTCAAATTTCTTATAAGTATGAGAGATGTGTATCAGCACAAAGATGGCATTTTCTATGTGGTTATTATACTAATAATTTTTATGATAACTCTATACGCTTAAAGTTAAGAAGCGGCGAATTAGCGACTCCCAACACATATCGTTTGTCCCACTACGTCACACGTTCAAACGGAGGCTTTGTGGTGAGGGGATTTGGTTGAAAATCTGCGCGTTGCTTCTTTGGAATATGCCTAAATTAGACACCAAATTGGGATTTATCCGACATTTTATTTCTGTTATGCTGCTCACAGACGCGTTCAAACACACGCGCGCGAGAGCTTTTTTCTAAAAATACTTCTTCTGTTACATGAAGTGGGCCTCAAAATATTGTACCGCTGCGGCTATAGCTAAGTTTATTGGGAGGTCGGCGCCGAGGGGTCCAAATAAACAATGATAATGCCGCTCGGCAGCCACAGGGCGCGCTACCGGGGGATAATCAGAACTTTTTGGAAGCTTTATCTTCCCGTTTCTCCATAGTTCTAGAAGGTTCGAGAACCTTCTATGGAAGATTCCACTGCCTATATAAGCGAGGGCTCTCGCGGACAGTCAGTCAGTGCGAGGTGAGAAGTCAGTATCAGTCGCGAATTCAAAGAGCCGAGTGTGACAGAGTGGACAGTGCGAGTCGACTGTGAGTTGAAGCCAGTGCGAGTTGGCGGGTGATTTCCCGTGAGACATCTGAGCAATTCTCCGAGCGAGTTAGTGAAGGCTTCCGTGCAGCGAGTATTACCGCGGAGCGACGGCTGTGAAGGACTTGTGTTCCTCTCCCGACTGAAATGAACCGTCCAGCGTAAAGAGACTGCGCCACAAAGGAAGTGAACTGACGGAGAATTGAACTAGTTCACTTAGTGAAGTAATAATGTGAACGAAGTGAACACCACAGTCAAACAGTGAAGTGAACTAGATAAAACAAAACAGTGACAGATAAGAACTGAGAAAACTGACAGTGGAAAAACCGGACAAACCCACAATATGTATTTCCAGTTAAATCTCTATATCGAATTTTTTAGTTGAATGTAATACTTTCTCTACCTACTAGAAATGTGGTAGAAAAGTAAGAAGGAATAATGAAGTTTGGCATTCTGCAGATCTGTGACTATTTGATTGTAATGACAAACTGCTTTCATAAATTTATATCAGTATGTGTAAATAGTTGTTTTGGAGTCAGAAATCATACTTATTTTCTCTTTACAATAGTTCCACTCTGTCACTATAAAAGCCTGTGGGCAGTGGCTTCAAAATCAAGGTTCTCGGTTATGTAAATGTACCGTAATATTCGCAGTTACAGCTTTATGAAAAGTGAAAGTAGGCTGAAATTGGATTAAAATTGAGAATCCGTTGTTCGAGTTACAGGAGAAAATAAGTAATGGTCGAGTGCAAGAGTGCGCAGTCATTCACAGAACCGCAGTCCTTTTATATCTGCAGGGTCCTACTGGTGTTTCTGAAAGCGGAGAGGAAAAAAGGATGGAAGAGGCTACGAGTCCTTAATGGTTTTCCGGCGGGATTTAATGTAGCTTTCTCTACAGGGAAACGAAGTATCTATAGGACATTTCTACCGGAGACCGAGGGCCAAACAATGGCAAAGTCAGCAACAGAAATATATTACAATCCTATTCACAAATTCATTCACGTAGGATAATACTGGTGCTTTGATTTTGGAGAAACATTATGCATTCCCTTCTTTTAACGCGTGAAAAAGATAGTCCCAGTGCGAAAAGAAATGTTGCAGAGTAGAACAACCGTGCTAAGGTCTTCCACAGCATCCAGTTTGAATGATTGCAAGCTAGCTGGCAGAAAATGAAAGGAATGAGATAGACGAGAAGAAGAGAGGATTTTTGGGGAGTAGGTCTGAAGCTGTGTCCCAAGGCTAAAGAGTATATTTCAAATAGCTATTAAATGCAGATTTGTTTCCTACTGTATGGCATATCATGACCATTCTTTTCTACTTAAAGCAGTATAAGTTATGTGAGTGTTATCTCTAACGTAACTAATTTTTCCGATAATAGTATTTTTTGATCCATGCTGTGATGGTGGAAAGTTAAATTTCTTGCATTCAGTGCTGGTAACCTAACTTAGCTGCGTGTTTTATCTACCTTACTGCACCTATGTGCATACATTATATTAGATCCTCGAACTTTTCGTGTGTTTATTAATGCAGACCTAGAATATTATCATATCTAATACGGAGTTTTACGATTTAAATCTTACCTAGATCTTTACTTCCGTTTTATGTGTTAATATCTATTTAAAGTGGCAAATGGTACATAAAAATTTGCTTTAAAGCTTCTGCTTGGATCATATTTATCACAACCGCTTAACGGACGGAAGGCCCATATAATACATATAGCTATTTTGTTAGACTGTTATGTTGCCTGCTACACTTGGGAGCAGAAGAAGTCCTCTAGATATCTATAGGATTTTTCTTCCATATCTATCGAACCCACTCTAGATTCCACCACTGGCTTTAAACAAACCCAAAAACAACATGAATCAATGAATGATGTTATACTCGGTGCGAAACGAAGCGGGAGTCAGAAACAAACTTCCACTTGATAATTTCTATTCTGATTTGTGTAATTGAGCAGAGATGACAAGCCCAATCTATTATGACTAAAGTTTTGATCATGTGGAGAAAGGATGGCTGAGAAATTAGTTAACTGCCCTGAAATGTGCAACGCCCATAATATTTATGTAAATCATTTCTTCTGAAGAGATGGAAGCGTAATTTAAAGTCTTTGCCACTACTGAATTATTGCCGTCAAGAGGATATTAGTTTCTCACATATATCACATTAAACATTACCTTTGTACACAATCAATTATTATTATTATTCAAAAGGAACTAGACCGTCTAGTTCGCTCGACTTTAGATCTTAAAACATACTGCCATCTGATGAATTTTTTTCCTCTCTCTTGCTGGTAAGAACATAACCATAAAATGGAATGTTCTATTATTATTATTATTAGTATTATTATTACTATTATTACTATTATTATTATTTTACTGCTATTCAGAATGACACGTGTGTAGCCCTAGTTATCAAAAAGCGTTTTAAATAAATTCAATATTAACCTCACCCTTACTAAGATTTTCATTACTATTACTAACTCAACGATACTCAACTAGCAAGAAACAACACACACACACACGCACGCACGCATGCACCCACGCACGCACGCACCCACACACACCCACACCCACCCACACACACACACACACACACACACACACACACACACACACACACACACAGCTTATTGAGAGTGCTACGCACCGTCCATCTTATAACATGACGTAAGCAACTCATCAAGTGGCTAGAGTTTAGCAAGTGTGGAGGCAGAAGGATGATGTTTCCAGAGACCAGAACTACACGTTGCATTATCAACTTAATCCTGTCTTTCTCATCTTTTCAGTTCCCAAGTACAAGTCGCAAAGGTGACAATTTTTACGTTCGAAACCGAAACATAGCGCCATGCATTACACACGCCCTAACCCACTGATCCTAAATATGCTTGCCACTTATAACTTCGAAGTTCTCGAACGAAGGGGAAAAAGTGCTTTCTGTTTTCTGTAAAAGTATCCATAGGGACTTCAAATAACGGATGAGTATGACAGTTTTCAGTAGAATGGAAAACAGTAACGACTTGTTTAAGTAGTTCTTTTTAGCAGTGTAGAGAAGGCAGTTAGTTTTGAAAAAAAACTATCGTTTAGCATTAAATTTGTGATTTTTGAAAGAACAGTTTATTTAAACAAAATTTTCCGAACTTTAATTTGAAATGGAGTAGTCAACACAACACCCACACAATTTTAATTTTCAGTACTTTCGTCAGCTTCACAGTGTGGATGATTTTTTTGTCATATTTTCTAAAATTAAAAAATAAATAAAAATTAAAAATATTTTCCAAATTACACAGTATTTTTACAGTAGCTGCTCCTAGTATTTTAAATGTTATAACGTTAAGATTATTTCGTGATCTCACATTATTTAAGCACAATGACCAATATTACAAACGCACATCTAAAAATCTAAATATTACAAAGTCTCTAAAAAACTAATTTCCCGGTTCAAACCTGAAGGGGAAGTAACCTACTTCAAAGTCACTACTGCAGTAAAGCACACAACCCTAGTAAGAAAGACTCACTAGGAGTGATCCACTACGTATTGATAAGGAAGCCTAAATGAGAAATTAACCAGTGCGGTAAAAAACTTCCAATGGTAGGAATGAGACGGGAGTGGATAAGGAGATAGCCACCGTCTTCATTTCTGAAACAACTTTGTCTTCATAAAACAAATCTCCCTAATTTCACATACAGAGGAATTTAATGCTTAAAAGAAGAATGTGTTGCGTTAGAAGTGTGAAAAAATAGTGTAACCACTTCCATATGCCAGAGTATCGAAAATAATAGTATGATATAACTTATATTTTTAACTTATATCACTTAAAAACAGTAGGGTTTGCAACAGGCAAAGTTAGGATATTTTGCAGCGAGCGGAATGGTTCAGACAGTAACGTCTATGGCCCGCTTTGGGGAGTTCGTGGGTTAGGTTTCCGTGGACGACCTTCCTGACCTATAGGTTTTTCGGGGGTTTCCTCGGAATGCTGGGAAGGATAATTAACTCCCCAAATTTCTTGTCCCTCCATTTCACCTCCATTCTCATTCATTCCTCTTTCATCTGCTTGGTCTTCAAGGTTGTATGTGTCTGCGGAAGGTCTCAGGATGTGCATAGCAGGAGAAAAGGATGCTCTGTGGAAACCTTCGTCCCCAGAAATGTGGACGGTCTCCGGGTTCTGTGTAAGCGATAGGAGGGAAGGGTAGCCGGCTGCACCACTGCCCATCCGGGGAATTTAAATTTGTACTTTGTAGGAACCCTACCTCTGGTTGTCGTGACCCCTGGTCCGGCCGCCTTCTGTCTCCTCTCACTTCATCCCTCCCCGCCGGGGGCGCGCCGTCCGCGACATACGTACAAAAGATCTATATAGGTCAACGTGCTAAGTCCCTCTCCGAGTTGAATGCTGATCCTAATCATAGGATATTTTTTATCTTACGTTCACCACTTGTGGATATGTTTGAACTAAATAATATTTTAAGTACATCAATGATTCTCTGTATTTTAATATTGGACAAAATTACATTGAAATGCACTAAATAGCATTTACTTTTTGTAGTTAACTTATCAATAATTAATCACATTGATAATTTTAAATTCATAAAACTTATTTTGATACAAGAAATCTCTCAATAAGGAAATATCTGACAATTCGAAAAACTAAAAGAATAGATAAAGAGCATAAATTTGTCATTTTGGAATATAATAATTTAGCGTAATGGAAGCTGATGTAGGACGGTTACCAATGTCCGCGAATTCCTTTAGAGTGAGTTAAGTGAGTTAACTTCTTATCCTATAATGATAAGAATTTAGCTGTACGCAGAATGTATATTCTACATCATAAAATCGCGATTGAACATACATATATGAGGGGAGCGTAGTCTTGCCGCATGACAGTATGAGGAATTGCTTGATGTGAAAGAACCCGAGTCAGTCAAACAGTGGAACAAGTGAATAGTAAAATGCTCGTGAACGTATTTTTGTTACTTTGGGATGATTATTTGAAACCTAGTAGTATTTGGGCCTGGAATGGGGTGAGCTGTCTCAAAAAGAAAAAAAAAATAGAATTCTGACTCCTTTAGAATAAACTCGAATCTGAACTCGAAAACGTTTTTCTTAGAAAATTAAACTTTTTGAGATGTTTTCATATTTATTTTATAAAAAAGGCATTTAACGATTTACTCACATGCACTGACGTTATTTAACATTCCTACAAAGTAGTAAAAGAAACATTTTGCAGATGCAATATCCAGTTGCATTTAAACAACAATTGTGCTGTAAATGTTTACAAGCACAATTCGGTTATGGAATGCTAAGCGCATTTAAAAAAATTCAGTACTTTTTGGGGTACAAGCATACTTTTCTTGTGTTCACATAAGGTGATTTATTTTATGCTAATCTCTATAAAAATTCGGGTTAATTCTGGGCTTTACAGAATAAATTGTATACCTGGAATACCATATAATTCAACATTTTCCGGATTTCTTTTGCAAATACCTAGTACATATTCTCCTATGTTATTAATATACAACAGACTAATAAGTATACAAAATAATAATTCGTCCTGTTCATTGTTTCACATGTACCATTAGCTCTTTATTCACATTTACGTGAAAACACATGAATCAGACAGATTATAAGGCAGTTCAAGTGTCTGCGAGTCTAAGCCATACGCAAAGTAAAACGCGCTTCAAGTAGAAGAGCGAAAACACCTTTGCAGTCATATCACGAAAACATTTAGAACTGTACTTCGTTTGTTTGTTTCTTTCAAGATTGATGATCATTTACAGTAAAATGTGTGCTGCTATGCGCGTCAAGCAATTGCGCCTATTGTTCTGCAATTCTCACTTCAGTTGTTTTTGTTTCACACAATAGCTGCTTCCAACGCTGAACGAAAAGTGGTGGTTTGCAGCAATTTCAGAAATCCTCATTTGTAGGAATTACCGAGCTGGCAACAGAGTTCATAGCGATGTCTGTGTGGTTGGGCATACATGTATTCATGCCCATTGGTGTTTTTTATTATATCAAATCCACTACATGCCTGCGTTTTGTAACAAAAAAAATTACTGCGTAGAATTCTACAATCTCGCTGCAGCGTTATTTCTAACAGTCTCTGTATTATTTCCTCTCTCTTTCGCTTCTCATGCTGAGTTCCCCATTATATCGAGAGGCAGAGAAATGGATAAAGCATGTAGATAGGGAATCGCGTAAAACGCTCTTATATACAAAGGCTATCAATATTCGAAGCACTATTCTGGACTCTTGCTGTGTTTGTATGTGATTTTCATCAGCGTGAAACCAATGAGAAACACAAGAACATTTTAATCGATTTCTCTCTTTGGGGCTCCAGAGCTTCGATAGAGGTTTAGGTAAAAAAAATGTTATTTTCCGCAAATGTCTTCATTGTAATTCACATGCGATAAAGGGTTACACACACGCATATAAGCTGCCTGTGTACCCAAGTTATTCCCGCTAATATATGAATGAAAGGTTTTAGGTACGAATGTTATGTTAACTCCAACAAATAATAAAATAATTTATTTTTAATTTGTTTATATCTTACGTCAGTGAAAAATATCTGACTATAACAATATGTAAATACTATACATATTCATATTCTATACTCTATAACATAACTTCGGAATTTATTACGTCTGCAAGAACATCAGCACATAAGTTATTTTGGAAATAATCAATGAAGCGAGGAGACTAGACAAGATACCCGAGGATTGGTAAATTAATATAATAATTTCAATTCATAAGAAACAATGTGCCGTAACATATGGAAACTACCAAGCTTTTGAATTTATCCTCACTTCCTCTTAAAATATATTCCAGTATAGTTTAAAATAAATAAAAACATAGTACTGAAGCAAAATTAGAACTAAAGAACTCTTTCAGAGATAACAGACAAACTAGGACTGCAGAGTAGAAGAGGAGAGCTATGCAATGTGTTGTTGGATCTGAAATCGCCTTTTGATACTGTCCAACAATAAGAGATCTGAAGAGCTTTAGAGTAAATTGCAGGTTAATTAAGAATTAGGAAATGCAATAAGGAGTATGTGTAAGGAGAATCCTCTGACAGTACGATGCACTAAAGAGTTTGAAATGATAAGAGGTATCAAACAGAAGATAGCCCCAGTCCTATGCTACTTAATATCTTAATAAGTTCAACTATGGACCACTTTAAGAGGCGAACAATGGGATAAAAATTGGAATATGGAAGATAGACAAGTAAACGACAAATTCTAATTTACGCAGACGATACAGTTTTGCTAAGTAGTAGAACTATTCCACAGCTCCATAGTAACAGAATGGGAAAGTATATTCAGAAAAAAGAAATGCATTTGAATGTAAAGAAAAGGTGATGTAAATATAAAATCGGAATCATATGTCAGAAATAAATATTGGATGTGGAGGAGTGAGACAGGTAACCGCGAACAGCTTTGAATATTTAGCGTCAGTACTAGTAAAATTACCGAAGGACATAGCAAGAAATAAATAAGAATCATAAAAGCGAAAAAATAAATTAAACGTATCATGTTTAAAAATGAAAATAACTATAGTCGTGAAAAAATAAGTCAGCCAGAAGGAAACATTCAAATTTACAAATCAACCTATTAACCTACCAACAGGTATGAAAGGTAGACAATCCTTGGAAAGTATGTCAGCAGGATTAGGAAAGTCCAAATTAAACGTAATAGAACATTTCTTCCAACCAAATTCGCTCCTAACGTATATAGTCTAATGAGACATTTCGTCCAGTGGGACATTTCGTTTAACCCATATCATCCAACGGTTTGTTGAGGCTTTCTACTAGCGGAACGACTGTGCATAAGGGGACGAGTGCAAGCGCAACCAGCAAGATTTCCGCCTGACATGAAATTTTAAAATGCGCTTATTGGCAGCGAGAAAAGAACAAATAATGTTGTTAAAAGATCATATAGTTAGTTACAAAATTGTTGTGCGTCATTCGTCGATATGGAATTCATTTATGTATTAAAGAGTGAATAGCACCTGAAATTTTCAAAATTCATGGAGGCCACAGGCAAGAGCATCTATCCCGTAATAAAAAATACATTCAACACCAAGAACGTATTGAAGCGGTGCGTAATAATACGAAGATTACAATGGAATACAATCGTGTCGAAGACCTTTCAGGGTTACTTTTAGAGCTGTTAATCCCGCTGAACATATGTAATCTTAAACCAGAAGATAAACATTAGCCAGAACATTTTCAGATAATTTTCTTATCAAGCCCTCCGAACATGATTCTGAATTTAGGTTATGATTTATAAATATGTGTAAATATACATAATATATTATAGTGTTCCGAAAATTCTTTGGCGAAATTTTCAATAATTGGGCAAAATTGCTGGACTTGTGGTCAAACCAAGTAAGTAGCTTGGGTGAGGTAAACTGGATGAAATATACCATTGGAAAGAAACTTGTTGAATGAAGTGGACGGGATGAAGTACCGTGGGCAAAGCAAACTGGACGATATGTACAATTGCATGAAATTTGTTGGACAAAGTATTCAGCAACAAGTAGCTTAAGCAAAGTAAACCGGACAAAATACACCGTTGGATGATAACCATTTGAGGAAATTCCGACTACTCCAATTAAATAATAAGAGAAGAATGTTCAGATATAAAAGGAGAGATCGATCAAAAATAGTGAAATATTACAAAGTTTGGGACAGATGAATAATTAAGAGTATAGAATGGAACCAACTGAGATAGTGGGACATCTTATAAGCCTGTCGCAGAATAGATTATCGAGAAACATCAACCAGGTAAGACCAGAAGGTAGAAATTATGTTTAAAGATCTGTTTAATGGGAACAATATACTGAAAGGATAGCAGCAAATCAAGATAGGCCAATAATGGAATTGAAAGTAGCTGCAACAGCTGACAGATTTGAGTGCAGAAAATGACTGAGCACACCAGACGGCAGAAGGCATTAGGTTTGGGAAAAGAAGAAATATACTGTTTTTCAAATATTTTAAACATAAAATAAGCAGCAATTTAAGTATACATGTATATAGGAAAATGAAGCTAAAAAGGGCTTAGGCCCTTAGTGATGCGTAACAGATAATCCTCGTATATGTTGCATTTTACATGAAGCTGAGAGTAGTATTTTTAATTAACGTTTTGCCTAATACTTGTTAATGCAAAATCTTCTTCAGTTTTTGCTGATTCATAAACTTGGATCCCAATACAGGTGGATGCTGATACGGTAATTTGTATCACAAATTACTTAAATGTAAATAACGATTGTAATATGAATATGCATTTATATGTGACATTGATTTCCGATGTTTATTAATTATAATTATTATTGGTAAATAATAATATACGGCTTTACTGAAACTGTCAATAATAACGCAATAATGCAGCGATGGGGTGAGTTGTTTATCATTACCGGGAACCAGGAAGTTACGTAATGTTTCGCGCCTTTTCGGTAGAAATTTCTAGAACATTTCCTAAAGCATATGTATTCGTGGTTTTCATTGGATGTTAAAATAGACGCTAATGTTGGCGCGTTTTATTAGCCAATAGCAGTTCATTTATAATCTTTAGGCATGTCGAGGAGTGGGTGTATATAAGCCAGGTCCGAGATAGATCGACCCCCAGTTCAACAGAATTCTCAATACTCTACACGTCGGTCTCTCAGTTCATCGTCAGTCAGTCCTTCAGTTCGTCAAGTTACACGCAGCATAATTACGAGAATTATTATAAAGTTAATTCTACACAAAGTTGAAATACATAGTTAAAAGTGATAAGTAAGAAGTTATTACAAACAGTTTCAGTTTGGCGAGTATCCAGATTAATATGTAAAAGTGTTTCTGAACGTGTTCGGCAATAAAAGTTATAAAACCAATTTCTTCATTAAGTATAATTTCTGGATAAAAGATTCCTTTCCGATTCACACCCTTACATAGAGATACATGTCCTACCAAGATAAGATGATAGCTAGCCGGAGGACAATATACAAAACTTTAAATTCTTTCGGAAACTAATTGATACAAATTGCTACGCCAGAGGGAGCTACGAACCAACCAACGAATGACGTCACAAGATGGCAACACATGAAGTCACACAACCTTAATACCCCATCAATGCGCAGAACCAACACAGACGTCTGAGACAACACATGGACTAAACTAAATGTTGATTCTTTTATCTTTTGCTCTTTTTGCATGTTTTGTTTTTTGGGCGTACTTATTACATTAGGCATGCTTTGTTTTCTATAAACTATATTATTCTTCCAATATTTTCATAGTATGCTGAGCAAATTTGCGATGAATTGTTAACCAATAATGTTACATCAATTAATTAATTTAGTTTTAATCTCCATATAACTATACTGTGGTAACTTTTTCTCTGGAATCCTCGTAATGTGCCTAGGAATTATAGTTAAGTATTTTATGTAACTCATTTTTAGTTCTATTTATACCCCGCCTTTAACTACAATAGTCTTATCGGTGGCTTTTCCTTTGGAACATATTGCTATACGCAATGGTGTTAACTTGTATTCGCTTGTCGTTGGATTTCTGGTAAGGTTTGGGCTTTATTTATTAGCCCACACGCTCGCATTCACACCGTCATTCATACTTCTAGACTCTGAGAAGAATAGGGAATAATCTTGGCTAGAGAACAATCACCTCCAGCCGGAAATCGAACCTGGGACCTCTCACACAGCAGGCAAGAGCTACGAAGCCAGCCTTTAAACTCGTATAAGAAAAAGTATGACTACAAAAGAAACCTGGAAACTGATAAAACATTTTTTATGCCCAAAAAGTAATAGAACTCCTGGATTTAGTAGATTATGATACTAGGGGTAAAAGTAGGGTTTCATTTTGAAAAACAAGGTCATAGGCCTAGAACGCTCTTCTTGAAACAAGAAAAATTACGCTAAAATGCAAGATGTCAGATGTTTTGATGTTTTTTGTTGATTCGCCAGCAGTCATTTTCAGGAATGTATTTTCAACATGTTTTGCCTTACACTAGCCAATGAAGTGAATAAATGATATATAATATTGCCTTCTGGATTTCTGGGTAGGTACTTCTGGTGTTATTATTTCTGCTGCTTCTGTAATTTCACCGGGCTCTTTTATTTCAGTTTCTTCTGAATCCACAATTTCATCATTTAATCTTTATATAGCTTATAACTACTAGAAAAAAGAGAAACGCTTTAAATTAAAGAAATCAGAAGGCTGCCTATATAACTATAGGTTAACTTTACAACTAATTACGATTAATTGAAGTATGACGACCTGTATTGTGAACAGATAATGCGGACGCCATTGGAAACTAATAATGTAAAAAGTCACAATGTAAAATACAGCCTAATCAAACTAAGACGAGTTATTAAACATGAGCAAATACAATGTACTTAACACAAGTAGACTCATGATGATCATCCGTCCAATGAAATCTAAACAGCATATTTTCTTTAAAGGTGGAAATTGTGTA
The DNA here is from genome assembly GCA_030765065.1 of Deroplatys truncata. Taxonomy (NCBI): domain Eukaryota; kingdom Metazoa; phylum Arthropoda; class Insecta; order Mantodea; family Mantidae; genus Deroplatys; species Deroplatys truncata. Next base: position 64,917,697 of record CM060986.1, read on the forward strand.
TACATATCTGATCTTCCTCTCACCTCTTTTGTAAACAAAATGAAATCTCTTAAAATATTAAATGAAAACAACAAAAATTGTAATAAAGACACAATTGAAGACAACATTAATTTGTTGGCACAAAATGCATATATCAGACGGAAAAGCGATTTTCGAACGTAACTGAAATTAGTGCTGGAAGATAATGTTCGGTTTACTATTTAGCAGAATACACTGGACGACTTGCATTAAAAATAACAACAAGGTGAATTCCGCTCTTCTCTACCGAAAATCAACAGAAAATGTCCTTGCTTCTCTGAAACGAATTAATAATTCATCTCACGTATGCATCAAGAAGAGTTTAGGATATTCTATTATGTGTGGAAAAGGTTGTCTCTGGAAAGCTATCCTGTGCAAGCAGTTTGTGGGGTAATATATTTTTGGAATGCTGGATGCTTAACTGTAATTCAAGTGAAGTGGCGGTGCTGTGAAAAACTTTTGATGTGTCTTCTACCTAAACTTGTATTTCGTTATTTGAAATGCAGATTCTTCTTCCCCGCTAAAGAAATGGGAAAGATCACTTTGTCTGAAGCAGCATAATGTTCTCGGAAATACTCAAAGATTTCCAGGAGCTGAAGTTTTTAAAAACATAACTTACTGATGTTTTATAATACGTAGTTACAGTACTAGGGAATGCATGGTTTCGTTCTGTCGCAAGCAACAGCGGTGCCATCTAGGTAATGGACCACGGCAACTAAGAGAGCGTGCACTTCTATGCGCTATGGTCCTAGTATTACTTGGAGAGCTGTAACCACGACCTCTTCTGTTCTATTGGCCAGCAAAGTTTGTACCATGACAACTGGCTTTCTTCCATAAGTGTTAGTTGAGTAATGTATTAGGGTTTGCAGAGGCAACTTTACTGTAATTATAGCCAGAGATGTTGTAGAAGCTGCACCTTTCCAACGGAAATGAGGGACATCATGTTTTTTAAGCAAAGGGCAGCAGGTAGATTCAAGGGTCCGTTCACCAGGCAGTGATAGGAGCAGTCATAGCTGTGGACAGATCACAATACGGTGAGATTTAAAAATTTCAAAATGGATATGTTATCTTTTGTTCCTTGCTGATTTGACTTCACATTTGAACACTTTTTCTGTATCTCTGCAAGGAAACGACAGATTATATCTCAAGTGTGGGATAAAATAAAGGCTTCAAAATGAAACTTCAATTGTGAGACGTCAACCTGTATGCAGAAATTCATACTGCATCGAAGAAACTAATTGAAATATGATTCCAGGTCTTAAAAGTTGTAAAAGCACAATTTGACATATTTCCTGGCCCATTATCAGCAAATGCTGATTCAGTTCCTGCAAATAGTTAGAAATTATTGACAATGTGGCAGAGAACTGATTTAATAACATAGGATGGTTTTTACCAATGTTTTCCTTTTTTTACGATTTCCTGCCTAAAATGCAGTTAAAGTCCTGTGCACGCTTGGTATCTCTTATATGTGTGAGCAGCTCTCTTTCGATTTGAAATTAAGAAAACGCGGACAGTAGAATAATCTGTTTGATGAAAATCTAACCCAGTTCTCAGAATCAACGCAGAACATGTCATCCCAAATATTCACAATGCTGTCAAGGGAAAACTTAGCAATAAAAAATAAATACTCTAATTCAAGTTATAGTTTTATTTTATTCAATGATAGCTATAACTTGCTTATAAATTATTTCTGATACGTTATATCCTAAATTGTTCTGTAAGTATTACCTGTCTTGGTTTTGTATTCTGCAATATAATATTGTTCCTGTTATGTTAAGTGTTGGTAAGTTATAACGTGGAACCATCACTTCTATTTTATTCTTTCAGATTAACTTACTATACATTTATGTATAAAATAATTCCATGAATCAATTAGATAAACATTTTCCACTGTACGTTTAACGTAGGACTAGGTGTGATAAATGTTCTGACAAATTGTAATAAATATTTGTGTATAATAATTCCATACATATACTTTGTAATGCTATAAATGTGAAACATGAGTAGAATATTATTAGACTTTCAAGTTAGAAAACTTGACCTGCTGTGCATTTAGTTCCACTATCGATGAATCATACCACTGATGCAAGCCAAGAGCCGCACTGAGACTCTCAGCCAACGGCGAGGAAGAGCTGAGCTCATTCGCTAAACGCTGCCGGTGCTTGTCATAGGGACATCATTTTCAGCTTTTGCCTTTTATCTTATATTTCTTTATATTACGCTCGCAAGTGGGGCAAGGTTTAATATGTCTTTATAGACTTTAGCTCGTCCCCCGTGACTGCCTCAGCAGAAAACATCCTAATATATATTTATTGTATTGGCCAGGATATGCACTGCTATTTGGAGCCGATTTTTTGATGAACTGTAAACCTTTAATATCTGAAATTATTTCTCCTCATCAAAAGGTAAAACCTGTCATTCTTTGGTGCCGTAAATATAATTTTTCAAACAATAACGGAGATATTTAATGAAGCTTCTTTCCTGAAAGCACTTGTTTTTTAGTTGTTGAGTGTGCAGTTATTTTAATTCATCCAGCACAAACGTTGGTCGTTGACTTAATAAAGAAGCTAGACAGTCAACTTTCACCCTGAATAGGAATGTGAAATACCTGTGAAGAGCATATTTTGTCTCTAATTTTCTATGACTGGCGTGCTATTTTGTTTAATTGAAGCAGGCACATACCTGCACACATATATGTACAAATATACATTCGACCAACCAGTAACGTTGTATCTCGAGCCTCTCATACTGCTACAGTCCTTGTGTATCCTGCTCAGGAATGCTGAATATGCTGAAGAGGAATTTCATGTATGAGGGAGTCGAGTAGCTTGGAATGAAACGCGATTCGGTGTATGTATTTACGTGCAGATGTTGCAAACGAGAAGCAAGAAGCACCATATTTGCTTGCTTTGTGGAACGTCATACTGGCTTTACCTTGCTGCACCCTACGTTTGATGGTAATTTCTACATCTAATCACCATTTTCAATTGACCTATTTTAAACTTCAATGAGTTTGGGCCATTGTATAAGAAACTAGTATTATAGAATGTTCAGAAACACAAGATTAACAAAGATGGAACAATGAAATACATATATTAATAACTTTTCTGCAAACCCAGCCTCCTCCGGTTTTGCTGTTTGTCTCGTATACGAACAAACAATTGAGAAGTATCCTCGGTAACGTTTGATACTCGCAATCTTTTGGTCGATGGTTCGATTCCCAATTTCTCCCCGGCACTTGGAGGATCTGCTAGGGCCCCCTTCCTTACTAGAAGTGTCTCGTCTAATGCCAAACCCCTATTAACGTACTACGTTATCAGAAATTTTAAAGCCGCGCGATGGTGCGACAATTATGAGGCAGTATACTTTGCCTGCTTCTATGTAGTTATCTCGCAGCTCATTCTATTGCCTCGTGCACCAGCTGCTCCAGTGGTAGAGCTATGCGTACTTTTTAGGGTATGCGTTAGTGTAGTATTAAGGATAAATTGACTGAGAAATTCAATGTAGTCTTAATACTGAGCTATTGAAGCGAGTTGTGGACCGTTTTAAGATAAAGAATGAAACTGATCATGAATCGTAGTACTCGAAACTATAACGATTGATTTATTATACCTGATAACTTTTGCAGTATTAATTTTACAGTTTAAAATAGCCGTTTCCACAATAGAAGCAATTAGAAGCGTAATTGCTGTGAGTCGCTAAAATGCTTACCGTCAAAACCGCACGCGATGGCTGCTAAATCTTACTGACTCAAGCGCGTCACTAAGCGCTTAAAATAATACGATTAATCACCAGAGTAAGTCACGAATATGTGCACGAAAGAATGTGTCTCTGATTAGATTGCACACCCCTATATAAACTCAAGCTAAGCATATATATTACTCTCCTACCAACATCCGTTCTTGCGTGGAGCCAATCTTACAATATTGACGTGTGCGTCTGTTACCTTGTTGCTATGGAGGTCTGGCTCAACTCTCAGAAATGTCTTTCACTTCTCTTTCTTCAGAATTTCTGTCTACGTGAACTTAACTCTAAACTGCATTCCAAGAATTTTTAAGCTAATGCTTTCTCTCCTCATGCTGTAAATAATGACTTTGTTTAACATAACTCGCTAATTACCTTTTTCTTCGGACAAATCTTTCAGCACAAGCTTATTATGCTATGCATTTCTTACGGAAACTATTAATTACAATTATTTCTTTATCTTACTATAATTTATTTATTTAATTATTTATATCTTCCCGTCAATTGTAACGGTATCAACTCCAACTTGCAGGTGGCTAAGGCAGAACTAGCTAGCTTCAGGATTGGTTTCATATTGGAATCGTTAGGGACCCCGTTCTTGCTAGCGAACATAGACGTCCGAATCTGATCGGCCTTTGGTTCTTCCCTTTCTCCTAGTAGTAACGTTGGAAATGAAAATGGCTTATTATGCTCTATGTTCGGTAGTGTACTCAAGTTCCTGGTGGCCCCTCCGTCTGACTATTCGTAACCCCATACATGAATAGTTTTTACCAATATTCCATCGGGTGCCTTCTTCTGCCCCAAATCTTACTGTAATTCATTCTTTCCATCCTTCTGAACAGTTTTAGTATAGCTTTTCCTTTTATTATTATGAAAATGTTTAAAATGTTGATCTTCCCATGTTCAAATGACCATTATTTTGCCTTTTGGTTGCATTTATTAATAACTTTCTCTATCCAGGTAACCTTTAGTCATCACAGCTTTCCTCTTTCTGCTGGTATACATTACAATATTTCTAGCAGTAGTCTTTCATCCTTCATCCTTTAACCGCTCTTTACAATAGCGTAAATACAATACATATCTGTCTATTGTACACTCCCCTTTCAAATGTCTTCAGTGTTTCCCCCAATTCATTGCAGCATCTAAGCTTCGCATTATACATTGTCGCACTTCAGTGATGTAAGACCTTGTTTCTTTTCCGTTGAAAATTTGTGGTTTGTCGTTGCTATCCTCTGTACGGTTCTTGATATGAGGTCATATTACCACTTAAGACAAATCCCAAGTATCTAATACTGTCTAACTGCTGCAAGTGCCCCATAAGGACGTCTTCTTTATTTACTTCCAGTAACAATTTTTACTTTCTCTTCCAGTACATAGTAGACAGAGAAGATATTTCATTCCACCCAAAAATTCAATACCGATGTTTCAACAGAAACACATCTTTTTATGCTCCTTAATAATAAAAAAAGGATTTTTAGAACAAGATCTATGTGTGTCTGTGCGACTGTGTGTATGTATGTGTCTGTGAGCAGCATAACTCAAAAACGAAAAGTTGGAGCAACACCAAATTTGGATTTAAGTTCAGTACGTTCTGAAGATTCAGCACGAAAATTTTCAAGAACATCTCCTTACCCCAAACTAACCCTTACGTAGAACATTTTATAAATTTGGTATTTAAAAACGGGTTTAAAGATTTTGATTAAACTAAAACATATTAAATATATTTACACGAAAAATAAAATTTACCTGTATTTTGAATTTTCTGGGAGTAGCCTCTGAAGTTCTTTTCTTAGAGAAGGAATGTTCTTATGACCTTGTATAACTGGTAAACGTTAAGCGATAGACAAGACATATTATAAAAGAAATGTAGATCTCTTTAAAACACACAATTTGTTTCAAATAACTTTTTGTGACCTCAGCCATATCTCAATAACCGTTATTAATGGTTCGAATTGTTCTATACTTCGCCATACTTTTTAAGGCTGTCAACATTCAGTTGTTTCTCGCGATTCCATTAAAATAGTAGGAATTTTAAGGTAGTGTGTAGCGTCCAGTTCTTAAACATTTGAATATCGCTGTTCACATTGTATCTATAACGAAATGTGTAATGTGGCTATTTCTGCTACTGGGATGAAAATGAAGTAAATATATACAAACAGGCTTTAGTAAAACTAGTTTGAAATTCCACTAATAAACGATAAAGGCTAGAGAAAGTCATATAAATGTATCACATAAGATTTTTGCGTTTAAATTCATCCTGCATGTCTACCTTGTCATTTATCTCCATCAACGTATCTCACAGAATAGTGTCTCTTCCTCTAGTAGCATGACGCAACATATAGTACTAGCCACGGACAAACTATTACAACTCATTAATCTAATAAGATATCTAATTCACAGCTTCTGAGCATCAAGACATTAATAATTTCTTACTTTAATATATTTGTTCTAAGTTTTACATGTTATGTATTTTTTGCTAATATTATACGTATAATAATTAAGAGGATATTAAAAACACACATTCATAATCTACGCATGGTGGAGATCAAATATATAACGTTACAACATATAAAAGATAATATAAGAGGTAAAGGCCATTGGTAGCTGTATAACAGTAATATAAAATTACAAAAAATGCAGTAGTATCTACATAAACATGTAACGAACCTTGGATTCATAATTAACATGATGGAAGTCTGTAAACATATGTATATGTGACAAACTGTTATTTGACCGTAGCACCAATTAGTCATATTGATACATGCTTATAATTCAAATACGTACGTTAAGAAAATGGTTGAAGGGAACGCTAACAGAAGCTTCAGTCTTCGAGCAGGAAAGTCTCTAAATAGACGCTAAAGCTACGCATTTAAAGTCTATGTACCAGTTATACATATTTTATCATCACAAAGGTGATAGTGAATTTTGAATACTTACATGTGGTTTATGTAACATAAAAGTGAAATAATTAATACGTGTGTGCAAACAAAATATATTAACCTTCTCCATACCCAACCCTGACAAGACACAAGTGCTCTCCGACACAAATACAGCAGCCGAGGTACAATTATAAAATGATAACTACGACACACTAACACACACATGCACAAGAATACAGATATATGATCATCAGATTCCTATCTATGAGAACGTCGTGAACGTCACAAGAGTACGGCCATCAAGGCAACCTACAAGTACGTAACACAGTATCCATCATCAACGTAGTGGGGGCCTACCAAGGAAGAACCGCTACGAACATTACCATATCATAAAAAAATCTTATGCATTTGATTCTTCTTTCTCCTACTACCACTGCCCATCTTTGAAATGACAGCAATTCTTTACCATCTTTGGTGGAATAGTTTATCGTGTCTAAATACAGATAAGATATATACATTCAGTTTATCTGTCATTTACTTAAAATAGATGAGCTGTGTTCAAGCAAAATACAAAGGGGTTCAATGGTGTGAACCGGCTCATGGTCTCACTTGTTGCTTAAAATCATGGAGAGGTGCGCAGACATCCAATGACTTAACCTTAGGTGAGCTAACGAAAATGGAGACTACAGCCTATCAAAGAACCTAGTCTTCTACCCGAAATATTGTGGCGGATTAGTAGGTATTGCCATGCCAGACACATTATTGCGTCACATTGGCGACAGAATTGTTGGGGTAATTCATTATTTCCTTCTACTTGTATATGAATTTCCGTCTGGCATGACATCCTGCACCACTGGCCGGCGAGCCTAGCCAGAGTTAGAGAGAGGGGGGTAGATGTTAGCGTTACTTTCTTTGTGTGTCAGCGTCAGTCTGAGAGTTGGTGTGTAAGGTATAGGTTTTGTGTGTGTGTGTGAGTCATCTCCGCTCAATCCTGTTTTCCCTTATGTATGAAATATAGAGCCACAGCTTATTTATTTAATAAACCATAGGTAATGTGAATGATGTGAAATTCGTGTAATTTGTTACAAAACCCCACGCCTACATCGGAATATGAACATTAAGGACCTGGTCCTCTCGTGCGTCTGTGCTACGTTCCCCCATGTGCGTGTTGGGGTGATTAAATTTAATAATTTGCTGGAAACCTTTTGGCCCTCACCCCAGTATTTAACAGTACGTGCCTTTATTTCACTGTCAATAGTTGCATCAAATAAACGGAATGAAGTGAAATACGTGGTACTGCACAGTTTTGATGGGGAGGTTTTGGTGATGCAATTCTTCTAGCAACATTAATAATTATGCGATCCACCTAGACAGAAACCGTATGCGAACGGGTTTTTCACAATAGCACGCCACTGTGTCATTTCTAGGTCTAAAGCAGCCCTTTAGGTAGTTGTAAAGGAATAGACATAGTAGCACAAATTCGTTTTACTGTAAACACAAACTATAAAAAGAAAGAAAGAAATAATCAGCACGAATCTTTAGAATTAAAATTTCAAACGAGTTTCTACACGATCTATCCATCTGTACTGCATTCCACTCATCCGATATGTATATTTGAGGTTCCCTAAATTAAAAAATAAACATTTTAATAATAAAGGTATGAATGTGCGAGTGTGCATTGAGTTTTAAGTTTATTTTCTGCACGTGGAGATGACGAAGCACAGTGGGAAAGCAGGATAAGGAAAATCATATTTACAAAAGCCCAAAGGCCTTTGTTAGGCTTTGTGTTCCTTTACCTGAATTCTGTGCGTGTGACATCTTGAAGCGGAGTGACAAATGTAAATGAACTGGTATCATGGTACACAGCACTGGCTCTGAACTTCCTGTCTCATTATGTCAGGTCATTTTCAACCCGAGATGTTGGTGAGAAGGGTCTGTGTAATTCTACCGTACTAAGATATAAGCCGTGTACTGAGAGAGGTTGCTTTGTTCAGCCATATAGGGACGTTATAATAAACAAATGAATAAAGCTAATCCAAAAAGCTACCGCTAGTATTACTCATTAACAAACTCCATTCCAAACGTTAAAAGTGAATTCTAGAATAAATCATTGCACGTTACAGCGGGAACATGGAGCAGTGTAGCATCAATTGTTTACTCGAATGTGGCCTGGTAAATTCCAGAAATGTCGGATCGTACAGCTCTCTACCACACACAGTAAGTAGAGGAAATACTACATTCCAAGAAAAACTTCTTGGAATATCCGTGCATTGAATTTCACTAATCCAAAAAGTATTTTTTAAAAAAAGACCTGTATGTGTATCTATGAATGTTACACATGTGAATGGCATAGCTCAAAAACGTAATATTTAATGAACATGCAACATGCTATAATAGTTCAGCATTTTTGAAGGATGCGAAACGAAGATTTTTAAAGAAAATACCACAATCCAAACTACATTAGAAAAATACAAGTTTTGTTTATTTTTATTTTATAAAAAGCAGTTTCAATGAATTTAATTAAAATTTAATATGTTTAAGCTATTTGCATGACTAAGTATATATATATATTGATTTTATAGCTATGAAGTCAGTTTCCTAAGGTTTTTCCTCAGGCTTCAAATAACCTGTGAAGTCCTCTTCATTCTAAATATCTTTTTTACAATTTTCTATAACTGAACTTAATTAGTAGACAAAAGCTTACTACACAGAATAATGCTTATTTCATTGTAACAATAATTGTTTGTTCAAATTGTTATGTCAAAATTATTGTAGTGTTAACTATTTTCTTCATATTGATTATTATTATAAATTATTATTCTTGATTTTAATTTTGGGTTATTTATACATTTTTGAAGCGTTGTGTTTTAATTGTTACTTTTTCCTCGCACACAAAGCGCCCCGCTTTTCAGAGTTTTAAATATCGCGTTAACTTTTGTAATTTCCTTTCACCCTTTTAGGTAATGAAAGCATTTCCGAAAATTTTTATGCCGATTACATGAAGCAGGTGTAAGAAAAAGCTTTGATAGGAATAGTTTACGGATGGGATATAAAAATAAGCAATACTGGTAGAGAAATCATGTAAATGTAAGAAGTAAGACTTTTTGTAATTATATTCCTAAGTACTCTATTTCTTAGAGTCATGGTTCAGGTTACTAATGTATTAGATTGTCTCATTAGTAATGTCAGTTTTCAAGTTTGTGTTTTATAAGATGGAATTTGGTTTTCTTTGGTTCGCCAAAGCTACTTTACAGGATGTCTGTTTAGTATTGTGTATATTGCAAGAATGTATCAGTTATCAGTTGTTAATACACAATCATAAAATGTAAGTTACATAGTTGGAGATTAGAGCCATTCTAAAACACTACTGGGAACAAGATTATAAACTTGCTGCCGCGGTTCGAAAAATATGTGATGTGGAAGGAGAAAGTCTCGTTATAGAGGTTGTGGAACAACGATTGTTCCAACATTCAACATTGGAGAAGAAAACACTAAGATTGAGCACATTCTGGAAGACCTTAATTATGGTTTGAGAATATACGTCGAGTTTTAGAAGAAAATTCGCATAAAAGAACTCGTAGGCTATCAGATCTTGATCTATCAACAGTAAGGAACTTGGAAAATCAAACAGAACCGTACCTCATGAGTTGACACCTCAATTGGCACAGAGTGCATATCTGTGGTCAGCTTACAGGTAATCCCATGGATGATAGATTTATCAGGAGAATTGTTACATGTGATAAAAAATGGATCTATTGCCGCAATCTTGACTCCTCGAAACGATGGCTCAGTCCCTGCCAAAGTCATCGTTAAAAAGACCTTCGGCACCAAAGTTATTTTGTGCGCCTGGTGGAATTTTTAAGGAATTATTCACTGGGAACTTGTTCCAAACGGGCGTACAGCCAATGCGAATCTTCATTCTCAACAACTGGAATGAGGTCATGAAATTTTGAAACTGAGATACCCAGCATTAGTCAACCGAGATTGAGCTCTCTTACAGCAGGACTATGCAAAACGCCCTACTGCACAACAACCAGGAATTGGAAGGAGTGGTACTGCTACCACATCCAGCATACAGCACCGATCTTGCGCCTTCAGATTACCATCTGTTTCGATCCTTGACCAATTTCTTGCGTGGAAGAAATCTCGAAAATATTGAAGCTGCGGAAGTGGGTCTCACCGAATTCTTCGCATCAAAAGCCAAAGACTGGTACCGTCGGGGGATAATAAACGTCCTGAAACATGGCTAAAGATCATAGAATCTAATGGTCTATACTTTGAAGAGTAGTTTAATTTCTTGTCAGAAATTGTTCAAAATAAAGTTTTTCTTAAAAACCGATATTATTTATGAAGCATCATCTATATCTTATATAATGTGAATTGCTCTATTTAAAATAAAAATAAGTTGATATACGAGATCAGTCCAATCAAAACGTATCAGCAGCCAAACATTGACAAAATGTTTGTAACTATAAGTTTACTCCAGCAGAAGATAAGACATTTAGTCCTATCCCTGTAGAATCTTTAGGTTTCTGAAGGATTAGGTGTTATCCATTACTTTACCGACATACAATTCAAACCTACGCCGCTCTTTGTAAGGAAATTACACAGGTAACGTACACGGCTTTAGGAAGGGTCTTGGAATGTTTCCCGGACAAATTTGTAATTAAACATGGCCCTATTGAATCGGGATAATCAATTGGTTTAACTGGCAACTATTTTTTTAATCCTAATGAATTTATATGTTTCCATCATATCCATAAAGAAATTCAGTGTGAAACTTCAACTCTTGAGGTTTTTCTTCGTTTCCAGACTTAACGCTCTTAGCGGCAGAATACATTTTATTATATCAAGAATGTTTGATGCGTATATTCGGTATGTTGTGGTTTAACGATTCGCATTTCCCGTTTCTGAGCTCAGCACTAAGAGATCATCTGAAGGACCTTCTGCTATATATTAGGTTGATTATTCTATCCCTCATTTCAGCAATAGAATTTCTAAGCAGTTTGGATATGGAAGGGCTTCAAAGCTGATATGATTTCACCACGTGCAAAGCATAACCTCTGTTTCTACTGGAACTCCCAAAACAAGCAGTGTAATGCAGGCCTGGGATAAATCACTTGTAACAATTATTTCTTTTCGACGTTGTCAGAGGTAGTACACGACGAAAGCTATGATTCTATGGAAACTTAATATGGAAACTTAAATGAACTCCGCGAAACGTTTCGGTTCTAAAAATAAAAAATGCTAGATACAACGTTGTCAGATGTGGTACACTACTAACATTATGATTCTGCGGAAACTTCAATCGCAAATTTTGAAAAAAAATAATAGTAGCAAAAAGAATTTGAAGATAAGAAATCGATATTTTTTTTGGAATTGCAAACATATTGTGCAACAAGAGATATAGGAACAAGTATAATAATTTATCCAATTATGGTATTGTTTGCTTCCTAAAATAGCAACATCGTTATATGAACAGAGCTACTTGTCAGCAAGTTAACTTTGTTGACCCTATCCTAGTGGTCGTTCTGGGTAACCCTTCAAGACTCAAAAATACCGAGCATAAAAACAAAGAGAGAATCAGTAAATACAAAAGCACAAAAATGCAAATATTATGACAGTTGGTTTTGATACGGTAATTTGTATCACAAATTACTTAAAGGTAAATAATAATTGTAATATAAATATGTATTTTTATGTGACATTGATTTCAGAGGTTTATTAATTGTAATTATTATTGGTAAATAATAATATAAGGCTTTACTGAAACTGTTAGTAATGGCGCAAGAATGCAGCGATGGGGTGAGTTGTTTATCATTACCGGGAACCAGGAAGTTACGTAATGTTTCGCGCCTTTTCGGTAAAAAAAAGCTTCTAGAACATTTCCTAAAGCATATGTATTTGTGGTTTTCATTGGATATTAAAATAGACGCTAATGTTGGCGCGTTTTATTAGCCAATAGCAGTTCATTTATAATCTTTAGGCGTATCTTGAGGCAAGCCTATAAATAGTGTAGGTTCAAGGGAGCGTCCCCCCAGTTCAACAAGATTCTCAACACATTACACGTCAGCCCACCAGTTCTACAGAATTCTCCATACTACGCGTCGGTCTCTCAGTTCGTCAAGTTACGCGCAACAGAATTACAAGAACTATTATAAAGTATTATACAGTTAAATATATAAAGTTGAAGTACGTGAATTAAAAGTGAGAAGTTATTACAAACAGTTTCAGTATGGCAATTATCCAGATAAATCTGTGAAAGTGTTCGTGAACGTGTTCTGCAATAAAGATTATAAAACCAATTTCTTCGTCAATATCATTTCTAGACAAAAGATTCCTTTCCGCTTCACACCCTGCAAGAGTTAAATGTCTACCTAAATAGCTAGCCGGAGGACAATATACAAAACTTTAAATTCTTTCGAACCCTAATTGATGCAAATTGCTACGCCAGATGGAGTTAAACGAACCAAACAAGGAGTGACGTCACACAAGATGGCATCGCGTGAAGTAAAAACATATATTTGCTCTCGCAAATTGGCACCCATAACGTGGGGCTAGATGACTAGGAAAGGAACAAGAATAACCAGGGAGAGGCGAACGCAGCAGTGAAACGATGTACAAGACGCAGATTCAAGAAACAACTAGAGGAGCGACAAACGGCGCGAATAAGTGGATACAAAAAAACATCGAGACGACGTAGATTCATCACAACACAACGCAGAAGCGACATCAAATCTAGGAGAATGGGGCAGAACGCTGGACATTAAAGTAACAGCAACATACAGCATCAAAAAGGTAAATCAATTTCAATGTTCCTTAGGAATGGTAGGATAATAAAAACAATGGCTGCTAGTAATACAGAAGAAATAATTATGGAGGGAGATATTGTAACAGTTAGCTGTGATCCAATACAAATTACAGGAAATAGCCCAGACTTTTTAGGATTTGAAGATGAAAATGTTAGTGTAGAAAGTGAGAATAGAATAGCAGGAAATGTTAATCATGATACTAGTATGATTATGGAAATGCTGAAAAATTTGAATGAGAATATGAAAGATATGCAAAAGAATAATGAGAAATTAAGGGAAGATATGCAAAAGAATAATGAGAAATTAAGGGAAGATCTTAGTAATAAAATAGATCAAAATAGGGAAGATATTAGTAAGAGTATTACAGATCAATTAAGGGAAGATATGCAAAAGAGTCATAGGGAATTAAGGGAAGATATTGGTAAGAGCTTAGAACAAAACAGGGAAGAGATTGAAAAGAAATTCATGGAGCTAGATAGTAGTATGATTAGAATGAAAAATGAAAATCAAGAAATGATAGCAAATGAAATAGGTGAAGTTTCACAGAAAATGTTAGACATGAGCAGGGAAATATCCAACCAAAAAAATGAGGTTAACAATAAAATAGAGCATGTTAATGTAAAATGTACAGAGCTAGGTAGCCGAATGAGTAGCATTTCAAGTGAGTTAAAAGAAATGATGGAGGCTACAAATGCAGATTTAATACAGGTGCAAGTTAATTTCAGAGGGGAAATATCTGAAATTCAGAAGGAGTCAGAAAAACAGAGAAATAAATTGTCTGATGAAGTTAAAGATTTGTCTAAAGATTTGAATCAAAAGCTAACTTCTGAAATTAACAAACACCAAACTGTTCAAAATGAGAATAATAAAAAATTGGAACAGACAATAGAAAATCTGCAGAGTACTGTAAATAGATTAGAATTGAATTCAAGGGCAAATATATGTGATATACATGTGTCAGATGTACAAAATAATGATAGAGGTAGTTCCTCAGGTATGACAATGTGAGTGATGCGGCAGCTTCATCTATAGCTAATGCTGAAACTCAGAGTGCACAAGTTACACTAGAGAATTTAAATATGGGAATAGGGAATTTGCAAAATTACAATCATATCTTAAGTGATTTTCCACTTCCAAAATTTAATGAAAACTCCAGTCCAGTACAGTTCATTGCAGAATTATCAGAGTATTTTCAAATTAAAAAAATACCTGAAGCATTGAAAATGATAGTTGTCAAAAGATGTTTGGACCAGAAAACCTTAGATTGGTTACAAATGGTATCAGGGGGTGAAATTTCATATGAATCTTTTAAGAGATTATTCATGAACAGATTTTGGAATGTTACGGTACAGCAAAGAATACGAGCAATGCTTAGTCATGGTCAATTTAATCCACGAGAGGGAATATCGATGACTGATTACTTATTAAAACATGCAAGTCAGGTTAGAAACTTGTCACCTCCAATCAGTGAGGAAGATTTTGTGAGTTTGCTCGCAAGGCATTATCCTATAAGGATACGAAATTACTTATTAATTGCAAAACCACGGAACATCTATGAGATGACAGAATTAATAACAGCTTTAGAACAACAGGAAGAAGATATGTCTCGGGAGTGGGAACATAGATTTTTAGATGTACGAGATAGAAGAAATTACCAAGGTAGTTATCAACAAATAAGAGGACAAGACAGACATCATGAAATTAATACCAGACAACGGTATCAATCATACGTTCCACAATTTGAAAGATCAAGGATAGATAGGAGACCAGGCCGGCAGGAACAAATAAATTATGTCAGGACAGAAAGATTGCCTGAAAGAGGGCAAAATTATGGAAGGAGGTACACTAGACAGAGGGGAAATTTCACTCACTGGAGGGAAAATAATAACCGAGAAAGATCTGAGGAACGGCAAGAAAATTACGTGCCAAGGGGACAAAATGTCAGAAATCGAGGATTTCGAACTCGAGGAAGGGGAACTCAAAACAATGGTAGCGACACGGAGATAGATTTAGCGCCTGTTAGGAATGGTAGTCCCGTACGTGAACATGGAAATAACCAGGAAAACTGTTAACAGACTCCTGTGCAGTAGGTTCTCAGGACGTCTTTAATAATTCAGTATCCATTACCAATACAATTCATACGCCTACACATACACCCTGTAATAAGATTACAGCAACAAAAGATAAGGGAGAAAATTTTGAGTCACCTCATGTTAGAATGGAAATTGCGAAGAAAGAAATCATTGCAACTATAGATTCTGGTTCATCAGCTTCAATATGCTCACTGAAATTTTACATAAATTTGATTAATGAAGGTAACAAAATTATGGCTCTTCCCACTAGTAATTTAGTTTGTCGTGTTGCAATTGGAAGAACTACACAGGTCATAAAAACACAAGCTCTACTTAGCATACTTATTGGCGGAGAGAATTTTGAGGTTATGTTTCTAATTGTAAACCATCTGATTTGTGACATAATTATAGGATGTGACTTCCTACATGAATATGAAGCATGTATAGATTTTAAACATGAAGAGTTAAAAATAACAAAAGAAGATAGAGAAATAAGGGTACCATTTATAAAAGAAAAAGTTTCTGTAATCGAGATGACAAAGGATGAGAAAAATATTTGTGACCAAGAGTTTTTTGTGCAAATAACAGAAACTGATAGAAATAGTCAGATAAAGCAGGTAGTCACAGAATATGAAGGGAATACCACGCCATATTTTCAACAGCTAGCAGAAATGCCAGAAGAAGTAGAGAAATGTGTAATCCAAACAAAAGACGACCATGTGAGCGAGACAGACAACAGCTGGAAGGAGAAGAGAAATGAGGAAATAATACACAAGTGTGAAGAAGCTTATAATCTTACGATAATGCAAAAACAAATCCTTCATGATGTTTTGATGAACAATAGTTCAGTATTTAGTAATATCCCAGGCAGATGTAATGTATATCAACATACATTTCAAGTAGAAGACGTACCACCATATAGGCACAAGTATGACAATTTACCTATAAGTCTTCGAGACAAAGCTAGACAATTAATAAATAGCATGTTAGAAAATGGGATTATTGAGCAAAGTAATTCTCAATACATAAATTCAATCTGCTGGAGTATTAAACGAGATGGTAGTCTGAGATTAACTTTAGACGGTAGATATGTCAACAAGTATATGAAACCAGATCATTTTCAAAGTGAGGGAATTGAACAACTAATTACAAAACTTTCAAGAGGGAGATTTCTGACATCCATTGACCTCACTGCATTATATTGGCAAGTGGAATTAGATCCGCAAGTGCGTGATTACACTTCATTCCAGTACTCAGGGATCCAGTATCGCTTTTGTGTAAATCCTTTTGGTTTAAAAAACTCAGGAAGTGGATTTTTGAGAGCCATTCACAGTATCTTTGGAAATTCTGCAGATGACTTTTTAATAAAGTATATTGACGACTTCTTAATCATTAGTCAAACATTTGAAGAACACATGAATAATGTCCATTATGTGTTAAATAAACTACAACAACATGGTATGACTGTGAACATACTAAAATCAAAATTTTGTGTCAAGGAAATAAATTTTCTGGGTTATGTAGTGGATGAACGAGGTATAAGACCTGATCAGAAAAGAATAGAAGCAATAATGAAAATTCCGTCACCCAGGAATGTAAAACAAATTAGACGTCTCTTAGGGGTATTGAACTTTCAGAGTAAGTTCGTACCAAGATATTCGGCTGAAATAGAACCACTGCGGCAGCTTCTCCGAAAGAACAATAAGTGGAAATGGACAGAGGATCATCAAAAATGTTTTGAGAGAGTAAAGGAACTCTTTGCTAAGTCCATATTACTTGAGAGGCCCAGAGAAGATTTGGAATATGAGATTTATGTCGACGCATCAATGCAAGGATACGCCGGAATTTTAGGACAGCGAGACATCAACAATGACTTTCACGTCATCAGTACAGCTTCTAGAGGACTTACAAATATTGAGCGAAATTCTTCAGTGACTCAGTTAGAAATTGGAGCACTATATTTCTCATTAATTCGTTTTAAAACCTATATTTATCAGCAAAAGGTGAAAGTATATTCAGACCACATCAGCTTAACTTTCATACAACGGTGTAGATTATGTAGTGGAAAACTTGCTAGGTACATTCATGCAATATCTGCATTCGATATTGAGATTATCCACATTCCTGGCAAAAATAATACCTTCAGTGATTTGCTGTCAAGATTAAACTACAACCCACAAATTCCCGAAAATATTGACAGGCCTAGAAATGAAGTCAAAATATTGACAATTGAAATTCCTTTAAGCAAAGAAATGATTAGAAAATTGAAAAATAAGGGGGAAATTCAAAATGAGGATGCAAAATTATTTGAACTTAAAGAAAATGCACCATTGATTGAGGAGGCAAAGAAAGAAATTATAGCAATTCGAGATGGGACATTATACAAGAAGCATGGAAAAGAAATGCCTAGTTGGAAGATAATGGTTCCGAAAAGCATGGAAAAGGAACTAATTAAGAATTTTCATGAAGGGTTAGCACACTCAGGGACGGACCGAACAACTTCTATGATTTTAGAGAATTTATACATATCCAAATTGCGTCAGAAAGTTCGGAAATTTATATCGTGCTGCAACCTGTGTCAGAAGGCAAAGCAAATAAATGCAGCATATGCATTTGAAACTAATTCGGTTATAAGGGACAAGCCGAGATGTGTAATTAGTATTGATATTCATGGTCCGATGCCTCCAAGTCAATTTGGAAATAAATATATATTTGTCTGTTATGATATATTCAGCAAATATGTAAGAACTTACCCTTTGAGAAAACCTACAAGTTTAGCATGTTTGAATAGACTACTTAAGTCATATGTGATAGAAGAAGGACCTATTCAATCTGTATTGAGCGATAATGCTTCGTACTTCACAGGAAAAAAAATTTATGGATGGACTGAAAGAAAATGGCATTAAACAATATTTTTCGTCAAGATACAGACCGAACTCCAACCCAGTGGAGAGGGAAATTAAGGAAATTTCAAATTATTTAAGGGTGTTATGTCATCGAAAACACACCCAATGGTATGGATACGTGAACTTTGTTCAGAACTTACTAAATGAAACCATAAACAATGTGACAGGATATAAACCATGTGAACTTAAATTGGGAAAGAAGATTAATACAATGTGTAAAAAAATTCCAGAAGCCATTACAGATGCGCATTCGATACCCCCAACAGAAGAAGAGATGTTCCGAAAAGCATTCGAGAGAATGAAGAAAAAGGCCATAAAAAGAAAAATTAAACATGAAGAAAAGAAGAGAAAGGAATGGAGGATCAAAATAGGAGATTTAGTTTTGGTTAAAACCAAGAAATTATCGGATAAAGAAAATAAACTTTATTGGCGAATGTTTCTCAAATACCATGGACCATATGAAGTTGTTGAAGTGTATGGAACTAACACATATGAGTTATGTAATCCAACAACTCGAAAAAGCATAGGAAAGTTCCATATTGAGATGCTTAAACCATACAACCATGAAGATCATGGTGAAATAAAAGACAAAGATGATAAATAGTAAATGCTGGATAGTTAAAGGCGAAATGCAGAGGAATGTATTGGAACGTAAGAGGGTTAAATAAAAATGTACGTCATGTGAATGGAGAAAGAAATTGTGGTCATGACTAACTGTTTGAGAGGAAAATAACATTTTATTAGTAACTGAACATGTGGAATAAAGCCTGATGTTATATTAAAGTAAAGTACATAAATACTATTCCAAGAGTATTGTTAAGATAAAGTACAAAATAACAAAAAGGGTAAAAATAATTAAAACAAATATTTATGTAGTAAATAGAACATGTGAAACAGTGCCTAGATTTAAGAGATGTAAATATTTGTGTAGAGGGTGAATATTTTGGTAAATATGTGTAATAATTACAAAAATCTTAAATGTATAAATTTTTGTCAACAATGTAAGAGAGTAAACAATTTTGAAACAGTGATTAAATAATTTAGGGTAAAGTATTTGCTATAAAAAAAAAATTTGTGATATCAGATTAATATCTAAATTAATTAAACCAGAGCCAGTAAGTAGTGGCGAGATAGGGGAAAAACATGTCGTGTGTTAAATGCGTGTGAAGTGTTAAGTGAAAGTGATAACGTGTGTTCCAAGATTTAGGAGACTAAAAACACAATTTTAAAATTTCTAAACAAGTTATAAATATTTATAATTATGTTTCTAGTGGGGCATATGATACGGTAATTTGTATCACAAATTACTTAAAGGTAAATAATAATTGTAATATAAATATGTATTTTTATGTGACATTGATTTCAGAGGTTTATTAATTGTAATTATTATTGGTAAATAATAATATAAGGCTTTACTGAAACTGTTAGTAATGGCGCAAGAATGCAGCGATGGGGTGAGTTGTTTATCATTACCGGGAACCAGGAAGTTACGTAATGTTTCGCGCCTTTTCGGTAAAAAAAAGCTTCTAGAACATTTCCTAAAGCATATGTATTTGTGGTTTTCATTGGATATTAAAATAGACGCTAATGTTGGCGCGTTTTATTAGCCAATAGCAGTTCATTTATAATCTTTAGGCGTATCTTGAGGCAAGCCTATAAATAGTGTAGGTTCAAGGGAGCGTCCCCCCAGTTCAACAAGATTCTCAACACATTACACGTCAGCCCACCAGTTCTACAGAATTCTCCATACTACGCGTCGGTCTCTCAGTTCGTCAAGTTACGCGCAACAGAATTACAAGAACTATTATAAAGTATTATACAGTTAAATATATAAAGTTGAAGTACGTGAATTAAAAGTGAGAAGTTATTACAAACAGTTTCAGTATGGCGATTATCCAGATAAATCTGTGAAAGTGTTCGTGAACGTGTTCTGCAATAAAGATTATAAAACCAATTTCTTCGTCAATATCATTTCTAGACAAAAGATTCCTTTCCGCTTCACACCCTGCAAGAGTTAAATGTCTACCTAAATAGCTAGCCGGAGGACAATATACAAAACTTTAAATTCTTTTGAACCCTAATTGATGCAAATTGCTACGCCAGATGGAGTTAAACGAACCAAACAAGGAGTGACGTTACACAAGATGGCATCGCGTGAAGTAAAAACATATATTTGCTCTCGCAGTTTAAAGAATTCTGAGAGGACAGTACAGATTTAGGTAAAAGCAGTTAATATGAAAGTACTTAACTTGAATAGTATTGTTTCTTTCTCTCGAATATGAGAGTTATTTTATTATTCATTCTTATATATAGTGTGTAGACATGTTAGCGGCGTTGTGTCGGTGGATTATGGCTCCAAAAAATATTTTCCATGGTACTTCCCCTCCATGTAGATAAGGACTGTTTTCCTTCAAAAAGTAGTCTCTATTTCCGTAACTATCCTAAAATAACAGTCAAAGTTATCGACCTAGTGACACAACAGTGCTTTACGAAATCTGCGAAGACTAGCTGATGGACGACGTGTGTATGGAGTGGTGAATTTAATTTGATGAACAGAAATGTGTGATAATATTCGTAATGTACTTATAACATCATTATTCCTAAGTGAAAGAGGTATTAACTAAGACGTCTATTAACTAAGTCGCGATTATACGTGTTACACTGAATGAAATATTATTTACCCGTTTTTATTTTAGCATTGGAATTAATATGAAATTGTTACCTTAGAATACATATCTCGTGCATTATTCTATGATGCGTTTTGGTATTAAACGACTTTTTCTATTTCAATACTCATTTCTGTTTTCACACTATTCAATCCAGTTCTCATTTCCTCCATTCCACTTTTTATGTTCGTCTCCAATTTCTCCTTACTTCAGTACCCATCTCCACCATTCCAGATTTCACAGCCTTCACTTAGTTCCTATCACCTCCATCCCGGCCAATAACTTTTTTCATCTAGTTCAGCTTTCTGTGGCTTCACTTAGTTGACATGTCACTTCACTAATGTGAAATAGTTGAATTTGCCCCGTCACTTTACTTTCTTCGTAACTAGCGGCGTAATGAAATACGCACGATGTAGCATTTTCTTTGTTCACTTCATTCGCAACGGAGTCGAACACAAGACGTCTTCAACCTCCCGTGGAAACAGCACTCTTTGTACGTCACAGTTGTCACAAACTCAATGCAGAATCGCACTTTATGTCGCATCAGAAACGCACCCCCCAACTCACTAATTTGCTTACGAGAGCGGTCGCTTGTACAGCAGCTAGAAGGTGAAACATCCAGAAGATCCTGGTAATCTGACGATAGCGATTCCGGTACCAACCTCCGGATTACCTTGGTCCATAGCCGCTGCGTCCCAATATACAAAACTCTTGAATTCCATAGCTTTGTCATTTTGATCTATTCAGCCCTATAGCCCAATTTCAGATATATAATTCATAAATCATTTGTTTATACTACTGATATAAATATAATGTATGATATCAGAATCATACTAAGATCTTCTATTATACATTTATTTCATAAAACTAGTCAGCGCAGTCCAATCCTTCTCCTAAATCCTGGAAGAGGAAGCAGCCGAATACAAGTTGATAGACTATTAAATAAAACTTAAAGACGGCATTAGAAAACTATCCACTTGTATACGTAATACATATGCTTACATTTACTTAGACATAAGGCAAAGTTTTACAGACAGGATAAAGTTAGTATACCTAAACGAATAAGAAGTGATTTATACTATGCTTTTGATGTTACTGCACATATTAATCTTAGATCTCTCTTCTGCAGAATAAAGAAGTGTGTGAGCAGAAGCATGACTGCCCCCTAACAAGACTCCATAGTTTAAATAAGAAACTCTAAAGCTATAATATAAAATTAAGAGCGAATATGCACTCTTAAAGCACTCTTAAAATAGAGATAGCTTTACTTATTTTTTTTGCAATGAAGTTTATATTGCTATGCCTTTCTAAACCGTATTAAAATGAATGTTTAGAAACAGTATTGACTTTTTGGACAATAGAAAATGTCTGCTAAGACTGCATTTAACATTTTCTGTTTATCATTATTGTTATTAGGTATTATTATTAGTTAATTAATCATAAAATTATTAGCACTACACTATTTGCTTATTTGTCTGTGACCTATTCAAGTTTCTCATTAATTACATTTTTATTTTTATTTGCATCACTGATGGTTAGGTGATAAATATACATAAAACAACACAGGACCATGAACGGAGCCTTGGGGCACTCCACACCTCAGTATTTTAAATTCGGACATTTAGCTGTTAAAGAATACAGATGAATATATTTGGAGAGATATAATAAATGAGAGCAGCGCTTATATCGTTTAGGCTATTAGGTTTACTATATTTATTGTATAAATGGTTCGTATAATACCTATAACTGGAATATAAAGTTTGTTAATTCACACACACTCACCAGTGCCATTATTCAAAGAGTTATATGCTGTCTACAAAAATATATCCATGGCTTTTTTTAATAAATCAGGAAATAAGTGATTAATATGACTGTTTCACCTAGGATATTTTCGGCCTGCGATACGTCAAATTTTGAAAGGGATAAATAGGCAGTCTTCATTTGCTGGTCCTCGGAGCTCCTCTGAATATAACATCGTTGCTTTTAGTAACAAACACACAGCGAGGATAAATATTTGGCCCTTAATGAAACCCATACAACAAGCCTAATGACATTCGTGTTTCTGCAGTAATGGAATTTACACAGTCACGTTCTATAGAACTCGGTCAAAAGGAAATCTGAAATGATTTAACAACTATACAAGCGACTCTATCTCAAGGCAACAAACAATGCTTTGCGGTAACTGTAAGAAAACATTAAATGTTAGGTCAGCGTTACGTCCAGAAGAATATAAGCCTATTACAAGTGTATATACATAAATCTACTAACGTAATAACACGTGCCTAAATGAACTAGTTTTAATTTCTACATCAACCACCTTTGGTAGTTATAGGAAGCGCAATTATCCACCCAAAAATTCAATATTGCGAGTTTTCTAGAAATACATGCTTTTAAGTCATCTGAATCGAAAATGAATACTTAGAAAAAGCTACGCGCGCGCGCGTGAATGAACAACTTAACTAAAACTATATTTTTGTGTTACATTCACACGACTTTCTCTAACCTTCTTCATCAAAAGATTAAAACAAAACTTGTTATTCTATCTGCTTCATGTTAATCCAGATGAACATTTACAGAATTATGTTATTGCTCATTTTCTTGCAGGTATAAAGGAATTATGAAAATGCAGTAGCCTTAAGCGATAGTCAAACAATTTAAGAGCAGTTCCAATGGAATGCCTTTGAAATTCCGTTCTATTTGCATAATAAAGAGAATAAAAACAGCGATGTTTCTGTTAAGAAAATGATAACTATTTGAAAATTCAAACAAATAACAAAGAATATCTGAGAAATGATTAATGCTACAAAAAGTGTATGTTAAATAAACTGTGTGCTTTAAGGAGATCTAAACGTTTGTGTTATAAGATTTTAAATATATCTTACGTTTACCAGTAACGCACAAATCATTAAGAATGAAGAGGACTTCAGAAGCTATTCCCAGAAAATTCAAGATATATTTTATTTGTCATGAAAAATCTCAAACATAGTGCATTCAAATCAAAATTGTGAGAGCAATTTTCGATAAAAAAAACAAATTTTGTAAAAAAAATCCATATAAAGGGTAGTTTGGGTTGGAGATGTTTCGCATCTTTGTCGCAAATATGGAGGATGCTGAGTTTAAATTGCAAGTTAGTTATTTATCCGACTTCTCGTTTTAGATTTCTGCTCCTCACCCCCTCCCACCCACACACACACACACACACACACACACACACATGCACACACAATTTTTTTCATTCAGAGAGCCTCAAAACATTTATTTCCAGTGAAATCTTGTATCGAGGTTTGGGTTGATTACAATAACTCCTCTACTTACCTACTGTAAGCACGTAGTAGAGAAAGTAAAAATCGGGTCAACATCATATTTTGTACCTAAGTCCAGCATCTTCTAAGGATGCGACACAAAGATTTTCAACAAATTCTCACACCTGAAACGGCCCTAATGAGTTTAAGTATAGGTTTGACACACAAATTAGATAAATAAGATGTATATCTTAAAATCTCTATTAATACCCTAGGAATTATCCTATATTTGGTTGCATTTGTCATATTTTTTATTAATACGAAATTATAAAAGGTGCTCAACAACGTACTGCAGTAAAAATAAGATCGCCTCAAAATGTGTAGTTGCGTTAGCCATTTTCGAAATATTTCATATTGAAAGCTTAAAATTTTCCCCAGTGTAAGTGCATCACCTTAGGGATAGCCTGAAATTTTCGAATATGTTTGTTTGTTTTTCTTCATTTCAATTGAAATGAAATATTACAAATACGTTGTCATACTGCGACTGTCTTGTGTCAGTGTATGGTTAGCTTTCTAGGTCTATACCACACCAACCTGCTTCGTCACGTGTCCACAGAGACCTTAGTGCTAGGCAACCGTATATCTGCTTCTGCACGTGCCGGGCAGATTGCATTAGGATACTGCTTTCATTAGTTGTGCACATCATTCGCTATTTGCATTTATTTTCATGTTTACTACTATTTTAGACTTAAGGTGAAACTTTGGGTTGGGTATTAAGTATCCAATCTGGTATTTACCTTGGTGGCTGAGGGAAACTACGAAAAATACCCAGTCAGATTGGTCGAACCTTGGGGTTTAACCCAGGACTTCCCGAATGCGGACCACAGACGTTACCACTGAGTCATCCCGCTCGTTTGCAAGCGCTTTTTACCACGAATAAACAGTTAATAGTTGTTTAATAGTCTGGTACAGAAAGTAGCACTTTTATGAAGTGAATACAGCGTAAGAGACACATACATGTTTATTATAAATGCAGGGATATCAGATTTAAATTAATTGAAGTATTAAATAAAGTAGGAATTATTGGAATTTCTTAAGGGCAAATCTAAATCTCAAAGCCTGCTTATACAACTAGTATTCATATAGTTAATATATTGTGTTTTGTGGGTCAAACTTAGGGACATACTGATACATTTATTGGTACGATTATTACTCTATTATAACATATTGTATTTAGTAGGTTTAGACATAAGATCACTATTTTTGTGTGAGAGTTTGTTGAGCAATTTTACAATTGAAAATCGTCCTCATTGAGCAACGATCTATTTCCTTCTAATTCTAATTTAGTTCTAATAGATTGTTAAAGTAGTCTGAACATATGTGCTTGGCCAAAGACGCACTCTGTTCTTGCTGGAAAATGCCCCACAGCACGTGGTTTCAGATGTTATAGTTCATTGACAATGTACACTTAAAACCACAGTAGAGTGCAAAAGTAAAGTTTTGGTGCGCAGTGTCTTCAAATGCGATTGTCGGATTATTATTTTAAAATGAGGATGGTGAGTCTGCGACTGTAAATTCTGCACGATATCGCGCAATGCTGGAGATTTGGATATTTGCCATTTCTTGATGGCGTTCTTTACATGAAATATGTAAGTTTTGCTTTCAACAAGATGGAGCCACTGGTTACACAGTCCATGTTAGTATTCAGACACTCAGAAGGATTTTTCCCAGACGCCTTATATCACGGTGTGGTGAAATGCAGTGGCCGGTACGTTCATTACATCTAAATAAGGTGTGGGAAAGCAAGGTGTACGAAGAACATCCAGCAACCATCTTGGAGCTAAAGAGGGAATTCGCGTGACAATACAGGTGATCCCGCAGAACATTCTAATAATGGGCCGGCCCTCGTAGCCGTGGTCCCTGGAGTGGTCGCTCCGGCGCTCCGCCAAGCTGAGGGTCGCGGTTCGAGTCCCGCCACGGGCATGGGTGTTTGTATGTGTATGTGTGTTGCGGGAATAAGCGGTATGAAAACAGTAAAACACAGTAGCATAAACTGGAAACAACAAGGGAACTTCAAAAAAAAAATAAATAATGCATTCGCTTTCCACCAGGATGGAAGTGTGCGTAAAATCAGGGTGGGCATCACGAGGATACTACATTTTACAAGTGACCCATATCATCTGAAACTCCTGACAATTATGTATTTTCCAACATGACTAGAATTGTCTCCGACCAAGCACACACTGTTCAGACTACTTTAAAAACCGTCAGATGCCTATGCCCCACTGTGAATAAAAGATATTTTCAGAGTCTCAGAGTAAATTATTCAAGATAAACTGAAAGAATTATACATTAACGATTTAATTTTCTTTAAGGAATGGGTGAGATTAAACGATGTGAATTTAATTACGGAAGATTTTATGCTTGCGTTTTGATATCAAAAATTGTGCATGTTAATGTGATTTGTTTAGCCTTAGTGTCAAATCGAGTTGAATATGGTTTAATTTTCAACTATAGTTTGTTGTTTTACAGTCGAAAGCTTTAAAAATCGTTATTGTGGTTCTGTTTCTTTATGTTAAACTGCACTATGGATACTTGGAGAATATTGATATTTCAAGAGTTTTTAAGGTTACCACCTTTTCATAGAAATATGAGATATGTAGCAAATACAAATCAAATGTAGTATTACGGTTTGTATAAGTCAACCTAATAAAAGTATAATATGTTTGGAGTGTTATAATATTATTTCACTGTTGTTTCTAAGACTACCATGCTGTATACATACGTAAAGTTAATCTCAACAAAGACTTTACTGCGGGTTTAAAAAACAAAGGAGTTTTAGGATTTATTTTTTATTTACAATTCGAGGCCTAACTGGAGTAATTCTTGCTAAATGATACAATTCCCCAATTAAACATACTATAATTGTTTGAAGAAAGAGAATTTCACTTTCTTTCAAGAAACAAGGTTATGTTGAAAGAAATATTTTTGACGCATTTGTGCTAAAATATAATTTTTATGAGACCGGGCGTCGTTTTCGTGGACAAGCGCTTGTCATTCTCTGCTAATTGGCGCTGATTGGTTGAAGAGAGGATCTCTCCAACGAATCTGCGGAGTCAGAGAGCATCTGGATTGAGAGGGTTGATGCCCAACGTATGATAGCCAAACTTGAAGCAGTTGCAGCCCCTCATACGATACAAAGTTTCCGGTGGCCTTCGCCTCACGTTTACCTTTCGGTAGCCTTTGCCCCCACGTTCAAAAATAAACTTTGTATTTTAATGTTTATTTAAATATTACATATGTATGCCTTGGCTGTGTCAGTATTAATTTTCAGAACACGTATCTCTTAGCAGGGCTGGTGTGGCTAATGAACGAAGGCTTACACAAATTATAATTTTTTACTTCACTCCTTTTGTTAATCCTTCATACGATTAAATAACACTCCACTGTATATCATGCTTTAGAGCTGTGAGATTATTGTTCAATTGCACATTTTAACACGTAAACTTTATATTATTCTCGCCGTAATGAGTTATTGACTCTCACTCTAAATACGTATAAACTCGAACTGCTCGGGAACGTTTCCATGTAACCTCTCCTCCTGAATTTGCACTTTTCCTCTATTTCAAGTCTCTGATTGGCTAATCCTACTCCAATAGAATACTTTCATTTAACTTAAACTTTTCTAGTTGTTGATTGGCTATTTATAAGCCGTTTTAAATATTACATTATTGTTCCAAGAATTATTAGTAGCATTATTAAACTTTCCAATTTATTGTTGTCTCAAGGTTACCTTATTGTTAGCAACTTTCGGCTTCTACTTTGTAATTCTGTTTGCTACGGAAAGCAGCTTGATGCTATACTCACAGCTCCTACATTGTTAAACTACGTAATACATTCACAAACATTTTTATACATGCACATAATAATATAAACATAATACAATGACTGAAACATACACTTTATACATTAGGTTATACAGATATTGCTTTAAGGCGGGCTGTTATTATATTTTATATTATACAATTAGACTGTTATCATTTAAGTGTTAAAAATACTGCCTCAAAGAGTAACGAGAATCGTCGCGAAGCTTCAAAACCTATATTCCCTCGGCAAATTAAGAAATTTCTGGAAAAGCTCGAACGAGTATTAAGGGAGATTAAACGCTGAGCCACTAGTTTGTTGGTGTGATGTGTAGTAATGTGTGCATTCTGCAAGCATTAGATTGCGATAGAGCAAGAATAAAGGAGCCCTGTGTTCGACAATCCCGTGAGCGACCGGAGGAGAAAGGAGGCTTCTTCGCGCGTGGTTCATTACACCGAACGCACAAAGAAGAGAAAAATGAATTGACAGAGAAAAACTGAATCAGCGCACATATTATGACACAACTGCTTAAGTGCAACTTTAGCGAACAAGGAAAGGTTTGAAAGTATGATACGAAGTCGGGATTTTTCTACTTCCGAGATGCTTCAATATACTTAATCGACGATAGTGAAAGACTGCTCAAAATGATAGCTAGAGTAACAAGGCCATCACCATTAACCTTGGTGGTGAACTGACGATCGATGCCCCATCTGGTTGCTGATCTTAAAACATCAAGTAAAGGAACTATTTTTACAAACGTTTATCTGGAATAACATAAAGTAGATAGAAAAAAGAAGTTTCGTAAGAATGGTTTATAGAAGAGACAAAAGTAAACTATAGTGGATAGATAAAGTCATGTGAATGTACACCTGGGCTTTTTTTCCGCCTAGATTCCCTTGATTTGCCTTTTTATGTTTAATCTTCACTTCTCTTAAGGTCCGCCCTATTTGCAAAGAGCAGACCGCATTGAAGACAGAAGGAAAAGAATGAATGTTTGAAGATGGTAAGCCTTTTGTATTACGCTCGACTTTTGTTCCAACGCTCAAAGTCACTCAGCATCAAACGTGAAATAGCTATGTATATACCACAAAGGTTTAGCGAGGTATAACATTCCATGGTATTTATAACCCCTCTGCTTGGACCCCTTTATACACCTGCATATATTATTCCATTTAGAAGCGCGTGACTACGGCACGTGGGCACGTCTGGTAAAAGAACCCCTCACATATGAAAATAGAGCCAGAACTTTGCATGCAGATGTCGGCGGGTGCATACTGCAATCAAGGGATTCTAGGATTCTTCTGCAGGAAAAAGAGACTAGCGCGTTGTTGCATACCAAGATGCTTTCGGCTTTCTTACGAGACATGAGTAGATTGAGCAATCAGGTTAAGTTATGCTAGACGTAAAATATGGAGTATCTCATTTTTAAGTGAGATAATTTGGTAATTTTTTTTACAGAATAATAAATTATTGGTAAACCGACACTGTATGCTGTTTAAATTTTAGAGCCCTATGGCAGTAGGAAGAATTCTAAATTACATCACGTTCAACTGCATATGGCAAGATTCCTGCTAATTTTATTCATTTTTTCTGCATATTACTTTTATTAAGTTTATTCAGATTCAAACACTCTAACAGGCTTCATTTTCACTTTACCTACATACCTATATAAACTAAAAGGAAAACTTGTCTTCCACCCAAAAATTCGATAATTCGGAAACGCATTTCTGAGGCCCTCTGAACCAAAAAAAAACATTTTTAGAATATGTCCCATGTTTCTACGTGTGTGTTTGTTTTAAAGAACACTATATTCTAAAACGAAATCTTCGATAAATACCAAACTCGTTAATAGAGTTCGTATCTTCCTAAGATGCGACACAAACATTTTCAAGTATATCCCCCACCTCAAAATTCCGTTTACATGGGAAAAGTCGATGTTCTAACTTTTCAAAAAAAAAATGGCTGTAGCAACCTTGATTAAAACACCACATACTAACATGGCAAATAAAATGTATATCCTGAATTTTGCTGTATACTCCTCGTGTCGGTAGCATAACTCGCAGTAGGTACGCATGTTTATACATTAACATATGAATTAATATATTATCTCTGATGATTAACTTACTGTTTAAGTTGTTACTATTAAATTGTTAATTAAGTTGTGTTTACTTCTTGCCACGGCTGCTGTTGTATGGGCTTTTTGTAGAACATGTGTAACTTATCAGGGTCTGGTACGGGAAAGAAAGTATGTGGTAACAACACTAACACAAGATTAAATAAGTGGAACAACACAATACTTTAATGAGCACCCGCATTTTCTGCTGTAGTAAGAAGGTACACACTTACTTTAGTAATAAGCGAGGTTGTTGGAGCTGTAGAAAAGTCGCTTAGCAGTCAACGGATAATTAACTATAGAGCTGTTTATCATATGTGCCTAAACTATACCTCTTTTCCCTTCTAATAAATTGCACTTTTAAATTAATATATTTTTAACGTTCTCATACATTATGTTAGGTAATTAGTAACTCCTGCTTCGGAGAGCTTACGCGTATTTTCTGCACATCGCAGCACTTTATACTCAACTGATTTTGGCTTGGGGACGCTATAACTAACTTTCCTGAACTTAAACATTTCTTTAAAATCTTACTGACTGCGATCCTTCAGCTTATAACATTCTCGAAAACTTAACAGGCTATCACTCGCTGTTTCCAGACATGTGACTTCTCTTCAAAAATATTCGTTGAGCTAGCTTGTAATTTTCTCCTACACAACGACTCAAGGTTCTGTTATTGTGTCATCCCTCTACAAGTCGGTTTGCCTGCACCCTAATTCTAACAAAAATGTTGTTTTTCTGATTTTAGCAAGAGTTCTACAGCTGCAGCTAAACTCCTACACATGCGTAACACGTATACTTTAACATCTAATTACATAACAAGTATTTTGTTTATTACTATTATTTTACATTATTATTAATATGTTTATATATGTGACCTTAGTTACTGTCTCAATATTATGTGAATACCCCAAGAAGTCTTCTACATTCGGAAGGAATTTTGTATAAGGCGTAAGGGTTAAAAAGAACAAAAAAGTACTACACGAAGTGCGTATATCTCTTTAATACATACTATATATTTCCAATAACATTTTGAGTCCTTAGTCATTTTCTATATATAGGTTATTATTGATTTTAAATGTTCAATACTTGTCATTCCTTAAAGCTCTGTCGCTATTCAGTTGTTTCTCGCGGTATTCTTGGAAAGAGTATGAATTTTAAGGTCAGCATGTATGGACTAGCTGTTAACATTTGAATATCCTCAGTGTACCAGTAACGAAATGTAAAGCTTAAATATTTCTTCAAAGGTTTAGCTGGATTAACACAAAGTAGATAGAAAAGTAAGCCTTCGTAAGAATAGTTTGTAGAAACTATATGAAAACAAATGATTGTGTTAGAGAAATGTATAAGATGTTTTTTTCTTAAAAAGAGGATCATTGTGAAGTATTAGTCAATATTGTATAAAGTAATATTAGTAAACTTATACTATACAGTGTGCACCATTTAAGTTGAGATTGGAGACCCAATTCTTTATCAGCATTTATTTTGATTTTTTGGTCATCCTGAAGTTTACATTTTAATTATACCAGGATTCGGTATAATATCTCGAAAACTAAGCGTTGTAGAGAGAAACGTCTTGAATAAAAGTTGCTTGATATTATGGGGTAAAGAAAAAGCCATTAGCCATGTTTTGTTTGGAGTACGTTGTGCGAACACTGTGTAAACAGACATTGTCTTTAACAAAATCTCACATGAAGAAGTCAGAATAAGATTAATTCAGGAGTATTTGCGGCCAAGATATTGGTCCGTTACGACCACACCGCATACGATGCAATACGGTGATTAGAAAATGACGAACCTTGTATATCCAGTGAGATTGTGCACCATCTTACTGGAATTCAATGTTTATATTATGATCCTCAATTTGCGGCAACAGAAACACTGGAACGTATCCAAATAACATCCACAGCGTACTGTCTTTGATGCAGAGAAGAATTGTCTCAACTTCATCGTGGCTTGCTCCACACCATACGCTAACTTTTGGGTTTAATATTTCAATTTCGTGGGAGGTATCAGGATTTTCCCTTTAAAAAATAATGCAGTTTTTTGTGTTTAGTTTTAAGCAAAATATTATCATATTATATTATGTGTGGTGAGAGAGAGAGAGAGAGAGAGAGAGAGAGAGAGAGAGAGGGCGGTGAGCATCATAACTGAAAAACGAAGTTCAGATGAATATCAAGCTTGGTATTACGTCCAGCACCTTCCTAGGATGCGTCATGAAGATTTTCACGAAATTGCCATGCCAAACTATGTACCACTAAACATGGTTTTGGTATGTTTTATTTTCTCAAAAATTGCTCAAAAGATTTTAACTCTTCATCTTTCTCTTCAAGGTTAGGCTATGAAGCCCGTTCCGACGCAAAGCATTTTCCCATCTGGTTCTGGCTATTGAACACCGTCTTTTGTTTTAAGATATATATTTACAAATTTATTATATACATAATACAAATTGGCGTCTACATCACCACTTTCTTCCTCACTTCAGGATTTATGCCAAAGCTTCCTTCACTTTCATAGATACTGTAGTCCTTTCCATGGCCTGTGCTATACAGACATAATATCCATTTTCTATACATTTAATATCACTAAAACCAAAATGTTTCAGGAGGTTTTTAAGATTGCAAAATAATCAAACCTAGCGCACTCTTCTTAAAATCAGAAGCATGGATATGTAATAATTTATAATTCAGTCTTCATAGTGAGTGAAAAAATGTAATATACATTGCTCTACTTCATACCTGTATTAAGCAGAAGCACAGCATTCCATCCAAAATTTCAATGCCGGTATTTAACGGAAATACAAATTTTGGTGCTCCTGAATTTAAAAAAAGGCACTCTTAGAAAAGGATGTGCGTGCGTGGATATGTGCGTGTGTGCGCCTGAAGGGCGTAACTCAAAAACGAAACGTCTGTTAAATGCCTAAGTTGATATTGAAGTTCAGCATCTTCCAAGCATGCTATATGAAGATTTTAAACAAAATTACCCTCTTCTCAAACCATCCTTTACATGGAAAAGTTTCATCATCCTTTATTTTCTCCAAAATGGCTCTAAAGAGTTTTGTTAAAATACCATATGCATATGATATTTTCACGACAAACATAATGTACATATTGAATGTTCTAGAAATAGCCACTGAAGCCTTCTTGATTCTGAATGATTTTTTTATATCCACTAATGTAAGTGTTAAGACAAAATCTCAATGCAGAAAAAAATGTAGATTTCGTTGAAGATTACAGTTTATGTGAAATGCAAATATTTGTGATGTTTTGTGATAGTTTTAATTACTGGTTTAAATTTGAATACACACTTTTCAACGGGTAAGGCTATTCGATTTTTGTCGTGGTAAGTTAAAGAGCATGGAATTTAAAAGTGATGGTACAACGATCAATTTTTCAAAAATCTAACTATCACTTTAGCATAAGCGTTTGTCTTATACCTACATACAACGAATTATATAAATGTGCAATGAGGGTTTTTTCTCGATTAACAAGAAGTAGAGAGAACAATAAGCTTTGTTAGAATAGCTTGTAGAAGAGTGAGAAGAGAAACTCATTTAAATTCAACACATCAGATTTTCTAAACAAACGATTTCAACATAAACGCACAAATGAGGGAACTACATGACGAGATAGCAAAACGAAAAAGAGAGACCTTGGCAGACATCACAAAAGGCAAGAATAGCTGTTAGTTAGCAATATAATTACAGATTCAACAGCAAACACCTCAAAATTGTGACAATGACTGCAGATGAATAATAGTGAGGAACATATGATCACTACTATGAACATTTTCAATTATTTTTCTCTGTTATTTCAAATGCACTAAGACTGCGTCAAAACTTTGATAAGCGATAATATAATAAACAGGCCTCGTTCTCATAGTTGACAAACTAAAGACTGTGTATCTCAATGTTGTTGAGTATATCCCGAAGCGTCATAGATTTCCCAAAACGTGTTTGGTAATACGTGAGTTCCAAACGCAAACAACTTCCTCAAAGGGAAGCTTTCCATAATGTACCGGAAAACTAGTAGATACGCTCTATTTCCTATTCGGACTAGCTTTAAATTCGAGTAAAATAGTTTCTGCTTCTCGCTATTGTAAAAACTGACCCAACAGCAATTAATTTCCCACTAAAACCCTGACACAATTAGAGAAACAAAAAGTGAGATCGTGTGTTGGCTGCATGGAGGGTGAAACATTCAGAAGAGAAACTGCTAGTTGAGTGCTGGTGCCAGGCAGCACGTAAATATTTTTTGTGCTCCGGTTTAAGCTGACTGAAATACTATTTCAATGAACGTACATCAGGTCGCGACTGCGAGTGGAAAAATAATTTCAAGAGGGGAATTTCTGGTGGGAATTTTTGTGAAAGCTAGATTGATATCTAGTACGGTATTCTTAAAACTAGTTTGGTTTGATACCGCAGTAGACATACAGGGCAATTCTTTAGTTAAAAGTAAATGTTCTTCCCTACATATTACTTCGGTTTACAGGATCCAAACATTCTGACAGATAACGTAGAGTTTATACTACCACAAGGGTGATACATTTCAATGCAAAGAAGTGGTTTAAGATTGTAATAAACTGTGTATTTCTGCCCTTTACATGTTTCATCTTTTTCCTTCCGCTCTCCCATTATCATACCACTCATTGTCATGTCTTTCTCCTCCTTACTTTCTCTAATTTCGTTTGATGAGAGTGGTCAGACACAATGCCAAAGAAGTTCCTTGGACAGTAGGCAAACTGAAAAACAAACTAGGGGGAACAGTTAAACCTCGTGTCTCCTCCAATGGTAAACCTGGACTAGCCACTTGCTTGAAAAGCTGATTACGTTTTCACAAAAGATGGGCGGAGGCCAACATTGTCTCACTGATCCGCAGTAAGTTAGTTGGGGAGTTTAGGGTAGTGAGGCATGTTGCTATGGCAGCTCAACTAATTAGAGCAGCAGCACATTGGGCCGAAGTTCCGTGGTCCAAATCCCGATTATGACTTTGAAATCTCCAGTCTGATTGTCCCTTTCCAACTTCAGCCTGCACACAGCATGTGTGCTGAAGAAATTATCAATATTAATTGACCTTACTGGTGTTCTATAAAGCCGGGAGTTAAAGTTTTTACAAGTACTTACGAGCAAGTTGCTTTACGTATGTTAACTTAAATTTGAGAATGCCTTGTGATTTACCAGCAAACTTTTGAGTTACTTAGGCAATTCAATGTTGTGCTGGTATATTCCTTGGTAATTCAGATGGTTAGAGCAGCTGCACCTAAGTCAGAAATGCGTGGTTGAAATCCTACTTATGGTATATTGTATTTTTCAGTCCGATTCTACATTTCAAATTGTATTTTTCACGCGGCATGTATGATAGGACAATTTTAATTTATAATGGTTAGCGAGTGGACATTTAAAGGTTGATATCTGAAGAAGTAATTTTATTTAGCCCCACATTGGGCGCCAATTTGAAGAAGGTGCTTTGTTGTATTTTAGAAGGAGTCATATGATATTTCAACTGTTGGGGAGCCGAAATTGTAGTTGCAACCGCATGTATAGTAAACAGTTTACGGTAACCTTCGCCCCAAATGTACTTTCAAGTGGCCTTTGCCCAAGTTTAAAAAAAATATTAATTTTATAATTTCACTGTTTCTTTTAATATTAAATATTTATGTTTGCCTCGGCTGCGTCAGTATTATTGTTAGAGACACGTTTCTCTTAGCAGGGTTGTGGTGCAACTGAAGAATGTAGGCTTATACAGATTATAATTTTACTTCAGTACATTTATTAATCCTTGACACCATTTAAATAACACTTCACTGATATAGACAGCTGTGCGATTTTTTTTAATAATTACACTTTTCAACACGTATACATATTATATTTCTTGAGGACACCTTTGCGTCTAGTTATTAACGCTGTCTGCAGGTAACTGAACTCTACATTTGTAAAATTTTCTCCTTTTCTGTTTCTGATTGGATAATCCTATTCCAATAGAATACCTTCATTTAACTAAAGCTTTTTCTGATTGTTGACTGGCCGTTTTATAAACTGTCACTAAAATTACATTATTGCTTCCAAGAATCAGAAGTAGTATTGTTAAACTCTCAAACTCATTATTGCCTCAAGATTACCTCATTGTTAGCAACTTCTAACCTATTATTCTCACAGCTCCTACATTATTAAATTAAGTAATACATTAAAATAACTTTATTACACATGGATACAATAATATAAAAATTTACAAGGACTGTAATATACACTTTTTATATATAGTTACATACACATATTGCTTTAAAGCGGGTTGTTATTGAATTATATATTATATAACTAGACTGAAATCATTTAAGTGTTAAAAATACTGACTCCTCATATCACATGCTATTTGCATTTTTCCCTAAACACGTATTTTTAAAATATGTTTTAATATTATTAATGAAAGATTTTATTGTTGATCTTCATAAGCAATTTAATAATTCCGGTTAGTATTGTTTTCCAATGGCACTCATTTGGATAAAAACAATTTTAGTTATAGAAAATTATGATTCCTCATTATAAAACTTTAAAAGAAACAAAAATAAATATCTCAAAAAGTAAATTACTATTCATAAATTTATAATGCGCAATTCTATATACGAGAGATATTATATATAGGCAAGAAAAATACATTTATAGGTCTACCTCAGATAATATATGTACCTATTAATTATTTATAAAATACGTAACATCTTGGAACTTAATTGTGTTGAACTGAAATTGTGTACATAATTTATACTTATCACAAGAAATTTCTTCAAAATTTAAACTAAATAACCTGGTCTACCTCATGTTTTTCAACTCCGCCGCGCCTTATAGCTGGCCCAATCTAATAAGCCGGTTAGAACCCCAGTTTTCCAGGACAGCTCTTGAGTTTCATATACAACATAGTCGCAAAGGAAATTATAATAACGGTGAGAACAAATGAAATACGTGCTAGTAAACTGATCGTCTGTGCCAGGTAGATAGATGGATAGACCCTTTTGAGTAGGAATGAAAATCTGATGCAGCTATCTCTGTTGTCATCCATTTAGAAACGTTGTGTTTGCCATTGTATTCTGTATTATCTCGTTTCCGTACACAAACGCTAAGCCTGGGAGAAGCGGTGGGAAGCGAAAAGCTTGCTATGTACTCTTAGTAATAATTGATCATCATGGGAACGGGCTGCAGATAATGACGTCAAACTAACTGAAGGAAGTAATCGGAGAATGGGAGGGATGAAGAGAATGCTGAAAACGCTTCTCGAAAACACGTCCTTTTTAGATATATAAAAATGAAAAGGTTGTGTGCACCTGACGATTCCGGGGCCCTCGGTGTTTTTCTTCTCTTTTTTCCTTTTAGACACGGCTGTGACCCATTTCAACAGCGGCGTAGTTATCCAAAATTCAGCTGCTTCCATTAACTAGAGATTTTTTTACATCAAGTTCAAAATAAGATGAAATCAACATATTTTCTTTTTCTACTGGTTAGTTACCTAAAAACTTTAATCCGAACTTTTAACAGTTCCAGCGGAAACACTGAAAGTTTTAATAAAATGTAACATTTTGAGTGATTTTTATGCTTCGAAATTGTTCTATATCTACAATACTAATTAATATACACATAGACATATATAATGCCTATATATAGTACATAAATACATAGTATTAAGTGCGATGGTATGTGATTTAAAACTAGAAAGTGTATTATTCATTGCTGACGATCAGCCTTGCAGAAGATGAATGCGATATAAAGTATATCGACGACTGAAAGTAAAGATTTCTTAAGTGCCATTGACGACTCTTTCAGGAGACACAAATAAATGATGTTCTCTTTTCTATTCAGTTAATTTCTAGAATCTTGCGTTGTTGTTATGTTGTGGAACGTATCATAGTTTCACAGGCAGATGCGTTTATTCCTTGAAACTAATGGTTTATTGTAAGAAAAAATCCTTAATATACCCATCTGAGAAATTTCTAAAATCCACAATTTCAGTGTGATTCATTTGAAATTTTAATAGAACAATCAGAGTATATTGTACAATATGTACATTGAAATTAATATACTTTAAAATTACTTCCTGATACATTAATTTTCCTTTTTATATATTATCATGTTTACTGTTTTGAAAAGCTGCTCCACAGGATGTAACTCTATAGGATGCATCTGTAACATAGCTGTGAACATGAAAGCTCAGAGATAAAGAACGAGCACAGATGTGAAGGACGAGTTCTTAAAGGAATTAAGGAAAAACATTATGGATAGCATTGAATTGTGACAATGTATCGAAGGGTGAAAGCAAGACACAAGATTGGATGCTAGAAATGGCGCCGTCAAAATATCCAAAGACTGTTACGTGTGTACAAACATTTATGCGGATTCATAGACTTGTAGCCTTAAAATTATACAATTAATCATTTAACTTCAGCTCATTAACAACTAAAGTTCTCGTAAAGATTGCACTTTATATCGTATATACCACTTTTGAACAGAACCAGTAAAAGTACGGGAAATATACAGGTGCAATTTTTAATTTGAGACTGTACAATATCTCCAAAACTAAGTGATGTAGAAAGGAATGTCTTGAATAAAAGTTGCTTCATATTAAGGGGGAAAGTAAATGCCATTTATCGTGTTTTATTTGGAGGACGTTGTGGTGGTCATTTCAGGGTAGATCTAAAATTTTCCCCCATAGTATCGAGCAACGTTTATTAAATAAATGTATTTCTACAACGCTTAGTTTTGGAGATATTGTATAGTCTCAACGTAAATGGTCCACCTGTATATAAATGTAACTACATTATTTAATAGGAGTTAGTCGGAGTGCCAGTTTCTTTCCAATCTTCTGCCTGGTGGAGCAAAGGGGAAGAGAGTCGATGATGATTGCAAGATTGGAGAAATTGCCTATAGGTGGCGCGAAGGACAGTAGCGACCTTCAGAAGTCGTGTGTCAGCAATTAATTGTCATTGCGCATAAACCAGGGAGCTCCAGTCTTTGATTTTAAGTAATGGTTTTGCAGCCGTTGAAATCTGTACATCTGTGTACGTGGAGCAGATGCCCATATTGAGCCATATTAATCTAATGAGGCTTTTTATGTCTGAATGCTAGTGTTAATTTCCCAGAAATTGAGTATTACACTTGTGTAATTCTGCGTGTTATAGTTAATACTAAATTGGAGATGTGATTGTCCACAAACGTTTTGATGATGAAAAAGACAGAGATATCTCATTGATTCCAATATGGGGTATCGGTACTTCCTGCTATGGTAACAGGATCATTATTAGGCGCCACTTGTGAGTGAATTTTACAGTTTGGGTTTGGTAGGATTCATATTTGCACGTGAATGTTTGCACCATTAATGAACCCTATTGCAGAAGTTTTGGAATTGAATTACTGAGATTCCCAAGTTCCTTCAGTTATGACTGCCACATTGCCAGCGAGGTGTGTAACTGTTAAGTTCTTTGTTGCGAGATATCATAAATACCATACGGGCGTTTTAAGGTGAGGCTATCCGGCTGTATTCGTAGCGGCTGTACTGCAGTGACCTCAGTACATTTCCGGTGTGCAACTGGCAGCGCATGCCGCGTTCAAGGTTATCTTTATCAGCTGTGCATCAATCGTTACGTTTTGTTCATGCTGTAAATAGAGTAGACATTATGCATCTCAAAGGTGAAAGTTTTTTTAAGGCAGCTGTGTTGTGTGCGATTTGTTTAAGGGTGTTAATGTCTTATTAGTCCACTGCAATATCTGACAACAAATTCACCGTTGTACAACGAATTTTTATGTACGATACATATGTAAAAACCGAATCATGTAGACAGACATGCATACAATTTCAGGTTAAATTTCTTGGTATTCCAGTTCCAAGTAGAGAAACTGTTAGACGTCTGGTTAATAAGTTTGAGACAATGGGATCGCTAAACCTAAAAAGAGAAAAAAAAATCTTGTAATGGAGGGGAAAATTTTACGAAATTGGTGCACCTATTTGTAGTAAACCCTAAAAAAGGAGAAGTTCATAGGAATAGTCCCTACACCATAGACGTACTTAAGACAACATAAAAATAGAAATGATGTACATTACACAAGATGAGCTTATGCGTGTGAATGGAAATTTCATTCGAAGATGCCAAGAATGTCCTCGCGCAGATGGACACCACTTATAACAAGGTTATACTCATTTTGTGCATGTTACCATCCCTCGTGAGTAAGCACAGCGAGAGTTATGGAACGAAAAATCCCGGTGCAATAGACAGTGTGCGGAGCATACGTACGCGCGATCCATGGCCTCGCCATAAAACGATCGCATTGTATAAACTATAACTTACTCGTATAAATGTATGCAAAAGTGATCCTAATGCTCTTCCTTGTACGAGAGGCACTGTTTTTATTTTGAGCCTTTGCAACCCTCAATGTTGTAGGTGCCATCTAACGTTTCCAATGCAAAGTTTGACATTTTTTACCATAATCTACTTCAAACATTTTGTCAATAGAGCGTCATTTGTTATGTTTACACTAACTTTAAAATTGTGTGTCTACAAAAACATGGAATTACCTAGTGAAAATGCTCATGCAATGATTTATTAAGACTTTCGACGTGGAGTATCAAGACAAGAGTGCATCAATCAACTAACTTCCACATTTGGCGACGAATCTCCAATCCTTTGCCACTGGAAAACGCTGGTATAACGAATTTAATTATGGCCGCCGTTCGCTCAATGATGAAGTTCGTGAGGATCGTCCAAAATCAGTTGTTTTGCCAGAAAACATTGATGCTGTGCAAAAACTAATAATGAAAGATCATCATGCAACATATTGTGAGATTGAGGCAAACCTAGGCATTAGTTCCACCAGCATATATAAAATATTGCATGATTATTTAGCCGTGAAAAGGGTTTGTTCTCGTTGGATCCCACATAATTTGACGCAATTTCAAAAAGATGCTCGTGTCGATTGGTGTACAAAATTGCTCAAGAAATACAATGGCGGTGCCTCAAAAGACGTACATAAGATTGTAACAGGTGACGAATCATGTATATATGCGTATGAGCCGCAACGTAAACAGCAGTCGACTGTATGGATGTTTCAAGATGAAGCAAATCCAACAAAAGTTGTTCACTCGAAGCACTTCGAAGCAAATGGTCGCCTGCCTTTTCAGCAAAACTGTCCATGTGGCAACAGTGCCTTTAGAGGAACGTAAAACGGTCAATGCCAAATAGTACACAACCATTTGTTTGCCGGAAGTCTTCGGTGAAGTAAAGAAAACCAACAAGAATCGTAGGATCGTTCTTCATCAAGACAATGCGAGCGCACACACATCTCGTCTAACAACACAGTATTTGAAGGCTCAAAAAATCGAATTGACGGGTCATCCGCCATACAGTCCTGATTTGGCACCCAATGACTTCTTTTTGTTCCCGAACATCCAGTATAAAATGCGTGGACAACGATTTTCGTTGGCAGAAGAAGCCGTTTATGCCTTCAAAAACCATGCTTCGCATGTGTCTCAAGGAGACTGGAATAAATGCTTTGACAAATAGTTCAAACGGATGCATAAGTGTATTGATCATAACGGCGAATATTTTGAAAAACAATAAAGTAGTTTTCAATCAGAAATTACTTTGTTTTAACTATTAGGCTCAAAATATAAATAGTGCTCCTCGTAGTACCTCAGTGGGAAGTGGAACGTGCTGTCTCATATCAAATGGAGAGTCGTTGAATATATGACTGTATGAGTTTATAATAGGTGCCAAAAACTTGATTTTTAACTCTGTATTGCATTACTTCATGCCAAACCTTGTCAAAGGTTTCTTCGGTATTAAGAAACAATCTGAGTGCAATTGATTGCTATCCAAAGCCGTTAACTGCAGTCAGTGATGTGATTTAACTGCTGCAGACCTGAGTGATGTGCTGAAAATCAAACTGTGTGGTGAGGATAACTATATCTACCTGAGATATTAGTCGGGGTATTAAAATGCTTCAAAAATCGATATTCCTGAACATTTCTGTCACAGCTAACCCAATTTTTTTTAAACATGGTATGTAATATTTACAAAAATTATCTAAACAAACAGCTTATGTTTTAAATACCTATGGGTATTTTAAAATCATCACGAATAATAATTGACATCACCCCTTAATGCACTAAGCCATTGTCATGTTCGTTATTATTGTAAGCGTAATTGTGTATGACATATATCGTGTACATAAATCAAATAAAATTACAAAGATTGTAGCTTTTTATCAAAATTAATTCTACTGCGGTGCACATGTTTTATTTAACTTGAGTCTCAAATACAATCGGTTTTGCAATACTCATTGGGATATTGAAAATCGGAGATGTAATAAAGGCGGGAGGGTGGCACCAACCTGGAGAAGTTTGAGTTTCCTGCGTAGTGAATCCAATTGTTTCGCTTATTAAAGTTTTCACAACACAATTAAATTCTATGAAATGAACCATGGTTCAAACTCCAACTTCCTTGACAATAGAACCGCCTCTAGGACCGACAAACGTAATTGCAGATACATAGATAGCTTTGGTTGAAGCACAAAATACTTCCCTTCTGCAGGCGAAACCGTAACCACCTGCGTGTTAGAGGAACCACATTCGTCACTAAGCGTTCTGGATAATCTAACTAGTGTCTCTCAATTGTGTTATGTCTGTCCCCACACTCTTTCCCTCTTTGGTCCCCGAGGCTAACCGCCCCCTTCTCTTTTCCGATATCGCTTCTCTCTTGCCCTCGTTTAGCGTCCTCAACCAAGCTGCTTCTTTCTAAATCCCGATAACATAGCTACATCTAGCAGCTGTCTTCCTTAAATATATTACAGTATGGTCGAGTTATTATCCAAAAACAGTGAGTAAACGGGATCATCGGCTTATTTGAAAATAAATTCTAAAATTAAAAATTCCTATACCAAACCTTCGTCAGAAATAAAGGTTTTGAGATTTACTGAACAAAAATTATGATGTAAACACTCACACGGATTTACCAAAACAAACTATGTATTATAGGATTCATACAGTAATTCTTTTACCCATTTTACGTTATTCACGATATAACTTTACCTTGGAATTATTTTAACTTTGGTAAAAAGAGCTTAGTTACTTACAGCATTCGGAAACACCTTTCAAATCTTAATGGACTATAATTTAATAAACGTTTAACGCTAAAAAATGAGGCAGTATTTTTAACACTTGAATAATTTCAATTAAATTGTATAATATGTAAATTCAATAACAGCCCACCTTGAAGCAAAATGTATGCAATAATTTGTAAAAAAAAAATTGTATGTAACAGTCATTGCATATGATTATATTATTGTAAATGTTTAATCATGTTATGTGAATGCATTACGTAGTTTAATAGTGTAACAGCTGTGAGAATAATAAGTTTAAAGTTGCTAACAATGAGGTAACAATGAGGTAACCTTGAGGCAATAATGAGTTTGAATGCTACTAGTCATTATTAGAGCAACGATAATGCAAATTCTGCGACAGTTTCAAAATAGCCAATCAACAGCCAGAAAAAGCTTTAATTAAATGCAGGTATTCTATTGGACTAGGATTGGCCTATCAGAGACTTGAAATACAAACGTTTACGGATTTGGACGGTTGAAACATGTTCAGTTGCCTGCAGACCTTGGTAGTGACTGGATGGAAGCTGTGTTCTCTAAAGAAATATTACGTATTCCTGTGAATCGTAAAATAAGTATACGCGTTAACGAAGTGCGAGTTTTAAATTAAAGAATCTCACAGCTCTTGATATCAGTGTAGTGCTATTTAATTTGTGTCAAGGATTAATAAAAAGAAGTGCATTTAAACTTAAAATCTGTGTAAGCCTACATTCTTGTCGCACTACACCTTGTCTAAGAGATACGTGACTCTAAAGCAATACTGACACAGCCGAGGCAAACATAAACATAAATAATATCTATAGAAGCAGTTTAATAACAAAGTTAATAAATATTTTTTTTTTAAACTTGGGGTGTAAGAACAAAAATACAACAACTTCAAGTCGGCTTTACATACGTAG
The DNA here is from genome assembly GCA_030765065.1 of Deroplatys truncata. Taxonomy (NCBI): domain Eukaryota; kingdom Metazoa; phylum Arthropoda; class Insecta; order Mantodea; family Mantidae; genus Deroplatys; species Deroplatys truncata. Next base: position 64,962,041 of record CM060986.1, read on the forward strand.
CAGCATATTACGTAACAAACAACCCACTTCAAACTGACGTCCATACGTGGAGGTAAATAAATAAATAAATAACTCCAAAGTAAAGACAATAACTACTTCAAGTTGGCTTCCCAAGCGTGAGGCTAATAACTTACGTAACAATAAATTACATAAATAGATAAACTGCTTAAACTCCTAAAGACAATACTTCTTAAAAAAAAGAATACATATACTATATTTATGCAATTCATGCATTTAAACAGCCTCGTAGTGATGCTATAAATCGTGCACAATTAACCTAATTCTTTCACTAACAATACGAAACGTTACCTAGAAATTAGTATTTCTGAGATCGTCATCGCCTTTTGTCGTGTCAAGCATGCTATTCGAAGGTGAGATGCATAAAATGTTTGCTGTAACCCACAACAATGCATAAATTAATCGTATTATAAAATGTAATCTCTGAGCTACTACTAACATATTCAGTTTATATTATAACTACAATTGATTCCACTATATAACTTTCAGCAATTGATCCTGACTTCCACCCTACTAACTGCTTAACTTCAGTAATATTGATCCATTTATCTTAAAAGCACGTTTAATTATTTTTTGGCTTATATCTTATTGGACATTTCTTATAGAAATAAAGAATCTCCAGAAGTTGAACAAGTTGATATTCCCTTTCACTTTTTTAATGCATTTAACATTCAAATGAACATACCAGAAAGTCGAAACTATACAAATCTTCAACTGAAGAAAAAAAAACGAAGAAAGAAATTTACAGGATAGAATGTAAATATTAAACTACGTAACATATTCACAATCAACAAACGTTTAATTTATCACAAACTCTGAAACTGATGCTAACAAGATTGTTTCATTAGTTAAACCAACATATTTTTACTCTTTCCGACCATAGTTTCTGTATCCATTTTCCGCTCATGCTATCATGCTTGCAAAGTTGAAGTTACTACATTCCGAGCGTTTTCTACTTTTAGCGCAGACTTTAACCGTCTTTACTTCGCATTATTTATTAACATTTATTCGCTGTTTACTGCATGCAGCATTTAAATGTAACTCTTTCGACGCAAGCAGTAGTCTCACATCCAACTGTTGATTGGTTTAGTCAAAACTAGGAGCGTGACTAATTGATCACCGGTTCGCAGGGGTTAGCGTGGTCGACCGTTATACTGCTTTGGTGAAGCTGTCAATGATTAATTTTATTTTCTCTTAAGCATTTCTTTTATTCGTATCACCGATAAGCTTAAATGCGTTAGCTAAATACTTTGCCAAAACTCGGAAGTCAAAATGCTCGACTTTGTCTCGTATTTTCTAACGTCTTCCTGGTTCTGCAAATGTGCACTTAACATACTTGTATCGCAATATACTATTTCCAAAACTGGGTTTTGTTATATATTTCTTGCTTAATCATATACAATTTCTATTTAAAATACAAAAAGAGCACAAAACAACCATTTTGCAAACGGTTACTAAGCAACCATTACTTATCCAATTCTCACCTTAAGTTAATCGGGAGGTCGGCGCCGAGAAGTCGGAGATAAACAACGAAATGTATCGCTCCTCTGGCATAAACATCGGAAGCACTAACGGCGTAACGCCAGATAAACAAAATTTTCTGGAAGTTTCTTTGCCCGCTCCTCCAGAACGTGTTTAGAGATAGTTCTAGAATGTTCTGTGGAAGATTCCACTGGCTATATAAGCGAGCGTTCTCGCGATAGGAGTCAATCAGTGAGCGAGTTGTTGAGTAGGAGAGAGTAGGATAGCCTCAGATGGACTAGATGGATTGTTGCTAGTCGGAGATACAAATCAGATGTCCTAGTGCTACCTGCTTTCTTTAGATCTAGTTGACAAAAAATATTGCAGTTAGTTTAGTAGGAAGTTTCTTGTTCAGCGTGTTTGTTTTCTTCTACCTATGTAACTATTTTTGATCTTCATACAAGCTTCTAAGGTAAGTAACTGATATAAACATTTATCTAGTATAGCAAGCATATTATTTAAAGGATAATAGTATAATACCAATTCCGTAATATTAACACATAGTCCATCAGAACATTTCAATTAAACTCCTCGGCTGAGAGTAACCACGGACAAAAATTTGTGGGTAGCCTCGGACATGCTCTGAAACAATTTTGTTTCTTCCAGGTCTTGGAACCACGTCAAGATTCAAAGGGAAAACAGATAGAGGTTCTTGGGACGTAAATAGTATGAAGATCAGTTGGACATGGTGGTTGCTGGAGAAATAAGCATCAATCTGGTGTGGTGTGCCGGAAAGAACGCTACACGTCAGAACCAGGGCTGTAAAGTCAGGCATACAAATCAACCCGAAGTTTAAACTTGGTAGATTTAACATAACATTTCCTTATGTGTATGAAGAGCTATTGGTGTAGCATGTTAAAGATCTGGATAACCAGCTAATGCCGTTATCAAAAAAGGAATTTCTACAAAGTCTTGAGAAAAAAAGCAGCATCAAATCAAGAATGATGGACATAAGCCAGAGTGTAAGTGAAGACTGTGCGCAGATGATGAAAATGGTCCAAAGAAGAACGGTGCCAAGAAAGATGCAGGTATAGATTCGGCTGCAGCATACAAAAACCTATGGATGAAGAAATCACCACTGCATTCTTTGTGAAGGAAACTTTAACGCATACTGAATCCATTACAAGGACTGTAGTGGATGGGCCCATGAAGCTTATGCCAAAACATCGATTTCATTGATGATTTCAATTATTGTGATCACTGTTGAAACTAGTCGAAGTGAAGTTTCTTACGTTTATACTCAATATGTGATATGAATACGGAGTATGGTTGTCCAGTGCTACTCGCTATTTTAATAAACAATGGTTGCCTATGACATCCAAAAGATTTGAAGTTTTCATACTAAATTATTAAATATTTTAATAACTGCTCGGAATTAAAGTAAATACATTCTAATTTCACACTCAATATCTGATTTTGTAATCCTATGATTTTCTCTGAAAGACAGGCGTATTTATGGTTGTGTTCGGAGCTACCCACCTCTCCTCTGCGACATCAAATGAGTTTTACAAGTGTGTTTGTGATGACAACAGCGACTGAAGCGAGTGCTGCTACTGCTGCAGGAGGAACTGAAGAAGCCTTATGTTCGCCTCCCCAGCGAACGAACCACCCGGAAGTTATTGGCTACTTCGTGCGTGTTACATTATACCGCTACTTCATGGGGCAAAGTGAAGTGACTGGGAAATTAAACTATTTTTCACATTAGCGAAATGACAGAGTGAACTCCCAGTGAAGTTGAACTAGATGAAAACAAAGAAGTGACAGTGAGAACTTAGATAAGTGACAGTTGAAAAACTGGACAAACTCACAATATTTTAATGCTACAGTTTCATAAAAGACTGTATGTAACATGTGGAAAATTTCTTCACTGTGAGGCAAAACATTCACTTGTGCTACAGTTACCATGTTTATGCACTAGATATATAAATACCTTTAGTGAGGTCCTAGTTAACAAAAAAGTACAACATTGAAGAGGACTTCACAGACTATTCACACGTCAGTAAATATACAATACCTTGAATATTCATTCAAACAAATCTCTCCCCTATCCACTCTCTAAAATTCCTTTTTTAGACCAGAAGACGTTTTACATTTGCAGAGAAACTAGTTCCTTAATTCATGCTGCTCCCACCAAATTTTGAACACCCATCTTAGCCATCATGTAGAATGACTGCACATTTAAGTTGCTCTGCCACATAGCTAAGGGTGAGGATGTAGGTGCCTCATTCAAAACAAAATGTTTATATGAAGTTCTCGGAGATTTCTAGGCACATATTTTAAAACGTGTGTGTCTGTGTCTGCATAAATTAAAAATGAAGTGTGTCCAAAATTCTTTTATTTTTCATTTCCATGTTTTTCTCGCATTAACTCGGTGGTCTGCGTTACGTTATTGAATAACGGTTCTGAGAGAAAGAAAAATAAAACAATGTGTCAGCTACATTACTTTTTCTACTGATTACGAATTCATAGCATTCCTTTTTGCGTTCTGCGGTCCATATCAAAAGGGAATATTCTGTCCATTTAAACACATCGCTTACAAATTATATCTAACTTGGCAAAATGCAAGATGAACACACACCGAATTATGTTTATTTCCATTGGATTTTGTGAGTAATGAGCCCTTAAAAAAGAATCGAGTATTTTCGAAATGCCATAGTAAGGTAAAGTCCACCTGCGAAAAGTTAAAAGCAGAACTTACCAGTTACATAAGTTCATTAAAACGAAGAAGATTTCAGAGACGTTTAAGAGAAACTTAAAAATACACGTTTTTCATATAATATTTTAATGGCCATGTAATACAAAAAATTTGTAAACCTTTTTGAGAAAAAAAAGACAGGGATTTGCTTATGTAAAATGTTGCATAAAATGACGTAACCTTCCTGATAACTTTGTGCAAGTATGTGCGCATTCACACACATACTCTCAATTAACATGTTTTCTATTTGGTAAATCTCAAATTGTATTTACGATGTAATTTTAACAGAGAATTGCACGGTGCATTATTTTTTGTAACTTTTAACAAAACCTTTTTAATAATCATGCTTACCAACCTCCTGCTATTTCGTTGAGACACTTATCAATCCGCCCTAATATTATACTCAGGTATATGCCTCACATGAATTGTCAATTGTATAGTTTCTGCAAACATTTACAACTACTAAAAAATTCTCATAAAAATGCGAAAACGTTATGAAGATCGCTACAAATCTTCAGGACATTTAAAAATAGTACATACCCATAGAAAGTGTAAATTAGAAAAATAAATTACGACGTGTAAAAACCCTCAAGGCTTCCATAAAGGTTGTTCTACATATAAAAACCTGTTAAAATTTGTACAAATTTTAAATATAATTAACGTTTTAAAAATAGTAAAAATTCTTATAGTAATCCTGTGAAATGCGTAAGGCTTCTGAAATCATAGCAATTCGTAAACATTTAAAACTAATGTAACATTTTTAAGTCTTATATAAACGCTTAAAATTTGTAAAAATCCAACATGCTTGTTGGTGGTGATTTATAAAATGACACAAAACGGAAAGCGTTATTGCTACATGAATTTATCACTTTAGGATTATTTAATATAATACTAGTATGATGAAACGGTGGCTCGAAATCATTACAACTAATCCAATTCGTTAGCATTTTGAAAACGTTCATGGCACCTGCTCTTCCGCACTTCACTTGCCTCCCTGTTAAACTTATATAATGCCTAGACATTTCTTACAATAAAACATGCAATAAAGAAAAAATGAAAATCCGTCAATATTTCACAAGTCTAGAAATTTCCTAACTGAAGTAAGGCACCAAAAATAGCGTAAAAAGAACTACTTATGTTGACAGATGAAATTCCAAAGCCCTTACTGCACAATACATTAACTGATTTAACAAAAAAAATATAAAGTCAGCATGTACACAATTATTTAACTGCAATTGCCTGATAACAGGAAATTCTACTTGTTTTACTTTCTTTACTACGTACTTACAGTAGTAGAAAAAGTATTGCATTCCACCCAAAAATTAAATGTAGAATTTCACAGGAATATATGTTTTCAGATCCCCCGAGCACAAAAAAAAGTTTCGTGAGTATGTGTATGTGCGTGAGTGTTTCTAAAACGAACGCACAAGAAGCTGACACTATGCGTAATATTTTCTTTATCTTGATATTAAATGAATAAACAAGAAGTCCTAACCTTAAATTTATAAATTTGAATTCGTGAATTGAAGGAATGAATATTCCTCAAAACTATGCTTCTTTCTTTTCTTCATTCATTCTTTCTTTCTATCTTTCTTTCTTTATTTTATTATAAAAGGTCGATCAAAAGGTCGATCAACAGCTTCTTTAAAAGCCAGGCAGAATACAAGATAACATAAAGTGACACAGAATACACGTGACATTTTCGAGCTCTTTGGGTATCTCAAAAAAGAAAAGTCGGTTAAATATGAAACTTTGTATTTCAGTCCACCTTCTAAGGTGGAAGATTTAGAAGAAAATCCCACCACCCAAACTACTCTTTACATGGAAGTTTTTTAATTTTTTTTATTTTCTCAAAAATGTCTGCAATCATTTGGATTAAAAGATCATTATTAAAGCTATATTCATGACAAATAAAGCGTCGGTATACCTTGAATCTTCCGGGAATAGTCTGTGAAATTCTCATTATTCTAATCACATTCGTATAATGTGAGATAGAAAAAACTTACTCCATAAAAATATAGATTTCCTTTAAGCACACAATTTACCAGTATGTGAAATAATATTTATTCTGCCGATAATTATTTCCGGAATATTCTTTGTTAATCGTTTGAATTTTCAAATACGTTATACTTCTCTCGACTAAACATGCTATTCTTCTTTTTACTTTCTCTACCACACACTTAGTGGGTTGAAAATGCATTGCATTCCGCCCAAATACATGTTTTAAGACCCCTGAATCAAAAAAGCATTTTTAGAAAAGGTCCGTGTGTGCGTCTGTAAACAGCATAATTAAAAAACGAAACATCTGATAAATTCCAACTCAGTATTTAGGTTCAGTATCTTCCAAAAATGCGATGCGCAAATTTTCAATAAAACCCTCCCACCCCAAAATATCCTTTACATGAAACATTGTTCGAAACTTGTGATTTTCTAAAAAATGGTTCTAACAATTTTGATTAAAATAGGATATATTAAACATATTTACATGACAAATAAAATGTATATTTTGAATTTTCTGGGAATAGCAAGTCTATTTCATTAGGAAGGAATTTTAAATAATCTTGTATAGCAGGTAAACGTGAAACGATAGACGGAAACGGGCTAGACAAAAAAATGTAGATTTCTTAAAGCACCCAATTTATTTAAAATACCTTTTTTCGTAGCATGAGCCATAGCCGAGATAGCCGCTATTAATGATTCGAGTTCTTCAATTCTTCATTCTTTTCAAGTCCTTTCGATATTCAGTTGTTTCTCGTGATTGCCCTCAAAGCGCATGCTATTTTGAGGCCAGTGTACCACGTCCTGATCTAAAATATTTGACTATTCACATTTGACTATTGACAAACGGCTATTCCGTTTTTATCTATGACGGAATGTATAATGCAGCTATTTCCGAAAAGGTTTATCTAGATTAAAATGAAGTAGGTAGGAAAATAAACTTTCGTAAGAATAATTTGTGTACCCACTAATAAGCGATAGAGGGTAGAGAAAGTTATGTGAGTGCAACACATCAGAATGTTTCTTTCCTTTTCTTGTTATGCAAAGAGAACGGAATTTCAAGGACATCACACAGCTACCGGTTTTGAAAGGGTTTGACTGTCGCTTTAGGCTACTGTATTCTTCTTACACCTAAAACGAAATGTGTAAATAAGTAATGAAGAGTTATCTGTATTAATAAGAAGCAGATAAAGAATACGATTTTTTAAGATAGTAGAAGAGTCAGTAGAGAAAGTCATGTGAATGCAACACATAAGGCTTTTTACATTTAGTCGTCTAATACGAGAATGCCATTCGAATGAAGTCAGCTCCCAGACATGTAAGTAATCCAAGTGAGCAAGTGGCTAAGGGCAAGGTACATTAGTTTGCTACACTTTCCGCAACAGAAATTCCGTTTATATTATTCCTTAAGTTAATTTATTTTTAGAGCTTCCTATACTTTATATTTGTACTCATATAGCCAAAATACTAGAAGGAATATGGGAATATAGAGACACGACAACGTCAAAGCGAGAGCAGGCAAATTTCTAGCGAGTTTTATCCATCGCCGAGCACATGACCGATTACCAGAGCTTCAACACTTGAAAAGGCTCTGAATGTTATTCAGGGCTAAACCGGTTTCAGTTTTTCAGAATCAGGTTACCTCAGCCAACTCCCCAAACGAAATTCTAGTTTTGAATGTACCTTTCTAGTAGAAGAGTAGTTTTAGGCGGGCCCCGTAGATCAGTCGGTAGAGATCTCTGCCTGCTGTGCGAGGGATACCTGGTTCGATTCCCGGTTTATAGGAATTTTTCTCTAGTCAAGATTATTCTCTATCCTACCCAGAGTCTGGAAGTGTGACTATGTGTGATTTAATGAATAAAACACAAAGTTTACCAGAAATCCAACGACAAGCGAATACGTGTTAACACCATTGCCTATAGGCAAAAATCCGGTTTCATGAAGTCGTTTCCAATAACTGCTTTTATACATGATGTCGTCCCCAATGCATCCCTTATGTACATGAGGCTACGCTTCTAACAAAGTCTATCTTGTTGTGGCATGCGTTTTGTATTGCATCATTTTATGTAAAATAAACGTCTATTTTTAGTGACTTTTATTGCTTTGCATTTTTATCACATTAGAATTTTGTGTCACGTTAAATGTTCCTTAAAACTTCAATTAATTGAAACATCTATGGGTGTGGATGATAAAATAGTCCATTAAATTTAGCTTCGAAATTATTTGTACGAACGGAACCTTCGGAGAGTTGTGTCCACATTTCTGGAGAGAAGGTAATGTCACCAAATATGTAATATCGTAAGATGTAGTCACAGAAAGCTTCGTTTGTCATTTGATATTCGGGAAGAAAAATCTTCAGCAAACTGGCACCCATTTCTTCTGGTCCAACACAGGTAAACCAAAAAAGGTGTTAAAAATTACCAATTTCGCTGTTGTTTTCTTGGTATGCACTCAATCCTTGAATTTTCTTCCCCCAGCTCTGAGCTAAGCGGAATCGATATATCATAGTAATGCCAGAAGGCCAAACACTGGATACACCAATATGAATAGCTTGTTCAAACTCACAAAAAATATATGTTGGTGAAAACTTTTGTCCGTATTTGAAGCACTCATCCACTGCATGTTTAAATTATTGTGCATATGTTTGCGATAAGTCTGTATTGAACTGGCGCGAAGCACGTACTGCACACAGCGTAGCAGGTAAAGCCATTCGACCTTGTGGTGGCGAGTTCATACACAGCGTGGGTGATAAATAGCTGCCTCTCGGGGGGCGAGTTCAGTTACCTTTCCTTTCTTATCACCCATAGTGTATACCGAGGAGCTCGTTAACAGCCGCAAAAATGGTCTCAAAGGAAAGGCCGTCTATAAGATCATTATAGTTAAAGGCGGGTTATAAATGGAACTTAATAGAATAATAGTTTTAGATCATAATTATACTATGTTCCTAGCAGCCGCAGGAAAACTCCATCATGCCAAGTTATGCAGAGAGTTCTCTGAACTGGGGCTATTTGTAGCCTTTAAAGGTATCTATAGATGAAATTTCTAAATCTTGCAATTTTTATCTATATATTTTCAAAATTTTGTCACTTACTAATGTACTACAGTTATGAAAGGATTTCAAATTTCATGCCGATATCTTTAGGATTTTTTTAAAAAAAGATGGTACTTTACTTTTATTATGACAATTGATCAAGGTTCCACACGATTAAGACATCGTAATTTTGAAAAAATAAAAATACAATATTATTTAGATATTAATATACAAAACTGACATATAGAAGTTTATTCCCTTTTTTGATTTTTTGGATAAAAATTTCAAACCTTTAAGTAGAATTTTGTAAACAATTTATTCTGATATCTTGAGCAATTTCAAAGTTTAGCAAACACCATAGATCAGTTTTTTTAAGTTCATTCTCTGAATTTCTGCTGAAAATTAAAAAATAAAATGAACTACAAACTGCAACGTGTGGAATATTTTAATACGCAAAACTGCAAAAAAAAAAAAAAAGAAAAAAATGATTAAAGCCGAGTTAAAGGTATTGGAATCAAATACAGATCATTAGATCGTGTGTTCTTTGGCATTTAAATTGTTGCGTGATGAAGCCTTAAATAGCTCAGAGTAAAACCCATAGTATGTAACTGAAGCTAAAAATTCTAAAGTATCTTTTGGACATGAAAGTCACTTTTTAAACATTTTTTGAAAGTTAGACCAAATTTCATCTACGGGTACCCTTAACAATGAACTCTGAACATTTTAGATACTAATAAAAGCAAATAAAATTAAATGTCTCAGCTCCTTGTCAAGTTTGTCACAGATTTTTGAGTACGTGATGTTTTACTCATCTTAGAACCGCTTTGATTTCACCAAAGGTTTAGATGTACCTCTCATTTTGTGGTGCATTTGGTTGAATCCCATCCTTGTCACTTTCCACCCGTTGAAACCAGTCTCATGCTTGAATGCTCGATTTGCTTCACTAGTGAGTTCAGGCATAGACCAGTTCAAGCGTTACTTTAATGCGAAAACACCGTATGTTCCACCAACAACACATAAATCTTCCCCAGGCTGATATTGGATGCATTTTTGCAAAACATTTACAATTCTGTATTGTTAACTAAAGCGGAACGTTCGATGTTTTTTACTTCCGGTCATATACAAGAACTTTAGGTATTGGTTTAGGATAAAACTAGCTAATGGCTTATTACTAACCACGAAGAAAATATATTCAATAGTATACGCAAAGGCAGCATGGTAATCACTAAGTCAAGCGATTTGCATAAACAGTATATTCCAACAGTCAGTGTTACTGACTTTGATTTTCCAAATATAATGGTTATCAAATTTATCTAAAGGAATAAAAAAATTACCATTTGAAATTGTAATTAAGTTTTAAATTCCTAATCCAATAGAATACCTTCATTTCTTCAATACCAGCTTTCTCTGGTTGTTGTTTGGCTATTTTTAAAATGTCTCAAAATTTACATTATTGCTTCCAAGAATCACAAGTAACATTATTAAACTCTCAAACTCATTATTGCCTCAAGGTTACCTCATTGTTACCTCATTTTTAGCAACTTTTGACCTATTTCTCACAGCTCCTACATTATTAAATTACGTAATACATTCACATAACATTATTACACATGAATACAATAATATAAGCATATGCAATGACTGTTACATACAATTTACAAATTATTACATACACATATTGCTTCAAGGCGGGCTATTATTGAATTTATATATTATATAATTTGACTGAAATCATTTAAGTGTTAAAAACACTGCTTCAAAACCAACATTTTGTATTACCTTATCCCACGTATCAGATAAAAGATGAACGCATAACCGATAATATCGTATCATAACATCTAAATTTTAAGTAGCCTTGGCAGCTTTGTTGTGTAAAAAGCGCCGTTGGAATCTAGGCGGAAATGTACATCACCTGCTTTACGGTTAGGTGTATTGCGTTCTCATAAATATAGTAAACGCGTTTAACTATTTCTTTTCTTACTTTTCAAAGGTTAGGATAATGAAAATACAAAAGGAGAGGGATATAAAAATAATAGGAGAATTATATGGGGAGAGTAAGAGAAAAATGGTTTAGAAAAATAAACCAATATGAATTTGTTATGACCCACCATGCATAAATAACCACGGTGTTAAAATACATGATGGACCAAAGAAAGAAAATACAGCAACTCAAAGTAATGTATTAAAAGTTCTAAGAATTTTGTGTAGCATTATGGAAATAAATATACGTACATACTTTTCAGTAGGTTTACACACAGGGCGAAGGAGAGGCGAGATGGATGAGAGAACTAGTAATACTAACTCGGACCAAAGAACACCCTATAGTTTAGAAATTACGCGTCGGTGGAGACATGTTTGCTTGTCGTCTAGCCCTGTCTGGATATCAACTTTGTTCTACATTGCTTAGGCGCCTGGTTTCTATCTGCACTACTCATTAAAGCTTAATTGGTATTTGCAAGCGCCCCTCTGAGTTAAACTTCATGTCGATCTACTCATGCAGGTAAAACATGTTACTGATGGCTTCGGTGAAGAGTTTACAGGTTTGAAATGTTATATTTAGAGAACAGAAAACAGCGAAAATGTTCCGACAAAATACTAAATCTACCATATTTATGGAATCTTGTGGTCAGATGATACTTGTGAACAACCTACATATCGCGTTTCGTTTCAGATGTGTGTTTAAAGCTTATTTAATTTTCGGTTGTTTTGTTAAGTAGATTGAAGTCAATTAACCTCTCTCATATTGGTTAGAAATTTAAAATGTTCTATTGGTCTCGCAAAAATATCATTTCTGAAATTATTTTATTAAATGCTTTTCTATTTTAGAGGTCGTCATTCTGCACCATAGAATAGGGCTGGGAAAACTTTATTTCAAAATTTAAGGATGTTCTCAATATTCGCTTTTCTTTTCTACGTGCTTCTGATAGAGATTTACAGACCATATTTATAGCAGAATCCCGAGGTATTAAAACTCACAGCAAGTAAAATAATAGGGATGGTATCCTTTTGTATCCTAAAGCATTTTCAGGCACTCAAAAATGTAATGAAACATCGTTTAGCACGTCTACATCATATATGTACAACGTTACTTTTCTTGTCATGGCATTTCGTTTGGTCAGTGATAACCTTGACACATCATTAGCAGAAAGCAGAGTCTATAATTTGGTTCAATGGAATATATGGGCTATTTCAAGATGTATACTAGATCGATTGTGCTCCCAATATGTTGCTGTTCCATCCCACCACAATCAATTTGCTCCTACAGCTTCAAAACTGAAACTTCCTGTTGCAGTTGAAGAAATGGCGATCTAATGGACACCACAAAATTATACCTCCATTTTTTTTTACGTGAACATGTGTTCTAAGGTAGAGAAGAAAACGTGACCTGTGGAGTTATGACTGATTTAACTGAGGCATTTTAACTTCCTAGCAAAGGTAGTGAATGCAGTTACTGTCCCAGTTACTTTATATTCGTCATTGAGTAACTAGCTACTATCTGTCAACGATTGTATTTGTGAATAAGCAGTTATTTTCTGCCCCGTTAGCTTTGTGTTCGTCATTGAGTAAACAGTTGCTTTTGTGCCCCGTTACTATGGTATTATTTGCTGAACTAATAGGTTAGTTTTGTCCCCATTATTAGTTAGTTACTGAGTAAACCGTTATTTTTCGCCCCGTTACGTTTCTGTTCATTCACTGAGTAAATAGTTAGCTTCTGTTCCCAATACTTTTGTGTTAGTTACAAAGTAAACAGTTATTTTCTGCCGTGTTACTTTTGTATTCGTCACTAAGTAAATAGTTACCCACTGTCACCGTTATTTTAGACTTAGTTGTTGTAACTAGGTATAAGAAGAATAATTAATAATGTTTTATTTGAATAAGAAAATAATTCATTTGAAGCTAATCTAGTAATGTATATAAATAAAATTAATATTCCCCCTAAATAAATTAATAATAATACATAAGAGAATCAAAATCTTAATGATATAAGGCCTCTAATAAAACATTGCTACCAGCAATTTTGTGTTTGTTAATTAGTAATAGGTTACTTTCTGTCCATTACATTTGTACTCGTTATTGAGTAACCAGTTATTTCCTGCCCCCAATGTATTTATATTCGCCAAATAGTAATAGTTACCTCTCTCTCCGTTAATTATATTGTTCGTCACTGAGTAACTGGTTACTTTCGGTTACTCCCTAATCTCTTCTTAGGATTAGTCACTTTCTTCCTGCGTTGCTTTTGTATTCCTTTCTGAACAACTGGTTACTTTTATTCCGCTACTTTTTTATTCCTCAATGAGTAACGTCGTCTTCCGTGGTGTAGTAGTTACCGTGCTAGCTTCTAGTTCCCGAGCTCGCGGGTTCAAACCCGGCGGGGAGTGATGGATTTTTTCGGGCGTAAAAACTCTTAGTATGGCTTCCTTCGGAAGGGAAGTAAAGCCAGTGGTCCTGTGTCGTAAATTTAGGGTACGTAAAAGAACCTCAAGCCTGATAAAGAGGCCTATGAGCAAAGTTTTTTTGTCTTTCATGCTCAATATAGAATGGGGCGCTAAGGACCACAGCAGTTATAGAGCGTCCAAAAATAAAACACAACTTAATTTCAATGATTAACTGGTTATTATCCGTCCCCCTTATTTTTATGTTCACTGTTTAGTAATTGATTGCTTTCTTTCCTCGTTACTTTTGTATTCCTTACTGAGCCACTAATTGCTTTCTCCCACCGTTAATATTTCTATCCATTACTGAGCAGCAGTTGCTTTTTCTTCCCGTTGTGTTTGTGTACATTACTTAGTAACTTGTTATTTTCTACCCGCACTACTTATATATTCATTACGGAGTAGTTAATTCCTTTCTGTCTACGTTAGCTTTGTTCGTTGTTTAGTAACTAGTTACTTCCTGTATCTGTTACATAACTGTGTAACTAGTTACTAGATCTCTCAGCGTTAATTTGTTAGTCGTTACTCAGTAACCAGTTGCTATTTCCGTTAGGTATTACTGAGTAACTAGTTAGTTCCTGTTTATGAGTTTGCGTTCCTCACTCAGTAACTAGTTACTATCTGTAGCAGTTATTTATGTTCGCTACTTACTAACTGATTACTTTCTCTCCCTGTTACTTTTGTGTTCGTTACTTGATAAAAGTTACTCAGTAAGAAATTGCTTTATGTAATGGTTGTAATGAAAATGCTAGGAAGTAAATGTTTATTACTTTTATAGAGTGCACCGCTGTGCATTCGGTTAGTAATAGCCTTCTATTTCTTAATAACATACACATAAAAAAGGAATTCAGTTAGAGCTATTAAACATTAACTGTAAGTACAAAATATTAAAGCACTTAGTGATTTTGTTCTCAAGAACCTTGGTATTATATTATGCAAGCGCATATTTGTAAATAAAGCTTCTACGAAAAAAAATAATAAAAAAGCCCTTTTTAAAGTGATATTTGCAAATGTGTTGCAGCTGTATCCTTCTTGAACCCTCACTTCCCTTGCAGTACTTTGTTCCTTTCCTGTATTTAATTTTTGCACAGCTAGGTACATAATATCGACTATCAAAAGAAACAGTTACGAACGCCGGATGTGGGGTGTAACCGAAGCGGTGCCTCGTAAGTAAGTAATAATGGATTCTTGGTACATGAGGGCTGCGTTGTTTCTTTCCTCTCTCTGGACCATAATTTTTAGATGGGACCGAAGCCACAAAGTCATTTACCATCCCATTTCCTCTCCGCAAAATTTATCCGCTCTGCAACTTCAAAAGCCTGTGGTATTCACTAAACTCGAGGCACAAAGTGAAACTGTAGCCCTGGGGGAGAAATGACCACGGCATGCAATGTTTTAATGTACTTCTTACCCTCGGGGTGAGTAGTTGTAACAGAGGATACTGGCGTTGGGTGACAACAGGGAAAAATAATAATAAAAAAGTGGATACACAATTGGGCTTGCAAAATTTCGCTGAACGCACTGACATGCTTTTGGAATTCACAGCAATAGGATGCATCCCTAACTTACAGCCTAGGAGCTGCCTTTCTGATGCATAATATTCTGATTGCACTTATTATCTCAACCTAGCGTGTAGATTTGAAAGGCAGATACGTGTTTTATTTATCTGTCTTGCCCATCCTTTGCAAATACAGGCTTTCTGGTTGCAGTGTCTGAGCTAGAATAAGATGCACGTTCGGACATCTTACCATTGTAGCTTAGTCATTGGCACGGATAGGTGAAGATTCGTGTTTCGAGTCCCGGCAGTACATCGAGTTTTTTAACTCTGATTCAGCGCATCGGAAATTTTTTGTTTGTTTATTTACAAATGATCGATAAACTATAAATGTTTTACAGACCTGGAGAACAATATACGAAATAGAAAGAACAGTGATAAAGTGCGCAGAGGTCGCCTACGTCAATGTAGCTCCTCGAACCTAACAAACAATATGTCTCCCACAAGAGAACTAGAGCAGTAGATCACAGATACAATGCAACTGTGGAACGGAACAGTCTGTAAAAAACTAAAGATTGGTGTCTTCTGAGCTTGAGGTAGAACTAAGCTAGATTATCCTGAGGCATGTTTTGGCTGACGTGTTCTGACGCCTAGATGGTACTCGACAGCTCCAGGAACCTCCTATAGTTGGAAGAAGAAACGACGTGAAGTTTGGAGGATGAACTGCTGTATAGGGAGAAGGCCTAGTTCTTGGTAGAGCTGATGGTTTCGCACGAACTAGGGAGAATTGGTAGCGGACACAGAGTTATCTAGCCACATTGGGACACAGAACTTTGTTCTCAACTAACTGAAAACGATGCAGGTGGGAAGTATCAGAAATGTAGATACCTATGTATTAAGAGAACTCTTCTCTGAAAGCTCTAAATTCCATAAATTTGAATGAATTTAATGCAAGTATTTAATGTCATTGCTATATATGACGTACATATATGTTTAGTTTTTACCACAGTATCTTTCCAATTTATTTATACAGTAATATTAAAGACATTGTAAAATAGGACTCCCTGACAATAAAAACTTGAGAAATTTAAGGGTTGGTTTCCATGTTCTTCCTTCAAAATTAAGGATTTTGTAAATACTCCCTATGGTTTGCCAGAAAAGTTGATAACCTATAAAATTATATTTTAAATAAAACTTACATAATGCATTTGTATAAATAATGCCATAAGCACGAACTGTTTTAATGTATCCTTAAAGCTCTATGCTAATCGTTTAAAAAGTTATACGAAAAATTCCAAACAGGTTGGATGAAAACTCTCCTGTTCAGCATTTGTAATTAATGCGAATGCTAAAGACAATTGCGAGAAAAGTGAAATTAAACTGTAAATTCCCTATCAACTTACAAGAACACTAAAAATTTAAGTCACGCTGAAGGGCATTTAAATGCGAATGAGGTATATAATACAAATGGATTGTGAGTTTTACAAGGTTCAGAGTTTTTTATTAAAATGCAGCAAAGCAAAACTAGAAAGTGGCTTTGAAGATTTTGTCAAAATATTATGTTTAAATTTCCAAAAGGTAAGCTTTTACTTTCTCTTACACTTATCTGTTGGTAGAGAGAGGAAATACAGTCTCATTCCCAACATTCGATTCTAAAATTTCATGGAAAATAAACATTTTGAGGTTTACAAGAAGATTAAAAAATAACTCTCTGAGTACGAGTGTATGTATATATAAGCGATATTAATGAAGAACCAAAAGTCGGATAACCATTATATTTCATATAGGCACCAGGCAAAGATTTTCAAGAAAATTCCCCCATAGAATTTCCTTTATATGGAAAAATTCTCCTCGTGTTGAATTCTCCCAAACAGCTTCGTACGACTTTTATTAAAATGTGAGATTAAATAAAATATGTAGCTTTCATTATTATGAAATTTTAACTCTTTTATACGAAGAAGAACCCTAGGACATCAGGAAGAATGTAGAGTTCGTTAAAATATTACTTGCAATGTCTTTCTAGAATCAGCCATTTCCGAAAAGTTCACAATTGTTTGTGAATGCCAAGTACCGTTCTTTTGTTTCTCCGGAGCACATGCAAATACAGAAGTATGTAATTTTAAAGCAGGAATATAGAAAACCTATTATCCTAATTTATGCTTTATGTACCTGCTAAAACTGAGTATTGTAAGCATTATTTCGAGCATGTATCAAACTTAATGGGAAGAAAAAAAAAAAAAAGTTTTTATTTAAGTAATTTGCAGGATACGTGTTAAAATAAGTAATACTGCGAAGGTAAAACGGTGCGACTGTAAGACATCACAATTTTACATTATGTTTATTGAAGTAGGTTACATTTATATCATTAATAAAAGAGAAGAAACACTTGGCACTTTCCTCCAAGAGTACAAGATTGAACGTACAGGACGGAATATAATCTTACTGACATATCCTTATAGAATTATAAATAGCCCAGATTGAACCTGCATACGCTAAATATAAATCTCGAGAAGAACAAACTTTGAATTAAAACTTTGCTTTGATATTGTGTTTTCTCACTTCCACTTTGAATGCATTAATTATGGCTAGTTTTTTTGCCATGATTAATACAATATTTCAGAAACCAAAGCTTTTCTCAACAAGTATTTATGATCAATAGGTATCTCTGAAAATTGCCACACTGACTATTTGGCTCATATAACCAACCACCCAGTTCCACATGGTAAATAATTAAGAGGTATACAAGATAAAATGACTGTAGTTCATACAGAAACAAAAAAACAGCTACATCGTACTCAAGCTTACAGCAACGTATTTCTGCTGTTTTCTAATGACAGTTAACTCTCCATTCAAAACGATATATGCGAGAGAATGACTTTTGTTTCCAAATATAGGTTTCAGTGATGGAGTTCTCCAAAGCTTTCCTTGTATTGGCGCCCCGATGGGGTTTTCTCATTACACCAAGGGATCACCATGGTGTAGTCAAATATTCGAATGCCATTGCCAACGCCGACACACCTCGGATACATTGGTAATTTGGTTAATATTGGCATTCACCACTTGCTGCAATAAATAGACTTTATATCTAGGGGAAACATAAGGAAACGTATTGAGCGCTGATTTGTTCTTTGTAGCGAATTTCATAAACTCGTGGGGCATAGATGGGTAGCTTGTGTAAAGGTAGCATAATCATTATCTTTTAATTGAAGACTGGTATGAATGTTTGGGATAGGTGAATCTGTTTTATATTGAATTTAATTTAATTTAGATTTTAAGTAAAAAGACTTAAATGTTATTAAGGGACGAGAAGACCCAATAGAGTTCAATATTTTCCATATCTGTCGATAATACAATACTCTTCCTATTCGTTCCACATTCTCTCCACTATTCTTCCTTACCTTCATTTCATGTTTAAAATAGTTGTATAGTTCCTTATTCTACAGTAGCTTGTATATATAATTTAAAAATTATAGGCACAGATGTTGATAAATATAATCATGTTTTTAAAGCCCAAACATTTGAATTACCCGTAATTCTACACCGATTATAACCAATTTGAAAGCCCTAGAAAACTTTATTCAGACTCATATGCATACAATTTCTACTCCATTTGTGCAGTGCTTGGAAGCAAGAATCAATTAACAATGAAAACCAAGCACTAACACAAACTCGACGCGATATGTTGCCATTCACAAACGGAAAGGAAACAGCTGCCAATCGCAAGAGTATATGAAACAGCTAAGCTAGCTGCCTGTGAAGCGACCACCGATAGTGACACGACAAAAGAGATTATGTACAAGTATCAAAATGAACAAGAGCTAGTTACCCGATTAAAAGACGTTAAACTCGCACCTGCCGTCACAATTTGTTTTGCTAGGATTTGTATGAACATCCCAGGGATACCTGGACCATAATCTTACACAGGCCACATTTGGCGGGTCAACACATGGCGACGGAAAATCTTATGTAAAATGGCAGAATGATCACGTAAACACCGAAAGAGAGTCACCATAGAAACACCTATGTGGAGAGTCGTCCTCTGATTGGTTAGCTTCATAAGTTTGACGTGGACATAAAGTTGAAAGCTTTGAGTTTGCAAACCTTTATGTTTATGTTATAAGTTTACACACATGTTGATGTCAGTGTCAACGCGTGCATTCAATACCATGAAACAAGTGTTTATGTTTATGTATTAGTTTCACTGCAAATGACACTAAACCGTCCATACGGCTGGTTAGTAGTAAATGAATGTAAAATATTAAATCCACCGCGTAAACAAATCTGCACAAGTGATATAACTGCATAGTAAATTCTTTGCTTTAAAACATAGCTTTTATCGTTCTGCAGTATTCTCCACAGCGAAATTACTTGGATTTAAGTTGATATTTCTGTAGTTAACAATGATTACAGAGAGCCATACGTCATTGCAGTGGTCGCGACGCTACGTATTTTCACAGCGGGGTTGCTCAGTAAATTATGTCCATAGCTACACAGGAAACCTCATTACGGAGTTTAACCGTCCAAGCATGTGGTCTGCGTAATGCTAGGTGACTAGCGGAATATGTGCCTTCCTTGGAGAGAGGCAATTGAGCAAGAAGTCCATTATACCCTCCCTAGCGTAGATATATATTACTACTATGTACTATAGCAAAAACGTTCTAAAATATTACATTTACATGCCTTTCTCTAACTACACTCGTTTATTATTTGCAAAATGTTCTTACAAAGTATTCTACATGTACTTCAAGTCAATCGTGATTACGTTTGCAAAAATGCTTTTATTACAAATTTCATACGTACAAGGATACAGAAGACTGGAGCGATAGTAAAATATTTAAAAAGTGGAGCGCTATATGCAGACTTTGAAGTACCATAACCTTTCCATGCCATAGCGAGAAACAAATGAGTGGTAACAGTACTTAGAAATGACAAATGACGGATATGCCGCATATGGGTGATGCCATACAAAAAAAGTTTAAATTAATTGCGTGTTTTACAGAGGACTACACATTTTGTGCAATACGCTTTTATCTCTCTCCCTCTTTTATGATTATCTACCAGCTATATAAAATGTATATAAAAAAATCATTCTTAATGAAGAAGACTTCAAACTTCAGTCCAGAAAATTGAAAATATAAATTTTATTTGTCGTGTAAATACAAAACGTAGAGGCATTTTGGGAAAATAAAACTATCCAAACATTTTACACGCAAAGGATAGTTCAGGGAGGGGAAATTTTTATGAAAATCTTCGTATTTCATTCTATAAGATACTAAATTTAATTACCAGTTTTGATGTTTATCCGACACTTTGTTTTGAGTTACCCGTGATGAAAACCTTTCCACTCGTAAAATAAATAAATAAATAAATTCTCCCTTTGGCTTCAAGTTCCTACATAAGTATTTCAATACTGGCTCGTTTGCTTCAGAATTATCTTCTAAAAGAACTATCCGAGGTTATACACATATAATTACTATAAGAGCGTTCACTTTGGCTATGTGAATTCACAATCACACAAGAACTGTGCTATTTAATAAACCTCAGGTTTGTTTGAGCATGTCATACATACACATGGTGAAGTATAAGTATCTCACTATGCAGGGTCGAGTACAGAAAGCCATGAAGCAAAGGTGGTGATGTGACATTCTAACCTAGGTGGTTAAGGGGACAAGCGAAACTTTAATTTGAGCAACTCGATCTTGGACATTACCCTCTGCTCTTCTGTTGCTTGACGTAATCTAAATTTGAAATAGGGCTTGAGGTTTCTCGTTTCGCATGATCTGATATCCATCCCTTGATCTCCCTGAGTCTCATTTACCCTTGTCATCCCTTCTATGTGCGCCCTCTGCCAAAGATCTCAAGAGAGATTCAAATGTCACGCCTAATACGGTCACCTAGGTTAAACACGCCTACGCGAGGTGATTTTCCCCTTTATGCCACATAAGGCAATAATTATATAGGGTGAACAGAGTATAGGCTAATGATGGAGGATTTCAGCACTGCAGCCAAACAAAGGCCTATTTCCCTAATTAACCTCTAAGAGGATGGGACGAGATAATATACCTTGGGGAGCCAGAGCTGTTGGTGGCAGTGGCAACGCAACGGAGTACCTAACGTTTCCAGATTGGGCATCACGTACAGAGTCTTTTCGATGCTAGCCCTACCCACCAGATGTACAAATTGCCAAATAATAATAATAATAATAATAATAATAATATCAAAGCTCGTTAATTTGTTTCTTTAATACTGTTTAACGACCGTCCTCAACATATAGGCAGTGAGTATATGGAATGAAATGATCATTTAAAAGGATATTTGTGAGGAAAGGTTCCAAATCTAAACCTAGGGTAAATTATTGGCAAATGGTACATAAGAGTGAGAAAATCCTGAAAAATCTGTCAGAGATGACGTTCCTGGCGGGTTTTGAACCACGCAGCTCCCGTTCACGACCTCGAGCCGTAATGAATACCAGTGTTGACTCGCCCCTCCCCCTGTATGGACCAACCCGCAACTCCAAGTTCCATGAGCTAACGTTAGCTCGGGCTTTCTTAAGCGGTCAAACAACAATTTAAATAGAAACAATTATTTTCAGCGTCATTTTTCACAACCTTTAATGATCACCTGGTAGAAATGGGCTCGTATTTTATTTTAATAGGACTATTGTAAACATTGGCCACAAACGTTCAGAAGAGTTTGTTTTAGTTTATAAGCAAATGTTTAGGTATGAACCTTCTAGTTCAGTATCTTTTCTTCTTATTTATCACGACGGGTGGAAGTGATGTGTTGGCTTGTAAAAATCTTTGTAAAGCCAAATGGGAATTTATATTTTCAAAGTTTCAGTGTTACTTCCGAGGTTCTTCCCTCCCCTTTTCTTCACAACGTAAAGGAAATGCCAAAACAAAACAAAGAAATGTACAGAGACTGAACGAGATGGCTGAGGAAGTGGCATCTATGGTTCGCATTAGGGAGGGGTGGGTCAAATCCCATGAACCAACCAATTTGACTGTATCAGTTTAGCTAATGATACGGGTCGCCAGGCGAATATCGCATGGGGTACCCAAAGCCACGACCCTGAGTTCCACCTGCAGGCCAAAAATAAATGCAGATAAAATGCATACAGAAGGATTACTATGCATACAAGGTCTTTCATCAGGTCACTAAGTAGATGGCACAGGAAGGCAACTACGTAAGTAAGGCCATCTGTCCAGTATCACCTTCACGAATAGGTGTACAATCAAATATAACCAGTAGTTCCACGATTCTGAAGTCCACATTCCGCCGAAACTCAAAAGCAACAAAATACAGAGCAGTCCCTCAGCGCTCTGGCTGGGAATTGCACGGCAGTCTTGTGCGACACGTCTGAATAAACTCAAGGCCATGGGCGCTTCCACTTATTGGACATGTGGTAGCGGGCTTCAGTCAGCTGTTATTGCTTCTTGTGTGTATTTGAGTGCAATTGAATTATCGGGTTATTACAACCCAGAAATGGTACTCAAATTTTCGCTTGAACAAAGACTTTTTATGTATGACAAGTATGTGAAAACCGACTCAT
Source organism: Deroplatys truncata (assembly GCA_030765065.1). Classification (NCBI taxonomy): domain Eukaryota; kingdom Metazoa; phylum Arthropoda; class Insecta; order Mantodea; family Mantidae; genus Deroplatys; species Deroplatys truncata. Next base: position 64,984,784 of record CM060986.1, read on the forward strand.
GCAGACAGGTGTGTAGGCATTTTCACGATAAATTTCCTAGTGTTCCAGTTCCGCGTAGAGAAACAGATATCTGGTGAGTAAAGTGAAGAGAGCGGGATCATTTAATGTTTTAAGTTGTAAAAAGAAACGAAGGGTTCTAACGGAAGAAAAACTTGATGAAATTGGCGAAGCATTTGAACGGTCTCCGAATAAATCTTTACGACGTGTAGCATAACGTGTAATCAGTGTTTAAAAACCTCAATACATAGGTCTGCGAAGCTGTTGAAATTAAAAAGGTTAGTACTGATAAAATAAAAAGTAATTATGTTTGTTCAATAGGTAATCAATATATCGTAATAATCATCATAAAATCAGTAATAATATGGTATCAGTATCAATAATGAGAATGATAAACAGATACACTGAATATAGCCCGCAGAACACGCATCGCGACTACCGGCCAGATAGCTGAGGGATCGCTCTGTAGATGTTATAGAAAGGCAACTGCGCAACTAACACCGTCTATCAGCAAGTTCCTCGAGCAGATGGTACAGGACTACGAAATTAAGGTCATCTGTCTGGCATGCACTTAGGTGAGCCAACAGTCTTTCGTAATAGGACCAAGAAGTTAAAGGCCACGATTAATAATTAAAAACCATCAACACATAGTATGTGAAGTGATTTTTGTATTACCTTCAGCGTAGCTCGTAAACAGACTGAGTTGCAACTTTTAGCCTGAGGCAAAGCTCGGATTTGCGTTGAAACTTGGAAGGATCCACAACCTTACAGCTCTGCGGGCTTACCAGGAGGTTAAACATAAATGTCGCTGAAGACAGCGATCCTAAGACGTTTAGAACGATTCTGCTATCCACAACGACAAGTACGTCAGAAGTATCAAAGCCAAGGTAACCAACAGCTCCTTCGCTATCACCCTTCCTCCAAGACAAGACTGGTCGTACAATGTCTACGATAACGCGGTACAAAGATTTCTCTTTCCAAAGGATTTGCACAGCCTTATGTCGCGCATCACACTCCAGCGCGCCTGACTCTGCAATCTTGAAAGACGAATACAGACAAAGGAGAAAGAATAAAGGATATAAAAACTCTTGGTATTTAAAAGTCCATCCCAACATTCACCTAGATAAGGAGGGGGTTGGAAGCTGTTCGGGCATCTCAGTCTTCTTCTTTTTCCCATCACCAGTAAACGAGATTTTTAAGGCACGGAGCGTGAATTGGAGGTGTGCATTTACTGGGCAAATTTTATTTCCCAATTATAATTTTATACATAGTCAGTGTCACCGCCTGTGGTGCCGTATTTAGTAAGAACGGGCGTTAAACGCTATCAAAGCAATCTCAAGGGTTTCAATCCAGGAAGTGCTGACGCCAACCTCAAATGCTACAGCCCATGCCATCCTTTTTGGAGTACAGGATGAATACTAAATTATGTCTTCGAATACCAGGACGTGATAGACAATGATGTACTACTGAAACGAGTATAACAATAATTAGAGTTACTATGCGTTGGGGAAATAGAGGTAATTGTACCCAAATGCCAAATATAGTAATTGTTACTTTGATCAACATTACGTAGTAATTGTAATTATATGTCAAGAATACAAAGAGTTGATCAGCACGTGCACTTAGTAGGAATTATTAGTTTCAGAGATTCGAAAACACGTGGATGAATGTGGCCACGTATTGAATGATATTTTATGCACAATTTGTACAACCTAGTTGCGCGTAAAAATAACGCCTTCCACTCTCTCTCAACATCATGTGACTGTCGTTGCATTTAGCCGTATTGTAAGCCATAGCTCGTTTGTGAAGTACTGTACTTTTAAATTATTTGCGCAGTGCTACAGTTCAAATTGATGTTAAGGGTACTGCAAACATAATACGTTAACATTGTATAAGTCAAGCAAATGGCAGTTTTCAAAGCATGGTGCGCAACCACCTGCTGTCGTCTTTCAATTGTTATTCGCAAAACCTGCGTGCGCTGTGCTTGGGGAAACTGAAGGTTTGAGACGTCTAACGGGCGTACGAGTGTTAGTCCAAGATAAAAAGCGAAAAATTATCCATAGAAATGGAAAATATGCAAAACACAGTGCTGGTTTCTATCGTGTTTATGTCTGATCTAATACATCCCGGTCTTCGATTACGATAAAGACGATGACAGTGATGTTTTAAATTCTGAATTTACTTTTGAAAAACTATTCATGTATTTATGTCACATTTGCAGGTGATAGGGCAGCCTTGGACAAAAATATCCCTTCAAGCATACGCCGACAAGAGCTCACCTGCAGAAATGAAGTTCGATGTCTGTCAGTACTTGAAATGTTCTGAATAGCTACGTGGTACATTTCGCAGTACTAGAACAATTTTTCCCAAATTTTCTTAGCCTGCGTTCCCTTTGCCTCGAAAATATTTCACTGCATACAGCTTTAGAATTGGAATAAAGATTATTCAGATGTATTAATGCTAAATTCCGCATATCTCTACATATTTTAATAATATGTCAGTTAAAATAACATGCATTGCTTACATATCGCACCACTATACACAGTATTAGATTGCCCTGTTTTCGCTGCGTCTTCTGTTTTCTTAGTTGCTAAACCGAGACTTTCTATGTGTATTGCTGAAAATTAAATATTCCCCAGTCTATCAGCTCCCATGGTAAGTACAGAAAGTATGGTACTCTATCAGCAAATTTGACTGCGAGATTTCACCTAAAATACAGGTTTTAAAATTTCTTGAACGGAAAGGAAGTACTATTAAAAAGATAACCACGCGCTCGTGTGTGTGTGAAAGGCATAATATTTTCTTTTCGAAGCTTTAACAACCTTCAAAACACTCCCCGTTGTATATTTACATATTCCCAAGTATAAAAACCTCATTTGGTTTCTTATCCTTCGCAAAAACTATTGCTATTACTTCTGGACATATTCCTTCTTTCTTTTGATTATGCATTTCAATGTTGTTTGCTTATGTTGTGCGTAATCATGCGTAAGTTTTTAATTTGAAATACTTTTAAGCAAACATGCTTTCGAGAATAACGTAACGCGGAACGTAAGAATCAGGTTTTATATGAATGCCTTAGTATCTTAGGGAAATATGTGAATTTGTAATAACTATAGGAAGCTCTATTAGTGTTAGTGTACTACAGAGTGCTTTTCAACTCACAGTAATAATTTTATTATCTATTTCCTCTGTACGTGACTAGTACTAAATACAAATATCTTACCATATTTCTAATGATGTCAAACTGTAACCAAGGTTTCGCTACATAACTTCGGAAAACCGATGCTGCGAACCAGAATAATTGTTATTTATTGTTGTTGTATGTATCAAAGCAACACATGTCTAGGAGCAACAGGAGCATTGCGTCGGCTAACGTTTGTGCTTCAAGTTACTGGTTTACGCAGGATGATTCAATGCATACAAGCTCTTAAACGGTATGCATACTGAAGGCAAATGGGTATAATATCCACTTATTACTACTCTAGTTCAGCACAATGTTTCTTGCCGTTTTGTTTCATTTCTTTAAATCTCGATTTATGCTTTAATCCAATACGACATTTTGGTGGCTTTTATTATTTTCGAAATTCTATGAACCACTTCACAAATGTGTATTGTACCTTCGGGGCGTAAAATATGCAATGCAAAAACAAAGTGAATATTTTTCTTAATAGAAACATCTGAGTGAAGAAAATGTTGCGCTGCTGTTATAATAAATCCATGTGAATTGAGTCAGGCTGCCTTAGAACTCGCAACAAATGAGTAACTTTGCAGAATGGTTATGAACTTGGCAACACTGCATTTCATTTAGAATATGTTACATCTATTCCAACAGTGCGCGTCCGTTAAATACAAAAACCAAGAAAGTACAACATAGCGCAGAGAGAATGTCAAGTTAATGCGCTTTTAATATAAAAGAATTTTAAATGCAGGCTTATGAGTTTACTATATAGATTGAAGGCACAATAAATCAGAAACTATAAATCATAAAAAAATGTAAATACAGTGTAGTGGTATGACGTACACAAAGTTTATGCCTTCTCATATGAAGAATAATTTTAAAAAATCTGATGTGTTACACTCACATGACTTTCTCTACTCTTGTAAAAACTATTTTTACAAACGCTTATTCCCCATATGCTTCATGTTAATCGAGATATCAAGATGTTAATCTTATGCTAATTTTCTTGTAGATGCAAGGGGAATTGGTAGGCTTTAACCTTTACTCAAATATTTTAAGAGCTGGTTGCTATGTAGAGTATTCCATTCTCTTTGCATTACCAGGACCAAAAAAAATGAATAACGAATTTTAGAAAAAGTGTAAGTATTGAAAAATTTGAGAGAATAACAAGCAATATCTCGAAAATGGTTCACTCAACAAAAAAAAAAGTATATGACATAAATTGTGTATTTTAACGCGATCTGCATTTTTTGTGCAGTAAAATTTTGTCTATCTCTTATGATTTACCAGTTATGCAAAAGTCGTTCACAATGAAGAATACTTTTGGAGACTTACCGGAAAATTCCAGATATACATTTTATTTGTCATGAAAATATCGTAAACAAATGATATTTTAATCAAAATCGTTACAGCCATTTTTGAGAAAATTAAAATTTTCGAAAAATGTTCCATGTAAGGGGTAATCTGGGGTGGGAGGATTTTCTTGAAAACCTTCGTGTCGTATCTCTGGAAGATACTAAACCTAAATATAAAGTTTGGTGTTTATCCGACTATTCGTTTCTGAGTTAATGCTGTTCACAGACACACACACACACACACACACACACACACACACACACGCACACACGGACACAGGGTCATGTTTCCAAAATGCTTTTTGGGGGGGATTCAGGGGGTCTCAAAACATGTATTTTCGGTGAAATCTCGGTATCGAATTTTTGGGTGGAATACAATACTTCTACTTACTATACGTAGTAGAGAAAGTAAACAAAATAAAATGTTAGGCTAGACCAATAAATCGAAGAAAAGAAAACAAGAAGTTATATGGAAAGCACAGTATTGCTCCTCTTGGATTACGAGGCGAATTAATATTCTATTTAATGGAGGTTTACAAAGTCAATTTGATAAACCAATGTTTTAAAACGGATACTCAATAGAAATAAGCGGGAAGTTTCAATACTTGCGTCCGTTGTCGGAGGAATGCAAGGCATATCCCAAAGTTGACAGCCCTAAGCATCAAAGCGTAGCCGGGGGATACTTTTTAAAAGTAGAAAGATGGAGCACTGGCCACAACTGCGAAACGACTACAGAGCGTAGCCGTAGTATCTGCACGTCTAAAAAACTCTTTTATCATACAGAGACGCAGGTAATGAATCTTACCTGATTAATAGAAAACGCTACATCTACTATATCAACAACATATCTAACAATGAACGAGGTACAGCAAATAAATGTCTTAAATTGCAATCTTCAGAAACTATAAAAAAGAGACACAAAATCTCAACCGTGTATAGGATGGGTTGCTATTTTGTTAATTGTTATATCATTTAAAATATTTATGAAACATTTATTGAACTGAAACGTGTATGAAAGTCTTAAGTACTGTACTTCGAGAAAGCCAAAAATAAACCAAATATACTTGGAGGTTATGAGTGATGCGTATTGTTTTTTTTATAATATGCTAATAGTTTTAAATAGTTTGAAATAATCATTTTAGCTTAATAAATCTTACGTTAGTGAATATTCTACTTTTCCCAACAACTAATTTATCCAATTTTATTTCCAAAATAGCTACGCAGTGAAATGTTCGACTATTGAATGGGATTTTGCAATTTTGTTCGTTATTTAATCACTTTCACAGAATGGGATAGTTACTAAGTTAAAGAGGATAAACAGCCAAATATTTGAATAATACAATATTTTTAGCTAGATGGTACAGAAAACACGAAAACACAGACAAATGTACCCACTCCAGTCAACACGCTAGTGGCCATTTACTACTTCGATATTATTTGCATGCTCTTCATTTAGACAATAATTGATCGTGATAATTCAAAGAATAAGTGTTAGGCTCGTACTTATTTATAAACCACAGGCTTTCTCCTCTTTTCAGTCGTTGGTTCATTAACCTTGCATCTTAACACTTGCAATTTCAACTAACAGTATTTTTCTTCTAACCTTGACATACAACTGATTATAATAGAAATGTAGTGTTTTGTTACCTTGTTTAGTGTCATGTCCTTCCATCGATGACATGCCACGGGGTGAAATAACACACGGAAACGCGGATCTCTCACAATGTCAACTGACGTAAACTGAAGCAAGCATTCCCATTCCACTTTCAACCTGAACCTGATCCAGGATTGCCTACCTTTGCACTGTTGCCAATATGTAAACATATTTTCTACCGACGGTAGAGAGTAAGGATTGTTTTTAATATTACTCTATGAACTTATTAATCTTACAACTAAGATACTGGAAGTATTATAGTGGACCACAAATAATCGCTTTTAAGATGTAACCAGAAATACGTTTCCGCAAACTGTTATTAGAAAAATGTATGCTTGTGTATACTTCATGTTAACTGTTATAAACCGCAGAATTCATTCCATATTTACTTTAGATACAGGTCACTGAAGCAATAATCCAACGTTTATTAAGCGGGTTCCTATACACTGTATTTGAAATCTACACTGTTTTCATGACATGCGAGAAACAACGGATGATGACAGCACTTCAAAAAGTTGCAAGTATTGAAAACTTAAAACATACTTAAATGACTGATGCCACATAAAACTTGTGTAAAGAGCATATACTTTTTATGCAGTAAGCCTTTGTCCCTTTTAGTTTACCAATTAAATAATGTTACACAAAACACATTCCAAACACGGCTATTTATGGAAAATTAAATATATACAACACATTAGCAACTTAAATATCATAAACGTATGGTATGTAATTAAATTTGTAGCAAACATTTTCAGAAAATAAAAAATAACACAAAGGTTTAAAAAGTCCATGTCGTTTTAAAATAAATTATAAAAGTAATAAAATGAAAAATCTGGAAAAACACCAGAGTACGTAAATTATTATAATACCAATCTTTATAGTAAATGGTTAACAAATAAAATGATGAGTTAAAACTATTCCATTTAATTAATGATATTTTAAATTCATTGGAATAATTTAAATTGTATAGAAGAAATGACTTGAGATGGCTTAAAATATGTTTTTTTATTTATGTCTATTAAAATTGGAAACCTTTCAGTACATTTATTACACTGCTAGAATTTGTTTAATTGCAGACGAATACTTTTTGGAGCTATTGTATGTGCAGTTAGCTTATTTCGAAATAACAATAATAATAATAATAATAATAGCAATAATAATAATAAATATTATACTCTATCTTGATTGCGTTTCTGTATACAGTAGTATGACTATTTGTGAAATGTTTAATAGTTGGAGAAGGTCTTGGGAGTATACGTAATCATATGTTTATTTATTTTGTTAATACGTCAAAGAGAAAGTTTCCAACTTTTAGGTGTTGTATTCATCCAATAATGCGTTCAGTCGTAATACGATCATAAATATAACCGAAGGCAATAAACACTAAATATTAATATAAGCAATCAAAAACAATAAGAAATTCAAATGATATACGTACTTAACCTGCATTCTAACTTTCCTATTTGCCAATCTGTATTTCAGAGTTTTTATTTGTTTACCTTTTGATGCCTTGTTTTTTCTTTTCCGATAAAAGGGCGCGGAACGCTTGCAGCGGGAACTCAGGGCCATTCATGTCTTTCTACGCCACTTCATAAGTTGCTTTGCTATAAAACCTTTAACCTGCTGGCTGAAATTAATTAAGATAATGAAATGTGAGATGAGTGAAAATGTGGGCAGAAGTTCAAAGCTTCATACATACGACGTTAACGTATTTTAATAAAAAAAAGTACGCCTATAAATAAACATGTGCGTCAAAATGGTATTTATTCAGTACCTCGGATACAGAAGAAGGGCAGACGAAATATGAAGGAAATTTTAAAATAATTTAATTACCGAATGTTATGTATCTCTTCCCTAAGGTTAAACAGTAAGGAAATGAAACTAAAAACTTATTGCAAGGAGGGGTTCAGAATAAGAATGGGGTTATTTTGAAAATCATAATTGACCTACAATCTTCACTCGTACCTTGGATTGAATTGGATTGTGAAGCAGAGGACATTTGGCACCGATCCAGGATGAGGAGATTCCACCGCCGCCCCCACTAGGGAGTGCCCCCAGGAGAGAGGGAGGGAGGGAGGGATGAGGTGAAAGCAGACACCGGGCAGCCGGAACCGGAACGGCACAGTTTTGAGAATGAGATGCCCTGGCAGTCGACAAGCCAGACGAGGGACCCGCCCCCACACAGGATCCAACGCCCCCAAGAGGCAGTCCTTATATTCGAAAAACAGCCGAAGGCCAAGGGACGCAGAAAGTTAACAGAGAACATCCTTTTCCCTACCACGCTGCACCAAAGCACCATTGCCGACACTTTCAACCCTGAAACTGACCAAACGGGGTGAAGAATGAATGAAATGATTAATGGAACAAAACGGAAGGACAGGAAGTTTGGGGATGAAAGAAACCATTCCAGCATTCGCCTGACGATCCGGGAACATCTAAAAAAGATCTCATGTGTTAGAGCGGGCGTTCACTGGGAACCGAATCCGTAATCTCCCGTATGCGAGTCACATGCGCTACCGCGGCGCCACCTCACTTGGCATGCGTATCTAAACCGAAATCAATAAAGTTTTGCCCGTTTTCCGTTATACGACGGATATGTATACATAAAGGATTGAAGAAGCTAGAAGGGGTAGCTTTTCCTTAAGTTATACGGTCTTCTATAAGTTTAATCAAGTCCTATGACTCATTGAGCTATAAGGTATTGAAAATAAAAGTTAATGACAATTTTTAAAACTTTGGAGGTTCTATGTGATAGAAAATAAGGGTACGGAAGTTTTTGATGGTAAGGTAAGCTATGAATTTGGTAACCACTAGTTTATAATTACACAATGCTTTATTCAGATGTTCTAAACTTAAGGGTTTAAATATATCACTGATAATTTTTGATAACTATAAATTAGCCTATAATTTTCGTTGGATCTTATAATTATAAATGTACAAAGCTTTATCTATATAAGCAAGAATATTAATTTGTATATTATTGGTGTTGAAAATAAGGTTAGCCAGTTTTTGAATGTTTTAAGCTGACTTATGGTTTTATCAGAATCTATAACCTAGGTCTGTCAACTTATGTAAAAATTATATAAATACACCCGTTAGTTACAAAATTCCGGAACTAGAAGGAAATTTGAAGATATAACACAGTTTTAAAACAGTCGAAGCTTTCCCATTTACCTGGAGATATTAAGAATCTGCTATATCCCTATTCGTCAAATGAGATTGACATGGGTGAAGTGAATATGAAGCTCTACCTACACCCCAGTTTTAATTCTTTAAAAATATTTTATAGCCAACATATATTCACCTGGAAGTGAAAGCTTCGTTGACGATGTATAACTTATCAAAACCGTTTTAGTGGTTTCTGAGATTACCCTCCCCCTCACACACACAAACATAAATACATTTTCTCTCTTTACACTACTATAATAAATAACACAAGAATCTCAAAACTGCCACACTATATTCCGTAATATTTAGTGTAATCAAGGCTTTCTTTAGAGAAAAATTTATATTAACTTAAATAAAATATTTTAAACATAGTGGTTCATGTGCTAAAGTAAAAAATAAATAAATAAATAAAGAGTTTTCTTTTGAACTTCTGATTTACTGCTTTGATTTTGAACTTAGGTTTTTCGTTTCTGCAATAACACTTAACGTAGTGAAATGGTGATATGCATATGCCACATTAAGTGATATACATTATTTAATTACTATAAGGTGAAATAGATAATCGGCACTGCAGGTAATTATTTATTTTTTTGAAATAAAATGTCACGGTAACTGAAATGGCAGTCCCAACTCGCTTTCGCTGGCTCAGTGTATAGTATCGTATTCCAGCTTGCGCTTGCAGTGCCTCTCTTGTTTAAGCGAAGCACAAGCAACCTTGAATGTCTGATGTTTGTAGCATGTGTTCCTTCGAAGGTGCGGTGAATACATTTCTGCATTTTCGTCTCCAGAAACCCATGTTTTCGTGTAAGCTTTCTGCTTTAATGGTTAAATGTGTTGCGATATACTTAAATAGCGTCTAATATTTTTATTTTTATGTGATTTGAAGAGATTAGTATAAGGAATCGTAACACAGTTTTTAATACATTGTTTGTTGCATTTAATGGCGCCAAATCATTTAATGGTGATAAGCTGCTAATATATAGTTTGTGTTTGAACTAAGAAACATGTGATTAGTGCTGCTTAAAAACCAGAAGATCGAGAAAACCTAAATGGAATCTTATATGTCTGAGGGATGATTCGTGTATTATTTGTGGAAGTTATTGCCAGTTAATTATGGTTATGAAATGCTACATATCCCTACCTACCGACCTCATATCAAGGCCTCTTGGGTGGTTTCAACAAGGTAGGTGAACTAATTATTCATTCATTCTGTAACAATGTATTTCATTCTCTTTAGTCCTGCGTTTATCATGCCAACATGTTTAATGTTTGGAGGTTGTGAGATGAGGGAAGGCAGTCGGAGTGAAAAATCTACTCACCATATTAAAATAAAGATTAAGTTACTGTAAGAATTATTCATTCAATTAGGGGATATTAATTGAGGAGGTATTTTACGGCACTGCGTATCTGAGTGCGCTTATCTTCTAGTTGCCAGTAATTTTAATTATTTAATACCGTACTTAGTTTACATTATTCTAGCGGCCACAGATATTAACAAATTACAGGCAAGATTCTGTCTGCCATCTGGTAGACGATTTCGGCTTCGGCTTAACTTACCTATCTGCCGCGATAGTCAAAATGTGTTAAAAAAGTAACCTAAGGTTAACCTTTCATGAATTCAGAAACTTAAGCTTATATAAAAAAACCTAACCTAAGGCTAAGCTGCCAGGAAATCAGAAACCTAAGCTTTTGTAAATAAAAAAGCCTAACCTAAGGCTAACTTTCTGTGAATTCAGAAACCTAATCTTATTTAAATAGTAAATCATTTAGCGTCAGCGATAGTTAGCGACATTTGCTATTCATATGTTGGCAGCATATTGTTTGTACATTCCGAAATTGCGTGCAGCTGGAGGGTAACATAAGTGGCACTTGTAGCAGAAGTAAGAGACTATTTTTTTTTTGTGGCAAGTAGGTAAGGTTTTCTTCGGTTTCAAACATGCTGTCATAAACCAGAGCTCGATTAAGGTGAATCCCTTAAACTATTACTTTTTCTGCCGCTAAGCTAAGACAAAGCAAGTGTTGAGTCACTGAATTTAACCATAAACATATTTGAAAATACTACATTTTCGAGCACGTTTATCAGTAGCATTAAAAGACAAAACTAAAAATAAATACGAAGCTTCCTATATAGGTCAGGCGTGATTTAAGGTTACAAAGTAAAGATTGGCCTTGGCCTTTCCCCATTTCAAACAAAAGAAGTGAAACATTTGTATTAGTATTTACCCTTTTTATTTTCTCAAAATAAAATATCATGTCCTGAACTTTGGAATGATAAATTAAATATATTTGAGTCTCTCTTCATTATTGTTACATTTTATATGTGTGAGGAACCATAAACATTTACAGAACTTACTACATTAAATATATATATATATATATAGTTCATTAAAACCTACAATTTCAAAAAACTTACCAGTTGGGAAATTGAACTAATTGTTCTTTCACACAAGCTGTGTGTTTGACAGGGTTGGAAAGGTAGAATCAGTTGGGAAATATCCACCTTTTTGAGTTTGCTTCTGGGAGCTAAGTAACGGAGGTAATTGAATGAGGGACGGTACGACATGAAGGGAAGCATATGTTTTGCTTTGTGTTAAGTGCGAAAGCCTTGTTTTATCGCATCATCTCTTTTGTTTGTCACAATACATTTTCCCTTATTCAAAGTCCAGCATCTTTGAAACGTTTTGTTCTTATTCGCTTGCACACTTGGGTTTTACATTTGCGCTATAGAAGAAGCGGTTTTCTGTGAAGGGTATTTCTACATGCTACAGTGTTTCCAGTTCACATATATTTTACATTTTACATCAAATTTTAAATACCTCAAAATGTTACCACTTACCTAATGATTCTTATATTCTCATTTGCATTATAGCGGTGCTCAGACTTAGCGTCCGCTAGCACCTCTAAGACACTATTATTTTAGCGTAGGTAATATTTATACACTATATCTGTCATAATCTGCAGTTTTCAATTTATAATCATTTTAAAAAAGATTTCAAGGATGTCCAGAAAGTTTTTCTTACAATGTGACCTTCACTTTTTTGGCCCTGAAATATAATACTGTCTAAATAAATGTGCTATAAATAGATGTCGCACAAGCAACACCTTTTATTTTTCCTAATTTTCATTTATGCTTAACTTTTGTTTTTAAATTCATTTGCACATATTTCATTTTAACAGCTCAAAGAAAGATCGCATGCAACTTAGAATGAATGTTACATTTTAGGTTTCAGTAGGTGCATATTTGGGAGATTATCTGCCAATTGTTGTGGTATTAACTTAAACAACGTATCGTAAACAACATTTTAAGTGTTGACTGGTATTTAAAAATTAATGAGGAAAACTAGGTTTAATTTTGGTAAAAAATAATGCTGATTTAAGGTAAGGGGTATTCAAATGTTTATGTAAGTGTCTCAATTTAGCAAACAATAAAATGCGTTATACCTTTTTTGACCGTTTATTTTAATTTTCAGATCGGTTGCATTAATACGATAATAGGCAAATTAAACGTCTGCCTTTTTCCTGACTTCTAGCATTCTGAAATAAGTTAGGCGTAGGAACGTGAGTCTTTATTAGAAAAATCAGTATTTCCACTGCTTCCTTGGAAATTAAACTACAACTACGTTTGCTTGAAGAACAGATATATTATAATGACCAGTTTCAATGGTAATAACGTAATTCGGAATGGAAACGTACCGGAGAATCAGTAATATTAATATTTGCTTTAACCAAACGGCTCCCTTGCCACAACATAAATTCATCAGTGGCTGGTAAACAAGTTAAAATTAAATTCAGGTCATGTACACACATTGTAATTAAATAGCAGGGTCGGAGCAACACATGTAAAGCTTTCTCACCAAATGTATACAATAACATATTATACAAATATATTGACCACGAGTTTTCCCATATGTGGTAGGAGAAAAATACACGAGTTTCCCTTCCTCCAATCAATAGGAATTAATAGCAGTTCATTGCTTCAGTCTTCATTAAACGTTTTCTTCCTTTCAATTTTCATATAGCTTGGATAAACCAATGCAGGGTAAAAAATTTTAATTACAGTACATTTATCTATATACTTCAATTAATAGAGATAAAATATTTTATGTGTTAAAACATTGCGTTGCACGTATAAGAAGAATCCAGCAGCTTAAGGCGACAGTCAGGCTTTTAAAAGGTGAGTTGCTATGTAATGGCTTTGAAATTCCTTGCTCTTTGCAAGACCACGAGAAAAAACGAATAGCGATTTACAATAGAAGAAGGGTGCACTTTAAAATTATCAACAATATCTCAGAAATGGTAACCGCCACAAAACATCTTATTTGAAATAAACTATGTGCTTTAACGTGATCTAAATGTTTTTGGCAGTAGGATTTTATTCTGCCGTGCAGAATGAAGAGTATTTCACGGTTATTCCCAGAAAACTTATGATGTGAATTTAATCAAAATCGTTACTGTAATTTTGAGAAACTCAAACATTTTCAAAGTATGTTTATGTAATGGATGGTTTGGGGTGGGGCATTTTCTTAAAAATCTTCGTGATAAATAAAATTTATATCTTAATTTTTCTGGGAATATTCTTTGAAGTCTTCTTCAATCGGAAGGAATTTTGTATGATCTTGTATAACTAGTAAACGTTAAGCGAGAGCGAAAAGTACCACACAAAAAATGCATATCTCTTTAAAACACACAGTTTATTTCAAATAAGTTTTTTGGTGGCATAAGTCGTTTCTAAGATATTCGTTATAAATGGCTCGAATTGTTCATTCCTTGCCCAGTCTTTAAACTCCTTTCTACATTCAGTTGATTCTCGTGATTGCATGGAAACAGTATGGAATTTTAAGGCCAGTGTACGGCGTCCAATTCATAAACATTTGACTGTCGCTGTTCTATTTGTATTTATAACAAAACGTGTAATGTAGCTATTTCTTCAAAGGTTTATTTGGAAAAATGCAGTAAATAGAAAAAGAAGCTTTAGTAAGATTAGTTTGTATACCCACTAATAAACGATAGAGAGTAGAGAAAATCATGTGAATGTATCACATCGGATTATTACTTTCTCTACTACGTATAGTAAGTAGGGGAATTATTGTATTCCACCCAAAAATTCGATACCAAGATTTCACGGGAAATACATGTTTTAAGACCCCCTGAATCCAAAAAAGCATTTTTGGAAACATGTCCGTGTGTGTGTCTGTGTGTGTGTGTGTGTGTGTGTGTGTGTGTGTGTGTGTGTGTGTGTGTGTGTCTGTGTGTGTGTCTGTGAACAGCATAGCTCAGAAACGAACAGTCGGATAAACACCAAACTTGGTATTTAGGTTCAGTATCTTCCAGAGATGCGACACGAAGGTTTTCAACAAAATCCCCCCACCCCAGAGTACCCTTTACATGGAAGATTTTTCGAAAATTTTAATTTTCTCAAAAATGGCTCTAACGATTTTGATTAAAATATCATAAGTTTAAGATATTTTTATGACAAATAAAAAGTATATCTTGAATTTCCTGGGAATGTCTCCAAAAGTATTCTTTATTGTAAACAACTTTTGCATAACTCGTAAACCATAAGAGATAGACAAACTTTTACTACACAAAAAATGTAGATCGCGTTAAAATACACAATTTATGTCATATACATTTTTTTTGTTGAGTGAACCATTTTCGAAATATTACTTGTTATTCCCTTAAATTTCTCAATACTTATTTTCTCAAATGGGAATTCGTTATTCATTTTTTTTGTCTTGGATATGCAAAGAGTATTAATCTGTGGGAAAGGGAATGGTGCTGTACCTAGCAAACAGCTATTAAGAAATATGTATGTGCTTAAAGGCTACTGTATTTCGATATTGCCCTTGTAAATATATATTCCCCTTACATCTACAAGAAAATTAGCAATAAGATAGAGTCTGCAAATGTTTATCTCGATTAACATTGAAGTAGATGGAGAGTAAGCGTTTGTAAAACTAGTTTGTACAAGAGTAGAGAAAGTCATGTGAGTGTAACATATCAGATTTTTTTTTACTCTATCTATATCCTTAGCTTTAAGAAGTACTTGTCCTCATATATCACATTGCAGTTCACAAAGCTATTTGTGAACTTTTGGGTACATTACAGCGCATTCCCCGGAATTTAATTTACGAAATGACAACGACGTAGTACATTTGCAAGAAGAAAGCACGTTGTTTTATTATGTTTGAACCGCAGAAGCAGTTTTGCTAAACAAATGTGGATGACAACCGCAGTGCTGCTATCTTATGATAAAGGAAGGACTTCACAGCGGCAGAGATAAGAGCTTACCTCCTGGGATGTTTTGTTAGTAAATGTTATTTATTTTCTCTCTGGAATAACTAAGCTCAATGGGGTTGCATTGTCCAATACAAGCGTTTTGGTTTTGATTTGCTCAGCAGCGTAAATAGGGCACTCGGTGCTTACAATTGTGCTTTTGTTTCTCTGTGGGAATATGACGAAATTTTTTTTTCAAAGTTTTATCCAAAGTTAGCACACATTTAAAATTTGCAAGCATACTCATTTTGAAAGTGTGTCTTCATAGGTACTATGCATTAATTAGTGTAGTTGTTAAGTCAATATTTTATAAATATCAGAGTGAGAAAGTGTTTCAATATTAAACAAATTAAAGTGTATGGAGTCTCTTAACCATTAACCTAAAATTGATTCATGTTTCTTGAATTATTTTGTGTTGGTTTACAGAGAAGCTTTTAAAACGGAATTATTGTATTTACTTTTTAAACAGTGCACAGTTTCTGAGTATAAAATAGGAAAGTCTACAAAGAATTAACATTAAAAATACTTAAACCATATTTTTTATTCACATTCAAAAGCAACTGTAGCAAATATAAAAGCTATTCCCCCACAGTTTCTACAGTTGGTTATTATAGTGTTTTGCGATTTACTTCCCACACGTAGGATTTAAACGGGCAACCAAGAGTGTTCAAATAGTAGGAGGGTGGAAACTTAATGCATTTGTAGAAAATTCAAATCTGAAATAATTAATGTTAAAAGCGAAGGCCACAACATGGATTTTGTGATCATTTCAAAATTCCCTCGCTTTAATCCAGCGATTAGGAAGAGCTCACAATCGTGAGCTGTCAGCGCTAGAAATGAATACGCATAGACGTATACAACCCACCTTTGAGTTCCGATTGGTGTGAAAACAGATGGTGTAAAACTCCAAATGAAACGTAAAATAAGGCATAATGCTATATTGGTATTATGGCCCAGGATATAAAACATTAGGAAACAAAATATTATAACAAGATTCTTGCTATATCAGAAGTTGCGATGGAGACAAAGCAATTCAAAATAAATAGAACAATTTTGAGTGAACTTGGAAAAGCAAATTCAATTCTTCAAAGTAAAACCCTAAAAGATAAAACACTAAAATATTGTAAGATAATTAAGATATAAGGAGTAGTCGGTTTGTGATCCGGCCATGATCGCATGTATGGGTGATTCAGTTGCATCAATGAATGACCCTTTCAAAGGTTACGTTTTATTGGCTATGAATGTCAATGTCAAATGCCACATGCTGCTCGTGCTGTAAAGACGATATCTTGTTCATTGTGAATTTCAGACGTGAAAGATTATTCAAACATCTGTGCTGTGTGTGAATTACTTTAGAGTATTCTTATTATTGTTGCTGTTCTTATATTGCTATTATTCCACGGAAATATCTACGAAAAGTACAGGGTTGAACAAAGAATTTTTATGCACGATATTGTTACATGTTGAGGTGAAGGCCAAAAAGGTTACCAGAAAATGAACATTACATAACACACATTACCTTCACATACCTGGGATTTTATTCACAAACGTTTCGTGACTCTACATAATTAACAAAGAAAACAGGATGGAGGGAGATGCCACGAAACTATAGACCGGTCGCACACACGACTGGCTGAAAAGACCACTTCCACTAAAGTGACGCTATCTTACCTCCAACAAGCGTGTCTAACCGAAGCCACACAGGACTGACGTCATACCAGACAGTTTCAAACAGATCCTTTCCGTTGGTGTGGTACGCGCCAGAAGGAAAAACCGTTAAGCCAAAATATAACTAACTCCAATCTAACAGCAGATTTAACGGAGGAGATCTTCCATAATACATAATGGTAAAACATTGCATTTTGGTTTAAAGTATTTGTATACTAGTTACTGTGTAATCCTTCTCGAGCGAAACGCGATATTCAAGCATGAAGGTTTAATTATAGAGTGTTGTAAGGTTTATTCTTGTGTAGTTAGTTCAGAAGTCAAATCAATGCTAATAATTGAACCTTGTTAAACAAAAGAAGAGGTTAAAGTATTTGCATGTAAGAAAAGGCATTTCAGCTACAAGGATAAAGACTATAGTTCGAAAATCATAAAATCATGGTTGGAAACTACTGTAAAGCAAGTCATGAAGTTTAGCATGCAAGAGATAATTATTGCAACTTCCAGTTTTATAAATGCTTAAAGATTTGTTACTTTGCCTAAAATCGCATTAATTATGCATGTAAAAATTATATATACTTTGAACTTTAAAATATGTGAATATGTTAAACAGCACTTTGGTAATGGTTTGAGTACATTATTGTGTTAAATGTCAAACATTTTCCAGTTGGATTCTTCCTTCACACAGTAATCAGTATGTTCAGTACAAGGTAAAAATAAGTGAAAGTAAAAACAGCACAAGTGAATGCCGTTACGAAGAATATACTACAAGGATGGTCACTACAAGTACATCACAACAAGTAAACATTACAACACTATAGAGCATTAAAACCAATAAATACAAATGTTACATCCGTGATACGCATGTTTTCCACCTCCTGGTACCACTAGTATCAATGACCTTATAAAACCGAATACACCACATACACATATCCACGATTCGAGGATTGGTATCCGTTATCGACTTCGCGATTATCAAACGCTTCCCCTATTACCTATCACTCACTTTACTCAACGCATGTCACTCAGATCACAGTAGCATGTTGGCAGAATTCTCGGTTGAAACCCGAGAAGTTGTCTGGGATTGCGTCAAGATTTGTCTAAACCTATACATCCCCCGTAATCCTACGACAACTTATACCCCCTCTCTTCGCACTGTGGTTTCAACCTTCACCTCTATCGCGGTACGAACTGTCCACACCACTGCACACCTCCCTGACGTCCTTCCAGCATGCTCCTTCTCCTAAGCAGAAGATCCTGGGTTGCCCGCAGATACGTCATCGCAGCCTTCGGATCCCCAAGCGGCGACCTTTGTGCAGTAGCCAAACACTTGTTCCCTACCCTCCCTAACCGCAAGCACCATAAAATCTTAACAACGCTTTGCTTTGGTGGAGCTGGAAAAAGGACCACGTGTTGTGTTTAAGGGATGGGAAGACCCTACTAATCGTTTACTGATGGGTTTATGGTCAGGCTTCAAAGCTTTCCGTTCGCTTTGAAGCCGGTTGGGGAAAGGATGCCCGCGACTAGTTTACCAGTGACATGCACGCCGCACAATCTGGGGCTTCGGCGTCTACGCTTAAAGATTCATCTCCCGCACTCTGTTCATCTCCACTTACGGGAGCACAGAGTGCGCGCAAAGACGAAATGTTGGCTCGCATTAACCTCGAGAACGGCGAAGTGTATAAATCGCAAAAAGACTCCGGAGGCGAGGTTAATATACCTCATCCGTAAAACACCTCAAAATAAGAGGTTTTAATAATGAATACATAAGGGTGTGTCTTACAATTATATTTAGTTATCCCAATAAGAGACGTATATATTATTAAAAATACTATATGCTACCGCATTTCCTACTACTACAATGATAGGTTTTATTGTGGAAGTAGAAGGCCTGGCATACGACCCCAAGCCGAAGAAAATCTGTCTGCGGACTGTCTTGAATGAAGCATCAGGCCACGAGATGACTCCCAGGATGACACCTTCCCCGACTGTGCTCGACGAAAGGTACGTCGATACTTTCGATGTTTTTCCGAAGGGGCGCATCAATCATCATTAGACCCAGCGAACTCCAAGGCGCACTCTAGCGTCTGAACACAAAAAAAATTGCGGGGCCTGACGGGCTCATCCCCACCATAATACATCGCCTGCCCTTTAGAACCGTGCCCTTTCTAATAAAATTGTTCAACATATATCTCATCCTGTGTTACTAATCACGCGAGTGGAGAAAGCCAGGGTGAACTGCAACTTGAAACCGGGAAAGAGCCGGCACATTCTTCCAGCTACCGTTCCATCAGATTCCTGTCTCTCCTCTTGAAAGTCTTCGAAGGGCTGGTTCCCTTCGCCCGCTTGTCCCCACTTCTGGGAGACATTCAAACCATCTCTTCCATCAGTTTGGGTTTCACATTTGGCACTCCCACCGCAGTAGGTGATCCACAAGGTGGAAGATGCTGCCCTGGTTATCAGTACAGAGTTTTCACTACGACTGGACTTCGAAAAAGCCTTCCCGTAGATGTGGTATACAATTTTCCTGCATAAACGCATTAAATTGGAGCTACCAACTCATATCATACATCTACTACACAGGTATCGTGCGTTTCTTGTCTCAATCGCAGGGAAAACTATATAGACCTGAGCCAGTATGAGGCGGAATCCCTGAAGGCTCTGTGTTATCACCCATGCTTTTCAGTCTTTTCATGGTCGACTTACCTACAGAGTAGCGCATCATAACATGCTGTTAAACCTGTAGATAAATACAAAAAATACATAAATATATAAAAATGTCTTAAAGAAACCACCTCTAAAATCATATCCTTTGAATAAAGACCAGCTAAAAATGGTATTTTACATAAAGCAAAATTTGATACTATAAAACAAGTTGAAGAAGCCCAGTATGCTGAAGAGTATTTCTATTCTGTAGAGATAGGAATCTGTTCATAGCCATATTAGTACACCTCCGCGTCATCCAAGACTTTTGCATGCACTGGCAGATGTTCGTTAACCCGGATAAAAGTCACGCCATTATCTTAGGAAGCGTGCTCCCTGCGAACTTCTCCCTATTTACCTACCTCCTTGAGGGATTCAGTGGACAAATGCCATTACCTACTTGGACGTCAAGCTAGACAGGAGTGTAACTTTTCGGAAACATATCCAGGACATGTCACATAGGGGCTATATTTGGGGCTATTCCTCACTGTACCTTATGCTAAGGTCTGGGATGCCAGTTGTCTTAAGACACGCCTATTTAGAGCTTTTATTATCCCCATACACCTGCGAGATCTGGGGTATGATCGCAGACTCCAGTCTGTTGAACCTACAGAGCGTATAGAATAGGGGTCACCGGGCGATCTATTCTGTATGCCGTTCCTTTCCTGTAAGACCTTTTCACGAATATATGGAACGTATCCAACACTTCAATATATGGAGGATGAAATGACTCACCGAGCTGCAAAATTCTACGACAGATTGTCATTTCATCGGAGCACCCTCGTTAGGTCTCTTGGGGATTACAATCCTAGATAACGCCGCTTTAGGTTACATCGAATATCCCTATATTATGCGGGCACCCTCGGTAACACATGGTCACATCCAAACAGCAACAAAAGCTGAGCTCCTCCACAATCCTTCCAAGAGTTGCTGGGACTCAAAATTCACAGTAGTATCTTAATAACGATTAATTTTGGAAAACAAATAACACAAGCGGTACAGAACCTATCCAGCAACCTTCGAGAAGTAATATTGCTATCTCATTTCACTCCCTCAACCTCACTCCCACCCATCACCCTACAACCCCTATTATAAACAATTAAACTCATCGCGGGTAGACATGCTCTATGACGCTCCATAGAGTTGCGCTTAATCTGTCAACTCAACTCGGATAACAATATTTGGTATTCAGAACTCAATGGTAGGAGTATTTATTTATTTATTTATTTATTTATTTATAACGAATTCAAGGGATAACGCTGCACAGATTCCTATCAAATTTTTCGCAGGTAACCTGTGTCACAAGGCGGAGAAGTCTAACTAACATTGAAGTTCATATTTCGCTAAGAAAAGTCCTTTTCTTATTTCCTTCTCCTCCTCTCTTTACGTATATGTAAGTACACACACACACACGCGCGCGCGCACGCACACACACACACATACACAAAGAGAAGGAGAGGTTCAGCTAAATAAATAATGTTACTGATAAATATAATACTACTTCAACTTATTGAGAAATAAAATAAACCGGTAATTTGTGTACTTTAAATAATTGTGATAATAATATGATGTTCGTATTTTCTCCATAAAAAGTTAGGTGTTGAATCGTTTGTATCAGAATTATTGTTTCAATAGATATTATTTTTTCTTAGTCTTCTTCGTTTAATTTTATTCACCAACATTAAACCCGTCATACTAGAGTATTTGATTGTGAAACCTGTCAGATGTAAACCAGATACAGTCTTGTACACTTCTAGTCATTGTCACTAGATGTGTATAATATTCAATGCGACATTATGTTGTGAAGCCTGTTGTACTTGTTCGGTACAAAGAGCACAGTAGAGTACACTCATGTAATGATTAGTTTCTCATTGTATACCAGTATTCATTAGGTGAGACAGTACGTGGATACTTGCTGTGTGCATTACGTTTCACTGACGAGAGATTGAGAGGGGAAAGAAAGGGAGAGGTAAAAATGGCGGCGAAGGGAGTGAGAGAGAGTGAGAAACCGACAGAGAGGAGGTACTTTTCCTATTAACGCAATAACGCAAGTAGAGCTGCGGATTCTGTTATAATTGCAATAAAATGTTTTTTTATCCCAAAGGCAGGCAAAGAAAACATTCCTAAAAGTCTGCAGATTCCTATAAAACTCTGTGTACATAAATTTAAAATCAAATAAGAAAGAAGAAGGAAAAGGATTGTTTTAAACCTATTACAAAAATCCAATGCATGCGTTAATGACACCCAAATGCGCGCTCTTCTATTACTAACAACATTTGCAATTACTTTAAAATTGTGTTAGAATTGATGAGTCTGATTAGAGTGGTGAGAGACAACATCGATGCACGCTTCAGCTACTTTTAGCCACATTATTTCAAATCACGTCACTAGATTGCATTGCGGTAGTTAAAACAACCACAGACCACATCCAATGCTTCGCCTTTGTCTCGTAAAATTCTTTGGATTAGTGTTTTGGACAGCTTCGTTTCGCAGAAGCTAATTTAGAGAGGGTAAATGAGAGCTACGCTCATTAAGTTCGCCTAGGGTTAATTTGGGGGAGAAAATGGGCAAAAAATAAAGTGTCCAATGCCAACTCTAAACATCTCATCTATAGAATATAACTTAGTCAGGTATTTTCCGTTGAACCTTTAGTTTTATATCAAAATTAGAGAAAAAACACTTTCTTGTAGATTATTCCAAGGCATTTGACAACTAATTAGGAGTGACTAGGTACAGTTTTGGAAAGGGTATTCCTGTTCATTTAATCAAAGTTTTTATACAAGGTGTTATACTTCAACAACAATTATATGTCTGATTTCTGGGTCAATAAGTGAAGAAAGTATCAATATGCGCATAAGATAAGGCTGTCGTTTATTCCTGTTGTTGCTCATGTACAGAAAATGCTCCCCGAAAATAGAAGCCGCAATTATGGAGTTTACAAATATAAGACAGAAGAAGAAGAATTTTCTTGAATCACCAATGAACACACATGACGACGTGATAGTATCAGATACCGAAGACGCAATCTTGAAATAATTTCACTAGTTGAACAGTATAGGAGCAAACTGTAAGATTTACAATTAATAAAACGAAATCAATGGTATTTAAAGCTGACATCTTCATTAATATGTCGCGTAATTCACACTGAGCAATAACAGTTAGCAGTGCCTCGGATATTGACCAATCAAGGTCGTTTATCTTACAGTATGCTAACAAGGATGAAATTTTATCGATGAAACTTGAGCTGGTTACTGAAC
Organism: Deroplatys truncata; assembly: GCA_030765065.1. NCBI lineage: Eukaryota > Metazoa > Arthropoda > Insecta > Mantodea > Mantidae > Deroplatys > Deroplatys truncata. The sequence goes on from CM060986.1 coordinate 65,008,037, forward strand.
GTAACAGGACCAGTAGCCAGTGATACACTACGACAGCAAAATCAAATACGAGTCAGAAGCAGTAATTATAAAATAAGACCTGATGTGACACATTCACATGACATTTTCTACCCTCTTTCGTTTGTTAGTGGGTATACTAAAGCTTACTTAAGCTAAGTCTTACTAAAGCTCATTTTTCTGCCTGCTACATTTTAATCCAAATAAGACTTTGCAGAAATAGCCACATGTCCTTTGAAGTCGTTGTAGCCCCATTTGAGAGCCAAACTGGAAGTGGTTTAATTGTTGTTGCGGTTGCACCACGTATAGGCACCAATTTGAAGCTCTTTTAGACTACACATGTAATGGATGTCAATTTGCGGGAGATGTTTCTTGGAGTGTTCGCCCCCCGTATATTACAAACTTTTCGGTGGCCTTCGCCCCATGTTCACTTTTCCGGTGGCCTTCGCCCCCACGTTTAAGTATCAACTTTTTGTTTTAATATTTATTTATTTTATATATATTTGTGTGTATACCTTGGCTGCGTCATTATTAATTTGCAAAGCCCGTATCTCTTAGCAGGGCTGGTACGGCTGAAGAACAAGGCTTACACAAATTATAATTGTATTGTACTTTTTTATTAATACTTCACACGATTAAATAACACTTCACTGATATATCCTACTATAGATCTGTGAGACTATTGTTTAATTGCACTTTTAACAGGCAAACCTTATATCTCACTGCAATGAATTTTTTGTCTCACACTGAACACATACCATACCGATTCTAAACTGGACTGCTTGGTTACGCTTCCTTGTAGCGTCTCCTGCCTGAATCTGTACATTTCCTCTATTTCAAGTCATGATTGGTTACTTATAAACTGTTTTAAATATTACATTATTATTGTTCCAAGAGTTATTAGTAGCCTTTTTAAAGTTTCTAGTTTATTGTTGTCTCAAGGTTACCTCATTGTTAGCAACTTTCGGCTTTTACCTTGTAATTCTCTTTGCTATGGGGAAAGCAGCTTGCTTCTATTCTCAGAGCTCCTACATTGTTAAATTACGTAATGCATTCACATAACATTTTATACATGTACATAATAATATAAACACAATACAATGACTGTAACATACTCTTTGTACATTATAGCATACAGATATTGCTTTAAGGCGGGCTATTACTTAATTATATATTATACGAGTATAATTAGACTAATGTCATTTAAGTGTCAAAAATACTGCCTCATCTTATAGATACAAAGGGAACACCGATAGTGAAATTTTTAAGAACTCGACGTTATATGCTGGTCTTATAATTCCATGCAATCGCAGAAACACCTGAATGTTGACAGCACTTCAAGAGAATGACAAAGTAATGATTATTGGAACATTAATAACAGATATCTAAGAAATGGCTTATGCCACAAAGGGTTATTTGAAATAAATTGGCGTATTTTAAAGAGATCTCATTTTTTGTGTAGTACGTTTTCGTCTATCGTTTAACTGTTACTAGTTATACAAGATAATACAAAACTCCTTCTGAATGAAGACAACTTCATAAGCTATTTTCAGAAAACTCACCATATACATTTTATTTTCATGTAAATATCTTTAATATGCGGCATTTCAATCAAAACCTCTTGAGCTATTTTTTAGAAAATAAAACATATTTCGAAAAATCATATAAGGGCTGGAGAAATCTTCTTGTCGCATCTTTGGAAAGCACTGAAGTTAAATACCAAGTTTGTTCTGTTATCGGACTTTTTGTTCTTGTGTTTTTTAGTTATACTGTTCACACACACGGAACTTTCTCTAAATGTGCTTCCTTTTTTGGATTCAGGGGACCTCAAACCATGTTAGATCGCGGCTGAGAAGGTAATAAGTCACACCGACTCTTATCGGAAGCCATTTCAGCAAATAAATTAACAGCACCATTCATAATTTCTGGAGAAATTAGGAAATACCAAGACCTCACATCCACTTCAGTCCAATCCACCTCAGCTTCTATTACCGAAACCTAGCAGATGCCTTCAACCTTCAAAATTGTGTAAATCAATGAACATTCAAATAGTGTGAATTCTAAAATTACGCTTTTAAAAAAAATATATATCTTTGTTGTGTTCTGGCTATAGCTTTGTTAGGTTTAAAGCTAAGTATTTTCTAATTCACTGTTGGTAGCATTGATTTGTATTCGTAACACATTCGATTGTTCATTCATTTAGTATTCCATGATCTGACAACTGATACAATGATGATTTTATTTTAAACAACACAAGCAGTTATTAATACATAACCTGTTACATTTTATCCATGGAGTAGTCTTAATTAATTCCATTCCACGTTACGAGTTTAAGCACACAAATTCGCTTGTACATTGCCCTTGCGAATCTGTCGATAAACCCGTAATATCTCATTTGATTATCTATGAGAAACGGGCGACAACAAAAATATGCATATATGAAATAGCAGAACAAGTTAATGCGCTTAATGTTTTTAGAATATAAGTTCTTATAACTAGAACCACACAATAAAAATACTTTAAAGAATAAAATCAGGAAATATACCTTGCTGAAGTTTTATAATACTCAGCACGTATTTACATACACGAAACTACACAAAGAAAGAACGGAACAATAGCAACAGAAATGATATTTTTTACATCTTTAATGGATGTTAATAGAGCTTCAATAGGGAATGGATATTAGATAATATAATTTGTATAAATTATATTATAAACAATTAGAGAAGAATGTTTAAACCAGGTGGACCGTATGTCAACAGAAAGACTTACCAAAATAACAATTCTAAACCAAAAGGACGTGTCGTCTTTGAATAGATAAACGGGACATAACGAACAAACAGTCGATTGCCTAATGCAGCAGTAACACGAGAAGATGAAGAGGAACAATTTTAGGCATTGGTTGAATGCTCCTACACCAGACATTGAGGAAGATTATTTAGTAACTCTAGGTCTACTCAGCTAATGTAAACTCAAATTCATGTATCCACTGAGTGATTTATTCATTCACTGAATTCATTCGCTGATTTATAATTGGTATAATTACTAGGAAAGAATAGTACGAATAAGTTACATTAAAAACCAACCTGTATTAATGATTTTCGAAAGTTGTACCAGAACTAAGAGAAAACTGCCACAAAATGAAATACAAATATCAACCTAAACAGTAAGAAAACGGTAGTCAGCATTCCGGTTTCTCAACTCACAGGTCGCGGGTTTGATTCCTGGCTTAAACTACGATCATTCCTACTCTCCGCAGATTCTGGAATGTGGGAGTGAATGCGGGCTTGTTTCATCGTAAAAGTTATTAAATCTTACGTTTAAAATATATGTAGTTTGAGTTACAACACTACCAGTTGTTAACATTTGACACTAGGCAATATATTCATCAACCACTAAATTTGAAGGAATTCATCTCTTGAGTCTTACTGAGAAGGCATTACTCAGTAGTTGTACATTTTACAAGAAAACTTTAAGTGCAAAAACATTTAAATGGCTTAGAAACCTTAATTGCAACAGTATTTATAGCATGAACTTCAATATTATGGATTGATAAAGACAAATATACTAACCAATACAATACAGAAATTTAAATGTAATATCTGTACCCTGAAAGAAACACTTTAAAGTATAAAAGTCAACTAAGGAATCAAAAATAGTCTATCTGCAATTATTTAGGTAATAATAAATTATTTGAAATGCAATATTTGGCAACATAGCTCCAAATAAACCAGAGTCGTACCTCTTGCGCGACAGGCTGGACAACAAAGTCCTCTATTAATGAAGTATATGAATGAATAAGTCCCAAAATTGCGGAAGTATGCTTGTATAACCTTGTAACATTTTAAAGTTGTCGAGAAATACGGTAGAAGTGTTTCGAGTAATCGTTGAGAAACTGCGGCCTCCCCTTTTTACAACTCAGCTTGAAAAATCTCAACCCATACGTGAGACCCCTCGTAACGTAAATAACAGCTCTTCTAGGTATTTACTGTTATTTTTCTGCATGGAAATATTTCTTTCGTTGCAACTGTTTTGAACTTATTACCTTTTTGCCTATTTGAAAACTTTTTTAATCTTCATATTGTTAATCTTGTAGGTTGTGCAATACATCTGTTTCCTTGTTCATTTTTTCCTTGTTCTTTTTTTTCTCTCTCTTCATGGTTCGCTCCTTACGCACAGGTTCTCATTTTCTTTACGCCTTGCCTCATCTGTCTCCGTATAGCGCCTCAGACGCGCGCGTTCCAATTAAGGCTCCTTTTTGTGGCATGGTTCCTTCCAGACTGAAGCAGCAGTTGAGTAAAGTTTTCCCTCGTCAAGAATCCTGGGTCCTGGAAACAGAAACGTTGGGCTTCCTTGCGCTGTACATCGCCATTCCATCTATATTCCCACGCACTTTAGGATTTTCAGAATACTGAATTTTTTATAGAACTTTGAAACAATCCTCAAGCATTACAGAATCCACTTGCACAGGTGTGCGCGCGCTAATATCCCGCGAAATTTTAAATCTTGATTTTGTCGTAATCTTGATTTCTTACATTTTTTGTCACATTAAAATGTTTCTCTTGAAGCAACTTCTCTTTATTTTATTTCAGACTTTTGGCGTACTTTCTTTAAAAGAAGACAAAGAGATCTAATCAGTCTTTTCTCGAAATCAAGGATAGTTTTCTACGTAGGTTTTTAATAATTTATTACGTCATTTAGTTTCTTAAATTAATGGTGTAATATATTCTATTAAATTTCCGGTTCACAATACACAAACATTTTTCTGGCACCCAAGACTGTAATTTTTAACATCTTTTTATAACTTTTCTCCATTCTTGCCTGTTGGACCACAAATCCTCTTCAATTTCCCTATCCACCATTGCCCTCTAATTCCTTGAATCCGCGTGCTATGCGGTCTTCCTTTACTACTCCTTCCTGGTGGCGTCCACTCTATTATTCTTTTGGGCAATATTTCATCTTCCATTCTTTTAGCATGCCGGCGCCATTCTAATTGTTCCTGTTAAAACAAAATCTCAAATTCAATTTTGAACATGAATATTTTCTTTTATAATTTAATTTCAATTTTTATCTTTTACATATCCTAGCAGATCTCGAATAATTCATTTCGTTGCCAAAAATTTTATCTTTAACTAATAGTTCAGAGTTCACACGTCGGAGCCATAGGTTATAATACTTCTAACTATTGTTTTAAAATTGTAGTTTTAGTTTCTTTTGAAACCTGCTTATCCCATAATACACCACTCAAAGTATATATAGCATACTTTCGTGGGTTTATCTTTGATCTTATTTCCTTATCTGGTTTTCTATTTTATGTAAACTTTACTCCCAGGGATTTATATTCCCCTGTGTGTTTAATTATTATCCCCATTTCGTCTTCCAGTACAAAATCTTGATGAAAATCTCCAATGAGATGTATTTAGATTTACCCATATTAATTATTTAAAAAGGTTAAATATTGCGCAAAATTTAATCCCTAATTGAAATATCCAAAACTATAAATTTTAATAGTTTCATATTTTCATCCTTCAGAGACATTTCGCATATGTAAACCACTCAATTTTCACATTTTTTAAAATAATTTTGTTGGAAAGTTAGGTAGATACATAGGACCACTAAGAGATATGTGACACAAATTTAAACTAAAACAGTTCAAGTAAAATTAGTTAGAAAGTTGTAATTTTAATGCCGATTACCCCTAACGAAGTGTAATTACATCATCTCACTTCACTAGACAGTGAATCTGTTGATAACATTTTGATGTAACTGGATTTTAACTTCTTCGAGAACAAGGATACACTTCATGATGTGCCTACCCTCTTCAGGGTAAAGGAATAGAACTGTGAAATACAGCCGTGAGCACTGGAGTGACGACAAAGGAGGGTATACCAAGTTCTGAATGGAGAGATATGTTGAGGAGATTGCTCCAGTAAAATCCCTCACTAGGCTCTCTCCCTCCAAGACAAAAACTATTGCAGAGGTGGCTACAATGTATATGAAACCCTTCCATGTGTGCTAGGAAGTTATCCTATGGCAGAGCTACTGATAATCAAGAGGAGCAACACCGTACGCACGATGTTGGCTATTGCCCTTCAAATTATGGTAGAATTTAAATAACATGAAACTTCTGACACCTCTTGGAGGGGTATGTTTCCATAGCAACGTCCCCTCCGCTGTTGCTCTAGCCAGTAACGCGCCACCACCCTACTTTCCCTTCGCCAACAAGCTGAACTGAGAGATATCACTATGTCATGGTGGCGTGGTGTGTTACTACTCATTAGTGTTACTTCCAGGAAGCTGTTAGCTATTCGGCGTTGTTCTAATACAACGTGCCAACACAGCTCTCTCACTTCTCCGCATAGAGTGAAATATCAAGTGTCTCAGGTTGTTTAAGTGGCACTGTAAGAAGTTCATGAGTATGTTCAATGTCTTGCTGAAAACGGTAGCAGTCGTCGAATTGACAAAAAGTGAAAACCTCAAGCTGAAATTATTGATACAGCTTTCAGATTCAAAATATCAAATGCCCACCTATAGAATTTGACAAAGAAAAGAAAATCACTTATAAGCCTACAATACCATATTTTTAAATGAATACAACCCTAATCACATTAAAATTACCGTACTTTTTTCGGATCACGAGGTACCATTTCAAAACTCTTTGCTAAATGGAGAGACGTCTATAGAATTGATAAGAAATTACAACTGACGTTGTCATCTGCATTATAAAGGATTTAGGTACCATTCTTCGAAATCATTTGTATGGTGTTAAAGTTCTTCAAACCCGCTCCTTATACTATATCTATTTTCACATTTAAATTATACTCAGTTTATAACATACTTCAAAAAGGTACAATTATTGTATACTTTTATATTCTGCTTTAGGAAACGATTTTAATTTATTTTTACTGTTACAATTTTTATGTTATTTCATGTCTTCATTTCTTATGTTTATATTCTTAAATTAATAATAGTTTGCTGGATACAATATGCAAATTGGTGGAAATTTCAGAATGCAGAGCCTAATTCCTCTCCTCAAGGGCAGGGTATTTATAGGGTAAGAAGGTATTTTATAGCGAGGTAGTTTTGCCTGTAATTGAACAATAGGTAAGAACAAGAGAAATATTAAGGAGCTCTGGGATTGAGTTTACCAAATTCTGTAATTTTGAAATTATGTAATTTTAAACTTTGTACACTTGTTTGTTTGGTAGGAATGACTCATTTTCAGAATGCCCATTTGTTATAACAATTACTTTCAACCTAAAAGATGTTTACTGTAACTAATTTTATAGTATTTCATTTCCCGTATTTATTTTACGTTATTATGCAATTAAAACATACTGTATTATCTAAAGTCAGAGTTATTGTAAAAGTGGAAGCCTGCAATGCTTTAAAAACGGTTTAATCACTGTTACTTTGTTGAATAACTGGTGACATATAAAGGCATACTGTGCACAAAGCAAGGTGCCAAGATCATAACACAAATAATTTAAAGACAAGAAAAGAAACCGAGCCACAGCTGCACTTGAAAAACAAGAAAGCGTCCCGACCGATATATCGGTCATCAGAAGTAGTGCTTAACGCCCGTCCTTACTACATACTTCACCACAGGCGTTGGACATTGATGATACATGAAATTGGGTAATATATGGGAACATAAATTTAGGAAGGAAACGTTCCAGGCCTAAGTTTGTGGTGCTTCCCCGATATTGGTCAGTTTTAAGGACTGAGGAAAATCTGAAAATCTCAGGCAGGAAGGGCGATCTAGCTGGGTTTGAACCGCAGACCTCTTGCTCACGACTCCATGCTTTAACAAATCGGTGAAGGGTAATGAAACTAATGTGGTGACCTCTATGTAGCATGGGTCAAGTTTAACAGGTGTGGACTATACCGGCGCCGAGTTCCTCGCATCACCTTAGGCGTGCAAATTTACCGCCTCCACAACTATTTTTTTTCTCTCTCTTCTCATCTCTTTTTACTCCCTTTGGCGTGAATCAAGGAACGCTTTGGGGAGGATGTTTTATAGTTAGGTAAGCATGCATAATTACATCGGAGAAGCGGCAGCTAAAGAGAAGGAATTTTATTTTTCTTGTTACCTTTATAAGCATCTAGTAAAACGTTGGCTTCTTAGATACTTCAGGTTTTAAACCACAGCATTTCAAACACAAGTTTTTATCCACTTCTTAACTTTAAGAGCATGGTTTGAGACTAGTAAAGAAATATGATACATCTACTGGAGTCTCGCGATTTTCTATCCATTAACGCTACATAGAGATTCTACGCAACTTTGTTAAACAAATTCATTCATGCACGATCATATTATTTTCTTAACGTTGCAAATAAAATGTAAAGCCACGGTTGTTAACTGTATGGCGAATCTATTATATGATTACTCTCTGTGGGTTATATTCCTCATAAATGTACAACAATGTCAATTTAATTTGCAACACTGGTGTTCTCGTCATATAAATATTCCCATTTCATGCGTTTGTCCCAATATCTGAATGATTTATATTTTCAAAAGATACCATTGTGCAATACAGTTCGTGAAGTGCTTTACAGAATCCCTGAAACAACAAAACGCTCGTTTGTGGAACCGTTTTTCAATTCTGTGAAATCCACGTCAGTGAAGAAATTTATATTCATCTTTATAAATATATGCAGAGAAATAATTTCAATGACTTTGGAAATATCACAAATATTAATATTTGTGTCAGCTGGCCAGAATTGATCAAGAACGAAAGAATACCCACTTCTGGTTTTAGAATAAATTAATAAAAATCTGGAAAATTTTGACAGTGCAACAGCTGGCGGTTAATGCCACAAAAATATTGGTAATGGTCTTATAGGTGACATTCAAATACCTTTCTCTATATATGCCTCTACAAACTATATTTCGAAAGTATGTTCTCCTTTTTACTTGAAATTAATTTATATAAACATTTGCAGTGAAGGTTTCATTAGTAATTACACACTTCATTGTAGATGCAAGGGAATACAGAGGGCTAAAGCAGTAGTCAGATCTTAAAAAGCGGGTCGCTATGTGATAGCTTTGAAATTCCACTCTGTTATAGGCATCAAAACTTACGTATGGCGACTTAATATTTGAAACGGCTATTAAGTACTCAAAACTCAAAGCAATAATTAATATATTGGCAATGGTTAATGCTATAAAAATCTTTATGTAACGTAAATTGTATGATTTAACCAGATATAGATATTTCAGTAATAAGTTCTTATTTATCTCTTTCGGTTTAACTAGTTCAAATGAGAATGTAAAAATTCGTTCAGCATGAAGAGGACTTCACGCCTTATTTACAAAAAATTCAAGATGTAGATTTGGTCATGCACACATATAAGCATATGGAATTTTAATTAAAATTCGTTCCACGGTAAACTAACTTTCACACGAAACATTTTTAAATAGCAATGACGTTTGATTTCGGTTTAATTGCTCCTTAATTACATAAAGGTTTTTTAAAAAACTTGTTTTACCAAAATATTTGTACTTATATAACAAATAAGCTACCGGGTTGAAAAAATGTACTGTTCCTTCTTTGCTATTACATATAATTAGGGATACTCATCTGCAGAAAACGGCCAAAAATTGACGCAATTTTTAAATATGAATTTTAGCATTATTAAACAGCACAAACATTCTCTGTTATTCCATATTGCTTTTATACTTTTATGTACCCTTAAAATATGCCATATAGTGATTTAAATGTCTGTCTGTAATCTAGCTTCGTACGAGATTGTATTGAAAACAATGTTTTGCCAACATTAAAGTGAATATACCATTTTAAAGGCCTCAGAAATCTACAAATATTACACACACTTATGTGTGTGGAACATATTGTATTTCTTTTTATCTATATACATATGCTTTATTTATATAAATGTTCACTTATGTGTGTTTATAAATAAAAGGATAAAATTTAGATTAATTTTCATAAACATGCTTATTTGTGATGTTATTAAGCAATAATAATTTTACTGTTTAAATTTTTAAACAAAACGCTTCTCATATTTTTCTCAAAAATTCTCATATTTAACATTTATTTTCTCCCAAACTTTCTCCCAAACTACCATGATAATTAATAATTTGTTTTTACAATTTATTAATATATAACTAAAATATTTAATCATAATATTTTTAATTTAAAGAAATAATTGTATCGTGCTTAGCAATTTCTCAAAATAGTAAAGGAATAAAAAAAATAATATTCCGGAAACTAATTTGAAACTACACATGAAATTTTGTGTACATGTACAATAAACTGTGATTAACCTATGTGATTAATCGGAATAAAATTGCACATTTTGGATATATTCTAGATATGGGTATCCTCAAACAGAAGAGCCATTATTTTAATTTTAAATGTACAAAAGTTGTGAACGAGTATTCCTTGATTTAAAAAAAACATCTTATTTTTGCAGCTTATAGATGAAATTGTTAATTTTTTAATTCTGAAAACATTCACTTTATCCAAAATGGAGCTCTGTAAATATTAGCTTTCAGGCCATGCATCATTGTCAGATTCTACAGCATTAGAATGTGAGTAAACCAAAAATGAAAGTACAGAAAACTTATTTTAAAATGACACTTTAAGAGTGGGCAGGCAATGAACAGTAATGCAAAGGAGAACTTCTCCTTACCAGTGCCTCCGACACGCCTCAGTCAGGCGACAGAATTCTGAAAAGGAAGACTCTTTTGAAACGTAGAATTTAATATGAATAATTCTTAAGAAGACGTGGGTTGTGAAATAAAATGCTTTAATCCTTTACATAAGAAACGTTTTAAGCATTATCAGTGTACTCTGGCTTCTTTTGCTTTTCCTCCAAAAATCATGATCTATGCAATCGTTTCCTTTCTCGTTCTTACCCATTCACTTACTCTGGTTTTGTATTCATAAATAATTCCTTCGCTCATAGTAGGTAGCGACTGCAGAGGAAATGTTTTTCACAATTTCTATATTGTTCTTTACAGCGCTGCCAATCTTCAAGCTCACCATGATGCCATAGGAAGGAAGCAATAGCATTTCAATTATTTTGATGTGCCTGAAATTATCTGCTTGCCTTGAGATCCCATTCCTCTTCCTACAAGCTCGTTCCTGCTCTAAGAGGCAAGGGGGTGAGATATGACGTTTGCCATTTGTTATGTGTGAAAGAACAGGCTTCTCCAGCACAACTTTGATCGCTGCTATCATCGCTCATCTTTCTTCTGCTCTCTCCGCTGCGATGAGGGATATGAGCCGAGATTACATTCTTGTCATCAACATTTTACGTGTTCAGAATTAACTAGTCATAGATTCCGCTGAAGTAAGCAAAACCGACGTTAAAGTTAGGGCTGATATTCTGATAAGATAGAAGACATAGTAAGAAAAATAATATTTTGTGAGACACGTTTAATCTTTATGTTTTCTGATATTACAAATACAGAAAATTTGTTTTTGTGTATGTACAGAGTGTTACAGCATTCAGACAACAAACTTTCAGAGGTTACAGAGGAGTCTTTGATGAGTACTTTGGCATAGGTCACTTATGGTCTTTGAGTTCATGGTTGTTTGCAATAGATTAAAATCAATGACGAGGCAGTACGCCAATCATAAAACATCGCTAAGTCGCTGCTACTTGCAGGTAATCGTGGCCATTCAATGTTCAAACATCTGTGTGAATACCTCCACAATATGTAGTTAAACTTTGAAAGAAATTGCAGAAAAACTTGGGCTCATCCCAAACGCAAGACGTTTAACCGCCTGTACGGAGTTTCAACACAGTACCACCTGATTGGCAGCTGAGCACGCTAATGAATGCGCTATTACTAAAGCTAACTGTTGTTTGTCCGCGATACGATTCTCCATGTGAAACTGGAGGTATCAGTGGCGTGGCCCTTGCTGACGAGGCATTTTTATAGAAAAATCAAAGCTCATAACTTTGAAAATGTCGCAATGGTAGCGGTACGGCATTTTGTATTAACTTTTTATTATATTCAAATGGAAAATCATTAGGTAACTTAAAAATTTGCCATCACTGGATAAACGTAGCGTCCCATATCACGGTATTCCTATACTATCCCTCTGTAATCCCTAAAAGTTTTTCGATTGAGCTCTGTAACACCATACACATGTACATATATATATACTGTAATATACTGTAATTAATTATAACAGGGAAGCTATAAACCTGAATAAATTCAGAAAATGCCCATTATCTATAACTGATCGTTTTTAGTACAAAGGTATATTAGAAAGACGTAGACACAACCAGTGAAAGCGATTTTTGTTCTTTAAAGCAAATGAGTGTATGTTTTATTGGACTAGAACATAATATTCTATAATTGCATCAACCAATGAAAAAGATGTGGCAAGGATCTTGGAGGAAGTGGTTAACCAATACATTTCTGTGATACAAAAATGGACGCGAACTTTGCTGTAATGCGTATAGCTCCCCCCCCCCCCCGCCAAATAATTTCTTGGGTTTAGATGTTAACATAGTACATTCTCAATCTTATTTTATTATTATTGCTACGTTAGTGTGTCAAGTAAATTTTAAGTCATAGAATTCCGAAGTGAATCTGCAGGAGGTAAACCTAATGCATTTTTTGCTTTCTCCGCACGTACAGGTATTGCATCACCCCAAAATTCGATTTCCAGATTTCACTAGAAATACGTGTTTTGAGTCCCTCTGAATCAAGTAGAACCATTTTTAGAAAAAAAAATGTGAATGCTTATGTGTGTCTGTGAACAGAATAACTGAAAAACGAAAAGTAGGATCAACATAAACTTGTTATTTAAATGTAGTATCCTCCAAGGATTCAACACGAAGGTTTTTAAGGGAATTCCCCAAATCCAAACGTGGAACACGTTTTCGAAGTTTTTGTATTTGTGAAAAACGATTTTGTTTAAAGTACCATACATTAAATATATTTAAATGACAAATAAAATGTATATCAATTTTTTTGGGAATAGCCTGAGAATTCCTCTTCATTCGGAAGGAATTTTATATAGTCTTGCATAACCGGTAAACTCAGCGATAGGCGAAAACGTACTACACAAAGCATGTAGATCTCTTTAAAACAAACAATTTATTCCAAACCTTTTCGTAGCATCAGCCATTTCCGAGATATCCGTTATTAATGGTTCGTATGGTTCAATACTTTGTCATTCTTTTAAAGTCCTTTTGGCATTCGGTTGTTTTTGCGCTTGCATGGAAAGAGTATGTAATTCTAAGGCCAGCATATAGCTTCCAGTTCTTAAATATTAAGCTATCACTGTTACCTTTGTGCCTATAACGAAATGTATAATATAGTTATTTCTGCAAAGGTTTAAAATGATTAAATGAAGTAGATAGAAAAAATCCTTCGTATGAAAGATACCCTAAAGTGTCCCTTGAAAGGCAAAGGCCTCCCATCAAATGGAGAAAGCCCATTATTACTAACTTGGTGAGCTATTCCACGTTAGGTACTGCACATGTTTATGTTGTCACTTTTGTCTCATTGTTTGTGTAGAGCACTATTCAATCCCTGGTTAATAATAACATTACTTATTCACTGTTTAGTTATGTGGATGTGAGTGGTGTGTTATTCAATCACTGGGTAAAGACACTCTTTATTCACTATCTATGCACATGTTTCTCCAGGGATTTCCAGTGTCCTCTTTCTCTCACTACTCTTGGCCATTGCCAAGATCTGCGTGCTCCATGAAGAGGTCTACCCATTTGCGTCTCGATCTGCCTTGTAGTCGCTTGTCTATACGGTGGTCCCTCATGGTAGCCCTGTATGTCCATCTGTTGTCCTGTAGTCTCGTAACGTGGTCTCCCCATTTCCATTTAATTCTGGTGGCTATTTGTGCCATATCTATTGTCTGTGTATACCTACTAATAAACAATAGAGGGTAGAGAAAGTCATGTGAATGTAATACATAAATTTTTATATCTATTTATTTAACGTCGCTTTCAGTATGTGGTGATATCACGACGATTCTGCTAGGAGATACCTGGTGTATCGTTGTGTGGCGGGCAGTCAGTCTTCTAGGTCTCATCTCCTTACCATACATCTTACTTCTTCACATGTCCATAGAGGCATGTGCATTGTAACTGTACCTCTGCTCCTGTGAGGGACAGATGACAGCTTCGACATGTGTCCACACATGTGACCACGCACCTTAGTGCATAGAAAGTGTATCTCTGCTTCTATCGTTTAACGTTTACCACTTATACAACATTAAACACAGTTCTTTCCAAATGATGAGCGCTTCATGGGCTGTTTCCGTAAATTTGAGAATATACATTTTATTTGTTATGTACATATGTTTAATGTATTGCATTTAATATAAATCATATGTCATTTTTGATAAAATAAACAATTCCGAAAACTGTTCCATGTAAAGGGCAGTTGGGGGATGGTGATTTTTTTGAAAATCTTCTGTCGCATCTTTGGAAGATACTGAACTTATATATCGAGTTTGGAATTTATCCGACTTTTCGTTTTTGAGTTATGCTGTTCACAGTCTCACCTTAAAATGTGTTTTCTGGACTCAGTGGGGCTCAAAACATGCATTTCCGGTGAACTCTTAGTATCGTATTTTGGGACAAAGTACAATACCTCTTCTACCTACACTATATTTGGTAGAGAAAGTAAAAATGCCCTGCAAGAAAAAGCACTGGCGAAGAAAATATGATTAGTTCATTCCAATGCAGCATATTTAATAAAGGTAACCTACAAAACAGCGTTAAATTTCATTATGATGCAGTAATATGTTATCCTATATTACCTAAAGGACAAAAAATAAAAATAAACACAAAATTAAATACACAATACGCCATAATGGTACCTTATTTCCCACACCAAGGGTGATAATTTAATTTATTAAACACTTCTTTTACGTTATACTTCTTTTACGTTATACTATTATGGAGAGTTTTGTTTATATTCTAGTGAATAAAAAATTAAGAACAAAGGACAGTTAAGAAAGACATATACAACACTTACGTGAAAAATTACATAAAATAGCATAAAAAATAAAGAATCAACCCCCAGTCGTACTTTAGCTCTGCTTACACGCCCTTCTTCCCTATATCGATCTTTGATATCTCACCTTCTCGCCTTAAGAAATTAACTTCTCCCCTCCAAGTCAAGCTGCCTGCCGTAGCAGACAAACATGCCCTTAACCCCTCCATTTGAGGTGGCAAAATTAGTTGGCATATTTCCTAGGAACAAAACATTTAAGGGGGGATGGTATTAAGATGGCAAAGTAAGCAGCAATATTTCTTCTCGTCGTCCTCCGTGGTGTAGTGGTTACCATGCTAGCCTCTAGCTCCCGAGGTCGCGGGTTCAAACGCGACGGAGGGCGATGGATTTTTTCGGGCGTAAAAATCCTTAGAATGGCTTCCTTCGGAAGGGAAGTAAAGCCGGTGGTCCCGTGTCGTAGATAAAGATGCCTTGAGCAAAATTACCGGTCTTTCACGCCCAGTATAGAATGGGACGCTAAGAACTACAGCAGTTAAAGAGCGTCCATAAATAAATAAAAAAGCAATATTTCTGGTAAAGTAATCAAAATAATTAGTTTGAGGAAAGAAGGGGGTAATGTTTATTGATCCCGCAACCCAAAAATGAGATAGGAGTTGATGGTCATCAGAGAATCACTCAGAAAAAGTACCTACCGCTATAGTGTCGTACGTTTAATTGATATAATCCTATGCATGATACTTAAAACCACATCATCAGCAACCGTTTTCGATAAACATGCAAAATATCAGATCAGTTTTACAATGAATGGGAAATGTTTCGTGCACTTAAAAAGGTAACTATACTACTTAGTTCTACGAGGAAAACGAACGCCTTAAAAACTCTAAATTTTGTTTTGCTGTAATCTACAATATCTTAAAGAGGTAACAATATTTAATAATTTTGCAGCTTTAGTGGAATATATTTTCATATACTCTGAATGAAAAAGCATAGTTAAATTGCATTTTTTCTTCAACTAGCTGTGTATAGGCTAGAGTTAGAGAGTTGAATCATATTGGAAGAATCCATTGCCACAGGGAGACTCGAAGCTCAGAACTCGGCTTTATCAACCATTGCTTTACTGCTGCATTACCATAGCAATTCATGTATAATATGAAGTTTACGATGAATTTTCCTTTCCGTTATTCATTTCTGTTCGTTCAAATAGACATTAAGGCAAGAATGAAATAATGCCTTTTAGAAACTTCCTTGTAATAAGTCAATCAAATCAAACTTACCCAAGGACAGATACTTCACTTCAAACGCAGCCTTCTCCATTCATCGTTATTTTCCACTGTATTCTTTTTCTTCTCATTTGTAAACAGCACAGTTTGGGAACTATGTATTCTAATACTGCTATTTCCTGTCTTCTTGTATTCCGAACCTTTTTCCATCCACCGTTGCTTAGAGTCAGATGTATGCACTAAACCAATGTTCCAGTCGACTTCTCTTACTTATCAGTTTCAGTGGATTACTACTTGTACTATCGACCATTAAATCAAACATAATTATTTATTTGTCTTCCGTTCTGAGAGTTTCATTCTTTTCCGCGTCTAAAATGCTTTCAAATCTCTCTCCTCACTTGGTCACTGCGTCAAAATGTCTGCACTGCACAATGCCACTACTATAAGGGGTATTTAATGGTATTCTTATATCCTTCTTTAACGGTCTATTGAACATTTCAGAAATATAAAATACTTATAGTACGCGTTGTTATTACTATTGATACCTTTTTTGTTATTATTCATCATTTGAATGAGCGGATTGCTGTCAAAGTAAATTTCATACTATGAAGAGAATTCATAAAAATATGTGGCTCAAGTTAATCTGTTTAATAGTTATTAATAATTATAATATTCATAATAATTGTAGCGGGAAATCGTTGATCAGTAGCATCTGGAAAGAGTCGTTCCTCTGGTTGATGCTATCCGCTGCCGTGTTTTTGTCCTCGTCTATTGCTGCTCGTCGGCGGCTGTGTTTACCATTCCTAATTTTTACCTATGTAGCTAATTCTTGGGTCTCAAGGTTATCGTGGGTGAGGCAAATTAAAATATACTACATTTCTCTTAACAAATGTGATTTATTAACAAATAAAATATTTTATGGGCGGCTAGCTTTTCCCACTATACCAAATCCCACCATTTGAATAAATCAGAAGCCTAAACTAACTGCACACGTCTTCCCACGCATATGCACACACGTGCATTTGTCGTCACGAGAGTAGCACTTTGTGTTGATATGATTCTTGAAGAGAGAGTGAATATCTGACGACGACGACGACGACGACGACGACGACGTATTGGCGGACTGAGGGTAATCCGAAGGTGTGTTAGGCGTGTATCTGCCCTAATTAGGGCTTAACCACGTAGTGGCGGGTTATGGGGGTTGCAGGGTGACGGTTGGGATTTTTGTAGGATAGAGAAAGGAGGCAACAAATTTTGTTCCTCAACGGTTGCCGGTCATGGTGCAACGGCCCTTGTGCACCGCTGGTGTTAGTAATCCTGCATTTTTAAAGTGTAGGGGTAGTAATTTTAAAGTCCAAGCTACTCTTGAAGGGATTGTATAGGAGCTCAGCTATAGCTTCTGGTTATTTCTTGGTGAATTATGTTATTACTGTGAACAATTCTTATATATGTGTGGTATATCCCCTTTCATACCTTTTACGAAATCAGTTCTAAGGTTGTCTTTCTCTTAAAATCCTCATTGTATATATAAAATTACTGCAATCGGTATGATCTCCACTTTTATAAGTTGATATAATTAAGATTTATTTTCAGATTTACAGAAGTGTTTTTCTCAGACGATTATTATTACTTTTTCTTCGCCGTTGTGCAGCGTTGCTCTTGTAATCTCTAGAGAGCCTTTTCACCATAAAAACAAAAGCCTGATGAAAGCACGATATAATAATTTTTTCCCCAGTTCATATAAAGATCCTTTGCATTTTCTTCCGCTAAGCCTACTTCACCTCCTTTTTCTTTTCTTTGCATTATCTTTTACGGCGAGGTTTCGCCGTTCAGCACGAGAAAGAAAGAGGGGACGATGAAGGATCGTAGAAAGGGGAACAACTAAGCAAAACAGATGAGAGTGAAATGAAAATTAATGCTGAAATTTTTAGGGGATGAAGAAGGGAGGAGATTGGATGAATTGTGCTTGAGTGACGTCACTTGATGTACTACCAGGGCTTCGTTTCATTTGCGTAATGACTTACCGCCAGCGTGTGTTCCAACCTGGCCCATTCATTACTTCTGGTTCCTTAAAGCCATCCTTCATCTTCCTTGCATCACCTTTCTCGCTTTATCTCGACTCTTGCTTGCCTCCGGCTATAGAAAAGGCACAGCAGCTTAGGAAAATTTCATTTCTGCAAGGTAAGGGCAACAGCCCTTTGTTGTTCAACTTCATTGAGGTTTCCTTCCTTCCTTGAGCCGACAAAGTTGTTAAGGCAATGAGCATCTCAACTGAAGGAGCAGCGAAATTGGCAAACGTCTATTTCATTTAGTTTAGTCTTCTTGCTGTTCTCGCAACCTCATCAGTGAAAACGCCCAACGAATGGCTGTGTTAAGGATGAAAGCAGATTGATTTCTGTCCTAAAGGTATCGCAATGTTGACAGATGGAATTGACCTAAACTCACTGAAACTGGTTTTGATTTTAGAACAATATGTCAATGCTCTATATACAAGCACAACATATATTACAATCAAAACTATTTCCTCTAAACATGATATATTCAATATTTCACTTACATTAATAAAAAGTGATGATAGCCATGCTAATCACAATATATTTTTGCCTTTGAACAATTTAAACTTTAAGTAATAAATGTATAATTGCATAAAACATGCAGAAGCTGCATTAAGATGAACTTTCGGAAGTGTAAACCTCAAACGTATAACTACCAACGTTACAATAATAGGGCAAATAGTGTAGTTTAATAACTTATACATTTTCTCCCAGTAAGTGTTCGTCCTTTTCTATAATTTTAAACTTATAAGGTTAATCAGTATAAAAAGGAAAAAGGTACTCAAAGAAATTTCAAGACATGCATTTAATTTGTCATATTAATAATTTAAATAATTTGCATTAATCAAAATTCCTAGACGTGTATTTGAGAAAACGAATAATGATACATTGCATGTAAGGAGTATTTTGTGATGGAGGAATTTTCTTCGAAACCTTCACCTATTATGTCCAAACAGTGTTCAAAAAGCATCGAAAAAATCAAAGTTTTAAGATTTTTACATGAAAAATAAAATGTATATCTGGAATGTTTAAGCGCACAATATTTGAATGAATTTTGTA
Organism: Deroplatys truncata; assembly: GCA_030765065.1. Taxonomy (NCBI): domain Eukaryota; kingdom Metazoa; phylum Arthropoda; class Insecta; order Mantodea; family Mantidae; genus Deroplatys; species Deroplatys truncata. The sequence continues at coordinate 65,027,335 of CM060986.1, forward strand.
TATCTGTATATAACTGTACATCCTAAGAGATAGAAACATACTATCAACAAAAGATGTCAATCTGGTTAAAACAGACAATTTATGATGGATAATGTTTTTTGTATTAACAATTTATATTAGGAATTATTCCATTATTATAGTTACACTACTCCTGGCGATATATTTAATAACATACTGAAATGACACGTGGGATATTACTTAGAGATCCGAGACGGTGTCTCTTAGAAGAAGAATATCTGCTGAGAAAAAGCAGAAACAGAAACAGAAGCCCGGAGTAAACTAATACCAGAAAACCAGTTTGGTTTTAGAAATAAAGATTCGACAATCCATCAAGTACTTCGTATTGTTGATGTCGTAGAGAACATTAGAGGAAAATAAAATATGTTCTGCTGTTTTCTTAGACGTGACTAAAGCCTTTGATAAAGACTGGCACAAAGGATTAATATTTAAGCTTCAACGAGATCTGCATAGCCACTTTTATCGAGAATTAAAACCCTACATAAAAGGGAGATACTTCAGAGTATAATATACTCTGGCTAAGCAACATAGCTTCTGAAGTACCTGAAGGAAGTTTACCAGGTCCAATTTTATACCTTTTATTCACTAGAAATATTCCAAAAGAAAGTGATACAACTATGGTTATTTTGCCGACGATAGAGAAATAATGGGAGTAGCATACACAATATAAGTATCTGCAAATAAATTCCAAAAAGCTGTAAACAGAGTCACTAAGTGGACAAACGGGTGCTTGTTAAACTAAACGATACTATGTAATGATTTGGAGGTCTTCATTGGAAGACTACCTATAACAGTGAACTTAATTTAGAAAGAAATATTACTAGATAAGTCGATGCTTAGTTGTAATTCAATTTTACGAAAAAAAATGTTCGCTCGCTCATTGATAATACTGTTCTTATGTTATGCAGAGTATGCATTTATTGTCTCGGCGTATATCTCCATTAAGTAGATACAGGAGATAAAAATAACCCTCGTAAGAATAGCTTGCAGAAGAGGTTAAAATACGTGACGGTGTGTAGGGAAGATAATATTAATATAGCACATTAATTTTGTATAGTTTTCTATATGTCACTGTTAACATCATAATTTCCAACATACATTCTCATACCAACTCTTTGGCTCTAAGTTCTTGGAATATCCTTTTAAACACCTTAAGTTGATCCCCCTGGGTAAATGGATTACACGGTTGGTGTGTACAACCCTGGGATAAAGGGGGATACAATCTTTCTCTCAGCTCACCTTCCACGTTTTGGCTTAGCGTCTTCCCTTTACTAATGGGTTCTGGAGGACTTGGGTTGCCTAATCTTCTGTGTCCCGACCTTGTCACGCGCTGAAAGGGAGCATGCTACTGTGGCTCTGGAACACGGTTTGTTTGGAGGGGGATGGGGGTTGATTCCCTTCTGCAGCTTCTTCAAATCCCCTTCGTCCCTACTCTACCCCGCATCTGTTATTGCTTTACTTGGAAGTGTTGCTTATACCCTATTTCTCTCATTGCCGTGGTTCAGAAGCTCTACCCTTGTTAGGTTCGATTCCTGTTAGCTTTCTGCCTTTTCAAAGGTTAATATCAGATTCACATAGAGCGAATTTCTGCTTAGAATTATAATGAAACTAGAACTTATCATATTTAACCATCACGATCAGCACAAGCGAGAAGTTTTTTGATTTGTAACATATCCATTTATGAATATACTAGTCAGGATATCACCGCTGCGTTGAAGTTAGGCAATATATAATGATTTCCAAGAAAAAACTGCAGCCTTATTTCAGTGAACTTGTAACCTTAGTACACACATTTTGGCAAATTCGTTATCAGGCGACAAATAAAAATTATTATTGACCACTCTTTAGCTACTATGGTTCTTAGCGTCCCATTGTGTATCGGGCGTGAGAGATCGGAAACTTTGCTCAGAGGTTTCTTTATCAGGCTTGAGGTTCTTTTACGTGCCGTGAATCTACGACACAGGCTCGCCGACTTTACTTCCCTTCGAAGGAAGCCATGCTAGGATTTTTACACCCCCAAAAAAATCTATCGCCCTCCGCCGGGTTTGAACGCGCGACCTCGGGAACTAGACTCTAGCATGTATCCCTAGACTACGCAGGAAGACTATTATCAGGCGACGCATATCATTTGAGGGCCCGAGGAATCTCAGTATAGGGAATTTTGAAATATCTTATTTCAGATAAAATGCCTTTCAATGAGGAATCTTTTAACAACAATCTCAGTACAGGTTTTGATTTTCTGGAGAAAATAAAACCTCATAGATATGCTCAAGAATGATACTTTCTTCTAATCTATTTCACTATTAGAAGAAAGTATGTATAGGTTAGAAGAAATAAATGGAATAAAATTTTAATTGACTTACCAAAACATTAACTGTCCTGAAAATATATTACCGTTCCAACTCATCATGCAAATATTCCGCTGTTAATTATACAGTGTCCATTACACTCAATGGACGATTACTAGTCAATCAGGCTTTATTGATTCAATTTCAATGTTATTAAACGGTTGCTTTCTATATGTTAGTATCTGGCACATCATACAGCGGAACATAAAAAATACCTAAATAAGATAAACGAAAGAAAATCTTTAATTCAAAATGATGAAATTAGTTTCAATAAGTTTAAGAATTACTATTATTGAAACTGCAATTTTAACAAATGCTATGGAGGTGATAAACAATTACTAGGGAATTTAGTTGCAATTGGGACAGTATTAACAGTGAAGTGGCAAATTAATTTAATTATGAGTCGAAATAATGTTAAAAGCCTTCAGTTAAATCATGATGGTCAAAGGATGAACAATCGTTTCAAGTCTGCTAAGGCTCCATCTTCAGCGTTTGGTAGTCGACTAATGTAAGTGAAGGCTTTTTAACATTATTATGACTCATAATTAAATAAATTACTACGGAGCTTATAAAAGTTGTATGGATAAGCGGCCATGATTGGTTGAAGCACGCCACTCCGTACCTTTTTTTTTTGTTATATAAAACGTATGACGTAGCAAGGTTCTAAATGTAATCAACTTTAACTGAAAATATTTTTTGGGATTAGATGAGGTCAACAAGGTTCAGACTAAAGACTTCTCGTAATGTACTCCTTCCTTTCGTTCAATCAGAGTTCATTGGCTCAAATCACTACCACACACAATGATTCGCCGTTTACAAGCCGCTGATATATGTGCAACAATGTTTTCTTGTGGATTGTTTTAGTGTGTAACTGCATCAGTGGAATGATATCCTTTGGAACTAATACCAGCATCCTAGAGGAGCTAAATAATAGAAAATAAGAGCAAGCTGGAAAGTCCTACAAATGGATTAGGAAAACTGGTTTGTTTTTCCAAGCATCTGGTTCCAGTACTGAGACAGTAAGCGAGAGTTCCACATGCACTTATAAAGAAACAGCTAGGGAATTCTGATTAGAGTATAAAAACAACCAAGTGAAAATATATTTAATGAAAGTAGTAATATTTTCAATGATGATATAACAACACCAATGGTGAATAGAGTGGCTTTCCGAACCTCTTCATCGAAATGTGTGTGCCGTATGCCAGAGCTCGGGCAAATATCCTGGCTTACAATGTGTGCACGCAGCGACTTTGCATCGACAGTGCGGCGAGGGGAAGAGTGTGCCAAAGCTAACCTGGAACTGTAAACAGAAGCGTCTGGAGTAGAACGGAACATAAATACATAGCTCACAGGAGTATAGATTACCAGACCAGTAAGGCAAGCGAACTACTAACCGCCGGCTATGCAGCCCTGGATAGGTGTATTCAGTACAACGTCACGTGTACTAAGTAGAGTGGTAGTTATGTTGATTCTTCGCTCAATGGATATTCGTTCTAGCTCTAATAATTACCTAATGTTGCTTCAGATTGCTATTTTCTGAAAACTAAGTCAGCTTGTTTTTACAGATACGCTTAGTTTATAACGAATTATGTTTAAAGTAATTGCAATCTGAATCTCAGATACCGTTAAATAAATTATAAATAAATCTTAAAATATAAATTACGAAGTTGCAGGGTTGGGTTACGCCAATGGGTAATCAGTAAGTCAGCTTGACCTTCCGGGAGAGGTTGTTTTCGTCTATAAAGACACATATTTCGATTCTTAAATAAGGCGTGACCAGGCCTTTGTGGGGGAATGATAATGAAAGTTACCATGAAAAGGAGCTAATTCAATTAAATGTAATTCGCATATCTTAAATTCAGAAAGAAATTTTGCGTTAATGTATTGTTTAAAGTTTTGAAGACAAACACATGTTGCATCCACGGAGGCTGCTGTTGAAGTTTGGTATTTTTTTAGACATTTCGTTTTTGGATTGTGCTATTTACACACACATACACACACATACACATACACGCCTTTTAATAACGACTCTTTTCTTTTTGCTGTATTTTTAAGTGGACCACTCGATGAAATCTCTATATCGAATTTTTAAGTGAATACAGCAATTCCTCTGCTTACTATATGTAAACAAAGTAAAAAAAATCTGATGTGTCACACTCACATGACTTTCTCCACTCTTGTACAAACTATTTTTACAAACGCTTAATCTCCATATGCTTCATGTTAATCGAGATATTGATATGTCAATCTTATTGGTAATATTCATGTAGATGGAAGGGGAATATGGTAGCTTTTAAGCGATAGTCAAATATTTTATCGCTGGTTGCTATGTGGCGCATTCCATTCTCTTTGCATGTCCAGAACATAATAAAATGAATAACGAATTTGAGAAAAAGTATAAGTATTGGAAAATTTAAGGAATTAACAAGCAATATCTCGAAAACGGTTCACTCAACAAAAGAAATGTATATGACATAAGTTGTGTATTTTAACGCGATCTACATTTTTTGTGTAGTAAAATTTTGTCTATCTCTTAAGGTTTACCAGTTATGCAAAAGTCGTTCACAATGAAGAATACTTTTGGAGACATTCCCAGAAAATTCAAGATATACATTTCATTTCTCATGACATTATCTTAAACATATGATATTTTCATCAAAATCGTTAGAGCCATTTTTGAGAAAATTAAAATTTTCGAAAAATCTTCCATGTAAAGGGTAGTCTGAGGTGGGGGGATTTTCTTGAAAACCTTCGTGTCACATCTCTGGAAGATACTGAACTTAAATACCAAGTTTGGTGCTTATCCGACTGTTCGTTTTTGAGTTATGCTGTTCACAGACACACACACACACACACAGACACAGACACAGACACAGACACACACAGACACACACACGGACATGTTTCCAAAAATGCTTTTTTTGGATTCAGGAGGTCTCAAAACATGTATTTCCGGCGAAATCTCGGTATCGAATTTTTGGGTGGAATGCAATACTTCCCCTACTTACTATACGTAGTAGAGACAGTAATAAGTAATTTAATTTAAATCTCGCAGTTTATTTATCCAATGTGTGGACAACTATTTATAGAAATAGCTGAAAACAACATGAGAAAACCTGCATATACAGGCCATAGTGGAGTTTAGAAAAATACAAAAGTTCCCAGTTAACAAAATTGGGGGAATCGTAACCAATTCAAAGTCTGAAACCCTTTTTCATATTACCAATAATATATTAAAAGGTGAAACTAATCTCTCTGTTCTGAATAAATTAACATGATTTTTCTTGGCGATTCAAAAAAATCAACATACAAATTAATGATATTAAGAAGCTAACTTAGGCTGATAGGGGGAGTATGAGTCGAACACTGCCAGTTAAGACATCTGAAGAAATGAACGATGTTTAAGAATAACATAATTGGCAGGAATAAAGTGTGACACAGCTAACCAACATTATTTTTAATCCTTGATACATTCTGGCTTAGGCATTTATGGATAGGAGAGGAGAAGTGATCTAGAAAAAGGGTAGATAGTATGTCAAAAATTGGCAAGAATCAACGCATAGTGACCCTCCCCTGAGTAAAGAAACAAAAATGCGTGAAGAAAAACTTGAAATCATACAACGTTGCTGGAAATGGTATTTACCGATAGGAAATTATTTAACCACTCAATTGCGTAGAATATACTTTCGAAAGCAGTCATTTATGATGAGTTTTAAAAACTATGTGAATTAAACTCCTAGAAAGCTCCATTTTGCATAACTTTTCTTTTGAAATTTAAGGGAATTCCAGGCTGTGCTTCCGAAGTTTAGAGGACTTCATTTTCAAAAGGATGTTTTAAACAAGGGAAGTACTTGTTGCGGTGGAAACTCTCTATAAAATTATAGAAGTAGTGTGAGTAATTTAATATACAATAGCAACGCTTTTACAAAGTGTAACAAAGGAATACTCAGGGAAGCTTTATAATGAGTATGTGAAAACGTAGTTAGAAATAAAAACCTTTTGCATCAAGTATCCATGCAACTACTACTTTGTAAGATTTTGTGGTGCGGTGATTAACTTCGCCAGCGTCTCTAATTATTAAATGAATGCACAAAGGCTGGTACAATCGTTAGGTTTCCCGAACAGATACGAACAAAGCCATACTTATGTTTTTACAAAACTAACTCATCTAAAATTCGAAGTAGGACGCTCAAAAGCAATAACGCGGAGAAAAGGTGATATGATAGAGTAAAAGACGCAAAAGAGTTGGTATTTTTAGTTAGTTTCGTTATTTGACGGAGTAAGTAGTTTATGAAATAGAATAGGCACTATGAATATGAAATGAGAAAACAGTAAGTCATCCGTGGCCAAATCACGTTTACTTTGTGAAGAATTCTTCTCGCATTTCTTTTATTTACGGCTACAGAGATAGTCGCAATCTATTTTTCCAGTTCAGAAGGCGAGCCGTTCTGGGAAGCCCTTTTCTACGAAATGAGAGGGTACAATGACAACTCTTTAAGATAAGAATTAATAGAATCAGTAGTATTCTTGTCAATATTTTAAGGATTTGGTAAATTGAAATTAGATAGGACGATTAAATCAAAATGTTGCTTGATTTAATCGTCCTGGAGTTGCATCAGCTTTAACCACAATTCTTGGGATTGTCCAGGTGTAGGAGAATGAATAACATAATGTTTGGGGGGGGTTGTATGGCTTTTATTAGTTTGTAATACTATTACCGTTTTTTAATTTTAATACTACAAAGTTTTATTCACATTGTCACTTCCGCAACATTCCAGCATCCCATAAGCATCGTAACAATGCTCGCTATTCTATTTGTTTACTCTGCGTCAGAGGAAGTAAGGCTCTAACAACTACCTGCCGCTGCCTCAGCCCCATAAAGAGGGGCTAGAAAGATCCACAACGGTCTGGGCAGTTTGTTATTCTCAGATTCCCACACACACACACTTCGCAGTTCATTGTGAATGTGAGTGTAGCATATTGATTACATTGAACCAATGAGCATTAACTTTCACGAAATGCATTATTAAATATTGTAAACGCATGTATGCATAAGAAGGATATGATACGTTAGGTATCGCTTAAATGGACACCCTGCATTTCAACGCACAGAGATCAAAATTCCTCCATAGCTCTGGACACTTTCAGCAGATCAGATGTGATGCTGTTGACCGCCTTCACAACTCTTTCACACAGCTGATGCAAGCTTGTGATTTTAACCCTGTACATAAAGAACTTGATACAACCCCAATATGAAGAAATTTTAAGGGGGTAAGGATAGGTTACCTCTGAGTCCAGATACGCGATAAATCCCTACTAATCGCTAACAGTGAGAGTAAAATGGGGAGAAATCCTGCCCAACACATGCATATTTAGAATTCCAAAAGACTCCAAAGTGATTCCAGGAAAATTTTAAGGTACAAGGTTTCTATCGGCTATCGCCTGCTTTGCGAACATCAGTTGTTCAAAATTCATAGTTGTCGTTCTACACTAGATACATCCACCTTCGGGAAGTTTCTCTCCCATTTCCGCACCTCATGAGGGTTGCTGTCAGCCATATCTGGGAGTTGTAACGATTCAGAAAACCACGTGTGTGCAATGTGCCTTATCTGAACTAAGGTGGTTATTTAACAAGTTTTAATTTGTCGCATATTTCCAAACAGGCACCATGATCTTTCTCCTCCAGAATACAATCGGACCTCTTTTTAGGGTAAAACGAAAAATACCCTAAATACTGGTTAGTGAAATGTTCAACTCGCATGTAAGCCGACTTAAGAAAGCTCATGCGCACCTTACAGGTTCTCGCGAATGCTCTGGATTGTGTTCTCAGATGTTCATGGTCATCTGGAACGTTTCTATACAAGAACGGTACCCGTGCGTCTGAAATATTTCCACCGCATCTTCGATGGTAAAGCTCACACACCTCCTAGAATGCTTTACGAGCAAATTTATAGGATGACGTGGAGTGTGATTATAAAGACGATATTTCATCCGCGGGCTAGGCTAGGCCCGTTGCTTCTTCTTACCTTTGGGAGAAAGGACGGCCAGATGTGATGGCAGGCGTGGCGCATCTGAGTATACACTGAGCATCTCTGGCTGCCACTCTGTTTCCCCTCTGTTTCCCCTCTGTCCTAACGGATAGGTTCCGACAGAAGGTATCATGTCAGGGAAGAAACAACTTTCCTCAAAGCACTCAGGCGCCACTGTACCTAATTCTGCTATCCTGTATTATGAAAAGAAATGAATGAGAGGTACAGCAAAAGTGCTAGTACAATTTCCCCCAACATGTGACTAGCGACATAGGAAAAAGACGTAATAAACGGAAATTCAGTGTGATCAGTTCAGTAGAAATTGAACACGAAACCTCCTAAGATTCTACCACCTGAGCTATCCTCTCTGTGCAGAATATCCAGCAAACAACAGCTGTCCTTCTTTTACACAGAATATCTCTTCAAACACTTGTCCAAAAAATTTTGAGTCCAGCAACGTAGGGATATGAAAATTACTATTTATAAGTAAAATATAACTATTAGTACCTTGATTTGTAGTTACATGTTACCAATGACACCAACTGCTAATGCATCTATGTTACAAATAAATATGTATTACTCTGTAACATACCTACTAGATGTAGTCGCGGATTATGTTTGCCAGATACATTACGAAGTAATATGTCTTAACAAATAAAGCAACATCTACAATGTAAAATATTATCCACTGAATATTGTGTCGTTATTTATTTATGGTGCTATCCTAAGGAGTCTTATTGTTTTCTCCTATCAACCATATTTTTGCGTCTGCGAAATAACACCGCAGTTAGATAATTCAAAAAATACAATTTTATCAACATGCTAATATCAAAATCATATGTCACCTTAATAAAAATAGTTAGAGTCATTTTGAAACAGTAAAAATATATAAAACAATTCCAGTAAAGCGTAGTTTGGGATAAGCGGAATTTCTTGAAAATCTCAATGTTATATATTGGAAGATATCGAGCTTAAATACCAAGATTTGGACATTTAATTGTTGATTTATGCTGTTCAAAGACAAACACACACACACACACGGTAAGGCCTTCGCCTAAATTGCTTTTTTACAGTCATTCCTCTACCTCCTGCAGATAAGTGGATTTCTTGTATCGCGCTAGAGCTAGATCAAACTGCGAGGACAATTCACCACTGATTTTATCTATCCATTAGAGTTTATTTTAATATAATTTTTACGAAATATTCTTATAAAAGCGCATTTTTATATCTAGTTCATTATTATCGAAATAAACCTTTGCAGAAGTAGCTTCATTACACATTTCGTTGAGGGTACAAGGGGGAATAGAGAAAATCGAATCGATAGTCAGATGTTGCCTATAACCGGGTCGCAGTATGCTGGCCTGAAGTTGCATACCGTTTCCAGGACATCTAGAGAAACAACTGGATAGCGACAGCACCTTAAAATGACAAAGTATTGAAAATTTCAAATTATAACAACTGATATCTCTGCAATACCTGATACCACAAAAACGTTATCTTAAGTAAATTGTGTGTTTTAAAGAGAACTACATTTTTGTGTGTTTTTTTATGGTTTATCAAACAAAATTAAACAAAACTCCTTTCGAATGAACAGGACTTCACATGCTAGTCTCAGAAAATTCAAGATATACCTTTTATTTGTTATGAAAGTATCTTTAAAATATGGTATTTGAATCAAAATCGTTGGAGCCATTTTTGGGAAAATACAAAATATTGAAATGTAATGGTTATTTTAGGATGGGAAAACGTTGAACTTAAATATCAAGTTTGGCACTTATCAAATGTACTTATCGAACATTTAGTTTCTTGGATTATACTATTCACAAACACATACACACGGACCTTTTTCGTTATTCTTTTTGGATTCAGGAGATATAAAATATGCATTTCCGGAAAGTAAAATCAACTACAAATAAAACAACCGTGACCCACAAAGCACCTTCTGTAAATTTCTACTCTCCTAATTATTCTGAAGTATTAGTCAACCAGAACTCATATTAAATTCGCTTTAGCCTCAAAATACTGTCCTCGCTAATGAAAACGATAGCTATTCGCATGGAATGTTGCTTTCTGTTCTAACTATTTATTGTATTCACAAAACCTGGCAAGTTCTTTGACTCTTTTACGTGGTAGTCACCATTTGCAATGGAACGAGTTAATTCAGGGTGTGCTAGAGTAAAAACACAATCAAAATAATCATTACGTTTTCTTTTGACCTACAGACATTAATTCTGTGTGAATTGTCACGTTATTTGGCCGTTAGTAGAGTAATCGATGGCGTTACAAACCACTTCGCTCTGTTTATTACTAATTCAGAAGGCTTTAACCACCCACAAATAATGAGATGACCACTGTTTAAGTTTAGTTACACCGGTTTTTGTACGTAAAGCATTGAGGAGCACCTGAAAGGGTCCTTTTATTTGTCCGTACGCAACCGTTGACATTTTATACCGTTTGCAACATTGAGGGGCTCAGAAGGTAACATGTTTGACCCACATTCTCAAGGTTCCGAGTACAAACACCAGGGGCCGACCAATCTAGTCGAAGGTTTTTTCGGAGTTTAACTCGGTCGCTAGGCGAATTTTCCTAATATCCCTTTCATTGCTATAGTTCTTCACCGACATACCAGACATTGTGCTGATCACCCATCCTGAATATGCTATGGTCCAGAGTTTGCTTGCTCCTCGACAGGCTACTGACCCAAGGCATTGGCTTGTAAATCCTTGGTGATGTAAGTCCCACACAAAGGAGGGTAATCCGAAGAAGAAGATCTTGCATCACGTTTATCCGAAAACTTAAAATTTCTGAAGCTGGTAAAAAATAAGGGTTTTAGTTTTTGAACTGAGGCTAAAGGTTTTGGAAGCTCACTAACTGAAATAAGTAATAAGTAAATGGCTTTAAACCGACAAGAGGAAATAAATACGGCATTGAATTTTTTAGTCTGATTCTACGTTTCCAAAATTGTCCTTATGCGAAAGAAATACAATTACCATTAAATTGACTTAATAGTTAGTTAAACTAGAAGCTCGGGACTTTGTAAGCCGCCATTGAGGTATGTCATTTCAAATTGAATTGGATATCTTCTTGTGGTTTACCGGAAAAAAAATGCGACTTAGTTGGGGAATTTAATGTCCTGCCGGGATGTTGCCGGGTAGCGCAGTTGGTTAGAGCAACCGGAGAAAATAGGAAAACCCGCGGTTCAAATCGCAGACTGTGGCATTGAGTTTTTTAGACTGATGCTGTTTTTCTAAAGCTGTTTCTTATTAACTGGGTAGGTAATACAACCATCATGGAATCCGGGGCAATTGCAGAATCATTGTTACTATGTTAATACTGTCATTCCAAACAGTATGTAGTATAATGTTTGTTCATCTCGTTTGCCACTTGAGAGACTAGGGTTTAATTTAAAACTGGGTATTACAATTCTAAACTAACCTAATAATCCTTAAACAGTTTAGAGTATCTTTTAGTTTTATGCAACTCCTGAGTACATAATTACGTTTTTTATTTTAAACGTATTACTGTGATGTGAGACCTTTTTATATGTCTCAGGTTTATCAACATTGGCTTGGGTATCCCTTAATATATCCTCAGGAAGTAAATTCATACGGTATATTCCATTAAAAGTAAAAAAAACCTTGAGGGATATCATAGATTTACAAACATTCTATCACGCAAAACACCTTAAGCACAAGGCCCACTCATTATTACAGCTAGCCTTGCAAAGTGCAAACTAACCCATCTGAATGTAATTATACGCTATATCGGTTACGAGAGCGGTACTGAAAATTTTTAGAATTCAATATTTCTTAAAACAAATCAACTCTTTTATAGTTTACAGCTGATTCCTGATGTTTTGGGAGTTGGTTGCCGTGTAGTTTGTTCGATTTGCTCTAATACTTTGTTAAAGAGTTAAAGATTTTGTGTTCACCCAAAAATGAACTTGAGTAGGGAAGTTTTTCGGCTTACGATTTTTTATGATTTTACATCGTCATTAAATAGATAGATAAGGTATCTTTATTGGTTTAAAATCATTGAAGCTATTACACAAGTATTTAGTGCATGGATCATTGACAGTACATGCATATTTAAGATACAAGTAGAGTGACAAAATAAACAACAGAAAAAGAAAACAAAAGAAAAAGGAACGAGAAAAAGGAAAATAGAGATAAATTACCTTCGTCTAACTGAACAAATTTGATCCAGCTTTGAGCACTTTAGCCAAAAAGTTTCCCATGTATTGCCAGTTCCTCTGGTCAGCCAGTAGCTCCCAACATGCCAATATCTTTCTTGAGGGACTTAAGAATTTTTCTTTGAGTTTAATCATTCGTTGTTTCTCCAACTGTGCACATTACGCCAAAATATGTATCCAGTCCTCATCCAAATCGCAGAATGGCAGATTTTCCTGCCAGAATCGTCAGTCATCTTCTGTGCCCTCCAGCCCCCCAATCTAAACCATGCCATTCCTGATCTTTCCTTTCTTCCTAAATTAAGTATATATGCCTCTTTACCCCAGTTCAATTTTATTTCATTTGATAGACTTCATCGTGCCTAACAATGTGTAAATAGGCTTAAAATGCGTTTGACCAATAAGCTCCAACTAAGACAAAATATAATTGGTACAGCGAATTCAAAAGAGATCTGTTTTTTCTTAGTGATGAATTTCGTGAAGGACGCCCAAGAACTGCTGTTACAGATGAAAATATTGGCGAAGTTCAAGCAATGCTGAAAAAGATTACGAATATCTTGTGAATTTATTCGGGGACCTTGGACATTTGTTTGAGTAAAATCCAAAACATCAACAGTCAGGCGTAAGAAAACTCTGTTGTCGATGGATTCCACATAAGCTGACTCCCGATCAAAACAACAACTATGCCGTTATGTATTATCCTTCCTCATATTTTGTTTTGCATTTATTTGTATGGGGTTTGCAAGGATCGGTGCTGTAATTGGGTGGCTAGGAACCTCGTGCTAGCTCGGGTGTGGTTTCTCTGGGAGTGGGCTTGTAGCTGCCGTATGGCGAATAACGTTGAGTGATGTGAGCTTCCGTTTCGATGTCTCCCGGTAAGTTGAGACTCCAGTGCCTTGCTTTAACAGTGAATATGGGGTTGTTAGGTTTAAAATTCGCCTTTTGGTGACTGTGGGAGGTTTGTTTTAGATAAGCACCAACAAGATATTGGCCGCCTTGGTTGAGGTGATTTCCTGGACAACTGTTCAAATTGGGCACCGGGTTTTACGCGAGCATTGGGGTTCTACTTTGGGATTTCCTAATGTTTTAATTTTTTGAATTTGTGGGTGTGCTCCCCTAAGTTTTAGGCATTTGCCTGTGGTTGTAATACCCTTCTTTAAAGTGACCGTATGGAATTGTATATTTTATTCATTATAGTTGGGTGAAAAGTTTCCTTTGCCCAAATTTTGGCCGTGCGCTTTTTCGCTATATTAGCGTGACCTTAAGAGGGCTACAAGTTAAGCAATCGTTCTTGCTTCCTGGGGTACCGCCATCAGTTCCGGTTATGCAGGGATATGTCCGTCATTCCTAAATTCCTAGCCACATACCTATGTAGATTCCATTGCCTCTATCCACCCTTGGTGCAGTAACTAATTCCGGGGATCAAATGTACAATCCTTTAGCATGGTCGTAGTTACTGTATTTAACTGTCTTATACAGCCAGGTAATGGGGTTAGAATGAAACCATTTATTTGCCATTGTATTTGTTGCGAGATTTGTGTAACTATTTTGTCAGTTGTCATAAAATAATTTAAATTATTATTGTAATTTTGTTGAAACCCTTACGTAACTATAATTGTAAGACAGTTTGGGTACCTTTAACTGTTTTATATTAGCACGCAGTTGTGTTAGGAAAGAGACACTCTCAACTCTCACTATATTTATGGTAAGCCTCTCGCAAACTACGCATACAAAATAGCTTGTGTTGCATTTCATTGCCTCCTGTTGCATTTCATTGCCTCCTGTTGCATTTCACTGCCTCATGTTGCCACGCAGTCGTGTCATAATTATTTCATTAAAGTTTTGGCAGTTTGTTTGTCTCACAGTGTAAGAATTTGCCAGTTGTGATAAAATAATTTCAATTATTATTGTAATTTTGTTGAAACCTTACTAACTATAATTGTAAGACATTTTGCGTACTTTTGAGTGCTTTACATTGGCACGCACTTGTGTTAGAAAAGAAACACTCTCAACACTCACTATATTTGTGGTAAGGCTCTCACAACCACGCTTATAAGATAGTTGCTTTGCATTTCACTGCCTCATGTTGCCATGCAGTAGTGTCACAATTATTTCATTGAAATTTTGACAGTTTGTTTGTCTCACAGAGAAATCATTTGTTAGTTGTGATAAAATAATTCTAATTATTATTTTAATTTTGTTGTAAACCTTACATAATGTTTAACTGCTTTATATTAACACGCAGTTGTATTAGGAAATAAACACTCAACTCTCACTATATTTATTGTAAGACTCTCACAACTACGCTTACAAGATGGTTGTGTTGCATTTCACTGCCTCATGTTGCCACGCAGTCGTGTCGTAATTATTTCATTAAATTTTTGGCAGTTTGTTTGTCTCACAGAGTAATCATTTGCCAGTTGTGATAAAACAATTTCAATTAATATTGCAATTTTCGGACTTTTTGCTTTTAGTTGGTCTTCAACAGCGATGTAAGCGATGTCTTATATGTCCTACAGATGTCACTCTATGTCATCCTCTAGCTCTAACGCAATGCTGGCAACACATTAATAACTAATGCCGCCAAAGCCGGTAAGATACTCAGTCTCAAGGCGTAGCCGATTGATTGAGGGCCCTCAGCCTCAAAGCGTAGCCGAGGGATGTTTTTTTAGGAGAGGAGTGTAGCGTAGTCGAGGGATTGAGGGCCCTCAGCCTCAAAGCGTAGCCAAGGAATATTTTTTAGAAGTAGAGGAAAATAGACGACAGGGCGTAGCCGAAGGATCTGCGCGTCTAAAACTCGAATGATTCACGTTTGCAGAAATTCCTTAATTCGCGGATTTCACTTCTTATTTAGTTTGGCAGTTCCCATTGCGCGTGTGTATTAGCGGGAAGATGGCTACGTTTGTTGTGTTAATATCGCAATTTTCCTATAAAAGGGGCGGGCAGGTAGGCACCAGCTATTGAAGAGATCACTTCTACTTCTAAACTCACTCTTAAGGTAATTTATTTCCTTTCCTTTAGCTTTTATAAGCTGATCAATGAAGAACAACTAAATTCAGCATATCCGAATTTTCTTGTAAGCCCTTGTGTAATTCTAATTATAATCACAAGATATTTTGGATATTTTAACTGTTTTACATTAGTATGTAGTTGTGTCAGGAAAGAAATACCCTCAGCTATCATTGTTTTCGCGCCAAGCTTTACGCAACTACAATTATGATAGTTCGTGTTGAATTTTGTTGCTTATGTTGTCAAGTAGTTGTGTCATAAATATTTCATTGACATTTTGGCAGTTTGACTGTTCGACAGAGTAATCATTTGTCATCTGTCGTAAACTATTTCAACTATTATTCTAGTTTTCTTGTAAGCCTTTACCAGATAGTTTAGATACTTTTAAACTGCTTTACATTCGCACGCAAGGGTGTTAGAAATGAAATATTCTTAGTCGTCATTGTAATGGTTGTAAAGTTTGCTGGACAGTTGTGTTGCGTTTAATTATTATGTGTTACTGTTCAGTCGTGTCACTGATACTCCATTAAAACAGAGGCAGCCTTGATTGTTTGATAGTGTAATTATTGATAAGACACTTTGGGTTTCTCTTATCTGCTTTATATTAGTGCACAGTTGTGCTAGCTATAAAATATATTCAGCCATTATCGTAGTTGCGTTAGGTTTTACATAGCTATACTTATATGGCAGTTTGCGCTACATTTATGTGTCGAATGTTACCACGGCTGTGTCACATATACATTACTATAGTTGTGGCAGTTTGATTTTTCTGCGGAATGATTGTTGTAAGTTTTGAGTTATTACATTTATCATTGGAAGTGTGTTGCAAGTTTTGTGTAGCCTCTCCGCATCGCAGTTTGGGCTGCATCGAACAGTTTTGTATTTATCACTCAGTCGCGTTAGAATGTACTTTGCGAAGTTGAGGCTGGTTTTGAGTTTTACTGCAGAGTAGTTGTTAAATAATTTAATGTAACCTTAGTTCCAATCCTACTTTGCGTTAGACAGCGAGTTAACCCATGTGACGTTCGTTGGTTCTGCATTATTCCTCGGTTGGTAAGAAGACCTTTAATACATTTTAATTGGTATTTATGTGGGGGTAATCCGGTTTACATTCCATTGATGTATAATAAAGGCTTCTAATCTTTCTATTTTGCACGGTTATTATCTTTTGACTTGCACGCAGTATTCTATAAAGTGCTGGTGTGCCTTAGTGGCTGTTTGGCCTTGGTCAGAATTCTTGATTGGCCACTTAATAGAATTCCTATAGCAGGGTACTTTCATTCATCCGCCGATTACAGTCAGTTAGTGTTTACCACTTTTAATTTCTCTGCAGTATAACTAGTGTTAGTTGTTACGAGATTGGTTTTCATCCGCGTTGAATGTGGATGGATGTGTGCAACCTTGCAACTTAACTTTGCCAGGGCACATTGGAAGTTGTGGGTATTGTGAGGGATTCCTTGCATTTGGCTTGAGGTGTTGTGCATTATAACATGGGCGAATCTTTTATTGAACTTGTTTTCCTGAAGTGGTGTTATGTGTATGTTTAATTTCAAGATATTGCATGAAATCAGCGATTAATAGCGAACAAAACAAATGTTGTAGCTTGTGTACCGACTTGTTCCCTCGCCTTCCACTTCCGAGCCAAGCCAGTTAATAAGTTTTACGAGAGGCCATGGCATAGACGGCCAATGGTCCAGAATGCATTGATTGTTGTAGAAAACTTTGGAAAAATTTCAATGCGGCACTTGAAATTTGGTTTGGAATATTCTTACTAGTGATGAATCTTAGATTTATTCTTATGATTCTGAAAAGAAATGTCAGTCGGCTCACTGGGTCTTTCGAACAGAACCTAAGCCTACAAAAGCCTGACGAATTCGTTCGTAATAAGATGGTTGCTAGTTTTTTTTTCTAAAACGGGAGTAGTAATAGTCCCGGATGAGCCAATTGGATTAACGATAATCCTGCCGCTAGGGGCGCTCGTGTCGCTGCGTGCGACGGCGGCGGCGGGAAGTTTGAAAAGCGCCCTGAGCGGTAGGATTATCGTTAAATCGGTTGGCTCATCCGGGACGAGTTGAAAGAATTGAGGAAGTGACGTGGAGTGTTTTGATTGGTTCGTTAATTTGGGGTGGGAGATGAAGGAAGGAAGATGGAAGAGTATGGAGGTCGCGTGCTGGAGAGGAGTTGGGTGGCGAGGTGTTGTCTGTGCGGAGTTCGGTACTGAAAGAGGGAAAAGATGGGGAGCGAGGGATAAAAAGTGTAACAGAAAGTGACGTGTGAAGTTGTGATTGGTGGGAATAAGAAGTGATTGTATTGGTGGAAAGGAACAAATGAGAGTTGTTGATTGGTAAGAATAAGAGGGATTATGATTGGTGGAAAAGAAAAAGGTGTGGGAGTGGGGTATGTTGGAGGTGATGGGAAAGGTGAGTTTTGCTAGCAGCAAGATTTGCAAAAGCCTGTCGTGAACTGATCAGCAATTTTTTTGAACGTTGGATGGTAGTTTTCTTGAGTGGATAGAGAGATGGGGGCGATATGAGATGCGGTGGCGAAAATGGGAACTAAACAAGGTGTTTGAGACAAGAGGTTTAAGGACGAGGAAATTTTGAGGTTAGTGGTGAACATGGCGGTCGCAAGAGGTGGGGGGTAAGGAGACGCGGTGGTGAGAATGGGAACTAAAAGAAGATGGGGGTAGCAAGAGTTTAGAAGAGTAGATGCGGTGAGAACTAAACAAGATGGCGGACGCAAGAGGTGGGTAAGGAGGTTTGAGGTTACAGTACCAAACACGAAAGGATATATTCCTACGCCAAGCAGGTCCGAAAAATAATTATGCGTGCGGTACTTACCTGTTACCGGTGTGGATGCGTCACCAAAAGCGCGGCACGCGACGCGAAAAAATATAAGCAAACTGTTTTTGAAAATGCTTAACCAGCTTTAAGATCAACCAACATCACTACGCACTGATATACCTAGGTTTTTAAAGCGGTACAGACACCCTTTGCAGAGGCGTAATTTAACTATACCAAAAACCTGGTACTGGACCATCGTGATGGTCGCTAGCGTACGTAGGAGCAGGGTTCTCATAGCCGGTCGAAAGCGGTCAAAAACGTGTACGACGTAGGTGTTCACAGTAGCTGCTGCCGAGTCAACCGTCGAGGTGCGAATGAACGAGATCTGTTCTTGCCGGCAATCTGGTTCGGAGATGTGAGCAGCGGCGAGGTGCTGTCTGTGCGGAGGTCGGGACTGAAAGAGGGAAAAGATGGGGAGCGAGGGATAAAAAGTATAACAGAAAGTGACGTGTGAAGTTGTGATTGGTGGGAATAAGAAGTGATTTTATTGGTGGAAAGGAGCAAATGAAAGTTGTTGATTGGTAAGAATAAGAGAGATTGTGATTGGTGGAAAGAAAAAGGTGTGGGAGTGGGGTATGTTGGAGGTGATGGGAAAGGTAAGTTTTGCTAGCAACAGGATTTGCAAAAGCCTGTTGAGAACTGATCAGCAATTTTTTGAACGTTGGATGGTAGTTTTCTTGAGTGGATAGAGAGATGGGGCGATATGAGATGCGGTGGCGAAAATGGGAACTAAATAAGATGGTTGAGACAAGAGGTTTAAGGGCGAGGAAATTTGGAGGTTAGTGGTGAACATGGCGGTCGCAAGAGGTGGGGGGGGGGTAAGGAGACGCGGTGGTGAGAATGGGGACTAAAAGAAGATTGCGGTAGCAAGAGGTTAGAAGAGTAGATTTTGAGGTTAAAATAGTGGGAACTAAAAATGGCGGAGGTTCTGCGACAAGGAGATGCGGTGAGAACTAAACAAGATGGTGGACGCAGGAGGAGGGTAAGGAGATTTGAGGTTACAGTACCAAAACACGAAAGGATATATTCCTACGCCAAGCAGGTCCGAAAAATAATTATGCGTGTGGTACTTACCTGTTACCGGTGTGGATGCGTCACCAAAAGCGCGGCACGCGACGCGAAAAAATAAAAGCAAACTGTTTTTTGAAAATGCTTAACCAGCTTTAAGATCAACCAACATCACTACGCACTGATATACCTAGGTTTTTAAAGCGGTACAGACACCCTTTGCAGAGGCGTAATTTAACTATACCAAAAACCTGGTACTGAACCATCGTGATGGTCGCTAGCGTACGTAGGAGTAGGGTTCTCATAGCCGGTCGAAAGCGGTCAAAAACGTGTACGACGTGGGTGTTCACAGTAGCTGCTGTCGAGTCAACCGTCGAGGTGTGAATGAACGAGATCTGTTCTTGCCGGCAATCTGGTTCGGAGATGTGAGCAGCGGCGAGGTGTTGTCTGTGCGGAGGTCGGGACTGAAAGAGGGAAAAGATGGCGAACGAGGGATAAAAAGTATAACAGAAAGTGACGTGTGAAATTGTGATTGGTGGGAATAAGAAGTGATGTTATTGGTGGAAAGGAACAAATGAAAGTTGTTGATTGGTAAGAATAAGAGAGATTATGATTGGTGGAAAGAAAAAGGTGTGGGAGTGGGGTATGTTGGAGGTGGGGGGAAAGGTAAGTTTTCCTAACAACAAGATTTGCAAAAGCCTCTCCAGAACTCATCAGCAATTTTGAACGTTGGATGGTAGTTTTGTTGAGTGGATAGAGAGATGGGGCGATATGAGATGCGGTGGCGAAAATGGGAACAAAACAAGATGGTTGAGACAAGAGGTTTAAGGACGAGGAAATTTCGAGGTTAGTGGTGAACATGGCGGTCGCAAGAGGTGGGGGGTAAGGAGACGCGGTGGTAGGAATGGGAACTAAAAGAAGATGGCGGTAGCAAGAGCTTAGAAGAGCAGATTTTGAGGTTAAAATAGTGGGAACTAAAAATGGCGGAGGGTTGGCGACAAGGAGATGCGGTGGCCAACGTGAGAACTAAACAAGATGGCGGACGCAAGAGGTGGGTAAGGAGATTTGAGGTTAAGATATTTAGGTTAAAACAGGGCGTAAGCATGGGAACGAAATCCAAGATGGCGAAGGCAATAGTGTGGACGAGGAGATGTGAGGCGCGGTGGCGAGAATGGGAACTAAACAAGATGACGAAGACAAAAAGTGTAAGGACGAGGAGATTTCGAGGTTAGTGGTGAACATGGCGGTCGCAAGAGGTGGTGGGCAAGGAGACTTGAGGTTAAGATTTTTAGGTTAAAACAGGACGTAAGAAGGGAACTAAAATCCAAGATGGCGGAGGCAAGGGTGGGACGAGGAGATGTGAGGCGCGGTGGTAAAAATGGGAACTAAAAAAGATAGCGGAGGCATGAAGTTGAGGTTAAAAATTGAGGTAAACGTGGAGAGCTTAAACCAAGATGGCGGTGGCGTGGTGGTGAAAATGGGAACTAAAACAAGGTGGCGGAGGCAAGAAGTGGAGGGACGAAGAGGTTTGAGGTTAGGGTCAACATGCGAAAGATGTCGAACGCAACAGATGGTGACGAGGAGATAGAATTGAGGATTAGGGAAAGATGAAGGAAAACAGGAAGTGACGTGGAGTGTTTTGATTGGTAAAAATAAGACGAAATGTGATTGGTGCGTTAATTCGGGTGGAAGATGAAGGAAGGAAGATAAAAGAGTATGGAGGACACGTGATGGAGTGGAGCGGAGCGGCGAGGTGTTGTCTGTGCGGAGGTTGGGGCTGAAAGAGGGAAAAGATGGCGAACGAGGGACGTGTGAAATTGTGATTGGTGGGAATAAGAAGTGATGTTATTGGTGGAAAGGAACAAATGAAAGTTGTTGATTGGTAAGAATAAGAGAGATTATGATTGGTAGAAAGAAAAAGGTGTGGGAGTGGGGCATGTTGGAGGTGATGGGAAAGGTAAGTTTTCCTAGCAACAAGATTTGCAAAAGCCTCTCCAGAACTCATCAGCAATTTTGAACGTTGGATGGTAGTTTTGTTGAGTGGATAGAGAGATGGGGCGATATGAGATGCGGTGGCGAAAATGGGAACTAAACAAGATGGTTGAGACAAGAGGTTTAAGGACGAGGAAATTTCGAGGTTAGTGGTGAACATGGCGGTCGCAAGAGGTGGGGGCAAGGAGACGCGGTGGTGAGAATGGGAACTAAAAGAAGATGGCGGTAGCAAGAGCTTAGAAGAGCAGATTTTGAGGTTAAAATAGTGGGAACTAAAAATGGGGGAGGGTTGGCGACAAGGAGATGCGGTGGCCAACGTGAGAACTAAACAAGATGACGGACGCAAGAGGTGGGTAAGGAGATTTGAGGTTAAGATTTTTAGGTTAAAACAGGGCGTAAGCATGGGAACGAAATCCATGATGGCGAAGGCAATAGTGTGGACGAGGAGATGTGAGGCGCGGTGGCGAGAATGGGAACTAAACAAGATGACGAAGACAAAAAGTGTAAGGACGAGGATATTTCGAGGTTAGTGGTGAACATGGCGGTCGCAAGAGGTGGTGGGCAAGGAGACTTGAGGTTAAGATTTTTAGGTTAAAACAGGACGTAAGAAGGGGAACTAAATCCAAGATGGCGGAGGCAAGGTTGGGACGAGGAGATGTGAGGTGCGGTGGTAAAAATGGGAACTAAATAAGATAGCGGAGGCATGAAGTTGAGGATAAAAATTGAGGTAAACGTGGAGAGCTTAAACCAAGATGGCGGTGGCGTGGTGGTGAAAATGGGAACTAAACAAGGTGGCGGAGGCATGAAGTGGAGGGACGAAGAGGTTTGAGGTTAGGGTCAACATGCGAAAGATGTCGAACGCAACAGATGGTGACGAGGAGATAGAATTGAGGATTAGGGAAAGATGAAGGAAAACAGGAAGTGACGTGAAGTGTTTTGATTGGTAAAAATAAGACGAAATGTGATTGGTGCGTTAATTCGGATGGAAGATGAAGGAAGGAAGATAAAAGAGTATGGAGGACACGTGATGGAGTGGAGCGGAGCGGCGAGGTGTTGTCTGTGCGGTGGTTGGGACTGAAAGAGGGAAAAGATGGCGAACGAGGGATAAAAAGTATAACAGAAAGTGACGTGTGAAGTTGTGATTGGTGGGGATAAGAAGTGATGTTATTGGTGGAAAGGAACAACTGAAAGTTTGTTGATTGGTAAGAATAAGAGAGATTGTGATTGGTGGAAAGAAAAAGGTGTGGGAGTGGGGTATGTTGGAGGTGATGGGAAAGGTAAGTTTTGCTACCAACAAGATTTGCAAAAGCCTCTCCAGAACTCATCAGCAATTTCAGCAGTCGATGTGCATGGCGATAGGCCCCGCTGCGATGAAAGAGCTGCAAACTGCGCGATAACTTGAAAAATATTGCCCGCCGTGACGCATTGCGCGCGCGCGCGTTTACCGTAAACCGTGTCAGTTGCCATACTTATATTATCCGTCTTTTTCTTTTTTTCTTTTTCTTTTTTTTACGTTTGTTTTTTTAAAAAAAACTAGTTTTTCGGGGGTTTTCTCTGGTTGGTAGACGAATGCAAGCTCTTTCTGCTTTTTCACAGGTTTTCCCTGGTTGGTAGGCGTTTGCTGTAGTGGTTGACGAAGCCCCTTTCTAATTTTCGAGATTTTTTCAGGTTTATCGCGGTTGTCCCTGCCCGGTAGGCAAATGATAAAGTTTTTCTATAACGTCGTCGTTTTGGCTTGTGGCGCACGGATACTAGGCACGTACTCGCGCGCGCGCACACACACACACACACAGACAGACAGACACACACACAGACAGACACACACACACGGACATGTTTCCAAAAATGCTTTTTTTTTGATTCAGGAGGTCGCAAAACGTGTATTTCCGGTGAAATCTCGGTATCGAATTTTTGGGCGGAATGCAACACTTCCCCTACTTACTATACGTAGTAGAGAAAGAAAAAGTATAAGTATTGGAAAATTTAAGGAAATAACAAGCATTATCTCGAAAAGCGGTTCACTCAACAAAAGAAATGTATATGGCATAAGTTGTGTATTTTAACGCGATCTACATTTTTTTTGTGTAGTAAAATTTTGTCTATCTCTTACGGTTTACCAGTTATGCAAAAGGCGTTCACAATGAAGAATACTTTTGGAGACATCCCCAGAAAATTTGAGATATACATTTTATTTCTCACGACATTATCTTAAACATATGATATTTTCATCAAAATCGTTATAGCCATTTTTGAGAAAATTAAAAAAGCGTACTATCTTGTTTTCATGGGTTTTCCAGATCGGTAAGCGTTAGAATACTCTTAGAGCTTTTTTTCAGGTTTTTTCGCGGTTGTCCCTGTCCGGTAGGCAAATGATAAAGTTAGGTCTCAAAACGTGTATTTCCGGTGAAATCTCGGTATCGAATTTTGGGTGGAATGCAATACTTCCCCTACTTACTATACGTAGTAGAGAAAGTAAAAAAAAAAGTATAAGTATTGAAAAATTTAAGGAAATAACAAGCAATATCTCAAAAGCGGTTCACTCAACAAAAGAAATGTATATGGCATAAGTTGTGTATTTCAACGCGAACTACATTTTTTGTGTAGTAAAATTTTGTCTATCTCTTATGGTTTACCAGTTGTGCAAAAGGCGTTCACAATGAAAAATACTTTTGGAGACATTCCCAGAAATTTGAGATATACATTTCATTTCTCACGACATTATCTTAAACATATGATATTTTCATCAAAATCGTTATAGCCATTTTTGAGAAAATTAAAAAAAAGTGTACTATCTTGTTTTCACGGGTTTTCCAGATCGGTAAGCGTTAGAATACCCTTAGAGCTTTTTTTCAGGTTTTTTTTTCGCGGATAAAGTTTTTCTATAACGTCGTCGTTTTGGCTTGTGGCGCACGGATACTAGGCACGTACTCGCGCGCGCGCGCACACACACACACACACAGACACACACACGGACATGTTTCCAAAAATGCTTTTTTTTAGGATTCAGGAGGTCTCAAAACATGTATTTCCAGTGAAATCTCGGTATCGAATTTTTGGGTGGAATGCAATACTTCCCCTACTTACTATACGTAGTAGTTCCCCTGCAAAGTGCTGCTGCTATTTTGTTTTTTATTTTAAACTATTTTTCGTCAAATAGAACGCTTTTAAAACCCGCTATCGCACCCGTCTCTCTCACTACGGGCGTTTGCCCTTGGCACCGGGTTTTTATAAGCTCGCTTATCAAAACCGCTGTTTCATCATCATGTAGGTCGAGTTAAATGCCTTGTTTCGCCACAAAATTGTCACGTTTGTAAAAAACGCGGTCATCCTGTCACGAATCACCACTGCGCGACCGCCACTGCAATAAGGCTGCATAAACGCTGACGAATATCCTTTTCTCACGCTCGTTTTACACACACACGTCGGCACACTTCCTTGTGCAGTGCTGGGCGTGGGAAATGTCAAGCGAGCAGCGTTTTAACGTTTATGTACACTCGCATCAGTACAATTTTTTAAAACTACCAGCGCCGTGTGTGGTGTTTTTTGTGTTGTGCAGTGCATACGTGTTATGTAAACTGCGAGAATTAAAAAGAAGCAGCAGATACTTCCTTTCTAAGGAGTAACACCAACTGTTGAATGAGAATTCTCAAGTGTTACGTTCGTATCACCTCTACCCTCTATCTCTTATAGGTGAGTACGAAAGTTTATTTTCATATCCACTTATTTTTAATCCGGATAAACTTTTCGCGAAATGGTTGCATCCGAAGGGACGCTATACACTGGCCTTAAAATTCTAAATTCTTTCCATCAACATGGCGGGGCAAGAACTGAAAAGCGACATGCTTTTAAAAAGAATGGCTAAGCATTGTACAATTCGAACCATTTATAACAAATATCTCGGAAATGGCTGACGTCACAAAAACGTTATTTCAAATAAATTGTGTGTGTTTTTAAAAGAGATCTAAATTTTTTGTATTGTATGTTTTTTCTCAAACCTTAGCAGTTATACAAGATCGTAGAAAATTTCTTCCGAATCAAGAGGACTTCGCAGGCTATTTCCGCAAAATTCGAGATATACATTTTATTTTTTCATATAAATTTCTTTAATATATGGTGTTGTAATTAAAATCGTCAGAGGCAGTTTTAGAAAATAAAACATTTCGGAAAATAGTACATGTAAAGCGTAGTTTTGGGTGGAGGGACTTTCTCGAAAATCTCTGTGTCGTAACTTTTTGGAAGGTACTCAACCTAAATACCAAGTTTTAGTATTTATCCGACTTTTCATTTTTGAGTTATGCTGCTCTGACACATACACACAGAATTTTCTAAAAATGTTTTTATTCAGGGGACCTCGAAACAAGTATTTAGTTTTCCGGTGAAATCTCGATATTGAATATTTGGATGCAATGCATACCTCCTCTACCTACTATTTTACGTGGTAGAGAAAGCCCCTAAATCAATATTATTACATGCAGTTGTGAAAAATATTACAGCTATGATCAATAAATTCTGGGATTACGAGAAATTTGTTAATATTAGTTTAAACGTATATAGTTTGCAAGAAAAGTGAGTAAGCTAGCTCAAACTTAGCGTTGTTGTCACAAATAAACTATATAGAGAAAACTCTGTTTTTCATAAAAGTAAGATTAAAACTACTTGCTTAAGGTAAAATGCTTGTCTCATATTAAGAATATTCTCGGATATTCGGAGAATGGCGCGAAAGTTGAGTCTGACGCCTTGTTATTTTTTATTCCGTTTTTTCTTCAAGTGGGGTTTCTCTATTGTTACATCTGTATAAGCACTGTAACTATTTTATTTTCTCTACCACGTACATAGCAGATACAGGAGAAATTGCATTGCACTCGAAAAAATTCCATACCGGGATTTCGCCAGAAATACATCTATAGATTTGCACATTTCAACTTATTACACAATTGGCTTATATTGTGCGCGATGTTTCATTTAAATACCCACAAACTGGGACTGTGATTATTACTTCTTTTTTTTATGTGTTTCAGTGGGTGAATAATAATTAGTTTGTTGGTATCGTTATCACAGTACTGTTTCACTTGTGAAATTCCGTTCCCTTTGTATGAAAATGAAAAAAGAAAAGTTAAAAGAATGACGAGTTTTAGTGAGAAAGGTCTAAAGCTTTTAAACATTAAAATCAACATGGAAACTTTGTAAATAGACAACGCCACAAAGTAATAATAATACACATAGATTGTGTGCTTTAACGTTCTTGTAAATAAGGCTTCGTTTCCTACGGTTTAACACTTTGTACAAAAGACATTCACAATGAGACTACTTCACAGCTATTCCCAGAAAATTGAAGTTATACATTTTATTTGTCATGCAGATATCTTAAACATACCGCACCGTAATCAAAAGGAGTTAGAGCCGTTTTTAAGACAATAAAAATAACGAACTTTCTCCCGCTAAACGGGTAGTTTGCGGTGTGGGAATTTTCTTGAAAATCTACGGTTTGTTAAATTTTTTTTTTAAACGCTACTATTTTAGTGTGTGTGTGTGTGTGTGTGCGCGCGCGCGAGTACGTGCCTAGTATCCGTGCGCCACAAGCCAAAACGACGACGTTATAGAAAAACTTTATCATTTGCCTACCGGACAGGGACAACCGCGAAAAAAAAACCTGAAAAAAAGCTCTAAGGGTATTCTAACGCTTACCGATCTGGAAAACCCGTGAAAACAAGATAGTACACTTTTTTTTAATTTTCTCAAAAATGGCTATAACGATTTTGATGAAAATATCATATGTTTAAGATAATGTCGTGAGAAATGAAATGTATATCTCAAATTTCTGGGAATGTCTCCAAAAGTATTTTTCATTGTGAACGCCTTTTGCACAACTGGTAAACCATAAGAGATAGACAAAATTTTACTACACAAAAAATGTAGTTCGCGTTGAAATACACAACTTATGCCATATACATTTCTTTTGTTGAGTGAACCGCTTTTGAGATATTGCTTGTTATTTCCTTAAATTTTTCAATACTTATACTTTTTTTTTTTACTTTCTCTACTACGTATAGTAAGTAGGGGAAGTATTGCATTCCACCCAAAATTCGATACCGAAATTTCACCGGAAATACACGTTTTGAGACCTAACTTTATCATTTGCCTACCGGACAGGGACAACTGCGAAAAAACCTGAAAAAAAAGCTCTAAGAGTATTCTAACGCTTACCGATCTGGAAAACCCATGAAAACAAGATAGTACGCTTTTTTAATTTTCTCAAAAATGGCTATAACGATTTTGATGAAAATATCATATGTTTAAGATAATGTCGTGAGAAATAAAAGTATATCTCAAATTTTCTGGGGATGTCTCCAAAAGTATTCTTCATTGTGAACGCCTTTTGCATAACTGGTAAACCGTAAGAGATAGACAAAATTTTACTACACAAAACAAATGTAGATCGCGTTAAAATACACAACTTATGCCATATACATTTCTTTTGTTGAGTGAACCGCTTTTCGAGATAATGCTTGTTATTTCCTTAAATTTTCCAATACTTATACTTTTTCTTTCTCTACTACGTATAGTAAGTAGGGGAAGTGTTGCATTCCGCCCAAAAATTCGATACCGAGATTTCACCGGAAATACACGTTTTGAGACCTCCTGAATCAAAAAAAAAGCATTTTTGGAAACATGTCCGTGTGTGTGTGTCTGTCTGTGTGTGTGTCTGTCTGTCTGTCTGTGTGTGTGTGTGTGTGTGTGCGCGCGCGCGAGTACGTGCCTAGTATCCGTGCGCCACAAGCCAAAACGACGACGTTATAGAAAAACTTTATCATTTGCCTACCGGGCAGGGACAACCGCGATAAACCTGAAAAAATCTCGAAAATTAGAAAGGGGCTTCGTCAACCACTACAGCAAACGCCTACCAACCAGGGAAAACCTGTGAAAAAGCAGAAAGAGCTTGCATTCGTCTACCAACCAGAGAAAACCCCGAAAAACTAGTTTTTTTTTAAAAAAACAAACGTAAAAAAAAGAAAAAGAAAAAAAGAAAAAGACGGATAATATAAGTATGGCAACTGACACGGTTTACGGTAAACGCGCGCGCGCGCAATGCGTCACGGCGGGCAATATTTTTCAAGTTATCGCGCAGTTTGCAGCTCTTTCATCGCAGCGGGGCCTATCGCCATGCACATCGACTGCTGAAATTGCTGATGAGTTCTGGAGAGGCTTTTGCAAATCTTGTTGGTAGCAAAACTTACCTTTCCCATCACCTCCAACATACCCCACTCCCACACCTTTTTCTTTCCACCAATCACAATCTCTCTTATTCTTACCAATCAACAAACTTTCAGTTGTTCCTTTCCACCAATAACATCACTTCTTATCCCCACCAATCACAACTTCACACGTCACTTTCTGTTATACTTTTTATCCCTCGTTCGCCATCTTTTCCCTCTTTCAGTCCCAACCTCCGCACAGACAACACCTCGCCGCTCCGCTCCACTCCATCACGTGTCCTCCATACTCTTTTATCTTCCTTCCTTCATCTTCCATCCGAATTAACGCACCAATCACATTTCGTCTTATTTTTACCAATCAAAACACTTCACGTCACTTCCTGTTTTCCTTCATCTTTCCCTAATCCTCAATTCTATCTCCTCGTCACCATCTGTTGCGTTCGACATCTTTCGCATGTTGACCCTAACCTCAAACCTCTTCGTCCCTCCACTTCATGCCTCCGCCACCTTGTTTAGTTCCCATTTTCACCACCACGCCACCGCCATCTTGGTTTAAGCTCTTCACGTTTACCTCAATTTTTAACCTCAACTTCATGCCTCCGCTATCTTATTTAGTTCCCATTTTTACCACCGCACCTCACATCTCCTCGTCCCACCCTTGCCTCCGCCATCTTGGATTTAGTTCCCCTTCTTACGTCCTGTTTTAACCTAAAAATCTTAACCTCAAGTCTCCTTGCCCACCACCTCTTGCGACCGCCATGTTCACCACTAACCTCGAAATATCCTCGTCCTTACACTTTTTGTCTTCGTCATCTTGTTTAGTTCCCATTCTCGCCACCGCGCCTCACATCTCCTCGTCCACACTATTGCCTTCGCCATCTTGGATTTCGTTCCCATGCTTACGCCCTGTTTTAACCTAAAAATCTTAACCTCAAATCTCCTTACCCACCTCTTGCGTCCGCCATCTTGTTTAGTTCCCACGTTGGCCACCGCATCTCCTTGTCGCCAACCCTCCGCCATTTTTAGTTCCCACTATTTTAACCTCAAAATCTGCTCTTCTAAGCTCTTGCTACCGCCATCTTCTTATAGTTCCCATTCTCACCACCGCGTCTCCTTGCCCCCACCTCTTGCGACCGCCATGTTCACCACTAACCTCGAAATTTCCTCGTCCTTAAACCTCTTGTCTCAACCATATTGTTTAGTTCCCATTTTCGCCACCGCATCTCATATCGCCCCATCTCTCTATCCACTCAACAAAACTACCATCCAACGTTCAAAATTGCTGATGAGTTCTGGAGAGGCTTTTGCAAATCTTGTTGCTAGGAAAACTTACCTTTCCCATCACCTCCAACATGCCCCACTCCCACACCTTTTTCTTTCTACCAATCATAATCTCTCTTATTCTTACCAATCAACAACTTTCATTTGTTCCTTTCCACCAATAACATCACTTCTTATTCCCACCAATCACAATTTCACACGTCCCTCGTTCGCCATCTTTTCCCTCTTTCAGCCCCAACCTCCGCACAGACAACACCTCGCCGCTCCGCTCCACTCCATCACGTGTCCTCCATACTCTTTTATCTTCCTTCCTTCATCTTCCACCCGAATTAACGCACCAATCACATTTCGTCTTATTTTTACCAATCAAAACACTCCACGTCACTTCCTGTTTTCCTTCATCTTTCCCTAATCCTCAATTCTATCTCCTCGTCACCATCTGTTGCGTTCGACATCTTTCGCATGTTGACCCTAACCTCAAACCTCTTCGTCCCTCCACTTCTTGCCTCCGCCACCTTGTTTTAGTTCCCATTTTCACCACCACGCCACCGCCATCTTGGTTTAAGCTCTCCACGTTTACCTCAATTTTTAACCTCAACTTCATGCCTCCGCTATCTTTTTTAGTTCCCATTTTTACCACCGCGCCTCACATCTCCTCGTCCCACCCTTGCCTCCGCCATCTTGGATTTTAGTTCCCTTCTTACGTCCTGTTTTAACCTAAAAATCTTAACCTCAAGTCTCCTTGCCCACCACCTCTTGCGACCGCCATGTTCACCACTAACCTCGAAATCTCCTCGTCCTTACAATTTTTGTCTTCGTCATCTTGTTTAGTTCCCATTCTCGCCACCGCGCCTCACATCTCCTCGTCCACACTATTGCCTTCGCCATCTTGGATTTCGTTCCCATGCTTACGCCCTGTTTTAACCTAAAAATCTTAACCTCAAATCTCCTTACCCACCTCTTGCGTCCGCCATCTTGTTTAGTTCTCACGTTGGCCACCGCATCTCCTTGTCGCCAACCCTCCGCCATTTTTAGTTCCCACTATTTTAACCTCAAAATCTGCTCTTCTAAGCTCTTGCTACCGCCATCTTCTTTTAGTTCCCATTCTCACCACCGCGTCTCCTTACCCCCCACCTCTTGCGACCGCCATGTTCACCACTAACCTCGAAATTTCCTCGTCGTTAAACCTCTTGTCTCAACCATCTTGTTTAGTTCCCATTTTCGCCACCGCATCTCATATCGCCCCATCTCTCTATCCACTCAACAAAACTACCATCCAACGTTCAAAATTGCTGATGAGTTCTGGAGAGGCTTTTGCAAATCTTGTTGTTAGGAAAACTTACCTTTCTCCCCACCTCCAACATACCCCACTCCCACACCTTTTTCTTTCCACCAATCATAATCTCTCTTATTCTTACCAATCAACAACTTTCATTTGTTCCTTTCCACCAATAACATCACTTCTTATTCCCACCAATCACAATTTCACACGTCACTTTCTGTTATACTTTTTATCCCTCGTTCGCCATCTTTTCCCTCTTTCAGTCCCGACCTCCGCACAGACAACACCTCGCCGCTGCTCACATCTCCGAACCAGATTGCCGGCAAGAACAGATCTCGTTCATTCACACCTCGACGGTTGACTCGACAGCAGCTACTGTGAACACCCACGTCGTACACGTTTTTGACCGCTTTCGACCGGCTATGAGAACCCTACTCCTACGTACGCTAGCGACCATCACGATGGTTCAGTACCAGGTTTTTGGTATAGTTAAATTACGCCTCTGCAAAGGGTGTCTGTACCGCTTTAAAAACCTAGGTATATCAGTGCGTAGTGATGTTGGTTGATCTTAAAGCTGGTTAAGCATTTTCAAAAAACAGTTTGCTTTTATTTTTTCGCGTCGCGTGCCGCGCTTTTGGTGACGCATCCACACCGGTAACAGGTAAGTACCACACGCATAATTATTTTTCGGACCTGCTTGGCGTAGGAATATATCCTTTCGTGTTTTGGTACTGTAACCTCAAATCTCCTTACCCTCCTCTTGCGTCCACCATCTTGTTTAGTTCTCACCGCATCTCCTTGTCGCAGAACCTCCGCCATTTTTAGTTCCCACTATTTTAACCTCAAAATCTACTCTTCTAACCTCTTGCTACCGCAATCTTCTTTTAGTCCCCATTCTCACCACCGCGTCTCCTTACCCCCCCCCCACCTCTTGCGACCGCCATGTTCACCACTAACCTCCAAATTTCCTCGCCCTTAAACCTCTTGTCTCAACCATCTTATTTAGTTCCCATTTTCGCCACCGCATCTCATATCGCCCCATCTCTCTATCCACTCAAGAAAACTACCATCCAACGTTCAAAAAATTGCTGATCAGTTCTCAACAGGCTTTTGCAAATCCTGTTGCTAGCAAAACTTACCTTTCCCATCACCTCCAACATACCCCACTCCCACACCTTTTTCTTTCCACCAATCACAATCTCTCTTATTCTTACCAATCAACAACTTTCATTTGCTCCTTTCCACCAATAAAATCACTTCTTATTCCCACCAATCACAACTTCACACGTCACTTTCTGTTACACTTTTTATCCCTCGCTCCCCATCTTTTCCCTCTTTCAGTACCGAACTCCGCACAGACAACACCTCGCCACCCAACTCCTCTCCAGCACGCGACCTCCATACTCTTCCATCTTCCTTCCTTCATCTCCCACCCCAAATTAACGAACCAATCAAAACACTCCACGTCACTTCCTCAATTCTTTCAACTCGTCCCGGATGAGCCAACCGATTTAACGATAATCCTACCGCTCAGGGCGCTTTTCAAACTTCCCGCCGCCGCCGTCGCACGCAGCGACACTAGCGACACGAGCGCCCCTAGCGGCAGGATTATCGTTAATCCAATTGGCTCATCCGGGACTATTACTACTAACGGGTCATATTGCTACAATGGCATTAGAAGATATACGTGGTGCTATAGCTGATTGGTTGTTTACCGCAACTTTTTTAAAAAGTTCATCAAAAATGCTCAAAAGAAAAATAATGTTACATCATGACAACCCATCGTCTCATACAGCAAAACTAACTGTATGTGGATGCCCTAAAGGTCAGCATCACGAACTGTCCACCATACAGCCCTGACCATATGTTTTCTGTTTATTTCCAAAAATTAAAGAGAAACTGCATGGAATCACTTTTTCGTCATCAGATGAAGCAGTGGAACATTATAAAAACCTGGTTTCTGAAGTGCCTCAGGAAGAGTTGTATCGTTGCTTCAAGCACTGGTTTCATCGAGTGCAAAAATGTATTAATGTTAATGGGGGAATATGTGAAAAAAAACTCATTTTAATTGTTTAAAAATAATCTTTGTTTGGTTTTCTTAAATAATTTCAGTGTCGCACTCGTATGTTGGTTTTAAGCTACGTGAGAAAAATATTAAATTATTGTTAATTGTGGTATTAATCATTATATTAAATAATGAACGCTAACAAAGGTAAGGGAAATACTCATGTATAGATATTTTTAAATCAATATAAGTCTAACAATATTTTATAGCGAGAGTCTGGTAAAAATTTAGGGTTTTGGGGTTATTTCCTAAAATATCTACTAAATAGCAGAGCGCAAAATACAAAATATTGCGAACGTACCTAATATGTACCTTTAAATGTAAATGTTGGAACTTGAAACAGACAAATCGCTAATGATAAAAATCTGAGTCGTTAAATTCACATAATTTTCTCTATATACTTTCTATACTTATACCTTCTACAAACTACCCTTAAGAAAGCTTACTTTTCCATTTACTTCGTATTAATCCAGATAAACCTCGAAGAAATGGTTTTAATACGCATTCCGTTATAGATACAAGGGGGATAGAGTAAACCAATCGATAGACAAATGTTTTAAAGAGCACTGCGCTACCTGGCCTAGAAGTTTCGTACTCTATGACATCGTAAGAACAACTGAATAGCAACAGCACTTTAAAAAATGACAAGGCATTCAGCAATTAAATACAATAACAACTGATTCTTCAGAAATGTATGGAGCCACAAAA
Source organism: Deroplatys truncata (assembly GCA_030765065.1). Classification (NCBI taxonomy): domain Eukaryota; kingdom Metazoa; phylum Arthropoda; class Insecta; order Mantodea; family Mantidae; genus Deroplatys; species Deroplatys truncata. Next base: position 65,061,321 of record CM060986.1, read on the forward strand.
ATGTTATTTCCAATATGTTGTGTGTTTTAAAGATATATATTCCTTGTATAGTACTTTTGTTAATCTGTTAAGGTTCAACAGTTACACAGCATTATGCTGAAGAAATTAAATGTTACTGCCCCACGTATGGAAGCCAACTTGAAGTTATGTTCTTCAACTATTTGAGTTTATTGTTGCTGAAGTTTTACTGTTGTTAGTCACACGCTTGGGAACCCAACTTGAGGTAGTTATTGCCTTGGAGTTTATTTATTTAATCAGCTCCACGTATGAACGCCAATTTTGAAGTGGATTGTTTATTATGTAATATGCTGCTACGTATAAGAAGCCGATTTTTGAAGATGTATTTTTGTTGTTACGCTCCAAATTTTAAAATATTATATTAACTTAATTATTAAACTGCTTCTATAGGTAGTATTTATGTTTATGTTTGCCTCGGCTGCGTCAGTCTTACTTTAGAGACATGTTTCCCTTAATCGAGGCGTGGTACGACAAGAATGTAGGCTTACATAGATTTTAAGTTTAAATTCACTTCTTTTTATTAATCCTTGACACAAATTAAATATCACTACACTGATATTAAGGGCTGTGAGATTCTTTAATTTAAAACTTGCACTTTGTTATCACGTATACTTAATTTTCGTTGCACACGAATACGTAATATTTCTTTAGAGAACACATCTTCCATCCGGTCACTACCAAGGTCTACAGGCAACTGAACATATTTCAACCGTCCAAAATCGTAAGCTTCTGTACTTCAAGTCTCTGATTGGCTAATCCAAGTTCAATAGAATACCTGCATTTAATTAAAGCTTTTTCTGGCTGTTGATTGGCTATTTTTAAACTGTCACAAAATTTACACTATTGCTGCCCTAATCATGACTAGTAGCATTCAAACTCTCAAACTCATTGTTGCCTCAAGGTTACCTCATTGTTACCTCGTTGTTGGCAACTTTAAACTTATAATTCTCATAGCTCTTGCATTATTAAATTACCTAATGCACTCACATATAATTATTGAACATGTTTACGATAATTTAAGCATTTGCAAGGACTGTTACATACATTTTTACAAATTATTATATACATATTGCTTCAAGGCGGGCGGTTATTGAAATTACATATTATATAATTCAAGTGTTAAAAATACTGCCTCAATACAATTTTTTTCTGAATGAAGAGTGCTTCGCTGGCTATTTCCAGCAAACATACATTGTATTTGTTGTGTAAACATATTTAAACCCTCCGTCAGTCGCTAGGGGCCTGAGAGACCCCTGGCATTAAATAAATGTTATAATTTTCGAACGAACGCACCTACTGTCAGTGACTCAGGAGATTGACTTTGTCCTTGAACTACAAGCGTGCAGTCGACTGGGAGCTTCTTGCGTAAGGTGTAGATAGTGCAACACCAACAGTTCAAAAATATTCTCAACAAGTGCAGTCTTACTGCAGGCAGTGTCAGAGGATGCTACAGTGTTAAAACGCGTTGTATTGCGAGTGTCAAATTAATATAATCCATTAGTGAAATGGCTAACTTTCGGAAAAAGGGAAAAACCATTCATAGCAAGGCTCGCGAAATAATAAACCATGTAAACGAGCAATGCAAAAAGGAAGCAGAGCAGAAACAACTAATTCTACCGATTTCGCGAGGGATGAGAGAACAGGCAATTACTGCGGTGTGTCTGTGGGAACAATTAAGAATATAAGACAAGAAATTGCGAAGAGAACAGAAGGAAGCCCTTTACGCACTGCAGGCAAGACAAGACCTCCAAATCCAGAACGAAATATAAATATAGGCGATTTCGACATGTGCTCATTAAGCGGACAATAATGGACTTCTACGTCAATAAAAAGATAGTTCCGACATGCAGAAAGTTACTCTGTAGTTAGAAGTAATATACAATTTCCTTGGGGGGTAGAGTCTTTAAGGAGAGTTATTCGGAAATTGGGATTTAGATGGCGCAAGTGCCGAGGAAAGCGAACAATCTTAATCGAAAAGCCAAGAATTGTTGAATGGAGATGCAAATACTTGGCTGAGCTAGGGGAATACCGAAGTCAAGGCAGGGATATCGTTTATTTGGATGAAATGTGGATGGACAATAATTTAACATTCAAGAAATGTTGGCAAGCTGATGGGATCACAGGGGTGCTTACTGATGGTAGTGCAGGAAATACCCATTGACCAAGAGAAAAGGTATTTAAGATTGACCGCATCCTTAATGCACATGGACACTCCACTCTGTATCTGCCGCCTTACAATTGCGATCTTAATCCCATTGAGGTTGCATGGGCGACAGTAAAGCACTTCATAAGGGAGCGCAACGTTACTGGGGAATTTTCGTTATTTCGTTTATTGAGTTTAACCAACGAAGGAATCGCTGCGGTACCTGCAGAACACTGGGTAGGATATCACCGGCATGTTAGAAAATTAGAAGATGGTTACTGTCCATGGATCGTGTGGTTTCTGATGTGATCGATCAGATTATTATTTCAAATGCAAACGACAGTTCTTCTGATGAGCAAGAAGGATATCATCCGATGACTCGGACTCCGAATCATCTGCATCGATCTTGCATACCCTTTGGATTAATGGGGTTAGTAAAATAATATTCCACATGTAGTGTCGTAAATATATTGTTTTACATGTATACACGCTTTACAAGTTCACTTATTGAAATTATGATCATAATTGTTTTGTTTGATGCGGTAATAATGTAATATTGATGTTACTTCGCCTAATATTTGTTTCGCGGAAAGAAAGGATAAGTCCCTTTGGAACAGGGTGTAAACAATAAAGCGATAGGAAAGAATAACACAACCCTCTCTCAGGTTCGCTTGCGTCAACCTCAAGGACAAAGCTAAACTCCTGAGTCACAGTAGTATGTAATTGCCTGACTAGGACATCTAACATTACACCTTGCGCGATTATTTGCTGCAGCGATAACCTTATCTGTTTATTTGTTTGGCTGGAGGAATGAATAATCAGCAGTTACGTGTCGCACAGGTCAACCGGGCCCCGCGCGCCTGCTCTCGTTACATTTTGTTGACATATTTGTTTCGTATTAGCTTTTGTGCAATATTGCTTTACTATTGCAAGGAGCTGTTACTGCTTCGTCATGAATACGAGTAAAAGGTACGATCTACAAAATGCGAATGATTTGGATGAAGTACATCGCCTACTTTGCGATGATAATGCCTTGCCCGTGGATGACAACTTATATGAATAAGATGACTCTGATTCAGAAGATAAACTCGAAACGAGATCTTTAGATTCAGAAACTGACCACGAAGATGAAGAGGAAGACGATGAAAGCAGCTTGTGTGATAACATGTATTTTATAGGTAACATCATATGCGTATCATAGTAATTCTTTTTCTTTTTCTTCTTCTTCTTCATCTTCTTCTTATTATTATTGACAATACATTCTGTTGTTATTCACAGGGAGAGATGGAACAAAATGAAAAAAAAAACATATTTGAAAATAACACAGACAAGGGCTCACAATATATTGACCAAACTTCCTGGTGTGGTAGGAGCTGCCAAAAATGCGAAAACGGAAATTGATTGTTGGAACCTTTTTGTTACCGAAGATATAGTTGATTTGATTGTTGAAAGCTCAAATACTTACATTAGCAGTGTGCAGCACAAATTTGATTGTGAAAGAGACAGCAAACCTACAGATGTAATACAAATAAAAGCTTTCCTAGGCTTATTGTACCTGGCAGGAATTTTTCGTGGTGGACGCCAGAATATTCACGAGTTTTGGAGAACCGATCTTGGAATTCCTCTATTCCGAATGGCTATGTCCGAAAAACGATTCAGTTTTCTAATACGCTGTATTCGCTTTGATGACAAAAGCTCAAGACTGGAGCGACGAAGATTGGATAAATTGGCGTTGTTAGAGAAATGTTTACATTGTTTCTGAACAACTGTCAGAACCATTATTCTCTTGGACAAAATGTCACTGTCGACGAACAGTTGCCGGAAAATTTTTGGTCGATGTGCTTTTAGACAATATATACCATCCAAGCCAAACAAGTATGGCATAAAGATATTCTGTTTGAGTGATGCAAAACTGTTTTATACAACTAACATAGAGATTTATTGTGGACAGCAGCCGGACGGACCATATTTGCAAACTAACTCGGCAGAGGCTGTAGTGCTGAGACTAACTGAACCAATCTCTGGCACTGGACGAAACGTTACTGCAGATAATTGGTTTACCAGTGTATCGCTGGTGAATGAATTGCGCAAAGGCAACTTTCTTTCGTCGGTACAGTGCGAAAGAACAAAAAAGAGTTACCCACTAATTTCAATTCTCCAAAAGATCGCAGACAGTACGAAAGCATATTGGCTTCACAAAAAATGAAAAACTTGTTTCATATGTTCCAAAAAAGGGTAAAACAGTAGTTTTGCTCTCAAGTCTACATGTTTCATCCACACAGTTAATCAGAAGGTGCTGAGAAAAAGCCTGAAATAGTCCTGCATTACAACGACACTAAATGTGGAGTTGATGCAGTAGATAAATTGTGTGCTGCATACAATGTAGCCAGAACAACGAGAAGGTGGCCCATGGTAATTTTTGACCATATCTTGAACATTGCAGGTATTAATTCTAGGGTTATCTTCCTTGGAAACCAAAATAAATATTCCACAAGGCAGGAGTATTTAAAATCACTACCTTTAGCCTTACTGTTGCAACAGCTACCAAGGAGAGCAACAGCATCAAATCTATCCGATGATTTGAAAGGACTTTTGACAAAATATAAACGTGAAGAATCCGGCGTAGATGAATTGTCAAATACACCACTATGCGCATTGAAAAGGAAACGATGTGAACCCAGCAACAAAGACAAAATGAACTGCAAAACTAAATATGCATGTGGGAAATGCAACACCCCCTGTGTTTGAGCAAACATGCTAAAATTATTTGCGATAGTTGCTTAGTCGGGGAAAACACGGGTGAAATAGTAGATGATCCTGAGTAACTGAACATTTGAAATTACAAGTTGTATGTATACCTGGAAATGGCAATGTATTTCTTTATACTTACTGTAATACAACTTATAACGTATGTGTACTCATACTTTAGCTTGTATTTTTATGTTGTAAGATAATACCTATTAATGAAAGCCTTGTACGCTTAATCTAAATAAAGGTAAAAACAGGAAAAAAAGAAACTAAACGAAAGAAAACAAAAATACAAACAATAACAAGAAAAATATAGCGCGGGTCTACTAGGCCCTGCGCGACTAACGGCGTTCTACCAAAGCGCGCGCCTGACGGAGGGTTAATCAACGTTTTCAGTGCCATTTTTGAGAAAATCCAAAATTTCTAAAACTCTTCCACGTAAAGAGTAGTTTGAGTATTGTGGGTATTTTCGTAGTCTGGGCATTTTCTTTAAAACATTCGCGTTGCATCTTTGGTGGATGCTGAACCTAAATACTAAGTTTAGTAGACAGACACACGGACAGTTTTCTCAAAATCCTGTTTTTGAATTCAGGGGGTCTCAAAATATGTATTTCTAGTGATTCTTTTTATCTACTATAAATACATGGTAGAGAAAATAAAAATATTTGAAAAATTCAAACTAGTAGCAACGCATATCTCGGAAAAGGCTAATGCCGCAAAAGATTTATTTAAAATAAAGTGTGTGTTTTAAAGATAACTACATTTCTTGTGTGATATGCCTTTGTCAATCTCTTATGATTTACCAGTGATACAAAATTATTTCCGAATGAAGAGGACTTCACGGGCTATTCCTAGAAAGTTAAAAGATGGTTTAATTTGTCGTGTAAATGTATTAAATATGCGGTATTTTAATAAACATCTTGCCATTTTTGAGAAAATAAGAAATTATGAAACATCTACCATCTAAAGGTAGTTTGGGTTGAAGGATTTTGTTGCCAATCTTCGTATCGGATTCTTGGAAGATACTTAACGTAATTATTAAGTCTTTCATTTATAGCAGATTTCCTTTTTGAACTGTGGTGTTTATAGACCCACTCACACAAACGGACTTTTTTTTAAACTCCTCTGTCTTATATTCAGGGGGCCTAAAACTGTATTTCCGGTGAATTCTCGTTATTTTTGGGTGGAGTGTAATGCCTTCTCTAACTATTAGTCACGTGATATAGCAACATAGAACAATACTATTGGACAGCCCTAAAATGTGCAAAGAAGAACACTCCTGGGATTTTGAAGATCCGATAAGTATACAATGTCCCCTCTCCGAGATACTCTCCCCTTGTCGCTTCTCGACTCTATCCTATACGTATTGAAGCAACGTCCATTTTATGGAAGCTGATTTGTTGGCTTGGGCGACGCATTCAGGAGCTTAGAATGACTATAAGACGACCTTTTACACGTACTAGATGCTTTCCTCTTTCAGTATTGCCTAAATGAACTTTGTAGGTTTCATCTTCTTATTCCAGCGGAACAATCAGCCTATTGCGCTGTCCTTAACTTCGGCTCTCAGTGATGGGAAGCACTCACATGACTTCTTCTGCCCACTATTCTACAGGCTGTTCTAACAAAAGGGTATTCTTTTGTCTGTTTGTTGTTAACCGGGATAAGCATTTAAAAATTTCGCCTAGCGATAGTAAAATCTTCAAATGCAGCTCATTTTATAATAGCTTTAAAGTCCATTTTTTCCATAATAATTAGAAATAAAAGAATGGCTTCTCAACGCTTGAAAAAGTAAAAGATATTTGAAAATTTAACCCAATTAAAAAGGCTACCTTGAAATATTTAATGGCTCAAAAAGCTTATTCCATATAAATTGTGTGCTTTAATGATATCTAAATGTTGAATTCTAACTTTTATCCCTATCTGTGATGCTTTAGGACTTACACAAAGCTATAAAGATATCATTCAGAGCGAAGAGAAAATAAAAGGTGTATTGTAACTAAAGAATATGATGTGATACATTCAAATTACTTTCTCTGTCAGGGTCAAACTCAATACTATTCATATAAATTGTATTCCTTCAACATGCTTATTGATAAGATACATATACCTAGATAAAAGTATCCATTCAAAAAGTTTATATCGATATTTCAGCTTAAATAAATGTTTTGAAGTCCCGAATGTAATAAAGGCACTTTAGAAAACGATTTGCGCGCGCGTGTGTGTGATCCACGTAACTAAAAACGAAATGTGAAATAAATTGCATTAAAGTTCAGCGTAATCCAAAGATCAAACACAAAAATTTGGCAAAATAATCGTCAACTTTCAATTTACGAGTTGCTTCCTTTTAATATTCTCAAAAAACTCATCAACGGTTTTCATTTGCATACAACACAATGAGTCATTGAAATCTGAAATAAAACGCCATGCATCTTGAATGTTCTTTGAATAGCCCATGAAGAACTCTTCATTTTGAATGATTTCTTTACTTCAGAAAAATAATAACGGATTTTGAATTATACAATTTTTATCCCTTTTTTAGCTTTAGCTGTTTACGAAACGTTTCGTGATGTTAGATACAGTTCCCAGTATATCAAAATACACGCATTTTATAGGTTGGCTTCATTCTTTTATTGCAAAAAGTATTCAAAGCATTAAATTGAAAACAAACCTAGGGAATTTATTTTAACAATTATTGACCGTCGTACTAATGTATTGTTTGCTTTTATATAGCTACAACAAAATGTGTATTATAAATTTCGGGAAATACTTTTCAGGGTTAATAAGCAGCAAAACAAGCGGTTGAAAAACAACTTGTGGTATAGGCGGATAGCTTTATTTTCCGTTAGCCATATTTAAGTAATAACATATTGCTTAATTTGAAAATGTTTCTCGGCAAATATTTATCATCACTAACGAAAAGTGAAGAGAATATTGGACATTTGTGATGAATATACAAGTTGTGTAATTGTTATACTGTACCCCTATAACAGTTGGTCTGAAAGAACAACTTCAGTATAAAATTCATCTCTTAATTACTAGTAAAGTACTGGAGGTTAGCCTTTTTTTTTTGGATACTGCCGTTCTCGACAACTAGATCAACAGCTGTAATAGATGAGCTGTGGACTTTGAGAAGGCTTATGTTCGGGACACCTTGTTGTCTGCCGCTGTTGTTGGTACTATCCTCCAGAAGGTAGTACTGTTGTGCTGCACATGAGGGACTGCTAGCGGTTTCAGAAATAATTCCATTCGTTGTATTGGTAGCAGTGATATGGCGTCAGTTCAGCGAGGGAGCTGAAGAAAAGAAGAGGAAAAGAGAAACAGATTGTGCCAAAGCATTGTTTATCAGCATTACCACTGGTGCAGATTTTGTAATCAGACAAAGGGTATCAGTTTACTGTAGTTACCGTTAAATTAGGGCGAAGATAAAAAATTAGTGTTAGTGTCAGGTGGTGGCTCTCTTCGTAGTTTCATCGAGGGAGGGAATCTTGTAGCTCAAATAATAAGAGTGATCATTTGAAATGTCAAAAGTTGTGCCAAACCCGGAAATGATTATTTTTTTATTTAAATTCTTCATTCCAAACTGAGGTGAAATATTTGTACCAAACGTGAGCAACCTTTTGAACATTGTTAACCGGAACATATTGTGGGCTATTCTGTGACACCCTGCGTATTTCGTATTAAATCAAATTCACGTGCAGTTCGAGAGAAAATAGTTGTTGGTGTATATCTGTTGCTAGAGTATTTGTAAAAAATAACAACGGTACAAGCAGAATAATATCTGCTACGCCTGACTTTGCAAAATAAAATGTTTCACCCCTTTTTGCTTCCAATGCTGGTACAAGTCTAACCAAACAACGTTCTCTTTTTTAAAACAGAACTACATACGCACAAATATCAGAGAGGCATCACAACTCCGGTTAAATAGGAAACATAAAGTTTGTCAATCGCGACACACGCATGACAGCGACCGAATATAGTAGCGCTTTACTAACTAGGACGTCCTCGATTCTTCCTTTCCAAACTGAATCCAAACATAAAGTGTGCAATATCGTCTCTTTTTGACTGCTGACTGCGGAAGAGAGACAAATAAACCTGGTGTTTTCTAGTTTTTTTTCCACGATGAGTTACGTATCCTGCATATGCCTTTGAAACTTTTTGCCTGTATATACTGTGCTAAAAATATATTAAAACGCTTAACCATACCGTCTCGGTTAAAATGTTCTGGATACGTAATCTGTAACCTGTGGTTTTACATAACTTAAAATGTCTAAATAATTACTATTCCTACTACTACTGATAATAATAATGATAATAATAATAATAAAAATAAAATAATAATAATTCCTTGCGCCCTTCATTCTTGCATAATTTCAATTTCACTTTTCTCCTCCGCATTTATGAAGCGCTTAGGCTTATATTGTCTAAAAAGAATTGTTTCATTTATGGACGCTCTTTAAGTACTATGCTCCTTAGCGCATCATTCTTTATTGGGCGTGAAATAACGGAAATTTTTCTCTGAAGCCTCTATCAGAATTGAGATTGTTTTTCCCGCCTTAAATTTATGACACGGGACCACCAGCTTTATTTCCCTTCCAAAGGAAGCCATGCTATATTTTACGTCCGAAAAAATCCATCGTCCTCCGCCGGGTTTGAACTCGCAACCGGGAACTAGAGGTTAGCATGGTACCCCCATGGTACCACGGGAGACGACTTGTATTGTTATCATTTCGTATCTTATTTTGCCCCAAAGTTCTTCTGCGTTCAACACTTCCTCCCTTCAAATGTCTTCTTATTTATTGTCCGATCCAATTTATCTTCCTGTTCGGCTTTTGCACGATTCTCTTCATTCAACAATTTTTTTCTTTCTCGGATACTTATCTATAAGTATGTACCTATTTCTCCCGAAACCGAGAGGGATGGTTCAGGCGGTTCCGCATTTGGTAGGTCCCGGGATCAATCCCCGGCGACCACCCACTCTGGCCCAGGGTTTTTGGTGGTTTTCCTGGGTGGCCAGGCAAATCCAGGGGCAGTTCATCTTCTACCAAGACTCTCCTTCCTCTCATTTCCTGTACTCATCTTCCTGTCATCTGTTTCAGCGTTACAGGACCAGGTGGCGATGTTCGGCGTGTTGCGGCTGGGCGGTAGCTTGCGCTCTGCAAAGGTTTCTTCTCTGGCGTCATTGCGGTACCGCTCCGTTAGGTCTTTTTAAAACATGGGGCTTAAACCCTGGACGTTGTTGGCTTGTGGGCAGGACTGCGCGTTGGATGCATTATAGCTGGAAACGTTAGAGACCCCGTCCATGCTTGCGCACGTCGGCATCTGGGTCTGGTCACCCCTCTGGTCTCTCCTTTCATCCTTCTCTCCCAGAGGTCGTGTTGGAAGCACAATGGATTGACTGGCCTGCGTGCGAGCTCTGCCCCCGTTCCGGGTCCCCCTCCGTGATCGTACTTTTACCTTTACCTTTATTTCTCCCAAACATTCTGCACCAACCTTCACGATATACATGTTTTGATGCTCCAGAGTCTAAAAGAATAATTTTTAGAAAAGGTCGGTGTGCGTGTGCGTGTGTATGTGAGTTAGGGAGCAGCATAACTCAAGAATGAAATCGGTTGGCATTTAGGTTCAACATCTTCTAAATATGGACACGAAGTTTTCAAGAAAATCCTTCGTACAAACTACCCTTTACATGAATAGTTGATATTCCCAAAAGGAAATGTCTAACGATTTTGATTATAATAGTGTATGTTTTAGACATTTACATGACAAACAGAATATCTTGATTTTCATAGACACAGCGTTCATTGTGAATGGATTTCCTATAACTTATAAACCGCAAGAGATAGACAAAAGCACGCAAAATATATGGAGCTGGTTAAAATTTACTTCTTTTTCATAGATTTATTTATTTATTTATTTATTTTTTGTGGCATTGAAAATGCCCAAGATATTATTAGTGATATATTTATTAGTGGTTTGAATTGTCAGGTGCTTCATACTTTTTAAACTGCAAAGTCGCTATTCGTTTTTCTTCTCGTGGTCCTGCTAAATGGATGGAGTTTCAAAGTCATTACATAATGAAGTATTAAACTTCTGCTTAAACCTATTTATGCCCTTTGTAGCTGCAACGAAATGTGTAATAAACAATTTCTGCAAACATTTATCTCGATTAACACGTAGCAAATAGAAGAATAAGATTTGTAAGAGTAGTTTGTAGAAGAGAGGATAGAGAAAGTTGTGTGAACTTAACACATCAGATTTTGCTAAGACAGCTTCATACTTACTTTACGCATTTCACACCATTCATTCATCCCCACACATAGTATGCTTCCAATAGTTTTCCTCTTTTCGTCGCAAAGCAAAGCTTTCGCATTAAACAAGACACACTCCGCACAAAACACCTTACAAATCACAGAGGATCATGTTGCTATTTGCGATACATACCATGTATTCAAGTTGTTCCTTGTTCTACTAGATCTTCTCGAATTTGCAAATATGACTTATTTGCTTTTCCTACGATAATTATAGTCTTAGTTGTGGTACCTTTCTTGTATCTGTTTTCATCTCATACTTATTTACTTACAGCTGTTGTCATGTTTCTCAGGATCTTTTACTCTACTTCTAGCAGACCCATATCATTAGTAAGTCCGCATTTTTTCTTCTTTCTCCTACAACCACACCTCTTTTCGGGGGAAAGGTTTCTACAAAGCTATCCAAAAAGTGTTACGCATTATTCGTTGAGGGACTTTTTTTTTCCTTCTTACCAATATTCTTTGTTAAATTATTTTCAGACCAGTAAACTTCGCGCGCGCGCGCACACACAAACTCGCACACACACACACACACACACACACACACACACACACACACCGCTTTCTTTCCCTAAGTAATGCTTGCCGATTGTTTGTAATAGTCCATTTGCACCCCTTATGTCCTTTCCCTTCCTAAAGCCTAAAGTTTATTTTCATTTCCCCTTATATCTTAGAGAACAAGTGTTGATTCTGTATAACGTAGACTTTTAAGTTGCTTTTTACATTCATTTTCTGTTTTTAACCTATCGAGTTAAAATGAATTATTGTCTACCTTACAACAATTTGTTAGGCAGTTAGAATTTAAAAACACAATTTATTTTAATCAGAAAGTACAAATCCTTTTTGATTACCTTGTTTAAATATTTTAAACTTGCCATAATTGTAAATTTAAATGTTCAAAGTACTTAAACCTACATTTAAGCCATTTGACCTTTTCTACTTCACGAGAACTTTCAAACGAACTGGATCAAATCTCAAACATTTTGAGTGATAAAATAATTGCCCACAATGTATATTTTAGGATGAAGAATATCTTGATAGCCTTACTTCAGGTTAAGGTAGGAATTCTGGAAATCAAATAAAAAAGTATTTTGAAATTTTGTAGTTGGTATTTTTGGGGCATTTTCCCTATACTTTAGCGAATTTCGGTTATGTATTCCATTAAATTTTCCCATATAATTTATATTATTTGTATGAGGGCCTTAGGTGTGCGGACCTCTACTAAAGAATATGGATGTGTTTATTACTCTCCCTCTCTATGTTTCTTTTTTTCCCCAAAGAACCTCATTATAATTTTACTATTCTAGTACATGCGCGAATGATGTGTGATAGCTATGTGTGCTGATTAGTTTTACCGCCTGCTACTTTAGACTGTACTCGTGCTACCGTATTTAGCGTTCGTAAATAGACGTTTTAATGACGTATTTTGGTACTAGACAATACCATCGCCAACTGCTCCCAGTATCTCGACAAAATGACCTGCATTTGTCTAACCATAATAGAAGTTCATCTATAATTATATCGTCTACACAATGGCAGATAGCAGGGCTAATGAACAGATGATCTATAGCAAGAATTCAAAATATGTAAACATGGATTCATTTGCGCGCCTGCGATGGGAATTCCTAGTTACACTCGTTAGAATGACCAATTAGAAATTAGCATCATAGCAATAACCATGGCTGGGTTTAATATGGATTTTTGTAAAGCGAATGTATTGCTTCCTCTTCCTTTTGTATGTACATGGCACATAATGTGACTTTGCTGGCAATGATGGCCTGGAAATGAAAGAGCGAGAGATGAGGTCCAAATTATGCCTAAATTTATTGGCTGAGGGCTCTTTGAACGGGAGCAATCTAATGGGAATAATGAGGAAAACTGATGTGCACGTATGCGATCAGTGATATTCAAGGTAATTGGAGTCGTTGTACGAGGGGTGTGTAAACTCCGGTATTCGTACTTAGGATTCATTTTATCGGTGAATAATAATTTCTACAATGTCTAATCATGCAATTTTAAGAATCATACAAATATTCTTAAGGTGACACAGAACCGAAAAGCTAATTTACAAAACATTTAAATAAGAGGCGTTTAATGGGACCTATCTGTGGAAATTAACCAAAATTCTGAAGAATAACATATTTTATGGTAAAAAATTTTAGTGCCTCAAGAGGGATTGGAACACACACTAAAATCATTAACGCAACAGCAATCATAAGAGTACAATTAGTCTTAACTACTTTTTGTGTACTGTTATCACTTAAATTACAAATTGCGGTGAAAACTTTAGCCAGTTACTGCAAAATTTTCTCCAAGGTTCTTAAAATGAGATAAATACAAATTCATCGCTGAACATTTTCAGGGAAGTAAAATTGCGGAGTATATGCGCTTAGAAAAAACTTTTATTGAATATTTTTCTAAAGTGCCTCATATTATGTGCTAAGTTAATAAAACATATATGCTTAGTTGAAGCCTAATATGAAATTTGGTTCTAAAAGTCATAAAACTGCATCGCAACGAGATTTTCGTATAGATTATAAAACATTTACAGAATATACTACAATTATATGGTAAAAAATCCAACTAATTTCTTAAGAAATAGATACTTTTTAAAGCTCCCTGTTTGGTCACCTTTATACTTAAGCAATGGGATAGCTGTCTTTAAAGCTTTTTATTTATGTACCATAAATATTCTTTTACATAACAAAGGTTTTTAAAAACCTGCAATTAGCTAACAAGAACAAAGTTCGCCTTCAGGTAGAAGTTAGCAGTGATAGCGGAACTACTGCAAATACCCTTAGGCCTTCAATGATCTGGCAAGTTGACAAAACCTCGGCTATACACCAGAGTTGCATTATTTCGAATTATATTTTATTTTCCCGACTATCATAATAGTCTACTAGTTAGTCAGTAATTGCCAGTGGTAACTAATACTATGGTCTAGCTCCTGATGAAAAACACGACATTCTTAAATAGCTGCCAGAATACAGACAGACATTATGGTAATCAAAGGTAGGGTCTCTTTGGAAAGAGGCGTCATCGTTGCAGAGATACGCAGGTGATAGGCGGCAGTGTTTCGACGGCATTCACCACAGAAAACCACACACAATGGATGGAAGATGGGGAAAACACCCACACATCAACAGAGGAAGAGGCCAATTCCCAGAGGAAAGCGATGGTGACAATGATATGCGATGTTTGGTCGTCCTAAACGCTTTATTTTCAACCTGGCCGCATTTATAACTTTTTCTGGGTGAAGATATTTCATTAACTTTGTAAATCTGAAAGTAATTGCCTACTGAGCAAGTACATTCTGAAAAGGTAGTTCTAGGAGACTGACACAATCATGGTGTCGGTGTATATAACTTTCTGTAATGCGGCTATGGCCCAAAGTTATCAGAAGATCGCGCCGGGTAGTCGGAATAAACGACGATAGCTGCCGCTCGCCAGCCCAAACACCGGACGAAAATTGAATGGAGTTTTATTTATGGACGCTCTTTTAACTGCTGTGGTCCTTAGCGTCCCATTCTATATTGGGCGTGAAAGACCGGTAATTTTGCTCAGAGGCCTCTCTATTAGGTTTGAGATTCTTTTACTTGCCGTAAATCTACGACACGGGACCACCGGCTTTACTTTCGTTCCGAAGGAAGCCATGCTCAGAATTTTTACGCCGAAAAAAATCCATCACCCTCCGGGTTTGAACTCGCAACCTCGGGAACTAGAGGCTAACATGATAATCACTATACCACGGAGGACGACGTAAACGCCGGACGCGTTATCGGAAGATAACGCTAGAGAGTTTTGGAAGTTTCTTCCCCCATCCTCCAGAATGTGTATCGAAATAGTTCTAGAATATTCTGTGGAAGATACCACCCCTATATAAGCGAGCGTTCTAACGAGAGCACTCAGTTGAATGAATGTGAGTTGAATTTCGTCGATCAGTCCGTGAGCAAGAGAACTAGTGGATGAGATTCCCGTGCGACATCAAGTGCGATTCTCCGAGCAAGATTGTGACCACTGCTGTGACGTGCAGCGGATGCTGCTCGGAGCGAGCGATTGTGGGAGTTTTGTGTTGGACTCCTGAGCGAGTGAATCCTCTGGAAGAGGAGATACATCACGAAGGTAGTAAATTGAAGGAGAATTGAACGCATTCACATTAGTGAAGTGACATTAGAAGGGAACTCCCAGTGAAGCTGAATTAGATAAAAACAAAACAGTGACAATCGAAACTGAGAGAAGTGATAATTAAAAAAGAAAAAATGGACAAATTGACATTACGGAGGATTAAATTGATAGGACGAAAACTTTCTAGCAGGTTATAAGTTACGTAGCTATGTGAGGAAAAAGTATATATCAATACACTAGCCCCTCGAAAAATGGACACAATTCCACATAGTAAATTCATCAGTAGACCAGCACCTTTGATGGTACTATCATATATCATATACATGCACCAGACTTCGTCATTAAATAAACCGCTTTTTGTGGAACCATTGGTGTTTTAGATTCGGATATTTAATTTTGCTCGTCATTATGATATAATTAAAGTAGGATGGGACAGTTCACCATTGCGCTTTGATATCTATGTGAAAAATACCTTTTGCTTGTCTAACAGAATTTCTCCTCTATAAAATCAACGTTCCCAAATTCACAAAATTAGAAAAAAATCTCGTGTTGCCAGAAATACGATTCTATGTGCGTGTATGGACCTAAACTTTAATAATTGCAACATTGGTCCAAGGTTATACACTGTAATAATGATTATCCAGATTTCCAGCACCAGAGCACTTCAAATTAAAACAATTAAGAGCAGTATCAGGAAATAATTGCAGTAACGAAAATTATGTCCGTATACTTTAAATGAATGATTACGTTAATGTTATTATTATTATTATTATAATTATTATTATTATTAGTAGTAGTAGTAGTAGGTAGTAGTAGTAGTAGTAGTAGTAGTAGTAGTAGTAGTAGTAGTAGTAGTAGTATTATAGTATAATACAATGGTCATTTAAAAAGCTCTCTGAATCACACACAGATTACAGCAGTATTTCCGAAAGAGTTTTGTTTAAAAACCAATTATGTTTCATAGGAAATTTTTACAATAACATTCAGATTGTTCAGGAATCATAGTAAGCAAGCTGTTTCTTACAATATTGATATGCGTATACGGAAACATGATAAATATCGAAGATCGTACGGTTATTAAGACTTCGTAATCAAGAGTATGAATGCAAAAGAAGTTAATATAGAAATGACTAACTTCCTAAGGCAGTGGTTTTCAACTTTTTTGAGCCCATGGCTGCCCTTACCAACAGTCCAGTGGGAAATCACTGTGGGATACCAGTAAAAGTTATGGATATTTTAACAATTACTTTAAAAATCAGTGAAAAAGATACTAACCAACAAAAGAAAAAGAACTTGTACACACAAAGCGCAATATAAAAAACCTTCACTAAGTTACACAACACAAAACACAGCAGACAATGTTCTCTTTCTAATACTTTTAAAATTAAAAACTAAAACAAAAATGAAAGAAAAATTATAAAAAACAAAGTATTATGAATAAAGTTAATTTCGTCTAGAAATTTGTATCACCATGAAGCCATTCTATTCCTTTTTTATAGAATGACACAGCTGTTTTCTTTATCGATAATACAGAAAACTCCACGGTGGCCCTGGAGGTCATTCAAGACGACTCTGGATGCCACCTTGCACCGGTTAAAAACCACTGTCCTAGGGGACATCATTTTAAACCATTTCCAATTAGACAACTGAGTTTAAATGCGGCCGACCGAGACTGCAGGATGACGTACACAGCAGAAGAATGAATTCCTCCGCGAAAACAGAAACTAGCAATGAAGTAGGATCGCCGAATGAAGTTTTCTGAAATTTATAAATCGATGGCATTCAGCAACAGATGCTGAAATATCCCAACAAAACAGCAGTAAAAGTAATGGAAGCACCAAGGATCTCAACAACCGAAGAAGACACTGTGTGTGAAATCGTCCAAAGATGGCATCGGTTTTCTGGGATATCAAGGATATGCTGCTGATTCATTAAATTTACCCTTGAAGATGTATCATCTGAAAGTATTATGGACAAATACGTTCTGGACCGACTGAAGATCAAAACACGAGAGAAAATGTTTTGTATGGAGGAAAGAGAATAAGGTTATATTTCATCAAGACACTGCTTGCCCTCACTTGTATTGTTGCAATGACAAAAATTAACCAAGTGTACTATGATTTGCAACCACAACCACCTTATTACCTTGATTTGACTGCATCTGACTTCCATTGTTCCCTAAACTGCGAAAGTTCCTTTGGTGAAAAGATATGCTCGTCCAATATAGAATTTAAATGGACAGTTGAAGCGTATTTTACAGGCCTGGAGGAACATGACTTCCATGAGAATATAAAGGCCATGGGGCATCGCTGGACCACATACATTGATGTCAAGGGTGAATAATTTGAAAAATAAGAATAATATGAAAATACATATAGCATAGTTTGTACCTTATTCCGAGGTATTTTCAAATTACTGTTGTATATTCTTTTAAGGCTTAAACCTGAAGTGTTAATTACTAAGGAATTTATGTAAAAAACTGTTTACGTTATAGCATAAAATTAACCTTATGAGCTATTGCTTTATCATCGCCAATACTCATTTAGTCCATTAAAACTTAATACTATATCTTTACATACCGGGTGTAACAAAACTGTACGGCACAATTGCAGGATACGTTACCCACACGTAGACGAAGAAATTATGTTATATGGATATGAGTCTGGAAAGGCTTTGTTACCATGTTGCAACTCATTTTCTCCAACTCATTAATCATCCAACTCTTTCTCACAGGAAATGTTCAATATGCCCTCCGTGAGCATTGATGCATGCATCAACCCGCCGTCGTAGTGAATCCCGGATGCACTGATGTATCCGTGGAGCATTGCGTATGGTTTCGCAGCCTTCCATAATAATGGCACGGAGACTCTGAACATCTGGTAATGGGGTTCGATACACAAGAGCTTTCAAATGCCCCAACAAATAAACGTCCAGTGCGTTTAGGCCCGGGGAGCGTGGAGGCCAGGCAATTGGTCCACCTCTACCTATTCGTCTTTCACCGAATTTGTTATTTAGAAGCTGACGGAGATTAACACTAAAATGATTAGGTGCTCCATCATGTATGAAGTACGTGTTGTGACGCACAGCTAAAGACACATCTGCTAACAGATCAGGTAGGACATTCTCTATGAAATTATGGTAAGTTTATCCGTTGAGCCTGGGTGGAAGAACGTGAGGCCCTACCAAACAGTCACCAACAATGCCGGCCTGGACATTGACAGAAAATCTTTGTTGATAACTGGCTTCAACAGTTGCCTGAGGAATGACATCAGCCCACAGAAGCCGATCGTGATAATTTACAATCTGATCTCTTTGAATCGCACCCTCATCTATGAACAGCACCATTGCACTGAAATTAGGGTTGCATAAACCATTTGCAGAAGCTACCCGCGCAGGAAAATCAACTGCTCATAGTGGCTGCACACGCTGTAAACGATATGGACCTCGTGTAACACCCGCCAGACAGATATTTAGTCAACATTCATTGTTGCAGCTACAGGTCTTGTACTGACACTAAGGTCGCCGTAACTGCCTGAAGAATTGCCGCCTCCCGTTGCGTGTCCTCGTCCTTCTAGGCCTCCCCCGGTCGCGAGTATCAGGCTGAAATGCCCCATGTTCTCTAAGACGACGATTAATGGCTTCAAACGTTTTCCAGTCGAGGCACCTTCGTCCTGAAATCTCTCCCGTACAAACGTTGAGCGCAAACGCCATTGGTGTCTGCTAATCCATACAGCAAATAGGCAACCGCCATCTCTGCATTTGTGTACACTGCCATTGCACGAGCCAAGTCTGTTGTCAACTCTACTAGTACGTAGTAACCCGTGTGCTGGTCAAGGTCGTACTGCTCACTGGAACAGTTAATGTTACCTGTAAACACGCAATGACGTAAGTCGCATGACAACAGGAACACGTAAAACAAAACACTGGCAATGCACCTACGATACTGACAACGTAACCAGACGTAACAAGAGTGCATGTTCCCCATGTTTTTAATGTTCTGTTCTTGTGTGTTTCCCATGATTAATGAGTTGGAGGAAATGAGCTGTAACATGGAAATAAAGGGTTTCCAGACCCATGTTTATATAACATAATTTCTTCGTCTACGTGTGAGGAATGTGTCCCGAAATTTGTGCCGTACATTTTTGTTACATCCTGTATGTATGTCGCGTATATCACGTCATATTTGTATTGCTTGTAATGTATTAACCCCCCACAGGATTTTCTCATACAGGGATGGTATTAGAAATTAGGCATTATATTGTGACGCAGCAGCTATGACTCACGGTTATTGGGAGGTCTGCTCCGGGCAGTCGGAGATAAACAAAGATAAGTGGCGCTTGTCAGCATAAACACCGGAAGCGCTTTCGTCAGATACCAGAGTTTTCTAGATGTTACTCCTTCTCGAATGTTCCCGAACTCTGGAAATTTCCAAAAGCTGTATAAGCAAGCCCAAATCAGAGAGAAAGCTGGCGAGCGAGTTAACGACTGCGTTTCTGGTGCGACGAAAAGTGCTGTCGACTGCCGTGAGTGCTGCTTGAGGCAGAATGTTCCCAGATTAATTTTATAATGTGTCAATTTATTTAACGATTAATTTGATTTATGAATAATTTATTATGTAATCTGGTTACCGTGTAAATAGTCATTTTTGTCTTACATGTAATGTTCTTGTTTCACTAGTTTTAAGATGTCTGAATTCTGTAGTTTTGTGGAAAACATTCTGTTCCCAAGTGCAGAGAAAGTTGGGATCTTTTGTATTAGAACCGAAGGTAAGATTTTATGACCTTATTTGTCTCCGTTCTAGAAAAATGGTGTGAGGAAAATTTAACCAAGATCGGAAAATTATCGAGAGAAGCCCGGGAAGAAGTCACGTGATATATAAACTAATCAATCAACATAAATATAAATGAACTAATGTTTAACCACGCTAAGAGAGCCACGAAAATTCCTCCAATGAGAGATCAGTATCCTTAAATTTTAAGTGGGGGATCGTACTCTATAAATAGTAAATGTTTACCCCAAAATGTAGGAGTTGATTTGCGGTTACAGACGAGGAATCCACGCCACTCCGTAATAAAACGTCGGCGTGCAAATAGTATAAGTGTGACTGCCGCGTATTAATTAACAATGCATTTGTAATTCACGAGTCTACTAAAGAGTTCTGAGTGAATTGGAACATTGCTCAATGTTTTATAAGACAAAAATGATATTAAATTGCATCAAATCAATCATGGTTATGACTAGTTAATTCTCCTCAGAGTTTCTTAGTTCCACTACTGAGATCAACGAGCTTATTAGCAGTCGTAATAGGCAAATTCCATATTAATATCTCCGCTGAGAGCAACTAGCCAGGGCAACAACGAGGACCAAAACATATTTTTACTTTCTCTACTACGTATAGTAAGTAGGGGAAGTATTGTATTCCACTCAAAAATTCGATACCGAGATTTCACCGGAAACACATGTTTTGAGATCCCCTGAATCCAAAAAAAGCATTTTTGGAAACATGTCCGTGTGTTTATGTGTGTCTGTGTATCTGTATGTCTGTATGTCTGTCTGTGAACAGCATAACTCAGAAACGAACAGTCGGATAAACACCAAACTTGGTATTTAGGTTCAGTATCTTCCAGAGATGCGACACGAAGGTTTTCAAGAAAATCCCCCCATCCTAGATTATCCTTTACATGGAACACTTTTCGAAAATTTTAATTTTCTCAAAAATGACTAACGATTTTGATTAAAATATCATATGTTTAAGATATTTTCATGACAAATAATATGTATATCTTGAATTTTCTGGGAATGTCTCCAAAAGTATCCTTCATTGTGAACAACTTTTGCATAACTGGTAAACCATAAGAGATAGACAAAAGTTTACTGCTCAAAAAATGTGGTTCGCGTTAAAATACACAATTTATGTCATATACATTTTTTTTTGTTCAGTGAACCATTTTAGAGATATTGCTTGTTATTCCCTTAAATTTTTCAATACCTCTCTCAAATGGGAATTCGTTATTCATCTTTTTGTCTTGGATATGCAAAGAGTATTAATCTGTGGCAAAGGGAATGGTGCTGCACCTAGCAACCAGCTATTAAGAGATATGTATGTGCTTAAAGGCTACTGTATTTCTATATTGCCCTTGTAAATATATATTTCCCTTAAATCTACAAGAAAATTAGCAATAAGATAGAGTCTGCAAATGTTTATCTCAATTAACACGAAGTAGATGGAGAATAAGCGTTTGTAAAAATAGTTTGTACAAGAGTAGAGAAAGTCATGTGAGTGTAACACATCAGATTTTTTGTATCACCTTTCTACGGAGATTTACTGATGAAGACGAAGCCACGTCGGACGGAGGACAAAAAGCAGGTACAGTGCATTTGATCATTACACTATTAGTTCTCCTGTACCTACCACTGCACCGCGGTCGATTGTAACCAGTACGGGCATTGAACCCGGGACTGCAACTAACAGATACAGCTAGGCCACTTCCCCGGCGCAATCTTCTAAGCAAGGAGTGCTAAGACCGACGCATGCTTCCGCGAGATATTGGAGAAGTCTTGTGCTCGACTCCCCAGCAAGTGAATCGTCCGGAAGATGAGGCCACGTCGTGCATATTTAAACACGCCGCTACTTCACGAAGAAATTGAAGCGATATTGGGAACGTAAAGTGGCTGAAAAGTTGAAGTAGATCACATAAACGAAATGACAGAACATTTGTGAAGTGGCAGTTAAAAACTGGACAAAATCACAATATTACCGGCTCTACCACCTACCCTCAGTAGGTAAGTAACCAAACTCACTCAAAATTCCATGTCAATATATCAGCGAAAATGCATGTTTTGGGATCTCCTGAATCACAGAAAAGCATTTTTACTTTCTCTGTCTCATACACAGGAAGTAGAGAAAACGTTGTATTCCACCCAAAAATTCTATACCGCGATTTCCCCGGTGATACATATTTTGAGGCCCTCGAATATAAAGCAACTTTTAGAAAAAGGTCTGTGTGAGTATGTGTGTGTCTGTGAACAGTATAATCGAATAAATACCAAGCTTGGCATTAAGGTTCAGTATCTTCCAAAGATGCAACACGAAGATTATCAAGAAAATCCTCCGTCCCAAAGCTATTATTTATATGGAACATTTTTCGAAACTTTTTATTTTCTAAACACTGGCTCTAACGGATTTGATTAAAGTACTATATATTAAAGGTATTTACATGACACATAAAATGTATATCTTGAAATTCTGGGAATGACCTGTGAATCCTCTTTATTTCGAAGGAATTTTGTATAATCCTATATAACTCGTAAACGTTAAGTGATAGACGAAAACGTCCACACAAAAAATGTAGACCTCCTTTAAATACACAATTTATTTCAAATATATATTTGGTATTTAACTTTAGTATTTCCCAAGGATGCGACACGAAGATTTTCAAGAAAAACGTTATTACTGATTAAACTAACAATAAAAGCCCGACTAAAATCTGAATATTCAAACTTCAGTATTATTGGTGTCCAATAGTTTTTAAAGTTAATGTAGGGTTTGAATTTTCATGAATTAAATAGAGAATACGAAGAGAAGGTAATGCCAAAAAGAAGAAGAAGAAAATTAAAACTGCTGCTGGAAGAATTGTTTAAAGGTTTCTAAATGTTGCCGCTCGTCTAAAACAGGATTTCATAAGACCTACACTGGTAGCCAACTGAGGCGATGTACTTCCTGAAGTTGAGGGCCTGTTTTGGTAGTTGGTGTGAAGGAGGCCAGCGATTACGGGAAAGGTTGCGTAGTGTGTTTAGAAATGGCTGGCTTCCTCGCTGCCGTTCGTCCTCTGTGACATCTCCTATTGCCCATTGGTTTCGGTAGAGCTATGAGTCTGTTTAAGTTTCTCATGGGGTGGGACTTCATAATATTGGGAACAATAAATCCGAATGTTTTTAACCGCTATTTTATTTGTATATAGGGCTATTTACATGTATCTACCGACTATCCGAAACCGAACTCGTCCCCTCAACTAAAGTGTTAACAGTGGGTTTTGGTTTATCCCGTATCTCAGTAGTAACATTAGCCCGAAGCTATGCGGCGAGGCGCTACATTCATCACGGCGCTCATGATGATGGTGAACTGTTTCGCCGGCCTGCGGAAAGTTTTTAAGTTCTAATCTGAGTTTAGATTATATCGGGCAAAGCTACCCACGTACACACATCGTGTAAGTCACTTGAGAATTTCGGTCGAGAAGTGCACCACGGGGAGTCAAAGCGAAGAGTGCCTCGTCTGTAAATTTTTAAAAGGCAGCCACGTTGAAATTCCTCTCTACTTCTTGATCATTTCCATGATATAAAACGCATAGGGCGTCGCTGGACCAAGTGCATTGATGCTAAGGGTGAATATGTTGAAAAATAGGAATAAATTAAAAAAAGTTTGTATTATATTTCCAGATCTTTTCAAATGCCTCTCGTATTTTCTTTTCTTTTAAGCCTTAAGTGTTAATATTTAAGGAATTTGAGTACGAAAATTATACTTTATTGCATAAAAATAACCTTATGCCTTATTGCCTTACCATCACCAATAATAATTTAGTTCATTATTTTAATACCACTCTTGTGAGAGAAAATCTCTTGTTCAGATCTTGGGGGGGGGGGGTTAATTAGTTACAAACAAACGTGATATATAGATGTATAAGGATATAATATTAAACAATATTGTAACGGTTCCTCCGTGGTAGGACCCACTACGTTGATGATGATGGACCGTTGAGAAATGATGGATGCTGTATTACGTACCCTCGTCTTGATGCCCGTACTCTTGAGATGTATCTGAGCTTTCGTAGACTAGAATCTGATGATCGTATGCAGAGTGGGTGTCTACTGAATTAAAGTGGCCAGGGCCAAATTTACAGTAGGCAAACCTATATACTGTAACTTCTTAGCACTAAATAAATTCATTCATTCATATATGTATTTGTGTGTGTGTATTAGTATGTTGTAATTATTATTTTATAAATGTGCTATGGCTACTATATTTTGTGTCGGAGAACAATTATGTCTTATCAGGTTAGGTATGGAGAATATAAAAATAATTTGCACACACGTAGTCTGTTAACTATTTCACTTATATTTTCGATAAACCACATGTAAATATCCACAATTCACTATAACCTTTGTCATGTAAAAACATGTATAACTAACAGACTTTAAATATTTAGTTTCAGCATCTATTGGAGACAAGCTTGTTCACGGCCTTCCTGCTCAAAGTCCGACAAACTTCTTTTAGCGTTCCCTTCAACCGTTTTCTTAATTGATACGCATGTATCAATGTACCTGATCAGTGCTACTATCCAATAACATCCAGTTTATGTTATACATGTGTGTATGTGTTTAAAGACTTCCATTGTCTTGTTTATGCATTCAAGGTTCGTTACATGCTTACCTAGATGCTACAGCATTTTATTATTGGTTGTATAGCTAACAATGGCCTTTCTCTTCTCATATTATATTCTATATGCTATAACGTTATATGCTTGTTCTCTACCATGTGTAAATTATCAATATATGTGGTTTGTAACATCCTCTTAATTATTATACGTACAATATTACATAACACGTAAAGCTGAGAACAAAAATATCAAAGAAATGGATTATTAATGTGTTGATGCTGAGAAGCTGTAAGTTATATATCTTATTACATTAATGAGTTGTCGCATTGGTTTGTCCATGGCTTGTACTGTATGTTGCTTCAGATATTATGCTTTTAAATTTGCAAGTTTCCTCACCTGAGAACCGCATTTTTTCGCGTTCATTATCTCGTTGTTCAAGTGCTAATTAAATTATTTGTTAATGGTGTCGTTTTTTAATCTACTGACTCAACCTATTATTTATCTAATTTCCAATCTAATTTATCTCGTCCGCAAAATACGAATTACATTCTTAACAGTTGAAGTGGTTTTGACTCAGAGTGATATTTCCGAGCGTTCTGGTTATGAGCGAGGTCTGAAACCATTCTCCAGCACACTAATTGTCGCTGCTGTGATGTTATCAGTTTTCTATTCTATTATAAATATGCACGTTCCCTCCTGAACATCCCTTTATATCTAAATGTTGTTACAGTAACAGCTTTTGTATATCTGGATTTTTAAAGCTTTATATTTCTTAGCGAGGACAAGAAGGAAGGCTTATGTACACATTTCCTTTGCTTGTACTAGCATAAAGCCGATACCGTATTCGATATAAGAGGCCTCTAATATTAGTTTCCTGTCACACAAAGGAAGCTTAAAGTCGATACATGTCGCGTTATTACAACCACGTCACTGCAGCCTCGCACGCTGTAAATACCGGTATTTGTTTTTCTCAGTATGCGCGCATCTCAGAAACAACGTCGATCTGTCATATTATCGACTATTGCTCTCTGCTGCGTAAATTGGGTCTTTGAGAAAAACCTAGTCTACACCTCCTCCCCTAGCGTCATATATTGGAATGAGATAATAAGAAAAAAGCATTACTGCGATATTCGCAAAGTGAATTCGCTTCCATTATTACCCAAATATCAATCCAAGTATAAAAGCTTGATTTGAAAGTGTAATTATTGGTTTGTTTTTCAATAGCTTATACTACATGGATAACCATAGCATCAAACAGTGATTAACTAGCCTCATAATTGCAGTCGTAAAATTTGGTAGTGTTGTAGCCCCACGTATGGGAGCCATTTTTGAGAGGGTTGTTGTTGCTCCACGGTTGGTGAGCCTAACTTGAAGTTGTTAATTGTTGTTGTGGTTGCACCACGTATTGCGGGAGATATGTTTCTTGGAGTGTTCGCCCCACGTACGATACAAACTTTCCGCTGGCCTTCGCCCCACGTTTAAAAATATCAACTTTGTATTTTAATGTTTATTTAAATATTATATGTATGCCTCGGCTGCATCAGTAGTAATTTTCAGAAATACGTATCACTTAGCAGGGGTAGTACGGCTAAAAATGAAGTCTTACACAAATTATAATGGTATTTAACTTCATTTTATTAAATCTTTCACATGATTAAATAACACTTCAATGATGTATTCTACTGTAGAGCCGTGAGATTATTGTTAGTTGTACTTTCTAACACGTAAGCTTTATATTATTCACGCCGTAATCAATTTTTTTATGTCTCAAACTGAATATGTACCGAACGAACTGCTTGGGAAAGCTGTCTTGTAGCGTCTGCCACCTGAATTTGTAAAACTTCTCTATTTCAAGTCTCTGATTGGCTAAGCCTACTCCAATAGAATAGTTTTATTCAACTTTTAGCTTTACCAGTTGTTTATTGGATATTTATTTAAACTGTTTTAAATATTAAATTATTGTTCCAAGAATTATTATTAGCATTATTAAATTTTCTAATTTATTGTTATCTTAAGGTTACCTCATTGTTATCTCATTGATGGCAACTTTCGGCTTCTATTTCATAATTCTGTTTGCTACGGAAGGTATTTTGCTTCTATTCTCACAGCTCCTACATTGTTAAATTACGTAATACATTCAAATAGCATTATTATACATGTACATAATAATATAAACATAATACCTACAATGACTGTTACATACGTTTTATATATTAATATATACATATTGCTTTAAAGCGGGCTGTTATATTTTATATTATATAATTAGACTGATATTGTTTAACTGATAAAATAATGGCTCAAATTCCGCAAGTTGTCTCAAAATCGTAAAGCAAGAAGGTATGCAGTAGTTCAAGTAAGAATAGCTAGGTACATACTTCGACTATAGGCTACGTTGGAAGGGTAGAATCACACTGAAAAAATTAATACGATAGCCGAGATTTGAACCACAGATGTTCGGGTTAGCAGATCGAACCAACTGAACTCTCGACTATCACATTGTTCACAATGGACAAGGGTGTCGTCTCATGACTGATTGACCAATAGGAATGCAATATGAACGCGACAAAATCCGCGGGGCTGGCCTCGTAGCTTAATTGGTATAGCACCTGCCTGCTGTGCGAGGGGTCTCGGTTCGATTCCCGGCTGGGGTGGGAATTTTTCTCTAGCCAAGATTATACTGTATATTCTCCAGAATTTGGAAGTATAAATGAGTGTATCTGAATAAAATCCAAAGCTTACTAGAAATCCAAACAAGAAGTGAATACGAGTTAATACCATTGCCTGCGTGTTCCAAATGAAAGGTCGCTGATAAGACTATTGTAGTTAAAGCGGGGTAAAAATGGAACTAAAAAATATATCCGTTGGACGAAAGTTGAATGTCTGTTAAATTTTGCTGTCAGGCATGGCGACATCCACAGGATTGGTATGCGTGTTCTTGTTAAAACAGCATCAACTTCAAGAGAAAGGCACTTTTTTTTAGAAAAAATATTAAATTACACCAAGTTGTATGAATTGATTTTAAATGCATAAAAAATACAACTAAAAGATACGTGCTTTCGCGCGCGCTTCGCGCAACAATACAAAATTGTCACCTCATTGTTAATATTACGTTTTGATGAGCAATATCTTGTGCACCTCTCTCATGCCGCTTACCAGTGTAGCTTCATTGTAAATTGTTCATGATTCTACCCTTTCAAAAGAATAGGTATCAAACAAGCTGCCTATCAGAACATTGCACGTGTAGATCTTCAAGTGATGGATGACGTCTTCATTAGCTTCATCTAATCAACTTTGCTGTTAAGATACAACAATTTGTGTAAAATGAGACAAAAAATTACATTATCTTTTATCTCTACGAACTAAAATTTAATAGGCTCTCTGACAGAGATGACAGAAGTATGTGGTGGCAAATTCTAAAAGGAGGAGGAATCTACAACTCCTTAGAGATGAGAGCAATAAAATGCTTCTACTTCAAAATAAAAGTAGTCATTAAAATAAGTTTAAGATTTCTGAGGAAGCATTTACTAATCAAGGTGTTCGACTATATTGGCGATCTAGTAAGAAATTTGGAAGTAACCGAATGAATCCAGGTTTTCAAATACCAGAAACATAAATGCACTTTGGTTTTCCAACGGTTTCATCCTTATTCAAAGCAATGAATCCACTCTACAAAAATGTCTTTCCTAAACTTATTGAGATATGTAAAGTATACAATATGACACTACTCGCACGTATTGCAAAAACAGAAGGAACTTAAGGAGCACAATAATAATAATAATAATAATAATAATAATAATAATAATAATAATAATAATAATAATAATAATAATAATAATAAAATAATAATAATAATTTTATAATTATAACATATAATAATTAATAATTATTTGGCTATATCAGTTCAGCTTTTTCAGTTATATACAAAAATTATATTAATGTCACATATATTATAATATATAAAATAAGTTATGTAAACTTCGCATTATCTGAGAAGCAAAATACGCGAAGAGAATTCGCTGTATCCGTAATTTTCAATGCAAGTGAACACTGGATGTTAACTAGGAAACATGAATGCAAAGTACAAACTTTTAAAAATGAATTTTGAGACTAGTTAAGTATGCAACAAATACGATTACGTAATATTGATGCTATTAGATAAGTCATACACATTTTTAATAGTGCGACAAACTGAAACATTAACGATAGATACGACTAAAATAGTTTTAATGCTATAGTTATAAAAATTTAATCCCACGTTAATATGCTTAACAGGGTAATGTTAGCAAATATGAGCAAAGTAGGAATATTTTTCCGAAGTTATTAACATTTAATTGAATTTAATTATCACTCAATCTAAAAAGTCCCTTGTGTTAGGGTTTTAATTTGGATTATCTGAAAAACTGTGGAAATATTCCTCAGATAGGGTTGAATAAAAATTTTCGGGGTTTTAATATCCTTTGCTTAGTTGCTCGGCAAAAAATTTATAAACTTTACTTCCTCTGAATGTCCACAAAATTGTAATTAAGGTTATGATTGAATACATAAACATATATAAAAATACGTTATTCATAAAAACCCATTAACATTTTCAATACCTCCACTTTTCTCTGTATTATCTGTAAATTTCAATGTGTTTGGACAAAAACTGCTCCTCAGGAAGCATTTTATATACAAAAAAAATTTGGAAAATAATGAACTGAAAAATAAGTTCAAAACTGCCTGGCGCTATATCTTTCCCGCTTAGAAACTTTTCTAACAGTTATTTAAAATGTTATTCATGCTTAAAATTATTTAATACTACTTCCTGTAGAAAGTAGGAACAACATTGTGGAATAATTAAAATTTCGGGAAATAACGATCAGAGTTTTAAGTATTTTTGCACTGAAAATTTGCATCCTTGACCTGATAAAATTCTCCATAGACCTTAATTTTTAGTCGCAATGAAGCACCATAAGTTTTTAAT
Source organism: Deroplatys truncata (assembly GCA_030765065.1). Lineage (NCBI taxonomy): Eukaryota > Metazoa > Arthropoda > Insecta > Mantodea > Mantidae > Deroplatys > Deroplatys truncata. The sequence goes on from CM060986.1 coordinate 65,091,003, forward strand.
GCTTTAATGCAATATTAGTTAAAAAGTGTGAGACATGATGACATGATCCAGACATGACGCACCACCGATCATTTAACATGGGCCCAACCCATCCTAAACCACAGGAGAGTTAGACCACCCGCCGGGTCTAGCCACACTCCCAACAGCATATTTCCGACCTGAATTACAGGCTGTCTTAACGGCAGAGAGAGGTTGACTCCTACCAAATGACTTGCAGTTTTCTACCGCTACATAAATCACACAACCAGGCAAAATCATTCCGTGACAGTTGATAAAAGGAACTATAATCGAATTAAAATTTTTCTGCTGATTTCATAGTAAAGAAACATATATTTAGCATATAATAATTAAAGAAAAAATGTTGGTGGGAAAAAATACAACCAAAGCGTAACGACTGTTGAAATCAGCTTTGTAGTGGCTATCTATCGTTTTCTTTCAGCTTTCGTCCGATATAGATATTCCACTTTTTGGGCATAGGCCATGAAGAGGGTTGCGCTCATTTGGCATGCACTGCCTTAGTGTGTCAAAGATTAATTTTTAAAAAAAGCTCTCCGAGGGCTTTAAAATGGCGGAACATATTGAGCAATACTGCTTTCTGATAAATCCAAAATTGAACTTTTTAAGACAAAATGCAAAAAACTGCCATTGTGGCCCAAATTCTTAAAATTTCAACGAAATGTAACCTTTAGACAGGGAAAGGAACACGTAGAAAGAATGTCATATACAAGACTATCGAAACAAAAATAGACATATAGTACAACTGGAGAATCTTTGGAGATGGAACAGACACTTTACTGCCTATACCTTCAAGGTAAACAAGAAGAAGAAAAATATACTTGCTATAATCGTAATAAAGGACCATATATCTTCTAGTGTTAAAAGCACGGAAAGCAAAAAATATATATAAGTATTGTATTACAGACCCCTTAAAATCTACTACGATAACCTTCAAAATTTTGGAAATGTCATATAGACTGCAAGAGTTTCTTAACAGTGAAATAATTATTCCACTGCTAAGTTGGAAGCATAAGTTGGAAAGCATAAGCATAAAGTTGGAATTTTAAAGTCTTGCACTTTTCTCTAGCTTGGTATACGTTCTTTAAAAATATTCTTAAAAGCTTAGGAAATGTGCTTGCAAAAGATGACTCCAAAGGTAATGGGCTTCCAAGAAAAAGATCGAAAATAGTAGTAAATAACAAAGTACTAGAATAAGTAAAAAAAATTTTTAAGATGTAATACAACTTATTTAGGCAATACAATTTATATAATATAGTAAGTAAATTCCAAAGCAATTTGGAAATATTAGTAAGAACAAAAAGGAAAACCAAGGAAAGATAGACCTAGCGGACTGGCTCAGCCGGTAAGGTCTGTGGCCTGCATTCGGGATCAATTTGACTGCGGTTTTTCCGTGGTTTCCCGCAGTCCCCAAACTAAATATTGGATTTGATGTTTAATACTGGGACTCAAAATTCCGCTTTAAGTCTGAAACAAAAGTAAACATGAAAAATAGGTGGTAAAACAAAATCTTTGCCATCTATTCACAGATAATGAAAAAAGATAGACTGGACGGCACACTAATGCCATCTGCCCAGCAAGAGTAGGTACAGTTGCTGTACACATGCAGTGTTGGGGCTGTCATTAGCCCGTCACAATGCAGAAGTTCAGTTGCTATACGCATGCTTCTGAAGATATGTGAGGAAGTAAATATTGGTAAAGTGATGAGTTGTAGACAGCTCACTTTCCACAACACACTGATACATAAGGTATCACCTAAGATCCGTCGCGATAGACCACTAATTACAGCGACGTAAAATAATAAATGGAGAAAACAAAAGATATTAACTTAAAATTTTATAAGACAATGTGATTCCAACCACAATGTATGTTTGGAAACACACACTATAAAGAAAATAGAATGCGGCAGAAATGAAATACCTCAGTGCTATAAAAAGGGTGTATAATAATGGACAAATTAAACAATGAAGAAATCATAGTGAATTAGATATTAGTCCTATAAATGACAAAATAAAGCCATATATGGAAAGATGGAGAATGCGTATTTTGCAGAGAATGGTAAAAAAAATCCGATATACAAAAATGACATGTGAATACCAACCATATGGAAAAAGAGATATTGGAAGATCGATGAGAAGATGGAAAAACACAAGAAGCCGAAAGGGAGACATCTCCTAATCCATGAAAAGATGGTGAAGATTTTTAAATGGTTTTGCTTTAAAGGAGAAGAGAAATTCTTGACATCAATATTCAAAGAAAGAGGAGTGAAATTACTGGACATCAGTCTCTGTCCCCAAAATCCATATATTCAAAAAGAGTAGGCATTGTTTATAATCTATAGGTACCAAATTTTCTGTCATGAATTGTAAATATAATTTCCTTATTCCATCGGTAATGGCTTTGATTACGCTGTAAAGGAAATAAAGAAACTGAGGAAACTTGAAGGTAATTTTAATGTTCTTGGCATCCAGAGGACTTCCAGGTGTTTGACGTTGTGATGCCAAGTGCTTAGACACACAATTTTGCAGAAATGGTATAATATGCCAAAGAAACAAAAAAATTAAATATACAGTTGTCGCAAGCATGTTGTATTTCGACTGTTTTACACTATCTTTAAATAATAGTGGCTAAATGAATTGCTTGGGCTCGGCTTTATATTTATTTTACTGCTTAGGGCTTGCATATTGTTACATGCTCGGTAGAGGTCTAAAGGTTCACATAAAACATGAAATTAAATTTTAGTACGCAGCACGTATATTGAGGGGACGTATACTCATTTGGTGTGGAGGTTAAGAGGAAGGCGTGGGTTTTTCTCTTTACAAAATCCATAAAACAAATCTATTTACACATATCTAGACATGTTTCCCAACCGTTTGGGGTTCCTGGATTATTAAATATGAAAGATGAGGGGAGCTGTCTGCCGATCCAAAAGCCGGCTTGCACGCGCGATCCGATTCTCTCGGAATCCTAAGTAAGACAGAGGCTATATCCCCACCACTCATGACTAACAAAAACTCCTAGCCAGGAGTGACGTCATCCCATTCAACGTAAAAGGAAAGCAACAATATATCTGGTAATGACAATGTAGAACAGCAAAATGTCTGGTAATGACAATGAAACCCCCCAAATTATTAATACGCCACAATATATGCTGTAATAAAACTATTAGCTGAAATTTGCAGATTAGATGTGGCACGTAAGATTTACGAGGGGTTCAGAAATAATCAAAATAAATAATTGTAGTGCATTCCTCCGCATATTTTGGAAAGAAATAGCAGTAAACAAAGGCAAAAAAAAATCCACGTGTTAAACTTCACAACTTTCTCTGCTAGCAAAAAATTCTCTCTCTCTCTCTTTCACTCACACACGCACACAAACACGCGCACACACACTATACACAGATGTAGGAGACGTGTTTTTAAAGTAACTTACCGATAACGTTTTTAAAAAATAACAGAATTTTCCAAATAGTGCATTATTTATTAACATACCACTTAAACTACTTATCCACATAGTCACCACCCTTATTCAGGCACTTGTCATAACGGGGAACCAGTTTATATGCCTTCGTCAAAGAATGATGCCGCCTGTGATGAAAGCCAAGTTAGCACTTCTTGTTTCATAACATCATCGTTGAAATGCTTTCTACCAGGAATTTCTTCAGACGAAAAAAAAACAGGTGAAAACCACTTTTTGCCAAATCCGGATTGTAGGGAGGGTGGTGGAATTGTTCCTAACCAAATTTGTGATCAGATTTTGAATTTGTTTGTCTGTGTGTGACCGAGCATTATCACTCATTACTGTTTCTCCATAAACCTCATACAATTGGCGTTGACTGTTTGCTGGTGTAACATTTCTCGCATTCAGACTGCGAATCACTGATCTGACTTCACATTCGGAGGGTCGTTCGGTTATTTTGAACATTTCGAAACGCTCTAAGAACGAAAACACACAGCTCTGTATGGCTTCAATTGAATGGAGGAAGTGATCGGGTATGCTCAAAATCGCGACTGCAGTGCTGCAAATTATTAAAATGGTACATAGTTTAAAAACACGTCTTGTACTGTAACGTTCTTGCAAGGCCGATTTAGAAGTAGTCAATGCATAGAAGTCACAATTACTTAAAAAAATTAATAAACTAGAAAAGTAAAATGCGGGCGCAGTATAGAATGCATTGGAAAGTAAAGCATTCCCACAGAGTAATCATTGTTTTGTACTACCAAACTTAAAGGAATTGAACAAGGATTTAAAGCAGCTTTAAATAAAAGTAACAATCCCGAAGGTACTGAATATATTAACATTCAAATGCTGAAACAAAGATATGTTACAATTGAAGTCCTTCTCACACAATATTTGCCATTTTGAAATGAAATTTAACACGAGATAATATAATATAAACTTGATTCAATGAGATATTAAATGCCACTCCACACACTACAAGAATTTAGAATTTTACTTACGCCAAAAGTACATGATATAGATAATTTAGATAAGACCGAAAAGTGTGGAGACGGCCGCTCCTAGACACGAAGCTCAATAAAAGTCCTTCTTCGCCGGTCGTCGAGAACTGTCACACTCTTTTTCCTCTTGATGCATCGCTCGGGGTACGCACTGGTAAGGTCAGGTGATGACGTGGAGCCAACATAAGCTCAGTATAATGCTAACATATGCGGAAAACGCATTCAATAGTTTATTCGTGGTAACAAGCTCCTATGACGGAAAGAAAAGAAAAGAAACAAATTACAAACTGTCGAGCGTTTCCGTTAGATATCGCTTGGAAAGCTCTAAATTTGTGACACAGGGTATTTCGAAATCGGTTAGTACTAGTAAAGGAATTGAAACAAAATCCGTTTTAATGTCCTACATTTTTTCCTGTAATAAGTTTTGTTTATCCTTTATGTTTCCTATCTAAAAAAAATTGAAATTCATTCAAATAAAGATATTTTACAGGGTATTTACCGAAAATTTAAGATATACATTTTACACATATTTAAAAAAACCTGACATTTTAATAAAAATAGTTTTCTTTGTGAAAAACAAAATTAACAATATTTTTGGAGTTAAATTATATTTTCGATTGGACGATGTTCTTGAAAACCTTCGTTTCGCATATTTGGAAGATGCTAAACTTAAACAGCAAGTTTAGTGTTTTACCCAGGTCTCTCTCTCTCTCTCTCTCTCTCTCTCTCTCTCTCTCTCTCTCTCTCTTACACTTAGTAATAGATCTTTTTACAAAATTACTTTTTGTGTTTAGGCCTTTTTGAAAATTTTTATATTCAATTTTTTAGTGGAATGCAATACTTTCACTACTTAATAGAGGTGGTAGATAATGTGAGACAAATGCAAATTTCTGGATTGATCTGTTCCTCGTGGACTAGTAAGCATTATGATTGAATAAATAAGAAGACTTTCGTGGCAACGAGATTAAACCAATGACTTCGAGCCCACATAATTACTTTCGGAATGTAGTTTATTAAGTGAAAGAAAATGTGTAATGAGATTTTCTGCAGTTAAACAGTTCTACAAAAATATTCAGGTTTTCTCTAATCTACTGGTTTTTGCAGCTTCTTCACATTTGTACAGGAAGGAAAAATGGTAGAATAAGCAGAAGTTGTGGAATTAATTTGGGAACAAGCGACGATGCATTCACACAAGACTTAAACAGTGGAAAGGGAGCAGATGTCATCCTATAAAGAAGATACATATCTCCGCGACTACATTTAAAAGAACAAACTAATATACAAGTTTGGCCTCTCATAAATCTGTGGCAAAACGCGTTGCAATTCAGACACACTTGGTAACAGCAGGATTTCACATGTAGATGGGTGAGGAAAATCAGACCCGCAATAGGATAGAATTTCTTTATTCAACAGCATGCCCCATTAAAATGTAAACTACATGCTTTACATCAGTTTCAACAGGTGATAAAATATATACACGAGAACAAGTTTATACACACACAGACGCTAATTATAGGTTCCCATATAAAGACATTTGATTGACCCTAAAATGAACATCATAAGTCCTACAAACAAAACATAACTAATGGCACTTACTTTCTCCATAGTATCAAGCAACTTTTATTAAACACAATTTTTTCTACAACGCATTGCACAGTCTCAACTTAAATGGTACACCCTATGTAATACGTTATTAATTTTAGCTATTTGCAAAATATTATTTAGTTACATTTACATTTTATTGTCCATTACATAACAGTTTAACAACGCTACATTGTTATTCCTGATTGAAAGTCTGTATTAGCTATGTATATATTTTTGATAGTTTGTGTAATAATACTATTAAGACCTGTATCACTTAATTCATTTTAGACTGGAAAAGTCTTTAGATTTAACAAGTTTTACAAGTATCGGTGTACGTTTGTGAATTAATTGTTCATTTGTTGTAGGCCAAGCTTCGCCGTTAATCAATAATTCCTTTATTCTTTGTTTGTCTATGAAGCTTTATGCATCTATATATTGTAATGTTTTGGAAATAATCATTTATTACTTTACTACATTCGATGCAGCATTTTATGTAAGTTACATTTACGATGATTCTGCAAGCTTAGTTAAACAGTGCTGAACTCTGACATTTAGTTGTCTGCCCAGAAGGCATGGCATGTAGGTCGAGGTGTTACCTCCCCCTCCGCTTCTAGTCTTATTCTATCCTAAGGGATCCTAATTAAGTTTAAAGTTTTACTATAAAGTATATATTAAGGCTAAATTCAAAAAAAAAGTTAATATTAAGGCGTTTATTACAACATGGTTTTAAACTTTCTTAACAGAGCATTTAGTTTACTTTAAATATAATTGTCATGACAATTATAAAGCTTTAATTTGGCTTGGTATGTTACAAGCATTCATTTAAAAAATATAACAGTAAGAGACCTTACAAGATCTAACACACTAAAAGGTATTTTCTTTCTGTACAACACTTATTTTGAATATAATTACAAAATGGGTGTAGAACAATTTAGAATTGACCAAATGTAGAATTTGCCTACCCTGGATACGCGATGTGTTACCTAGCTCTGAAGTAACTCCGCGCTTGTCTCGCCGGCTGTAGATGTATGTCAGTTATGACTTGCTTGCTTCTCCCCAAGAGGTGCCCACCGTCCTCTTGAAGAGAGCATTCTGGAATTTTAAGAGTCAGAATGTCGTATAAGGTTTTCTAACTTCCATGCACCAACTGACGATGAAGGGAGTTGAAATTGACACAATACTCCCCCCTGCAAACCAAACTCTCACAACTACTAGCGCCAAGACGTTGCGGGGAGTCGAAAATGACACAGTATCAAATGACCCATGGTCTGTTCTTCATCCCCGCAAACGTAAATAGAATCATTTGGTATTCCAGATTTGATATTTTCCATGTCCTGATAAAAATACTGTTTACGCTGGAAATATGGGTAACTTTAAATGAAGTCTGGGGTTTAATTATGGGAAGAATGTTTTCGTAACTGCTCGTTTCTTTAAGTTTGTTCATTGCTGTTACCAAATCTCGAGCCCTCTGTTCTTCTAGCACGTGATGATCGCTTCTCTGGGTGTTTTCTATATATACCACTTCGCCTTCTTCCAAATCAGCTTCATTCACGAGTCGATCCGTCAGCCGTTGCCTTCAATCTCTGCATGTCCTTGACCCATCCAAAATGTACACTGTCCCTAAATGACTCAATCGATCTATTATGTTTGAATTAATTTTTCAGAAGCTCTAGAGTTATTTTTACGTCGGTATAACTTTGTCTACAAACTTTGTCTCCGTGTGTATACGCTTCAGCAATATATATAGCGTCTTTCTCTACTTCTTGAATTGGGGCTATTTCTGCAGGATGTTGCCAATACCTTGGTTGCAGTGGTGCATCGTACTCCAGACTGTGAATATTTTTTGCCGTATAAGCCCACATAACGTTGTTAGTGATTTTAAATTCCCAAGAGAATGACTTCATGGAAATGTTTAATGTAAGCAAATTAAACAAAAACAAATTCATTTTAGTTTGAAAGAAACAATAAAAAATTAATATTGCAACTATACTCAGTTCTCCAAATGTCACCCTCTCTCACCGACTCACTGTCACTGTTTTATTCTTTATCTAGTTCAACATCACTGGGAGTTTACTTCACTCTGTCACTTCACATATGTGAACTAGATAAACTTTTCTGTCCCTTCACTTCTTCCTAACGTCCTCTTCTTTCAGACGGTTCATTCTCTGAGGAATCGAACCCAAGAACTACACAATTTCTCGTTCCGTAGAAGCATCCGGCACACTCACAGTAGCCGTCACCAACTTGCTCGGAGAACTGCAGTTGATGTCACATAGAAACGCGCTCAACAATTCGTTAACTGACTGACTGTCCAGCCAACATAAGTGACAAAAATCCTGTTCCTCTCCCGATAACACTCATTTATATATAGAGAGTGGAATCTTCCACAGAAAGGAGATATTTCGACACATGTTCTGGAGGAGCAGGAGGGAATAAACTTCCAGAATGATCTAGTTATCTGCCGATAGCACGCCCGGTGTTTACGCTGGCGAGAGGAAGTTATCGTTGAACAATTAGGGCTATCTTCACAGGAAAGTATCGTAATACAGTGGTAGTACTTCAGGGTAACCTAGACTGCAGATTAATGTAACAAAGGAACTGAAACAGTACACCGCATTAGAAGCTCCTATGAAGCCTGTCGCATAGAAAAATATACTAATTTTCGGAAATTCTTATAGCAGCAGAAGTTTTCGAATTAGTAACCTTCATGAGCCTGTATTCATTGGTAAAGGATACAAGCATAATGAATTGATATTAAAACGATACAGGTAGTATAACACGTTTATAAGTTGAAGTGCGTCGAAGTAAATGATAGAAAGTTCCATCGAAACAGACAAGACTAGACAATGATTAGCTTCGTTAGATTGGATAACCATATTGCAGTTACCAGAAGGAAGTTGCCTCCTAGGCTTCAAAGGAGGTGGACCTTAACTCATTTTCTATAGTGAGTCTAACTCATATATCCTGCACAAATTGCAGGTTTTGGCAAGTGTTTTGAAGTAACATATATCCTTATAAATTCCAAATTTATAAGGATATACGAGTAAAGTATCCAGGAATGCTCTGATCCAGGTATGGTGGTTATAAAGGTACATGTGTAAGGAACTGAAAAATGACAGTATGATGGAACATTCAATTTTGATAAAGTAGATTTCGTAAGAAATGGGGAGTCACTTTTAGAATTTTCAATTTCAGTTTAACTTATTTATATGCTCTTACTTGTCATATTTATTGGAATAGATAATTAAAGGGAATTGTTCCAGATTGTGAATCCTTTATAGGAACAGTTTAATGTGTATTTATTTAACTGCATTTTATGTTTTAAACTTTGTTAAAGTTAAAATATTAATGATTATTTCAACATTTAAAACGTTAATTTAATTGTTTTTAGAGTTCAATGTTTTTGCACAATTACCCATTTTCAATTTTATTCTAAGTTTGTATTATTGAACATTTTAATTGTTTAATTCAATTAAATATTACGAAAGTCAGCTAGTATTTCACATTTTGCTTCCAGCAGTTCTACTCTACATTATATGAAGTTTTTAAAATAATAACTAAGGTGACCATTTGGGAAGAAAGGGGAAAGGTAATATAGGGAATACATTCGCAATTTTCCATTGCGGGGAGGCCAACACACAAAGTAAAACCTGTAGGTGATTTTACTTAACCGTTTAAGGAAATGCAGTGAAACAGAGTAAATGGCTTTATTTAAACATATATCAAAGGAAATTAATAACCAAAGTGTCTTAATTCTATTTAAATGTTAAATGAAAATAAATAAAACCGGCCTGCGATAATGTGGATTGCTGTGAAGACATTAAAGCCGACGAAAGTCACAGACTTGTGTGTGTGTGGTCAATTATTGAGACACTGTTGCGATCTCGTAACTCAGCGTAAATTACAACCTGTACAAAACAAAAATTCTAAATTATGGCGAAAGGAAGCGTTTAAGAAGGAAAAGAATATAAAAATATAGGTCAGTTGCTGTTTCATCATTATTTAAATAAATATTGTTTTAACAATTCGTATATGAGTTTTAACGCGGTGAAAAATGGTGAAAACTTTTTTCTGAAGATATAAGATAAAAATTGTTTTAACAATTTGTATATGAGTTTTAACGCGGTGAAAAATGGTGAAAACCTTTTTCTGAAGATATAAGATAAAAATAATAGTATTACAAGTTTTCATTTGTATACATAGAATCACTACCCAAAAGGATGACCCCTTCCACCGGGTGTAGATATGAATATCTAGGGGGATATGATTCTCCTGTTTCATCTTAAACTAGCTATATATTGAAGTAAAAATGACTTCTGTTTGGACATCGAGTTCTAATTTGCAATTTGAGAATCGATGCCAGTTTGAGCGCAAGAGCCATCTGTGACACAATAGTGAAAGTACCTGTCCTCCTGCGTGTAGTTCAGCGGGCGTGAGCTGGGGGCTCTGTAAGCCAAACGGCAACCCTATAGAGAACGCTTTTGCCGCTAGAGGGTCTTCGCGCAGTCTGGAGTACGAGAGATGAAGCTTGGAAGGTGCTGCTGAAATCATTCGGCTAGAGGCCACCTTGTGCTCACAGCGCTATCTGCTGAAAATACTTCTAGAAGAATAAAACGCATTTACATTTTGCTTCTTTCTTTAATGGGAAGTAATGCAATAGTACATGGAAAATTAAAGTCACGTTATTCTAATATTGTTTCTTGATAGGATTATTTTGGCAACTTGTAATTTCACAACCTAAAACATATACCAGATGCTGCAGGCTTTAATGTTTCTGTTTTGTGTATTTTCATTGCTGTTCTTTGCTTTCCTCTTTACTGTCTTTACTACTTTCTTATAGTAAGCAGGGGAAATATATACCATAAAAAATGTCACACAGAGATTTCACCGGAAATACACGTTTTTAGTCTCCTTGAATCAAAAAAATTCAGTTTTAAAACAAGATCCGTGTGTGTGTCTGTTTGTGAACACCATAATTACAAAATAAAAAGTCGAGTTCAATATCAAAAAAATATTTAAGTTCAGAATATTTGATGCAGTAATTTGTATCACAAATTACTTAAATGTAAATAATGGTTGTAATATGAATATGCATTTTTATGTGACATTGATTTCAGATGTTTATTAATTGTAATTATTATTGGGAAATAAGTTTATACGGCTTTACTGAAACTGTCAATAATAGAGCAATAATGCAGCGAGGGGGGTGAGCTGTTTATCATTATTGGAAACAAGGAAGTTACGTAATGTTGACGCGTTTTCGGTAGAAACTTCTGGAATATTTTCTCCCTAAAAGCAATATGTATTCGTGGTTTTCATTGGATATTAAAATAGACGCTAATGTTGGCGCGTTTTATTAGCCAATAGTAATTCATTTATAATCTTTAGGCGTATCTGGACGAAGGAGTATAAATAAGCCAAGTCAGAGGTAGATCGCGGGCAGTTCATCAAAATTCTTTGTGCAATACACGTCGTCTTAAGTTCGTCAGTTCGTCAAAATATTTGTATGAGATACGTCGGCTATAGATTTACAAGTTACGAAAATCTAAAGTATTATGAAGTTAATTATACACAAAGTTGAAGTACGTGAATTAAAAGTGATCAGTAAGAAGTATTATAACAGTTTCAGTTTGGCGAGTATCCAGATCAATATGTAAAAGTGATAGTGAACGTGTTCGACAATAAAAAATTATAAAACAAATTTCTTCATCAGTGTAATTTTTGGATGAAAGATTCCTTTCCGCTTCACAACCTGTATAGAGACACATGTTCGACCCAAGATAAGATAATAGCTAGCCGGAGGACATTTGAAATGAAATCAAACAAAAAAAGCTAACACTGATGCAAATTGCTAACACAAGATGGAGCTAGGAACCTAACAAAGAATGACGTCACAAGATGACAACGCGTGAAGTAAACACACATACATAAACATCACAAGCATCAACATTATAAGTAAATACCGCATCAAATTGGCACCCAGAACGTGGGGCACGATAACCAGGAAAGGAACACGATGACCAGGAAGGAAGCAAAGTAACCAGGAAAGTAGCAGAGTGACGAGGAAAGGAACCAGGACGTGGAACGAATGCAGCAGTGAAATGATCTACAAGACGCAGATTCCAAACTACAGGACAACAAAACGACGTGGACTCATCATAACACAACGCAGAAGGGACATATAACCTAGGAGAGAGGGGCAGAAAGCTGGACATCAATGTAACAGCAACAGACAGCATCACAAAGGTTAGAGTATCGTAATTTTTTTTTAGAAAACAAAATTGTAACCTACAAATGTACTTAAGGAGTGGTAGGATAAAGAAAACAATGGCTACTAATAATACAGAAGAAATAATTATAGAGGGAGATAATGTAACAGCTGTAATTCAATACAGGTTACAGAAAATAGCCCAAACTTTTTAGGATTTGAGGATGAAAATGTTAGTGAAGAAAGTGAGAATAGAATAGCAGGAAATGTTAATTTTGATGCTAGTATGATGATGGAAATGCTGAAAGATATTGTTAAGAGTATGAGGTAAGAATTGAGGGAAGATATTGATAGGAGTTTAGAACAAAAACTAACTCAGAATAATGAGAAATTAGAACAAAAACTAACTCAGAAAATGGAAAAGAATAAGAAAGAATTGAGGGAAGATATTAGTAAGAGTATTACAGATCAATTAAGGGAAGATATGCAAAAGAATAATAGGGAATTGAGGGAAGATATTGGTAAGAGCTTAGAACAAAACAGGAAAGAGATTGAAAAGAAATTCATGGAGCTAGATAGTAGTATGATTAAAATGAAAAATGAAAATCAAGAAATGATAGCAAATGAAATAGGTGAAGCTTCAAAGAAAATGTTGGACATGAGCAGGGAAATATCTAACCAAAGAAATGAGGTTAATAATAAAATAGAGCATGTTGATGTAAAATGTACAGAGCTAGGTAGCCGAATGAGTAGCATTTCAAGTGAGTTAAGAGAAATGATGGAGGCTACAAATGCAGATTTAATACAGGTGCAAGTTAATTTCAGAGGGGAAATATCTGAAATTCAGAAGGAGTCAGAAACACAGAGAAATAAATTGTCTGATGAAGTTAAAGTTTTGTCTATAGATTTGAATCAAAAGCTATCTTCTGAAATTAACAAACACCAAGCTGTTCAAAATGAGAATAATAAAAAATTGGAACAGACAATAGAAAATCTGCAAGGTACTGTAAATAGGTTAGAATTGAATTCAAGGGCAAATATATGTGATGTGAATATATCAGATGTACAAAATAATGATAGAGGTAGTTCCTCAGGTATGACAAATAATGTGAGTGATGCGGCAGCTTCATCTATAGCTAATGCTGAAACTCAGAGTGCACAAGTAACACTAGAGAATTTAAATATGGGAGTAGGGAATTTGCAAAATTACAATCATATCTTAAGTGATTTTCCACTTCCAAAATTTAATGAAAACTCCAGTCCAGTACAGTTCATTGCAAAATTATCAGAGTATTATCAAATTAAAAAGATACCTGAAGCATTGAAAATGATAGTTGTCAAAAGATGTTTGGACCAGAAAACTTTAGATTGGTTACAAATGGTATCCGGTGGTGAAATTTCATATGAATCCTTTAAGAGATTATTCATGAACAGATTTTGGAATGTTACGGTACAGCATAGAATTCGAGCAATGCTTAGTCATGGTCAATTTAATCCACGAGAGGGAATATCAATGACTTATTACTTACTGAAACATGCAAGTCAGGTTAGAAACTTGTCACCTCCAATCAATGAGGAAGATTTTGTGAGTTTGCTCGCAAGGCATTATCCTATAAGGATACGAAATTACTTATTAATTGCAAAACCACGGAGCATCTATGAGATGACAGAATTAATAACAGCTTTGGAACAACAGGAAGAAGATATATCTCGGGAGTGGGAGCATAGATTTTTAGATGTGCGAGATAGACGAAATTACCAAAGTAGTTATCAGCAAAGTAGAGGACAAGACAGACATCATGAAATTAATACCAGACAACGGTATCAATCATACGTTCCACAATTTGAAAGATCAAGGACAGATGGGAGACCAGGTCGACAGGAACAAATAAATTACGTCAGGACAGAAATATTGCCTGAAAGAGGGCAAAATTATGGAAGGCGGTATATTAGACAAAGGGGAAATTTCACTCACTGGAGGGAAAACAATAACCGGGAAAGATCTGAGGAACGGCAAGAAAATTACGTGCCAAGGGGACATAATGTCAGAAATCGAGGATTTCGAACTCGAGGAAGGGGAACTCAAAACAATGGTAGCGACAATGAGATAGATTTAGCGCCTGTTAGGAATGGCAGTCCCGTACGTGAACATGGAAATAACCAGGAAAACTGTTAACAGACTCCTGGGTAGTAGGTTCTCAGGACGTCTTTAATAATTCAGTATCCATTACCAATACAAATAATATGCCTACACATACACCCTGTAATAAGATTACAGCAACAAAAGATAAGGGAGAAAATTTTGAGTCACCTCATGTTAGAATGGAAATTGCGAAGAAAGAGATCATTGCAGCTATAGATTCTGGTTCGTCAGCTTCAATTTGCTCACAGAAATTTTACATAAATTTGATTAATGAAGGTAACAAAATTATGGCTCTTCCCACTAGTAATTTAGTTTGTCGTGTTGCAATCGGAAGAACCACACAGGTCATAAAAACACAAGCTCTACTTAACATACTTATCGGCGGAGAGAATTTTGAGGTTATGTTTCTAATTGAAAACCATCTGATTTGTGACATAATTATAGGCTGTGACTTCCTACATGAATATGAAGCAAGTATAGATTTTAAACATGAAGAGTTAAGAATGACAAAAGACGATAGAGAAATAAGGGTACCATTTATAAGAGAAGGTTTCTGTAATCGAGATGACAAAGGATGAGAAAAATCTTTGTGACCAAGAGTTTTTTGTACAAATAACAAAGACTGATACAAATAGTCAGATAAAGCAGGTAGTCACAGAATATGAAGGGAATACCACGCCATATTTTCAACAGCTAGCAGAAATGCCAGAGAAAGTAGAGGAATTTACAATCCAGACAAAAGACGACCATGTGAGCGAGACAGACAACAGTTGGAAAGAGAAGAGAAATGAGGAAATAATATACAAGTGTGAAGAAGCTTATAATATTACGATAATGCAAAAACAAATCCTTCATGATGTTTTGATGAACAATAGTTCAGTATTTAGTAATATCCCAGGCAGATGTAATGTATATCAGCATACATATTTGTTCAGTTAGACAAAGGTAATTTATTTCTATTTCCCTTTTTCTTGTTCCTATTGTTGTGTTTTCTTTATCTGTTGTTTATTTTGTCACCCTATTGTATCTTAAATATGCATGTACGGTCAATGACCCATGCACTAAATACTTGTGTAATAACTTCAGTAATTTGAAACCAATAAAGATACCTTATCTATCTATCTATCTATCTACATTTCAAGTAGAAGACGTACCACCATATAGGCACAAGTATGACAATTTACCTATAAGACTTCGGGACAAAGCTAGACAACTAATAAATAGCATGTTAGAAAATGAGATTATTGAGCAAAGTAATTCTCAGTACATAAATTCAATCTGCTGGAGTATTAAACGAGATGGTAGTTTGAGATTAACTTTAGACGGTAGATATGTCAACAAGTATATGAAGCCAGATCATTTTCAAAGTGAAGGAATTGAACAATTAATTACGAAACTTTCAAGAGGAAGATTTATGACATCCATTGACCTCACTGCTTCATATTGGCAAGTGGAATTAGATCCACAAGTGCGTGATTACACTTCATTTCAGTTCTCAGGGATCCAGTATCGTTTTTGTGTAAATCCTTTTGGTTTAAAAAACTCAGGAAGTGGATTTTTGAGAGCCATTCACAGTATCTTTGGAAATTCTGCAGATGACTTTTTAATAAAGTATATTGACGACTTCCTAATCATTAGTCAAACATTTGAAGAACACATGAATAATGTCTATTATGTGTTAAATAAACTGCAACAACATGGTATGACTGTGAACATACTAAAATCAAGATTTTGTGTCAAGGAAATAAATTTTCTGGGTTATGTAGTGGATGAACGAGGTATAAGACCTGATCAGAAAAGAATAGAAGCAATAATGAAAATTCCACCACCAAGGAACGTAAAACAAATTAGACGTCTCTTAGGGGTATTGAACTTTCAAAGTAAGTTCGTACCAAGATATTCGGCTGAAATAGAACCACTGCGGCAGCTACTCCGAAAGAACAATAAGTGGAAAAGGACAGAGGATCATCAAAAATGTTTTGAAAGAGTAAAAGAACTCTTCGCTAAGTCCATATTACTCGAGAGGCCTAGAGAAGATTTGGAATATGAGATTTATGTCGATGCATCAATGCAAGGATACGCCGGAATTTTAGGACAGCGAGACATCAACAATGACCTTCACGTCATTAGTACAGCTTCTAAGAGGACTTACAAATATTGAGCGGAATTCTTCAGTGACTCAGTTAGAAATTGGAGCATTATATTTCTCATTAATTCGTTTTAAAACCTATATTTATCAGCAAAAGGTGAAAGTATATTCAGACCACATCAGCTTAACTTTCATACAACATGTAGTGGAAAACTTGCTAGATACATTCATGCAATATCTGCATTCGATATTGAGATTATACACATTCCTGGCTAAAATAATACCTTCAGTGATTTGCTATCAAGATTGAACTACAACCCACAAATTCCCGAAAATATTGAAAGGCCTAGAAATGAAGTCAAAATATTGACAATTGAAACTCCTTTAAGCAAAGAAATGATTAGAAAATTGAAAAATATGGGGGAAACTCAAAAAGAGGACGCAAAATTGTTAGAACTTAAAGAAAAGGCACCACTAATTGAAGAGGCAAAGAAAGAAATTGTAGCAATTCGAGATGGGACATTATACAAGAAGCATGGAAAAGAAATGCCTGGTTGGAAGGTAATGGTTCCGAAAAGCATGGAAAAGGAACTAATTAAGAATTTTCACGAAGGGTTAGCACACTCAGGGACGGACCGGATAACCTCTATGATTTTAGAGAATTTATACATATCTAAATTGCGTCAGAAAGTTCGAAAATTTATATCGTGCTGCAACCTGTGTCAGAAGGCAAAGCAAATAAATGCAGCATATGCATTTGAAACTAATTCGGTTATAAGGAATAAGCCGAGATGTGTAATTAGTATTGATATTCATGGTCCGATGCCTCCAAGTCAATTTGGAAATAAATATATATTTGTCTGTTATGATATATTCAGCAAATATGTCAGAATTTACCCTTTGAGAAAGCCTACAGGTTTAGCATGTTTGAATAGACTACTCAAGTCATATGTTATAGAAGAAGGACCTATTCAATCTGTATTGAGCGATAATGCTTCGTACTTCACAGGAAAAAAATTTATGGATGGACTGAAAGAAAATGGCATTAAACAATATTTTTCGTCAAGATACAGACCGAACTCCAACCCAGTGGAGAGGGAAATTAAGGAAATTTCAAATTATTTAAGGGTGTTGTGTCATCGAAAACAAACCCAATGGTATGGATACGTGAACTTCGTTCAGAATCTACTAAATGAAACCGTAAACAATGTGACAGGATACAAACCATGTGAACTTAAGTTAGGAAAGAAGATCAATACAATGTGTAAAAAAATTCCAGAAGCCATTCTAGATGCTCATTCGATACCACCAACAGAAGAAGAAATGTTCCGAAAAGCATTCGAGAGGATGAAGAAAAAGGCCATAAAAAGAAAAATTAAACATGAAGAAAAGAAGAGAAAGGAATGGAGGATCAAAATAGGAGATTTAGTTTTGGTCAAAACCAAGAAATTGTCGGATAAAGCAAATAAACTTTATTGGCGAATGTTTCTCAAATACCATGGACCATGTGAAGTTGTTCAAGTATATGGAACTAATACATATGAGTTATGTAATCCAACAACTTGAAAAAGCATAGGAAAGTTCCATATTGAGATGCTGAAACCATACAACCATGAAGATCAAGGTGAAACAAAAGACAAAGGTGATAAATAGTAAATGCTGGATAGTTAAAGACGAAATGCAGAGCAATGTATTGGAACGTAAGAGGGTTAAATAAATATGTACTTCATGTGAAAGGGGAAATAAATTTTGGACATGACTAAATGTTTAAGAGGAAAATAACATTTTATTAGTAACTGAACATGTGAAATAAAGTGTGATGTTATATTAAAGTAAAGTACATAAATACTATTCCAAGAGTATTGCTAAGATAAAGTACAAAATAACAAAAATTGGTAAATATAATTAAAAACAAATATTTATGTAGTAAATAGAACATGTGAAACAGTGCCTAGATTTAAGAGATGTAAATATTTGTGTAGAGGGTGAATATTTTGGTAAAAATGTTAAACAATTACAAAAATCTTAAATGTATAAATTTTTGTCAACAACTTAAGAAAGTAAACAATTTGGTAACAGTAATTAAATAATTCAGGGTACAGTATTTGCTATAAAAATTTTTGTGATGTCAGATTAATATCTAAGTTAATTAAACCAGAGCCAGTAAGTAGTGCCAAGATAAAAAAAAAATATGTCGTGCGTTAAATGCGTGTGAAGTGTTAAGTGAAAGTGATAGCGTGTGTTCCAAGATTTAGGAGACTAAAAACCCAATTATAAAATTTCCAAACAAGTTGTAAATATTTATAATTATGTTCCTAGTGGGGCATATGATGCAGTAATTTGTATCACAAATTACTTAAATGTAAATAATGGTTGTAATATGAATATGCATATTTATGTGACATTGATTTCAGATGTTTATTAATTGTAATTATTATTGGGAAATAAGTTTATACGGCTATACTGAAACTGTCAATAATAGAGCAATAATGCAGCGAGGGGGGTGAGCTGTTTATCATTATTGGAAACAAGGAAGTTACGTAATGTTGACGCGTTTTCGGTAGAAACTTCTGGAATATTTTCTCCCTAAAAGCAATATGTATTCGTGGTTTTCATTGGATATTAAAATAGACGCTAATGTTGGCGCGTTTTATTAGCCAATAGTAATTCATTTATAATCTTTAGGCGTATCTGGACGAAGGAGTATAAATAAGCCAAGTCAGAGGTAGATCGCGGGCAGTTCATCAAAATTCTTTGTGCAATACACGTCGTCTTAAGTTCGTCAGTTCGTCAAAATATTTGTATGAGATACGTCGGCTATAGATTCACAAGTTACGAAAATCTAAAGTATTATAAAGTTAATTATACACAAAGTTGAAGTACGCGAATTAAAAGTGATCAGTAAGAAGTATTATAACAGTTTCAGTTTGGCGAGTATCCAGATCAATATGTAAAAGTGATAGTGAACGTGTTCGACAATAAAAAATTATAAAACAAATTTCTTCATCAGTGTAATTTTTGGATGAAAGATTCCTTTCCGCTTCACAACCTGTATAGAGACACATGTTCGAACCAAGATAAGATAATAGCTAGCCGGAGGACATTTGAAATGAAATCAAACAAAAAAAGCTAACACTGATGCAAATTGCTAACACAAGATGGAGCTACGAACCTAACAAAGAATGACGTCACAAGATGGCAACGCGTGAAGTAAACACACATACATAAACATCACAAGCATCAACATTATAAGTAAATTCCGCATCATATTTCAAGGATGGACACTAATATCTTCAAGAAAATCTTCCGATACTAAACTTGTTTTTAAATAGAAAATGTTTCGTTATTTTTTTACTTTCTCAAACATGGCTCTAACTATATTTATTAAAACTTCATGTCTTTAAGATATTTGCAACTTAGATTATGTATCCTGAATATTCTGCGAATAGCCGGTGAAGTTCTCCTCATTCCTAATAATTTTTATACTGGTGAACGTAAGAAGTAAACAAAGACGTACTACACAACAAATGTAAATCTTGTTAAAGGAAACAATTTTTCGCTTTTTTGTAGTGTTAACCATTTCCAAGATATGCTTCGTAATTGACTAAAATTTTCAAATATTTACACTTTTGTCTTGTGATGCAAAGAACATGAAGTTTCAAAGTTATTACATATCACACAAACCACTTTTTAAAATGTTGACTATCGCTTTGGCCCACTCTATACCCACACCTTATACCTACAACAAATGTGTAAGTGTTTAATTCAAGTTTATCTCTATTAACAAGCACACAGAAGAATAATCTTTTGTAGAAGAATGACCAAGGAAATCAGTAAATTCAACACATTAGAGTTTTTCTTTCGATATCAATAAATTTACTCTTTAGATTAGTGTATAAGACTACACTTGTCATCTTCTCTCTCTCTCTCCTACCAGAAGAGAGACATAGCCAATTCGAAACTTCATTTTTATACCTGTTTTTACTTTTAATATTTTATGCACTAATGATCCATGAGGCTGTAGGTCATACTGTTCCGTTGCAATCTAAATATCCATTCTTAGTGGTCGAACAAAAGCACTGCATCTATCCTCGAAATTTTGTATAATATAAGAATCTTACGTTAAATTTACATGAGGTTTCTTCACATGATGGTACAGCTTTTATTTTTACTTTCTCTACTACGTGTAGTAAGTAGGGGAAGTATTGTATTCAACCCAAAAATTCGATACCGAGATTTCATCGGAAATACATGTATTGAGACCCTCTGAATCCCAAAAAAAATTTTTAGAAACATGTCCAAGTGTGTGTCTGTGTGTCTGGTAACAGCATAACTCAGAAACGAACAGTCGGATAAACACCAAACTTGGTATTTAGGTTCAGTATCTTCCAGAGATGCGACACGAAGGTTTTCAAGAAAATCCCCCATCCCAGATTACCCTTTACATGGAACAGTTTTCGAAAATTTTAATTTTCTCAAAAATGGCTCTAACGATTTTGATTAAAATATCATATGTTTAACATATTTTCATGACAAATGAAATGTATATCTCGAATTTTCTGGGAATGTCTCCAAAAGTATTCTTCATTGTGAACGACTTTTGCATAACTGGTAAACCATAAGAGATAGACAAAATTTTACAATACAAAAAATGTAGATCGCGCAAAAACACACAATTTATGTCATATACATTTTTGTTGTTGAGTGAACCATTTTCGAGATATTGCTTGTTATTTCCTTAAATTTTCCAATACTTATACTTTTTCTCAAATTCGTTATTCAGTTTTTTTACTGGTAATGCAAAGAGAATGGAATACTTCACATAGCAAGCACCTCTTAAAATATTTGACTATCGCTTAAAGCCTAGCAATGCCCCTTTCATCTACACGAAAATTAGCAATAAGATTAACATCTTGATATCTCGATTAACATGAAACATATGGAGAATAAGCGTTTGTAAAAATAGCTTGTAAAAGAGTAGAGAAAGTCATGTGAGTGTAACACATCAGATTTTTATACCCACTAACTATACTAAATTTTCATTTCTCTGCTGCTTCATGTTGCATTTCACTCCAGACAAACATTTGCAGGAATGGTTTTATTATACATTTCGTTATAGTACAAAAAAAAGCTAAATCTTTAAAAAGCTGTTCGCTGTGCTCATTTAAAATTCCATGCTTAACAGGATTATTAAGATTGCACACATACTTATCTACTAGAGGGGTGGAAACACAAACAGGTTTAGAATAGGAGCTTATGATCTTGCGAGTAATCCTCAGTTAGTGCAAGTGTGGAAATATCAGCAACTACAATCAGTGTATTTTCACACACTTTGGTTAAGTAATAATCATGTTTGCTGAACAATTTTGTTTTACGAAAGGTATTTTAAGTGGCGACCACCACAGTCAGTACTGGCATAACTTCGTCGTAGAACATTCTGGTGCACTCTAATAAGGACATTTGCATCTCACGACTTCACCAGACACTGCAAGTATTCTGGCGAGAATTAGTTCTGTCTTACACGAGGATTATGTTATGTCCCCACAAGAAGAAATCAAGAGGCATCAGATCAGGGTAGTGGGGTGGTCATGCAAGTGGACCTTCGCTTCCTATCCAGTGTCATATACGAGTAGTATATCTTGTACTTCAAGAAAAAAGCATGCAGGCGATCCTTCTGGTTGTATCCACCTCTGACCGGTTTCATCAATCGTCAGCATAAATCGAATCCAGTGCGTCATTGTAAAGTATGCTTACATTACAGTGTTTTTTACATTCCAGAACTTGCACTGACTCAGGATTACTTCCTTTTCCAAACTTGTTGAATTTTGATCCCTGTATAAGCTCTTAAGTTTGTGAGCAACATTTTGAACCTCCCTATATATGAGCACGAGAAACAAAAGAATACAGACTTAGCATTCAGAAAAGTTGTAATTGTTTAAAAATTCAAAATCATAATGAATATCCTAAAACAATTAATGTCATAAAAGTAATTGACATCAATTATTTGTTTCAACGAAATTACAGTTTTCGTGCAGTAAAGTCGTGTCTAATACTTAAGGTTTATAGTAATACACAACTATCCAAAACTCATTCAAAAAGAAGACGACTTGACAGAAAATCCAAGCATACAAATACATTTAAACATGTTGTTTTAAATAAAATCGCGATACATTTTTGAGGAACTAAGGATTACTGCAAATGTATAGTAGCTTGAAGTGAGGCAATCTTTGAGATATCTTTGGGTCACATCCTTGAAACATACACATGTACATACGCACACAAACACACACACACACACACACACACACACACACACACACACACACACACACGTGTATACACACACTGAAATTATTATACATTTTCTTCTCTTTTGTTTTCAGAGCCACAAGACATGCATTTTTGTTAAATTCTTGATTTGAAAATTTCAGCTGAATTAAAGTAATAATTCCTCTACATAGTATAGGTAAATAGCAAAGTAATTATGTGATCAGTTTCTCATTAAATTATTTACGAATTGATTTCAATACACATTTTGTTGTAGCTATTGAAGGGGTCCCGGACATCAATTGCCCTTTTGAAACCACATTTCCCGTTATGCTGATTTTGAAATCCCATACACTTTGCATGAGTTGATGAGAAACAAACTGGACGTAACATCTAAAAAGCGCATAGCTTCAAATACTACAAAATTCAAAGCAAAAAGTAATCAAATTCTATGCTTGAATGCCTTCTGTAACATTCTGCAATTAAATTTATAGTTTCCCAGTTGATTATATTCTTTAAAATGTAATAAGAATGAAAAAGGTTTCTCGCAAAAATTCAATATGTACATTTTATTGGCAGTATCTCAAAACACGTGCTTTAATAGAAAAAGAGCCATTTTGAGAAAGTTAAAAATAACGAAACCTTAAAGGTATTCTGACACAGCAGCTATGACTCAAGGTTATCGGGAGGCCGGCGCCGGGCAGTCTGAGATAAATAAAGATAAGTGTCGCACCGGTAGCGCTACCAGAATTTTCTGGAAGTTTCCTTCCCCCTCCTCCATAACGTGTGTCCAGAAAATTCTAGAATGTTCTGTGGAATATTAAAATGACTATACAAGCAAGCGTTCTTGCGAGGAGAGTTAGTGGGCGAGTTAACAAGTGCGTTTCTGATGAGAACGGTTTTACAAGTAAATTTGAGACAATTGTGATGTGCAGTGAGTGCTTCTGCTGCAGGAGAGATTCACAAAACTCATGTTCGACTCCCCAGTGAGTGAACCGTTTGGGAGAAGTGACTACGTCGTGCGCATTTCATTACGCCGCTAATGAAGCGACTGGGAAATTTAACTAGTTCACTTTAGTGAAGTGACAGTGAAAGTTGAACTAGATCAAAACAGTGACAGTGAGAAGTGAGTGAGGTGACAGATAAAAACTGAAAAAATTGGCGATATATCTATAAGTTTGGGTGTAAATAAATTGATGAAAATCTTTTTGCGTCCTTGACAGGTGTCGAACTTTAACCAGGGTTAAAACTCTTGATTTTTTTTTATAGAAACTTAAGATTATTTTAAAGCCGATTAACTAAGAAAGCTGTATATTACTTAAATTTGTCAAGGGAGCACGCCCCATTAAGTATGTAATATTACACCAGTAGTCTAATTATTTTGGTAAACAGTGCCACTATCTTAGAAACCACCAGAAATGAGTGTATATAAAACTTTTGAAAGTTTCTTTTGTTACGAAGACACAAGCTTGTTGCCTGAACTCTGAACGTTCGACTGAATGCGTACGTCTCCTGAATGCTGATGACTTGTCAAGTTTAAACTGTGCAACATGCGAGACACATATAGATTGAGGCTGGAGTTACAGGAAATCGGGTCTCTGGAGCCTCCTGCTTCTACAGCCAATCAGGAACTGCTACTACTCTAGAAGGAAACTAAGTTTTCCTTACGAGTCCGAACAACTTGTTTTATTGGCTCTTCCTATTATCGTACATCACTGTAGTGGCTTCAGTACTCGGCCTCCAAATCTCTGTTGGAAAAGGCTAAACTTTTTACACCGAGTAGAAGTAATTATTTTAGTGCTAAGTCTGCGAGAGAAAATTGGTATTCACTTATTAAGTTAGCCTGTAGGTGAAAATACTTAAATTCTCACTCCTTGACCAATCAACTTCAAATTTTGATGGATAACTGGCATTTGCTCCAGAAATAGAATACCAAACTTGGAATTTGTATGCTAGAAAAGTATTGAAAAATAATTGTTTATTTAACCTTTAGGTTATAACTTTTCACTTTTTGAAAATGCTTATCGCGTTGAACGAATACGGATTTTTGGGTAAAATTTGATTTCTGTTGCACTAAACCACAACAGTAATTCATATTTGATCTCCTTTGGAAATAGCTCATCGGTTTGGATGGAAAATATGTCAGATTAATGACATGCTTTTCCTTATTTTTTGCACTAAGTATTCTATAAAGCATTTGATTCAGTGATCAAAGTGCATTGTTTCCTTTTTTCTACCAATGCTGAAAATATCAGGAAAATTGGAGAAATTTAATATTTCACTACTGAAAAAGATATTGGAGAAAAAGCCATTTGAACATTGTAGCATTAAGTAAATTTTAAAATTTATGAATTACTTTGTAAGTATTACGGTTTTTGTAACGCCAAAAGCACAATGTGGAACTAGAAACTACAAACAGAACATAATACTAAAAAATCCCTCAATCGTTTATTAGTTTATATACAAACTAGTCTTACTAAAGCTTATTTTTCTGTCTGCTACATTTTAATCCAAATAAATCTTTGCAGAAATAGTTAGATTACATATTTGGTTACAGATACAGAGAGAATAGCGGTATTCAACGGTTAAAAGCTGGACGGTATGTTGGCTTTAATATTCCATACTGTTTCTAAGCAATCGCGAGAAACAACTGAATTTTGACAGTGCTTCAAGAGAATGGCCTGGTAATGAACAGTTTGAACCACTACTAACGGATATCTCAGAAATGACTTATGACACAAAAAAACTTGTTTGAAATAAATTGTGTGTTTTAAATAGTTCTACATATTTTTCTGCTCTATGCTTTCGTCTATCGCTTAACGTTTAGCGATTATACAAGCCACCTTCACCGATGAGTTGCCTTAAATCTTGTAAATAATGCACGGTGATGAATGATGTAAAAAAGGTTTAAAAGGTTTTGAAGGTAGAGAGTATTTACACTGTTATTTTTACTGAAGTCTAAAGCGTAAGTATCCAGGGTTTGTCTCAATTGGTCAAATGGGGGAGATTTGTACGTAAAGGTTGATAATAAGCCTGAAAATGAGAAATGTAACTTCTGTTAATTCTAGCAGATGACAACATACAAATATGAGGAATATGTTGAAACATTAGTAAAGTTAGAACAAGAAACTTTCCTTATATACATCCATAGTTACGAGCCATCACAAGCCGAATTTCACTACTACAGACATTCTTAAATTATTGAACTCAAATGTCGGCGTCGATCGCTTAAACAGTTTTTGAACTACAGAAGCTTCTTTCCACGTCACAGGACGCTAACTGAAGCTGAATTTTTATTTACAGAAGCACTTTAACTACTATTTTCCTTAATGTCCCATTCTATATTGGACGTAAAAGTTCGCAAATTTTGCTCAGAGGCCTTTATCATGCTTGTGGTTGCTTTAAATTCCGTAAATCTACGACACGGGGCCACCGGCTTTACTTCCATTCCGAAGGAAGCAACGTTAAGAATTTTTACGTCCGAAAAAGTCTATCGCTCTACGCCGGGTTTGAACCGGCCACCTCGGGAACTAGAGGCTAGCTCTGGACGTTAACGGTGTATGTCAAGTATGCTATGCTATCGTCCGATGATTTTGTATTCTTCATCACGTTAAAATGGTTAAATAGACCCTATTATCTACAGAATGGTTTACCATTTATTCTTTATCCTCTGTGTTCAAGGTCCAGGAGGCCCTTTTTGATTTTTTCTGACACTTCTTCCTTTATTGTTATACCGCATTCGGGAGGTCGCGGGATCGACCACGGCGACCACCCACTCTGACCTATGGGTTTTTCAGGGATTTCCCGCGTCGTCAGGCGAATGTTGGAGTGGTTTCTTTCATCCCCCTAATTTTCTTTTCCTCCATTTCGTTTCATGCTTCATTTCATTCATCTTTCGTCCCATTGGTATCTTTCAGGGTCGGAAGTGTCGGCAATGGTGTTTCGGCTGCCGGGATGCCTCTGTCTGGAAACTTAGGGAGCCTGTCATTGCTGTGCCGTCGCTCCTGGTTCCGGCCGCACGGTGTCTCCTCTCGGCTTATCCTTCCTCCGATTACGCCTTCTCGTGGGGCGTAGGTACAATATCCACTCTGGATCGGTGCCAAGTTCCTTCCGTAGTCCATCCAATCCAATTATTGTCATGCCCTTGTATATTTGCAACCTCTTGTTGCACTTCTGTCGGGTCCACGGCCCTTAGTTGCTTATATGTATGCCCACCTATGCTCTCTGTCAAGTGAATGTGTATTTCTGCCGCGCAAAAATCCCTCATATTTAGTAATGAATGTTATTAAACATGTTTACTTTCTCTACCATACGTAGTAGGTAGAGAAGTTATTGCATCCCACCCAATAATTTCATTCAAAATTTCATCTGAAATACATGATTTGAAGCTACCTAAATACAAAAAAAACGCATTTTTAGAAAAAGGTTCCTGTATGTGTCTGTATGTGTCTGGGAACAGCATAACTCAAAAACGAAAACTCGGACAAGTACCAAAGTTGGTATTTAAGTTCAGTATCGCCGAAGACTTCGACACCAAGATTATAAAGAAAAATCCTCCACCCCAACTATCCTTTACATTTAGCATTTTTCAAAATTGTTGATTTTCTAAAAAATGGTTCCAATAATCTTAACTAAAGTACCATTATTAAAGATATTTACATGACAAATAACATGTAAATTTTGAATTTTTTGAGAACAGTCTGTGAAGTCCTCTTCATTGGGAAGGACTTTTCTAGCATCTTGGATAAATGACAAACGTTACGCAATATATGAGACATACCACACAAAAAAATGTATACTTCTTTAAAGCATACAATTTATTTCAATAATCTTTTTGCGGTTTAAGCCATTTCTGAAATATCCGTTATTAATGGTTCGACTTGTTCAGTACTTGGTGAGTATCTTAAAGTCCTGCCAACATTCACTTGTTTTTTACGATTTCATGGAAACAGTATGGAATTTTAAGGCCAGAGTATAGCTTCTGTTCTCTTTGTATCTATAACGAAATGTGTACTGTAGCTATTTCTACAAAAAATGTAGTAGATAGAAAAATAAGCTAAATTAAGAATAGAATAACCACTAACAAACAATAGAGACTGTTTACAAATAATAATAATAATAATAATAATAATAATAATAATAATAATAATTCATAGCTGCAGCTAAGGAAAGCGTTTACAGATACAACCTTACACCCCACGATGTTTTAGGCCGTATGCATTAGCACTTTCCACAATTACTAACACGCTACCTCCTTCCTTCGTAAGATTGGCATCTGGTGCGAAATGGGGAGTTAGTATAAAGAGCTGAAATAGGGTAATGGTAGGTTTAAAAGAATTAACTACTATATGACTGAAAATAAGGGTCGGAGGAATGTTTGCAAGAATGAAGATAGCCAATAATTTTGGTAACGGTGTTAGAATAATTCTGCAATTGAATAGATAGAGTTTACGGGTTGAAAATACCGGATAAAGTAATTTGTTTGAAAAATGTAAGTTAGCATATACAGCGTAAGTATACAAAGTTCTATTCATATTGGTCACACAGTAAATATCTCTTAAGTGTGGGGTTAAATTTAAGAATAGGGCCAGTTTATGAATCTCGCGAGTATTCTAAAATTTACTGCGCAGTATTTAATTTCTTCCTCCACAAACAAATTATGTTGCTCCCCCGGCTATGAGACACTTTTTTCCTGGGTTCTATTGTAAAAGAAGAGCAATAATCAGTGTAGGTCAGGAAATTATGCTACTAAATGATAGACATGTTTTAGCATTCCTTCACTGAATCTTGCATTTATTCCATATAACATAGTAAAGTTGATACATACAAATTAATCTTACTAATGAGGACTAAATTAGTATGCAATTACAAACACTTCATGCCGATATTAACGAATATAAATAATCTTGTATGGGTAAGCTCTTAACATGTCCGCTTTCTATGAATCGTCCAAAGCGAGTGTATTCGTGATCAAAAGTATTGCGTTCCCAAAATGAAATTCAGGCCCTGCTTTCCAGTTAAGTATTAATTACAAATATTGTTAAAATAACACATTATCAAGATAGCATATTGTGTGTACAATGTACCAAATTTTAAACTTATCATAGAAAGGTTGAGATTATTTCTAAGCAGTTTTGCGTTTAGCAAACATTTTACGAGGGTCATCCGGGAAGTAAAGACCGTTTGGCTGTAATAATCGCATATTAAGAAAAATTATTTTATTTAAAAAGGCATGAATAATGTTGGGAAAGGTGTCTCTAACTAATCTAAAGTTATACGTCTGTCTTGAATGATGTTGTTCATTCACTTGATTCTTCAAATCATTTGTTATGAATGGCATCAGGATATTTGCCAAGCATATATTTATGTCGTGAAATGTTGAACATTTCACACCATTTTCCCACATTTCTTTCGTTCATTATTGTATGACCATAATTTCCTTTAGTTGACAGCAAATTTCTGCATAGGCATCCGACAATTCAAAAATCCAAGTTCTCTCACCTTGGAGTTGGCGGGTCTTTGTATTACACATCTCATTTTGAATAATCACAGATAAACTCATTTTGTCTGAAACTCGCACAACACTGAGAAGAGCTATCGAGGAAACCATTCGACCAGAAAGAAACCCGAAAGCGATCTCGCAGCGGGAATGCACAAACGGTCATTGCTTCCTAGATTACCCTCTTATGTTTAATGAAATTTTAAAATAAATATTAGTCACATGTTAAATTTGGGCTCTCTAGGATCACAATAGAGCTCAATAGTCGTATGTGGCCTTTGCTAACGTACTCCTTATGGGAATTATGAAGTCTTATCACCCTCTAAAGCCACCACTGTAAATGGAAAAGTATATTTTCACACCTACTTTGGCATCTACATTAAATATTTGGAACAAGTAAACCTACAACATTCTAGTATTTCTATTTATGATATACTCTGTGCATTTCAAAATTATAAAAACAAACCAGTATATGTTTCTCCTTCACGGAAGAATGTATAGGCCTAAATCGTATTGGTGCATTTAGAAAATTACTATAGGGTTATTCCCAATTCGTTTTAGTCCTGGAGCCCTTTTAAGGATCTATTTTCACGGCTGATTCCTTTAGGAGAACCCTATATCTTAAATGTTTATTATGGTTATATTATTGTTTGCATTTTTCAGTTGAAACAGAAGTTATACACATTGCATTTGATAGGCCGTAGTTTAGTATCATTGCTATGTGCCAGTAGTGCACGATGGAATAGGACGCGTGCTCAGATAATAAGCCATACTGGGTGTTTCCTCTGTTGAAAATTGCTAACTTATTCATTTTGCACATTTATCCAGTTACATTTTGTATTGGAAGAACATATGGTATTCATAGCTTGGCATACAAGCGAAAGACAATAGCATTAGTTGAACTGAGAGAATTGTTAGCCCTCACTCTACTATTAATAGAAGCGATATCTGCATCTCCTCCCCAAAGCTCATACTTTCCGGAAATTGTCATGTCCTATACATGATTCGAGTATCTCCCTCTTCTATTCCAAGCTTTTATCCTCTGCTGTTGCGGCTTTATACAGCATTTATCTCTTTTCATATGGGACCATTCAAACCGAATTGTATTTCCTTGTTATTTCTGAAAAGCTGGCGTTGCTGAAATTGCGGGGAACTGCTTAAATTAATGAGCGACTCAATGGTTTTTACACCTTATATGAGAACGCGGGGAAGATAAAAGACCCTCCTTTGTGTTCCAGCTCTATTGTTGCGGGCAAATTAATCTTAAAACATGCGCTGCTGACAATATCTTCCAAACCATGATTGTTTCTCAAAAGCGTTCAGGGGTACTGGAATGAAACGGCATTTTAAATAAGTTCATATCCCTGTAAGTTGAATATCTGTCAAATTCGCGCGCTGTGCTCTTGGTTTTAAATGTGCTTTTCTAGCACTGTCATTTAGCTAATGTCTTTATCAAAGTATAGGGAAAGCTATACCTAGATAACCATTAGACACTTTTAGGTGGTTTTTGGAACCAAACATGCATCAATTAAAAGAAACGGAGTACTAAGATTTAGTTTGCATAGCCTAGCTTGGAATTTATATATTAAATCCCGATTTAAGTCTCTCCACCAGCTTAAGGTCTCCGGGGAAAAAGGGCAGAAGCGAGATATTCTGCGTTAATCCAAGCTGATCTTGGCTAATCATGGTTACGCTGCTGTTGTTTAATGTTCCCAACTAATGTTCTTTGCTGTTTAATTACCCCCCGTAAGGGGGGGTTGCGACCCCTTCAGCTGCCGTGGTGCGGGCGCTGCGGACCCTTAGCACTCGTGGTACTTCTGACGTTACCAGAAGTACGCCGGGCCGAACATCTGAGCCCCTCCCGAATGGGAGTTGTTCGGACTGGGTTGGACTCGGCGGGGCAGTGGTTCCCGATACCCATGGGTGATTGGGTACGCCTGGCTATGTTAATTCCACCCAGGCGGGGTTGTGAGACGCCTCGAGAATCTCCGGCACCAGCCATGAGGGATAGCTGGTAGACGGTTGCTAGAAACTGTCGGCCCCACCGAGGTTGTTCGGTAGTCTCCCCCAGTTAGGGTTCGCCCTGCTGGCCTGACGCGCGTAAGTGGCGTATCCACTTCCGTCCCTGCTTGGAAGGGTCGGTGCGGGAGGTGTCCTAGCCCGATTTCGACCAGGCAGGGGGGGGGCGGTATATAAAATAGGCACCGCTCCTAATGGAAAGCCCCACGAGTTTACTCCTGCGTATGCGAGGGTGTGGTCTCTGCGTTGGCAGACCCGGTCCCGTCTTTAGATGTATAATTACCCAAAAATATTTCTGTTTCACTTGTAACTTCGTTTTATTGTTTTATTTATTGTCGCTTTGACACATGGATCTTATCGTGACATATTGGGTTTACATAGATTATGCTGTTCCAATAAAGTATTCATGAATTAAACAATGGTATAAACAGCAAGAAAATATGTGTATGTCAAGAGATTATGTTGTATAAAACAAAATATTCACAAATGAAACACATTAATAATGATAACCATAATCTGAATTAAATGAGATTATACAATCTAGTACAAGTGAAGAATTGTATAAGCTAGAAGGGCATTACACCGAGCGGGATTACGACCGAATGGTGACGTCTGTGGCTCGCAGTTTCCAAGTCCCGAGTTCAAATTCCCGTGGCCGACCAATCTTACTGAAGGTTTTTTCGCGGCTTTCCTTGGTCGCTAGGTGAATGCGGGGTTAAATAATTTGATCCGCGAGTTTTCATCACTACATTTCATTCCCTTCTTCTTCTTCTTCTTCTTCTTCACCATCGTACCAGGCAATGGACTGATCACTCATTCTGGATATGCTATGATCCAGAGTTTACTTGCTCTCGACAGGTTACTGAAACAAGGTATTGGCTTGTAAGTCCTTGGGGGTGTAAGTCCAACAACAAGTAGGATAATCCGTTAAAGAAGAAGGGCATAACCTGGTGTAGACGGGGTTGTTAAGAGCCTTGGATATTTCTGAGGGAATGTCGCATTGTTTTCTTGCATTAGCGTTTGTTTTTGATTGTTTGTTTATGTGATTTTTTTTTTACACTCAGTGAAGATATGACTGAAACTTAATGTTGCACGAGTCACAATAGGAGGTGGTTGGTTGGAGGAGATAAGAGTGGATGAATGTTTTGTGGCCTAATCTCTCAACCTGCCTAACATGACTTCATGTTTTCATGGTAGGGAGAGGAATTTTGTTGAAGTCAAATGGTTCCAGTTCCGTTTCCGTGCTTATATTATTGTTTTAGAGGAAGTCATTATAAAGTACCATAGAAGTGTTATATATAGTTAGTTGTGTAGCGTTCTTGGCGGCTTCATTGACTCTTTCATATCTTGCAATACCCTGCTGTGAAGATTCCATACAAATATTAGGGCTTTACCCAGTTACTTATTTTGTTGAAGAAAATTTTGACTGCTTGGAAGAGCTGTAAATCTGTCGAACTGTTTTGTAGGATGATGATGAACACTGAAAGAATGGGAGTGACTTGTAGTTTCTAACAAGTAACTAGTCCGAGAATGCAAGGATTCGAGAAGTACTGGCAAAGTAAGAAGGGACAACATTACTGGAGGAGCTCATGCTTGTAATGTAAGTGGGTTTCGTGAAAGTTTATTTTTTGTTTACAAGTACGGCAAATGAAGGTGACTACCAGGGACTAATGGAAACCACGTGGAATCTCAAAATGTGTTTTTATTTTGATTTCGTAAAACTGTTTATTCTGAATTGCTCTTATGCTTTGTAAATAAAATCATAAATATTGCATTTATTTTATAATCGCGAAAAAACATCTTCTAGGTGTTCTGCTGTAATATAAGGGTTGTAAAACAAAGAGATTCAGTACAGTGCGTAAATTTAATCTAAAAGTTAAAATGAAATGAACAAATATAAAGAGAAGATGCTTATAGCAAACGCAGTTTTGCTTACCTTGGAGTTTGCTTGTCCCCGTATATATGTGATGTGAATCCCATTAAACAGTCTGAGAAAGAAAATTTATAGTTGATTTATTGCTCCAGAAATTGGGTGATATAACGCCTTAGCGTATATTAATTGCGACTAAAGCAGATTGGAAGGGTAATTTAAAGAAGGCAGACAACGATTACTGGACGAATTATTGTATAGTCTTTCGCTGACAGTTGACAGCAATGATTCTTCATTTTCCTCTTCCTTATCCAGCGTGAGTCCAGCCTCGAGGAGGTGAATACTATTTTATAAGCTGAATAAAGTACGTCAAGCTGAATGAGTTTTAAATTTCACGATCATTAATTGACTTCTTCGATTCAATCTAGCGAGAGTACGTATTCCAAGGTTAGAAAGCACATTCTATTTTAATTATCACAGTGTAGATGAAATTGTTTACTGAACTTCTAGGGACCACGAGCTCTTGGACAAAAGTAACATTGAATGTTACAAGGGCTATAAAATAACAGATAGTTTATCTAGTGTAATGTACCGCGCAACTTGAGACGAACTTGTTTGCTACTGTCTCATAGTGTCAAGACGAGAGAAGCCCAACCTGTTCTCTTAAGAGCTAACGTTCAAGGTCTGAATTCACCCCAGCCACTATATTTGAAGAGATTGACAAGCTGAACCAACCAAATTTCAGTCCTTAGCAGCATGAGTGGAGATGAGTGAGAAGGGAAACTCCCTTCATCCCCTCTTTCCGTAAGGGTGGGCATCCCTGTCAAGATTGCTGCTTCTTTTCGACGCCTAAGTCAGTTACGAAATCGGACGCATTGCAGACGGCTTTGACTGGATGTCTCGATCAGATGTTTGTTTTCAGGTATCGAGAAGCATTTAGAAACGGATAAGAGCGAAGTCATAACAAGTGATAGAGACTCTTAGGATCAATTTGGTTAGTGAGCTACTGCTGTGTTTCTGACACTGGGAACTTTATCAATTAATTTCTTCTTCTTAAACTTATTTGTCCACTTCTCAGTGATTTATTCCGGTTCCTGTCCCCCATAGTGACCTATCATTCCACTGTAAGTAGTCCAAACTAAATTTAGCCATCACTTTTTTAACATTATCACACCAACTTAAACGAATTCTTCCTGTTTTCATTCTCCTGTAAGAGACCAATTAATTATCCCTTAAGCTTCTTCTTCTTCTTCTTCTTCTTCTTCGCGGAATTAAGCCTACTGGGTCCATTACGCGGTTATTCTTCAAATTGATATCATCACATCATAAGGGTGGTCCAATATCTCTCCGTCCCAATATTTGTAAGATAAAGGTTATCTAGGAATCTCAAAGGCTCCATTCTTTGAACATGCCCTTTTCGCTGATATCTCTATATTTCTCGTATTATATCTTATTCTTGCAGTTCTTCATTTATTCTAAATTCCATTTACATTATTGTAATACCAAGTGTGGCAGTTAAGAATCTCATTTGGTATGCTTTTAGCTTTCATGTTTCTGTGTTTCCTACTAAAGGCTCACGCCCATATTTTAATGTTCTGGTGTGTATTATTCTTAAAATATATTTTATTCATTTGCACACTTTAAGGAATGACATTATT
The DNA here is from genome assembly GCA_030765065.1 of Deroplatys truncata. Classification (NCBI taxonomy): domain Eukaryota; kingdom Metazoa; phylum Arthropoda; class Insecta; order Mantodea; family Mantidae; genus Deroplatys; species Deroplatys truncata. The sequence continues at coordinate 65,125,815 of CM060986.1, forward strand.
GCTCTCTGCTGTATGCACAATTTCATACAGTACCCAAGAAAAAACTTAATATTTCCTAAGTACCTAAGAAGGAATTACCTAACATTTTCAGTCACCCTGTCAGGCTTGTCAACGTGAGAATTACCTTATTAAAATAATGTTCATTAGGGGAAACAACGTAATCAATCACTTTATTGATATGGAAATAAGCAAAATATCTATCTGTTTTATTAACGTACACTAGTTTAAGCTTTAGCCAAATAGATTTCAATTAATAAAAAGAAGTTACCTTTATCCATAGATAATACCGGACATTATCTTGAATGTTTCAGTCCGATTTTACCTTTTCAATCTTCTTCTACATACGACTTCTGTGAAAGAACAATTGATTACTAAATCTGTAACTTGTGACATTGAAAATGTAAACGACATATTATTACTACTAGTACTTCGCCATCACTGCTTCTGGTACTGCTGCTTTAACGTGTAGGTCATATGTTATTGTTCTTTTTCTTGCCATCCGAATTTTATTTTTAGTTCACTTTTTCATACAGCCTTCGACACAACATTATTCATGTTTCATTTCGTAAACCTTCTTTGGTTTTTCAAGAATGATTCTTTTACGTCTGCCTGGTCAAATAATGTTTTGCGGAATAGCAAATGTGTCTGCTACTCCCTAGGGAAAGATAGCGGTTACTACTATAATATTGAATGATCACAGAAAATTTCGCTAGGGATCCTCCTAATATTCCTCAATTGGAGCGGGAAATATTGGATGAAGATAGTTTTTGCGAATTTTAAGAGTATACTCAATTATACATTATTTAAAGTGTGTTTATTACCACACTAAGAAAAATAACTGTTTTAGCACATTTTTCAACATGATAGGTTCGAATTGGAAAAAAAATTATACATTTTTGGGATTTGTATCTAGCGAAGAGTAAATATACTCACCTATTTCTGTATAACGGGTATTTAAAATTGCTTAATTAAAACATTAGGACGGATTTCGTATTTTTAATATATCACGTCTGTGATAGTGTAAAATATATAAAGAACCACAAATTCAGAGCTTGAAATGGGATGGGCCCTTTTAAGATATGTAAAATGAGCGATAGACACAAAAGAGCTACTTATGCATTTCATTGTTTTAGGTGAAAGAAGCGCACACTGCATAACTGATAAAATTGTGCACGTAAACGCAAAAATAATCCTTTTCTGCTATTTTTATTGTTTCTGTAGTAATGAAATTAATATTTTCAGTATCCAGAATGTAATGCATTGAATTATCTCGTAATCTCTTTGGTATAAAGCGATTTTGTGTGTACCTGAGGCCAGGCGCATAATTAGGTCATTGTTCGAAATCAATTATGCTTGTATTCCGGTACATTAGCTCCACCGCGGATGTGTTATCTCACATGACGATCCCATCTACGTAACGAATGGAACGGTTCGCGGGTTGCCCGGCGGCTGTTTGAGTAGCCAGCGTGCTGTTTACCCATAAAGTGACATATTCCTTGCAATTATGGCAAACGCTATACACGGGCTGAGCGCAAGCTCTCCACTTTACAGGGCGTTCACTATAACGACACCGTGTTTAATGGAACCAAATATGTTGAATTTGAAAATTCTAGGTATACCTATTAAGCAATGTTTTATTGTTTGTTACATACATTCTTACATATTTTAGAACAAAGTATCAAATTTTCGGATCATTTTTCTGAGTAATTCCTGAAAAAATCTTCTTGCGGTTCGTTTTTCAACATTTTGTAACCAGAACTCAATTTTATTATAAATTTATCATCTGATTTGCAAGTTAAACGTGAATTGTACTAGAAACAAGTATGTAGTTATTGCTTTTCAAACTTTTTAATTACTAAATGTGATTTGTAAAAGCATACACTTCTTCAATTTTAATTTGCTTAAAATTTACAGGGATACCTTATTTTTATCATCATATTAAGACTTCTTGCTAAAGCTTTCAAAGTAATTGGCAAACATTTGAATCGCAATAAGAAGTTTAGAGATAAACATTATAAAAATAGGCTACCTTTATGGTTAACAGTGAATTTAAAATTCAAATCTCTACTCCTTTAATGTTGTCACTGCATCATTATATACCAATCCCTCTTAAAAGAATTAATTATTTTATATACAATATCTGTATGTTTTATAGTTTTCACAACCTTTGGTCCCCTTGAAGTGGAATATCGGAAGAAGAAATTACTTATGCTCCGAAATGCACTATTCTGCTGCCCCAGAGGTATTAGGGTATTTATAATTTTCCACAAGTTTTTTAGATAAAAACATGCTAAATAAAAAACTGGGTATATGAAATTCTATGCATATGGCAACTCGCAACAATTATAGTTCCCTCACAGTCTCGTCACCCATGACCACAAGATGCATTTCCTTATGCAACTACAAATTATGCAACTCTGCTGGAAACACCATTCCTAGCTTTGCAGACGCGAGATTGACCACCATATGCTGAATACTAGATTCGTATGATGGCAATGGAGTAGAAGTTGGAAAACTCGTTATTTTCCAGCAACGGTTCCAAACGTACCAGTTTCAAAATATACACTACATTTCAGATAGCCGTACAATTATTTTGCTATTTACATATAACCGTAACAGCAAGATACTCTTGCTCCAGTGTTGTTGGCTGACTCGGGTTCTTTCGCATCACATCGTAGTTCTTCGTTGCGTAATGAATATTGCCAAACGCAAAGACTATGCTCCCCTTCTTTCCTCTTTCCCTCTCGTTTTACATTCACCATGCAACCGCAAATTCCCCACCTACAATTTTAATAACAATGGTATTGTTATTAAAATTACGTCTATGTTCTCATTATAAGTATTGCTAAATTAAAGGTACTGAGTACTGACTTTCCTACATACTTACAAAAAGCAATCTTTTAAAGGAAAAAATCCTTTTAGAAATTTTATTTCAGAATAAACTTACAGCCTCTCTGGACATTTAAATCCCCAAACGCGGTGCTTTAATCTACTTAATCTGGTTTTTTAAAACGATTTTCTTGCAATGCTGTTTCCATACATTTCTTCAACTTTAAGATGATACTCAGATGCAGTTTTTTTAAATTTATTTCAGATTTTCGATGTATGTTCTTGATGGTAGATGAAAGGAACTGAAAAGTCTTTTCTTGATAAGCATAGCTTCTGATATAGGGTTTTAATTATTTGATACATGCTTGCCTTTTAGAAATATAAACATGTTAAATAATTTATTGTTATTTAAGGTGGGGTTTTTACGGAACGAGATGGCAACGTGTGTGACTAGCATTCGAGAGTTCCACGGTTCAAATCCCGTCAGGATCCTCGTCTCTGTCTGAGGTTTTTTCCAGCTTCTCCGCAATTCTCACAACTGGCAAATGTCGGAGGTATCCTAAACTTGGGCCTGGAACGCTTCCATTCCCAAATATTATTCCATTTCATGTATCATCATTGTCTACCACCTGTGGTGCCGTATGCAATAAGAAGGGGTGTAAAATTTTACTAAAGAATAGGAAGAGTTTGAATGTTAAACAAAACTAACTCTGTAAATAACTATATTCCAGGAATAACATGCAAAATTTAAAAGTTTTAAGGTTTTCAAATGTTGATTACATTGGAAATTTCACATAGGATTCGGTTTTCATTTTCGGAGAATTATTTTTTGGTAATTCAGGAGGATCATTATTTTAAAATATTTAATATCGCCTCATTCTCCTTAATTCTCTTGTGTACCTATAAAATTAGTGTACTGGAACCAATACCTCCGACAAGTATTTATACCTTATTAACCAGAAGTAGATAGAAAAATAACTTTTGTATGAATAATTTTTAGATAGCTATCAAAATAAAAGTAAATGCTAAGAGAAATGGTTTAATCAGACCATGTGCCATATTTTTCTCTACTCAAAACACTGTTTATATATCACTTCAATTCTTAAATGTAAAAGTTATAAATAATCACGTTTGATAAGATCGTAATTCTAATATGAGCATTGGTTTTGGAAAGGAAGTTTTTGCAGGCTAGTAAGAAGGAATCCTAGCCCTTTTCTTCTTTGAATCTCTCGGAACACTGATTGAATCTGTCTCCAAACTTTTTCCTCTTTCCAGAAAGGGTCGATTCCGCACCGCTCTATTCATCACTTTCTACTGGTTCCCTTAGGTATAGTCCTCTACAAGGCTATCCCTCCATCAGTGAAAGTATTGCGTTTAACTTTCGAGGTAGAGGTAATAGTTGTCATATTTCCCATTAGTGGATATCTCGATGCTTGGGGAAGTTCAGCTTGGTGTATCTGTGAACTTTGCTACGCTGTAAATGGAAGATAGATGTTTATAAGCTTAAGGCAACGAAATTATTTTAATTTGAAGTTCTGAGTACAACAACCTGTAAAAAATACTATGATTTAACTGACGGTAATCAAACACCACTGTTGATTCCAACGATCCCAAAATTAACCAATTTGTAGTTGTTTTTGAATTGTTGTGGTATGAGATGTAGAAATACATTTTTACCAGAAACATTCCTGTATTTTACTTTATGAATTTTAGAGGTTGACATAAAATAACACACTCTCTAATTCTCTATGTTACATTCACTCTAACAGCAATAAGTAGAGTTTACAGTCTGTATGTAGCTATAACCACAAAAACTAAAGTTGGATTGCATATCATTAAAATCTTTCAGAACCTGTACGCATTTTCGTATACGACATACGCAATTCTGTACCGTCATGCAGAGTATAAACATTTCGAAAGCTGTACACACCTTTTATATAGAAATTAAAAGCAATATATTCATATTGTTCAAACCTTACTAAATATCACACCAATAAATTACTTCACTTTACTATTCCTGTTGAGCTTTATGAGAAATGTGGAACAGCACACGTTCTTAGATACAGTTTTCCTAAGAGGTTTTATTGTGTATTTTCGGTACAATAGGTATTTAATTAAGTTACATAATAATAATAACAATAATAATACTTTCCCATTCTTACAAAAGTGACGTTCACACTTGAATCTCTTATTTTTATTTCTTTTAATTTTTTCCCTCCTCAAATTCCTACATAAGGGGTTAAAACAGCATTTAAGATTCATGATTTCAATTTCAAGCGATCTTTTTCCATTTATTTTGACAATTTTTTCTGTTGTACACAGAAAGCAAAGGCTTCTATATTTTCCCTCCATTTGTTCTATACGTTTAATGAACAGTATACTAATAAAGTAAGGGCGTTTTAATTCCTACTAATCCCCTAGAAAAAAGAATTTCATAATTCCTTTTGAAATGCTTAGGTAAATGCTTCTATATTTTCCCTCCATTTCTTCTATACGTTTAATGAATAGTATACTAGCAAAGTAAGGGTGTTTTAATTTCTACTAATTCCCTAGAAAAAACAATTTGATAGTTCCTTTTCGAATGCTTAGTTAAATGCACACACTATAGAGAGCGGGAAGAGAGTTGAAGTGCGTGGAAGAGGCAGAGAAGCATTTTATCACACTGAATAATTTATACCCACTATAAGCTGTACTGCACATAGCACTGCATTTAAAGCAATGCACTTGAATAATAGGGAGATTTGCGTTGAATTTGAAGACATATTTACAAAATATTTTCTCCCTGAGGTTGATATATCTCACTCTCTACATTGTAAGCAGAGCTTAGTGTTACAGCGGACGCATCAAATCCCCTCTTCATGGATTTGCTTTTACATTTAAGTTGTGATTCACACAAACATACAGACATTATAGATAGATAAATAGGCAAGTGGGGAAATAGATTTATTTTTTATCTTGTAGATTTACTGGTCATAAGATATATCATATAAATTTACCACTTAAAAATTAAGTGCATGCAAATCATTAGGGCATATTTTAATTAAATGCTTTTAAGAATTATTTTTAAAGTACCTACTCAAATTTTGTTGTAGATTTAATATAAGCAGGCAAGCAAATTAACAATTCCAAACCATGGACCGCACAAGATCTATTAAATTGGAAAGTTAAAATTATGCGTCATACGGATATCATACTATGAATATTAACATTCAATCTCTGTTGATAAACTTCAACTTCATTAATTTAAAAATATACATCCATAGATGGCCAATTTATTAAAACTAATAAAACAATCCTTATAGGATTATCTGCTATCAATACCCGCAATCATCATATAATTCGTTTTGGGAACATAAATACTTCCTGAATCATGAAACCTGACCCCCAGAAGCCAACACACATGCCAATCGAGATTCAACATGTGCAAAATAAAGTAAAAGCACAGCCTCACTTAAGAAACGATCTCAAAATCCGTAATTGTTAATTACAAACATTTAGTTTTTTAATTAATTAAACACAATGTGATTGCAAAGAATAATTCTTAAGAATTTAGTGTACTGAGGATAACGCAGATTCTCACCCAATAAATTGAACTTAATTGCTCAGGGTTACTTTGATACAATGAAAATGCATAAAGTCAATCTCATTAACATTCAGATAAATTACTTTATCATTAAGCCATATTTTGACATCTCTTAGTAATTCATTACATTTCACTTCCAAATCTGTTTTATTACTATCTTTAACAATCAAAGTGATATCTTCTACACACATAGTCAAAACAATAATCTTTGAATTGACCAGATAAGTCATTCACAAATAGCACAAACAGGATAGAACCAAGAATATAACCCTGGGGAGCAACAATATTAACATCAACAACACTATAAGTATAAACATTTGTAAAATAATCAGTTGTGTGGTTAATCTGAAACAACCGATATCTATTTTTTAAATAAGAAGTAAACTTACTTAAAACTACACCCACGTATACCATAATTTTGCAGTTTAGCAAAAAAAAAAAAAATAAAAAACACAACAACAAAAACAAATCACGTTTAACGCATCCAACCTCTGCTGAGATCACAAAATATTCCATTAAGGCATTCACAGAATCAAAAGAAAGTGATTATGTGACATACTTTACATTTTTAAATTCGCAATTCAACATAAAGATACCTGAAATTTTCTGTTATTTATTCCAATCACACACTGTAAATTTTGGCAACCACCCTGAATATTTTAGAGACAGCTAACCGGCAGCCGAGCCTGCTATAACCTAGCTGCTTGCTGAGATTGGCCAGATCTTCCCATAAAAGAAACAATATTATTAAATTACAGAAATAATTACCTGTTAAAGGTGTTGCTAGGAGGGTTGTCCCTCTCACACTGCTGGCCTCTGTGAATAAATCTCCCATTGTTTCCGCGCGTTATCTTAAAAAATTAAAGCATGAGACTGCTCAGACTGCGCATTAAACCAAGATAGTTTTATTTTATATGTTTTGACCAGAAAATTACTACCTATTATTATTGCCTGCCCACTTTCTCGACCTCAACTCTTGTACTTTTACCTGTGGAAGAAATTAAAAGAGCAGGGATCTAACCAATATTCTAAGTAAAAATTCAAACAAAACGTTTGCCATAAATTATATACACATTGAGATAAGGTATTACTTTCCGTACTACTTGCTACAACAAGTAAAGGAAGTATTGCATTCCACCCAATACAAAGATCTCAACGGAAATACATATACGTTTTCAGACTCCCTGAATAAAAAAAGACATTTTTAGGGAAAATTTCACGTATGTACCTGTAACTTGGTTTTGAAATTCAACATATTCCATGGATATGATACGAGGATTTTCAAGAAAATCCCCCTGCTCCAAACTACCCTTTACATGCAAAAATTTTTCTTTTATATTTTTCAAAAATGGCCCTAACGAACTTGATTAAAATACCATACGTTTAAGGCGTTGCATTATATACAGACTGAGCCATTTAAGTTGAGACTGTGCAATATCTCCAAAATTAAAAGTTATAGAAAGAACTGTCTTGAATAAACGTTGCTTGATATTATGGGGGAAAGTAAATACCATCAGTTGTGTTTGGTTTGGAGAACGTTATAATGGTCATTTTAGGGCCAATTTAATTTTTTTAAGTGGAAACTTACAATTAGGGTGGGTATATATAATTTTCTAGTAACAGCCTGTAAAGTTCTCTTCATTCTTAATGAATTTTTTATAACTTGTAAACCCTAAGAGGTAGGAAATAAATGTACTACACAAGAGAAGTAGATGGTGTTAAAACACACAATTTGTGACAAATAGAATGATTGCATTAATCATTTCCGAGATATACTTTATTATTGGTTTGAACTGTCAAATGCTATACATTTTTTTAACTGCTAGGTCACTATTCGTTTTTTCCTGGTGATCATGTAAAGAGAACGGAATTTCAAAGCGATCACATAGTCATATTTCTGACTATTGTTAGGTCTACCGTACTTCCACTTGTATCTGCAACGAAATGTGTAATGCAATCATTTCTGTAAATATTTATATTGATTGATAAGAAATATAAATAAGCCATCATAAGAATGCCTTGTAGAAGATTGAGTAGAGAAAGTCATATGAAGGCAACACCAATTTTTGTCATTAATATTTATCTTCTGCTCTGGGCTTATAATTTAAAACCATACACGATATTCTCTCAAAGACATCTTTTGTAACTGTTCATACCGGCGTGTTCATGAATTTTGTATGTTTCGAAATAAAGTCTTTCTTATGGTATCGTTAATTCTTATGCACTGGAGCATAACCAGTTACTGAACTTGAGGATTTCATTTCTGCTATTTTTGTCTAATTTGCGCTTGCTTCGCACATCATGTGGGAATCTCCATTACTTATAAAAGTTCATATTTATGTTTTTAAAGTTATATTATTTAGAGATTTTATTTTCCACACATTCTATATACTTTTCTAAATGTGTTATTTCATTGCTATGGCAATGGGATACATTGAAACCTAATTAATAAAAGTTGTTCACTCCATCAATTTATTTGTCATGTAGCCCGAGTTTACACCTTGTACTTTCGTTGCTCTAAAAGACATCCCTTTTTTGTTTCCTATAATTTTATGTTGTAACTAGATGCAATTTCATTCAGTTTGTACGCAGATTTTTAGGAGTCCTCCTCTGATGAATAAAGCATTATCGCCAATTAAGAATATCGCCAATATTCACCAATACGTTCAAAATCCGGTCATTTATTTTAAAAATTAATCTTTATGGGACATGGGGAATGAATTTTGTCCAAAAACTACAACATATTCCAATTCTAAATTTCTACTCACAAATTCGTATCATGTTGTATAGTTGTCACATTCTGCCGTTTTTAAAGATATATTAAAGTATTAAAACTGGCAGAGCCTTTTAAAGACAAAACATGACTTTTGGTATTTTTTCCAAATCATTTTTTGAGGTATGAATTCCTCTTTGCGCATTATTTGTGGCGAAATGTTAATGAAAAAGCTTTTACTTAATCTTTGTAATTATATTCCTAGCTCTAGTCATTTTTATAATACTTCTGTTTTGCGTAAAGTATAGGTTTTATTATAGAACTTTTACGACTCTTAAATATAGAAAAGATGAAAAAATTAAGAAAAAGTCTCAGTATAAAATGTATAATTTAAAAATAAGTACTTAGTCCTGTCCTTTGAAGGTAAGAATATAAGAAAACGTTTTAATTAAACTATCATATTATATTCCATGGCGTTTTCTAAGTTATATGAATGTATCATATCAAACTTTATTAAATAACGATTATCGGATTATTTATTCTATCGAATTAAATATTATTTCTATCATAAGAAACATGTATAGAAATTGTAAACGAATAACTTCAAAATTACAGAAATGGATCAATACAGTACCAGGATTTCTTAATGTTCTTTGTCTTTATTTAACAATCACTTTTAAGTATATATTAAACAGAGTAAGAGACCTAAGCAAGCCTTATTTTACTCTTCGACTATATTAGATTCCAATGCTTATTTCTAAGAATATCAATTCTGTCATCCAATACAATTCTAGTGCAACAAAAAAGAAAGAAACCTGAAAATGGATAGTGTAATAGCTTTCACTTCATACTATATTTCATTGGAAACAAACTACATTTATTCGAAGGAGGGTTTGGTTTAATTCTGTTATCATTCTGGGGCTAAGGAGCAAAGCTCGACCTTTTGGCTTGCCTTTCTTCATGAGGCATTTTCCCGCGCCATTAAGAACGTCGTAGGCTGGTTTATGAGGAAGGTGACGTCACCATGTGTTAGCAATGGGTCTACCAGCTTGCGGTTTCGTGACAAATGTTCCATTTAGGAGATTGGAGAGTGTGGAATGGAGATTTACTGGGGCATTTGTGAGGCACTGAGAATGGCATCTCTGCGACGAACTACCCCATGCATTTTAAGCAGAGAAAGCATCATTACTTGAGGCAAAATCACTGCGAATACGTCACAGAGATACGTGGTGATTTCACAGATGGGTATTCAACTCTTCATGTGTCATATGTATCTCTAAACTCTGCCATTGATGACAAGGGAAAGCAAGAAGAAAAAACAAGGTGGCCGCAATGCACAAATTATGTTCGTAAATACGAGTATATATTTGGTTACTGGCAGAGCTCGCTTTTGCGCTTACAGTATTCCCCAAATGAATTGCCATTCTTCCTCTACCAATCTTTCTATTACTTCTTCTCCTCCTTATCCTTCTCTCTCTCTCTCTGTCTCTCTTTGTGTGTAAAATGTATTTGTAAAAGCAAGTTTTCCAAATCTGCGGGTACCGAGGCTAAACCGAGGCTAAAATTGCAGCTCTTAATTGTATATGGGTATGTGCTTATTCAAATGATTAGAATTATTTCGCAAAGAATGTAATAAACAATGTAAATTCAGAGTTAATCTCATAGATATCCTCGAAATTGATCATTACAATAGTATGGTCACATTCAGCGATACCCACAGATAGATGGCCGAAGAAAATAACAAATTGGTCTCCAGAATGTCGTAAGAAAAAAACACGCTCTCGAATTTACTTGGAGGGGAAATATTAAGAAGACCATGGGCTGTAGTGGACTGGTCAATAATAAGTGCGAAAACGGAACACAATGAAGAATGGGATTACGAGGCATCCACTCATAAAAGCGGATACGCCTTTAAAAGTAAGCTGTCTCTAACTTCACAAACTTCGCGAACTTTAGCCAGGAAATTGCCCATGTTTTCCCAGTTCCTATGGTCAGCCATTAGATCCCCAAATGTCAGTCTCTTATATCTGAACTTTAAACCTTTTATGTGAATTTAATTTTTCTTTGGTTCTCCCACTCTGCACATTCCGCCAAAACATGTACCCAGTCTCTATCTTTACCACAGAATGGTGTTCCAGTATCCTTAGTTATTTCCTGTTCTCCCTAGCCTCCCAGTCTAAACCTAAGGCATGATCTTTCCTTTCTACATAACTATAGTATGCTTCTCATCGTCTCCTCCTCCTCTCTTTCAAGGATCTTTAGACGGGCACCTGTTCTGGCATCAACTGGATATGGAGTTATGATCGAATACTTTACTTATGCAGACCTGGATATCGATGCAGCTGTACGTCACCTTAACACCTCTATTGATGTGTCGTTTCGGTTGGCAACAACCACCGTTTCTTCGTGCTTTTGTCTCTGTATGCCTTTTCAATGACACTCTGCCTTTAAGAATTCTGCACTTGCTGCGTGATAAGCAGCATATGCTTCGACAACGGCAACTGCAACGTCAACGCTGGCAGTATCTCCTAATGAACCACTTAACCATACACGTTAAACATTTTCTGAATCAATATAGATATTCTTTGTATCAGGTCATTTTTCTATCGTTTTTCCATTGAATTGCACTCTATGTAAGAAGACAAGTATTCTTAAGAATTCACCTCTCTACAATCATTACAGGTTACTGATAGCCACTGAGTGATACACAGAAAGCGAGGCTTTTGCTGACTATTTATAGGACTCTTTAACACCTACTGCTGCTGCTGATCATGCTCGTAGCTCAGTTATAGGCAAATTTATCTGCGTTTTACCCATCTGTCCTGCCCCCATTAAGTTCCCTTCTGACAGGGAAGTGCGCTACTTTCTCAGTACTCTGATGTAAAAAAGGACCTGGGCATGACCACAGTCTTAAAGCTGTTCTGAAGAACCTCCCGACAGAACCCACGCCTTTTATGCGTCTGTCTTCAATGCTATGCTCCTTTTTGGGTTATTATTCTCCTTCCCACTGAAAGCATGTAGAAGTCATTGTTCTGCACAAACCTGCAAATCCGGTCTACCTTATAAGCTGCATGACATTAACTACTCAATTATCTATATATCATCATTCATAGATTCTTTGCAAAACGCAAGTTTTCGGTCACTTTAGGATCACTCTTCCCCATCAGTTCTGTCCGGCTTCCTCAATGTGTGCTGGTTCCTGCTCTTTTTAATATCTGCATTTCGGAATTTTCTCCTTCACCGTATGTTAGTGATTCCATTTATAGGGGTAGGGGGGCAGGACGGGGTGTCTGAAAATAAATTAAAATTGATCATAACAAATCAAGTTTTAAAAATGTACTGCAGTGTACTTTATTTTAATATGAGCTATAAGCATTGTAAAGCATATACTTCGTTTCCATTTTAATCAAATATTTAACATAATTTGAAAGGTTTATCTTTGCAAAATATGGTTTTGACCCAGGGTGGAGGCAGAACCGTTACAATGGTGGTGCACGACTAGGTATTACACTTTTTCTTTGTTTAACAGTCCTTGCACTCAAAATACTTCAATGCCTTTTTGGGGCCAATCTGTACAAAGTTCATGGGTCAACCTGTTGTACTTCACACACTGAATCCATTGTTCATTTCGTTTTGTCTCGCTATATTTCTCCTTGCAGTAAGAGCGCTGGCTCTTTCGTCGCTATATTTGACTTTGTTTGTAATTATTGTCTCACCAAACTTAGACTGCTGGACTTTTTGCAAATTGCTGATCACTTAGGTTGAGTATTCACTTATGTTGACACTCAACCTTATGTGACTCTATAAGGACAGCTGTCTTCCTGCGGCGTCTTTTTGAAGTTGAGAGAAATCTCTTAGCACGTGGATTTAGAACACATTCTTTGGTGAAACTGAAAATGTTGGCGGTTCAACCGATGTTGTTGCAGGTCACTGAAATGTGTCTGGATAGAAAGTGGCGCAAATTCCATCTGTTCCGAAGTACGTTCTGGTTCTTTGAGAGGATTGTGTCTTCCAGTTTGTGTTTCTGCAGTTTTAGAGGGAAAAGGACAGACTAATTCAGAAGGCTGGATGTGTAGCGTAAAATTTATTCAGGCCTCAAATAAAGGTATTGATGTTGATGGTTGAGGAGTGTTGTTCTCTGGTTTCAGCTGGCATGAAGTTGACGTCACTAAACTTTTTAAAATTTGTTGGAAATATCCCATTCTTGGCAAATACTGAGGCTGCTATCTTCATAGTTGCAGGTTCTGTATACACAGTACCCAAAATCCTGGCAATTTGTACCATTGTCACAACTTCCCCTGGATAATTTCTCAGCCAAGTCTTCATTTCTCGGCTGTAGTATTTACTTAACGATCATACCAATCCCACATCTAATGACTGCAACTTGTGAGTGCAGTGAAGATGAAAACTAAGTGTGACAATTTCTTTCTCACGGATAAGTCTATGGCTTCAATATTGTTTGTTAGGATAGGATCATTTTTGGATGGGTTTCATATAATATATGAAATGATTCTAGCAGCGATGAATATTTCGGATTACATCCAACCTGTTGCTGCTGTTCCAGGAGGAGCGTCTTCAAGAAGACCATCTGTCATGCGTTGTCTCGGAAATATCAGATATGAGGGCACATATTTGCTGCTGAAAAACAGATGGCTGTAGTAATCCTTTGGCCTCTTTCGGCTGATGTTAAGTAGCCCACCTAGCGTCCACCACATAGAGATACAACTCTGCTGTGAGACTTTGGACCATAAGTTATCCCAGTTTCATCTACGTTATAAATGTATTAAGCTCAAAAAGATACTTTTATATTTGTTCACAGAGTAACTAAAGAACTGGGCTACAGCTAGTCTGTTGAAGCCCATGGCTCTAGCTTCAGATGTTGGCACAGGTTTACGCAGAGAAAGCTGCTCACGATGGTGCTTGAGGAAGTTCTCCACCCAATCCAAACCTGCCATCTTTTCTTGGCTAAAATTGTGATTCAGTTTTTTCTTTACAAGTTGGTAATTATAATCCTTAAGTCTCTGTTTGACAGTATAAATAATCTCGGCTCTATTAATTGAGCATATTCCACTATTTGAAGACAGGTTTAAGACTCTCCGTTCCTGAAAGAAAAATAATACTAATGTAATAAATGAATTTGGAATAAGTAGAAAGTACATATTAAGACATATTATGAATAATTGAAAAACCGTGGAATAGCAAAGCATTTATTAAGTGAATAATTCAAAAATATTTTAAGACATTTAAATAGATTAAAGAGCAAAATGTGGACAAAGGAAGAAAGAAACAAATAAATAAGTGTTCGGTGTCGAGTAGTAGACCTAAAATAAATTAGTTTACAAGCTTACCTTTCCTTGAAGTGTCTTTTATTGTTGCCCCACTTTATGATTTTTTGGCTCTATCCTTCAATGCTAACTGAGGAATGCGAAAAGTGTTAACAGCTTTCTGATATCCCATCCGTCTAATTAGCAGTTCCTTTAAGGCATTTTCCATATGATCTTCCTAACAAATTTGCCTATTAGACTTTCTTTTATAATTAATCACTATACTTAAACACCGAATATGCTTGACAATAAATACTGTAATATAATGACACAAAGAAGGAAAGGGGCAGAACCGGGTGACGAGTGTAGGATCCGTAGATCCCGGTTATACCCCTCTTGCTTCAGCCCTCACACGTCATTTTGTTCTTCTAAAGGCACATTGTTACGGATGGTGCTTACGTAATATGTTTTTACGTAAATTATTAGAACTTGAAGATCTTATATTGTGCTGCTTTTGTTTTGTTTGGTTACATAATTTTAACTGCCCCACGTATGGGAGCCAATTTGTAACGGTATTACTTACAAATGTTTGTTTACATCAGTGTTGAAGCCATCTTGTGACGTCATTCATTTGTTCGGTTTGTAGCTCCATCTAGTGTTAGCAATTTGTGGTAGTATTAGTGTTTGAAAGAATTTTAAGTTTTGTTTACTGTCCTCCGGCTAGCTATTATATCTCAGTCGAACATGTCTCTTGAATCAGAGTGTGTAACGGAAAGGAATCTTTTATCCAAAAATTACACTGATGAAGAAATTTGTTTTACACATTTATTGTCGAACACGTTAACTATCACATTTATACATTGATCTTAACACTCGCCAAACTGAAACTGTTATAATAACTTCTTACTTATCACTTTTAATTCGCGTACTTCAACTTTGTGTATTATTAACTTTACAACACTAAATTTTTCGTAACTTGTGAATCTATAGCCGACGTATCTCATACAAATATTTTGACGAACTGACGAACTGAAGACGACGTGTAGTGTACAAAGAATTTTGATGAACTGGCCTCAAGCTACCTCTAACCTACCCTATTTATACTCCTTCATCCAGATACGCCTAAAGATTATAACTGAACTGCAATTGGCTAATAAAACGCGCCAACATTAGCGTCTATTTTAATATCCAATTAAAATTATGAATACATATGCTTTAGGGAGAAAATATTCCAGAAGGTTCTAAACGGAAAAACGCGCCAACATTACGTAACTTCCTCGTTTCCAATAATGATAAATAGCTCACCCCCCCTCGCTGCATTATTGCGCTATTATTGACAGTTTCAGTAAGGCATTATAAATTTACTTCCCAACAATATTTACAATCAATAAACATCTGAAATCAATGTCACATAAAAATGCATATTCATATTACAATCATTATTTACATTTAAGTAATTTATGATACAAATTACTGCATCAACATCACGACGACGAATTGCTTCCCGAATTGTAACATCATTGAAAACAATACTTTAATTTCTTAATTTAATATAGTAGAAATAAAATATTTTACTATGGATACTCACGTCTTAAACTCCGATTTCAGTTAAATTGCTTCACAACCTGAAAATTTCTAATCATAAAGATTACTGACAAAATGACGCGATTATATCCTTCAAACTCTTGTTTCTGACTGCTGCCGTCATGAAGACAAAGTTCATTCTAGAAGAGTAGATGGTAGCACTTTACAATTTCAAAAACCCAGCTACCTGGTTGTGCCTCAATACCCGGTCCTGCCCCCTTCCCTCTTCTACAAATGTACGCTTCATCCACATGTGATGAGAGTATCCTCGACGATGCTACTCGCCTCCAAACTACATTCTATTGCTTACATTTTTGCATATCTCTCAGCTAGAACAAATATGAAGTAATGATATTTACGCTCCGTCGATCTCCACCATCCCACCTATTGTACTTACCGCACCGCTATACCACGGAAGCGTAATGATTTAACAGTGAAATATCTGGGAATACTTCTTGACCGTCGCCTTACTTGGAAGGTGCATATCAACAGCAAACTCAATTTAGCATATTCTTTCCTTTCACAGCATTCTGCGTTCATAATTTGGAAATCTTTTCGGCAAATGCCACTATTTTTACTTTCTTTACTACGTATAGTAAGTAGGGGAAGTATTGTATTCCACCCAAAAATTCGATACCGAGATTTCACCGGAAATACATGTTTTGAGACCCCTTGAATCCAAAAACAGTATTTTTGGAAACGTCCGTGAGTCTGTGTGTGTGTCTGTGAACAGCATAACTCAGAAACTAACAGTCGGATAAGCACCAAACTTGGTATTTAGGTTCAGTATGTTCCAGAGATGCGACACGAAGGTTTTCAGGAAAATTCCCCTACCCCAGATTACGCTTTACATGGAACATTTTTTGAAAATTTTAATTTTCTCAAAAACGGCACTAACGATTTTGATTAAAATATCATATGTTTAAGATATGTTCATGACAAATGAAATGTATATCTCGAATTTTCTGGGAATGTCTCCAAAACTATTCTTCATTGTGAATAACTGGTAAACCATAAGAGATAGACAAACTTTTCCTAGGCAAAAAATGTAGATCGCGTTAAAATACACAATTTGTCATATACATGGTTTTTTGAGTGAACCATTTTCAAGATATTGCTTGTTATTCCCTCAAAATTTCAATACTTATACTTTTTCTCAAATTCGTTATTCATTTTTTTTATGTCCTGGACATGCAAAGAGAATGGAATGCGCCACATAGCAACCAGCGCTTAAAGGATTTGACTACCGCTTAAAGCCTACCAATTCCCCTTCTATCTACAAGAAAATTAGCAATAAGATTAACATTTTGATTAACGTGAAGCATATGGAGAATAACCGTTTGTAAAAATAGTTTCTACAAGAGTAGAGAAAGTCATGTGAATGTAACACATCAGATTTTTCTTCTTTTTACAGCTTTTCTACCTCCTCTACGTACGCTATCCCTGTGTGGGGTGATGCAGCCTTTGGCAAAGTTCACAAGATACAGTCCTTTTAAAAGGAACTTCTACGCCCAGCGATTGATATTCTAAGACATCACTTACCCCGCGAGCTGGCGTTCACACTGTTGAAGAATTTATCCGTCGCCAAACTCCGAGGTTATTTCATTATCTTCGATATGTTACAGGTGAGAGTCCTATTAAGTTGGCAGTCGATTGCAACTTCCCATCAGGTTCCGCCGTCGTCTGCCGCAGGACCTTTTATTGTAACTATCAGTGCAATTGGGGTCGGATGAATCCGTTTCACCCTATACCAGCATACCAATATACTGATTTTGCCAAAGAGAGGCGCGAAGGGGTTGATCTCAAATATAGCTAGTGCCATTATCGATTTTTTGTTTGATTGTTGTCATTTTCTCTTCATTGTATTCTCTTAATATTTTCAAGCAAAACTGCATAGCACCAATATAACTGATCGATTTAAGTATATAAGTAAGACAATAAATGACGAATAGTTTTGCTTCCTACACTCATTTTTATTCCTACAAGCTCTGCTTTGATACAACTATGGATCTGGAAAGTCTATTCCTGCAGGCTTTGCTATTGGTGGTTGATACAAACTGTAAAA
This sequence comes from Deroplatys truncata, assembly GCA_030765065.1. Taxonomy (NCBI): domain Eukaryota; kingdom Metazoa; phylum Arthropoda; class Insecta; order Mantodea; family Mantidae; genus Deroplatys; species Deroplatys truncata. The sequence continues at coordinate 65,143,853 of CM060986.1, forward strand.
ATAGCAAGATTTGGCGACCTGCAAATTAAGAATATAAAAGAAACCGTACAAGCTCTAACGCGCATAATACAAAAAGAAACAAAAAGGATGTATTAAATAAATTTTTCAGAGTTTTACACTGACCGAAACTGTCTTAATTGATTATACTAAAAGTGCAACATTGTTATCGTTCTTGTATTTTAATTATCTTACCGAACACCTCTTGCTTATAATAATGCAGTAGGCACGCAGATAGGTGGGTGAGTGATAAGTACCTTTATTGCTGCCGAGCGGGATGGTTCAGGCAGTTACGTCTGTGGCCCGCTTTCGGGAGGTCCCCGGTTCTATCCCCGGCGACCGCCCACTCTGATCCATGGGTTTTTCGAGGTTTATCGCCAGGCTAATGCTGGGGTGGTTCATCTTCTACTACAACCCTCCTTCCTCTCATTTCCTGTACGCATCATCTTCCTTCTCAACTGTTTCAGGGTCGTAAGACCAGATGACGGTGTTCGGCGGGTTGGGCTAGGGGTGGCTTGCACTCGGTAAAAGTTTCTTCCCTGGCATCGCTGGGGTACCGCTCAGTTAGGTCCCTCCTCGTCGTGGGGCTCCACTCCGGGGGATCCTGGAGGTTAGTGGCTTGTGGGCAGGGACCGTGGCATCGGATGCATCCTATCTGGAAAAGTTAGGGTTCCCGTCCATGCTTGCGCCAGTGGCATCCGGATCTGTTCGACTTTCGGGTCTCTCCCCTCATCCTACTCTCCCAAGGGTCACGTTGGAAGCAAAATGGGCCGACCGCCCTGCGTGCTCGCTCTGTTCCGATTCCGGGGGCCCCTCTCTGATACGTACCTTTACTTTACCTTTATTGCTCTAGAGAATTTACAGTACAGTAATTGCCAAATTACTAAAATTGTTATTGAAAATTAAGGTAATCACGCACATTATAAAGAGAATTTGCTGACAGAACCATTCGTATTTAAAATTGTTCATTGTAAGATTTTGATATGATCAGGTAAACTGTTAAACATATTTAATGATTGTACTTCATAATCCTTTTGGTCTTAGTATATAATTACATAATTCAAAATATATATTATTCTTCTTCCTTGTGCAATAATTTGAACAGAAGCCTATATGATGTAGCTATTTAAACTGTTTGAAACGTAACAAAACCAATTTAGAATGTAAATCAGGTAAATGTCGGAATATCGAGTTGTGTAAAAAGTTGTTTAAAATGTTATTTTGGTGAAACTTCACAAATCAATTTAATTGCTCGTATTTGTAGGACTAAATGTTTGTGTAAGAATGGTTTCTCCATAAAAGAGCTTCGTAATTTAAATGACTTAACATATGACTATAGCCAATACACATTTACATTTAACAATGACGTTTATCAGTATAAAACTCTTACATATATGAATATACTCTACCTGATTTTTATCTATGTTATCAAAGCAATTTTTCCTGCCTAACCCAGGTTAGGGATGAATACCCAAAAAGTTGGTTTCAAATACATCGCAAATATGACTGAGGGAAAATATTACATCAAATATTAGCTTACCTTTATTGTGATTAAGTTTGTTGACGTCAACCATTTTTGTATTTTTAATTAACTGTCCTCTTCTTATGTAATTTAATTGATCTTTCAAACTCTTGTTTATTGCCATTATATAAGCATCCTTTAACTTCGATTAAACTACCAAAAAGCTATCAGCACTCCTGGCATTTCTGAATATAATAGCCTAATAGAACAATTAGCTTCCTAGACGTATGTCCTGTTCATACTTGCAGCATTATTACTCAGCATCTTCAAATCACGGCGATCTTGTCCTTGGAATTCGCGAAGCTGCTGCTATGTTATTGTTTACATATGCATACAACTGAAATACCTGAGGGAATATGGAGCGAGAGAGACACTGCAGGTATGTAAACATGCGCAATGCAAACACAGTACTGCAATAACTGCCGCGTTTCCAGGTGCGAAATTAGTAAGCTTTGAATCTGGAATGTTGACTAAGCAGGTGTTAATTATTCGCAGGAAGCGCTTATAACAAGAATACCTTCCTGAGTTTTAATGTTTGTTTTTGTTCACAATATTTTATGAGAATTGAAGGCACACTGTAAAACAGAACATAGGTGTCCATAATTTATACAGTAGACGCTGGTTACAATGTAAACAAGTGCACATGGTTTTTGAAAGCAGGATTGTCTTTTTTTCACCGTATTATAATGTTCCAGAAACACATTCAGTCAAAGCTCTTATTGCTCACCTCTGTTACGTGGGGTAGCGGGTCTGCCTCATATTAAAGAGGTCCCAAGTTCGAATCTTGGTTAGGTTGAGTTACCTGAATGAGGCTTTCTTTGGGGTTTTACCTTATCCTGATAAGGGCATGTCGAGTAACTCAAATGTGTAGGGTCTCTGAGCCCTTTTGAATATTGTCACAATCATTTCACGCATTCGCCTTTCGATATCGTCTACCCAGTTAAAGCAATTTAAGCTTAAAAATCTTGTGTGTTACATTCATATGACTTTCTCTACCCTCTATGTTTATTGGTGGGTATAGGTATAAATTATTCTTACGAAAGTTTATTTCCCTATCTACTTCATTTTGAGTAAATCTTTCCGGAAATAACTGCGTAGAGATCCAAAGGGAATAGCGAGTCAAATATTTTGGAACTGACGCTAAATCCTGGCCATTAAACTTCATATTCTTTCAATGACATCGAGAGAACAACTGAAAATCCACAGAATTTTAAAAGAACAATTCCAGCCATTAAAACAGATATCTCGGAAACGGCTGATGCAACAAAAAAGTTACCAGAAATAAATTGTTGTTTTAAAAGAGATCTACATTTCTTATATAGTATATCTTAGTCTATCGCTTAAAGTTTACCAGTTATGCAGGATTATACAATATTCCTACCGAATGAAGGACTCCAAAGGCTATTCTCCTAAAATTTAAGATATACATTTTATTTGTAACGTATGTAAATATTTTTAATATATGTCATTTCAATCAAACTTGAGCTATGCTTTAGAAAATAAAAAGTTTCGAAAAGTGCTACGAGTAAAGGATAGTTTGGGGTGGGGGGATTTTCTTGAAAACCTTATGTGGTATCTTTGGACGGTACTCAAATTAAATATGAATTTTGGTATTCATACACATTTCGGTTTTTAGTTATGCTGTTCACACACACACACACACACCTTTTTATAATCTTTCTTAATTCAGGGATCTCAAAACGTGTATTTACGTGAAATCTCGGTATAGAATTTTTGGGTTGTAATGCAATACCTTCTCTACCTACTAGGTACGCAGTTGAGAAGGTAAAAAGCTCTTACTAGAGAATTTAATGTTCTTTATGCATCAATTCGTTAGGGGTTTTTAATAATGAGCTTACTATAATGATGTCCATCAATGACTCCAGATAGTGATCGTCTATACCTAAAATAATATGATGTGTTGCGTTTAACTGATCCTCTCTCCACTCTTCTAGAAAGTTTTCCTACGAAAGCTTATTCTTCAATCTATCCAGATCAATCAATAAACGCTAACATTTTATCATTAAGTGTGGGTATAAGATTGATATAGCAGATGAGCAATCATCAGATCTTTAACATGCAGGTTACGTGTGGTGGCTTTAAAATTCCTTGCTCTTTGCTTAAAATCAACAGAAATATAGAAGGGAAAAAAAACAATGACGACTTAGTATTTCAAAACAGTACAAAGTATCTGAAAATTCAAATTCGTAACAACGGAACTTTAAGAAATAGTTAATGTCACAGTAAATGCGCATAATTTTTTTTTTTAAGTTTCCTTGTTCTACCTAGTTTATGATACCGTCTTTTCACTGTTTATCGTTACCGCTTATTACCGCAATTACACAACACATAGACACACACAAACACCCATGCCTATGGCGGGACCCTCAGCTTGGCGGAGCGCCGGAGCTATACACTCCAGCGATCACGGATAGGAGTGCCGGCAACTTTAACGATATCCGCAATTTTTGGTACCAAGTATTTGTCTCTCTCTTATATGTTAGTGGTTATACTGTTGTACACCACTAAAACATAAGAATAAAGAGGGCTTCTCATGCCAATCGCAGAAAGATAAGGAAACGTTTTTTATTTGTCATGATATCTTAAACATACGATATTTTAATCAACATTGTCAGTCATTTTTGATGAATATAAAAAATAACGAAGAAATGTCCATGTAAAGAATAGCTTTGGGTGGGATGGTTTTCCAGAAAATACTCCTGCTGCATCCTAGGAAAACGAACTTAAATGCGAAATTCGGTATTCTAACAACTATCTGTTTATAAGTTATGCTAGTCTCGGACTGAGACCATGGAACCTTTTACCAAAAACCTTATGTTACGTTCACATGACTTTCTCTACCCTCTATCAATATTATTGGGTATAAGAATTATTCTTACGAAAGTTTATTTCCCTTTGTAGTTTAACTTAATCGAGATAAACATTTCCAGAAATACTTACATTACACATTTCGTTATACATACAAATGTTTAAGAACCGGCGCTATATGCTGGCCTAAAAATGCTATATTCTTTTCACGGCACAGCGAGAAACAACTGAAGGATTTTAAAAGAATGGTAGGGTATTGAATAATCGAAACTTTTAACAATGGATATCTAGGAAATGGCAAATGCCACAAAAAGTTTTTGAAATAAATTGTTGTTTCAAGGAGATCTGCATTTTGATATAGTACGTTTTCGTCTATCGCTTAACGTTTACCGTTATACAGGAATACACAATTGTTTTCCTGAATGAAGAAAGCTTCTCAGTCTCTTCCCAGAAAATTCAAGAAATACATTGTATTTGTGATGTGAATATCTTTAATATGTGGTATTTTAATAAAAGTTGTTACTGCCATTTTTTGAAAAATAAAGGATTGCAAAATATTTTACATGTAAAGAGTAGTTTGGTGTGGGGGGAGTTTCTTGAAAATCTTCATGTCATATCTTTGGAAGGTACTAAACCTAAATACCAAGTTTGGTGCTTATCCGACTTTTCGTTTATGAAACATTCTGTTCACAAGCACACACACATACAGTCACACAGACAGACAGACAGACACACACACACACACACACATACATACTTTCATACGGACCTTTTTCTAAAAATATATATTTTTCTGATTCAGGGATCCCAAACACGTCTTTCTGGAGAAATGTCTGTATCCAATTTTTGAGTGAAATTCAATACCTTCTCTACCATGTACTGGTAGAGAAAGTAAAAGTGAATGTGTTTAATTCAGGGAACCCAAAACGTGTTTTCCGTAAAATTTAAATCTATAACATTGCATTGGAATACAGTATTCTCTTAATTACTATAGGTAAGTAGTAGAGAAAGTAGAAAAGCAGCCAAACTGACCGAGAAGAAATTCCCAATTCATTTGCAGACAAAAAACCAACCATATTACGTTAGTGTTCTGAAGTTTTCAACATTTTTCATTGTATAACTTCTGTAATTTTGTTGAACATTTTTCAATGATATTTAAACCTTTCGGTGTGATATTACTTTATATGCATTTAGTAAATATTATACTCTAATACCTGGAATTGAATGAAAATGCATTTTGATATAACAAATGAAAGAAGTCGTAGTCCGGCATCCTATCAATTCCTTATTAACTTCACAGATTTCACTTCCAAGTTTATTACTCTATCGCATTGTTATGTATAAAAATATATCTATTAAATGCATATAAAATAATTTTGCTAGCACTACAAATCAAAATGTAGAAAAATTGGTGCAGACTTAAAAATATGAATACAGCTAACAAAATAAAAATGTTAAACAGTCACAACATTTTACTTTAAAATGAATTTTGCTTTTCCCATTTTCGTTTTCTCGTTCAGTGTTACACAATTTGGATGCAGTTCTTACATACCTGAATTAAATTATATATAGGATATGGCTTGGAATTAGGAAGCAATTTCATTTTAAATTGGAAACTAGTAGGTTGTTGGGTAAAGTAGTGTCAAAAATACTAAATCATCCTTAGTAGTTTATTTTTAGCTTTCTTCCTAGTTATTTGGACAACATTGTTTGCTATTTACTTGTAGCATTTTTAAGTCTTATAAATACTAAAAGCAACATTTAAAAATAACGTTTCTGTGTTTGAAAATATTTATGTCCTGATACTTGCTTTAAGTGAAATAAAATTGTACATTTACCATGAAGTTATACCTCGTAATATAGCTTATAAGTATTTTAATGTTTCAAACATACTATTCTGTATTTTACAGAACGCCATTTGTGAAGCAAACTACGGTTTGAAACTTCTCTATGCTTACACATCTCAAAATATTCAAGCACGTTTTGTAGGTCTTTATAGATAATCAATTATCAACAGTAATAAACCGGTGTTAATTTGAACTTTCATAGCTTTCTAATATAAACATCTCAGCCATAAGTTGTTTTGCACACCCTGAGGAGAAATTCGGATCACTTTAATCGACTCTGAAAGGAATGTGTTCACATTCTTAAAATATTCGCCGTGCCAATGAGAAATTGAGCCATTGTAAACAATTCGCTTTAATGAGTATATTTGATAGGGAATTGTGAATTAATGAGATCCGTATGAAATAACATTATACTCACTAAACGACAATCCCATTGGTTACACGAAGTGTGTAACGGTTTCTAGTTCTTGATATTAATGACACATTATTAACAATGTAAATACGAAGTTCAACTATTTGGGTGTATCAGAAAAGTGATGCATTTATAATGTATAATTTCAGAATTAATCCACAATTACTGATTGTGGCTCGGAGATATATACTTCCTTTAATACTTCTGATAAGCTTTATTTATAGAATCATTTTATGGCAATTTAGGGGATTATATCAAGTTTCTGTTATCCGTACACAAACTGATTAATGTTTGATACATTATAATTCTGGATATCCAGATTTTCTAGAGTTCTAGTATTGAGATTTTCCTAAATTATTTGCTTTTTTGGGCTTATATAACGTAGATTTAACTCCAACTGTGGCTTATAGTACATTGAATCAGTGTGCACTAGAAGATGGCTTTACGGTAGTCGTGTTTCTGTGACATCATCAGAAGAAGAATGTTTGGGGTCCTATAATTACCGTGGGTTTTTGTATGCCTACACGGTATAAAGTTGGACAGATGGGATTAGATGCGCAGTCAAATTTCTGTTATATTTATTTTAGTGGGTAGTTAGATCTTGAATATTGATAATGAAACTTTCCATTTGTTTACGTTGGGATGGGAAAGCAAGAAAAATAAAACAGTGCAGCCAAACTGTTCAGTGCGTAGGATTTGAATCCAGGATGTGAGTGACATGCCATCTCTTGTACCTCTCTCTCTCTCTCTCTCTCTCTCTCTCTCTATCACAGTGTTTAATTCTCATCACTTTATGAAAAATTTTTCATTTCTCGTGTAACAGTTAATAGTTTAAAATTTTATTTATTAGGCATTGTTAATAAATTAAGATTCCCAAAGAGGATCAGATTTACATTGTTATGAGATAACTTTCCTTTTTAAGATTTAAATGAACTGTCTTTCATATATTAATATATCTTATAGAATAATTTATAAGGAAGCTCGTATATAAATCAAACACACATCTTACTTAAAATTCTGGCTTAGTGACACGATTTACAATGTAAGGTAAATACGTTACGATCAGCAATAAGCTAAACAAAGCTTATTAGTAAATGTATATACTTGCAATTAATTTCATTGCAGTAAAGACTTAATAACTTTATTGAGTTTGCAATATTCTAAGACACAATGGCATAATATACTAATAATAGCCGACAATATGCTAACAACAACCACCAATCACTAGCACAGAACAGTTGAGGCAGTATTTTATGTCACAACACTGTGAATGCCAGAGTGATTGTAGTGTAAACTAACATTATTGTATCACAATGATTTTAGATGTTTGTTAGCCATAAGCATTGTTAGGAAATAAGTTTACACGGCCTCACTGAAACTGACAATAGGAGTGGTAACAATGAAGCGATGGGGTGAGTTGTTTATCACTTAGAAGAGACAAGCAAATGACGTCAGGTTAGCGTGCCTTTCTTTAGAAATGGAGGAAATATATTCCCTAGAGCATATGTTTTAGTAATTATGATTGGCTGACAAAACAGACCCGATTGGCGATTTAGTAAGCAATAGCAGCTCTATTATAATGTTTAGGCATATCGGGGTGAGAGAGTATAAATTCTTGAGCCAAAAGCAAGTATCACGCAGTTCAAAAGAATCATTCACGAGGTACACATCATGGAGTTCTCAGCAATCCCTCGCGAGGTACACATCACGCAGTTTTACAGAATCATTCACGAGATACACATCGCGCAGTCTTGAGAAATCTCTCGTGAGGTGAATGCAATACAATTTGGATGAATCTCTCGCGTCGTAAGGTTAGTTACAAAGTGTTGAAGTACGCGATAACTATTGCGACAGTAATTGCATTCGGAAATATAACAGTTTCAGTCAGGCGTGTATAAAGATTACAGATGTGAACTATTAATTAAGTGCGATTGCAATAAAAGTGTAAAAACAAATTCTTTTAACAGTGTTATCTTTTAGTAACAACTCCTTTCCATTTACACGCCCTGCTTAGAGATATTTGCTCGACTGAGTAATAATAGCTAGCCAGAGGACAAAGAACCCAAAATTAGTAAAACAATAACAGGGCGCCACGTAAAAAAAGATAACACGAACAGAATACTGCGACAAATCTTTATAACATCCAACCATATTAATTACAACAAATTCATTAGTATGATTATTCATTTCAAAATAACGCCACATTTAAAATTTATTTCACACTTATTATTTACTGCCAAACCCTTTAAGTACTATTTTTAATTAAATATATGCGGAAGCTGTCACAGTCTGTGTCCATGCCTTTATATTCTAAAGTTTTCGGCTTTTTTACCTCTCATATGCTCCTATCTGTGAGAATATGAGAGGGAAGCGACGTGATACCAACACCTGTGAAGATGTCCCATTTTAGATGGGAACGAAACAGAAAAAATCATTTTAATGTCTAGATCACGGCAAAGTGGCTTGGAAATTACAGCAAATAAAACCTATGAATTAATTATGATCAAATGTGAAATTATTGGAGCATTCGGGTTATCTAAAGCCAAGTTTTGAGACGTCTCCGCTCCTTTCTGGGGAAGGTCATGCACTGAAGAAGGCCGAAAGCTTAGATAACACTGTTACTCGGGTGGTGAATAATCAAAGATAAAGCTTCTAGTCTTTCATTAACTATGCTGTACATTAAATTTACTCGCTTTTTCATCAACTATTACGTATCATTGTATATCCAGAGTTCTCTAGAGCATATACCATCCATGTTTAACAATGCACACAAACTCTCAGTTGGGAGTAGATTGCAAATTTCCTCTTAATCTCTACCACAGTGCTCTATTTTATTGCACAATTATTGAGTCCGAAATCTTTGCCGTACTTATATGGAAATAAAAAACACAAATCGGAGTCAATATTAACGTGCCGAGTTAACCAGCATGCTGATGTTGCGAAGGAAAGGAAACAGAATTATCTCCTGAATTCCAATGCCTACATCAACTCAAATGCCCGCCGGCTCATAAAAATAAAGAGGCGGAGTAACATTGTATCCAAAATTTGTAAATGTCTCCCACTAGCTTTTTACTGAGCAGTATGGTGCAAATCCACGAGTGAATAATAGCTGGAAATGGGGGTGTTTATATCACTGAAGAACGTGGATAAAATCATCTTTGTCCGTCAATACGGATAGCCCGGGATGTTAAGCGGAAGTCTGCGGTCAAATTCCGCCAGAACGGTCCTCGATGATTGAGGTTTTTTCAGATTCTCCTCAGTTCTCATAAGGAAGTACCGTTTAATGTTTGTAATGTAAGGAATGTTTCTTTAAAAAAAATTCTCAGTTGCTGCTTCAAAATCTGAAGGGATAAGTTTCTTCGGAATCAGTCATATTTCAGAATGAATTAACCAATTTTTCTTGATTCCATATACACTATACCATTCTTTTCTTAAAGTAAAGAAATTATTAACATTACATCATTCTTTTATTTGTAGACCAACTCAACTAAGATCAGTGGGATAATGATGACTAGGCTTTGATTTACGTTGAATCATAGAGTATCACAATGTTTACTGATTGATGATGCTGTTATTTATAAATCATGAACACAGATAAGGTATGCGGACATTATTAAATAATGGCGGCGGATAAAATGTTTACACAACTAGTGGGATTACAAAACTCATTCGAGAGGTAATGATGCTTATATCGCACCAATTGCATAATAAGTATTTCAAGTTGTTGATAACAATTGGGACTAGTTCCCCGTAGGTCTAGGCTTACAGTGAATATGTAACTACTTACTGTTTGCCATCGTTACTTTTGTAATATTAGTAAAAAGGAGAGGCATTATAAAATAAACCGGTACTTTAATTTTAACCATTTCTGCTACTTGCTCTTTGTTTATCACTGGAATTACTTGTGGTTGTAACACTTAGAAGCATATATACTAACATTCTCACTTTAGGAGAATGAGAGCTCTTTAGGAGGCTTACTGGCTCCCTTCGTCCAAACGATTATTGGCTCGTTGTACCTCAAGAACACTTAAGACTCTTTGTCATTTTCATTCTGATAGGGATATTCAAGTACTCAGGTCAGTTATCTATTAGGACAATGGCTTCAATACTTTTAAAGGCAATCTCTCTGGGATTAATCCTGAAGCATTTATTTCTGCATATCTTCAAATTTTTTACCTGTCTTCTACCCTGTTTACCTGGAAATTCCAGTTCAAAATTTTAATTTCTCTACTACGTATAGCAAGTAGGGGAAGTATTGCACTCCACCCAAAAATTCGATACCGAGATTTCACCGGAAATACATGCTTTCAGGCCTTAGGAATCCAAAAAATATATTTTTGGAAACATGCCCGTGTGTGTGTCTGTCTGTGAATCGCATAACTCAGAAACGAACAGTCGGATAAACACCAAACTTGGTATTTAGGTTCAGTATCTTCCAGAGATGCGACACAAAGTTTTTTTAAAAAAAAATTCCTCCATCCCAGATTACTCTTTACAGGAAACATTTTTCGAACACTTTTATTTTCTCAAAAATGGCTCTAACGATATTGATTAAAATATCATTTTAAGGTACTTTCATGACAAATAAAATGTATATCTTGAATTTTCTGGGAATGTCTCCAAAAGTATTCTTCATTGTGAACGACTTTTGCATAACTGGTAAACCATAAGAGATATACAAAATTTTAATGCACAAAAAATGTAGATCGCGTTAAAATACACAATTTATGTCATATACATTTTTACTTTCTCTACTACGTATAGTAAGTAGGGGAAGTATTGCATTCCACCCAAAAATTCGATACCGAGATTTCACCGGAAATACATGTTTTGAGACCTCCTGAATCCAAAAAAAGCATTTTTGGAAACATGTCCGTGTGTGTGTCTGTGTGTGTGTGTGTGTGTCTGTGTGTGTGTCTGTGTGTGTGTCTGTGTGTGTGTCTGTGTGTGTGTCTGTGAACAGCATAACTCAAAAACGAACAGTCGGATAAGCACCAAACTTGGTATTTAGGTTCAGTATCTTCCAGAGATGCGACACGAAGGTTTTCAAGAAAATCCCCCCACCCCGGACTACCCTTTACATGAAAGGTTTTTCGAAAATTTTAATTTTCTCAAAAATGGCTCTAACGATTTTGATGAAAATATCATATGTTTAAGATAATGTCATGAGAAATGAAATGTATATCTCGAATTTTCTGGTAATGTCTCCAAAAGTATTCTTCATTGTGAACGACTTTTGCATAACTGGTAAACCATAAGAGATAGACAAAATTTTACTACACAAAAAATGTAGATCGCGTTAAAATACACAACTTACGTCATATACATTTCTTTTGTTGAGTGAACCGTTTTCGAGATATTGCTTGTTATTTCCTTAAATTTTACAATACTTAATACTTTTTCTCACATTCGTTATTCATTTTTTTTATGTCCTGGACATGCAAAGAGAATGGAATGCGCCACATAGCAACCAGCGTTAAAATATTTGACTATCGCTTAAAAGCTACCATATTTCCCTTGCATCTACAAGAAAATTACCAATAAGATTGACATCTCGATATCTCGATTAACATGAACCATATGGAGAATAAGCGTTTGTAAAATTAGATTGTACAAGAGTAGAGAAAGTCATGTGAGTGTAACACATCAGATTTTTTTTATTGAGTGAACTATTTTCGAGATATTGCTTGTTATTCCCTTAAATTTTCCAATACTTATACTTTTTGTCAAATGCGAATTCGTAATGGAAAGAGAATGGAATGCTCCACATAGCAAGCAGCTCTTAAAATATTTGACTATCGCTTAAAGCCTACCAATTCCCTTTGCATCTACAAGAAAATTAGCGATAAGATTAACATCTAGATATCTCGATTAACATGAAGCATTTGGAGAATAAGCGTTTGTAAACATAGTTTGTACAAGAGTAGAGAAAGTCATGTGAGTGTAACAGATCAGATTTTTTTCGCTGCTTCAGAAATATTGATAGATCTTTATTTATGAAATGATATCGAAACTGCAATGTACACTACGTGATCAATAGTATCCGGACACCTGGCTGAAAATGACGTACAAGTTCGTGGCACCCTCATCGGTAATGCTTGAAGTCAATATGGTGTTGGCCCACCCTTAGCCTTGATGACAGCGTTCACTCTCGCAGGAATACTTGCAATCAGGTGCTGGATGGTTTCTTGGGGAATGCCAGCCCATTCTTCACGGAGTGTGGAACTGAGGAGAGTATCGATGTAGGTCGGTGAGGCCTAGCACGAAGTCGGCGTTCCAAAACATTCCAAAGGTGTTCTATAGGATTCAAGTCAGGATCTGTGCAGGCCAGTCCATTACAGGGATGTTATTGTCGTGTAACCACTCGGCCCCAGCCCGTGCAGTATGAACAGATGCTCGATCGTGTTGAAAGATGCAATCACCATCCCCGAATTGCTCTTCAACGGTGGGAAGCAAGAAGGTGCTTAAAATATCAATGTAGGTCTGCACTGTGATCGTGCCACGCAAAACAACAAGGGGTGCAAGCCCCCTCCAGGAAAAACACGACCACACCATAACACCACCACCTCTGAATTTCACTGTTGGCACTATACACGCTGGCAGATGACGTTCACCGGGCATTTGTCATACCCACACGCCGCCATCGGATCGCCACACTATGTACCGTGATTCGTTACTCCACACAACGTTTTGCCAGTGTTCAATCGTGTAATGTTGACGCTCCTTACACCAAGCGAAGCGTCGTTTGTCATTTTCCTGCGTGACGTGTGGCTTATAAGCAGCCGCTCGACCATGGGATCCAAGGTTTCTCACTTCATGCCTGACTGTCATAGTACTTGGAGTGGACCTTGATGCAGTTTGGAATTCCTGTGTGATGGTCTGGATAGATGTCTGCCTATTACCCTTTACGACCCTCTTCAAATGTCGGCGGTCTCTATCAATCAACAGACGAGGTCGGCCTGTACGCTTTTGTGCTGTACATGTCCCTTCACGTTTCCACTTCACTATCACATCAGAAACAGTGGACCTAGGGATGCTTAGGAGTGTGGAAATCTCGCGTACAGACTTCTGACACAAGTGACACCCAATCACCTGACCACGTTCGAAGTCCGTGAGTTCCGCGGAGCGTCCCATTCTGTTGTTTCACTATGTCTAATGACTACTGAGGTCGCGGATAATGAGTACCAGGCAGTAGGTGGCATCACAATGCACCTAAGATGAAAAACGTATATTTGTGGGCTGTCTGGATACTTTTGATCACATAGTGTATTTACAGTATATTCTGTTAAAAAAAGTACTCTATGATCGTTAGAGTTTGTGCTGCTAGAGTTTCACAATTGTCCATTATGCATTTTGGTATTTATACAAAAATTAATTATTTTACCCTAGATACTCATAGCCCATATAATTTTTTACCTAGGAATGAAATAAAATAGGCAAAATCAGTATGTGGAAACAACACTCAAATGCTTAGCAACGGGAAAAAATAAACTCAATGAAAACTTGTGCATAAACTACTAGTTATACGAAAAACATATTGCAAATTGTATATTTTAATAGGCTGTATGTTTTTCTGAATTACATTGTTTATCTATCTCTTGCGATTTACAGTAATTCAAAGTGGTACAAAATTGAGTGCGTAAAAAGAGCTTTACAGGTTATTCACGTAAGATCCAAGACAGAAATGTAATTTATTACATTATATCTCAAAGGTATCATTTTAATCAGAATTGTTAGAGGTAATTTTGAGAAAATATACAATAACGAAAATACATCTTTCGGTATGGAATCGACTTCAAATGCTTTTCATGGCTTCATTAAGTAGAATTAAATGACACGTATTTATCAGAATTTTCGTGTTTAGGTAATGTTGTTCACAGACAGACAAATGCAGGAATGTTTCTGAAACATTCACTGGACCTCAAAACGCGGATTTCGAATAATAATCTAATACAGTACTTACTCTGCTTACTATAGTTAAAAGGCATAAAGCATGGAATGTGTAAGAAACATCATCAGTTATAACGTTTTGTTGTAAACAGTTTTATGAGTTGTATACATTTTTACCACAACTTAAACAGTCTTTGTTGGAAGAGGAAATTTCCTGATTAAAGCTCACTCTGCAATTACGAATTTTATGGATTTATTCAGCAAATCATTCTTCTTAATACTTTTAAAATAAGCAAACCTATGTTTATTGCGAAAGTAAAAAAGCGGTGTTGCAAATAAAATACCTGCATTCAAACAATTGTAACTATCTTTAATAACAATGACTATTTTGGAAAGGAATGTAAACTTTATCCCAACTGAAAGACAAATGCACATTGTTCAGCGTCTACATGTTTTTGTATATACTATTTGAGTTTTAGAGGTATAAAATACACTGATAGAAGTATACTTTTGGTAGGTTGAGTTCAGTAAAAGCGCCAAACTGCAGACACAGATTCGTGACCCTATTTCAGATCTGCAATCTCAATACTCATTTCAATCCAAAGCCTAGAATGGAAATTATTTTTCAGACATCCTATAAATCAAATGAAGAGAGATTGGACGTTTTCACAGCAATTGAGAATACCCTTTCTTTTCCACTCATCTATCTATGAAATCTGGCCAGTGGACCATGCAAGTCAATGAGCTTCCGAGTAAATCTGGAAGGCAGAAACTAATTTAAAAAATTTAATTGTCTTTTGTGGTTAGAAGGCTCAAGCCTTTCTGACAGTTTGGTCACCTTCATGGAAAAAATTGCTATTCTCAGTTGTCACAAAAAAGGGAATCCTTTTAATATTACTCCGTGGCATTTGTGTAGAATTTGTGGTATGATAGATTAAAGGCGATATACCAACATTTCCTCAATAATGTAAGACTGGCGTTCAGAACATATGCATGCGTTATAACTATCTATACAAACATGCTTTAAAATATTTGGTGCTTGGAGGAACTCGAATGATTTAATTTGCTACTTTTGATTCATAATAAACGATTCTTGTCTAAGGAAGGTTTGTAATGCATGCGTATTTTAACAATGCTAAACTCCATGAATTTATGGGATCTGACTATAATATCCTTAAAAGGTCCTTCACTTAAATACAAGTGCATCTGCGTTGCTTTAGGTTCTTTAGTTTTTTTGCAATTTTTGGCTCCGTTTCATTCGTTTTTGATCATTTTGTAGGTTTACCCAAGTCGAGTTATTTCCATTTTACCATTTTTCAGATTTCCTACAGGTTTCGAATTTTTAATTTTTTGCCATTTTTACAGTTTTTGTAATGGGGTATTCACGATTTTGCCAACTTTAGGCATTTTAATATTTTGAGATTTTTGACTCTCTTTACATTCGTTTTGGCTATTTTTCAAGTTATCCCCAATGGGCGCATGTATGTTCTACCGTTTTTCGGTTCTCCTGAACATTTATGAATGTTTCATTTTTTTGGGTATTTTTACACATTTCGTCCATGGGGCTATTCTCGTATTGCCATTTGTAGGCAATTTACTTTTTGTGACCTTTGGCTCCTTTTATTCGCTTTAGCTATTTTCAGCTTTACCCTAACCGAGGAATTCTGAATTCACAACTTTTTAAAATTTTTAACTTTTACCAAATTCACACTTTCGCCAACCGGAGAATTTTAATTTAGCCATTTTTAGGCGTTTTAGTTTTTGTTGATTTTCGGCTTTTTCCACTTGTTTAGGTCATTTTTTAGATTTAACCTAATCCAGGTTTTCCGACTTTGTCATTTTTCGGGTTTTCTCCATTTTTCGAAATTTTAATTTCTGATCATTTTTACACTTTTTGTCCATGGAGATTTAGCCATTTTAGGCGTTTTTGTTTTTTGCGATTCTTAGTTTCCCTTTCTTTGGCTTTGGTCATTCTTCACCTTTACTCTGATTAGTGTATTCCAATTTTACAATTTCTCGGCTGTCCTTTCTGTTTATGAATTTATAATTCTTTGCCATTTTTCAATTTTCGTTAATGGAGGAATTTTAGATTTACCCATTTTAGTATTTTGCAGTTTTTGGCCCTGTTTCCGTTCGTTTTGACCATTTTGTTGCCTGTGCCAAATAAAGGTATTCCAATTTTTCCAATTTTCAGTTTTCCTATATTTTGTCTAACCTTTAATTCCTTACCATTTTTACAGTTTTAGTTAATAGGGGTACTCCCCGTTTAACCATTTTTGAAAGTGCTAACTACGACATTTTATAAAATTAAAGATGGAAGCAAAACTGGTTTACGCCGGTTTAAACCCGTTTTTGCAATTGTTGGTTCCATTTCCATTCTTTGGGGGAATTTTTATACTTAACCCCAATGGGCGTATTCGTTTTACCATTTTTCGGGATTCCTCACTTTTTGTGCTACTTTTACACGTTTCCTTCGTAAGGATGTTGTCGTTTATCATTTTTAGGCCTTTAAGTTGGATGTGAATTTTGGCTCTTTTTCAACTCGTTTTGGTCATTTTTAGCTTTATCCTAATTGAGAAATTCTGATTTTACTATTTTTTTGTTTTCCTCTATTTCTTCAAAGTTTTATTTTTGCCATTTTAGACTTTTCCTTAAGTGTACAACTTAAAACTCGAAAAATTGCAAAACCGGAGTACCTCGACTAAGGTAAAGCTGAAAATGGCCAAAACGAATGGAAAAAAGGTCAAAATAGCCAGAAAAGTAGAAGTAGAAAGTTTCCCAGATATGAAAAATCGAAAAATGGTGAAAGACGTAAAAATTATAAAATTGAAATTAATGACTTTGGAAAAAGTCAAAACCGAGTCGCAAAATGGACAAAATAAATAAAAATGGAGCCAATAATGGTAAAAAAGGAAATAAGCAAAGAATGAAAGAATAGAAAATGGCGAAAAAAAGTTAGGAATGGTAAAGTGGGAACATCCCGATTTGCGGAAGCTTTAAAAATGACCAAACCGATTAGAAAATAGTCAAATATGGCGAAAAGTTAAATAATTTAAAAATTTACGAATCGCAAAAGAGGAGAAAAGCCCATAAGTGTTATTATTGAAATACCTCGACTAGAGTAATGTTGAAAAAAGGCAAAAATTAATGGAATAAGTGCCAAAAAAGGCAAACAAGGAAAATGCAAAACATTGAGATTTTGAAACAATACAGAAAACGATATAAATAGTAAAATGGAAATAACCCGGTTCGGGAAAGTTGAAAATTTGCAAACAAAATTGAGTCTTGAAAGACCTAGAATCGCATAAAGCTACAAAGGCGAAGAATGCAAAATTGAGAATACATTCCATTTTTATATAGCGGAAGGTTGCAAAATATATATAATCCTAAATAAAGGTGGAAAACGATAAATGGTAAAATCTGAATACTTCCACTACCTAAAGCTGAAAGTTGGCCACTAGAAATACAAAACGAGCCAAAAATGGAGAAAATAGGGGAAAATGAATATATCGAGAAAAATCTAAAAATAGTAAAATGGGAATACCCCGATTAGGAAACGTTGAAAAATGGGGAAAAATAGTGAAAAAAGCAAAATGTGGCGAAATTAAAACATGCTTAAGTGGTAAAAAAAAGGAAAGAGAAAAAAGGGAATAATTTAAATATCCGAAACATTGAAAAAAAGATCAAAATGGTAAAATGGGCGTAACCCAATTTTGGAAAGTTGGAAAATTACAAAACTTGGTGGTAAAATAAGAAATTTAAAAAAACTAATAAGGGGAAAAGTGGAAGAATGCTAACAAATTGAGAAATCAAACAGAAGGAAAACCAAAAAATTGTAAAATCGGAATACATCAATTATGGTAAAGCTGGAAAAATGGTCAAAACTGATGGTAATGAAGCCGAAACTTGCAAAAACGTAAAGACAGAGACCGGCAAAAAAACAAATAAAAATTGGAGCTAACGTTAGAAATTCTAAAATGGAAATACGCCGATTTCTGATGATTTGAAGAATGACAAAACCGAGTGGAAACATTTCAAGGAATAAATCTCCGAAACATAGGAAAATCGTGAATACGAAATTTCGGGAATTGCCGGTAAATGAAAAAGTGACAGAATTTAAAAAAATCAAGAAATTGGAATAAAAATCTAAAAGTTCTAAAAGAGGGATGATTAGAGCAAAGCTGAAAAATGACCAAAACGAATTTAAACAGTGCCAAAAATGGCAAAAAAGAAAGGAAAGGACCAAGGAATGAAAAGTTCGAGAGATGGAGAAAACGCAATAATACTAAAACCAAATCGTAGAATAAGAGCCAAATGTGGCAAAAAGTAAACCGACTAAAGTGTCATATTCGAGATTACCCCAATTGGCAAAATGTGTAATAATTGCTAAGAATTGAAAAATCAAAATGAAAACAACCAATAAATAGTATTATCGGAATACCTCGATTAGGGCGAAGATAAAAATTGGCGAAAATGAATGTTGAAGTGGCCAAAATGGTTAAAAAGGAAAATGGAAAAAATCAAATAATAGAAAAGAAAGGAGAAAAGCTATAAAACGTTAAAAAAATTGAGTGTTATTTATGCATGCTCTCTAACTCCTGCGGTCCTTAGCGTCTCATTCTATATTGGGCGTGAAAGACCGGTAACTTTGCTCAGAGGCCTCTATATCAGGCTTGAGGTTCTTTTACGTGCCGTAAATCTACGACACGGGAGCATCTGCTTTACTTCCCTTCCGTAGAAAGCCATTCTAAGGATTTTTATGCCTGAAAAATTCCATCGCCCTCCGCCGGTTTTGTACCTGCGACCTCGTGAACTAGAGGCTAGCAGGGTAAGCACTGCACCACGTAGGATGACTGCTATAAACGGTGAAATGGTAATGGTACCTCGGAATGGGAAAAGTTTAAAAATGGCAACAGTGAGTGGTGAAAGTCTAAAATCCCAGAAAATCAAAATGGTGAAAAATAAGGAAAAGGTGAAAAATTGGCAGAATATTGACAAATTGAATATAGAGGAGGAAAATGGAAAAAGGAAAAATCAGAACACCTAGATATAATATAAAAGGATATAAAAATCCAACCAAACCAATATAACCAACAATATAAAGGGAACCAACACTGCCAAAAAAAAAGGAAAAGGTAATAAGGCAAACGGGAAGAAAAGGCAAAAAACTGATAAAGTTATAAACATTTAAAGAATGAATAGAAAGCTAAACACGCAAAAATGGGAATATCCAAATTTGGAAGAATTGAAAAATGGCAAAGTCAAGTGAAAAGAAACCCAAAAACGCAAGAAACTAAAACGATAAACAATATGACATCACAAAAATGAAGAAAAGTGGAGAAATGTCAAGAATAAGGAATCGAAAACTGGAAGAAAGACGAAGAATGCTAAACTCAGAATACCTCTTTTTTCAAGTGGAGGAGAAAATGATTTTATCACTGACCCCAGCCCCGATGGGAGTCGGGACTGAGAGTGTGGGACTCACCAATAGTCGGCATACCCACTAAAAACTCCTCCACCGGTTGGAAATTTGGAAGAAGGATAATAGTGGAATGGCGTGGCTTTGTGCGGTCCCGCATAGCACCCGCGTTAGTATGCGAAAGATGGAAGCTGCCGCCCAATGGGCGGGAGCGGGTAAAGGTAGGTACTAGGTTGCAGCCATGAAACCTGACTGCAACACTAGTGAAAAATGGCGAGGGTTTAGGTAAGAGTTGGAAAGGTGATTGTTTGGAAGGTGTATGTTGGCGAAGAACTTACTTCTTGTGAAGCTGCATTCTGCTGATGAACTCCTCTGCGTATGTTGCGCTGGGCGGAGGCCTTCGGCGGTTGCTTGCTGCCTCCGGTTTGGCTGTCTGCTGGAAGTAGGCCCGAAGTTCGTGCTGCTGAGCTTCCAGAGATCTGACGGTGATGTCTATGGAGTCTAGATGCTGTGTGATGGTGTCCGTTGCTGAAGATGAGGTCTGGATGGTGTTGAGTCTGGAAGTGAAGGTCTCGAACTGCCCAGCTAGAAAAACTTGCTGAGCAGCTGAGGTGTTTTGAAGGTCCCTGATGAGTTCCTCCAGGGCTGTAAGCTTCGTCGTCATGTTCAGGAACTCCGCGTGGAGATCCTGAACGGCGTCGCGTAGGCCTTGGACTTCCTCGATGATCGTTGCTGAAGATGATGGTGTCGGCGCTGGTGATGGAGCTGGTGTCGGCGTCTGTGGAGGTGATGCTGGCTGCGATGAAGGTGCTGGCGGCTTCTGCGTTGCCTTCCTGCGAGGATGCAGGGGGCAGAGCGCTTGGCCGGTGAAATGTGTTGACCCTCCACAGGTCGCATAGTAGCGGCGTCGGCGGCGAAGGTCGTGCTGCTTGCACGTTGCAGTTGAGCTGGCGGCACCACAGTAGTGGCACTTGGGTTGCGCTGTGCAGGACGTCTCGCAGTGCCCGTAGGCACAGCAGCGTCTGCAGGGAGCCTGGCGTTCCACTCGGCTGGCCTCGATGCGTAAGCACCGCCCTAACAAGGGCAGGCCCGCCCTCAAGGCAGCCTCGTAGTCGCCAGGGTCTGCAAACTCCATCCTAACTAGTGACGTGGGTCCCCGTGCTCCGATGATCCTAGTGGCCTTCAGAGCTGAAGGCCACTGCTGGTGGGCTGCGGCGATGAGGAACCTGGGTGGCAGGTCCCTCGGGACCCCTCTGATGACTGCACTGCACCTCCCTTGAGGCACAGGCTGGCTCTGAGGAGGCTGGGAAGTACCCTGAATTGGCAGCGTGGATGCCGGTGAGTGACGCGGCGACTGCCGAGGCAGTCGCGGCGAAGCTGCGCTGGCTGGCGGCGAAACGGCGGTTGCGGCATAGGTTGCCCTAGGCTGCGGTGGCTGCGGCGAAATCTCCTCGGCGGGTGCCGGAGGAGATGAAGAGGTCCTGCCTTAGCAGGAGCGGCGACAGAGCGACCCTTCTTCCTCGCCATCTCGGAGCTAGGTCTGTGCGTCTGTAGAATACCTCCAAAAGCGTAAAGTTAAAAAATGGCAAATACGAATTAAATATAGCTAAAATGCCAAAACAGGAAAGACAAAAGTTGCAAAAATGAAAAAGTCAAACAAATTGAGGAAACTTAAGATGGAAAAATAGTATACCCATTGGAAAAGGTGAAAAGTCACAAAACTGAATGTAAAAAGAGCAAAGGAACTAAAAATGCGAAACATGACCAAAAATTGGAAAATCGTAAACTTGGCGGAAAAGTGAAAAATGGTAACATCCGAATACTTCGATTAGGGCAAGCTGAAAAATGGCAAAACCAAATGGAAGAGTAGACAAAAGCGTTTAAACAGAAAAAAATAAAAATTAGAAAAAAATGGAGAGATGGTAAATCCGGAAAGCCGCCATTTGGGACAAAGTTGAAAAATGTCAAACCGAGTAGAAAAAGAGGAAAAATCGCTTAAAAATAAAACAGCGAAACATGGAATCTTCTGAAAGATGGCAAAAATGAATGGAGAGCCAAAAATTCGGAAAAAAAATGTTGAAATGAAGAAAAAATCGAAAAATGGTAACATTGAAGTACTAAATACGGGATTAAAAATGGCAAAATAGAATGGAAGGAGAGCAAAAACGACAAAATGTATAAAGGAAAATAATGCCAAAATTGGGAATACCCCCAACAAACCTTTGCAGCGATAGCTGCATTATATATTACGTTATAGATACTAGGGGAACTGTGATAGTCAAATGTTTTAGAACTGGACGCTATATGCTGGCCTTAAAATTCCTAAGACATTGTGTGTTTTAAAAGATCTACATGTTTATGCAGCACGTTTACGTCTATCGTTTAACCTTTGCAAGTTATATAAGGTAATAGAAAATTCCTTCCAAAGGAAGAGGACTTCACAGAATATTTCCAGAAATTCAGATATAGATGTTATGTTAAATATAAATAACTTTAATAGATGGCATTTTATTCAAAATCGTTAGTGTCACATTTTAGAAAATAAAACATTCCCAAATATGTTCCATGGAAAGGTAGTTTGGGGGTGATTTTTTGGAAAATGTTTGTTTCGCACCTGTAAAAGGTGATGAATATAAATTCAAGTTTGTATTTATCTACCTTATCGTTTTTGAGTTATGCTGCCAATAGCCTCACACTTACACGGACATGTTTTTAAAAATTATTTTTTAATTCAGGGTCTTTGGAACATGTATTTCCTGTGAAATCTGGAAATCAAATTTTTGGGTAAATAGCAATACCTTCTCTAGTATGTGGTAGAGAAGGTAAACGTATCTTTTTTGGAGGTCCAGTACTAAAAGTATATATTTGCTGTGAAATCTCTAAATTGAATTTTTAGATGGAGTATCTCTCTTTGTCAGAATGGACAGTTAACATCTGACAGACGGAATGATAATGCAAATCAGAGCGGCTGTATAAGACTGCTTAGGAAAACATCTGGAGAGGGTAAAACCCTCCAGTAGCGTGGTGTTTGCAGATGTTGGACGCCACCCTCTTGCCTTCTAGTGGCAACTCGTATGCAATAGGAAGAGAAACAGAGCAATTTCCGAGTCAGGCGCAATGTTTAATGCATTAGGCGATCATACCGCTAACAAAGCCTAGTACGTCCGTCCCTTCAGGGTGATGTATCAGATCCGGCGGAAATAAATAGCGGTGCCATTATAATGCAGGCACTGGAATGTAGTGTGCATCCGTTGTTCACGTGGCCATAACTGAGCAGGAATTGTTATTCAGCATTATACCTGTGTTTTATACCTTTGTCCATTACTGGCACTTGCGGTCATCGTGTTCACACATACAGTTTTAAAGCAAACTGTAATCATTTTGTTTTAATTTTCTGTATTGGTTCTTTAAACGGTAAAGTTCCCAAGTGGAACGAATAGGCTTCATTATACGACTATACACGTCTATAAAGCATTAATACAGTAAACCCAAGAAGCCTTATTTCTTTAAGGGTACTCGATACTACATTTTAGACAAATTATATACATATGCAAGCTGTTACAGAGCTCAACTTATCAACTTACAATGTTTGCAATTGCCCGGCCCGACGGGAGCTGGACCCGTAACCTCGCAAATACGAGCAGCACACGTTACCGAGGATCCATCTCGCTAGGTCACCAAAAGGGAAGTAACGAAATAAAGCTGCAGATAACATTCACACAGAAGATGATTAGCATCTCATTCGATCCTCCGTGGTGTAGTGGTTCAAACCCGGCAGAGAACGATGAATTTTTTTCCGGCGTAAAAATTCTTAGCATGGCTTCCTTCGGAAGGGAAGTAAAGCCGGTGGTCCCGTGTCGTAGATTTACGGCACGTAAAAGAACCTCAAGCCTGATAAAGAGGTCTCTGAGCAAAATTGCCGGTCTTTCACGCCCAATATAGAATGGGATCACAGCAGTTAAAGAGCGTCCATAAATAAAAGTCAATTTAATTTAATCTCATTCGAGATACGGAGTAAAACGTTTAAAAATATCTGATGTGTTACACTCACATAACTTTCTCTGCTCTTGTACAAACTATTTTTACAGGCGCTTATTCTCCATATGCTTCATGTTAATCGAGATCTTAATCTTATTGCTAATTTTCTTGTAGGTGCAAGGGGAATATGGTAGTATTTAAGCGATATTCAAAACTTTTAAGAGCAGGTTGCTATGTGGCGCATTCCACTCTCTCTGCATATCCAGGACATAGAAATGAATAACGAATTTGAGAAAAAGTATAAGTATTGGAAAATTTAAGGGAATAACAAACAATATCTCGAAAATGGTTCACTCAACAAAAGAATGTTTATGACATAAATTGAGTATTTTAATGCGATATACATTTTGTGTGTAGTAAAATTTTGTCTATCTCTTATGATATACCAGTTATGCAAAAGTCGTTCACAATGAAGAATACTTTCGGAGACATTCCCAGAAAATTTGACATATACATTGTATTTGTCATAAACATATCTTAAACATATGATATTTTAGTCAAAATCGTTTGAGCCATTTTTGAGAAAATTATAATTTTCGAAGAATGTTCCATGTAAAGGGTAATCTGGGGTGGAAGGATTTTCTTGAAAACCTTCGTGTCGCATCCCTGGAAGGTACCGAACCTAAATACCAAGTTTGGTGTTTGTCCGACTGCTCGTTTCTGAGTTATGCTGTTCACAGACACACACAGGCAGACACACAAACACACACACGGACATGTTTCTAAAAATGTTTTTTTTTTTTTTTTTTTTTTTTTGGATTCGGAGGTTCTACATGTATTTCCGGTGAAATCTCGGTATCGAATTTTTGGGTGTAACACAATACTTCCCCTACTTACTATACGTAGTAGAGAAAGTAAAAAGGAACCGGAGTATCGCCGTGGTTTCGCTTCCGGCTCTGGTACTGAGAGTTTGAAGTTTATTCCCGCCTTTGTGGTCGCGATTTCAAGTCGGCCCTATCCATCCCTTCACAGATGATTTGCTCTCTTGAAGCAACCCCAAGGCCCAACGTGGTTCGGAATCCACGGTAAAAGCTGTAGGTCCTTTCATCCGCCATCCTCATCACCCTATCATCGGAGACAACAGATTCCACTCACTGAGTGCCTTCACTTCATAAATGGATCAGTTATCGCTTGGTGGAATGAAGTATCCCTGAAGGTCATAGGCCATAATGGGGAGCGTTAGAAACGCAACGTTTTAAAAAAAGGTACATAATCATATTACTACGCTGTACATAGACTCGTAAAGGGCGTATTCGTTAAAACGATTTCTGCTGAGTTACATTCATACGACCTTCTCTCCCCATTCTTCTCAAACTGTAGTTACGAATCTTACATATTCTATATTTTATATTTTGAGACGAACGTTTGCAGACATTTTTAATTACACATTTTGTTTTGGGCACAAAGCATACGGGAAGCTGAAGTGCTAGTAAAATCTTTAAAACGTTGGTCGCTATGTGCTGGCCTTGAAATTCCACTCTATGAATGACTACGAGAAAGAAATTAATGCAGACTTCAGAACTTCCGAAAAGCGTAATTTGTTTTAAAAATTCAGACTAATAACAGCGAATGCTTCACAAACGGTTAAGGCAACCAAAACGCACTAAATCTTATCCCTTTTAACTTTGCTCCGCAGCATGCATTCTTCCGCGTTGCGTTTCTTCAACTTTCTTCTGGTTGGCTAAAGTACAACTTCGAATGGAGATAAAAAATCCGTGTGCAGTGCAAAGATAGGCAATAAAAACGAAAAAAGCACTTTGTCACAATAGATGCAGTACTTTCGTCATTCTGAGTGACAGGTTTAAATCGAAGGATCCTCTCATGTATTTCTTCATAAGAATTTACATGTATTCCAGATGAATTAACTCTGATACGTAATACATTTAAATCACATGGTTATAAAAAGGTTAATTTGAAGATTATCTTAGTATATATTAAAGTAAATAATCAGGCTGAATAAGGAACTATTTTCTATGACGTAACAAATTATTCCACGACAGCAGCCAATGAGAGATGACTAGTTCACATGACCGTTCAGAGATGCGGGGGCAAAGTTATGTGGAACACACCTTAGTTATAGTATAATTGTGCATTTAAAAGAGACCACAATTTTATGTAGCAAGGTTTCGTCTATCCCTAATAAAATAAAAAAATAAAAAGTCTGATCGGTTACCTACGCATAAACTTCTCCATACCCCATTCTTTAATAATAGGTACACAAATTATTCTTACGAAATTTTATTTTTCTATCCAATACATTTTAATTCAGATAAACCTACTTTACACATTTCGTTACCATACAAGGAGAACAGCGACAGTCAAATGTTTGAGAACTAGACGCTATATGCTGGCCTTAAAATTCAATACCGTTCCCATGCAATCGCCAGAAACAAATGAAAATCATGGGACTTAAACAATGACAAAGTATTGAACAAATCGAATAATTAATAATGGATATCTCTGAAATGTCTGATACCACAACAAATGTTATTTGAAATACATTGTGTGTTTTAAAGATATCTACATTTTTTTTGGTGTAGCACTTTCTCACTTTCCTAATAAAGAGGACTTCACAGGCTATTCCCAGAAAATTCAAGATATGCACTTTATTTGCCATGTAAGTACATATGCTAGTTTAATCAAAATTGTTGGAGCAATTTTTATAAAATCAAAAGTTTCAAAGGTGTTCCATGTCAAGGGTAGTTTGGATCGGGGTAGAGGTTAAGTTCTTAAAAATCTTCGTATCACATCTTTTTTTGGGTATTGATCTTATACACCAAGTTTGGTATTTATCCGACATTTCGTTTTTGCTGTTCACGGTAACACACATGAACCTTTTTCTAAAAATTGTTTTATTTGATTTCATGGGTCCTCAAAACATGTATTTCCGATGAAATCTCGGTATCGAGTTTTAGGTGAAATACAATACCTTCTCCACCTACTATGTGCGTGGTAGAGAAAGTAATAACGAAGCATTTTCAATATAAAGGGTAGTTTGGGAAGGATTTACTGAAAAGCTTCGTTTTGCATCCTGTGTACGTATTAAATACCAAGTATGGCATTTATCCGACTTTTAGTTTTTACTTTCTCTACTACGTATAGTAAGTTCGGGAAGTATTGTATTCCACCCAAAACTTCGATACCGAGATATATGTTTTGAGACCCCCTGAATCCAAAAACAGCATTTTTGGAAACATGTCTGTGTGTGTCTGTGTGTGTGTGTGTGCCTGTGTATGTGTGTGTCTGTGAACAGCATAACTCAGAAACGAACAGTCGGATAAACACCAAACTTGGTATTTAGGTTCAGTATCTTACAGAGATGCGACACGAAGGTTTTCAAGATAATCCCCCCACCCAAGATTACCCTTTACATGGAACATTTTACGAAAATTTTAATTTTCTCAAAAATGGCATTAATGAATTTGACTAAAATATCATATTTTTAAGATACTTTCATGACAAATAAAATGCATATCTTGAATTTTCTGGGAATGTCTCCAAAAGTATTCTTCATTGAGAACGACTTTTGCATAACTGGTAAACCATAAGAGATAGCCAAAATTTTACTACACAAAAAATGTAGATCGCGTTATATACATTTTTTGGTTGAGTGAACCATTTTCGAGATATTGCTTGTTATTCCCTTAAATTTTTCAATACTTATTTTCTCAAATGGGAATTCGTTGTTCATTTTTTTGTCTTGGATATGCAAAGAGTATTAATCTGTGGCAAAGAGAATGGTGCTGCATATAGCAACCAGCCATTAAGAGATATGTGTGTCTATGCTTAAAGGCTACTGTATTTCTATATTGCCCTTGCAATTGCAAAACAAGGTGAACATAGTACGCCTTAAGCGATAACCAAATATTTTTAGAACTGGTCGCTATGTGTAAAATGTAATTCTCTTTGCATGTCAAAATATCGTTTCTGCAATCGTTTATCTCGATTAATATAAAATAGATGGAGAATAAGAGTTTGTAAAAATAGTTTGTACAAGAGTAGAGAAAGTCTTGTGAGTGTAACACATCAGATTTTTTTAGTTATGTTGTTCACATACACACATTCACTTATTCGATTATCTTTTTGTAACTGTTTTTATTCAGGGAGCTTACTACTTATTTCCTGTGTAATCTGAATAACGAATTTTTGAATGGAGGCAGATGACGTAGATTTAGGGGTAAGAAGGTATAGGAAAATGGCAGAGAAATAAAGTAGTCAAACGAACTATTACCAATATTAGGGAAGTGATGAGTGTCACAAAGCTTTATGCTACACTGATTTATTTCTGAAAGATATACACATTTACCGAACGAGATGGCTCCACGGTAACGTGTGGGGCTCACATTCGGGAAGTCCTGGGTTCGATTCATGATGACCGCTCACTCCGACCAAGGGTTTTTCGTGATTTTCCTGGTTGGCATAGACGAATGCTGGAGTGCTGTATTCTACCACGGATTTCGTGTTTCCAGCATTTCCTCTCATTTCATTTCCCTTCCAAGTTTCAAGTTGACTCTGGGGCTGTGG
This sequence comes from Deroplatys truncata, assembly GCA_030765065.1. NCBI lineage: Eukaryota > Metazoa > Arthropoda > Insecta > Mantodea > Mantidae > Deroplatys > Deroplatys truncata. The sequence continues at coordinate 65,172,331 of CM060986.1, forward strand.
TTAGGTGTCGGTATCGAGCAGATGGCGCAGATGCTTGCGATTTGGAACTTCTTCTCGGCCATGCTATAGGAAGTCTACTGGGCCTCCACTGCCGGGTGGTGTTTTCCGGTCCCATTAGTGGGACTCTCCGAGCGAGCTCTCACCTTCCTGTGGCCAGGTGGCCAAGCCTGAAACTGTTAGGGAACTTTGCGTGTCTCTGTCAGCTTACACCGCCTTGCTCTGCAACCCACGCGTCTCCTGTAGTTCCCTCAACTCATCCGTTCCTCCCTGGGCTGTACGCACAAAGGATCCATAGAGGTGCTAAATGTCCGCTCCGTTAATGGGTCCTATCCTTTTCTCTCTCTAGAAAGCTTTTATACGTCTCTTGAACCTTCGCAGATATATAAAATTCATTGAGAATGAAGAGGACTTCAAAGAGGTCACTGCCATTATTTCAAGATTATATATGTGATTCATTATTCGATGGCTCAAATATATGTCAATTTAATCCAAATAGCAAGAGCCGCATCTGAGTAAAATATAAATAACGAAACCCTTTCTAGAAAAAATATTTTGCTTTAGTTACGTAAACTTCCAGAAAATCTTCCTGAAGTTTAAAAGGTTACTTATTTAAATGTTATAAAACATGGTAGCTATATAGCTACTCTCTTATTTAGCTATAACTTATTTCAGAAATAACTTTGCCTTTGCAACCGTAAACTATCATACACTCAGTTCCGCAAAATACTGATCTAGCTGTGGGAATACCTTACGGCACTAGCTTAATTAAACCACGCATTGTCCTTCAGCCGACTGTCTGGGTTGAGTGCTTTATAAAAGCCGAAATTCCATCCAGGTATTTTATGGTCGTCTAACAGAACCTATCTCGTGACTTAATTTTCTAATTGACTCCTGTTTTAGGAAATTACGCAAAGTATAGTTAGTTTTGCGTAAATAGAAAGATAACATGCCCGTTTTAACAAAAATATAGTAGTTCTTACTAGAGTAAAATTAACTGCACGCGTTTATAAAAAAAGTTACAAATAATTACTTAGTAAACTGGACCTTAAACTTGACACATCAAACCCGAAGGCATAGCTTTATCAATTGATAAAACTGAAATTAACGGACGAATTTTAAGTAAAAACTTAAGAGCTGTAAGCAATTGTGCCTGTGCCAGAATTTGGCTTATGTCATGGTGAGAGGTGTGTAGGTCACAGGGTTTGTAAATCGTCATTGACTGATTTATATAGATTAACACCTCATAGCCTGCGAGCGGAACATGGAAGGAGAACCTTCGCCTTCCTCTTTCTCATTTCTACACCCTTGAACTAAGTATAAAGAGAAGATATACTAATAGGAGTTTCATCTAAACACTTTCCTTGAAGAACCTTTGCTTCAGGAAGGTAACATTATTTTCCCTATCACCTACCTATAGTAGAACAGAAAGTATAATATTCCGCTCGAAACCTCGATATCAGGAATGCACGCTTTAGGATCAACTGAACTCAATATAAAGCAATTTTAGAAAAAGATCCATGAGTATGTGAACAGCATAATTTAAACAATCTTATGTGTTGCATTTAGATAACTTTCTCTACTCACTCTTCTGCAAACTGTTCTTACAAAGCCTTATTCTCCTGTGCAATTCCTTTTTAATCGCGATAAACTCCCATTACACATTTACAAATATTACAAGTTTTAAAAAGCAGAACGCTATGTGATGGCTTTGTATTCTATACTCTTTGCATGACCAGGAGAAAAATATTTTGTCTTACCTCTTACGGTTTACGAATGATACAAAATTCATTCAGAATGAAGAGTATTTACAGGCATTTCCCTGAAAACTCAAGATACTAATTTTATATCTCATGATAATATTTTATGCACATGGTATTTTAATCCACATGGTTAATCATTATTGAGAAAGTCATAAGCAACGATAAATTTTCCATGAAAAGGGTACTTTGTGATGGGTGGATTATTTTAAAAATCTTAGTGACCTATCCTTGAAAGTTTACAAACTTAAACACCAATTTTAGAATTTTCAACCGATTTGAGTTACACTGTTCACAGAGAGATAATACCCACGCGCGCGCACACACATAAACGCGTTGTTTTCTAAAAATACCTGTTTGTGTTAAGGATCCTCGAAACGAGTATTTCCGGCGAAACATTCCAATCAAATTTTTGGATCGAATGAAATACTTCCTCTGCTTGCCATAGGTAAGTAGTAGAGAAAATGGAAAGAAAAGTTTGATTTCTTGTTTGAGTCATGCATATTCATGTTCAACGTACCGGACGAAAATTGTCAATCAAATTCCCCAACACCAAACTATCCTTACACTTTGACAATTTTGTTTTTAATTTTATGTAAAAAGTCTCTAATGATTTAACTTAAAATATAGTATAGTTGGGTAGAAAAATACTTGTTACAGCAAAAATGTACACATGATTAAAAATATAATAGAATTTGTCTTCAAAATATTCCATGTTATATGCTCACAATTTCGAAATTACGTCATCTGTTGGACATGCTTGAAAGTTTGTTTCCTCTTTTCCTCTGTGGTACTAGCTATACTTCTGAATACCGTTACCGTATATTGTAGCGAAACCCGGATGTTAATCCTTGGTCCAGTAGCAGAGGGTACGTAGGCTCGGATGGAGGAGGATGCGCACTCTGTGTGCTGTCAAGAGGATGCTATGGAAGTTAAGGTTGAAAAAAGACACTCTGGGTTCTATAGAAGTCCACTCGTCGGCTAGAGCTGACGTTTATTGTTAGCGTACAATTCGTTTACTGTATGCAACACATGATAAGCCCCATTGCATCTGTGGGACCGCAGAACAGAATGCAATCCTTAGAATGGCTTCCTTTGAAAGGGAAGTAAAGCCGGTGGTCCCGTGTCGTAGATTTACAGGACGTAAAAGAACCTGAAGCTTGATAAAGCGGCCTCAGAAAAATTACCGGTCTTTGACGCCCAATATGCAATGGGACGCCAAGAATCATAGTAGTTAAACAGCTCCATAAATGAAACTCAATTTAATTTCTTGGAATAGCAAGAGCTTATAATAAGAACATGGTTAACTTACCTGGAGTCTTCTCGCGGTCTTGCTGCACTATTATAATAAACCATAGACGTGAAGTCTGGGGTGGCTCGTGATGCTGACCGGCGTGAACAAGCCCCTCATAATTGATGCACCGAGACAGCAGGTCCTTAAGCAATATACGACAGCAAAAATAGCGTTCCGGTGGCATCACCACTGAGGGTTCTCTAAGTTCAACACTTTATCAAAGTTGATGCAACTCTCCGTTCGTGTTCGTTGAAGAATCATTATATTATAACAAATTTCAAACCATTCCTGCGTAAAACTCTATCGTGATTAACATAAAGCGGATTAAAGAATATATATATATATATATATATATATTCATGTATGTGTGAACTTATCGGTGGTTAGAGTATCATGAGCGTGTTCAGGTCAGATTTTTCTAAAAATATTCGCTAAAATACAGTTTTTGTCAAAAACAAATAGCGTTTTCTACACTCAGGCCGATATTTGTCAACACTTACACTGAAGCATGCGGTAGATACACGTTGCTGACAGCTAAAGAGCTGCAGTATTTATTGCTTCCTCTACTCGGATCGGATAGAACTACATCATTGAACAGCAATAAGTGTTTTTTACCTCCAGATGTGAAAGCATCCATTTTAATGCACAAGACTATTTTGTTATAGTTTAAATAAATCGTAAATAATACACGAGTTTTTTAAGGTCCATATTTCAAAATACCAACACAGCCTTAGAAATTAGCACACTGCGCCTGCTTTCCAATTTCCTAAGGGATGTTAGGATATCGCAGTGTAAGTTATTATGAAGAGGTATGTGTGAGTTTAATTCAGTTGCTTAAAACTGGATTAAACCTGTTCGATTTTTTCTAGTTTTTGGACGCTCTTTTACTACTATGGTTCTTAGTGTACAATTCTATATTGGATCTGAAAGATCGGAAATTTTGCTCTTTATGAGCCTCGAGGTTCTTTTACGTGCCGTAAATCTACGACACGAGACCACCGGCGTTACCTCCCTTCAGATGGAAGCCATGCTGTGGATTTTTACGCTCAAAAAAGTCCACCACACTCTGGCGGGTGAACCCGCGACCTCGGGAGCTAGAGACTAGCAAGGTGCCTTGGACCACGGAGGACGATTTTACTTGTGAAGCACTAGTATTGTTCGAAAATCACTTAGATTATATTAGTGTTTTAGATGAGATAATATGTTGAAATGGAACTTGTGAAACACCAATCCTAGCAAATCCTGCAGTAGAACCTTGCCCTATTTCCCTTGGGTATAAGCATTTTCATAAAATTTGTGACACTATGAAAAGCAATCAACGCCTTTGAATACGCAAATCTGCAAGATTTACTCTTAAAGCCATTCTGTCCAGATATAGAGCAGAAAGAAAAGGAAAAATCCAGAGGGATTATCCTGAAGAAATAGCCAATGAAATTCATATATCCAAATCATCGACACATCACGTTTTAACGTAATTTCTTCAAAATATCGATGTATCTGTTTCCCCACAGTAATGTAAAACCACACTTCGACGTTTCGGTAAGTCTGTACTCTTTTCGACCCTTTACAGGAATAACATCGGTCTTACCAAGCTTTCAGTTCATATATTCTCACATTTGCCTAACTGTAAAAGCCAATTCGCAGTTAGCGTTTTATGCTGTTAAATGACTATACAGGGGCAATCCGATGCCGGGAGTTAAACACAAACGGATAATTAAAGATTTATCAATGCGATCAGATGCAGTCCTTAAAAACAAAGGTTTAATACTATGCTATTTGATCACAAAAAACAAAATATTGATTTCAGCTGAATGTATTTTCTATTCTAAACGGTTAAGTCCATTTCAAATACCAAGTTTCTCTGTTACGGCATGCTTTCCTTAGATGGTGGCGTTCACCATGGTTTATTGGAGTACTCTTCAGATTTCCCTTCCTCTGGTTGGTGATATTCATCATATTATTAACCCTTATCTGCCCTATGTAAAGCTCTGGAGAAGGTATCCTTACAAATTACTACTTACACAGGAATGCTGAAGCAACCGATGGCCATATCGCTAAGTCCTGTAGTGAGAATATCTCTCATAACAACTTCTATCAGTTATATATAACTAGTTTTTAGTTAAAGATGAAGAGAATATATCTCGGCGGTTTTAATAACTCGGTGTCTCATCAGGGATATTCCCTGTTTGCTATTCGTTTAAATACCATCATAAGATATACACTACGTGATCAAAAGTATCCGGACACCTGGCTGAAAAAGACGTACAAGTTCGTGGCGCCCTCCATCGGTAATGCTGGAAGTCAATATGGCAATGGCCCACTCTTAGCCTTGATGACAGCGTTCGCTCTTGGAGAATGGCAGCCCATTCTTCACGGAGTGCGGAACTGAGGAGAGATATCGATGTAGGTCGGTGAGGCCTGGCACGAAGTCGGCGTTTCACAACATCCCAAAGGTGTTCTATAGGATTCAAGTCAGGACATTGTGCAGTCCAGTCCATTACAGGGATGTTATTATCGTGTAACCACTCCGCCACAGCCCTTGCAGTATGAACAGGTGCTCGATTGTGTTGAAAGATGCAATCGCCATCCCCAAATTGCTCTTCAACGGTGGGAAGCAAGAAGGTGCTTAAAATATCAATGTAGGTATGCACTGTGATCGTACCACGCAAAACAACAAGAGGTGCAAGCCCCCTCCAGGAAAAACACGACCACACCAAAACACCACCACCTCCGAATTTCACTGTTGGCACTACACACGCTGGCAGATGACGTTCACCGGTCATCCGTATACCCACACGCTGCCATCGGATCGCCACATTGTGTACCGTGATTCGTCACTCCACACAACGTTTTGCCACTATTTAAATCGTGTAATGTTGACGCTCCTTACACCAAGCGAGGCGTCGTTTGGCATTTTCCTGCGTGATGTGTGACTTATGAGCAGCCGCTCGACCATGGAATCCAAGGTTTCTCACCTCACGCCTAAATGTCATAGTACCTGGAGTTGATCCTGATGGAGTTTGGAATTCCTGTGTGATGGCCTGGATAGATGTCTGCCTATTACTCTTTACGACCCTCTTCAAATGTCGGTGGTCTCTGTCAGTCAACAGACGAGGTCGGCCTATACGCTTTTGTGCTGTGCATGTACCTTCACGTTTCCACTCCACTATCACATCAGAAACAGTGGGCCTAGGGAAATTTTGTGTGAAAATCTCGAGTACAGACTTCTGACACAAGTGACACCCAATTACCTGACCATGTTCGTAGTCCGTGAGTTCCACGGAGCGTCCCATTCTGCTGTTTCACGATGTCTAATGACTACTGAGGTCGCGGATAATGAGTACCAGGAAGCAGGTGGCAGCACAATTCACCTAAGATAAAAAACGTGTTTGTGGGGGTGTCCGGATACTTCTGATCACATAGTGTACCTCAGTTAACTGTTCGTTCTATTATACCTCAGTTTGGATACCTAGATAGCTGAAAATATTTTCTGGTAGCTAAATAGATGGGACAGAGCTAGAGTAGTTACTAGAATGAATATTTAGGGTGCTTCAATAGAGCAGTGGACTCATCGCTGTATTGACTAGTCGCAAAATTAATGGGGTATGAAGAAGCGTGTAGCAGTTTATCCAAAAGTCGCTCAAGCCTTCTCCCTCCACATGCTTCCAGATGCGTCAGGTTGCTTTTAAATTAGCGGATCATGGCTTTAGAATATATTAATAAAACCCTGAGAGTTTCAGGGTTTCATGATGAATGTATAATTAAGCAGTATACTGTTCGCAGTTGATCATGAAATCATAGCTGCAGAAATCTCTCCATGTTTTAAATATATTAGTATCTGAAAATGATTTACAAATATCACCAGAATATATAAAAATATTGACATTTCATTGAAAGGAGACAGTACGATTAAAGATTATATTCATGAAAGATAAACAAAAGAATTTAGGAATGTGTCGCGGTATCGTTCGTGTTATCTTATTTGCTGAGTGCCTGTTATTGTTTTACTATTTTTGAATTTTGGGTTCTTTGTCCTCCGGCTAGCTATTATTACTCAGTCGAGCAAATCTCTTGAACAGGATGTGTAAACGGAAAGGAGTTGTTACTAAAAGATAACACTGATAAAAGAATTTGTTTTTACACTTTTATTGCCGTCACACGTTATTAATTTCACATATTTACTCTTGATACACGCCTGACTGAAACTGTTATATTTTCGAATGTAACTATAATCACTTATTTGCCTCGCATTATTAATTCGCGTATTTCACATTTTTGTAACTAACTTTATGACGCGAGAGATTCTGTAGAATTGCGTAACGTGTACTTCACGAATGATTCTGTTAAACTGCGCGACGTTTAACCCGTGAATGATTCTGTTGAACTGTGCGATACTTGTCTCTGGCTTTAGAATTTATGCTCCCTCAACCCGATATGCCTAAAGTTTATAACAGAGCTACTATTGGTTAATAAAGCGCGCCAACATTAGTGTCTATTTTTATATTCAATCAAAATTACAAACACATATGCTCTAGGGAAGATATTCCTTCCATTTCTAAAGAAAAGCATGCTACTCTGACGTCATTTATTTGTCTCTTCTAATTGATAAAACAACTCACTCCCTCGTTTCATTGCTACCCGCTCCTATTGTCATTTTCAGTGAGGCCGTGTAAACTTATTTCCTAACAATGCTTATAATTAACAAACATCTCAAGTCATTGTCATACAATAATTTTAATTTACAGTACAATCACTCTGGCATTTACAGTGTTGTGATATAAAATACTGCCTCAAATGTTAAAATTATATACGTGGCAACATCTGCGTCTTGATATAAACTAGGAATTAAATTACTAGGTTCCAGCAATAAAAAGAGGTTTACTGAAATACAAGGATATCTAAAATAAAAAATAGACTAGTAAGAAAAACTTTCAAAGATAAGCTGAATATATATTAATGTACTTCGTTATAGAAATCAAGGAAGACTAGTTGGAAGGGTGGAAACCATAAGAAGCCCCAGTCCCAATCCTTGATGATGATTATGATAATGATATGATGGTGATAATTAAAGGTTTACATTTCTGCATTGCTTCTTTGCATAATTATAATAATAATTATAATATAAATAAATTAGGTACTAAACCGGAAGAAAACAATTGAGTGAATTTGTACCTTAGCTTGATTAAGAAGTACACATTCTTTAAGCACATTACATTAATTGCACTAGTGCTTAAGCACCTGTCAGTATCAGTGTCTGGAGATGAGTTCACCAGGGTTGCAGAGCTCCTTGATTGTTCAACTGTGTAACCGATAAGCTTGAGAAATCCGTTTACGTAGCAAACGTTTGTGGATCCGTACGTAACACGCAGAAGTGCAATTAGCGTATGAACAGAACAAACTGAATACTGCTACATGTAGAAAATGGAGAGATTCGTGCGAAACAGCCATATAATGGATCAACTTCTCTTTCTTTTTCAGAACTTTGAAAATCCTGCTAAGGCTATACCACGTGAGAAGAGCACCATTCCGCTAAATCTAGTTAAACACACACACACACCCACACACACGCACACACACACCCACACACACGCACACACACAAACACACATACATATATTAGTACCGCCATAAAAGCATTTGCTCATAAACGTACATGTTAGAAGTGGAAAATACTTATTCTTAAGCAAGGTTCGACCGTTCCAGTTAACCAAATATCACGTACCAATCAGCAGTTCAGAATAACAGTCAAGCATATCCACGAGACCATAACAATGACATTCTTGGTGTGCAGTTATTTGGTTCGGTTTTTTTTAGTATCAGGTCGTGATTCTTCGTCTATTAGATTTTCTGCCAAACGGCAAGACATTTAGCACGCTAGCGCGATTTCTCAACATACTGTAAACAACAATGCACATTCAGCATTACATGTAAATATTCATTGTAGTAACTGCTTTCATTAACTCATTTAAAGGAATTAACATCGATCCTGAACGGGAGGTCTGCGGTTCACGCCACACGATCCTTATTAGCAGGAGGGGTGTAGCACTTCACGTATACATGTGAAACCTCACCTTGATGATGAATTCCAGGTTGAAATTCTCAGAAGTTCTCTGCCTCGGCTCTCAGTCGGGAGATGTGAATAAATTTCTAGGATTAGCTATCTATAACTCAGGATATTGTGGCTGAAGGAAATTAATATGCTGAATTCCTTTAACTCTTTATTCTCACACAACCAATAATTATTATCAAAGCGACTAGCAACTGTCCCCTTAAAATAATAATGAAGTAATCTATAAGCTGTATTATATATCTTCCCGCTACTTCGAATGTTGCAGTGGACCTATGTCACATGCTATTACTCCCACATACCACACTAGCGTTACATTATTTGTCACCAAATAGCTCCCATGACAGAATATGAAAGGGTGTTGAAAACTGAAGCGAACATTCCTTTTATACCTTGCTATTATGACAAACTTTCGGGCCTTTTTACCTAGTTTTTATTTCGATTTGTTATTTACTTCGCGTGCTATACGAAAGAACTCGTTCACTTTTAGAAATCAAGTTCTGTCTGTTTCCTTTGGTAAAATGCACTATCTCTGTCTCACAACTACTATTTCTTTCTAACTGCTGACTTCTTATTCAATTCTCTTGACTTCCAGGAATTGTCTTCCCGGACCTCTCTCTCTAGCTCGACGCAATACTACCTAATCCTGTATTCGTTAACGTGTGTATGTTAGAGAACTTTTAACCCTGCTACTAGCTAAATTCCTAGCTAATTACAATGCTTCTTACATCTGTCTACATTTTATGGTACAAGTTATCCTACAGTGTTATATTAGATTAACAATTATTCCTAACTAGATTATAGATTTATGATTTCCTTGGTTATATTCTATGCCCTTTCGGGTGTATGTTGCCGTATACCTCTCTGACAGATGTTTACCAAGGTTTCCTCAGTCCTTATCACCGACAAATGTCGGAAGGTATTCTTAAACTTAGGTCTGAAATGCTTTCTTCATAAGTTTCCTTTTTTAATTACCATTTGGTTGAATATATTATCAGCGACTACTGTAGTAGTGTCCTAAGTAGTAAGAATGGGTGTTAATCACTATTCACAAAAGTAATTGTGTCCGTTTCCATAACACTTATGATTATATTGTGTCGCAGCGACTATGATCCAGGCTTCAGGAGGTCCGCACCGGGCAGTCGGAGAGATAGGCAGTGCTCTAGCCCCGGATAAACACCGAAACCGATATTGTCAGATTACCAGAATCTTCTGCAAGTTCCCCCTCCTATCCACCTCTAGAACGTTCTGGCACTCTAACTAGCAGCTACTTAAGCGAGCGCTCTCACGAGTAACTCTCTGGGTAGGAAAGATTGGAGTATGACTAGGAGCGCAGGGTGGCTTAATACCTCGCCCTAAAAAATCTTTTGTGCCTATGCCCCTGACGGGATTCTCCAGGAGGGAGGGGAGAGGTGAGAGGAGACAGAGGGCGGCCAGACCAGGAGGAACGACAGGGTCTATAACTTTAACTGATGGCAGTTGATGTAACCAGCACCCCCCGCAGGCTTACAAATCCCACTGGGGGGCCCAGGACTCGCAGGCCGCCTCCAATCCGGGGGACGAAGGGTTGCATAGAGCATCCCTTTCCCCTGCTATGCAAGCGTCCCGCCGACACTTTCAACCTTGAGACAGACCAGACAGATGAAAAGGAATTGAAATGAGAATGGAAGTAAGAAAAAAAGGACAAGAAATTCGGGGGATGCAATGAACGTGCCCAGCATTCGCCTAGCGAAGGGGAACAACCCTAAAACTCCCATGAGTCAGGAAGATCCGCTACGTTTCTGGTGGGACATAGAGTGCGTTATCCCAGTGAAGTGTCGTCAGTTACGACGTACCAATGAGTGGTATTACTACGAGGGGTTAAGAGATCTTGTTTTCGACTCTCCAGCTGGCGAATCAACCGAAGAACAGATTGTGTCGTGCGTATTTCATTACGCCACTACGTCATGAAAAAAGTGAAATTACAGGCGTAATTTAACTACTTTACATCAGTGAAATGACAGTTTGAAGTCGCGGTGATAACTGAGCTAGATCAAAACAGTGACAGTTAGAAATGAGTGAGGTGACAGTTCAAGCGGACAAAGTAACAGTTTGTTCCATTCAATGTGTGTCACAAGAACTGAATACCGTAATTAAATCTGATTGGCCGGGAGATTAATAAGCATTTCCTCTATTAGAACTCGGAAGCTGGGACAGTGATACCATACTTGTAACTGTTGTAATGTAATGCAAAGCATTCTCTGTGACTATAGGTTGCAATTGAACGCGGTTATCAAAACAATCTAATGCTCACGTTGGTACAAGCTTGCAGAACTGTTATTTTGCAACTGCGTGACTGGGCCAGTGATCCTGGGATCCGTTACGTTAATTTTTTCTGTATTCAATATGTCTACATAATTTTACAGAATTTGCTAAGTTTTACATTTTAATAAGGAATAAAACCTAATAGACACTAAAAAGTTGATGCGTTACATTTATACAACTTTCTCTACCCATTACAACCTAAATAATAGCATAATGTTTATATAGAAAGAGAATGTCCTACATATACTGATCATGCATTTTTGAGTTGAAATAATTCAAAACTGAATAACATGGATTTGGCTGCATACATGATACAGAAAACAAAACATAGCTTTCATACCTCGAGAGTCACTATCACCATCTCTACCACGTACCGAGTAAGTAGAGTAGGTATTGCATTCCACTCAAAAATTTTATATCGAGATTTCACCAAAAGCGTATATTTTGAGGTCCCCTGAGTCCAAGAAAATCATTTTTAAAAAATGTCCGCGTATACGGATGTGTGTATATGTGAACAGCATAATTCAAAAACGAAAGGTAAGAAATACACCAAACTTGGTATTTAAGTTAAGTACTTTCAAAAGATGCAACACAAAGATCCTCAAGAAAATCCTCCTACACCAAACTACACTTTACATGTAAGATTTTTCGAAATTTTTGATTTTTCAAATAATGGCTCTAACGATTTTCATTAAAATACCACGTATTAAATATATTTACATAGCAAATGGAATTCATATCTTGAATTGTCTGTAAATAGCCTGTAAAGTTCTTTCCATTCAGAAGGAATTTTGTCTAATCTTCTGTAACTGGTAAACGTTAAGCGGCAAACGAAAACGTACTACACCAAAGTATAGATGTCTTTAAAACAATTTATTTCAAATAACATTTTTGTGACATAACCATTTCGAAGATATCCGTTATTAATGGTACGAATTGTTCAAAGCTTTTGTAATTTATTTAAAATCCTGTCCAATTTTGGTCGTTTACCCCGATTGCGCGGAAAGAGTATGGACCTTTGAGGCCAGCATATGGCATCAAGTTCTTAAACACTTAACTGTCACTGTTCCCATAACGAAATATTGTCGAAACCTCTTTTATAGTCACTCCAGTACAGGGGGTAGAGCGCAGTACCGGCATCTAAAACATCACATTATCACCTTTTGCTTAACACGAGGTTCGACGGGGGCAAGCTACCAGAATATTTAATAACACCTGAAAACCACTGAAATATTATTAAATCAACATAAATTAGGAAGGAAGGGATCATAATTACATAATTAATTCACATATTATAAAGTTAGATATCATATATATTATACCAAATGAAAGTGTTACAGATTGCCTTTTTGTTTGACGAAGCGCCATGCCAGAAACACGTCTTGCTGTGCCACAAGCAAAGCTCAAAGAGAAAGCAAGCTACGCGTTACCTCAAAACAAAACTAGTTAACCCCTCCCCCTACTACGTTACTTCCTCTTTACGCTGCCAACCTATGAGTTGACCATACAAGATTGCCACACCACATATTCTTACAGTGTTACCACACCATATGCCACATCTCCCCCTAACTACCCAGGTCGACGTCCTCGTCGAAGCAAAAAGACATAAAAAATACATTTAACCAAATAAATGACTTACTTCACATGAGGATAATTACACAAGGAAAATTGTTGTTACAAAAGTTAGCATCTAGATGTTTGAAATGGTATAATGGAGCAGAAATGTCTATCAAAAGGAGTTGAGTGTCTTATTTCCTGTTAACATTTTTGTCATATACATAAGGTAATGAGGTAGTCTTGAGTGCCACCAACTATATTTGTTCAAACGTGTATATTACAAGTTTCCGAGTGAGCCCCGTACACGCATATTGTACCTTGCTGCCACTGTTAAACTGCATCTTCACTGCACTATGTTTGAGGTATTTGTTTATGAATAAACCTCCAACATCACCCACAATAAAGAAAATCAGCTGTAGAGTCCTTTCTCACTGGCGACGTAATTCAATGATGATGATTAGGAGGCAATCGCTGTCTTGGGTTGCACAATTAAAGTGGTTCCTTTTGGCACATAAGGTGCAGGTAACAAACAACAGGTATCAGCTCCCCTTGGCGTACATCCAACATCTGGGGCGTCCCATCACAACGGGGTCACTCCACAGTGGGCACTCGTACTCCCCAAACTGCAAAATATCAGTACAACATGAATTGCAAACAGGTATAACTTATGCTCCCAAAACAACATCATGCATAAAAGAAAATAGTGTGTCATTTAAAATGGTATGAACAAAGAATGCCACAAATTTGGCAAACGTTTACAAACATGTACTCTTAGCAATGGGAAAAAAATTATTACATACTAACATAAAAAATAAATTTTACAGAAGGTTACAGGTCAGAGTTATACAGTAAATACTTAAGAATCATAGTAAAGCTACATGAAAATGTCAAAGTACATAATGTATCAATTATATCCATCATCTACACATAGTGAAAATAAAATACAAATATAACAAATACAACATAGCAAACCATTTGGGATCCCAAAATTGAATATAACCGCTGATACAAAGTAACTGACAAAAGAAATAAGTGCACTTATCATTCATACATAACAATGAAACAAAATCAGCCATAATAACTATATCTCAGATAATACAAAACACTCAATATAATGACTACCAAACCTACTACAAACATTACTACATGCTTAAAATAAGCACCTTATTACATGCACTAAACTAGAAATAGTCATGCTTCAATCTCAATAACACAAATTCTCATTCTCATTACTATCATTACCCTCCTATCCTCCTCATTAGCATCATCATTCTTATGATTATCATCCTTCTTATCATCATATACAGTAATTACTGAGGAAAATAAATGTATTCACTGACATGTCTCATCCAGCTTGCTGCAAAATAGTGCAAAAATCAAAAGTACCTGACATAGGCATACACTAATAAAGTCACATAGCATTTTAGCAATGACACAAAATAACATAGCATTACACTGTTGCATTCACATCTACAGGATCAAGATGAAGCTGGAAAACGTGTTGCATAAACTAAAAAAATTATTCCTATTATATTACACCTGTTTTATAAACACATCACAGACACCATACTTGGTACGTTTCAGCAACGCCAATATGCAAAACATCTTTCAAATGGTCACGCATTTCTAGGGACGTGCTAGCCCTTCTGAAAACTCACAAGCATTCAAACTTCAAGGGTACATTGTAGCTATCCCATCAAGCTTGCAATAAGTCATCACATCCTTGACACTACCACCATCGGGTTACTCTTCGGCACTCCCACCGAGGCAAATCTTCCACATACTTCTCACATACGCACACAAATACACAAAATGTATGCAACAACTTCTGCAAGGAAAAATCACAGCATCATAATGAAACAAAAAATCAAGCCACTAGAATACAAGAGAATAAAGCACATCATTAACAAAGTAACACCTTCACATATTATTCCTGGAAGTCAAACAAAATTAAACAAGCAGTACACATCCAAACAAATACACTGCAGCATAAGATAACAAACCAAATAATAATCTCCATTACCCAAAACAGAATCCAAAATTTTCATTACACACAATGTTGACAAACCGTCAATTTAGCAAAAACATATAATACACTTCATTCCTGAAAATCAAAGCCTAATTAAGCATTGGTCATTAAAACAAAATTTTAGCAGAACTGTAAGCAGATGGGACACCCATATAGTAAAGCATAGCTGACTTCATTGTTAAACTTTTCACTTGTTCAAAATATATATACCACACTTTGGTACACACAATATGCGCATACTTACAGCTTGTTTTTCTTTGTTTCTTCTTTTCTTTTTACCACAAAATTCGAATAAAACTTCCCAGTTTTTTGTAATGCACATGTAGCTACACCATCGACATCCAATGGAGATGGATAAGTCCTACTGGTTCATTTTGGATGCCCGTTGAAGCTATATAAGTCTTTCAGATACTGACACAGCTGGTGGTTGGTTGAAACTAATTAAACCTTCACTCGGATTAGTAATTTGAAATACATTTAGGTACTGCGTAGCTAGGCAAAGCCAATCATGGCGAGGATAAACCAATGTCATCAGTAGTATTCTAGCTAAGCGCCCACGGCAAAATGTTTATAGGGGACTGAAACATCATACTATATTCTCACAGACTTACTCCCAAGCCACTTGGATACAACACCAAGATTTTAAAGCAGACAATACACATGGGCGAAAGTAAAATTAGCAGAATGATGTGTTTAGTAAGGAAACGCAAACTGAAGATAAAAAAATAATAAGTCACACCTATTGTGACTGTCGCTCAAATTAACGTATTAGAAGTAGAAAACGCCGTACAGATCGTACTTGTACGTACCTTAGTAGGATGCAAGAATATGAACTCTTAATATATCCACTTCACTTTCTATATAAACACCCGAAAATTAATGCATAGAACACGTAAACTGTAAGAAATGTACTTCACAATCTACAATTTCTTCTAATTTACGAAAACAAGCAGAATTACGCAACAGAAAGCAACACACGTGCTTATATAGCACTTGCAACAAGAAAAATACGCCAAAATATTGCAATACTTAAAAGCCTACAATAACTGCAAAAGACAATAAAAGCTCTGAGAAATATTAGTATTTAGCACTGAAAATAGAAATTTCAAAAACACAAGGTAACACGTGGCAATTACTTTAGCGAATTTCGAGACGTAACTCAAATTCCCACAGATCATAAAAGTACTTCAAAACACGAGAAATCTATAAGGAATATTTTAGACAGTTTCTCATACAAAAGATTTAAACCATGGTAAGGGGAAAATTTTTTAATAAGAAGTCAAAGTTAACAACGCTCCACCAACACAAAACATTGTAAAAAAAATTCAAAGTGTACTCACAGGAATGCTAGAAACACAGGACTTTTAAGCAAATATTTATATTTGAATTTAAACCAAATAAGACAATTTTCAACAAGAAACCCTTACCAACAGGCTGAAAGTAGAAATTTAGAGATTACATTGGAACACGTGGAGGACCAAACTACGTGAACAGCTACATTTTCAAGGCGGAGAAAAAAATGCTACACCCCAAAATATTAAATTATACTCTCGCTCCACCAATTTGTTGAAACTTCTTTTATAATCACTCCATTACGGGGGTTAGAGCACAGTACCGGGATCTAAAACATCACATTATCATATGTTCCTAACGCAAGGTATGAAGGCGGCAAGCTACCAGAGTATTTAATAAGACCTGAAAACAACTGAAATATTATTAAATAAACATAAATTAGGAAGGAAGGGATCACATACATAATTAATTCACATATTATAAATTTAGATGTCAAACATATTATACCAAATGAAAGTGTTACAGATTACATTTTTGTTTGACGAAGCGCCATACCAGAAACACATCTTGCTGTGCCACAAGCAAGGCTCAAAGAGAAAGCAAGCTACGCGTTACCTCAAGACAAAATCAGTTAATCCTCCCCCTACTACGTCACTACCTGTTTACACTGCCAACCTATGACTTGACCATACAGGATTGCCACACCACATATTCTTACAGTGTTAGCACACCATACGCCACAATATATAATATTGGTATTTCTGAACAGGTTAATCTGGATTAATGAAGTACATAGAAAAATAAGCTTTAGTAAGAATAGTATCCCCACTAATTAACAATAAAGGGTATAAAATGTCATGTGAATATTACACATCAGTCTTTTTAGAAAAATGTCAATGTGTGTGATTGCGTGTGTATGTGTGTGTCTGTCTGTCTGTCTATGAACGGCATAATTCAAAAACAAAAGTTGGATAAACACCAAATAGATGTTTTTGTATTTAAATTTAGTACCTACGAAAATGGGACACGAAAATTTTCACAAAAATCCCCCTGCACTTTACATGGAAGATTTCTCAAGCTTTTAGATTTTCTGGAAAATGGCGCTCACGATTTGATTAAATACCATATATTAAAGATAATTGCATGACAAATGAAATGTACATTTTGATTTTTTTTGGAATGGCTTGTGAAGTCATCCTCATTTGGAAATTTGGGAGGAATTGTATAATCCTACATAGCTGGTAAACGTTAAACCGTAGATGAGAACGTACTACATAAAAATGTTTCTCTTTAAAACACACGGTTTGTTTCAAATAATTTTATTTCCGAAATATCCGTTATTAATGATTCAAATTGTTCAATGCTTGGCCATTCTTTTAAAGGTCTGTGGGTTTGCAGTTCTTTCTCGCGATTGCATGGAAACAGTATGGAATTTTAAGACCAACGTATACCGTCCAATTCTTAAAACATTGACTACCAATGTTCCGTTTGCATCTATAACGAAATGTGTAATATAGCTATTTCTGAGTTGGTTCAACAGGATTAATGAAGTAGATGGAAAATTATGCTATAGTAAGAATACCTTTATATCCACTAGTAAACAACAGAGGATAGAGAATGTCATTCTAATGTAACATATCAGTCTTTTGATACATGTGTGTGTGTGTGTGTCTGTGAATAGCATAACTCAAAAAAGTCGGATAAACACCACATTGGTGTTTTGTCATTTAAATTCAGTACCATCCAAAGATGGGATACGAAGATTTGCACAAAAATCCCCCACCACAAACTACACTTTACATGGAATATTTTTCAAATGATACATTTTCTAAAAATGGCTCTAAAGATTTTTATTAAAATCCCATATAATAAACAAAATTACATGACAAATAAAATGCATATCTTAAACCTCTTAGGCATAGTCTCTGAAGTCATCTTCATTCAGAAGGCATTTTCTCTAATCTTCTGTAACTGGTAAACGTATAGCAACAGACGTTGACGTACTACACAAAAAATGTGTAACTCTTTAAAACACACAATTTATTTCAAATAACGTTTTTTGCCATTTCTGGGATATCCGTTATAAATTGTTCAAGACTTTTGTCATTTATTTAAAAACTCGTCGATTTAGGTTGTTTATCGCGATTGCATGAAAAGACTATGGTATAGCGCATAGCGTCTAGTTCTAAAATCTTTGACTACCGCTATTCCCTTTGTATATATTGAGCCATGGATGGCTCCCCCGTTGCGGCGGTTTTGGTCTCTTCATGCTGAGCGGTGATCAAGTCTGGGCAATCGATTATACCAGACCTTTTTTCGCCTGGCTAAGGGACGATGCAACCTAGCACGTCTTGTCTGCCTTACTACTACTACTTGGAAGGAACTCCGCTGTACATGCAGCAGATGGCGGCTGGCTGCATGCAGGACGGCGACACATCACTTAATCCTTCTCTGCAGGTCCAGTCGGCTGGATTGAGCTCGAAGAGTGAAGATTAGTCGACATTTTACGATAGTCGAGAAATAACCTTTAGCTCACCTTGGGAACCAGCCACACCTGCAGTCTTTCAGTTTATTCCAAATTCTTTAATGCCTTCGTTTTTAAAAACATTCTAAGTTCTACTAATTCAGTACGTGTGGCGTTCCCTTAATTCGTGGAGTAGAGCAAGTTGTGCACCTTAAAGAAATATGTAAATTTAAATATACGTAATTGTTTTAGCAAGAAGATCAAAGACTCTGAAATGTATGTCCAATTTAATTTGAGTTGTAAACCTTTTCTAATTTGTTAATTTTTTATGGAATATATTTGAATCATACAGTTGGAAGAACCAAACGTTTTATTTGTTGAAGGTGTTGTTTCTAAACCTTGTTTCATTGTTCCTCGCACATTCACACGAGTAGCCACTGTTATTTTGTTATTTTTTAAAGAGTGTTCATACTTCTATATATTAAAAAAAATCAAATTGTCCCAGCACGCAATGCTAGTTCATAACATAGTCTTCCTAAAATCCTATTACATTTACAACTAATTCGAACCCACATTTAGGATACTATAACGAAAGGTATTACTTCTGCGTTACTAAAAGTACGTAGGGCTGGACGTCTGAGCTCCTCGCAATGGGAACCTTTCGGATTGAGTTGGTCTCGACGGGATAATGATTCCTGATAATTATGGGAGATAGGATACGATGGTAACGCTCAGATGGGATTTTGAGACACCTCAAGGTCCTCCGGTACCGCCTTGGATAGGCGGTAGTTGGTGTGTTAGTTCACTGTCGGATCTACCGGGGCTTTCCGGTAGTCTTCCCCATTAGGGTTGCAGCGCGTAGGTGGCGTATTCACTTCCGTCCATGCACGGGGGGTTTAAGGTTTAAAGGTATTGGCCTAATGGAAAACCCCACTGAAGGCAGTGTCACTCGGATGATGCCTTCCCCTGGACCAATAAGGGGGGCTTTGAGAAGAGAAAGCGAGAGAGGAGGAGAAAGGCGTATGAGGGTAAGTAAAAGAAATTAAATAAAAATTAATATGAAGTTTATATTTGAATTAACAATATTTAAGCCCCGCTCCCGAACTATTCTTTACCTGGAAAGATTTCGTTATAAAAACTGTTCAAGTTATTTATAACAAAGCACCACGTGTTTAACATAATTGCATGAATAATGAAATAGATGCACATGCGAAATTTGTCTATGAATAATCTCTGAAGTGCTCTTCGTTTTAAAGGATTTTTGTGCCTTTTTCCGTGCATGAAGAGAATATGCCATATTAAGGCTCTTTTATAGCTTTATTATATTAGATTGTCAGTTCGATTTATTAGAGTTAGGCAGCATTTATGGTTTCTTGATAGTTATCGCAAATTCTCAATCCAGTCGACACTTAACCAACGGAAGAGTAGTTTTATGCCTTAAATGCTGTTTTCGGAGTTGAGATAGACATAGGGACATGATAATTGCTTTGCATTTTAGGTGCTTCTAATAAAAATCTACCGTTGACATTTAGCTGATGAAAGTAACAAAAGGGAAGAACCGGTGATTTATTTATAAACGTGAATGAACACCGTTCTTCTTATTTGGAATATTTCAAGCTTTGATATGTTCATTAAAAAAGCATTGTCATACAAGTTTAACGTATTTGGGACATATAAGAGGCTTGGTAACAGGTCCGGACTGTACGGAGTGTGGCCAAAGAGCTCCCAACGAAACTCTTGAATCTTCTCTTTGGTTTTGGCAGCGCTGTGCAATCGTGCGTTATCATGTAGGAGGATGCTGTCCGACGACAGTTTCCCGCGACGTCAATTTTTGATCGCATGTCTGAGTTTGGTAAGCGTTGCACAGCACATATCATCAGCTGTAATTGTTGACCCACGGTCCATAAAACCAATCAAAAGGACGGTAGTCATAATTTTGGGATTCGTATACGGCGATTGCTTACACTCTTTTTGGTTTGGGTGAAACGGAACGGCGCCACTGCATTGACTGTTGTTTCGATTCTGCGTTGGTGTACGCAATACATGTCTCGATGCCCGTAACAATGTGGGAAAACAAACCATATCCATCTTGTCTATAGCGCTCCAGAAGCTGTCGTGCACTACGTATTCGTTTCTCTTTGTGTTGACCAGTGAGCAGTTTCACCTCGCACAAAGTTTCAGATATCCAAGTGCCAACCCTGTAAAGGGAGGTTCGAGCAACATTTGGAAATTCATCAGCCACACACTAATCGTCAAACGCCGATCACTTCGAAGTTTTTGATTCACTTGCTCAACGATGTCGTCGGTCCGAATATTGGGCCTAATACTCCGCTGTTCATCAGGCACATTTGTGCGGCCATTTTGAAATTCTTGACATCAGTATCGGACCTGTTTGTCACTCATTATTTCCGGTCCATACAAGAAGCATAGCTCAATGGATGTGCGTAGCTGACGATCCCTTTGCCAACAAAAATCTAATCACACCGCGCAATTCACAACTGGCGGGATCTACGATTGTCGCGGTAATTGCGGTCTGCTCTTACTGACTAGCAAAGCCTAATGTGCCACACCAATGCTGCGGTGGCTTCCTCAGGAGCTGGTAAACAGCGCTGCAGCGGTGAAACGTCATTCAGGCCTCCATCCGTTAAATATCGTTCACCGGACCTTGGTTTTGGAATACACCTCGTATGTATGTATGTATGTATGTATGTATGTATGTATGTATGTATGTATGTATGTATGTATATATGTATGTATGTAGTAGTGGTGGTATTTATTAAGTATTTAGTATTACATTAATTGCATAACACAGTTACATGGGTCATAAGACCGTACATGCTCTCTAGAAAAATACCTGGTCTGTATACGTGACTTGCAGTATCAACCAGAAAACAACTATTTTTTTTTATAATCACCGCACTACATACATACATATAAAATTGAAAAAAAACACTCTGAATCACACACTCAAACACACACACACACACACACAGTCGCGCACAAGTACTCAAGCACCACATATGTTTAAAGAAAAATTACATAAACACCTTATCTCGTAGTACACGTACTTCCATTAAGTATGTGCCCAAGCTTGCCAGTTTTGGCTGTTTAGAATCAAGTCCCAGCATGCTGTCCTCCGTCTGTTGGAAGCCAAAAATACTTCCGGTAATAGTTATTTCCTAATACCCTCCGTCGTGTATGTATGTATGTATGTATGTATGTATGTATTAATATAGAATCTCATTATTATACTTTATTATATCGTTACAGGCTTGAACATCGGTGCACATACTTTGAATGACATTTAGTGGTAGAAATCTGAATCACGTTTGTGTGAAACAGTTATTACGATCTCTCCATTATCTTGCACAATTTCGTGATAAGAAAGCATATTTTATATCATCGAATCACTTTCACACTTTCAATTTCACTTTAATACTTTTGCAGATTGTCCTTGTACTTGTTTGTATATATTTGTTGTTCAGAAGTAATTGTTTTAAGATTGACATTAATCCTTTGGAATGAGTTTTAAGTACATTTTGATTATTTTAAGGATAGTTGAAGAAACAGAAATGTCCTAACAAGGAATGCAGGTAAAGAAATGAAACAAATATAAAAATTCAAGAATGTAATTCTTTAAGATTCTTTCTCACATCATTCTTTTTTTTCCTTTGCTAATCTTGTACACAGGGAGAAAGATTTGTTAATATATCATCTGTCCTCCACCGAGGTTTCCCACATTGATCCAGATTACATAGAAATTACTGAATTTTAATACCGTTTACAATTCATTTGAAGATAAAATATTCTAGTTATTAACAATCACTTTTGAAAACAATTATATCCCAGTTATTTCTATTACAGTTTTTATGTTTGTTTGGGGATAATTACCTTAGATAGTTATATTTTTCTTTAGGTTTGTATATGGAAATGTAATATCTGTAATAAGTCTCTTAGTTTTATATAGAAATCTTCTTTTACTCCTTGAATTTAAATTTAAAGGTCTGGGTTTTAAAATATTTTTGGTGCATTTAGGCAGGGAACCTCTTACTCTAATGCTTTCTTAATTAATGAAAATATCCTATACCAACATACCATACACTAATCTTTTTATCCGAGCTTAAAGTGCTATTTCATATTAATGGGCTTTGATATATACTATTTTCAACGAGTTCTATCCGAAGCAATAGGAAGGAGATAGAAGAGGAAGCAAATAAAACAAGCGGGCAGTAGTGTTGGAATGCGTCTTGCAGGAGGATGTTCATTACGTCACAGGGTTGAGTGGCAAGGGGTGCTGTTTATTGAATTCCAGTAACAACTACAAAAGAAAGCGAGGGTCCCACTAAGGTCTTGCCACTGGCTGCCCACACTCACGACGTTTTCGTGGCTCGGCGATTCTTCCTTGGGATTTATCTTTCCAACCACGTCTGATGCCAGTGGCGTGCTCCTTTGAAGTCATTTCACACTGGACATTGTTAGGGCACTTCTTCCCTTTATTGTGCCGTACGTTTGCCTTCAGTTTTCGACTCCTTTCCATTTTAACTTTGTGTGCTCTTTTCTTTATGTATTATTCTTTCCTTTGAAGAAAAGAGTGTGTTTTCTAAAAATTGTTATTTCTTCAGTGTTGTGTGAAAGATATATAATTAGAATAACGAAGTGTCTCTGACTGAGCAAACGAAAAGTTAACACATTTTTCTTACGTGTTCTATTATTTTCGCTGCATTAATAATAGATTCATGAAGATTGTGTTCTCTAGTTTCAAAGGAGGTCTTGAATGCGCATCAGAATCTCAAAGACACATACATACTTTAAGAACAAGAACCATTGAAACGTACATACATATATATAGCAAAATCGATGAACATACAAGATATTACAAAGTACAATCGTGTGTATATATACAAGCAGAATAATAAAAATATACAGGATGAATATGGACAGGCGCTCCGAACATTTCAGAAGCCGGTAACCGACAACCGAGCATACTGCAGCCCAGCTATTTACCGAACGTGTCGAACTCCGTCCAACATTGGTAACACTCAGCAAGTAGATGTGCTATAGCATTTCGACTGCTAATTTGAGGCCTATGAAAAGTTCGGGCTGCTTGGGAAAATTAAGCCTATACATTTTATTTCCCCCGCAGTTACAAACCATCTCAAAGGTTTATACAGGTTGGAGGAGACATTCTTTCCTCAATGTTTCCACCTACTATGTGAGTTCGTAGCTTAATATAGGCAGTTCAATGCACATCTCCGAATAATTGACTCGCAGAAAAATTTAATTACAGTTGACACATTATTTCCAGAACTTGGAAAACTACCGGGCGATCAGAAATATAACATCCAACGATTTCACATCATTTCTTTAAATATAACAGATTTCTATTGGAATATCACGAGACTTTACGGAATTTCAATTATAATTTGTAAAATTAAATGTTAACCATAAACATATTAAAGATAATTGTACAACATTTTGATGAATAATACAGGGAGGGGTAAATGAAATGAATTAGTCTTTAGAAGTTTCAAAAGCCACCTGTGCAACATCGGGTAAAGCAACTAGTCAAAATTAAATTATTCAGATATAGTCAAAATCATTATAGGTTACAAGGATGAAAGTGTTTCATATATTCGAAGAGAAATTCTCTTAAAACTAAATAAATATTTCACTACTGGTTGTTTTACTAAGCTTTTACGAGTTTTAGATTTTTAAATGCTCATTCTTTGTAGTTATATGAACGAGAACCAGATGCTAATGACGTGTATTTTCCTTCATCTTCATTGTGTACAAGCAGCTTATGGCTTACTTCTGTGTACTGTCTAGGTATTTCCCTAGAAGTCCTGTGGGAATGAAACAACCACTGGCAAATGATACAGACCACAGGATCTACATCAAGTACTGTAGATCCGGAACTAATGAGGTATTAGCATCCTAAGAGGACTGGTTCTGAACGCAAAACCTTATTTCTTTCTACATTACCATAATCGGCTAAACGCAATTTTTGGATTTTCTTATCACACTCTTTTAGTATTCAAATTTAATATAAATGCGGTACTTAAAATACTTATTTATCTGATCTGCGCCTCTGATGGAATGGATTAGATTAAGTGATTTTTCCACACTTTTTATCATTATGATCCCCATGGCCCATTCGAGTTCCTTCAAAGGCTTTCTTCTTCTCCTCCTCCTCCTTCCTCTTCATCTTCTTCTTCAACTGTAAGTTTAAGCTATAAAGCTTGTTCCGGCGCAAAGTTATATCCCATTTGGCTCTTGGTCTTCCAATTGAACGTCGACCGTTTGCTTTTTATTGAAACACTTGTTTGGTAATCCTATTATTGTTCATCTTTTTTATACATTACAACCACTGTCTTTTGTTGTTGTTAATTCTTTCTTCTAAAGTATATATGCTTAGCTCTTCATGTATTTGTGGATTAGTAACATGATACTACCATGTATACCGTGATGTATGTCTGAGAAGTTGTATTTCGGATGTTTATACTCTTCCTTTAGGAGTTCTATTGATTACTTAATTTTTTCTCCCATGTAATAATAGAGGTAGCGTCAATACTTCATATAATCGTATAATTGCATGTTTTCTTGCTTTTCCCTTTAAATTTCTCTGGATGTTCCTCACATAGGTATATTTAAATGTATTCATCTTTCTCTTGATTGTAGGAAATCCAGCACTCCAGATTCTTAAGACTCTATACTTGTTCTATTATTTTATTACTCAAAACAACTTTTCATCTAGTTGGATATTTGCTCTTAAAAGCCACAACTTTAGACTCTTGTGGGGATATTTCTTAACTGTGCTTCCTAAATATCTCTTGATCTTGATGCTGCTCTTTGAAGCTCGTCCTCAGAAGCAGAAAGAATGACTTGGTTGTTCGCAAATTAACACTTTATTTAACGCATCTTTAAAACTAATATTTTAAAACCATTAACAGCTTTTCCGTTCGACAACAGCAGAATCAATATACCGTGTGAGCCTTCTCATCCTGCGGATTAGCAAACATGCATTTCACAGACGATGCAAAATGCAGGTGCTGACACCGCATTTATCAGCCCGCTGATTAGGGCTACGGTGGTACTCGTTGTTAACATGCTCTAGTAGCGCAATCGTTTACATGCTGGAAAGTCATGGTGACGTTCGGAAATTCAAATTATGCCTGCGAATACATGAGATTTTTTATTCATTTCTTGCATTTGTTTACAAAGTTCATTAAAGCAAATTATAACAAGTGACAATTTGTGTTTTAATGAAATTCATATAATTGAACTAATTAAGTGAAGCAACACTTCCATGCCAAACTATCGTTTCTGTCAAATTTACTAAATATAAAGGTACCTCCAATTGAGGGTATTTGAACCTAGGTTCTTCGTCACTGAAGACCAACTTGCACACTGTTGCACTACGCACGTCAGAGCGACACAGCGGTGCAAAGCAGTCATTTCGGCCGAAATTGATACCACGCGATGCCGTGGACAGTGTTTACGACAGTGTACAACGTCGGGATTGCATAACTTCTCAATCCGCAGGCTGAGAAGACTCACCCGGTATATGTTAAATAAAGAAGGTGACAATTGACTACCTTGGCGCGCTCCAAGATTTAACCATTTCTTCCATTACCGTTTACCTTTTTAATATCATTTTTATATAATTACTTTATGGATTTTGTCAACTGCAGCGGTTATCCATTCTTATTTATTATATCCCACAGATTCCTCTACCAACTATGTTTCATAGCTCTTCTAACCGTTCTGTTGGTGTGTATGTTGTTATTGCTCTTTAGTGTCTGATTTTTGCCGTCCGCATGACATACTTCCTCCAATTATTTCTATAAGATTTTATTTCAATTACACTTTCAACTTACAAGGCATTTCTCATTATTTCATTTTTCATGATTTATCAATGTAGGTATATCCCTTTGTTGCTGTTTATCTATCGTGCAGTATTGACAGCCATAAAATAGTTGCAATAACTCAATTATTTTATAGGGTTTTATGTTGGTTTTTACTTGCTCTTTTTCTCATTGTGTGCAGAACTCTTCTAAAAAGCTATTGAATTTATTTAAATAAATATCTACACCACGACGTTTTAGCATGTGATGACGTATACCAGATATTTAAAACGAATTACTTGTTCTATTACTTCACTGT
The DNA here is from genome assembly GCA_030765065.1 of Deroplatys truncata. NCBI lineage: Eukaryota > Metazoa > Arthropoda > Insecta > Mantodea > Mantidae > Deroplatys > Deroplatys truncata. The sequence goes on from CM060986.1 coordinate 65,199,259, forward strand.
TAATTCAATTTTTGCTTCTAATGGTTGTAGAGCTTCACAGCCAAACGTTTAGTCTTTTCTATGGATATTTACATATTATATTCCTTGGCTAGTTTGTCTAATTCATGTCGTTTTATGCCATTCATATTAGAATCTGTCATCTACACAAAACATAGTGGTAAATGCAATATCTTGTGTTTTAAAACTTATATATTATATGTTAAACCGGTTATTATTGATCTCGTCTACACATAAATTAAACAATGTCGGAAACATAGGATATGCTTGAGTCCAGAGTGTTCTCACTTTTATTAATATATTGCTTTAATTATTTTGGGTTTCTCTTATAAGATGTCTTGATAATCCTTGATCTTTTAGAAAATGCTATGTCGACGCCTATTGGCAAAAAGTAGTGAGTAGGTTGGTTACATTTTCGACGTTTCTGTGTTACTAAAAGTACAGAAAATGCTGCTATGCAAGATATATCCCTTCCAAAAACATGCCATTTCCATTATATGTGTTAACATTATTTAGGATTTTCTGAAACGTTGTAGATGTGGTTCAACAGGGATGTCCGCTTTTAGTTTATGCACTGAGTTCCTTCATATATGTATATATATACCCAAGTTCGTTCTATTCGTCTGAAACCTTATAATGGTGAAGATTATTATTATTGTTGTTGTTTTCTTTACTGAAACCAAAATTATAACATGTATAATAAAATCTCATATATGGCTGGTGCGTTAAAATTAGCACACGCCAATTAATACCAACAGCAATCAAATTTCGAATTAATATCTCATTGCTTTGCCTTTTGTAATTAACTGTTTCTTAATATCACCAATATGTACTACAACGGTAAAATAGTCTCAAGCTATTGTTATTCTAAAAAGTTCTGCAGTAGGTTTATTGAAGACACCTACTTAAGAATCGCAATTGAATTTAAAGCTGAGTCAGTTTTGAGACTTGCACTTCCAGATACACATATACATTTTCTTTCGTAAATAGCATGCGGCGTTTTAAAGGACCTTAGAGCTTAATCCAATGTATTTCGTATACATACGTGCTCCTGCTGGTCGTCAGCAATAGAACGCAAGCTCTACAGAATCCTTATTAAAACGGAAGGAAATGCAAAAGCAGCCAAGCATATATCCCTCTAATGCTGCTTGCATAGAAAGCGAAATGTAAACATAAGAGCAGAAAGTCACATAACCATTCCAAAGTTCTGGAGTCTAGTTCATTTACGAGTTAATGTTACAAGCAGAGAATGAAAATTTCCTACCATATTTTATACACCAGGGAAGGGGGGAATGTATGTACATGTTTAAACTACCTAATTAAAAGGAGAGGGATGTTTAATAAATGATTTAGTTTAAATCATGATCATTATTTATCATAAAAATATAATAAAAAGTATATATTAAGTTTCAAAGACATTAACCTGTATAAAAATTACATTTTAAAACATTTATATTCGTGCATACTTTGCTATAACAACATACGAAAGCCTCACTTCGATAGTAGGCTGTATTAATTATTCAGAAGGCTGCATATAATAGTCCACAAATGGAACAAGCATTGTAAATATATTGCTTATTGCTAATCCTTTTGCTGAAGAATATTTGTTATTTCGTATTAGATGTTTCTCTACGGAGGAAAACATTGCATACATTGCTTATAATTCTTTCAATTACATCTCGATAGCTTATCCATACTCAAGCTATATCCATACTCAAAGCGTAAAAGAGTCCTAAGTTTCGAACCCGCACTGTCTCTTTGGGGCATTCAAGTATGTTCTTGATACCACTGAGCTTCTTTCAACTTTGAAATAGGGTGCTTTTAAATTCCACTCTAGCGTTTTCTAGTCGGAATGGGATATCATATCGTAACTTTACATGAATGTAATAGCGTTATAGCTCGGCTTTTTCTATAATATACATTTCAAGGTTATTAATGGTGTTACTCTTTTAATTACTACCTAACCCATAATGCAGTTATATATGTACGTAAAAATGTGAAGGAAGCTCAGAATAAGCAATTCCCCTGCTAAATGAGAATATATATTTTCCTATTTTATTTCTCCCATTATAACTGTTTCTCAAAAATATAAATGTTTGTGTCACCTAGCAATTACTTGGTAATTGTGACTAGCTTTTCACGTAAGACAGTACTTGGCATATTGTCACGTAACTTATCTATTCATTCGAAAAATGGTAGATATTTAACAAGCCAAAAACATTCTACCTTCCGATAATTATTACATAATTAGCAAAATACAATATATATTTACTCCGTTATAATTCTGGAGAGTATTTTACATTTCAGATTATCACTGTACAGGCAGCGTTTCAATCTGCTTCCCCCCACATAACGAAATTTATTTATATCATATAAGAAAGCGTTACAGCCATCTTTCCTTGCCTGCTTGCCCTGACTACTTGGCACTTCAGCTTAATTAATTTTGAAAAGTTACTCCCAAAGGTGTTGATTAGAAATTTGGAATAGTCCGAAAAAATAGTGCACCTTGACTCACATTTCGTATTTGCGTGCTACCGATAGGCGTGCTTTTCAGAGTGTTCGTCTTCCCTCTCGTGCCAAGTCACCCAAGCTAGGAGAAGGTGAATAGTTCTCATTTTCTCCGTTGTAGCGCTACCACCGCCTCACTATTGGCGACTTTATTCGTCTATGGCATACTCCGACGCCCCACCCGCCTCGTCTTGAATATGCCAATCTGATATTATAGACGTAGTTCAACTTTTGGAAGGGGAGAAAATAGCACAATGGAATTGCACAAGCTGCTATGTAGCATTCCACATCAAATATATACAGATTACAGCTAATCCAGAATTGGAATATTAATTAAACATGCCTGTTTAACGTGACTGTTCACTGTCGTGCATAAAAGGTGGCCCATTTCCCTAGACTGCCGTAGTGTTTTTCTGTCCCTAAGGTTTCCACCTCTAGGTAACAAACTTTTGATTTCACGCAGTTGGTATCATTTCCCAATGTTCCTGACCTGAAAAACAATTTCAGATCATACAGATTAACCAATGAACGATGTTTATAATCTATGTGGAATGAAGGGCTGATTCGGACATCACCTCTATAAAAGAGTTTATCTATGTTTGGCACACAAGGAAAGACTAAACCAATTACAAATAATGTGGCCATTTAGAAGAAGGGATAGAATGTTTGCATGTGAGGTTAAAGAGAACGATAGCTATGACATTTACATATACCAGAGTTTTCATCGGCGAATAGAGATGAAGGTTAAGTTGTTGCCGCTACTAAACGGCAATAAGAAAACCTGCATTAAGAAAGTGGTAGTGTAGCATGAAAATACAAGGTTTAAGTTGTAATGCTACCCTTCGGCAGTTCGGCCACATTTTGGGGGAGGTAAAGTACTCTGCCAATCCAGTAGCTAGAAAAACACGAGGTGTTGACGGTGGTAGGCGGTGAGGTTAGATTTCGTCAGTACCAGCATAAACAGCTCCGAACTGATTTTTATCCTGAATTCACCTGATAGAGTATACACCACCGAGAAACCCAAGTAAAGTTTTATAAAATTGGCCAGGTAACCGTTGCAACTCCTGTAGAAGGTTCTAATTTTGTTTTTGAATGAACCTCAATCCAAAACAACCCGTGTCTCTTACACCGTTTTTCTAGCTGCCTTTGCTTATCTAAACTTGTAAGCCAGCTGTAAGCCAGCTATATAGTGGATTAGGAAAGTCGGACTTAAGGCATACCTTGTGCTTAAGACGTTGCATAAACGGAATAGAACTATTTAAGTTGAGACTGTACAATATCTCCAAAACTAAGCGTTTGGAAAGAAATGCCTTAAATAAAAGTTGCTTGATGTTATGGGAGAAAGTATCTTCCATTAGTCGTGTTTTGTTTGGAGGATCATCATAACGTCCTTAAGCAAAGCAGGACTAATTGCATTTGTTTTCCCCCATACTGTCAAAATTTAGTTTTCGCACTCCCGTTACGTTTAATTGAATGTACAATTGATTCCTGGGATCTACTGACGCACGGTCTCAAACTCCTGGTAACACTTGTATTGTTATGTAAGAAGGCCTTTTAAAAGCAACATCTCCCAATTATTTGTGATGAAGCTTTCCTTATTTCTTCAATTTTTTCTCACTGTAGAACTGGAATAAGTTCAAAGCTTAGTGTTTTTGTATTACAATGTACATAAACTCACTGATGGGAACAAAAATAAACAAACAAAACTCACACGTTAAATTCATATGATTTTTTGTCCCCAAATGTTTACCGAGCGAGGTGGCGACGTGGTAACGTGTGCGACACGCATTTGGGAGTTTACGAGTTCGATCCCCGGCAACCTTCTGCTCTGGCTCATGGGTTTTTGGTAGTTTCCCCGAGTCGGCAGGCGAATGCTTGAGTGGTTCATCTTCTATCACGACTCTCCTGCTGCCTATTTCCTATACCCATCACCTCCTTTGTTATCAGTTTCAGGGTCATCAGACCAGGTTATAGGTGTCCGACGTGTTGCGGCTGGGCGGTGGTTTGCGCTCTGTAGAGGTTTCGTCCTGATATCGTTCAGAGACTGCTCGGCTGAAATCCGCCTTTGGGTGCTTTTTGAGGACTCGGAGGCTTGGAGTGCAATAGAGTGGGGTCGAGCGGCGTTGGTGTTCAATCTGCAAACATTTTGTACCCCGTCTGTGCTTGCTCCCGTCGTCATCCCGATCTAGTCGCCCATCGGGTCTCTGTGCTCATCTCTCCTTCCCGGGTGTCTCAGTAGAAGCACAAGGGGCCGGCTGGCCTGCATGCGATGGTTCTGCCCCGGTTTCTAATCCCTCCCCCCTTCGTTCGTCCGTACCTCTACCTTTTACCCACTATAGTTAGAATAACTTACGTTTATATCTACTCCGTGTTATTCGAGATATATATTTCTAGAATTAATTTTATTGCATCTTTCCTTGTAGGTAGAAGGGGATTCTGGAGGCAGAAGCCATATTCAAATGTTTTAAAAACGGTTTCTATATTTTGGTTTTAAGATTTTATACCATTTATATGGTATAAAATGAGAACGAATGTGTGATAATCAATATAAAATTCAAACCTAGAGCAATGAATATCTCAGAAAAATTTAGCGCTAAAAAGAGGTTAATATTTATTTTGTTCGTTAATATTTATTAATGTAATATGGAATATTTTAACGAGATCTGCCTTTTACGTGCATCGAGGTTTTGTCTAACTCCAGTTATACAAAATTATACACAATAATCCTTCAGAATGAAGAGAATTTCACAGTCCAATCGAAGTTGATTAAATAACGAACAATTTTCTATGTATAGACTAGTATGAAGCGACGGGTATTTTTAAGTTCTTGTTTCGCATTTTTGAAGACGCGGAACCTAAATATCAAGTTTGTTATTTAGCCAACATTTCGTGTTTGAGTTACGCTGTTCACACTGTTTTGATACTCGGCGGCTGCGAGCGGTATATCCCACTCTTTCCCCTACAACTCGCGCAAGGCGTAGTATCGGCGCGATGTTTTAGGAGACGAAATACATCCAGAAAGGTACAGAAAAAGGCATTTCAATTCATTTTTTGCCGCAGCTTACAGAAGAACCTGGTGGAAGCAACCGCTCATACAGTAGTGGAGTCCATAAATAAAATTAAGGAAGTGTGTGAACAGTGCTGGTATATGGCCCTCTGGCTCATCAGATTTAAGGGGAGTCGTAGTGCCTTATCTTGCCAATGTTAATTAGTGTTCCATTATCTAGGAAACTGCTTAAGAAAATTAGCTGAATTTTTCAAGGAATTTTGAGCAATAGTTCTACAGTAAATTCATGAAAAAAAAAGAAATTATCTTTATCAGAAACAAATATAATATTTTTTTTTCAATGCAGTACCTAAACTATTATGTTATATACAATTATTACATTAAACTATTTTTGAAAAATAATATAGTATATTATCCGACACACTCAGCAGCCGAGAATCAAAGCACCGTGCATGCGGGATAGCTTTTGCGTTAAAGTTGTGTACGATTAGGTTTGGGAAACACAAATTAAACTTTTTGCACTAGTATGTTTGTCTACATTAATTAGCTGTTCCTCAGTACCCTGTGCCAAATTGACCCACCCCGGAGAAATCTATTTTAGGCGACTGGGCTGTACTAAAGGAAGGCTGACATGTACGGGAACAGAAGTGAAACGACTATGGTAGTGGTTCTCAAGCACACGACAACAAAAAGAAGAAAGGGCGCAGTTATTTTGAGTCACGCAGTACGTCAGGCGATTGACGTCATCGACTGCGCAGGCGCCGGATCACTTCCAGCTTTCTTCAACGTCCTGTCCACGAAGCTGATCAATCTTTCTTCGACGACGAGCTAGGTTACAGGAAAACATCAGGACAACGTTTAGATAGAAGGCATTCTGGACGATATTTCTAAATTCATTTTTGGCTTAACGTATTCAGAATTTTCTTTAGTAATTCCTCACTGGGAAAAAATTGATCGTCTGAACTATAGACTTATTGCTGCTAGTTTATAAATATAGCGGTAAATGTGAGAGCAGAAACAATTCTGTAATTATTTTAATTTAATTTAAAGCATTGAAGCCGCAAAGAATGGAAAGAATGGTGAACGAATAAGGTTTTGTGAATTGTAATTATCTATGTTATTGAAGTGTGAGTTTATTAAATGGTAGAAATTCGGGTGTTTATTAATTTATGGAATATATTTTCAAGTAGGAATCTGCCATTATTCCTAATTTAGTTCACTTCCTCTTGGGTCAAAAAAGCACGTTTCAATCCTTAAGCGTTGACTGTACTATGCAGTGCGATGCACAATAATACCTTTGGACCCAGTGAGATGGCTCAGGCGTTAACGTCTGTGGCCCGCATTCGGGAGGTCCCGGGTTCAAATCCCGTGAGCCGTCCAATCTGTCTGAAGTTTTTTCGTGGTTCCCCTCAGTCGCCAAGGTAAATGCCGGATTGGATATTGAATACCACTACCCAAATATCGACCCTAAGTCTAAAACAATAGTAAACTAAAAATAAGTGGTACTAGCGAATGGTATCACATCCATCCACAGACATTGTAAGCAGCTAGACTGGACGACACCCTAACGCGATCTGCACGGCACGAAGCGGAAGATCCGGCTGCCATGCGCTGGGGTCTCTGTGGGCACTTGACGAAGCAAGATGGCATTTCCAGGGGTGAGACCTACAGGGCTAACTGTCCGCCTTTCTGTGTGAAGGCGGAGGTTAGACTGGACGACACCCTAATGCTGTCTGCACGGCACTAAGCAGGTGGTTACAGGGTTGAGACCTAGAAGGCTAACTGTCGGCCTTTCTATATGAGATAGCAGTAGTTGGACTGGACGGCACCCTAATTTTATCTGTACGGCACGAAGCAGAAGATCCGGTAGCTATGCGCTAGACGCCTCCGGTATCCCCGGAGCAGACAACAGCAACCACGTCCTACAGCGACACCAGCTACTACAAACCAGACGCATCCCTCAGGAAGGGCCTAGGACACGACCAGTGGAATCACTGGCACAGCCCACCACGACTTCAATGCCTCCTGTCAACCATACAGGCAGGAATAAAGGATCTCTCTACACAACTGGCTGAGCTACGCCGTGTAACCTTCACTGTGTGAGGCTAAGCAGCGAACCTCGGCCATAGTAATCATCGCACTCTCCAACCGCATCTCCGAGCTACAGGACGACGACATGGTGCTCGCGTCTGCTCAGCGTAAGCTGGAACGAATCGAGTCCCACTAGTCGAACCTTACGCCGACGACAGCGACGACCGACCCTTATGACTGGGCGCCCTTGGGGCCTCAGTGGTGGTGATTTGAGAGCTACAAACAACCACCAACAACTCCATCAACCAGAAATTCACAGAACTTCACCAACACTTCAACCACCTCCAGGAAGGCTACAACCTCATCCGAAACTTCCTAGAATGATATGTAATACCACACCCCCTCAATCCTCTTCCTATGCACCTAACTCCAACCGAAAATCCAAGTGCCACTAACCCTTACACTACCACCAGGAATTCCTACTATCCTCACCTTGACTTCACTGCGTGGGCAGACTGGGCCCTGGCCCAGTCTGTCCCCCAGCACTCAATCCTTACTCCCCTGGTGACCGCACTGCGGCCAGTCACACCATCACCTCGGAATGCGCGGGTGCTTTAGACGGTACCGCTGCAAACCTTCTCCTTTCTTACTCCGGTGGAGGAGTTTTTAGTGGGTATGCCAATTCATTGGCGAGTCCCACACTCACAGTTCCGACTCCCATAGGGGCTGGGGTTAGTGATTAAATCATTTTCTCCTCCACTCGTAAAAAGTGTCTATGACACGTGATGGAGCGGGTGGTTGCAGGGATGAGATCTATAAGGCTAACTGTCCATTGTACATCGTTCTAAGAGTTATACACTAACAGGCCCGTCGCGATATGACCAGGGAGTTAACGCGACGTGAAATAAATAGAGTAAAAAAAATAACACCTTTCGACAGTTGCTACGCTGTAAATGATTGCTTTTACCACAAACTGTGATATTTCTAGAACTGAAAAAGCTTTCCATTGAAACTATTTATAGTATTTGTTCTGTTTTAATAGGCTCTGGTCTTTTTCCACTAAGCATTAACAATAATTCACAATTACCGTTGTTAATTTGGAGAAATCGCTTCCACACAATGCATAACACTTAAGCTTTTAGCGATACAGACGAATACAATTGGAGTCTTCGTCCTGGTTTCCTTCCTTGATTGCAGGTTCTTTAGGCAAGTCAGAATATCCACTATTATGTCCAAGTGAAGGCATCCCATGTAATCTTCAGCCATACCTATCCGAGTTGTGAATGGAGAGGGACACCACGTCACAGCATTTCTCCTGTTGTTTGACTCAGGAGATCAAACCTATCAGCCCGTAAATTTACTTACTCTAGGGGTGTACACAGTGTTGAAAAATCACACTATAGAGAAACTGGAAGCAACTGGCGCTGCGTGGTTCATACTAAACACATAGGTCCTTGCATGTTTCAGTGGTCTTTTTGTCTGTATTGGTTAGCTCTTTGTGTTGCAAATGAAAGTCGAACACATTTGCAGCTGCCCTGATAATCACAAACACCTCTGTGGTTCTAAAATCTCCACTAGATTTGTGACATGCGTGTACAGAGGAGAACAGGGCTCTAATGTGATGAGTTTGAAACAGGGAATAAAATGTTCGGTGAGAAAATAATCCTACTCTTAGGTTTTCTCATTGGCTCTGAACTAACTAGGTGGTGCAATTATGACGTACTGTTTGTAATACATTGTAAGAATTTTGTTTACAAATTGAAAACATTAAAAAGCAAGTATAATGAATAAATGAATAAAACAAAATAAATTAGAAATTCAGCTTTACGCCTTCCATACTGCATATTTACCAGAAACACGTGGAAAATATATAAATGTCTGATGTTTTACAATTACTTGACTTTCTCTACCCACTATGGTATAACTGTATACAGCATAACTGTTCTTATAAAATACTACTTTTCTATCTAATACATGTTAGTTGCCATAAACGATTGTAGTATTACTTTCATTACACATTTCGGTTAGGTACAAGGAAAATTGGGAGGCTGAAGCGATGCTCAAATGTTTTAAAGCGGATCAATAAACGCTGGCTTTGAAATAAAATTACAGTATTTCCATGATATTGCTATAAGCAAGTTAATGGTGAGAGTATTTAAATAAATGACAAAACATTGAAAATACGCTTAAATAAAAAGGATATGGATATAAAAAGAATGCTAGAAAAAGGTAAAATTTAATAAAGTTCGTGTTTTAAACAGAAATAAACTTTTTGTGTAGTAGGTTTTTTCTCTATCTTTCATGACTAAAGGGTATACAAATTTCCTTTCGAATAAATATGATTTCATATGCTATGTAAAATAAAAATACCGAGGAGATGGCTCAGGCGGTAACGTCTGTGGCCTGTATTCGGGAGATTCCGGGTTCAAATCTCTTGGTCCGACCAATCTGGCTGTAGTTTGGGTGGTTTCCCTCATGCACCAAGGTAAATACCGGATTGTATAGTTGACACTACGGCCCAAAGTTCCATCGTAAGTATAAAACAATAGTAAACATGAAAATAGATGCAAATAGCAAATGCACCGCCATCTATTGGATAATAAAGCCAGTAGACTGGGCGGCACCCTAATGCTATCTGCCCAGCACGTATTTAAGCAGAGATACAGCTGCCTAGCATTAGGTCTCTGTGAAAACGTGTCGAAGATGCGATGCCATATGCCCATCACAGAAGCAGAGGTACAGTTGCCTAGCATTAGGTCTCTGTGAAAACGTGTCAAAGCTGCCATATGCCCATCACAGAAGCAGAGGTACAGTTGCCTAGCATTAGGTCTCTGTGAAAACGTGTCAAAGCTGCCATATGCCCATCACAGAAGAAGAGGTACAGTTGCCTAGCATTAGGTCTCTGTGAAAACGTGTCAAAGCTGCCATATGTCCATCACAGAAGCAGAGGTACAGTTGCCTAGCATTAGGTCTCTGTGAAAACGTGTCAAAGCTGCCATATGCCCATCACAGAAGCAGAGGTACAGTTGCCTAGCATTAGGTCTCTGTGAAAACGTGTCAAAGCTGCCATATGCCCATCACAGAAGCAGAGGTACAGTTGCCTAGAATTAGGTCTCTGTGAAAACGTGTCAAAGATGCCATATGCCCATCACAGAAGCAGAGGTACAGTTGCCTAGCATTAGGTCTCTGTGAAAACGTGTCAAAGCTGCCATATGCCCATCACAGAAGCAGAGGTACAGTTGCCTAGTATTAGGTCTCTGTGAAAACGTGTCAAAGATGCCATATGCCCATCACAGAAGCAGAAGTACAGTTGCCTAGCATTAGGTCTCTGTGAAAACGTGTCAAAGCTGCCATATGCCCATCACAGAAGCAGAGGTACAGTTGCCTAGCACTAAGGCCTCTGTGGACACGCGACGAAGCAAGATGGTATGGTACAGAGATGAGAGAAGGTAACTGTTCGCCACTCATCGATCCAAGAGGTATCTTTCAATAAATAGTCGCAATTTGACTACATAGTTAAAGCGACGTGAAATAAATAGAGAAAAAAGATATAAATATTACATGAAAATACGCTAAATGAATGGTACTTTGATAAAAATTCTAAGAGCTCTCTTTAAGAGAACCAAAAATAAACAAAATTGTTTCCATGCTAGGGGTAATTTGGGTTAAAGGGGTTTTCTTGAAAACATTTTGTTGCATCTTTTGAAGACTTGCTGAATTTCATTAGGAAGTCTGTTACAAATCGGAAATTTCGTTTTTAACTGACGCAATTCACAAATTCACACATGAACACAATGTTTTGTATTTAGGAGCCTCAAAACATGAATCTCGATATCGAATGTTTGTGTGAAATGCACTTTATTTATTAGGAACGTTATAGAGGAAGTAAAAATGTGAGATCAAACTTTGGCCCCTACGTCATTAGATATATTACGCTGCATCAATTACTTGTACTTGAATTTTAATTACGTTTTCCAATTTTTATGTGCTATAATTACTATAGAAAGTTTAAAAATATTTTGAATATTTGCAATTTTAGCATTTTAATGTTTAATGGAACGCAAGGTATAAACAATTCACACAGTAAAATTGTAACCGAAATGCTTGTATTAATTTAAAATTCAGAATAAATAACTGATGAAAGTGCACATAATAGACTGAAGAAAAAGAAATCTCCTTTTTAAAATTGTTTATATACAACTTTTCGGGCAAGCATGGGTGAACGGATTTTTCTGAAACTTGGTATATAGAATACCTTATGTCCCACATAGAATATGGTCGCTCTGGTTTCTTAATTACTTTATGATTACATCACATGACATGCAGGTACACAGGGAGAAACTGATTGGTGAAGACGATGGGATGGGAATGAGCGAGGTGTGGAAGAGAGGGCATGTAGAAAAAGGAAAAAAATAGTGAGGAGAAATAGGGAAATAGGATGTGAAAAGGGGAGAGCAAAATAATTAGATAACGAGGGACGAGGGAGAGAGAGACAGACAGACAGACCGACGCATGTCTGTGTGTAACGCAATAACACGAGCAGAGCTACGGATATTGCTATTTATAAAATAATAGTTAATATGCAATTGAAGCATTCCCTAAAAGCCCTTTATTCTTTGATATTGTATATGAAAATAAAAAAAAAATTAGAAAGGTTTATTGAGGGAAAATTAAAAGAAATCGTAACTTCTACTCGTAGAAAGCAAGTTCTTTTCACCCAGTCTAGGCTGACGTAAGTCGAAAGAATTGATTCCTTAAATACATGACGAATTAAGAAGAGAGATAATCTAAGTGATCAGTTAGTATTATAATACTTTCTACATAGGACCCCAAAACTAGAGAATGTATTATATTCGATTCAACACTTTGCGGCGTTTTTTGCTTGTTACTCCACGCTGGGGGTTATCCTGCTGCCCGTCGTTGAATACCAGAGAAACGTTTGCAAATGCTCCTCCCTTACCTTTGATACGTTGTAAGTGCATTTCTTTGGACGCAAAGATGACTTCCTCTGCATTGATTCTTGGGCCAGTAGTTTACTGAAGGTCGGTCCAAGCTTTCGGCTTCGGCGTCGTACCGTGCTGTTATGTCGCCGAAGTGCAAATGGCGGGAAGAGGGAAAAAATGGGCGAGGTAACCTGAAATGAGCACACGTTGGTTGGTTATCTTTGACACTGTTTCCTGGCTGCGAGTTCTATCAATTAGTCTCACACACGCGCCTGTATGCCTCAAATTTGTACTCTGAGCGGATACGATCGTTATTCGATCACTCCCAACTCGGCTTTCCTTGCACTTGTGATAATCGCCACTTCAGCTCGTGTTTTTCGATTACCCGCTGCTAATCACCGTTCCTTAGTTCACAAATTCTCTTCTGCGCGGCACTTTCCTACCTTTTCACAATTGGCGAAACTTCTGATTAATTAGTGCGAACTATTCATTAAACCTTATCTTAGTTACTACGCCTCGCGTCTAAGTTCGCGGGACTTTGAGCGTCTCATTATTATGATAGCGAGCCGCAAATGGTCTATGCAACTGCATATGTCGGAGTAGACGCTAATCATGAAAACATGCCCTTAAATACTCAAAATTAAGCATTTCAAGTCAAGTTTCTTTTTTATGTTATTGGCTGCTGTCGTTTCTGCTAGCTTCGAGTTGGCTCGGTTTAAAACTTTGAGCTTCAACCGTATTTTTCTCCAGACCCGAGAGACTGCATCTTTCGGGCATCTCTTCCCTCCAATGCAAGAGAGTTGCGTGATAACCTGCATCCTCAAGTTTGAAGTGAACCGGAATCAACTGTTGTTTTTTTCGCATCTATTTTGCGGAAATCTATTTTGCAGAAAACAATGCACAGCTGCGGCGCTGTTTATTTATTAATATTCACGTAAATTAAAACGCTTATACATTTATCTAGGAGCTAGAAATCAAGTCAATTGCTTGTAGATAGTGCTCATAACTGGTCGCGTTGCTAGCAGACAGTGTTACTAATCAGACGCGAGATGCGTCCTCGAGAAATTTAATACGTATTTTGTGTGAGGAAATAGTTTACATGTTTAAAAAGTGCAAGTAATTAATAAAATAATCTCACCGCTCTCTATATCAGTGAAGTGCTATTTAAATCGTGTCAATCATTAATAAATGGAGTGAAGAAAAACTTAAAATCCGTGTAATCCTACATTCTTCAGTCGCACCACAACCCTGCAAAGAAAAACATGTCTCTAACAATAATACTGACGCAGCCGAGGCAAACATAAATATATAATATTTAAAGAAACAGTAAAAATACAAAGTGAATATTTTTAAACTTGGGGCGAAGGCTACCGGAAAATTTTTACCATACTTGAGGTTGCAACTACTTCAAGTTCGGCTCCCCAACAGTCGAAACATAATACATCTTCAAACTGGCTTTCCATAAATAGCAGCAACAAACAATCTTCTTCAAATTGACTCCCAAAGCGTGGGGCAAATAACAATACAACTCCTTCAATACAACCAACGTCATCAAAGTGATATATCTGTTCACAATGATTAGATCAGCTTCTTTTAATATTCGTTTAACAAATTAGTATGCTGAAATGCAATGTGATATTTTCTTTCGCCAAGTACACTTAAAGTTGCTATATGAGTTTAAAGCTTTTGCAATAAAGTAACGAATACAATAAAGTTACATGAAATGAAAATGTCAATACTTCTCCCGTACAAGAATTTAGAAAGGCACCAAGAGTTAAAGATGAAATATTAAAGCTTACCGAATAAGGTGTAAAAGACAATTTAGAAAAGCCAAAACAACTTTTGGTGAATTATGCCGAAAAGCTCGCTGTCACGATGGCTAGTTGTTCCGCCTCGGTCCCTGGCGAAAAAGCCACTGCTTGTCTTTGTCTGCCCAGGAGTTGCTGGAACCGTCGGAGAGCGTGAAGGCGCTAGCGTCAGTGGCGTATGCAAACCAGCCAATGATGAATGTCCATGATGCATTACGTAGTGAGGTGATGTCTTACGTCACTCATGGCGATATGTTGTTCGAAGCTTTGGATGTTGCTATCTCTGGTTATGAATAAAGTCATCACTCTGAAGCATTGTGACGTGCTGGTTGCATAAGCCATGAACATGGGGGAGGTAAAAACTGCACAGGTGATGTGTGGACTTGGTGACTATGGAATGTGTAAGACACACAGTCGATGACTCACCGAAACATTTACAAAAGGACGTGGTTATTCATGGACTAGGTGATTCATGAAATAAGTGACTCAGGAACTTCATGACGCATGGACTTGGTGAACACACGAGCTTGGTGACCAACAGATCCGCGACTCACTTGAATGCTGACTTACGCAATTAGCGACAACAGTTTACTGCATAATTCATGGGCACGATGATTCATGAATTCGGCTATTCACAGACTTAATGGCTCATAAGCTTGGTTACTGACGGGCATGATGACTAACGGAGTCTGTGATTTACGCACTCGTTGATTTACCGAAAATGTGACTTACGTTTTGAGGACTAACGGACTCCGGGACTCATGGACATGGTCACTCACTGACTGTGACTCACGACTGGGTTAATCCCACGGACTCAGTTAATCAGGGACTTCAAGAAACATGGACTCGGTGACGCACAGACACTAGAAGAGCTCCCTGAAAACGACGACATTTTGAGCCCAAATCCAAGGTTGTGGCAGAAAATGATAAAAGAAGGAACTTCTTACTAATTTTTACCTTTAATCGGCGCCAAAGGACTTCAAACGAAAAATTGAATCATTTTCGGATTCCGAGAATACACTTCGAATTTATGTTTATATTTCTTCTAAAATTTGTAGATTTCGCTGACCTACCTAAAATATCAAGTGTGGTTTTCGAATACCAACTTCGGCAGCTGTAAATTTCTAAACCAATAATTGAATTTTAACGTTCAGTATGACTCAAACGGCGGGATATAGACTTATTCAATACGTTCGCTTCTTATATATTAGCTTTTAGCTTAATGTAATTTTAAAGTAATTATTTCAAGGTGCTATGTCTAACAATAAATGTTATAAAACGGATAAAAAATACAAAAGAGGAAAAGGGAATCTTTGTACGGTGTTACCAGTCCTAAAATATCCTAGTAATATGGCTTCTTTATGTTTGTACACAACTTGAAATAAGCTGTTTGGAAATAAGGAAGGGCTTATTTCAAGAGATGGGGGAAAATGGTTAATCGCACCGCTCTTGAAACAAACTGTGTGTCTTCTCAGCAAATAGTTGTTCTGCACGCCGCTGTTCTTCCTCTTCATCTATTTGCTCTATTTGAAGTACGCGAGAAGAAGAAAGTAACGCACCCTCGTTTTGCCGAGGGCTTCGGCGGAGGTTACTGTATGTCTGGAAGAGGGATGGAGAGTGTTTCGCCGAAAGGGGGGTTTGTGCACAAAATATAGACTATTAAATGGAGCGGCAAGCCTTCTCTATGCCGCCCTCGTATCTTTATGTCCTTTTAAAGGTTGCTGTTGTGTAGGATTCTGGGACTGGTCATTTGCGTTTATACTTTGAGGCAAGGGCTATAATTGGAGGAATAACATATACTCTATTAAATATTCGTGGGGTTTACATGTAGGTCTCCAAAAGGTACCGCACGATCAAAGCGAGTGGTGAAGGAAACACAATAGAAAAGTAACAAAAAATGAAGGAAAGAGATAACATATATTCTGATACTTTTTCTTCTCCATCTATTTAAATTCCCTGGATGAGCTTTAGACGTCTAGAATCGCGCATAAACCTGACAGATGTAGGAATCTGTGGATCGCATTCAGGAAGAAGGGGTTCAGATTTCGTTAGACGTCTAATCATATTTAGGTTTTTATCGAAGTTTTCTTCTGTGTCCAAGTAATTACTGAATTAGATGCTTAATACCTCAATGTATGCGAACAGAGTACTTCATGCAGTTATTCAAACTCCGGGTGCTACACTGCAGTACGCCTCTGAAGCTGGGAAGTCCATCTGGATGGCATACTGAGTTACCGTTGAAGCATTGCAGGTTCGTTTCGGTAGCTTGCAGTTACAATTAATAACTGATGTTTTGGGTGTGGCCTCCTTATATTACATCCTTTGTCATAGAAATTTCAGGTTAGTTTTCGGCATGAGTGTTCTTGTACTTCCTTTGTCAGATTAGAAATGAAACTTATTGCACCAGAAAGCAAATAACCAAGAGGCATCTCTCTATAAGTTGCCCAAGTATTAGAGGAAGGGGTCTAGACAGCTAAGGTCATCATATCTAGCACACAGCCACAAGTGTGTCAAAGAACCTACAGGCAACCGTATGTGTAAACTGGTATTAAAGGGCGATGTCAGATATTAGAAGCCGAGCGAGGTGGCGCCGCAGTAGCATGTGTGACTCGCCTTCAGGTTGTTGTCCTCCGTGGACTAGTGGTACCGTGCTAGCCTCTAGTTCTCAAGGTCGCGGGTTCAAACCTGGCGGATGGCGATGGATATTTTTCGGGCGTAAACATTCTTAGCATGGTTTCCTTGGGAAGGGAAGTAAAGCCGGTGGTCCCGTGTCTTAGATTTACGGCACGTAAAATAACCGGTCTTTCACGCCCAATATAGAATGGGACGCTAAAAACCATAGTAGTTAAAGAGCCTCCATAAATAAAACTCAATTTCATTTCTCGCCTTCAGGAGCGTCGGGTTCGATCCTCGGTAGCCACTCACCCACACCATGGGTTTTTTCGTGTTGACAATGCCAGAGTTGCGTATTCCACCACGGATTTCCTCTCTCTCCTATATCCTCTTATTCATCCCTTTCATCGGTTACGATTTGGAATCTCTTCTGAGCCCTGCTAGAGGAAAGTCTATCAAGCCTCCAATGCTGGGTCCCACCAGAGGGACGTCTCCGAGAGGTCCTCACGTGACCGGGTGAAACTGTTAGGGAACTCGGTGCGTCTCTGTCGACTTGCATTGGCCTCGCTCTGGAACCCATACGTCCCCTGCGGTTCCCTCACCTCATCTATTCCTCTCAGAAGTGTACGCACAAAAGGTCCATTGGTGGTCGGGGTGGTAGATGTCCTCTCTCTTAACTAGTCCTATCGTATTCTACATATTAAAAGGGAAAAATATGACCAGTTACTTAACATAACTTAAGTACAAGTTAAACACACACACGCAGAAGTACACACTTTTCCCCCTCTTTTAGCTTCAGCTGACCTTAAAATTTGCTCCGATGAGGCAGTAATTTTAACACTTAATAGATTTCAGTCTAATTATATAATATATAAATTCAATAACAGCCCGCCTTAAAGAAATATGTGTATGTAACGAGATATAAAATTTGTATATTACAGTCATTGTATATGTTTAATGAGGTAACCTTGAGGCAATAATGAATTTGATAGTTTAACAATACTACCTGTGATTCTTGGAAGCAATAATGTAATTTTTGTGACAGCTTATAAAATAGCCAATTAACATTTAGTTAAATGAAGGTATTCTATTGAGCTAGGATTAGCCAATCAGAAACTAAAATGGAGCAAAATTTACAAATTCAGAAGTCAATTGCTTGCAGACAGCGCTCCTAACCGGACGCGTTGCTTATAGACAGTGTTCCTAATCGGACACGAGATACGTTCTCGAGAAATTTAATATGTATTTTGTGTGAGATAAAAATAGTTAACGTATTAAAAAGTACAAGTAATTAATAAAAAAATCTCACAGGTCTCTCTCTCTATATATTTTTGAAGTGTTATTTAAATCGTGTCAAGCATTAATAAAAGGAGTGAAGTAAAATTATAATCTGTGTAAGGCTACCTTCTTCAGTCGTACCACTCCCTGCTAAGACATTCATGTCTCTAAAAAATATAAATACTAACGCAGCCGAGGCAAACATAAATATAATATTTAAAGACACAGTCAAATTACAAAGTTAATATTTTTAAACTAGAGGCAAAGGCCACCGGAAAGTACATTTGGGGCGAAGGCTAACGGAAACTTTTTACCATACGTGCGGTTGCAACTATTTCAAGTTCGGCTCCTCCTTCAATACAACAACATACTTCAAACTATACTTTCTCTACGCATTGTATTGGAGTTGGACTGGTCTAAGGTCCATATACTTTAACAGTACATATTCTTATTGTCTTATATTTCCGATAGACAGTAGATAAAGTAATTAGGTCTCTTATGCAAAATTCTTCTTCTATAAAAGCTTTTGCGCTCTATAGCTAACGAAGGCATGCCTTGGGGGAATGCACTGGCCTTAAATACAACTCTAAGATATTAAGACACCTTGCTCAATGCAATGCTACGCTGCAGTTAAAGCAGCTATGTGAAATCCGCCATTACCGTTCCAAAATATGCAAACGGCTGGTTCCTGTACCTTTTCCTGCAGCTAATGTTGCCACATTACCGGGATCCCTATTTGCACAGCTCTACACTTTGTAATTACGTCACCCGCTATTTTACGAAAACCATGGCATGAAATAATTAAAAACGTTGGTAAACACGCTTTAATTGTTTTCCTAATTTGAACACATGTCGTAAATTTCGACAAAGAGGGCTAATGACCCTAATGAGGTTGGAACTGCAGTAGAAACCCAAGACGAGGTTGGACCCGGACAAATTGGTTGCCTTTACCTTGGACTGGGTCCAAGAATCTAGCTAGCCTGGCAACAACTGCACACTCTCATCAATTACTTTAGCCGGCTCACATTTCCTCCCTTCACACGTATATTACTAGAGCACGCATGCGCGAATTTGCCTGGAAATTCTCTCATTGAGAACTATTACCTAATTACTACTACCCCATTAAAGTTTTGTCTCTATTTCCTCTACTCCCTACGAAGTTCTAACTTGAGGGAATTCGAAGCCGCGATTTTGAATATCTTGAACTTCGCCGCTGGTGGAGAGGGTTAGAAATGAGTTCCCAAAAGCCTCAGAGGGGGGGCGAAAGAGAAATACGGTTAACACAAGGCTTCGTAATCTGGCATTAAAAGTAGTTTCTGAAACTTTCTACTTAACGTACACAGTTCCTATCTTTCTACACGTCCACATAAACGGGCAAAGACGAGCTAAAAGCGGCTTGTCTTCGGTATTAGCGTGAGACAGTGATGAATTTACTTAAAAGTTAAATTCTCTTGACCTGAAATATGAAACAAGAAACGCAGATATAAGAGAAAGAACGTTTGTCTCTTAGTGCAGCAAAAGAATTCTAGAACATGTTACTGTTTGTTATGTACTGTTTTTAAGAAGCCGTTTTATCATTTAGTTACCGTTACAGACTGCAACAGAAACGATAATGAAATTAATAATATGATTTAATCTTTCTGAAGGTGGCACTCGGGAAAAGGATGTTCTCTTAAGGGTACTCATTAGCGAAATTTCTAAATCGTGTTGTTTTAATCTAAATGTTTTCAAACGTTTGTCACATAATTCCGTACTATTAAGCGTATAGCGTATTTTGAATTGTATGAATACATCTTTAATATTCTTCAGAAAATTAATTTATTTTACTTGTATTATGCTAATTAATCAGGTATTAAACACGATGCAGAGATCGTAATTTTGAAAAACTAAAAGCATTACGATGTTTTCTAAACACTAACATATGAAACTGCCATATAAAATTCTTGTCATTGTTCTGGTTGATTAAGAAAGATGTTTAAACCCTTAAATATAGTTTGTGAACAACTTATCCTCAATGGGTGAATAAATTGTGTCATACCTTGAGTAACAAAAGCCATGTCAGCTTTTTAAGTTCGTTCTTTCGAAGTTTCTGCAGAAAATTTTAACAAGATTAGTTACAAACTACACTGTATAAAACAACTTTAATAGTGTAAGAAACATAAAATTTCGAGTAGAGGATTGGAAGTAAATACACGCCATTAGGTCGTGTGTTCTTAGGCATTTAAATGGCCACGTGTAGAAGCTTTGAATAGCTTTGAGAGAAACAGCCGTAGTATGTAAGTGAAGCTAAAGGTTCAAAGTATTTTTTGGACATAACAGCTATTTCTTACTTTCTCTACTACGTATAGTAACTAGTGCAAGTGTTGCATTCCAATCAAAATTTCACCTGAAACACATGTTTTGAGGCACCCTGAATCCACATAAAGCATTTTAGAAGCATGTCCGTGTGTGTCTTTGTGTCTGTGAACAGCATAACTCAAAATACGAAAAATCGAATAAATACCAAACGAGGCATTTGAGTTCAATATCTTCCAGGATGCGACACAAAGATTTTCAAGAAAATCCTTCCACCCGTAACTACCCTCTGCATGAAGCATTTTTTCGAAAATTTTTATTTTCTAAGAAATGTCTCAAACGATTTTGATTAAAATACCATAAACTAAAGATATTTACCATACAAACAAAATCTATATCTTGGATTTTCTGGGAATAGCCTAGGAAGTACTCTTCATTCGAAATGAATTTTTTATAATCTTGTGTAACTTGCAAACGTTAAGTGATAAAGGAAAACGTACCACACAAAATATGTAGGTCTTTTTAAAACACACACTTTACTTAAAACAAGCTTTTTTGGCATAAGCCGTTCCTGAGATATCCGTTATGAAGTGTATGGAATACTTGTTCTGTTAAAGTCCTAGATTTTCACTTATTTCTCGCGATTGCATGCAAACAGTGTGTAATTTTAAGTCCAGCGAATAGCGTCCAGTTCTTAAACATTTGACTATCGGTGTTCCCTTTGTATCTATCACGAAATGTGTAATGTGGCTATTTTTGCAAAGGTTTATTTGGATTAAATATAGTAGATAGAAGAATGTGCTAAAAAGAATAGTTTGCATACCCATTAATAAAGATTGAGGGTAGGGAAGATCATGTGAATGTATCACATATTTTTTAAATTGTAACCATACTTCAGATATGTGTATTCCTAAGGCAGCAAAAAATAAATACATAAAAACACTGATTTTAAGTATAGCTTTCCTTTTACTGAAATGTTGCCCATGAGACTTTTGTTTTATATAATATTTTAAATTTATGTGCTATATTATCTACTAATCTACTGGTGACGCTTTGACTATTCCCTATCTGTTCTTATCAGTCCAAATTGTTCTAATAAGTTATTAACTGTTTATTTCTTTTATGTCATTGAAACTATTTTATCGGCGGGGAGATAATGACATTGCAATTATTCGCGACGATCAACCTCAGGTACTTTCAAAGTCACAGATTTACATCACTCATGTCAAGTTACATTTTTACTTGCTCTACAATGCAAATAGTAGGTAGAAAAGGTATTGCATTCCAGTACAAAATTCGACACCGTGATCACCGGAAATACATCTTTTCCTCCCCCTGAATTAAAAATGGCATGTAAGTAGTAGGTAGAGAATATATTGCATTCCAGCCAAAAATTCTACATCGAGATTTCACCGACAATACAAATTTTGAGGCCTCCTGAATTAGAAAGAAAAGGATTTTTGAGAAATGTTTGTGTGAGTGTGAGTCTGTGAACAGCATATCTCAACAACGAAATGTAGGATAAATACCAAACTCGGTATTTAGTTTAGCACTTTTCAAAGATACGACAAGAAAATCTCTCACCCCGAACTACTCTTTCAATGGACAATTTTTCGAAATTTGTGATTTTCTCAAAAATGGCTCCAATTATTATTAAAATAGCACATATTTAATATATGCGCGTGGCATATAAAATGTATATCTTAAGTTTTCTGGAAATAGCTTCTGAAATCCCCTACACTTGATTGAATTTTATATAAATTTGTGTAACTAGGAAACCGCAATAGGTAAACAAGCATTTACCGCAGAGGAATTGTAGAGCTCATTAAAACAAACATTTTCTGTCTAAAAGTTTTACTTTCTCTGACACGTATAGTAAGTAGGGAAAGTACTGTATTCCACCCAAAACTTTGATACCGAGATTTCACCGAAAATACATGTTTTGAGGCCCCCTGAATCCATAAAAAGCATTTTTGTAAACATGTCCATGTGTATGTCTGTGTGTGTGTGTGTGTGTCTGTGAACAGCATAACTCAGAAACGAACAATTGGATAAACACCAAACTTGGTATTTAGGTTCAGTACCTTTCATAGATGCGACACGAAGGTTTTCAAGAAAATCCCCCCACCACAGATTACCCTTTACATGGAACATTTTTCGAAAATTTTAGTTTTCTCAAAAATGGATCAAACGATTTTGATTAAAATATATATATGTTTAATATATTTTTATGACAAATGAAATGTATATCTATGTCTCCAAAAGTATTCTTCATTGTGAACGACTTTTGCATAACTGGTAAACCATAAGAGATAGACAACATTTCACTACACAAAACATGTAGATCGCGTTGAAATACACATTTTATGTCATATACATTTTTTGTTGTTGAGTGAACCATTTTCGAGATACTGCTTGTTATTCTCTTAAATTTTCCAATACTTATACTTTTTGTCAAATGGGAATTCGTTATTCATTTTTTTTGTCCTGGTAATGCAAAGAGAATGGAATACTCCACATAACAACCACCTCTTAAAATGTTTGACTATTGCTTAAAGCCTGCCAATTCCCCTTGCATCTGCAAGAAAATTAGCAATAAGATTAACATCTCGATTAACATGAAGAATATACAGAATAAACGTTTATAAAAAGAGTTTGTACAAGAGTAGAGAAAGTCATGTGGGTGTAACACATCAGATTTTTTTGTTAGTGTTAGCGGTTTTCGAAATGCTTTAATTTTACACTATTCCGAATTGTGTCATCTAACGGGCATGCATGAACTTCTGCTTTCCTCCTTTATTTCTTTCTTTTCATCACAAGCGCTTGTTACTACGAATGAAACATTTGAATGCGGTTCCCACATGTCGTACTATGCACTTCTTGTTTACATTTAAATAGCAATTTACTGCTGTGATTTTGTGAACAAATATAACAATCTATAGTAACTTTATAAGAGATACATTTTGTGAATCTTCTTTCAGTGGCTTTTGCTTTGAAGGAGTGCTGATTGAACCAATTTCGTAAGACTGTTTCATTTTATTAATTCATATTTTATTATTTGTTATAGTACCTTTTCGAGTGTTGCTTGGTTCGTTTGTGTTTTTTGTTTTAGTTGTTTTCATTCTAAGACTTTTCGTTATGCTTACTAAGAGAAGAAGCAGCTTTAATTTTAATGTCAAGAAGTGTTTTCCGTAAAAGCAGCCTAAGGTTGCTGATCTCCTGAGTAAAACTAATGATATATTTGGCATGGTTAAAAGTACATAGTGCATTAGCTGATGTTAAGAATATTTTCTACACGCACTAATAAACGATAGAGGGTAGAAAAGTCATGTGAATGTATCACATAGGCTTTTTAGGAAAAAGTCCGTTCATATGTGTCTGTTCGCCTGTGAACAGCATAACTCAAAAACGAAACATCGGATTAATTATAAACTTGGTATTTAAGTTCAGCATCTTTAAAACATAAGACAAAAAATTGTTCAAGAAAATACCCCGCCCATATTACTCTTTACATGGCAAAGTGTTTGAAATTTTTTATTTTCTAAAATATGGCTCTAACGATTTTGTTTAAAATATTATTTTAAATATTTATGTATCAAATAAATTAATATCTTGAATTTTCTGAGAATAGCCTCTCCTCTTCATTGGAAAGGAATTTCATATAACCTTGTAAACGGTAAGCGATAGATAAAAACGTACTGCACAAAAACTGTAGACCTGTTTAAAACACACAATTTATTCCAAATATTTTTTTGTGGCATTAACCATTTTAGAGATATCCGTTATAAATGGTTCGAGTTGTTCAGTACTTAGTTATTCTTTTGAAATCCTTTGATTTTCATTTGTTTCTCGCAATGGGATAGAAAGAGTTTGGAATTTTAAGGCCAGTGTATAATGCAGCCATTTCCGGAAAGGTTTATCTCGATTAAAGTGAACCCGATAGGAAAATAAACTTTCGTAATAGTAAGTTGTATACTCACTAATAAGTGATAGATGGTAGAAGAAGTCATGCGAATGTAACATCAGATTTTTTCCAGTATAATATAAAGTACTATTTGTGCTATCCTCCACGGAATCGTTCCCATCATAAGTCAGTGACTAACGCGGCATCTGCTCTACCTCACGCGATGGCTAATTTTTACTTTCTCTACTACGGTTAGTAAGTAGGGGAAGTATTGTATTCCACCAAAAATTATATACCGAGATTTCACCGAAAATACATGTTTTGAGACCCCCTGAATCCAAAAAAAGCAGTTTTGGAAACATGTCCGTGTGTGTGTCTGTGTGTCTATGAACAGCATAACTCAGAAACGAACAGTCGGATAAACACCAAACTTGGTATTTAGGTTCAGAATCTTCTAGAGATGCGACACGAAGGTTTTCAAGAAAATCTCTCCACCCCAGACTACCCTTTACATGGAACATTTTTCGAGAATTGTAATTTTCTCAAAAATGGCTCTAAGGATTTTGATTAAAATATCATATGTTTAAGATATTGTCATGAAAAATGAAATGTACATCTCAAATTTTCTGGGAATGTCTCCAAAAGTATTCATCATTGTGAACGATTTTTGCATAACTGGCAAACCATAAGAGATAGACAAAATTTTACTGCGCAAAAAATGTAGATCGCGTTAAAATACAAATTTATGTCATATACATTTCTTTTGTTGAGTGAACCGTTTTCGAGATATTGCTTGTTATTCCCTTAAATTTTCCAATACCTATACTTTCTCTCAAATTTGTTATTCATTTATTTATGTCCTGGACATGCAAATAGAATGGAATGCGCCACATAGCGACCACCGTTAAAATATTTGACTATAAAACTTACCATATTCCCCTTGCATCTACAAGAAAATTAGCAATAAGATTGACATCTCGATATCTCAATTAACATGAAGCATATGGAGAATAAGCCTTTTAAAAATAGTTTGTACAAGAGTAGAGAAAGTCATGTGAGTGTAACACATCAGATTTTTTTTATTCTATGCTCGTTGAATGTCTATTCTGTAATATCTTATCTGCGACGTGTCGTGTCATAACCTTAAAGTTGCTATGGTGTTACCCATTTAGCTTTTGTCGTCCTTCGTGGCATAATGGTTACCATGCTAGCCTCTAGTTTCCGAAGTCGGGGTTCAAACCTGGCGGAAAGCGATGTATTTTGTCAGGCGTAAAAATCTTTGGCGTGGCTTCCTTCTGAAGGGAAGTATAGCCGATAGTCATAGATTTACGGCACGTAAAAGAACCTCAAGTCTGATAAAGAGGCCTATGAGCAAAATTGCAGCTCTTTCGCGCCCAATATAGAATGGGACGCTAAGGACCACAGCAGTTTAAAGAGCGTCATAAATAAAACTCAATTTAATTTCTATTTTAGCTTGTTGATTCTTGGGGTCTTTAGCAAAGGAACGTCATTCTTTCGACTCTTGTGTTGCTACGTCGTTCACCTACATATTTTGTATTCTATTCCCTATTTAAAATTAATGCCTATTATTAGCTTCTCTACCACGTACATAGTAGGTATTCCACCCTAACATTCGGTACCGAGATTTCAACAGATATACATGTTTGAGGCCCCCTGAATTCAAAAAGAGTATTTTTAGCAAAAGTTCGGTTTGTATGTTCGTGTGTGTGAGAGACAGAGACTGTGACTTCTGTGATACTGTGTACAACATAACTGAAAAACGAAAAGTCGATAAATATCACATTTGGAATTTAGGTTCAGTATCTTCCGAAACAAGAAAATCTCTTCACCCCACACTACTCTTTACCGGAAAATGTTTCGAAATTGTTTATGTTATAAAAGGTTACTAACGATTTTGATTAAAATACCGCATATTAAATATGTTTACATTACAAATAATATATATATTTTGAACTTCCTAGTAATAGCCTGTGCAGTTAACTTCATTTGGAAGTTATTTTATATAATCTTGTATTACCCGTAAAGCTTAAGCTGGAGACGAAAACTTACTACACAAAAAATGATACCTCTAAGACAAAATTTATTTCAAATAATTTTTTGTGACATAAGTCATTTCTGAGATATCCGTTATTAAATATTCGAATTGTTCATTTCTTGGTTATTCCTTCAACGTCCTATTAACATTCAGTTGTTTCTCGCGATTGCATGTAAACGGTATGGAATTTTAAGGCCAGCTTATAGTGTCCAGTTCTTAAAAATTTCGCTCTCGCTGTTCCCATTGTGTATATAACAAAACGTGTAATGTAGCTATTTCTGCAAAGGCTTATTTAGATTAAAATGTAGAAATGCGGTGGACAGAAAAATAATCTTTGTTAAGAATAGTTTGTGTATACACTAATAAACGATAGGGGTAGAGAAAGCCAGATTCTTTTCCTGTCGTTCTATTACGTAATCATCACGAGGCATGTTGATTATTTACATTCATAGCGAATTATTTGCTTACCTATGATATATGCATTACGTTTATAATTACGTTGTATTCTTTTACTTAATGCGAATCTATATAATTATAGTGATTTCTGACTGTGTTACATGTGTTACATTTCCTTATATACTACATTATTTCCCGGATTTTTACTTTCTCTACCGCGTACCTAGTAGCTAGAGTAGGCATTACATTCCATCCAAAATTCGATACCCACATTTCACCGGAAATACATGTTTTTAGACCCCTGAATCTATAGAAGCATTTTCAGAAAAACGTTATATGTGTATCTGTATTTGTGTCTGTGTGTGTCTGTGAAAAGCATAAGCCAAAAAATGAAAATTAGAATAAGTACCAAACTTGGTATTTAGGTTCAGTACCTTTTAAAGATGTGACACGAAGATTTTAAGAAAGTCCCCTACGCCAATCTACGCTTCACATAGAATAGTTTTAGAAATTGTTTATTTTATAGAAAATGGCTCTAACGATTTTGATTAAAGCATCATGCAATAAAGATATTTACATTGCAAATAAAATGTATATATTGAGTTTTCTAGGAATAGCCTGTGAATTCCTCTTTATTCAGAAGGAATTTTGTATAACCCTGTATAATTGGTAAACGTTACGCGATTGACGAAACACACAATGTATTTCGTAACCTTTTTGTGGAATCAACCGTCTCCGAGATATCTGTTATTAATGATTGGAATTGTTTGATACTTTGTCATTCTTTTCAAGTCCTTTCGATATTCAGTTTTCAGGCGATTGCACGCAAAAAGTATGGAAGTTTAAGGCCAGTACATAGCGTCCAGTTCTTAAGCATTTGACTACTGATATTCGCTTTAGATCTATAACGAAATATGTAATGCAGCTATTTCCGGAAAGGTTTATCTCGTTTTAAATAAAGTGGATAGTAAAATAAACTTTTGTAAGAATAATTTATATATCTACTAATAAGTGATAAAGAGAAAGTGATGTGAATGTAACACATCAGATTTTTAATTTATAATCATACACTTAGGTTTTTGATTGTGCGTATATTAATTGAATCCTGTTTCAAGAGCATAGATGCATCTCTGTGAAATAACCAAAGTTGCCAACTGATATGACAATGGTGGCTCTAAAATCGTGTTAAATGTTGTGATTATAGACAAAACCGATACCTGTATATATTACTATGTCCTCTGAAATGACTTCATTGACTGGAATTCTAATATTAATTTACAATGAAATGTAGTGTTCCTATTAATTAGCTCTTTCCATTAAGCTTACTTGTCCATTTTTCATTAATTCATACGAACATTTAATGAATACTAATATTGCATCTATAATGATAAATCCTGTTTCAATAGGTGAGGGATCATTTATTACGTCAATAAGATTAATAGAATTGAGAAAAATGAAAACAACACTAATATTTCAATGATTTATGTTTTCAAAGCATTCCAGTATTTTAGTATGTATGTTCCATAAAACGTATCTCCAAGTTTCTTAATTTAATACTGTCTCGTAATGCCATTCAACTTCTTGCCTTCCTTTTCATGTCAGTATTAGAGGAGGCTTCGGACGGATGACAGAGAGTTTTGGATTGGTCAGTTCATTGCCAGTAATCGAAAAGCCTTCAGAAAGGCATCAAAGCGGTGCCATAGTAACTCTTGAGAAGGTTCCTAGTATTCCAAAACGTCGTATTTGAGGAACAGCATGAGATTATTTAATTTAAATCTTGAATAACAGCAAAATGACTTTTTACTGGACATAGTAAGCCCAAAGAACATCGAAGCGAGGGTTTATAATTGGTGTAGTCCTTTTATTTGAATACATTTCAAGAAAACTAAATTTAATGTATTTATTTGTCACATTTTATTTATCTATAGCAACACGTATCGTGTAAGGGGAAATATAGCCTAATTGCTGGATAATTCATTTTTGTACTTAGAACATTTTGCTTACTTTAACTAAAAGCATACTCTAATGTGCAGAATTTAAAAATTTATTAAATGAATTTTTAACTGTTTCTTCATAAGGTAAAACATTTAGTGCTTTTAAAATCTTTTATTTACACCTTTAATGCACTATTTTACATTCAGAGTATTCCTAAGATAGGATTTAGTCCACTTTTCAGAGTTTAACCAGTACAAAAAAGTAAGAAAATATTTCCTGTGATTTTAGGCTTTTTTTTTTCATTATGTTTGATGACTGGCCACGACTTAATATATTCCGCACTTAAAATTCAATCCCTTCGTTGAGATTTAAGGGACATTTGAAGCGCTCAGGTAGTTGTCATTTTGCTAAAAGCATGAATATTTGGATATTCGGGAGATTATTTTAATTTCTGGTACTATAATTTTAGGCCCAAATTTAGTTAGACTTCACTGAATAAACTATGTTGGTTGATGTCCAGAGAAGCAACTTTGATTGTAAAATCTCCCTTATTTCGATAAAAGAAACACAAATTGTTTCAGATCGTCTGCTCTTTCTTAACAATTTGATTGTTTGAGATTTAATATGAACTTAATTTTCATGGATAAATATTGTATGGAATATGATACGAAGTGCCCAGAAAAAGATACCGAAATAAATACGGTAAACGAGAACCTATCATATATGACTGGTATTGTACTCTTGCTTCACGGTCCCTCTGTTACCGCCTTGAAGGACGCAAAATAGAGAGTGTAGTAGTGGAAGTTTGAGCTTCAGTCGGTTATCCGATCGTAGGTGCAAACATCAGCAGGTGGCTACGGAGTATTTAATGTCGGAATGCCACCTATGATTTTACAGCTGTAATATGAGAGCTGTTACGATGGGTAAGAGAAGGACATGCAGAATCGCCACAAAAGAAGTCGCTCCGACCCTTCGGCACCTGCTAATAGGGCCGTCGTCAACTGAGGCTGCTCCGGGACTTGCCGCTGCTGACTCACCGGCCGCTCCCCTGGAGCCGGCCGCCGGTTACCGGCCTATATTTGCTGCGGTCACTGTCTCGCCCCGGCACCAGCAACCTTATCTTTCTTGCCCAATCAGCACCACACCTAATCTTCAGCCGCAGCAGTCGACTACACCAACCGGAAGCTAGTTTCACACATCATGATAGCACAACTCAGCATTCCACGCAGCAGCCACCACCACAGTCTTTGTCATCACGATGCAGCGCAGTGATTTCTGGAGTTCCCCGCCGCACAACTCAACCATGAAGGCCACCCGAATCATCACGTCCGTTCGCCTGGCATTGGCTGATCGGGCCGACCGCGAGGCAGTCCTGAGGTCGAGCCTGCCTTATTAGGGCGGGTTTTACGCATTGAGGCTAGACGAGCTGAAAGCCACCAGCCATATCGTCGATGCTGCTGCTACAGACAGGAGGCGATTACCTACGCTGCAACTCCCAGGTACCACAACTGCGGTGCACCGAGCCTGACTGCACAGTGTACCAACCACGACCTCCGACGACCCGTTAGTACTACGCCTCCTGCAACGTCCACGGCCACTTCACCTGGCAGGCGCAGTGCCCCTTCTATCCAAGAAGCCTTCGACAGATTTCGGTCTCAGTTGTCCTTACAGCCAACACCACCACCACCTTCGGCGCCGGCCTCCACAGACAACACCCTGCGAGATGTGGTCCAGGAACTCCACACGGAGGTCCTGAACATAGGTTCCCGAAT
Organism: Deroplatys truncata; assembly: GCA_030765065.1. Classification (NCBI taxonomy): domain Eukaryota; kingdom Metazoa; phylum Arthropoda; class Insecta; order Mantodea; family Mantidae; genus Deroplatys; species Deroplatys truncata. The sequence goes on from CM060986.1 coordinate 65,229,802, forward strand.
CTCTCTGCTTGACGAAATCCTATCATCGCTCACCATCGCCGTCAACTCAGCCAACTCAGATTATCATCACCGCCGACTTGCCGCCATTGAATCAGGACTACAGTATCTTCACGCCAACACCGCCGCCTTCTCAATTGCCTTCAACACTTTCACCACCTGTCTAAAACTCGACACCACAGACACAATAATCAGTGGCCTGGGCGAAGTCATCATCAGAAATCACCACCGCCAGCTCCAACACATTCTCGGAAAAGTTTAGGCGTGCGCTGACAGGTCTTGCTGACCTGATACGAGTCCTGCTCACGACAACGGTCGACTGGACATCTGTGCTAGCCGACCTGAAGAGTGGACAGGAACATCTTCGGAACTAAATTCCTGCACAAGAACACCTTTGGATCCATGGCACTAGATACGGACACAACTGAGCGCACTTCTCGAGAGGCGCTCAAACAATCTCTTTGAAGCAGAAATAAAGAAAAACAGAAAATCCCTAAGCATTGCTGATACACTCTCCGCGGTGGCATCCAGGGCTCCGACACGGTCATGGTTGTCACCCGGATATTTCCTTCACCCCCTGCCAGCGCAATAAGCTAGCAGTTACCTTTTCCGCAATAACGGAGGTGCAAAAGCGGAACCCCAACACCTTTCCTTGTTTCTGCTGTCAATTCCTCTCCTTAATTTCATCTTCCTATTCGCGTCACTACCCTCCCCCCCAAAACGCGGAATTTAAAAAAACAGCTGTAATATGAGAGCTGTTACAACAATTATTTATATAATCTTTGGTCTTCAGTTTGTAGGTAACTATTCTAAAGCTTTGTGCTTGAAATTTCGGATACCTGTAGCTTTATCTAAAACCAAAGCTTTGTATGTTTTAACGTCATATTCTGGTTTCTAGACTCCTTTTTGTTCAAGTGGTATTATTGTAAATGAAACACACACACACACACACACACACACACACACGCGCGCGCGCGCGCATACAGATTTTTGTTGACTAGTATACTGTTTTGAAAACTATTTTAATATATATTAAAAATAAGCAGTGCGATGTAAAGCGTGCATTTGAGAATGGATAGACTTGTGATTAGTTACTGTGTCAATATTTCTATGTTATAAAAACTTACATATTTCGCATTGTATTGAGCATTAAGCTGATTAGTTTTAAACATTAATTCAATTATGCAAATGTTAAGAAAAACAAGAAGTTGTGTATTAAGTGACAAAACAATATATGATGAAATGCATATGTGACATTACAGATACAATTAAAAGAATAGGCAAAATAAGAAAAATATCAATTAATTACGTAATTAAAATGGGGAAAATGGGATCTTTAAACTTGCATTTACCTTTAAAGCTTAGTAAGCAGTGGATTACCTAAAGGGATGGAAACACAGCTGTGAATATAAATATTAAAATATTACACATAGGAAAATGCAGGTGTTGGAATGGTAAGAATTAAACGAAGCGGAACCCAATATTAATTAAAGTTCATATTATAATGAATTAGTAAAAATGATATGAAAATGTGTGCATACGTACTATTTCAACAGAAACAGTGCGTATTTACACTTAGTTGACATCGTTATCACCCCAGGTGGCATGCCAATAATTTAAGAAGATAAAGGGGAAGTCCAATGAATTATGTACTACTCCAAAAGTTAGGAAAAACACAGATTTTAAAAGCGATTTCTATATATTCAAATAATAACAATAATAGATAATAATTTTAAAAATACTATTTTATTTCTTAATTTACCGGTTTTATTTATTTTAGAGCTTCTAAAATAAAATAGCTATGAATTGAGGTTTGAAATGAATGCTCAACGGTATCATCGTGCATAGCAGATGATACAGATTCGAGAATTTTATCATCTCGAGAATCGACTTAAAAGTTCGAGCCATTGCACTTGGGTGGAATGTCTCGACGATATATGAGGGGGCATGAAATATAAAGAATTTACCGCGACCCTTTATTGCATCGAATGCAGTGTTGTGAGCATGCTGGGCGCTGCTGGTAAGCAGGAAAGATATCTGCTTAAGATACGACAGCTGAGATCTAGAAGGCTAATAATAGGGAATCGTGCGTTTCTGTGTGGATGTGTGTGTGTGTGTGTGTGTGAAAGAGAGAGAGAGAGAGAGAGAAAAAGAGAAAAGAAGAGAACAGTGCTAAATGTATCCTGTTAGGTGTTGGTGCCTTATTTTTATGCTAATATTTTGTCATTATGCAGGTATAGACTGCATTTACTTTTCCTTCCTTATTGTTCCTTGGATAGTATAAAAACAGCAGAAGATTGTGTCCTAATAACGTTTAAAGTTCTTTCGTGTTTTGCTTTTAAGCCGCTATAGGCATGTATGGCTTATCTGCAAGGACAAACATTAGTATCAGACTTGGAACACTGCACAGTTTTTCAGTTAGAAATGTTAGCTATGCTGAACTGTGCTCTTAGAGGACTTGAGAAGAGTTACCATGGTAAAAGTATTCTCATTCTTGTAGATAGCCTAAGTGTTTTAAAAGCATTCCTTCTAAACGGGTAAAATTAAAACTCGTAGGGGAATGTGAAGTAGGAGTATTTTAGAAGGAGTTCTACTGTTGGGGAGCCAAACTTGATGAAGTAACTGCCCCACGTATGGTACAAAGTTTCCGGTGGCCTTCGCCCCAAGTTTAGGAGTCAACCTTGTATTTTTATGTTTCTTTAAATATTATATAATATTTATATATTATATTTATGTTTGCCTCGGCTGCGTCAGTATTAATTTGTAGAAATATGTGTCTCTTTGCAGGGGGTGATGCGGCTAAAGAATGTAGGCTTTCACAAATTATAATTTTTACTTCACTCCATTTATTAATCCTTCACACGATTAAATAACACTTCACTTATATAGAGAGCTGTGAGATGATTTATTAATTGCACTTTTAAACACGTAAGCTTTATGATATTCTCGCCGTAATGCATTTTCGTCTCACGCTGGATACGTACGCGTATAGCGTCCGGTTAGGAACGCTGTCTAGCAGCTACTTACTTCTACCGCCTGAATTTGTAAATTTCTGTATTTCAAGTCCCTGATTGGCTAACCCTATTCCAATAGAATACTTTTATTTAACTTTTAGCCTTTAGCATTATTAAACTTTCTAATTCATTATTGACTCAAGGTTACCTCATTGTTAGCAACTTTCGGCCTCTATTCTCAGAGCTTCTACATTATTAAATTACTTAATACATTCACATAACATTATCATACATGTACATAATAAATATAAGCATAATACAATGACTGTTACTTACATTTTATATATTATATTATACACATATTGCTTTAAGCCGGGCTGTTATTTTTTATATTATATAATTAGAGTAAACTAATTTATATGTTAAAAATACTGCCTAAATGCTGAAATACACTGACTACCTTCTTTTCTCATAAATGCGATGGATGCTCAGGCATCGGGGCGTTCCAGGAAACTAAAAGGCATATCAGATCACCAAAAAGGCTACTAAATACCTCATGTTGGCTCTGAATCCGTGGTTGGAAGCAGCACATATACCACTAAAATCTCGGTAAAACATGGATTAGGGAAAAACATCAAATTAGGTGGCAAACCTATCCTGGTAAACGCCAAGCCAGGAATCTGGTTTTAGGTCCAAATCATTCTCTTGGCTGTTTATAGACTTTTAAAGACTATCTTGGAATTTTTTTCTTCAATTGAATATTTTGTAATATACATTCTCTGTATTACTCCCGTGGGACTAATTTGACGGTCTTTACTCACTCATAACTTTGGAAGCGGGCGTATCCAGCTAGCTTCTCTTGTCTCGGTGCTGAGGCTTGTCTTAGACTTAGAGAATCGAGGACTGGCAGCGAGAGTATTTTGGCCTGTTTTGGTTAACAGGACAGGCACGGAAAAGTCAGTGTGGAAATGTTGGGCTTTTGGGAGTTTTCTCCTCAGTCTAGCTGATGGCAAAGGTTTTTGCTGCGAACGCAGCTTGTATTCCAGATTTTACTGTTTGTTGAGAATAGCATTAATTCCATGGTATTAGCAACCAGAGGTATTCGTCAAAGGTGAGGAACCGACTTTTGCAATTTTACTTTCATGGCGGTACATGGTGAAAGGGCTAAAAGTTTTTATGACAAATCCTTCATGTCAGAGAGTGTTCGTATTAATGTTTTACTCTGTTAAAATAGAAACAAGAGGACGCAGTATAATGTGGCATATTAATTTTATTGTCGTTACCAGACGCACTATTGTACTGTATTGTTCTACCAGACGTAGCATTATTGGGTCTCCTTAGATATATTTCAGCTTAACAGCCTCTCCTTTCGGCGCGGATTACGCCAAAGGGAACGATCTGTTTGAAATTGTCTGGTATGATCCTGTCTGGCTTTGGCGGGGGTAAGATAGCATCACAAAAGAGTATGTGGTCGTTGGAACCAGTCGTGTGTGGCCGGTCTACGGTCTCTGGCATGTCCCTTCATCCTGTTCGCTTTGTTAACTATACAGAGAAACCAAACGTTTTTGTGAATAAATCCCAGGCAATGTGCGTTATGGAATCTTTCAATGTAATATAAAAGCCTACGCCTTCCCTTTAAATTTACACACTCTGCCAGCGAGTTGTGCCCCCCATGTGCGTGTTTTAGTTGACCTAAATCAATCATTTCTGGTAACCTAAACAGGTAGCAATATTTTGTTAAAGAGATGACTTTATTAGGTTACCAATAAATAAATGTTCGCGGAGTCAAATGGATTAGATTATTAAGGGTTTCAAATTAGATTTACGGGTATACAGAACAGAATTTCAGTGCCAATTAATATTATATATGTGTGTGTAATAATATTATTTATATATATGTTGAATAATACATATTTTGTTAGCATAATTTCTTGTGGATAAGAACTACAGTTCTCTTTTCCCTTTTAAAGTCTTTTGTGTGTTCATTTATAACTGTATGTAATAAAGCAACGAAGAGGTTGCAGAAAGTTTTCAAAGTTTACAAGTTATCGTGTCGAGCTTTAAAGTTAAAGAAATTCATTTGTTTTATTTTTAGTGCACGAGTCTGTTAATGCATAGCTTCAGGATATGTGTATTTTTGTTGAGCCTCCTTTTAGCAAGTTGAAAGCAATGATCACTTATTACCCAGAATGACGTTTATGATAAGCATATAAGAATTCATTTTTGGAGGAAGCCACCTTGAGTGGCTTAGTTAATTTATTGTTTTATTTACATCAAGGTGCAGCTAGGTTCTAGCATGCTACATTTCGTTGTCCCATTTTAACTGCAATATTGATATTTTTATGTGCATCTCAGCCATGCACATATAGAAGCGATTAAAATATTCCTATACTTTTCTCTATTTTTTATAATTGAATATTGAGCTGATTTGGGATAAGTAGGTTCTTTAACATTTAAGAAGTATTTTTTTACTTCACTCCTTTTATTAATACTTGATACGATTTAAATAACACTTCACAGATAGAGAGAGCTGTGAGATTCTTTTTGTTAATTAATTACACTTTTTACCACGTAAAACTATTTTTCGTCTCACACGAATACATATTAAATCTCTCGAGGACGCATTTTACATCCGTTTACTATCACTGTCTGCAGGTAACTGACTAGATTCAACCGTCTAAATTTGTAAATTTCTATATTTGAAGTCTCTGATTGGCTATTTCTACTCTAATAGAATAACTGCATTTAACTAAAGCTTTTTCTGGTTGTTGATTGGCTATTTTTATCAACTGTCACTAAAATTACATTAATGCTTCCAAGAATCACAAATAACATTTAAACTCTCAAACTCATTATTGTCTCAAGGTTAACTCATTGTTAGCAATGTTTAACTTATTATTCTCACAGCTCCTACATTATTAAATTACGTAATACATACATATAACATTATTGAACATGTATAAATTAATATAAACATATACAATGACGTAATATACACTTTTTAGATATTGTTACATACACATATTGGTTTAAGGGGACTGTTATTGAATTTACATATTATATAATTTGACTGAAATCATTTAAGTGTTGAAAACACTGCCTCAACATTTTCATAGAGTTACGTTATGACCTAATAATGCTCTATATTCACTTTGCTGGTTATAGATGCAAATACTATAGGAGCTAATGGCACATTTTCTTTATCAGAGCTTGCATCAAGAAATTTACTTTAGCTTTCAAGGCTCAATTAAAGTTCTACTAATTGTATACTAATTGCTTAGAGTAGTTCTCTTGTAGTCATAATTACTAATGGCTGGTATTAGAAAATGCTCTTATATTTTTATTTTTTGGGGGCAGTTCACAACTTCATTACTGAGTTACTAATAATTTCATAACTAATTAATTCTTCACGTTATTGCCTCTTCAAGGCCTGTGGATAAACTTTATTTATTTACCATACATCCTTACAGTGGCTATAAGCTGTATAAAGCTTGCTGAAGTGCCATATTAGTATAGAATTTAGTGATTTGCTGGCTTTGTACTTGTTATTAAATTAAATAGGAGGGCTCGTTGTAATTAGCCCTCAATTTGCATTATGCTTTATTTTTATAAAAAAAAACTATCATTATATGATTATTATAGTCTGCCCTTGTTCATTCTAGAATTTTAATTGGAATTAATTCCTTACTGCATTTTCTCTTTAGTTCGCTAAGCTGCTTATTTATTATTTAATTCGTTTAGCTGGTTTTACATAATTTGTTTAATTTATGCAGCTTAACGCGTTGCTTTAATGGTCTGGTTAGTCTTTATGCGTGAATAATACTTTTAGTTTGACTGCGAGAGTGTTATTTGGATAAACAGTTAATTCAGCTTTGTAACAGATATTGTTCAATACAATTTATTTATTAGCCTAGTTCCTTTTTACTCTATTAGTTTTAATGTCATGTTTTATATTCAAACTGTTTTTTGCTGATTGTGTTTAGCGATTTAGTTTTACATTTTTATTGCACATTTCTGGTCATTTTACGTAATATAAGTTTAATCTCTATTCCCTGCTTTATGTTTAGTAAAGCAGATTGAGTTCACATATTGCGTTTCACTATTCGTTGCAAGCCACACGGTCACAAGGTGGACAACAATAATGAGCTATATTACTTGTGCATAGTTACACCTATACTGGCTAAATTCAGGCCCCAGCGGCTGTTCTTTAATTTGCATCTTGGCTTAGTTCATTTTATTCCGTTGAGACTATAGCCAGTTTTAATATTTAATGCCATTTTATATTGCCATTTTCTTTGGCTTTTGCAGTAAATTTCAAACTTGCTGCCACTTTTTCATTTGATACCCTTTTGTTATCTATAGTTTTATAGTTTATAGTAAACTTCTAGTGCCATTGGTTCTGGACTTTGCTGTGTAAAGAAACTATGACGGTATTACTATAGATATTTTGAGCTTTTGCTGTACCTTCAGTTTAATTTATAATAAGTAATTAGTTAAAGCAAATATGTCATGTTTGAGTAACTTCAGCCTTAATGTTATTAGCTTTTGTATTATATTCTGACAGGTATAATGTTTTGTTTATTAATTAGTTTGCTGATACCTTATACTGTCCACTAATAAACGTATATGTTCATTCTAACAGATGCTGATAGGTAACTTATTCCTAATTCATGTCTGTCATCCTATTCAATTAACTGGCTATTTATTATATGCTTACCTCAACTGTTAGGGTTATATATATACATTACTGAAACATTCATTAGCATTAATTGATAATACTTGTTTTAATCACAGTTTTGATTGTTTATACTCAAGAATTCATTATGGTTCATTTTAGTGTGTCTGATAATTTAGATTTATATTCTGGCAAATTCTAAGTCTTGTTGTTGAGGGTAAATAAAGTTACTGTGACTTATTCAGGTTATAATTTTTATGCACCTTCAGACCTACTCTGACTGATAGTGGATTTATGCTTAAAGACAGTCAGATACACATTGAGATCGCTAAAGAATTATTTTACGCTTGCTTGGCCTCCTGGACCAGAGGATAGTACGGCAACGTACGTAATGGTGTTCTGATTATATCAAATTGTCTAGTTAGCCCAACTATCATTGCACTCTTTCCTCACCTCTTCTTAAATTAATCAAGAAGGTAGTTGCGTTAGATTAGAAAACGCGGAGATTTCAGGAAACGTCTATGAAAGTAGGATTCTACAGAGATGAACCTATCTGTGGATTTTGCAAAACATGAAACAGATATTACCTTGCACATCTTTGATTGTTCACTTCTGGTAAGAAAAATTTGCTCCTTCCATAATGAGGAAGATTTAGGAATGAGATGTAGGAATGAATGCTGATATTGGAGCCAAAGTTTCGCTGACATGCGATGAACCTCCAAAATCCTCAGTCATCTAAATTAAAATACTCTGCTATAGTTGAATATGTTTGTTTTTATTGTAGTGGTATGGCTTAAATACACTTTGTTGTGTAAGTAAATAGATACATACTAAATAGGAAAGTACTTTTATTGGTGTCAAATTATTTAAGTTATTATACAAATATTTAGTGCGTGGGTACGTGCATATTTAAGATACAATTAAAGTTGACAAAGAGAAAGGAAAGAAAAAAGGCAGACTTCAAATAAATTGCCTTTGACAAACTGAATAAATTCCATCCGGCTTCACGTGCTTAAGCGGGAAATTACTCTTTTTCCAGCCAGTAGACACTAATATGCCAGACTCCTAGCTGCACTGAAGAATTTTTTTGAGTTTAATTCTTCACTGGTTCTGCCACTATGCACATTGATCCAAAATGTATACACTCGTTGTGGAGTGTAGAAATGAACTCGACGCGTTTATATAAGAAAATAAGGCCTAGGTAGTGATGAGGTCTGCTGTCTTCCACTTTCTGAGTTGGCAGGCAGAATCGGGATTTACAGGGTAGAAAAGTGGATGTCCATATATTTAACACAATAGCCATTAGCCGACAGGAAAGGAATCGGTTTGTAGAAATTAGTTATCTCTAAGCCTAGAACACAAAATGAAACTGAAACGGATTAAAGAGACATATAAAGCCAACTTAGGAAGAAAGGAAAGATCAGGAATAGCATGATATAGCCTGGGAGGCTTAAGAACACAGAAAATGACTGACAATTCTGCCAGCAGAATTGTCCATTTGATGGTTTGGTTGAAGATTGTCCATAAATTTCAAGGTATGAAACCCTTTAGGGAAAAAAAATTTAAAAGACTAAATCTTCGATAATTCCTTTTAAAAATTATGTATTAAAACCCGAAAAAATAACGTTACGTTTAAACAGTTTCCATTCGAGAACTGTTTTCAGTTTCAACAGCGTTGAAGAAATGTGTGATTTAAAGGGTTTCATTTGGAAAATGTTCAGCTATCTGTAGGCGTTCTCTGAAAATGGTGACGCTGTTGAATCCCTTGCTAGTATGTGCACCACACATGAAAGTAGACGTGCTCTTTCTCAATGCTTTTAGGAGAAATCTGAATGTTGTACAAATGAACACGAACCTGGCTATGGGGCCGTTAGCAAATAGGAATATAATCAAGATTCTTCTCACGTAATCTCATTAAGAAGAGGGACTAATTTACAGAGAAAGCGCCTCATTCTGCCCTCATTTCTACTTGTATCATCTCGAATGGGAATGTGAAGAGGTGTCAGTTCGTTATCTTAAACGTTTTAAGTGCTTCTACAACATTACTGAAATAAGACATTTTAAAACCTGTTTGTGTGCGTTGTACAGAAGGATTTTCTTGAGATAAAATAGAAGAAAATAAATTCTAGAAGTCTGACGTATAAAAAGTGTAAAGGGCAAAGAAATAAAAACAAACATTAAAAATCGAAAACTGTTTAAGCAGTAATTCATAAAAAAGTCGAAAGACACCTTCCGATGTGAAAATGTAGTTCAAACATAGTTTGTATTCAAGTGTGTACACCAATGTATGACACAGCTGACGCAGGACTGTATATAAGGTTACATTTTGTACATTAATGGCAACACTCGGTTTATAATCCAGATGACAACGAGGTCTAAGATCAACATTCTTGGTTTTATGTCAAAGATGAAAACAATAGTGTAAGAGGTACTGTAGAGACATGGGTCTCTCGAGGAATAGATACTTAGATAATTTACCACGCACGGACATAAAATTATTTAAAAAACTAAGATAAAGGGCTTTGAAGTTCGGAAGTTCGAAATTTGGAATTTCCATTGAAAATTACGAACTCTTAGTAATGGCTTTTCATCAGTAGTTTTGATTTCCTGTTTATCACTAATAATAAAATAACCTTCTCATCTACACTTAAAGTACAGGCCAGTGAGATATCGTTTGTAGTATTAAAGATCTTTACTTTAAGTTTAGCACGCTATTATGGCGTCAACGGTAACCAAAGGAATACTGATTAATTAGATGCTTTGGTTTGGATATACTTTCAAATAATAAACATTTTGAAACGATTGGGAACTCTTGCGGAATCTGAACCATCGTGCTCCTAAGTTAGAATCTCAATTGCCTTAAGCTTTCTCATTGGGTAATTATAATGGATTATTCAAGCGAGTATTCCTTTTTATTCCTTAAGAATAACATACATAATTCCGAAGAATAAATTTGTAATTCTATAGTATTGGACTAATGTCTTGTCGGGTTTGTTATTCTTCCTTTTAGCAAATAAATCCTTCTTAAAAGAAAAGCCATAAAATATTTGCAGAATATATGCGTATTTTTATCCTTATTTCGTGTTACCTTTCATATTTTCTCGTCGTTTACGCATACATTCTTGTATAGAGCACAGGTTGAAATTTTTTTACAGTAAAATATAATCAAATTCTGAGGCAGATGGGCTGAGACGTTCATAGGAGAGAAGCTTGTGCAGTATGTACGGCTATAGTAACCCTATAGCTCTATCTGATATGCTCAACTTTATAACGTTTAAGTACTAGGACTCGAACCGTTCACCACCGTTTACCGTGAACGCAGAAGGGCGTACTCATATAGCCAGTCAGGTGGAATGCCTAGTGTTTCCATTCTTTGAACTTTTAGGTTAGGTTACTGAAGGTTTTCTTAAATTTTTTAACTTTAATTCACACGCATATTCACTGTTTTATCTACACTTTCACCCTCTATGGAGGGTAAGACGTAGGATGTATTTATCGGAGGGGGACACCTCACCATTGCCACCAGTTTGGTCTATTGTAAAATTAAATTAAATTGAGTTTTGTTTATGGACGCTCTTTAAGTGTTGTGGTCCTTAGCGTCCCATTCTAAATTTTACGTGAAATGCCGGTAATTTTGCTCAGAGGCCTCTTTATCAGGCTTGGGGTTCTTTTACGTGCCGTAAATCTATGACACGGGACCACCGACTTTACTTCCCTTGCGAAGGAAGTCACGCTAAGGATTTTTACGCCCCAAAAATACCCATCGTCCTCCGCCGGGTTTGAACCCGCGACCTTTGGTCTATTGTAACTACACCACCCGGAAGCAGGGATGAAGTGAAGGAGCCGCAGGAAGTAGTAGGTCCGTAGGCAGACAGGCCCACAGAGACGTGCAGAAGTCCCTAATGTTTTCCAGGTTGAAAACTCAGCGCACCAGTAGAGGCGAAGAATCCCGAGAGAGGGTGACGAAGCGACCCTAACGGGCAGGACAACGCACTCTGTCGTTCACGGGGAGAAATCTTTACAAAGCGCAAGCAACTACGCCATTTGCGAGACAGCGCCAGCAGCGCACGATCTGAAGACACTCCTAAAATATAAGAGGGAGAGAGATGGAATGGAAGGAAATGGGGAGAAAGGAGAAATCGTGGTAGAATACACCATCCCAGCATTCGCCTAAGTGAACAGAGTAAAACCGCAAAAAAACCCTTGGTCAGAATGGGCGGCCACCGGTAATCCAACCCGAGACGTCCCGAATACGGACCGCAGACGTCTATGGAGAGTATGGAATAAAATCCTAATTTAAGAAAAGGTTCCATTCCAGACCGTAAATCCAACCCCGGACCTTCAGATGAAGAAATGAGCTGGCTGACCAATCAACCACGAAGGCAATCTGCACTGCACTGTTGAAGGCCCCCAAGGAAAGCAACAAATCACCTCTCCTCTGGCAAAACTCCGTATGAAGTTGAACAAATGCTTTATGTACTGCTGAAATTATAGTTTATTCAATTTAACTGAAGTGTTCAGCGATTATTGAAATAAGTTGCTTAGCCATATTTGTAAGATGTTTATGACAATAAGCGCGGTGGTTTAGGACTGCTTTAAACTGTCTATATTCTGCATGAAAATGTATTCAAATGTTTTATTTTAATTTAGGTAATAAGCCGCTTTTCGGTAATATTTGTAAATTTTAGTATATTCATAAACAGCAGAACAACACATTCTCTAGTTAAATTTCTTTCCAGTACTCCCTGCTAAGAGCAGATAACTTTTCTTTGGCAACTCCCCTTCCCATGAATTCTTTCAGCGGCGTGTTTGGGTTTTGAAGTGTTCCTTTGCAGTCTTTATTTCCAATGTTGTATAATGGGATAAGATCAAGATTCCTTGGAGGTGGTGACATGAGATGAGTTCATCATTAATCCAGCATTCTTGAAATCAACAATCCAAATTTTGTTGCCTCTATTACTCCAGCTTGCTAAAGATAAGATTCCATCTGAAGGAAGAAAATATCTTTGAGATATCTAATTGTACAGTGCAGTTAATATTTATTGAATAATTGAATTGTTCGAAACGTCAAACTAAAGCTTGAATTAGGGGAATCTCAGGGTGCTCTTTTATAAGTCGATTAAGAGACTAATAATTCTTAATAAAAATGCTCTCATGAAGGGTCATATGAATAAAAAGCAAGTACTTACTCAAAGTTTATACTCATGAGTGTGAACACATTCTGTGATTATATACTCAGCTCAATGAGAACATACCGTTTTCATAATAATGAAAGCCTACTACCTCATACGAGTATATACTCATACCGAGCCATCTTGTTCACTTAAATGTAAGTATATGCTCATGTCATCTACACTCTTTGACCATATACTAGCTTCATTGAGTGTGTGGTGTTGTGTTATTTGGCATTCTGAATTAGAGGAGTAGATTTTGTTTATTTGCTTCTGTCCCATCTAAACTGCTCAGGAATTATCTGTGTTTTATAACAAGTTTCAGCGAACATTTTAGAAAAATATTAGGTCCTTCAAGAAATGAAAAACTAATTGAAGCAACACCACAAAAGCATAGCTGTAAATGAAATTTGCAAAACAACAAACAAATTGAAATATGCAAAATTCTATTATCAATAAATCAGGCAAAAAGAAAATATTTACGGACTCTTAAATCATAATTATAAGGTGCCAGATGCAAATTCAAATCAAACTTGTTTCTATAATCCGGGATGTTTACACTATTTTTCTACCAAACAGTTTTGTTATAAGTAACCTAACTTCTTAAGCAACTAAATTTTGGGGTTCGAATTTACATAGTAAGCTTAATTAATAAATCTGACTTTCAATAATACTTCTAGGTTATGTTTTCATGCAGCAATACAGGATTTTGAAACTTCTTGAATCTTCTTGACAAAGTCAAAAAACCAATAAATAAAATGTTTATAAGCAAAATTAAAGGAATAATTGTAGATTGGAAAGTCATAACTCATGAGGTGCTGGATGAACTCATCCAACTGTTTTTAGAATCCCCTATTTAGGTATACTATGAAACAGTTTTCTTATAAATTTATGAGTAGGTATCTGGATTTTGAAGCTAACAATTTACATACTAAGGTTATTTAATAAGGTTGACTTTCAATGTTATTTCTAGGTTATGTTTTTCTGAAACAATGCAGGATTTTGAAACTTCTTTAATACATATAGCTATGTTTGTAACTTTTCCATTAGTACTATACAGCTCATAAACTGTGTCATTCTCTTCATATTTAGTTTTAAGTAAATAAAATCAATATATACTCCGAAGTGAGCATGCATCTAACCATGCTCAACATGAGAGGACAATGAACTCATAAAACTGAGAATATACTAGCTTTTATTCATACCAAATAAGAGTACATACTCTTGTAAGATGGATGCCTGAGTATGTTCTATCTGCTTCCATTAGTTGAGCATGTTCTCAAAATGAAGTAGATACTCAGATGGTTATATTCTTACCAAACCGAGTATTTACTTTAAAAAGTGAAGCATATACTATATATTCATTTTTATTTAGATAACCCGAAGTGTTGCTTTATCCGGGAAAAGGGTGCTACTTAGAAATCCGGATTCCACTATCAATTCTTTGAAGCATGATAACAGCGAATTCAAGTTGCCGTATGGCTTGATTGCATGCAACAGTTGAATTCGGTAGGGATGTAACTTAAGTCTCTTCCGCGCGATGTCATGTGAAGGCGATTTAGTGACATCTAATATTAGGCTACGGTTATGAATGCTTTCAGGTAACGGATTCGTGTTAAATCCTGATCCAAATAGCCGTTGATCGAGATTTTTGCGCGTCAACCATAGAATCACCAGTTCCTGTTGTAGTAAATTCACCGAGCAACATGAAATCAATTCTACCAGTTTTAAAATATTTTTACAATTATTTTAGCATAATAATGGCTAACAATTCTCGCTGAGATTAATTGTTCTTTCACACAAGCCGTGTGTTGGACAGGGTTGGAAAGGTAGAATCAGGTGACTGAAAAATTCAATGCCATAGCCAATGCCAATGCCGTGGTTCAAATCCCGGCTATGGCATTGAATTTTTCAGTCACCTGATTCTACCTTTCCAATTCTCGCTGAGGTTTATTACTGTGGAAAATGCTACGTAAAATAAAATCTTAAAGGCAGATTCAGTTCTAAACCAATAAACCTTGTTTGTTTATCCTGGAAATTAAAATGTTATTTAAGTATATTACCTGGAGAAGTGTGAAGTCGATTATTTTACTTCTAAAATGGAAATGTACGCAATACTTTGCATACTGCAGTGTAAGTATGCGATATTTACAATAGGGAGGGGAAACAATACAGAAGAATCTGAATGTGACATCATTATAATCTAGCATTAGTAACTCATTTACTGTTTAAACGTTCCAGTTTAAAACAGAACAAGAATAATTATTGTTTATGTACTTGTAGTCCGAAGTATAAAAATGCTAATAGTTTACATCCCGGATAAATGACACGTATTAATGCAGGATATGAATAAATTGAAGGCCTCTAGGTACTTTACTCATAACCAGGCTTAGCGGGTACATATTTTCATAGGTTTCAATATATGTATACAGACTCAATAAAGCCCAACTTAGAAGTCGTTAAGATATACAACGTATGCAAAATTAAAACATTTGAGACATTAGCTCTTAACGAAATGTAGTCTTCTTTTGTTTTCAACAGGCCATGGTTAGCATGTAATTACCTATACGATTTTTAAATCGTTGAGTGTTGTTCCATCTTGCAAAATATATTAATCGGGGTGTGAACGTAAATTCCATGAGTATGTAGCTCTTGAACACAATATGTATCTGACAATAAGGAGCGAATGTCTATCCGGAGCACAAGCTCCGCTTTCTCAACCAGGAAAAGCTCTTCCCTCCGTAGGTTTTTCCATTTCTTAAAAAGGCCCCTGCCGGAAGTGAATACTCCACTTACGCATGTCAATCCCAAAGGGAACACTGCGGAAAAACCTCCGTAGAGCCGACAATATTCTACATAGCTCGTCGTCTCCCAGCCCTCCAGGTTGGTACCGCAGGACAATGAGGATCTCACCACCTCACCTGTACGAGCTTCATTGCGCAGACGCATCCAGTCTCTCATGAGCTTCGGAAACCACTGTCCCAAGCGCAGATATTCAGTCCGACATGTTTATGGTAATATACAAAGTACTACTAGTTTAGTGTTACTAGAGCTCGTACCACCAGTTCAAGGGGTTGGAGCCCCCTTTTAACCAACAATATGTAATTTGTATTACCCTCAGTAGATGGAACCACCTTGTAACGCGCCATTTTGACATTACCCGTACTACTGCCACCAATATGCAATCTTTACATAAATGCATTAAATAACTGAAGCCGTTCGCACCGAATAAGTATGAATGTTAAACAGGAAGTAGTTGGGGAATTAAGGACTTGTATAAATAATTAGTAATATATGAAAATAAAGAACAATGGGTGAATAAATAAATTGAACGCTGTACGTCAGAGCTTTTTCGTCTGTGAATGGTCTCCATACTACGAAGGAGTAAATTTTCGAAATTTAAGATATTTTATTGTATCTTTATTGTATATTTTTGTATCTTGCATAGCAACTTTAAAAATATATCTGTATTTTATGAAATCATAGTATATTTGATTTCTAGCACTAATAACCCTATAAAACAATTTTTTATTTCTGAAGTAAAATGTATGGATGAGAAAGGGGGAGAGAGGGGGCAGAGGGGCTGCTGATACTTCACAACTGTCTACCCAGAAAGAATACAGTATGCTAAAATAAAATCGTAAAAGTTCGATTTCAGTAGGCTTACAAAATTTAGCAAGATATTCCTTCTAATTGCATTTAATAAGAGGCATACTAGATAGGAAGTAAACAGTTTGTTGATAAAATACTATGAGGTATAGCTGTTCTTACTGTTAATTGCGCCATTAAAGGAAGAGTTGTATTCGCGCCAAGGCTACAGCTGAAGCAGATGAATATCGCCTTCACTCGCGTGACTTTTGGTTTCCTGGAGAAAGGGAAGGACGTGAGAGATAAACATGAGAGAGAGAGAGGTGTGAATTCATACAGTAGTAGTACCTAGCTTCCTTCCTTTGTCCCACCTCTGCCACCAAAGTGTAGAGTTTTCGCTTTAGGAAACCATAAACATGCAATTGCAAGGATTATGCCACTCTTTAGGAGAATTAGGAACCTTACAGATTTAATAAGTGACATTGATAGACGTGCCCTAAATAAGCGAGAAAATATGGGGAGAAAGAAGGATAGGCGCCTTTATTTCTGAAGAACATAATATTCACATTCACTTTCACAATAGTTATGATCATATGTGATGCTCTGTCGCAGGATAAGGACAAACAAAATATTTATTTTCCTAAAGGCAGTTTTATTTCTTCGAAAGCATAAAATTCCATAACTAAGAAGTTCGGTGAAAGAACGATTTAACCCCTCCCAAGCCGCTTATACTTTTTCTCGGTTTATGGCTTTATTACCCTTACAGTATACCAATGAATTATTAGAGGATGAAAGAGACTTTACTACAGAGCAAGGGAATACAGAGAATGTTCCTAAAGTCATCGCCAGTTTGTTTTACTATCTATATTCTGCGAGTTAACCAGACTTACATTCGGTTAAATGTTTTCACGTGATCCAAGTGCACCAAATTTCATGTGTTAATTTCTGATCAGCTGATTGAATTTTAACCCGAAACCAGTAAGAAATTGAAAGCAAGGTGACAAAGAGCTTTGGTATCTAGAATTATAAAATTTTGCCATACAGCCTTTGGCTGTATAGGAATGTTGCATAATGTTTGTTAAAAAAAGCTACAAAAAAACCAAAACAAGTTTTCCGTTTTTACCAAATTTCAACAGGTTGAATATTTAAGGCTGCAGTAGTTGCACGCGGACTCAGAATCCGCAAAAAGTATCTTTTTCGTTCCCTTTTTAACCTATTGAACTTAGCAATCTCATCACCCGAGTACCTTTCCATAATGGACATTATTGTGCTATTATTTTGTTTCTCTTGAACTTATGCGGTGGTTATGAAATGGTCATCAATTACAGGCTGACAGTCCCGTGCGAGCAACGACGTTAGAAATTACGTGCATTGTCACTGCTAGCAGAAATAGTAAAAATGGGCTACTGATGTCATACAATAGTTTATTTTATAAAGCGTCTGCACTTAGTAAATTAAAATTCAAACACAGTAAATTACATATTCCGTAACTTTGTTGTTATTTAGTTATAAATCCTTATACTCCCTCACGCGGACTCGGTCCGCAGGGACTAGTAATGTATAAAATGTAGCGCGACTACTGCAGGATTAAGCGATTCTTGCATTTTTCATATATAAGATACATTTATTTTTTATTTCAATGATGCTACACATAACAAACAATGGCAAATTTATAGCACCGCCCTTAAATGAAAACAAAAATTCTCATAATCAAGAGGGGATTACACAGACATAGCATACAAATACAAAAAATAGGTAATATAAATAATGAAGAAGTGATTAATGTTTCTGATAACAAAATCCACAAGACATTGCCCTAATTTATTTCAAAGGCGAATTTTTAATATGAATTCTTTAGTGATTCACAATCAGAGAAGAAAGTGTAGTGCAATAAAGCATTTCTTATACTAATGTGCATTAAACAAGTAATGCTAATAGAATTAGTTTAACGTGTGTATAAATATTTTTGTATGAAAAATCTTACACTTTAATGTCTTTAATAGTGTTTTTTAATTTAAATATTGTATTGTATTCATAATTTTGGAGTTTCATTGTCATTAGCAGACATATTGTCGTTTTACTTTCATGTTGACTGGGATGACGTCACTCATGGCTGGGAGTTGCGCAGCCACGCTACGGCCTCCAACCACTGAAGCAATAACTTTTGCCTCACGGTTGCTGCTTTTCTCCTCCTAGTTGGTTCTTTTTATTTTACCACGGCTGCTCGAACATGAGATCTTAATCACTGGGTATGCGTGAGTGTATGTACAGAGAAACACGAACGCTTTCTTGGAGCACTTTTATTTTCACCATTTAAAATAAAACTTAAGGTTTGCGATCACTTTTAAATGCATACGATGATACTTTTTCTTTACCAAGACCGAAGAATATTAACTGCAGCTTAGCGTTCTACCCTCTAGCATGTTCGCCACCATTCTTCTCCACATGACGAGAATGTCATCCCGCTCTCATCAAGCACTCAGGACAGACTGATCTACCCACGCTGCACAAGGAAAACAGGGCTACTACTTCTCCTACTCTCCCCTCAAACGCTCGTCACAACTCGGCGTCCTGAAGCCTAGAGTGGCCTTTACAATCCGGCCAGTGCAACTGCACCCATGAATTCCAAGAAAAACTGGCTTCAGCTATTTTACCCTTTATACCTGGGGCTGGTCCCTAATTAGCTAAACTGTGCCTGTCTGGTCTTTCTGTCGCTTTTACAGTCAACAATTTTCACAATGCTTCTCCTTTTTATACATACACTGATTTTAAATATATTATTACTTATTTTATATCGCTATCCTTCTCAGAATATTATGATAATTATTGCCTTTATAATTCCGGCTTCAGAGTTTTTGCTAGCCATGAGTGGTGGGGATATAGCGTCTTTCTTACTTATGATTCCGAAAGAACCGGATCGCGCGGAAAAGCCGGCCTTTGGATCAGTGGACATCTCTCCTCACCTTTCAGATTTAATAATGTAGGAACCCCAAACGTTTGGGAAATAAATCTAGGAATGTGTAAGCATATTTGTGTTATGGATTTTGTACAGTGAAAAACCCACGCCTTCCTCTTAACCTCCATACCACGTTTCGGTTCTCCGCGGCTCTCAATGTACGTGCTGGGTGCTCAAAATTAATTTAAATTTCATGTGAACATTTAGATCTCTACCCAACATGTAACAATATGCAATACTGCAGCAAACCTGGTTGATTAACCCATACTAATATTATAAACAAATAACTAAATAATCACATCCAATTTTGTCAATTCTTCCACCATTCGAAAGATCTATTCTTCAACAAAGACAATGGGTATATAGATTTTCCAAAAACCTTTAAATTGCGGTATTTTAAGGGAGGGTTTTATAACTATATCATTCAATTATTTACCATTCTGTTGAATATGAATATCACGAGATTTGTTTGTGGGATGACCCTCTATTGCAAAGTGGCACATTTTTACTTCTAGGCCAAATGCTTAAAGGAGAAGCTGAAAATCTTAAAAATTGAATTTTTGTAGGAGGAAGAATTGTATCATATTGATATCAAGAAATTTCTCTCAGAACATATTATGAAGCAGTTCTTTGGTATGATGTTGACATAACTCATACGCTTTGCTTTTTGAATCTCACAAAAGTCGGCTGTCTTATAATGTACAAAAATTTCGTACATTTCCAACCCCGTTTCCAAACCCCAACACTTATTTCTAACCCCTTAGGCACAAGAGGTTTGATATATATTGATAAACTCTGTACAATTATAGTACTTAACCCCATAAATTATAAGCTACGTTATAAATCACAAAAGCTGTCATGTGTTTAACTTATTATTTTAAATTGCCTCGGTCAAAATATTGTACAGCTCTGATATAGGACCTAACAAAAACATAGGTTGCATTACAAATTCCAAAGTTTACCCAAATCCTCATTTTCAGACTTAGCCCGTCTTCAGTAAGACTAATGAACTATGAGTGAATCTGTAAAATTTACACTAAGAATCTTAATGGGCACAGTTATCAAGATCCTTGACATATTGATAGGAGGCTTTACATGGGTAAATCATATGTTGATTATGGAATTAATTGTTCTTCCACAGAAGCTGTGTGCTGGACAAGGTTGGAAAGGTAGAATCAGACGACTGAAAAATTCTGAAGCCGGGATTTGAATCACAGATATTCCGGTTTCCATCCGGTTGCTCTACCCAACTGAACTACCGTGGCAACAGGCCGGTATGACATTAGATTCCCCAACTGACTCGCATTTTTCCGTTAAACCGCAAGGAGATCCCAAATTAACCAACTATTAGGCCAAGCAATGGAATTAATTGACCTAATAGTTGCTTTCACTATGAAGTTCGGTATTATGAAGTTTTACGACATTGTAAATCGCCAATGGGATCTGTTATCTCAAAATAATTTCTAAATCTCCTTATTGTTTACCGAGAAAAGCGAATCAGTTGGGGAATTTGATGTTTCCTGGCATGTTGCTGGATAGAGCTAAATATCCGTGGTTCAAATCCCGGCTATGGCGTTGAATTGTGTGATTCTACCTTTCCATGTTGATTATGTTTGTACCAGAGTGTCTCGTGTTTTATATTGTTGCATGCTGGGGTGAGAGCCAAAAGGTTCCCAGCAAATTACTGAATTTTGTTCACCCCAACACGCACATGGGGTAGCGTAACTTACAAACGGCGAGAGGACCGGAACCTTGGTGTCTACATTCAGAAGAAGGCGTGAGGTTCTTTGACAAAATACACCAATATTAGAAAACACACATTACCTGTAATTTATTGATAAAACACTTGGCGGCTCTTCATTACACTTATGGAAACAAAGGAAGAGGGAAGGTGCCTCGAAAACTAGGACTGGCCACACCCAACTTGCTTCTTATACTCTCTCACACAAAAGTGACCCTCTCCAACCCTGTCTGGGCAAGCTAGCTAGACAGTGGCGTTATACGGCTGGCGGGCGAGATTCAAACAAAGCCTTTTCTCTCTGGCGTGTTCCGCGCCAAAGGAGAATGCTCGTTCAGCCGAAAGAAATAATCAGTCACCCAATAATGCTGTGGACAATGCGACACAATAATGCATCCGGTATGACAATGCTTACTGATACGCCACATCATCTTATACGGAATTTACTTGGTGGATACTAACATTAGATAAAACATTTCACAAGAGCTATGAAGTATCTATATAGAATTTTCAGTCTGGAAGTTAGCGATATTATTAAAGAATGTTTTATATACAAGAGAAAAGTAAGTGGAAAGGGTATGGTTATTAAATATTCAGGAAGTTGTGAAAGAGATAGGTATGGGAGAATGTGTGGATAAGTGCAGAATATCACATTAGAGGTTTCTGGAAAGAATTAGAAATAACGCTAGAAGATATTGAAAGACAAGATGGTTTTGGCAGCTCCTTGAAGATATATAGGGAAATAAAACATTAAAGGAGAGGAAAAGTACATAGAGATATGGAATAAACTAGGGAGAGCCAATTTGCATGGGTGAGTTAGAATCTTGGAAGACGTAAGGCTTGACGAGGATATAGGAAAATGTCCAATGTGCGGTGAAGCGAAAGCGCATTGCCGCTGTATATTATATTGTAATCAAACAGACATGGGGAGAACAAGCTTGGTAACAGAAATAGAACATTTGGATGGAGAAATATTAATAAGGAAGATTCTGGCTGTAAAAGGGGATAATAATATAAAAGCTATGGGGAAACAATTTGGGTAAGGTCAAAGAGAGACTGTTAGGAATGACTATAAAGAAGAGTTGCTAAGGGCTGCCGAATAATGTAAGCAATATACAGTGGATCATCAATACACGGAAAACCAGGAGTTGTGTGTATTGAGACCATCAATATCATAGCCAAGCAACCAAGAAGTGAATTTATAGCGTAAATAGCCTAATATTTTCAAATGTTATTATCTAAAATGTATCTAATATAATTATACAATTGTGAGTGTTGAGAAATAAGCATTCATTCATTCATATACAAAACTGAAACCCTTTTTGCCATATATTTATGTCGAAGCTGCATACTTTGCCTTTTCTCAAAGTATTATTACTTTGAATTATTGCGTAAGGGAAATTGTACCCATGTAGATAGTGCTTGTTTTGCAAAAGCGAGCCATCAGGTTACTGGCCAATGCTAAGTGCAATGCTCATTGTAAACTTTTATTTCTTAAACAGGGATTTTGAAGAATTTTGTTGCTTCTTTTATTTTTGTTATTTTACGTTGCTATTTGCCCCATCTTTTTGGGCGTCAATTTGAAGTAGATGGTAACCGCACGTATGGTAAACAGCTTCCGGTAGCCTTCGCCCCAAATGTACCTTCAGGTGGCCTTTGCCCCAAGCTTAAAAAATATTAACTTTATAATTAAACTTTTTATTTAAATATTTAATATTTATGTTTGCCTCGGCTGCGTCAGTATTCATTTTAGAGACACGTTTCTCTTAGCAGGATTGTGGTGTGACTATGAATGTAGGCTTACACAGATTATAATTTTACTTCACTCCTTTTATTAATGCTTGATAAAATTGATATAACACTTCACTGATATAGAGAGCTATGAGATTCTTTTATTAAACAATGCACCTTTTAATACGTAAACTATATTTCGTCTTACACGAATACGTATTATACTTCTCGAGGACGTGTCTTGCGTCCGGTCAGGAACACTGTTTGCAGGCAACTGAATTGATTTCAACCGCCTATACTTGTAAATTTCTGTATTTTAAGTCTCTGATTGGCTATTCCTAATCCAATACAATACCTTCATTTAACTAAAGCTTTTTCTGGTTGTTGATTGGCTATTTTTATAAACTGTCACTACAATTACATTATTGCTTCCAAGAATCGCAAGTAACATTTAAACTTTCTAATTTATTATTGCCTCAAGGTTACCTCATTTTTACTTCATTGTTAGCAACTTTTAACCTATTATTCTCACAGCTCCCAAACTACTAAACCACGTAATACATTCACACAACATCAATACATTTGGACACAACAATACAAACATACACAATGACTGTTATATACATTTTTTATATATTGTTACATACACATACTGATTTAAGGCGGGCTGTTATTGAATTTATATATTATATAGTTAGACTGAAATTATTTTACTGTTAAAAACACTGCCTCAAACTATGATTCTTACTGCCTTATATATTTTGCAATTACTGACGTATACAACAAATAATTAGCATTTAATGATTTCTGTTAATGCGATTCATGAACGCAGCACAAGAAATAATACAATAATCTACTTATCCAATTGAAGGCTCTCAGTGATTGCCAATAATCGTCATATTATGCCTTTTAAGCTATACAATAATATTCCACCTCGGGTAACTCAGATGAATAAATGTGCCTTTAAAACTAATATCCGTAAGTGGTTTTATTGATAATGATTTTATAATACCGGTATTAAAAAAGGATTTTATACTTCGAGTGATGCTGGTGTGGACCAAAACAAGAAAAAAAGTCTATTAAACATGGATTCTAAAATGCATACCTAAAGAGCCTAAGAACAGTTGCTCCTCTTCGCGGCTGTGAAACATCATCTCTGCTACTGCCAGCTCTTTGCTATTACGTACGATCTACATAAGACAGACTTACAAAAGAGGACTATTATTGCCCATGTATACAACATGCAATAAACATCTGTTAGTGTTGGTACTGTAAACCATATTTGCATTTCTGGATAAGTGCAACCGTATTATTATTAGTTCTAATGAATCAGTTTGTGAAATGGCTTTACACTGCAATTTTATCTTGAAATCTTTGGTGCATGCAACCCCCATTAGTGATGTACAAACACTACAGGAAGGTATCATCAATGACCAACCTGGGGTCTTTCAGTGAACGCGTGATTTTCTAAGACGTAGGACAGAAGCATGCCTTACTATGAGTTAGCACCATATTGAGCACTTCTTTTTGCGATGGTTCACAAATGCAGATCGTATGTAATCGCAAGCAGATTACATTAGAAGCTATGCTGTTTCACAGTAACATTTGTTTACTGTATTCTGTAGGTCATACGTAATAGTATAGAGCTTGCAGTGGAAGAGGTGTTTTACAGTAGCGAAGATGAACAAATGAACATAGCTCTTAAGGTGTGCATCTTAGAGCCTATGTTTACCACACACTTTTTTCTTGTTTTGAGTCATACTACCACCTCTCAAAATGTGGAATACTTTTTTAACATCCTGTATGAATTACTACCTTAAAACTCCATAGTTATGTACAAATTCACTCTGATGATGTCATTCTCTTGTTATGACAGGTTCTTTTTATTATTAATCTTTACCTTTAGATATGGCCATGCCAATTGCAGCCTATGTATATTGCTAAACGACAATATTAAAAGGAACAAAAATAAGTTAATTAATCTTATGCTTATTCTTATCCCCGGATGTATAAAACTGCACCACTGGTCAATTAGCACACAAATTTGTGTGTGTGTGTGTGTTTTTTTAGGAGCGAGAAAAATTACAGGCTTCTTTAGGTAAACATGCTGTTCCCACTGCTATTTTCACACTCTGTGTGTATAAATCTACACTATTTTATAACTGTGGGCAAAACGTAGGAAACTTTGGTTATAGATGCCAGTAAATATATCAACCGATCACGATTATCAAAAAATAGATTTGTCCTTGTTTTTAACCTCTTACTTGCAGAATGCCAGGTAAGAAACTAGTATTCTGATATATTATACTTGTATACCTTTTAATATCTATTTCTGGATATATTGCGAAGGCTGAACAGGCGTAAGGAACAGTAGCAAGTTTTTGCAACAGTAAACAATACGATTGGCTTTTACTAATCCCCAGAGAAAAATATATTACTCGTTATGGAAACATGTATTACATCAAGCACGCAGTATACGTTGCACACATAGAGAGAGAGAAGGAGAAAGAGAAAGAGAAAGAGAGATGAGACGTAAAACATCACCAGGTAACACCATGCGAGCATATTTGCAAGTAATGAATAGTATTTGAAGGAATAAGGGGGCAAACAATCTGTATTTTCGAGATCATGTTTTCTTAGAAAACGTTATTTGATTTAAATCGTGGAAGTTAAAAATAAGCTGAAATGCTGCTATGAATGGTGGAGATTGTGTTTTTTTTTTCATCTTTCATTCTTATGTTTCATCATAATAATTCACTTCAGAATACTGTGATAAAACGTTATAGATGTATCTTGAAGTTTTGCGCATAATGTTTCTAATACTTGTAAATCTTGAAGTATGGACATTATAACTAGTGTCAGATTTTCACCACTTAAGAGTCATCGATTATTTACAAAGCCTCTATTTCAATTTTTAGAAACGCTTTATCATGACGTAAATTTCAATAGTTTGTATTTGTTCTCTAAAATGTTAGAATATTACTCAATATTATATTATGTTGTTTTCAAGCTCTTCATATGGCTGTATAACATTCGGGGAACCTCATTCCACCCTTAATTAGCTGAAGACACCCAGCGAACCGTGGGTCATGACAATGAGTATGGCGTGGACACGAGGGGACCACTAGTAAGTACGCATACTGTGGATACGTTCACATTAGGTAACACAATGCAAAGACCTGGGGCGACTTAAAATCGCCGTACCACATACGGCAATGGAATCGTAAACAGTCGGTACAAGAGTCTGGAATAAAACCATTAACGTAACATTATTTGTGCGTCCAGAAATTATAAGAACTTCCATTATTTTTAAATAAGGTTCAGGAGTTTGATTCCTTCATACAATTCAAAGACTTCGAACAGCTTTGGCACGCAATTTCTGCCTCTAAACGTTTAGGGCTCTTTAGGACAGACTCTAGTCTGCCTAAAAGCTATACCTGAAACATTTTATAAGACTGCAACACTTTTTTTATTCAAAAATGACTTTGTAGTATTTAAAGGGTGCTGAAGGAATGAAAGAATGAATTGTTAACGGTTGATAGGGCCGGTTTCACCAACCTATGTTAAAAATACTCTAACATCCTGTTTGTTAACAAGGTATTCAAAGTTTAATATAAAGTTAAAACTTTTGCGTTTCATCAAGCTTTTACAGCAAATTATTAGCTAACATTTTGTTAACGTCAAAGACAAATGTGAACGCTAGGTTTCGAGAAGGCGGTGGCCGAACTACACTGCTTCTGAACGTACCCGATGTACTTTTGTCTACGTATCGCCGCGCTCTCTGTGTCAGTAGCCGATAACTATTTACATTCATGACAATGACCATGTGATGTTCCCGGTTGTTTGAGGTTAGAATCACGATGTCATCTGAAATAAACGTTTTATCATTTGAAACACATTAGTTAAAATCTGGTTAATAAGTATAGACGTATTGTTAAGTGCGAAAAAGCTGACAGTCTTACATTCAACGATAAAATTGCAGCCTGGGACAAAATTCACGAGTAATTTAATTGGAATGAACGCATTTCTCTTAAAATCAGTAAGCAACTATAGCAATTTTATGTCAACGTAAAGTGCTGCACCAGAAACGTTAGGTGTAAAGAGCGTTTAAGACGGTTTAAAATGGCGGTGGACACTGCATTGAAGCTAAAGTGGACGAAAACGTGTTATCGCTGATTAATCAAGCAGACCCGAAAAGAATAGCTTCCTTCTTGTAGCATTTTGCTTTGGAAACATTCCGGATAAACCCACAAACGGTAGTTTTGGAAATACCATCATTATCACAAGTAAATGAAAACTGTTAGTATCATAAAATCTAAGTACCTAATTAACACTTAGGAAAAAGAGGCATGCTTCTGTTGGTAGTATTCTAACCTCTCGTATTTCCCATAAAACTATGCTCATGATCCCTTGGACAGTCTATATTGTTTAAAAATTCCTCCTTTTGCAGGGTTTCAAATTTATTATGACGTACGACTACTCTTCTATTAGCAATGACATTCAAAAATGTCAACTCTAGCAAACTCGCATCAACACTTAGTTTGCGGGCCATTTTACAATTTCTAACACTTGTTAAACGTCTTAACACAGGGGCATGGGGATGTTAACTTAACACCGGCTTTAACACGTTGTTAAAGTTAACATTGTTTGATGAAACAGAATTTGTGTTAACTTCAGTGTTAAATTAATTTAACATTGTGTTAACATTTAGCATCTGTTGTTAAAACCGGCCCTAAAGATGACCGTTTCGTTAGAATTGATAAAATGTGTTTTGGAATTGTCGCTGAGATTCTCATAGAAATGTAAACAAAACATAATTAAATGAAACATCCGTTACTCCCCTCTCAACAAGGAATACAATTCTGGAAAATTGGCTGTGTTGCTTTCTCCATTCAAATACAACACATTGTTTTCGCAGATCTGTTGAATTGTTTTCCAAACATTAACGGAATCGATTGCGCTTTAATACCCGAGGCAATTTAAAACAGTCAATTAATTAAATGAAGGTTCCTCGCTTCATTAAAAATTTAGATCACATCATTGTTTTGCAGGGATCCATCATTCATTGCCGTCACTATCCAGCTTCTTAATGAGCCTGTGCCTTACTATTATCAAGTTGATGTAAGCAAAGGAGGCAGAGAAAGTAAGAAAATGGGGTAAGAAAAGCTCGGCTGTATTGTTTCACGCACACCCTCCTTACCTTTGTTTGCTGATGCCTGGCGGTGATGTATGCTTTCCTTATTGCCCTTCCCTCCTCTTTATTTCCCCTTCTGTCACTCCTTACAACAGATCTTTTACTTTCCTCACGCTGTCATTTTCTTGGTGTTTCTCTTTTGATCTCTCCGTCCCGGCGCAGTTCTTTGTTAATGAGCGACTTAGAGAGATGAGGAGGTTTACGCCTCAAGCTTTTAGCTTATCCTTTTCACTAAAATGTTCTCTTCTTACTTTCCACTTTCCAAAGATTTTCGCCATCCTGTTGCTGTACTCACCAAGGGCGTTATATTTCATACATTAATTCATATATTCTGATCATAAAATACCTATACCAGATGTATCATCTGTCCTTAGGTATATATATTAAATTTACTCAAACTTGTAAGAAGCAGATGCGCCATGTGTCCATCTTCGCCGCTGGTCTTAGAACTAGTTACGGATTTAAACCCATGAAGGCTCCAGGCTCTGAAAAAGCGGATTAAGGGACACAAGTTACTATATGATAAGGACCATCTCAAAACATAGCTTCTTATACTAGAGAATATTAGTTTTCTAGAACATTTTGTAAACGTTTATATACGAACTATTTCCCTACTCACCTGCGGCAACTTATTTCTATGAGTGAAGCATATATTACAAGGATCCATTGTCAAAATCAGCAAAGAATTAAATGGACTTAAACAACTAAAGTTTTGTTTCATAAGGACTAGCATCCTATGACCTTGATATGATCTTAAACGTAATGACCTATAACTCTAAAAATGGGAAGACATAAGTCAATGTATACTCTAAATTTTCAACAAATGACAAAACAAAATGCAAGATCTTAAAAATTTAATCAAAATAGAAATGCCTCAACTATGTAATACACATGATATATACCTTTCGAAGACTCCCACTGAACGAAATACCTATATGCATTCATTATAAAAATCAGTCACAAAGGAATTGACGGGCGAGAAATGGAAGGAACACGCACGCGTAAACAAACCAGTCACTAGTGAGTGCCTAACTCATATAAGTATTTGTGCTTCATTGTTCTGCAGTAATTACAGGCAGCATTAAGTGTTCTTTTCTGAAAATTGGTAGCGGCATGCTACATGCCCAACTTTGGAAACTAGAGAGTTGATAAATGTTGAAAGCAAATTCTAAAATTACATTCTATTTCATATCTGCTTTCTTTTTATCCGAGTGGAATTGTGATTAGGGGCAACATTATTAGAACTTCTAAATCCAGAAACATCTTATGTGCATATTTTTGTCAAAAACAGTAAATAGTATAGTTTTGCTTCAAGATAATTATTTTCAATGCTGTGGAAATAATGGTTAGTCTGTAATGCATACTTAGAAAATCAAGATTTCTCCTCAATCTGATAGGTTATTGCCCTGAATGGCCTAATGCTTTATTGCATATTTTCGTTTCATCAGCTGCCATGGCAGTTCGGAAGTTTGAAATGAAGTTTGCTGAAAACTAAGAAGTCAAGAATAACGTGGCTGGCAGCCACTTTAAGGGCACTGTGATAAAACAGTTACTTGTTAATCCTCTAAGTAAAGCAATAACCAAATTATATAAAATAAATAAACAACTGAACTTATGTGCCCAAATATAGACATTCAATATGCAATGAAAAACTGGATAACAACAAAGTTTCATGTTCCCAAAGCAGAGAATGAATGATTCTTAAATTTACTGGGCATTACATAAATATTTAGAAGAAAACACTTACGTCTACAGTATGAACAAAAACTAATACGCAGACACATCAGATATAGCTGCAAGCGATTAAACATCGTAAAACTCATGAATTTAAAATGTTTTCCTGAGTTACTTTGCAAATGATTGAATTATCTGACTTTTTCAGACTGATCTATATATTTCTTTTCTAGGTGATTCGTCTTTTGGCTTTATACATTAGGTTTTCATTCATAAGAAGTCTTTTCTTTATTTTATCGGTTCAATAACATTTTGTGATCCACTTGTGCCAGGGACCCAAACTTGGGCTATGTATTTTATATTGAAGAACAATTTCATACAGTAGCATTGGCCCGTTGAAAAAGCTCGTTTTTCAACTTCAAACAACTACGTGCTCGTAAAATGTTCAGTGAGGAAATAGGAAAAGCAGGCAGTTGGTTTTCTGCGTTTCTGATGAATCCTATTTCATCTTAAGCTTCCTTTGAAATATATGAGAGAAGACTAAGGTGGAGTACTCGTAGCAGTTCTGCAAGTGGCACATCAATTCCCAGGTTGTTACGCTGCGCACGATTTTATTTGAACGTGAGAATAGTACATGATTTCTCTTGGGCTTTCCATAAAGCAGCATATGAAAGAGACATCTTCCTCGCAGTTACAATTGTTTTCGATTTCACTATTTCAACCACTTGGGAGTGCCGTATTGCACTGAGAACTTGTAGTTTTGGCGGCATAGATTTTGTCTACCTCGAGAATTATAATACAGCAAAAGAAGACTGGACAGTGCAGTCCACTTTTATGGAATGCCCACGTGGAGCGACACGGCTGTACCGAGCGGGATGGCTTAGGCGGTAACGTCTGTGGCCCGCATTCGGGAAGTCGTGGGTTTGATTCCCGTGGCCAATCATTCTGACTCATGGGTTTTTTCGGGATTTCCCCGGAATGCTTTTAAAATCTCTGAGTAACACTTCGCACCTTTGCTTTCCACTTTGTGCCGATACGCTAAGGATTATCTTAGGTCTACCTGTCTAGTCCGCTGTCCACTGCAAAAAAACATTGTTGTAACACGCAACACACTGTCATTTTGCGGATTCATTGCAAATCGCCAATAGTTTAAACGTTTTTAAGACAAACTTATTGTTGATACTCTAATTCACACTAGCGAACTTTCAAGGCCATAAATAAAACGGCAATAATCGATACGTACAGATTGCTTTTGCACGGAGTTTGAAAAGTGATTTGAGAGGAAAAGCATTCCGTTGCCCAAGGAAAGTGATGTTTGTAAGTTTACAGAAGATTTTAAAAGTGCCATTGACCACCGAATAGCTTCTACAAGAGGCTGCTCCAAAAAATACATGAGTTTTTCTTCACCATAGCCTCGAAGCAGGTAGTTTGTGGTGGTCATACACTCCATGCTTGAGTTTGTTGTCATGGAAACCAAACATAAACAGACAGCTTAACATCCCAGAGCCGAGAGTAGCTGCCCCAAACCTCTGTAACTCCTCATGGATGATGTGGCGTATTAGTAAGTATTGCCATACCAGACACATTATTGCGTCGTACTATAGACAATATTATTGGAGTAAGTTATTATTTCTTTCGCTGAACGAGTCGTCTTCTTTAGCGCCGACCACGCCAGAGAGGGTAGCTCTGATGAAAGTTCCGTCTGGATGACACCGCCAGCTCTGGTAGCGTGCCTAGCCAGGGTAGGAGAGGGGGGAATAGACACGTTACGTTATTTGTTTGTGTGTTAGCGTCACCTGTTGAGTAAGTGTGTAAGAAGTGGGTTGCATATTTGAGGCATCTCCCCTCATTCCTTTGTTTCCCTGAGTGTAAGTAATGTAAATTTGCCAAACTGTTTTATCAATAAATTACAGGTATGTGTGGGATGTGAAATTTGTGTATTTTGTTAAAAACTCTCACGCTTTCAGCTGAATTTAGACACCAAGGTCCTGATCCTTTTGCAGTTTCCGTGTTACGTTTCCCCATGTGCGTGTTGGGGTGACCAAAATTTAATAATTTGCTGGGAACTTTTGGCCCTCATCCCAGCATGTAACAATAATGCAGCTTTCCCATTTCGTTCGTTTTCCTTATTCCCTGAGTAGGATATATAGGAGAGAGCTGGCACAGTTTTTTGCGTTTATATGGGAAAGGATAGGGAAAACGAAGGTAGATGCTAGGTTGAGAGAGTCTTCAAGGAGGAAAATGCGTTTATATGGGAGAGATAGGGAATACCAGGGCTGATGCTAGGCTAATCAGATGCTAAAGGAGGGAGGGATATGCTTTATATGAGACAGATAGGGAATACGTGGAGAGGTGCTAGGCTAGACAGAGGCTGAGTAATGTATGGTTTATATGAGCGGTATAGGAAAACGATGAGAGGTGTTAGACTAGACAAGGCTTGAAACGTAGTGCATGGTTTATATGAGAGATATAGGAAAACGAGGAAAGGTGTTAGGCTAGGCAGAAGTCGAGGAGTAGAGTAAGGTTTATATGAGAAGTATAGGAAAACGAGGAGAGGTATTAGGTTAGGAGAATTGAGTTTGTGTTTATAAGGAGAGACGAGAAAACGGAGAGAGATCCTATGCTAGGATAGACAGGTGTTAAAGTTAGGTTAGATAGGAAACCAAGGAGTGATACTCAGCTAGAGGGGGGGTAGGAGGGAATGAGCTTTTGAGAGGTAGGGGATACGGGGAGTGGTGTTAGACTAGACAGGGCTTGAAACGTAGGGCATGGTTTATATGTATGAGAAGTATAGGAACAGGAAGAGGGGTGCTAGGCTAGACAGAGGTTGAGGAGTAGAGTATAGTTTATATGAGAGGTATAGGAAAACGAGGAGAGGAGTTAGACTAGACAGAGGTCGAGGAGCAGAGTATGGTTTATGTGAGAGTCATAGGTAAACGAGAGAGGCGTTAGGCTAGACAGAGCTAGAGGAGTAGAGTATGGTTTATATGAGAGGTATAGGAACAGGAGGAGAGGTGTTAGGCTAGACAGGTAGTGTAGCAGTAGGAATATGGACTTATATACAGGAGAGATAGGGAATAGGAGGTGCTAGACTTGAAAGCGACTTTAGAAGTGAACATAGTGGAAAACTGTTTCATGTCAATGTTCTAGACATGCCCATCACGTAACCTATTCAGGGAAAAGGTGACTCGTTCAGGGAAAAAGGTGACTGCTCAGGGAAAAAGGAGACCCACAAAGGGAAAAAGTTGACTAGCAAAGGGAAAAACGTAACCAGCAAAGGGAAAAAGGCGACCAGCAAAGGGAAAAATGTGACCAGCAAAGGGAAAAAGGCGACATGCAACGGGAAAAAGGTGACCAGTAAAGGGGAAAATGTCACCAGCAAAGGGAAAAAGGCGACCACCAAAGGGAAAAAGGTGAGCCATAAAGGGAAAAAGGTGACCTGCAACGGGAAAAGCTAACCCACTAACACTAACAGGTAAGTAATTCAGGTAGTATTGCAAGAGGCGGACTGGATCATAGCAGTGTATGATTTCACAGGTAATTCAGCTAGTATCGTATGCATTTAGGCTAATTCGTCTAGTAACACAGGATAGATTCCAGATGCTAACTGCATCATGGCTCTGCATGATTTCACAGATAATTCAGCTAGTATCGTAGGTGTTTAGAGTAATTAAGCAAGCATTACAGGAGGGTAGGTTCCAGGGGTTGGTTATAACCTAGCTTCGTATTTCACAGATAGTTCAGGTAATATCGTAAGTATTTGAGGTAATCGACAGAGCTTCACAGATATTATTGATAATTTCGATCAGAGATTTGTATCACAGCTATTTAAGGTAAATGCAGATGATTCAGGTTGTATCAATGGTATTTGAGTCATTTTAACAGGTAATTCTGATAGTATCACAGGTGCTCGTGCTAATTTAGAGCAGGAATTCGTATCAGAGCTAGTTAAGGTAATTTCACATGATTCGGGTAGTATCACAGGTATTTAAATCATTTTCATAGCCAATTCAGCTAGTATCGTGAGCATTTAAGCTAATTCAGCTAGTATCACAGGAGGCTAGATTCCAGAGGCTAACTGCATCATAGCTATGCATGATTTCACAGCTAATTCAGCTAGTATCGTAGGTATTTAGGCTAATTCAGGTAGTATCACAGGAGGCTAGATTCCAGGGTTGGGTATAGCATAGTTTCATATTTCAAGGTAATTCAGAGGGTATCGTAGGTATTTAGGATAATTCAAGTAACATAGATGCTTAGAGTAATTAAGCAAGCATTACAGGAGGGCAGGTTCCAGGGGTTGGTTATAGCCTAGTTTCGTATTTTACAGATAGTTCAGGTAATATCATAAGTATTTGGATAATCAGCATAGTTTCACAGATGCTCGTAATAATTTCGATCAGAGATTTTGTATCACGGCTATTTAAGGTAAATGCAGCTGATTCAGGGTGTATCAATGGTATTTGAGTCATTTTAATAGACAATTCTGATAGTATCACAGGTGCTCGTACTAATTTAGAGCAGGAATTCGTATCTGAGCTATTTAATGTAATTTCACACGATTCGGGTAGTATCACAGGTATTTAAGTCATTTTAACAGGCAATTCAACTAGTATCACAGGTACTCATGGTAATATAGAGAGTAATTCGATTATAAAACTTTTCTCATCCAACGTTACAACAATTTATATACTTTTTTCTAAATCTTACAAACTTATTATATTTTAAGCACTTATTGTACGATGCGGAGAGGGATAAACTGCATATTGGTTCACAAATTGAAAAGCTTTACGTCAACATACCTTTATTTTAGTTCGTTATAGATGTCTCTCCCCTTTTATCTAGGCTTGAGACTAGCACTAGGATTGCTCCTAATGGCAGGGTTACCACCTTCCCTTCCATCTTCTTCTTTCTTCATCAGGCGTCAGCTATCTGCATATACAGCACACAGATACCTTCTTTTTTAAGATTGTAGACTCACTAGAAAATCTTTATCTTTAACTTACATTCTTTTAAGCACTGTTTGTAATGGCGTAATGTCCATACGCATATGTTGTTATCCCGTCCTCAGCAATAATTCTTTTATCATCAAACGGAGTCAATGCAATTTTATTCACTTGTACTGTAGCAAGGGCATGCTTTCGTGATAGGATCAGATTCATAGGTGTTCTGATGATTTCACTGGTTTTAAGACAGTCTGTATAGCTGTCAAACGAAATGTACTGCTTAATAGCGCTACGTTTTATACCTTTAATCTTTTTTATCATTGACCCTTGAATATCTAAGGCATACATCTTAGGACGTAGTCCAACAAAGCGTAGGATGATTTTGCTATTAGCCTCATCTTTAAATTTTCCCAATACCTTCTTGTTCTGAGTAGAATAACATATATGGTTGGCAGGGTAATCAGCTGTATCGAGATGTTCAAGAAAACGTAGCTTGTCCTAGTACACATCTTCAGTTGTTACACGATGAATGAACGAATCAGTGTCCATATACATAAGCTTCAGGTTTTCAGCTCCATAATAAGGCAACAAAACGTCGTAATGATAGTTATACATTAATGTCTTGGAGATGTCCAACACACTCATACCAATGTATATAGGCTTGTTGAATACAATCTGACGAGAGGCCATATGTACAGCAGCTAGATTATCAGCATATATCGTCCTGTCGATAAACGTAGGCTTGGCGATCAGCTTCTCTAGAGTTTTTTCATTGGTCACCAGTCGTATATCCATACGATTACGCAGGTTCTCCATAGTTTTTCCAAACATAGCGTTGTTAAAGAGTTTGTAGAGATCCTTCTCGAAATCATTTGCAGCTTGTTGTCGTAGCCTGTTGTTAAATTCCACATAAGGTTTCAACCACTGAGACTGTCGGAATTGTAGCACACGATGGATTTTTGTTAGTCGTAGTCCATGACTAAGAGCCTGCTTCAAAGCCATGTAATGCACTACATACTTCTTTCGAGGTCCAAGATGAGGTATCAGTTTCTTTGTAGATGATTCCAATGGTTTCATACACTCTGGCAGGAAAGGTAGATCGTTGTGTAGATCGTGAAGTTCTGCAGGATACTCGATGTCGACTTCTAATATGTACCCATGAGGATCATCTTCTTGTAGTGTTTCTAAGTTGATTTCTTCAGGTGACACCCACTGAAATCCACCAAAAGGAAGGGCGTGACACATTGCCCACCCATATTGGTTATTTGCGTCCTCGTATGTAATAAATTGGGTTGGTCTCGTCGGATCAAACTTCTCCATATAAGTGTTATTAGCCTCAGCATACCGATGAGAAACTTGGCATAAACCTCCTCTTATACCTGATTCCACCATGAGTAGTTGATCATAATCTTGTAACAGTTCCAGCTTAATTCCAGTATACAGCAACATGGCGTCCCATGTAAGACCTGGAGAGGTAAAATAATGGGCAGGATCAACTTTGTGTGTTTTAAGGGTTTGCTCTCTGAACGTCTCAAAGACATCAGCTAGAAGAAGTACATCCGAAGTTAAGTAGAGATCGCTGTACTCTCCCAGGTTTCTCACATTAAACAGCTCCCATACATTTCTAGCATGATCGTAGTCAGCATCAGTAATTTCTTCTTCATTTAATCTATTGTAGAAGGAGTCCTTAGGAGGCAAGCAGGTCTCGTTCAGGGCATCCCATGACGTAACAAAATCATATGGAAATACACCCTTACGGGTCATCAACTTCAATTTGTCTTCTCCAAAGTACTTTAGTGTTTCAGGATACGAGGTTAGATTTTTTACCAACTTATCCAAGCTTGTACTGAGGAATCGGAAGCTATCCACAAATCGAAGCTTTATATCTCCTACATACTTGGTGAATGAGATATAGCTTTCTTCAGAGTTAGGAATTACCTCCACACGTTCACTTGTACAACCCAGCTCCTTAACAATGAAATGAGAGTCATATCCGCTAAGGTTATGCATGAAGACTGGTATATATTTAGGTGTTTTACAGGCTAAATTACATTCATTATGAAGACTTCCACGATATTCACCGCTGATGTGATCATGGTCGCGTACTTTATAGTTCTCTTCTGTAAAGGGTTTTCTACACAAGTAGCATGTCGTAGAAGACTCGAAATCCTTTTGCTGTTGATCCGTAAGTTTCAGAGGCTTAGCAGATTTGTATATATTACCAATCATTTTTGCAAGAGATGTAAGGTACAGCATAAACGTCTGAGCAGCATCAGCACCACGATACACATAGGGATGCTTAGGAAGATCAGTTTCGAGATGTTCAACACTGGATGTAGGTTTCACGTAAACACAGAAGCTCATTGGTGTGTGCTCTTGATAAGGTGTTGTATAGGAAGTTTCAGGATTGGGTGTACACGTATGGCATGGAGTGAGAATACTCTCAAAATCCGCATAGATGACATAAGGTACTTTCAGCATCCTCTCAACATTTTTAAACTGAACAATTGATTTCTCCTTGGTAGGCATAACTACCCTTGCAACACCATGTTGAATACAGACGGCTGCATGTTCTTGTAGTTTTTCCTGTCCACTTCGTCCATATCGATCATCAAAATGTGTAAAGCAGCGCTTACAAGTATAAACCCGTCCATTATGGTTAGTTTTCTGGCGTCGAACGAGTTTCTCAAAATTCTTTATATACACGTAGTGATGTTTTCCACTGCTGTCATTCAATAGTAGCAGGTCGCGATGTTCAGGTAGTTCAATATCAGCAACCTTTATCGGATACACTTCATGCTTCTCATCCAGCCCGAAAACGTTAATGGATATCTTGTTAAACTTCTCAAATTTAGGTATTTGAGAAAGTGGAGTAGGGTAGGAAACACAGCTGAAGTCGTACTTGTCTTGAAGTTGTTTGTATTTGTTCACACGCTGTGCATTCTCCCCTATGAATTTAGCTAATACAGAGTACATGAAACATTTCTCGTCGCTAAAGTTCTGGATGTTTATACATGCTTTCCTTGCTTCAACAGCTGACGGTAGTGGTATGTAGCTACTTCCTCGTAACGGGTTGTACTTGTTGATACGAAGTCGAACTCCTTCCACAGCAAGCAAAGCCCAGCTGCTACCCTTAAGCTGAGACTCCTCCATTTCAGTCACCAATTTCTTGAATTTCACTTCCATCGTTGAGTCCAGATCAGTTTCCAGGAAAACAGCTTGATTCCGTGTTTTAAATGTTTTGTCACAGGTTTCTCCAATACTGTTAACAAATCGACACTCAGCCAGCAGATTAATTTTAACACTCTTATGAATGCTAAGCTCTTTATGCACAGCATGGATTATACGTTGTTTTGCCTCTAGCAGATACATATTTAGGTCCTTAGCTGATTCGCATCGTATAAAATACGATTTCAATCGTCCTTCGAATGAAGTTTCGTATTCTTTCATATCGCAGTCCTCCATTGTTGACAGTAACTGATGTTTAGTTGGCTCCAATCTTCTTTTCTTCTGAGGGCTGCTTATTTCACATATATCTTCGTGTCGCTGTCCCTTATAACAATCTTTGAAGGTTACATTACAATGTTTACATTTGAAGAGCTTCTTGCAGCTCATCTCGTGTCTTCTCTTGTCATAACCTCGGAGGAACTTCTTCCCACATTTTCCGCATGCATATCCAGTAGCGCTTGGAATAATATCCTTATACGCTGAGTTATTCATCTTTATTCTTGATGTAATAACGTATTAATCACTGATCAATGAAATGTAGACCTCTTCACCTTGACACCACTTTAGAAAGCTGATTATTCTTGGAGAGAACACGATGTTAACACCTCAAGACTAATTAGCACAATGAAGTCCAATGCCCTAGATCACCATATTTATAGAGGGAGCACGAACCTTTTAGATCAATCATAAACTCGCTCCATAACCACCTGTATATGATCGCTCAACGTGTACTAACCCCCCCACCCATATAACCTCAAGTCTAGAGACAGGATGTTTATGACGTCACACCCAGAGACAGGATGTCTGGCAGCATCAAACACGTTTAAACTCGTCTCATAACTACCTGCTTATGCTGTCACACCAGCAAGAGAAGTATTCCCACACGCTCATTCAGACATATATTTCAAATTCAAGCCCACCACCACCATCACCACCTATTGTACCAAGGTTAATTCAAGTTGTATTATCACAACACTTAAAAGTAAAAGCTTAAAAGGAAACCTAGAAGATTTTCCCCCTTATTTACTTAATTATTTCATGTTTTTATTCCCTTTTCAATTCTTCCTTTCCATCTTCTCACAGAAAGACCATTACATTTCACTACAATCATGAGAAAAGCAATTTTTCCAGAGTTACACAGATTCTAAGCTTCTAAATCGAACCCGGTAATACTTTTAATAAATGTATTTTAGCTCCCCAATATCGGCATCTACCATTTAATCTTTACTCGAACCTGATATGATCCATAAGCTTGAAGATATATGAAATCACCCTTCGGGATTCGATCTAAGTACTTTAAAGTAATTTTTGTCACGATAACGATATTTAAGGACTAGATACTCTGTTTACGTTTACCTTGACATGTCTATCTAAATTAAATTACGAGTTATTAAATTTTTGCAAGTAAATTTCATTGAATCGGTATTCGAACCCAGAACACCAGGAACAAAATAATTTATATTATTAGTCTGACATGTTAAACAAAGTTGTATGCAGTTACATCATCGATCTAAGTGATATATTCTAGTGTACAGAGGAAAATTAAGAAAGTCATTAAAAGATGGGGAATCGAACCAAGCACAACTGATTGGCAATTATATACAGCATTAATTACCCATCATAGAAGCTATCAATCATGCTTTAGTCCACTCCTCTACCTCACTTAGTTCCCGAGATAATGAAAATTTTAAAATTAGGATCGAACCCAGGACGTCATGTATCTAATTACACATCCACAAGATACTACCTAATAACATAAACGCAATAAAGTTTATTTGGCGTCTTTATCTTAATTGGTTTAGGAGTTATTAAATTTATAAGTAAATTCCATCGAATCAGTATTCGAACCCAGAACACCAAGAACAAAATAATTTATAATATGAGTTTGGTATGCTTAAAGGTGCTGTATGTAGTTACAGCATCAATTTAAGTGATATTTTCTAGAGTATAGAGTAAAATAAGCAAGTCATTAAAAAATCGGGATTCGAACTAGAGACAACCGATTAAAAATTATATACAGTATTAATTACCCATCATAGGAGCTATCAAACATGCTTTGGTCCATTCCTCTAGCTCTCTTAGTTTCCGAGATAATGAAGTTTTTAAAATTAAGGATCGAACCCAGGACACCAGGTACCCAAATATACATTTACAAGAAACTACCTAATGACATTAATGTAATAACGTTCATTTGGCGTCTTTATCTTAATTAGTCTCTGAGTTATTAGAAGATGAATTTGTAATCACTCGTAGGATTCGAACCCAGGCATACCGGTCAACTTGGAACAATACCCTAATGACGCGGCGCATTCCAAAGAATTGATTAGTTTTTATCCCAATGTTCTATCTCTTTTCGTTCAGGAGATATAAGCGATTAAAGAGTAGAGATATAATAGCGACTTGAGCCCACAGAGAGATGCCGACATCTGATAAAGTTCTTTGATCTATGCCGGCAAGCTCCGCCCATTATATCTCTACTCTTTAATCGCTTATATCTCCTGAACGAAAAGAGATAGAACATTGGGATAAAAACTAATCAATTCTTTGGAATGCGCCGCGTCATTAGGGTATTGTTCCAAGTTGACCGGGATGCCTGGGTTCGAATCCTACGAGTGATTACAAATTCATCTTCTAATAACTCAGAGACTAATTAAGATAAAGACGCCAAATGAACGTTATTACATTAATGTCATTAGGTAGTTTCTTGTAAATGTATATTTGGGTACTTGGTGTCCTGGGTTCGATCCTTAATTTTAAAAACTTCATTATCTCGGAAACTAAGAGAGCTAGAGGAATGGACCAAAGCATGTTTGATAGCTCCTATGATGGGTAATTAATACTGTATATAATTTTTAATCGGTTGTCTCTAGTTCGAATCCCGATTTTTTAATGACTTGCTTAATTTTACTCTATACTCTAGAAAATATCACTTAAATTGATGCTGTAACTACATACAGCACCTTTAAGCATACCAAACTCATATTATAAATTATTTTGTTCTTGGTGTTCTGGGTTCGAATACTGATTCGATGGAATTTACTTATAAATTTAATAACTCCTAAACCAATTAAGATAAAGACGCCAAATAAACTTTATTGCGTTTATGTTATTAGGTAGTATCTTGTGGATGTGTAATTAGATAAATGACGTCCTGGGTTCGATCCTAATTTTAAAATTTTCATTATCTCGGGAACTAAGTGAGGTAGAGGAGTGGACTAAAGCATGATTGATAGCTTCTATGATGGGTAATTAATGCTGTATATAATTGCCAATCAGTTGTGCTTGGTTCGATTCCCCATCTTTTAATGACTTTCTTAATTTTCCTCTGTACACTAGAATATATCACTTAGATCGATGATGTAACTGCATACAACTTTGTTTAACATGTCAGACTAATATTATAAATTATTTTGTTCCTGGTGTTCTGGGTTCGAATACCGATTCAATGAAATTTACTTGCAAAAATTTAATAACTCGTAATTTAATTTAGATAGACATGTCAAGGTAAACGTAAACAGAGTATCTAGTCCTTAAATATCGTTATCGTGACAAAAATTACTTTAAAGTACTTAGATCGAATCCCGAAGGGTGATTTCATATATCTTCAAGCTTATGGATCATATCAGGTTCGAGTAAAGATTAAATGGTAGATGCCGATATTGGGGAGCTAAAATACATTTATTAAAAGTATTACCGGGTTCGATTTAGAAGCTTAGAATCTGTGTAACTCTGGAAAAATTGCTTTTCTCATGATTGTAGTGAAATGTAATGGTCTTTCTGTGAGAAGATGGAAAGGAAGAATTGAAAAGGGAATAAAAACATGAAATAATTAAGTAAATAAGGGGGAAAATCTTCTAGGTTTCCTTTTAAGCTTTTACTTTTAAGTGTTGTGATAATACAACTTGAATTAACCTTGGTACAATAGGTGGTGATGGTGGTGGTGGGCTTGAATTTGAAATATATGTCTGAATGAGCGTGTGGGAATACTTCTCTTGCTGGTGTGACAGCATAAGCAGGTAGTTATGAGACGAGTTTAAACGTGTTTGATGCTGCCAGACATCCTGTCTCTGGGTGTGACGTCATAAACATCCTGTCTCTAGACTTGAGGTTATATGGGTGGGGGGGTTAGTACACGTTGAGCGATCATATACAGGTGGTTATGGAGCGAGTTTATGATTGATCTAAAAGGTTCGTGCTCCCTCTATAAATATGGTGATCTAGGGCATTGGACTTCATTGTGCTAATTAGTCTTGAGGTGTTAACATCGTGTTCTCTCCAAGAATAATCAGCTTTCTAAAGTGGTGTCAAGGTGAAGAGGTCTACATTTCATTGATCAGTGATTAATACGTTATTACATCAAGAATAAAGATGAATAACTCAGCGTATAAGGATATTATTCCAAGCGCTACTGGATATGCATGCGGAAAATGTGGGAAGAAGTTCCTCCGAGGTTATGACAAGAGAAGACACGAGATGAGCTGCAAGAAGCTCTTCAAATGTAAACATTGTAATGTAACCTTCAAAGATTGTTATAAGGGACAGCGACACGAAGATATATGTGAAATAAGCAGCCCTCAGAAGAAAAGAAGATTGGAGCCAACTAAACATCAGTTACTGTCAACAATGGAGGACTGCGATATGAAAGAATACGAAACTTCATTCGAAGGACGATTGAAATCGTATTTTATACGATGCGAATCAGCTAAGGACCTAAATATGTATCTGCTAGAGGCAAAACAACGTATAATCCATGCTGTGCATAAAGAGCTTAGCATTCATAAGAGTGTTAAAATTAATCTGCTGGCTGAGTGTCGATTTGTTAACAGTATTGGAGAAACCTGTGACAAAACATTTAAAACACGGAATCAAGCTGTTTTCCTGGAAACTGATCTGGACTCAACGATGGAAGTGAAATTCAAGAAATTGGTGACTGAAATGGAGGAGTCTCAGCTTAAGGGTAGCAGCTGGGCTTTGCTTGCTGTGGAAGGAGTTCGACTTCGTATCAACAAGTACAAC
Organism: Deroplatys truncata; assembly: GCA_030765065.1. Lineage (NCBI taxonomy): Eukaryota > Metazoa > Arthropoda > Insecta > Mantodea > Mantidae > Deroplatys > Deroplatys truncata. The sequence continues at coordinate 65,272,670 of CM060986.1, forward strand.
CCGTTACGAGGAAGTAGCTACATACCACTACCGTCAGCTGTTGAAGCAAGGAAAGCATGTATAAACATCCAGAACTTTAGCGACGAGAAATGTTTCATGTACTCTGTATTAGCTAAATTCATAGGGGAGAATGCACAGCGTGTGAACAAATACAAACAACTTCAAGACAAGTACGACTTCAGCTGTGTTTCCTACCCTACTCCACTTTCTCAAATACCTAAATTTGAGAAGTTTAACAAGATATCCATTAACGTTTTCGGGCTGGATGAGAAGCATGAAGTGTATCCGATAAAGGTTGCTGATATTGAACTACCTGAACATCGCGACCTGCTACTATTGAATGACAGCAGTGGAAAACATCACTACGTGTATATAAAGAATTTTGAGAAACTCGTTCGACGCCAGAAAACTAACCATAATGGACGGGTTTATACTTGTAAGCGCTGCTTTACACATTTTGATGATCGATATGGACGAAGTGGACAGGAAAAACTACAAGAACATGCAGCCGTCTGTATTCAACATGGTGTTGCAAGGGTAGTTATGCCTACCAAGGAGAAATCAATTGTTCAGTTTAAAAATGTTGAGAGGATGCTGAAAGTACCTTATGTCATCTATGCGGATTTTGAGAGTATTCTCACTCCATGCCATACGTGTACACCCAATCCTGAAACTTCCTATACAACACCTTATCAAGAGCACACACCAATGAGCTTCTGTGTTTACGTGAAACCTACATCCAGTGTTGAACATCTCGAAACTGATCTTCCTAAGCATCCCTATGTGTATCGTGGTGCTGATGCTGCTCAGACGTTTATGCTGTACCTTACATCTCTTGCAAAAATGATTGGTAATATATACAAATCTGCTAAGCCTCTGAAACTTACGGATCAACAGCAAAAGGATTTCGAGTCTTCTACGACATGCTACTTGTGTAGAAAACCCTTTACAGAAGAGAACTATAAAGTACGCGACCATGATCACATCAGCGGTGAATATCGTGGAAGTCTTCATAATGAATGTAATTTAGCCTGTAAAACACCTAAATATATACCAGTCTTCATGCATAACCTTAGCGGATATGACTCTCATTTCATTGTTAAGGAGCTGGGTTGTACAAGTGAACGTGTGGAGGTAATTCCTAACTCTGAAGAAAGCTATATCTCATTCACCAAGTATGTAGGAGATATAAAGCTTCGATTTGTGGATAGCTTCCGATTCCTCAGTACAAGCTTGGATAAGTTGGTAAAAAATCTAACCTCGTATCCTGAAACACTAAAGTACTTTGGAGAAGACAAATTGAAGTTGATGACCCGTAAGGGTGTATTTCCATATGATTTTGTTACGTCATGGGATGCCCTGAACGAGACCTGCTTGCCTCCTAAGGACTCCTTCTACAATAGATTAAATGAAGAAGAAATTACTGATGCTGACTACGATCATGCTAGAAATGTATGGGAGCTGTTTAATGTGAGAAACCTGGGAGAGTACAGCGATCTCTACTTAACTTCGGATGTACTTCTTCTAGCTGATGTCTTTGAGACGTTCAGAGAGCAAACCCTTAAAACACACAAAGTTGATCCTGCCCATTATTTTACCTCTCCAGGTCTTACATGGGACGCCATGTTGCTGTATACTGGAATTAAGCTGGAACTGTTACAAGATTATGATCAACTACTCATGGTGGAATCAGGTATAAGAGGAGGTTTATGCCAAGTTTCTCATCGGTATGCTGAGGCTAATAACACTTATATGGAGAAGTTTGATCCGACGAGACCAACCCAATTTATTACATACGAGGACGCAAATAACCAATATGGGTGGGCAATGTGTCACGCCCTTCCTTTTGGTGGATTTCAGTGGGTGTCACCTGAAGAAATCAACTTAGAAACACTACAAGAAGATGATCCTCATGGGTACATATTAGAAGTCGACATCGAGTATCCTGCAGAACTTCACGATCTACACAACGATCTACCTTTCCTGCCAGAGTGTATGAAACCATTGGAATCATCTACAAAGAAACTGATACCTCATCTTGGACCTCGAAAGAAGTATGTAGTGCATTACATGGCTTTGAAGCAGGCTCTTAGTCATGGACTACGACTAACAAAAATCCATCGTGTGCTACAATTCCGACAGTCTCAGTGGTTGAAACCTTATGTGGAATTTAACAACAGGCTACGACAACAAGCTGCAAATGATTTCGAGAAGGATCTCTACAAACTCTTTAACAACGCTATGTTTGGAAAAACTATGGAGAACCTGCGTAATCGTATGGATATACGACTGGTGACCAATGAAAAAACTCTAGAGAAGCTGATCGCCAAGCCTACGTTTATCGACAGGACGATATATGCTGATAATCTAGCTGCTGTACATATGGCCTCTCGTCAGATTGTATTCAACAAGCCTATATACATTGGTATGAGTGTGTTGGACATCTCCAAGACATTAATGTATAACTATCATTACGACGTTTTGTTGCCTTATTATGGAGCTGAAAACCTGAAGCTTATGTATATGGACACTGATTCGTTCATTCATCGTGTAACAACTGAAGATGTGTACTAGGACAAGCTACGTTTTCTTGAACATCTCGATACAGCTGATTACCCTGCCAACCATATATGTTATTCTACTCAGAACAAGAAGGTATTGGGAAAATTTAAAGATGAGGCTAATAGCAAAATCATCCTACGCTTTGTTGGACTACGTCCTAAGATGTATGCCTTAGATATTCAAGGGTCAATGATAAAAAAGATTAAAGGTATAAAACGTAGCGCTATTAAGCAGTACATTTCGTTTGACAGCTATACAGACTGTCTTAAAACCAGTGAAATCATCAGAACACCTATGAATCTGATCCTATCACGAAAGCATGCCCTTGCTACAGTACAAGTGAATAAAATTGCATTGACTCCGTTTGATGATAAAAGAATTATTGCTGAGGACGGGATAACAACATATGCGTATGGACATTACGCCATTACAAACAGTGCTTAAAAGAATGTAAGTTAAAGATAAAGATTTTCTAGTGAGTCTACAATCTTAAAAAAGAAGGTATCTGTGTGCTGTATATGCAGATAGCTGACGCCTGATGAAGAAAGAAGAAGATGGAAGGGAAGGTGGTAACCCTGCCATTAGGAGCAATCCTAGTGCTAGTCTCAAGCCTAGATAAAAGGGGAGAGACATCTATAACGAACTAAAATAAAGGTATGTTGACGTAAAGCTTTTCAATTTGTGAACCAATATGCAGTTTATCCCTCTCCGCATCGTACAATAAGTGCTTAAAATATAATAAGTTTGTAAGATTTAGAAAAAAGTATATAAATTGTTGTAACGTTGGATGAGAAAAGTTTTATAATCGAATTACTCTCTATATTACCATGAGTACCTGTGATACTAGTTGAATTGCCTGTTAAAATGACTTAAATACCTGTGATACTACCCGAATCGTGTGAAATTACATTAAATAGCTCAGATACGAATTCCTGCTCTAAATTAGTACGAGCACCTGTGATACTATCAGAATTGTCTATTAAAATGACTCAAATACCATTGATACACCCTGAATCAGCTGCATTTACCTTAAATAGCCGTGATACAAAATCTCTGATCGAAATTATTACGAGCATCTGTGAAACTATGCTGATTATCCAAATACTTATGATATTACCTGAACTATCTGTAAAATACGAAACTAGGCTATAACCAACCCCTGGAACCTGCCCTCCTGTAATGCTTGCTTAATTACTCTAAGCATCTATGTTACTTGAATTATCCTAAATACCTACGATACCCTCTGAATTACCTTGAAATATGAAACTATGCTATACCCAACCCTGGAATCTAGCCTCCTGTGATACTACCTGAATTAGCCTAAATACCTACGATACTAGCTGAATTAGCTGTGAAATCATGCATAGCTATGATGCAGTTAGCCTCTGGAATCTAGCCTCCTGTGATACTAGCTGAATTAGCTTAAATGCTCACGATACTAGCTGAATTGGCTATGAAAATGATTTAAATACCTGTGATACTACCCGAATCATGTGAAATTACCTTAACTAGCTCTGATACGAATTCCTGCTCTAAATTAGCACGAGCACCTGTGATACTATCAGAATTACCTGTTAAAATGACTCAAATACCATTGATACAACCTGAATCATCTGCATTTACCTTAAATAGCTGTGATACAAATCTCTGATCGAAATTATCAATAATATCTGTGAAGCTCTGTCGATTACCTCAAATACTTACGATATTACCTGAACTATCTGTGAAATACGAAGCTAGGTTATAACCAACCCCTGGAACCTACCCTCCTGTAATGCTTGCTTAATTACTCTAAACACCTATGTTGCTTGAATTATCCTAAATACCTACGATACCCTCTGAAATACGAAACTATGCTATACCCAACCCTGGAATCTAGCCTCCTGTGATACTTGCTTAATTACTCTAAACACCTACGATACTAGCTGAATTATCTGTGAAATCATGCAGAGCCATGATGCAGTTAGCATCTGGAATCTATCCTGTGTTACTAGACGAATTAGCCTAAATGCATACGATACTAGCTGAATTACCTGTGAAATCATACACTGCTATGATCCAGTCCGCCTCTTGCAATACTACCTGAATTACTTACCTGTTAGTGTTAGTGGGTTAGCTTTTCCCGTTGCAGGTCACCTTTTTCCCTTTATGGCTCACCTTTTTCCCTTTGGTGGTCGCCTTTTTCCCTTTGCTGGTGACATTTTCCCCTTTACTGGTCACCTTTTTCCCGTTGCATGTCGCCTTTTTCCCTTTGCTGGTCACATTTTTCCCTTTGCTGGTCGCCTTTTTCCCTTTGCTGGTTACGTTTTTCCCTTTGCTAGTCAACTTTTTCCCTTTGTGGGTCTCCTTTTTCCCTGAGCAGTCACCTTTTTCCCTGAACGAGTCACCTTTTCCCTGAATAGGTTACGTGATGGGCATGTCTAGAACATTGACATGAAACAGTTTTCCACTATGTTCACTTCTAAAGTCGCTTTCAAGTCTAGCACCTCCTATTCCCTATCTCTCCTGTATATAAGTCCATATTCCTACTGCTACACTACCTGTCTAGCCTAACACCTCTCCTCCTGTTCCTATACCTCTCATATAAACCATACTCTACTCCTCTAGCTCTGTCTAGCCTAACGCCTCTCTCGTTTACCTATGACTCTCACATAAACCATACTCTGCTCCTCGACCTCTGTCTAGTCTAACTCCTCTCCTCGTTTTCCTATACCTCTCATATAAACTATACTCTACTCCTCAACCTCTGTCTAGCCTAGCACCCCTCTTCCTGTTCCTATACTTCTCATACATATAAACCATGCCCTACGTTTCAAGCCCTGTCTAGTCTAACACCACTCCCCGTATCCCCTACCTCTCAAAAGCTCATTCCCTCCTACCCCCCCTCTAGCTGAGTATCACTCCTTGGTTTCCTATCTAACCTAACTTTAACACCTGTCTATCCTAGCATAGGATCTCTCTCCGTTTTCTCGTCTCTCCTTATAAACACAAACTCAATTCTCCTAACCTAATACCTCTCCTCGTTTTCCTATACTTCTCATATAAACCTTACTCTACTCCTCGACTTCTGCCTAGCCTAACACCTTTCCTCGTGTTCCTATATCTCTCATATAAACCATGCACTACGTTTCAAGCCTTGTCTAGTCTAACACCTCTCATCGTTTTCCTATACCGCTCATATAAACCATACATTACTCAGCCTCTGTCTAGCCTAGCACCTCTCCACGTATTCCCTATCTGTCTCATATAAAGCATATCCCTCCCTCCTTTAGCATCTGATTAGCCTAGCATCAGCCCTGGTATTCCCTATCTCTCCCATATAAACGCATTTTCCTCCTTGAAGACTCTCTCAACCTAGCATCTACCTTCGTTTTCCCTATCCTTTCCCATATAAACGCAAAAAACTGTGCCAGCTCTCTCCTATATATCCTACTTCCCTGCTATGTCGCGATAACACTTCGGAATGGGTGATTTTCGCTCTTTAAATAGTAATTCGTAAAAGCATTTTCCTCTACGTGAATAGTAGAACGTTTATTTCTAACCTGGTTAGAAAACAGCTGAAGTGGCGTTTCACTAGCTTTACCTGAGCAACTGCCCTTGAAGTATACAGATATGAAATAAAATGTTCTTATTCATTTGCTTATTTATTTTGCAATAGATGGGTAAACATAAATGACAAAAACAGCATATCCCTAGACTGAGCACAACATGCAGAATCTATCAAAGCATTTCGCCAGGTTGGGAGACAACGGCATGCTGCAGAGCAGGTACAGATTGGCTATCTGGCCATTAATTGCTAGGTTTGAGAAAGGTTTCGTTCGCTAGAGGTGCAATCGATTAAATTAAAATGATGCTGCATAATATTTATTCACTATATTTAGTTAAAAACCTCATTTAATTTATAATGTTAATGAGTCTGGTTGCTAAATGAGAAATAAATTAAATAAAAATGTGTTTGCTGAAATGTGATCTAAGATGCTATATGTTTAAGCACGTTTAGAGACGGGGGAATTGATGGTCATGTTTGCTTAGAAAAAATTAACAGGTCAATTAATCCTACCAATGGCAAGATTTAAAGAAATAGAATTTCACAAGGAATTTTTGACGGATTTTCAAATCCATCGTTGATAAGAATGAGTGATTCCGAATGGATACCCTCTTGTTCTGGCAGCGTCGCATACTAGAGCACATCTATTTTTTATGGATGGTCATGCATCCGGAAGAGCCTACAAGTTCTTAACATTCTCCAAAGCAAGTGCATTTATTGTGTGCTTGCCGAATTATATGCGTCATAGGCTACAGTCATTGAGAGGACAATTTTCAAACTCCTAAAGTGGTACTTTAATTGTGAATACAATAAATTGGTTATAAATACAGAAGCGGAAAAGCAAAATAAACAAAACCACGTTTAGTATAATGTGTAAACAAGCATTGTTGAGAACAGCAATACCCGTTATTGCTAAAACTGTCTACATATTCAGAGGAATTCATCCTGTGAATTAAGATATATTAAGGTGGTACTATGATAAAATTACTAACTCCTTCGTTTATAAACGTCTATAAACGTTTCCACGTCTATCTATTTGGTAATAGCACACCAACATAATTTCATCTCTTGACATTACGCATTTCGTATTTTTTGAACTTTTTTAATTCATTATTTTATCGTTTCATACAAAATGCTCCAGGCGCTAGAGTTCACAGTATTTTAACTAATTTTTTAAAAGTAGGTTTCCTTAGCATGTGAAATCAAAAGTTATTTTCAGAATTCGTGTGAATAGAGTGGTTAGGGATCTAATAATTTTCAAATATGAGATTATTTATGTTTTTAAATAAAAAGAACGTTTTTAATTAATAAAGGCAATGAATACTCTGGTAAAATGTTCAAGGAACACAGAATTAAATTTTGATTATTTCCCTCTGAGACGCTTTTCTGTAGAGTTTTTAACTTTTTCTTAATAAAACTGTTGCACTAGGATATTGTCTAGACAGCCTGGTTTTTTCATACAACCATTTTTAATTTTATTGTTTATGCTAACCTACGTGTTTATTTTTGAAAAGCAGCAGCAATTTTTAATTCAATTATGTTTGGTAGGTCTCACGGACTGTTCTCGCCTTATCGGTGTGTGAAATGTACACAACAAACTGTAAGTGCTTTGGACCGTGTCGACCTGCGTACCACCGCAAGGCAGCCTTTATTTCTCGATCGGAAATATGCTGTTGGTGGAGTTTGGGTAGACCCATTAGGTACTCTATCTCGCCGTTGGGTACTAGATGGGGAGGGCTCAAGTTAAATAATCGGTAATACGGTGCTCCTGGTCGATGATAGAGCAGGTAGAAGCTTCTGGTATAAAACTACTTGTAAATTTTCTAAACACATTCCTGTACTCACCTTATAGCTATCACTGCATGTTATTGCTTTCTCAACTTGAAATGGGAACAATGATACCCAAATGAGGATGCGCGGTGGATTGAAATTTCCAAATTATAGCAAAAAGAACGACGATGTTTAAAGAGCCACAGGTTGCACTTAAAATGGCAAACCGCTCAATTCAAAACAGTTATTTGAAAAAGAAGATACATTATATGTTAACGTTGAAAACAAATTTTTATGTTTTTGGTCAAACATCGCGCATTTTTATCACAGTATCAACTTATGGGAAAGCAATTTTCTCCTAGTTGTGAACACAACTAAATTGGCATCACGCGGAACAGCTAATAAGGCCCCTACGGGTGGTAGTTAAGAAATGGAAAGTTATGTTCTTATTGTGTGTTGCAATTAAATTTTCAATGAAAGAAAAAAAATTGCGAGTCGGCAAGTGGTAGGCCTTCAGGCGTTTCTTTCGAAGATTTGCTGTCTTCTCCTGTAAAAATAAGAAGGGCCAGGTCGAACGTACAACAAGAAAACAAACGGTTATTCTCTTGACATTCAGAGAACATATTCAAGAAAGAACTTTGGCTCAAAATTGTAAAATAGAGCACGCTTCTAAGAAAATGAAATTTTTAAAAGGAAGAGTTGTGAAAGAAACGTAGTTGTCCTTTGATGGGGAGAATCAAGAACAAGAAAATGCACTATGTGCGGTTTTCGAAATAATTAGGCCATTGGATCAGTGCTAAGGCAAATCAGAAGGAAGGTACCATGCAAAATGTGTTGTGTTCATTTATGGGAAGTGCAAACTGGTAAATTAAACGCATTCAATGTAGATACCGATATTCTGTGTAGAAATACGGGGAAATAAAATTGACCCAATTCCCCCTGAAGAATGATCCGATTTATCCTCACAGAGGAAGTTCACTCCAGTGACTCGATTTCATCTCATTTACAGACAGTAAGTTGAGAGTAAAAAGAAAACACTTTAGGTAAGATACGTTAGTTATCTGGCAGCAACTAATGGCATGCTTGGAGTTCAATATATTTTAAAACACACAAACGCAATCAACATTTCACTGATATTTGATCCACTTTCCCCTACTGATAAAAAATCTGCCAACGGTTCCAATAATAAGAAGTGATTATATATCCGTATATATAAAATAGCACTTCGATATCGATTCCCATTTTACCGGCTATCCTTTCGTTGTTTTTTCTAGTAGAATGCTGGGGTGGATTTTATACCACATGAATTTTCCTCATTTCGTTTCCTTTCATCTTAAAGGGTAACAGAGCCAGGCGGGGTGGTAGGTGGTGTGCGGCGTATGCGGTGGATGTGCATTGAAGAGAGAACTACTTCTTTCCTTGAGTCAATTCTGCCCAAACCTGTCCGCGAAGATAGGTGGACAGTGAAGGGGCGGCCGAGAATGTTCAATACGCAAATATCGGATTCTTACGCTATGCCTGCTGCCATCAGATATGATCAGCCTTCGTATCCTCTCGTCTTTCCCTTTCTCCCAAAGTTTTAGTACGAGCAGTCTTGCTGAAACCTTCCTCTGTTTCTAATACCTCTTCCTATCCCCTAGAGTGATTTTGGAAACATTACGTGAAAAGAGACAAAAAAGAGGAGCGAGTGAAATAGAAAATGGAGAGGAAGAGAGGTAAAGCCAGGGAATATTGTGAACCAGGTTGTTTGTTTAAATAAAATGAATTAATTGAATGACTTCTCAGTTTCGTGTGCTCCTGATATGTGTCGCACACTTGAAGACAATCGATACCTATCGACGGAAGAAGAGAAGTGTGGGAAGGAAAGGTGGCAATATTGCAGCAGACCAGTGAGCCTTGAGATGATGGTAATCACTAGAAAGAATGAAAAAAACAACGACCCCGGGCTGTAGGCAATACGAGAGGCTGGGTTAAACCAAATTCGATGGAGATGGGCGCCTTGTCACTTTAGAACTCGGTAACTGCAGGTGCCTCAGGGAGCGAATATGGCACGGCGGAGAGGATGATAGAAGTGGAAGAGGAAGGAATCGTCGGTCTGCTGTTTCCTGAGTGCTGGCCCACGGGATGAGCTTTAGACTGATCGTCTGATCAACCGTAAAACAAGTTTACGGGAGTAAGACTTGTGACAGAGTCAGAAAAGTAAACACCAAGTTGGGAAGGACGGGATGATAATGCGTTGTGCCGCGGGAACTGCTGACGGCAATGTTTATTCAGGAGCAGTGATGACGTCTCATCTAAAACAGCCTGTGGCTTACAGGTAAAACTAATTACTCCTGAAAAGTATTGATATTTTATAAGGAAGAATGTTTTGAAACATAATGCTCGCATACACTAATAGGATAAATAAAGAAACTTGATGATTTAATCATGATTCTCTCCAGCCATTCTTCTATTACCTAACCTTTCAATTCTATTTACTTTATGTTATTCCATACAGGTTCAATTCACATTTACACATTAGGTAAAGCGATGTCAGAATTTTAAAGAACGTGTTGCTAAGTAATGCCTTCGAAATTCCATAATATTTGCATGACCACGAGTAAAAAAACGAGTAGCAACTTACTGGTTGAATTTCTGAAAATTCAAACCAATAACAAGGAACATCTTGGAAATGGCTAACTCCACAAACGTTTTACCTGATATAAACTATGTCCTTTTAACGAGATATAAATTATTTTGTAGAAAGATTTTGTATATATCTTAAGGTTTACGGTCACAAAAAAATTAATTTAGAATGAACAGACCTTCACAGGCTATTCACAGAAAGTTAAAAATACATTTAATTTGCCATACGTATAGCTTAAACATATGTTATTTTTATCAAAATCGTAGAGCCATTTTTGAGAAAGTAAAAAGTAAACAATTTTTTCTCCACGTAAAGCGTGGGCGGGGGGGTTCCTTGGGTTCTTGTAAATCTTCGTGATGCATTCATGGAGAATTCTAAATTTAAACTATTCCAAAGTTTGGTATTCAATCTACTTTCGTTTTTTTCGTATGCTAGTAACGTACAGGCACACACATGCGCGCGCACCCATTTAAAAGCATCTGGTGTGTTACATTCGTATGACATGCTCTATCCTCCATTGCTTATTAGTGGGTATACAAATTATTCTTACAAAACTTTATTTTCCTACATACTTCTTTTTAGTGAAATAAACCTTTTTCGGAAATAGGCACATTACACATTTTTTCCCTTATAGACACAAAGAGAATAACAATAGTCAAATGTTTTAAAATGGAGGCAATACGCTGCCCTTAAAGTTCAATACTCTGTCCGTGACATTACGAGAAGCAAATAAATAAAAGGAATACGTAATCTCAGGTTCAAATATCTTACATTAAAGCTTATTTGCTCTAAGAAGGATGGATTATCTATAAAATAGTTAACTAATTTATAAAGTAACATTTGATCAGTAACTGCTCTCCTAGCACTCAGTTTGTCAATATTAAATCCAACTAAAAGTTTCTGGTAGTGTAAACAATTCCTATATGCTGATCTGTTATATTGCTTCCAATAAAGTAATATAAGGAGCTTTTTCTGAATTATTTCGATTTTGTTTATAGCATCTGAAAATATGGTTTCCAAATTGGTGAAAGATATTCGACTTTAGACCTAACCTAAGTATTATAGAATAAAATCAATGAAAAAGAAAATTTAAGATTTATAGAATTTCTAAATAGGAATCCTAAATTTTTATGTTTATCATTATGTAATGAGGTAGATTGGATAAATGTAGATTTGATTGTGAAACAGAGGATTGACACCGATTCAGGAATAAAGATACTGTACCGAAGCCCAACGAGAGTTCGCCCCCGGGAAGAAGGAATGAGGTGAAGGGAGACACCGGGCAGCCGGAATCAGAAGTGACGAATCCCTACAGTTTCCAGATATAGAGCCCCGGCAGTCGGATATGTAGACCGGGCACCCTGCCCCCACATAGCGTCCAACGCCCCAGTGGCGGTCCTTATACCCCGGCAACCGGCCAAAGGCTGAGGAAGGGAGAAAGTTCACAGAGAGTACCCTTCTTCTCTGCCACGCTGCACCGAAACGCCATCACGACACTACCAACCCTGAACCAAACTGTATGAAGAATGAATGAAATTATTAATGTAAAGAAATTGAGGGATAGGAAACTCGGGGAATGAAAGAAACCATAGCAGTATTCGCTTGACCTCCCGGGAAAACCCCCGAAAACAAAATAGTTAGAGTGGGGGCGGTCACTGGGGATCGAACCCGTACCTACCGAATGCGAGCCACAGACGTTACCGCCTGAGCCATCCCGCTCGGTAAGTAGAGGGGAAAATAAGCTTTATTAAAAATAATTTGTATTTTTTAAATGTTGATCAAATTTCAGCACTAGTAACCTTAAAGACCGGTTGATGCAATGGAACGGATGCACATCACAGATGGAGATCATCCACGTGCAAAACGCTCTCCGCACTTTCTACAACAAATCAGATCTTAAAGCTAGCGTAGATACAATTGCATTAACTTAGCTGTGTTACTATACAATATCCATGAAACGAAGACAGTTACTCAAAACTGTTTTACCTTGTAACCAGTCCCACGAAACTGAAAGCGGATAGTACTTAAAATGACCAAAATGTTATTTCCTCATGTTATTCAGGTCATATAGACGGTCTTATTTCTCCATTATTAGTCTTTTCCGTGGTAAACGAGTATAAAACCTCCAAGGTTATCACCGAGCCGATCACAAATTTTCAGAAGTCACGAAAACCTTTAAAATACCATAAATGTTCCATTTTTAGAAGCCGCAAAAGACGAAAGGGCTAACAGTAATGGCGTGTATGTCAGAATGATTCTTCAAGCAGTGAATGTTTTTCGCTCTTACGAGATTTCTTTATTAAAAGACTGATAGACAGTAATCCTTCGTATACGTTAACATTCATTTATAGTTATATAATACATACATACATACATACATACATACATACATACATACATACATACACACATACACATACATACATACATATATACATACATACATACATACATACATACATACATACATACATACATACATACATTATTTCTCAGAAATTCTTGTTAACCATGCTAAAATAGTCCAAGTTCTGGTTAAGTAATGTCATGTTAAACATAAATCTTGAATGCTGGAGCAGCAGTCAACTGTTTAAAATTTCAATGCAAGAATATTATGCTGGTGATGGGAATTAAATACATTTTATTTGAGCAAATGGGAAACAAATGCACGACCACTTAACGTTTCAAGTTCTATTTTACCTTCTCTATCACTTACCTCTAGAAAGTAGAGTGAGTATTGTACTCCATCCAAAGATTCGATATCTACATTTTGTAGGAAATACAGATATCGGAGTCCATATAATAATAATAATAATAATAATAATAATAATAATAATAACAATAATAGGACATATGAATTATGTGTGTGAGCAACATAACTAAAAAGCGAACTGAAATAAATATCAAATTTGGTATTTAAGTTCTGCATCCTCAGAATGCTATGCGAAGATTTTTCAAGAATATTTCTTATCTTTAACTACCTTTTATATTGAAAATGTTTCGTAAATTTTTGTTTTTTTAAAATCAGTTCTGTTTTGATTAAAACGCCATGAGACATTTGCACAACTAATACAATGTACGTATATTATGAATTTTCTGGGAAGAACTCTGAAACTCTCTTCATTCTTAATAGATTTTGTATAATGAGTAAACTATAATATATTGACAAAAGTTGATACATAGAAAAGTAGATTTCCTCAAAACACACAAACTTATTTCAAACAAGTTTCTATGGCATCGGGTATTTGTGAGATTTGTTATTAGTTTGACTTTACAATACTTTATATATTTTTAAGTGCTAAGATCATTTTTGGTTTTTTTCTCGGGCCATGCAGAATTTTTAACCCAGCATACACCGACTCCTCTTAAATTATTTGATTATTGCTTGTAACAAAAAATGTTACAAGGTCTCGGAAGCTGTTGTAACATACTTGCTTTGACAGACCAGGGGTTGAACAGGCCTTGACTCCTGTGGAAATAAACATATCTCTACGTATGTATCGCAGTTCGTGGTCTTGGAAGAGAATAACATATTTGGAATCGAGGAACAGATTTCACTATCTTTTTTATTTCACTCGAAATAAAGAACAGTTTCACAATTAGAATTATTCTTTTCACTACTTTACTTTTACTCAAGTATCAATGCACTTCTTAAAGGTTTAAACTAGTGTCTGTGCGACAATACTTAGCACGCTGGCAAATGCAACTTTGCCCTGTTGAGGCCGGCAGGAAAGTCAGTATTTAGCTTAGCTTCACCTTAAAGTTTCATGCATATATGTCCACATATTACTATGGAACTTAGTTTTCTGCAATCCTATTGGTAAGCTAGACTGTTTCTGTGCAAGCTTCATTTTTGTTGTACGTAGGGCTAACAATATGCTTGACATTATTTAGCATTATTAAAGTCACGATCATCGAAATCTAATTTTGAGTACTATGGATCTTAGATGAAATTTGGCTTTTACTCTGAATTCCTTTTTGATCTTAATTCTCTTGGTCTCGTCTGATAATCTTTCATAAATTCTTATCCGATGTCATGCTTCTTTAAGCGTTCTCTTCATGTTGCTACCTATAACTTATGTGGCTAGACATATCAAAATATCGATTCATGTTTCAGTTCCTGTAGCTACAACGAAACATGAAACCCTTTCTGTAAATGTTCATTACGATTAACACGAAGAAGATATAAAATAAGTTTATGTAAGAATAGGTGGTGGAAGAGGAGACAGAGAAAGTCATGTGAACGTAACACATCAGGTTTTATATGATTTTTTTTTATTTCATCTCTAACCTTCACCCGGCTTCACCCAGTGGATATTCGTATGCACTGCATCAGTATTGCATGAAATCAGTTTCACAAATCATTTAATCCTCTACCGCCAGCACCAAATACAGAGATGTAACATTTTATGTGAGAGATTTTCAATTGGACATAACTTAATTGCCCTTGCCGCCGAAGTGCTGCGTGTCAGTTGCGATTTACAATTTTATCTGTTACCTCAGTCTGTTACACTAGGAGGCAATGCCTGTAGTATTTATGTGACATTTAATACCTACACATTTATTTAATTCAGCGTTTACCGTGTTCATTTAAGCTTTTATTAACGAATCTGCTTTTCATCAGCCCTTAAATTACCAAAGATTCAATATAACCTAAAGTCCGCGTATATGTCTTTCCTCCGCCACAGCAATACTACCAACATCATCATCCTTGAAATAGCTGGGGTTAGAATTAATGTGCATACTGCCGTATCTGCATACTATGGATTCTATGAAAAGAACAATTACTTGTCATAGAGGTGTCATTACACTAACGTAGAACAAAGGAACAGTGGTAGAATCGAGCAAAGGAAGTACATTGGGGAATCCTTCATGTACCCTATAACAGGAAAGACAGATGGCCAGGGTGGCGAGTAAGGGTAAGATAATGGAAAGAGCTTTGAAATTTTAAACTTACGAAAAATTAATGTGTTATAACAATGTATAGAATACCAATAGACTAGTTTAAACAATGATGGATGGGTAAGTAGTTTACGGAACATTTTGGAGAAAAATGGGTTAGGGGACATGTGGAGAAGGAGAGAGAATAAGTGAATAACTTCTGGAAAAAGGCAAGGAAAAGACTGGAGGGTATAGAAATACAAAAAATGTTTAGTGAGATAGCCGAAAAGTGTTCATTGGTTTGTTATATACCAATGAAAAACATTGGGGTGGGGAAAAATATATAGATATAGTAAATAAAGAAGAGAGAGAGAATCTATTGCATTGGTAAGAACAGGAACATGGAGGCTAAGAGGGTTAAGACAGGGTATTTCTCAAAACCAATGTGCGATATGTGGTGGAAATTAAGACATTGAACACATAATATTTATGCGCCAAGGAACAGAAAATTGGAGAAGAGAATTTATTAAAAAGAAGTGGTTGTAGGGGGATAGAAATATAGCTATAATTGAAATGGTGTGTAAAGACGGTAGGAGCATTGAACAGTTTTGGTGCAAAGTCAAAAAGAGATAAGTAAGGGGTAGTGTAGCTTACCAATAAGACGATGGGCAGAGGTAGTGAGAAATCATAAATTCAGTGAAATAAAGTGTCCAAATTTTGATTGGAAAATTGTGGTGAATGTTTGATGGTAAAGTAATTAAAAAGTGACAAGTGAAAAGCAAGTGAAAATGGGACATTAAATACATTAGCAAGATAATTTATTGATGGGTAATTGCAGAATGTAGATAAACTGGAGTGTATGTCTACTGAATGAGTGGCTAGGGCCAAATTTCAGTAGACAATCTAATTGTAAATTTCTTAGCACTGGACAATAAATACAAATACAAATGTCCAGGCTAGAACAGCTCACGAGCAGCCACTGCAAAGTACACTAACGATGACCTTTAGACTGACAATAGCAACCCTCACGTTCAAGGAAGGTTAGTCTTTCAAGCGTTGTTTTACATACTACTGTTGTACCACTACTGTAAATAATTATGTGAAATAGTAGTATTATCACTTTAATCTTATAAAAGAAAATTGCATTACTTTCTAATTTTATAATGCTCCGTTATAAGGGGCAGCCGTATACCCTAGATCATAGAATCAAAACGTAAGGAAGAACTTGCCAAAAAGGAAATTATACATGATATACAGGAATTATATGTTATATAGCTGGTTGTTTACCACTATTTTGAGTTAATAGATGACAACTTTATTAATGACTGAAATTTTCATGAATAAAGTTTTCAGCGTTTGGTGTTATATTTTGAGCTTAATGTCTTCCTAGAACATGTTTAAGATTCAGATCTGATAGTCTACTTCTGTTGTCAACTTGATGTTTTCATCATTGAGAAGAGCAAATTCCATTATGTTAAATGAGGATACCTATTAATGCAGCCTGCTGTCATTAAGTGTGCTAGAGCACAGTGAAATGTGACGTCTTACACCTATGTCAAAGCAATGTACCCGCTACCCGCCTAACCGCTCGCTGCGGTTCCCAACATTTGCACTTCGCTGCCCTAATATCAGGAATAACAATTTTGACATTCGTGTCAGTAGGTGTCACGCGGACACGATATCGCAGGTACGGCACGTTTAGTATTAATATTATTATTATTGTTGTTCCTCAGCTACTTAACAATAGTAATTATAGAAAGAATATACCACCCAAAAATTACAAACCAAGATTTCATTGGGATACATGCTTCCCTGAACTCCCAAAATACTTAGAATAATGTGCGGTGTGTGTGTGTGCGTGTGTGTGTGTGTATTTGTGTCCTTGTGTGAACAGTACAACTCTGAAATGAAATGTCGGATAAACACTAGGTTTGATATTCAAGTTCAGAATCTTACAAAAAAAAATTTTCAGAAAATTCTCCTATCCCAAAGTACCGCTTACAGATCAGGTTTCGTTATTTTTTTATTTTATCGAAAATGCCCGTAAGAATTTTGAATAAAATACAATGTGTTTGAGGTATGCGCAATAAAAGTTTATTTGAAATGCTTGCTATTACCTTTGTTCCGTCGTCTTGATTTAGAATTGATGCTGTATGTTGTTTTCTAATGTAGACAAAAGCTTATATCACAAATGTGGAAAAAATTACATCTCATAAAGAAACTCAGTTTATCTCGACTTATTTATTTGTTTAGTTATTCATTCATCTTTTGCCATTAACAATTTATAAGGTAGGCGTCTTATTGTTCTGAAATTTCAAATTCTTTGTTATTTTCTGAAATTCTAAACTCATATGTTTCTGTTAGACATGTAAAGAGTGGAATTTCAAAGTCACCATATAGAGTCTCGCTTTTTAAATATTTGACTGTTCCTTGAACTTCCTGTATAGCTCTCATACTACAACGACGTGTGCAGTTAAATCATTTCTACAAACCTTTATCTGGAATAATATGAAGTATAAATAAGCATAAGAACTTGTAACAATAGTTTGTTGAGGAGCGAGTCATGGGAAAGTAAAATTTGTTTTTCCTTCAAACATTATGTTTAATTTCGTGTAAGGTATTTTAGCAACTCTTTATGCTTCTATGTGGTTTTCTGATACCAGAGCAGAGGAGTAAAGGCATATGTATTCTGACCTCCTCCAGTTTTTGTATTGTCACTCCTCTAAGTTCTCAGTGTCACTTCACTGTTTTTATCTGTTTCAACTTCACTGGGACTTCAATTAGTTCACACTGCCACTTCACTAATGTGAACTAGTTCAATTTTCCCGTCACTTTACTTTACTTCTTGTCATATAACTTCTTCCAGACTGTTCACTCGCTGGGGAGTCGAACACTAGACTTCTACAGACCCTCGCTGAACGTCTCAGCAGTCGTCATCAATTCACACAATCGCACTTGATGTCCCAGCAGAAACGCGCTCACCAACTTCTGCCGCGAGAACGTTTGCTTATATAGCCAATGAACATTTCCACAGAGTTCTGGAACATTCACAAGGAGAAAAATTCAGAAGATTCTAGTTATCTAGCCATAGAGCTTCCCATCTTTACGCTGGCGAGCGCTACTTCTCGTTGTTTACCCCATATTGCACGGCGCCGGTCTCCCGATAACCTTTAGCTACAGAATTTTAGCTGGGAATTTAAACTAGGCTTCGTGCTTTCAGTAACTTAAACAACACTAGTGGAAACAAAGAAAGAATGAAATGAAATGAAAAAACAAAACTTTTAGGAATGCACAGCATTCAGGGTGAATATATGGATGCTTATTCACTAACAAACAAAATACATAAAAAATCGAAAGTCTATAAAACAGATAATTTCGGTTATAAACTGCAGTAATAGCAAACACTTTAATCAGGATATTTCACTTCAAATCCTCTAATACTATCATCGTATTCATAGCAATATATTTTACATAAAAATGTACAACTCATTTTTAGGTTTATTGTATTTGTACAAATTAAGTTATATTAAGGTATAATGTATACCATTCCTAAATTATAACTATTATAACTATTCTTAAATTAGGGCAAAGATTTTGTTTCTGGCTCTCGTACTGAGGTCCGAGTTGGATTTCCGGCTCTGAAATGAGTTTAAGTCGGCCCTATCCATGGCTTTACCTTTGACTTGCTCATGCGAAGTATCAATGCCCAACGTGGTTCAGAGTTCACGGTAAAAGCTTTAGGCCCTCTCACTCAATGGCCACCCTCTTACTCTCATCGGAGGCAACGAAATCCGTCCGCTGGGTACCTTCATCTCAGAAATGGGTCCAGTCAGCTCGGTTGAATGAGATCCCCTTACCCATAAAGAAAGCGTTAGAAACAATGACTATCTTGAATTATCACAAGAGGTGTTTCGAAAATGATCGGTTAATTCACTGAACATTAAACTATAAGTGATACATTTAAATTCACTCGTCAATCTCCTTAAAGGTAATTTTAAAGTATAAGTTACAGGAGGATGTCCAGAAGGAAAGTTTCTTGAAGGAATATATTATCTGGCAGTAAAATCTGGCAGTATATTATCTGCTGCCAAACAAATGCGAGGAGATTCTCTGCCCTGGGAAATATATCAAGTGTAGCTTGAGTTATACTCTTTACACTAGTAATATGTCGAGAAACTACGTTGGTAAACCTATGTTGTTCTTATCAGCAAGAGAAGGAAAATTTAGGCACTCAAGTGCACAGTGCCTGTTGCGTTTTTGGAAAGGACATAGAGCGTGACCAGATGTGGAGCACAGGCTCCAAAACAGGCAGGGTTCCTAGCGTCCCATATATTACATCCTGATGCTGGCATGACCCCCTAAAGGTCTACCTCTCCCCACGAGAAGCCTTTTTGAGGGTCCGTCCCATACCGAACGTCAGGGCAAACTTTTCCACAAAGCAAACTCTACCGCCAAGACTTCCTCCACCGTCCACTCGCCTGATCCTAAAACATAATAAGGAAAGAAAATCATTAGAAATGGGGACAGGAAAATCCTCGGCATTATAAAATACGCTCCACCATTCGCCTAATATGCAGAGAAAACCGAGAAAAATCCCAAGGTTAGAGAGGCCGGTTCAACAAGAATTGAACCCGGGACCTCCCGAATGTAAGCCTCACACTTTAACACGAAGTCGTTTCCTCGGTTTGGTAAGCCTATAACTGACAACAGTTTTACTCAGTAGGCCAATTAACTTTGAATGATTCAGTGCATTTATATGAAAACCGATTTAACTTTTAATTAATTACCAGACTTGCTAAGTATTTTGTTGAGCGAGTCCAAGATAAGGTCGTTATGAAGGTTATTGAATAATAAATCTAATTAAATGGCTTTTGTTTTCAGGCATTTCATCTTCCTATGCAAATACCTTAATAAACAAAGTATCCCTTTCACTGTTTCAGAACACTGGTATTGCAATGATGATTCCTAATTCAAATGCAATATTGTTAGCAAACTTTACGGTATTAATTAACTTGCTTGATGCTGTATTTTTCCCAACAAAATTTGTTAATTAAAGTGAAATGTTGCACTTTGCTCGGCATACATTATTCAGTTGTTTCAAAAACTAAGTAATTAAATGTAAACGATTTCTACTTGCAAAACCGAACCACCTTAGTGGAAACGTACTTTCATCACTGTATATCTGATTCTGTTACATGTTTACTATAAACCAGTTTACCTGTTATGCTTTTTATTAGAACTTCTGAGATGTTTTATTCTTTCCTTGTTTCCACATTTAACATAATCACTTAAAGTGTGTGGTTAACCCTTTCCCGATTTTCTTTCTTCTTGGAGGGTGGGTGAGCAGTCGTTTACTTTCGTTTCCTAACTTCCTTTCTTAATCCCTTGAACATTTGAATGACTGATTAAGATATCAAATAAGTTTCTATTTTGAAAGATGGTAGCAAACGCTGTTATTTCTAACGCTCCCCATACGGTCTATTACCTTCGGGGGGATACCTCATTCTACCAAACGATGATTGAAGCCATTTCGAGGTTGAAGGCAGCCAACAGGGGGAATGCGCAGAAGGCGTGGATAGGGCCGACTTAAAATCGCGATTCCAGAGCTGGGAATTGAACCCGGGACCTCAATACGAGAGCCGGAAGTGAAACCTTTGCACTATCCGGCGCAATTGTAGCAAAAGCTATACTACTATTACGGGTGTAGGTAAGTTGCGTCCCAACCAGGAAATTTCGGTGATTATTATCCATTTAGAAGGAGCGTTTAGAAAGTTCCGTAAGTTACGTCCGTCAAGGAGTGTACCACACTGTAAACGAGGCAAGTAAACGTGATCTTTTCCAAAACCACATTTTGTAGCGCCATGTTACGTCATAGCAACCAATCAGCAACTGTTTACTGAATCCACGTTCATATACAGCGTGCTACGTCACAGCAAACATTAAGCAACATTATGTTTTCTGAATCCACATTCATGTGCAGCATGTTACGTCATAGCAACCAATCAGCAACATTATGTTTACTGAATCCACATTCATACGCAGTATGCTACGTCATAGCAACCAATCAGCAACATTATGTTTACGCAGCGTGCTACGTCATAGCAATTAATCAGCAACATTATGTTTACTGAATCCACATTCATACGCAGCGTGCTACGTCATAGCAACTAATCAGCAGCATTATGTTTACTGAATCCACATTCATACGCAGCGTGCTACGTCATAGCAACTAATCAGCAATATTGTTTTCTGAATCCACATTCACACACAGTGTGCTACATCACAGCAACAAATCAGCAAAATTTTTTTCTGAATCCACATTCACACACAGTGTGCGACGTTATAGCAACAAATCAGCAACATTATGTTTTCTGAATCCACATTCAACGCAGTGTGCTACGTCATAGCAACTAATCAGCAGCATTATGTTTTCTGAATCCACATTCACACACAGTGTGCTACGTCATAGCAACTAATCAGCAACATTATGTTTTCTGAATCCACATTCATACACAATGTACTACGTCACAGCAACAAATCAGCAACATTGTTTTTGAATTCGCATTTACACGCAGTGTACTACATTACAGCAACAAATCAGCAACATTATGTTTTCTGAATCCACATTCACACACAGTGTGCTACGTCATAGCAACTAATCAGCAAAATTATGTTTTCTGAATCCACATTCATACACAATGTACTACGTCACAGCATCAAATCAGCAACATTGTTTTTGAATTCGCATTTACACGCAGTGTACTACATTACAGCAACAAATCAGCAACATTATGTTTTCTGAATCCACATTCGTACTCAGTGTACTACGTCACAGCAACCAAGCAGCAGTGGAGCTTCCCGTACCCTGAGCAGGTTGTTTAGTAGTGCTGCAAGACTTATGATATGGAGACTGTGCTCAGTGAAAAGGGACACACAGTGCGTGTTATTCGTAACAACTAGTTTCGGTATCATAAGAGACTTTCCAGTGAGATCGACGTCAGTGGGCGTTGGGCTTGTACTACGATCACATGTAAGTCTTTTATAAAGCTTAATGAAAATAATTCGAATTTTAAATCATAATCATGACATTATTGCAATAAAGACTTTAATCTTCAGAAATTAACTAATTCGCTTAAAAGAAAAGTTGTAGGTGACCTTTGTACCCGGTCAATCAAATTATTGTGTAATTAATTAAGAAGGAATGACGTCCTAATCACTTTGAATAAAGCTGGCATTGCACTAATAATGAGAAATATTGTAAATGCTCGGACATCTATTCGCCCACATCTTCCTAGTTCGCTCAAATATATGTCATATTGCCGTTGAACAACTGAACGTGAAAACAAACATATGTGAAGACTTTGTATTATTTAACGATAAACAGTATAACATTTTATACGAAAACTAACCTCATACTCTTAAGTAATGTGGATACTACATACATTCAGGAGTGTTCAACAGCAATTTTATTAACGTTCTACTATTCATGGCATAATAAATCAGAAACTAGTATTCATATTTTTGCCAGGAAAATTCCATGGAAATATACTCTACGACACCAAAACATTTATATAGTTATGTGTTTAAATATTTCCCGAATATATATTCACTTCAAAGTGGCTATTGACATAAAATTAATTGGTCAAATGCGGCTATTAAAGGATGTAGATTCCACCTTGGTCAAAGTACGTAGGATAAAATTAATAAACTAGGATTGAACACAACATATAAGCAAAAAAATAAAGCAGTAGCTTTTAAAATTATTTCTTCAGCTGTCGTTCTTAGATCCTGAAGATGAAAACGCTATTTTTACAGATGACTTGATGCCGCTTTTGTCAAAGGATGACGAAGTAATTGCCTTTACAGGTTATGATTTTGACACATATATCATGCCGAGCTTTCACCAAATATATGAGCTGAATTCTTTTACAACTAGTATTGTATTTGTTTGTGAATAATTTCACAGGACTAAATAGATTTAAAACAAATTACCCTAATATTTATAATTGCATCGAGATCTTTAATTTGGTTTAATGACTTTTAACCTTCAACTTTATTGAAGTACAGACATTTTTAGCCATACCACCAACGTAATCTAGTTACATTGTACCATCCCTAAGTCTGAAGCTGGAAAGGAAAATGTTTGCTTACAATTAATTCAATAATGTTGATGGGCATACCTTATTTTTAAAGCGTCGTGGGACGAAACTAACGTAATCCAAAAGACGTAACTTACGGATTGATTTGTACCTGGGGACGCAAGTTACGATCCGCGACTTTTACCTAGTGTGGCGATCTTAACGTTTGTTAGCCCCACTTTTGGGAGCCAGTTTGCGGCGATCACCTCCTCATCCGTTGCTGTAGCTTACCTTGATGCTTCTCCCGTTGCTTCCAGAAGTTCTCAGCGTGTTGGTTCTTCAATTTATCCTCGGCTAGCTGCAGTAATTTTCCTTAAATTATATGGGAGCATGGACTTATCCTCGGTAAAGGAAAACGTAGATCTCGGGTGGTGATATAGGAAGACATAGACTTGCTTTGTTTATGAAAAGATGACACTGCCGTTTCTTTTTATTTAATTTAACACTCGTAGTATACAAAACTGGTATTGCCGCTGTAAAATACTGTCCACCGCTGTTAGACTATGGCGTGGATATGTCACGAAATATAACTATTCTTATTGTCGCTTTCAGAGTAGCGGATCTTAGGTGTGTTGCTAGAACTATTTTGATTCCCTGTTTTGGCGCGATATCTCACACATCCTGCAGCATCTCTCCCTGACCACACATTACGAAAACTCTCGAATAAATGCAATACTAAGCTGACATGACAAATTTGACTTGATTCCCTTTTTGGCGCGATATCTCACACATCCTGCAGCATCTCTCCCTGACCACACATTACCAAAACTGCCGAATAAATTGCAATACTAAGCTGACATTACAAAGCTGACTTGATTCCCTTCTTGGCGCGATATCTCACGCATCCTGCAGCATCTCTCCCTGACCACACATTACCAAAACTGTCCCGAAATTTCCCCAAACAGATTCATTTATAGTCTCAGGCTCCTGAGGCTGCTTCCTTTCCTATTGGTCCATTTTTAGCGCGACTCGACGCGTCTAACTATTTCGAATAAACTTTCAGGGATCTCATTGGTCCAATTTTAATATAAATCGCGGCTTTTCCTACATTTACCGTTAAGGTTGTCTTTCTCACTCACTTGGTCACGGCGAATTATCAAATAATGGGACAAAGGCTCTACACCCTCGCTGTAGGAATAATAGCACAGCGACCGGAGAGAGGTAATAAAACTAGGTTTTCTGCCTTCGAAAGCACTATTCCTGTAGCTAAAACTTTCCCTCGTGGACAGTATTTTAACATAGCGCTTAAATTATTTACATTAAACCATTTATAACTCTACTAATATTAATAACCTAGATAGATACATAATGTTAAATCACCCTTCTTAAAATATACAAGCAGTATGAGAAAAAGATATTTACATAATACGATTTAACATCACTAAAAGTTAATTAATAAGTTATCTGTAATTATAGTTCTTGGGCTCGGCCTAGAGTTGCCGTTTCAAATTGCCCTGTTCTGGAAAAGAATAAATTTTTCAACACTTGATACAATTTTCTTTTACAGAATAATTCCTCTGATTATGGCCTTTGTTCGTTTGTTTTGTTGACAGAGACCCTTCGCTATACCTGCTCCTTCACAAGGGTACTGCCAAACCGGTGATGTTTATATTTGGGTCATTCACTCTACCCTCTCCCTTTAAAAACAGGTTTCCGAGAGACATTCTTATACACAATACATTTCCCGCACACGAATAACTTGTGACGCATACAAATACTCTAATACCCAATTTAAGTTCTAAAATTAAATCTATTTACATACATGTTGGTACATAATTATTATGCCTTTATTTATTTCTTTACATCCTTATTTATCGGGTGTATTACCTTTACTATTTGTTCACAGGGTTGCTACCTCATTTCGAGTAAAACTAACCTGACTATTTTCATTACATTCTTCACCCTTCTCATTCTCTAAACATTTGTATGGTTTGAGCAACTGTTTATGGTATCTCCCTACGATCTTGGAATTCTTTATTTCTTGTAACTAAAATGTAAATCACCCTGTATGGACCTTTAAATAAATTTTCCATTCTATGATACCTTTTTTTTTATAATTAATAAAACTAATTTATATGTTTAAAGAAAACTGTCAGCATATTGCTAGCATACCAACCAGTTAATAATTTACAAATATTGCTAAATATCAAAAAAAAATATAATAAATATTCTGACAATAAAAGCTGTTTCAACCTTAAGACAAACTTATTCAAGCAGAAAGAAACTGAAACATATTAATGGCAAAGGTGTTTCTTGTTCTTCTTCACTATCACTAATGATCATTTAATACTCAAGTCTCTTTAGTAATGCAAAAAAAAATGTTCTGCACAACTGCTTAAGATAATTCATTAATTCACCTGTGAAAGTTCTCCTTTCCAGGCACTGTAGAGTCCGGATCAATGCTATTCTGTCTTTTTTTTTTTTTTTTTTTTTTTTTATACCCATACTAATTCTCCAAGTTCGATCAACCATTTCTTTCGCTTCCTGGTTTTAAATTCATGCTTTCTTTTCTGCGCCCTCTTTGACATTCTTTCAAAAGCTTTCTTTGACGTCTCTTTTCCCGTTAGTGTTTTCGGATCTTTAGTTTCTAGTATCTGTAGTAATTTCCCTTCAAGTGTTTCTATTAACTTCCCCTTCATCAGCTCAACTAATTTCCCCTCTAAACTCTCATTTTGTTCACTTAAGTTTCTTTCTAAGTCCTGACCCTGCTTACTTAATTTCCCTTCGAAATCCTTTTGTTCGCTCAGTTTTCTTTCTAAGTCCTTACTCTGCTCATTTACGATTCTTTCTAAGTTCCTACTCTGCTTACTTACGACTCTTTCTAAGTTCCTACTCTGCTCATTTGCGATTCTTTCTAAGTCCTTATTATGCTCACCTGATTTCCCTTCTACATTCTTATCTTGTTCCCTTACGATTCTTTCTAAGCCCTTACTCTGCTTACTTACGATTCTTTCTAAGTTCCTACTCTGCTCATTTGCGATTCTTTCTAAGTCCTTATTATGCTCATCTGATTTCCCTTCTAGATTCTTATCTGGTTCACTTACGATTCTTTCTAAGTCATTACTCTGCTCATTTGATCTCCCTTCTACATTCTTATCTTGTTCCCTTACGATTCTTTCTAAGCCCTTACTTTGCTTATTTGCGATTCTTCTAAGTATTCATTATTCTCATTTGATTCCCCTTCTAAATTCTTATCTAGTTCACTTACGATTCTTTCTACGTCTTTACTAGATTCATTGAATATGCTTTCTAAGTTCTTATTATGTTCATTGAATATGCTTTCTAAGTTCTTACTATGTTCATTGAAATTTCTTTTTGACTCCTTACTCTGCTCATCTAATTTCCCTTCTAAATTTTTAATTTGTTCATTCAAATTTCTTTTTGACTCCTTACTCTGCTCATCTATCTTTGCGCTCAAATGTTGAAGCAATATTAGCAGCTGGTTTTGACCTGCGTCAATGACCTGCTCAATCGGTGATTGCCTTTCCCTAACTTCTACTTCAGCTGCACCCATATTTTCTCCATCTGTTGTTATGCTGACAATAGCCTCCCCATTCAGTTCTTCCAAATCTTCCCTTGACCTACTCATGGTTCCGTTAGCAAGTTCTACCTCCCTAGTAATGACTTTACCCCCTCTCAATAACATGTGTTCACAAAACTGAGTCACTACTCTGCATGCCTTTTTGTTTGTTTTTGAATAAAAGTTCTAACCTGTATTTTTTTTCAATGTTAACTGATGCGTTCCGGGTTCGAATCCTGGTGAAGTTCTAGAAGCGATGTTCTCAGCTGTTTTGTTGTCCCACGTAGGTAGACTAGAAGTTCGCGTTGTAATTTTTGTTCTGCTGTGCCCCTTTCCTCTGAAGATTCTTCGTCTGTTCGTTGTTTCCTAGTCCTCCGTTCGTGTCGTTCTTCCCTTCGAGCTCCACGTTATGGCGCCAGTTTGCGGCGATCTTAACGTTTGTTAGCCCCACGTTTGGGAGCCAGTTTGCGGCGATCACCTCCTCATCCGTTGCTGTTAGGCTTACCTGGATGCTTCTCCCGTTGCTTCCAGAAGTTCTCAGCGTGTTGGTTCTTCAATTTATCCTCGGCTAGCTGCAGTAATTTTCCTTAAATTATATGGGAGCATGGACTTATCCTCGGTAAAGGAAAACGTAGATCTCGGGTGGTGATATAGGAAGACATAGACTTGCTTTGTTTATGAAAAGATGACACTGCCGTTTCTTTTTATTTAATTTAACACTCGTAGTATACAAAACTGGTATTGCCGCTGTAAAATACTGTCCACCGCTGTTAGACTATGGCGTGGATATGTCACGAAATATAACTATTCTTATTGTCGCTTTCAGAGTAGCGGATCTTAGGTGTGTTGCTAGAACTATTTTGATTCCCTGTTTTGGCGCGATATCTCACACATCCTGCAGCATCTCTCCCTGACCACACATTACGAAAACTCTCGAATAAATGCAATACTAAGCTGACATGACAAATTTGACTTGATTCCCTTTTTGGCGCGATATCTCACACATCCTGCAGCATCTCTCCCTGACCACACATTACCAAAACTGCCGAATAAATTGCAATACTAAGCTGACATTACAAAGCTGACTTGATTCCCTTCTTGGCGCGATATCTCACGCATCCTGCAGCATCTCTCCCTGACCACACATTACCAAAACTGTCCCGAAATTTCCCCAAACAGATTCATTTATAGTCTCAGGCTCCTGAGGCTGCTTCCTTTCCTATTGGTCCATTTTTAGCGCGACTCGACGCGTCTAACTATTTCGAATAAACTTTCAGGGATCTCATTGGTCCAATTTTAATATAAATCGCGGCTTTTCCTACATTTACCGTTAAGGTTGTCTTTCTCACTCACTTGGTCACGGCGAATTATCAAATAATGGGACAAAGGCTCTACACCCTCGCTGTAGGAATAATAGCACAGCGACCGGAGAGAGGTAATAAAACTAGGTTTTCTGCCTTCGAAAGCACTATTCCTGTAGCTAAAACTTTCCCTCGTGGACAGTATTTTAACATAGCGCTTAAATTATTTACATTAAACCATTTATAACTCTACTAATATTAATAACCTAGATAGATACATAATGTTAAATCACCCTTCTTAAAATATACAAGCAGTATGAGAAAAAGATATTTACATAATACGATTTAACATCACTAAAAGTTAATTAATAAGTTATCTGTAATTATAGTTCTTGGGCTCGGCCTAGAGTTGCCGTTTCACTAGTTAGAAGCGGTTCTCTTTATTTTATTAATTCTTTTTTATTTATGTTTTGTTTTTCTTAGATAACTAAGCAAAGAATAATAAAATTCTAAATGGAGAAATAAATCTACAGACAGGTACCTGAAAAATATGTCTAATAGAGATATATAACTTTTTTTATAACAAAAATATATAAATTACACATGTTTGCAGCGGACGGTTCTAATATATCTCTAAAACAATAACATAAAATTGTGTTTGACAGGATAAATATCAACGCAAAATCCTTGTAGTTGGTATTTGTCTCTTATGTAACAGGTGTAAGTTGGTTAGCACAGAATAAAGGAATGTAGTGGCGCATAGAGCAAAGCGAATATGAAGGAATCCTTCAAATATCATAGGAAGGTAATAATAATAATTTTAAGCTAAATATAAATTAAATAATTTATTATTACCTTCTATAACACCATAGATTGCCAAGGTCACTTATGTTTTCTATTTCGCTCATTTGATTTAAGCACCATTTGGACAAAAAGCTTTAAATGTTATTATTGAGGATCCTTTTGCCTTTGCGTTCATTATTTAGTTTTTGCTGCTTATGGAATACTGACAGATTTACTGATTTGTTTTTAAATAGAACATAATAATAATTGCTTTTCCTGTTTACCCTTTCTAATAACTACATATTGGTTTTGTTCGCGAAATTATCACAATAAAATTACTGTACGATCAGAACTTCATTAAATAAGCTCCCACTCAAAATAACCTAAAAACCTCTTAAGATACTAATTCTGAAAATTAAAATCAAATAAACCAAAAGCTTAAGAGTTCCCATTCAAGTAATTAAACTATCAAACGTTCTCGTGAGATGTTGGATGTATCACTTTTGAAAAAATGAATTATTGTTTTATTATAAAGCTTTCATTATTGAAAGGCTGCCTCTGGGACAAAAAGTAATAAATACAGAATTACCAATAAACACACATTATAAATGATTGGTTAGGGCAATAAGAAAAGAACAATCATACAATGAAACGATGTTAGCAGAAACTAACAATAATGGAATTAATAAATAAAACAGTAATAATAATAATAATAATAATAATAACTAATAATAATTTTGTCTACTACAGTGACGATTAACTGCTCCTATAACACTAATTTAATGGATGTCTTAATGCGTTGCCACCTTAGGTAGAGGAAGTACTGCCTTCTAACCAAATTCTACCGAGATTTCACCGTATACAGGTAGCTAGGTATACTGAATTCAAAATCTGCATTTTAGAAAACCTTGAGCGCACATGTGTGTCCGTTTGTGCCTGTGAATAGCATAACTCTAAAAAAAAACAGTATCCTGATAAATACCAAAACTCGTATTTATTTTTGGCGTCCTCTAGGGATGTCACAGGAAGATTTTCAACCAAATGCCCATACAATAGACTAAGTTTATAATTATACGTTTTAATTAACATGAGAAATAAATTGCGTATCTTCAATTTTCTGTAAATAGCGTGAAGGACTCTTTCTTTGATTAATTATGCATAACTAAGGAACCTTGAACGATAGAAAAAAGCTTAGTATGTAACAATCTAAAGTTCATTAAATTAAAAGTTTGTGACAAATAAATTTATTCGTAGCGTTAGCTTTGCAAGCTTGAACATTTACTTAGTGTCATTTAACTTTCATGTTTGAAATGTTATAATTTTCTCCCTTTCTTTTGTTTCCAGTACAAGAGCCTTTTATCACGAATAAACATTTTAATAGGGTCTCTGGAATTTTAACCTTTAACAAACACTTTTGATGCAATTTGGAATTAGTCTTACGAAAATATATATCTTGAGCAACGTAACGTGAATATAAATATAGGATATAAAGGATGATTGTAAATTTGTCATCGGAAAGAAAATGGCATAAACGTATCACTTCACAACTTTTTAAAATTTGCAATATTTATCGTTCAAAATAAATTTCCAAATTTGCTTAATTATTCGTTTTTCTAATTACTATTTAAGTGCTTACACATATTAGTAGCATTTTTATTTTTGTAGTGAGTTGCTGAAGATTAATCGACACTTATCGCTGATCCTAAAGACTGCGTCAATGCGCATTTCATAAGGTTTATTCATGCCTTAAGCAAATAACTTTATAGAATCGGTTGCAGTCGATCAGCATCAAAAGCACCGACGTCATTTCTAACGCTTCCCATATGGGGGAAACCTCATTCCACCATGCGAGGACTGGACCCCTTTCTGAGGTGGAGATACCCAGCGGGCGAAATCCGATGCTTCCGAATGGCAGGGTGATGATTAGGATGGTGGTGGAATAAGAGGACCTACAGGTTTTACCGTGGACTCCGAACCACTTTGGGCCTAGAGGATACTTCACATGAAGTCAGAGGTGAAAACGTGGATAGGGCCGACTTATAATCGCCGCGCCTTGCTCTGAGTATGAGAGCCATAAAAACAACTACTGCGATACCTCGGCGCCGTTATTAGAGAAAATCGTCCAGCTGCGAAGTAAAACGGGGAAGATGCTTTTAGGTGCTTACATTATTGCGGCACACATACAGGCTGTAATAAATATACAGTTACAATGATTAAATGTCTACATTTTATCATAGTGTATTTAACACACGTGTCCATGAACTCTTTGTTTACGCGCTAGAGCTTTCGAAACGAGAAGGGGAATGAAAGTATGTAACCAAAACGTACACTCCGCGACAAGCAGCAGACGTCGCATTCAGTAGTTAAATTGCTTACCAATGGTATTGTATCAGTTTTTATGTGATGCACGACGGTTCTTCACAATACCTACAGCCAACGACGGTGTTTGTAGTACTGTCCCGTTGAGCAGTTTAATACTTTACAGTATTCATTTGTATATCTATCTCTCAAGTGAGAATTAAACACCTTGTACACAAATGCAGAATACACCGAGATGTTTCTCATCTACGGGGAAGTGCTCCAAGGAATACAAGAGATGCTTATCGGTTCTATCAACATCATTACCCCAGCAGGTGTCACCCAACCACGCCATGCTTCCAACATTGGAGATATATTAAGTGAAACAGCTTAGAGCCTATGGAGTTGTGCGGACATACCATACACCGGAGTTTGGACTCTTTAAGAGTTTTTGAAATCACATAACCAGACGCTGCAAAAAAAGTTTGTGATAGCCATTCTGAGCTCCTTAAGAAATTGAAGTGTTTCCGTTTACTTAAGACTTTTCAGTTTTCTTTATTTCTTCTTTTGTGATCCGTGCTGCCTATCTCCTCTTGTATATTTCAGAGAACCTTGTAAACATAGCGTTTATGGACATAGGTTTATTAATTTCGAGGTCAGCATTTAGTCATCACTCTAATATCCTTTCGCTACACTCTTCAGTTATTTATACATATAATATAACACTTCTAACAGAATATATGACTACTAATCCTTCAAAATCTGTCGGAATCTGTAAATTAAAACAATAGACAGATCTTTAAAAAGCGGGTCCCTATATGCTGGCATTCAAGTTCTTCCCTTTACATGACTACGAGAGACAATTGCATGTTATTTAGAGTTTCAAAAAAGCATAAATTATTTGAACATTTTAAATAATATGTGTCTAGGAAATTATTAATACTGCAGAAAAAATATTTTACGTACATTTTTTAACAAGATATACATTGTAGTATAGTAAGCATTTGTCCATTACTTATGGTTTATCAGTCTTATACAATTATACTAAATCCATTCCAAAACGAGGAGAACTTTTCAAGGTTTTCCCAGAAAATTCGGGAAAGCCACCTTCATATTTTATATAAATGTCTTAAATATTTTGGCATTTAAATAACTATCGTCAGAGGCATCTTTGAGGAAATAGAAAATAACGAAATCTTATCCACATAATTAGTTCATTTGATTTGGGAGATTTTCTTGAAATCTTCATTTCATATCTTTGTGTTTATAGGACATTTCATTTTTGAGTTCCGTTGTTCATACACACACTTTTCTTAAAATGTTATTATCGACTCAGGGGACCGAGTGAGGTGGTACCGCGGTACATTTACGGCTCACATTCTGAAGGTCCCGGGTTCGATCCCAGCGACCGCCCACTCTGGCCTATGGATTTTTCGTGGTTACCCCAGGTCGCCAGGCAAATGCTGGATTGGTTCATCTTCTACCACGACTCTCTTGCAACTCATTTCCTGTACCTATCATTTTCCTTGTTATCTGTTTCAGGGTTGTAGGCTATGCACCTGGATGGTGGCTGTGCACTCTGTGGAGGTTTCTTCCTGGCGTCGTCCAGAGACTGCTCGGTTGCATATTCGCCTCTGGGTACTTTCGGGCAGGCGCTCCTTCAGGGAAACCCCAGAGGCTCGGGACTTAATGGGTGGACTCGGGCGGCGTTGGAGGCGTTTAATCTGGAACATTAGGGACCCCGTGCGTGACTGCCCGTTGTCAACCGGATCTGGTTACCCTTTGAGTCTCTTCCCTCATCTCTCCCTGCCGGGGGTCACGGTAGAAGCATAACGGGTTGGTTGACTTGCGCGTGGTGTTCTGCCCAGTTTCGGGGGGCCCCTCCGTTCATCAGTACCATTAACCGTTATCGACTTGGACTCCTCAAAATGTACATTTCCGGTGAAAACTTTACATAAATTCTTGGGTGAAATGCAATACTTCGTCTACCTACTACTAAGTAGTGGAAAACTAAAACCGGAATACCTAAATACACGCATGATTATTGATTTAATATATCATTTTCAGGATACAAAACTATATACGAGAGCTGTCGCAGAAGTACCCGACCCAACAAAGAAAACACAAATTTTGGGAAAAATATATTTATTTCTCTACATAGTCTCCATTCAGCTTGATACACTTTTCCTAGCGGTGTTCAATAGCTTCGATACCTTGTTTATACTGAGAAACATCGAGTTCTGCAAAATAACCATCAACTGCAGACTCTACCTCTTCACTTTTGGCAAATCTTTTAGCACCAAGCTATTTCTTCAACTTCGAAAATAGAAAATAATCAGAGCGGGCTAAATCTGGCGAATAGAGTGCATGAGGAAGCAATTCGAACTAAACTCATTGATTTTGGCCATGGCGATAAAGGATGTGTGAACTGGTGCATTGTCTTGATGAAACAAAGGTTTCTTTTCCACTAAATGCGGGCATTTGTATTTGATATCATCATTCAAATGTTACAATAAGTTTGCATAATACTCGTCATTGATTGCTTTCCTTTTTGAAGATAACCAATGAAAATTGTTCCATACGCATTCCAAAAAACTGACGCCATGACCTTGCCTGTAAATGGAACTGTCTCACCTTCTTTGGGGCCGACTCTACCCTTTCAATCCACTGTTTTGACTGTTCCTTCGTCTCAGATGTGAAGTGATGGACACATGTTTCATCCAAGGTTATAAATCGGCACCAAAAACTCGGCCTTATTGCAGCAAAATATCGCCCATCACTCGACTGAAACATCTTCACGATGCTGCTTTTGTTCCACTGTGAGTAAACGCGGCACCCCACAGCTTTCTCATGTCTAAATTTTCAATCAGTATGAGATGTACAGCACTTTTTAAAATGTCTACGATGCCAGCTAGCCGGCGGTCTCAGTCGACGGTCATCCAATACCATTTTGTGGATTTTCCTCACAATTTCTGGTGTCGTCACCTCATTTGGTTCACCACTGCGATGATCTTGGCAGCTCCTACTTCAACTCTGCCACTCAATACTTTACTGTTGTAAACGAAGGAGCAGACTCCTCCAAAGTAGAATCTAGCTCAGCTTTAATATTAGTTGGACTAAGCTCTTTCAAATGAAAGTATTGTATCACATAACGATAACCAGTTTATCCATCTTTACAAATTTGCTGAGAGCGTTCACTATTGATGACTGCCAAACAATTACTAAACAATGTAGCACTGTCAAACTTTAAACTTAAGTTGGTTGGTGCTTTCTACCAGTCATTTTTTTGAAACAACGACCGCTATATATCGTCAGGTCGGTACTTCTGGACTACCCTCGTATACTTTTATATCCTGAAAGGTTTTCATTAAAGTGAAAATTTTTACCTATTTCCTTCTGCCTTCCCTAGTAGGTAACGCTTAAACAACCCTTATTCTTAGATTATACTGGGTTGCAAAAACCAAGCGAGTAACGTGAATGTGAGCTAAATAATATATAATATCTATATAGTTGTGTTTTATTTATATATATATATATATATTGCGCGTGTTGACCACTAATGGATGCAAAACTAAATTTAACTTGTGCAGAGTCTGTTGGTAATGTACGATTTTAGGTTTCTTTCCCTATTTATAATATAATACTATTTTTATGTTTATTATTATTATTATTATTATTAGGATCAAATTCCCTCTAAATACCAGAATGCAACACACATAATTTGAGGAACACACATTAAATATAACATTAAGGGTACATTTGCGATGTTTGTTTAGAAATGTTTATAGAAGTTGTTTTATAGTATTCCGTCTTGCTTCGGTTTAACATTTTATCTCTATCTTCTGCAAATAAGCGAAGTCATTTCAGACGAAGCTAAGGTTAGTGTGAAGCTATTGTGGTCGCCGTAAAAGCATTTTAAATGAAACTTTCCTTCAGTGCTCGTATAGTGCCTTTATTATGCCCATTCTCCTTCTACAAGAATGTATACTAACCTCAGTTTTGCAGCTGAAGCACTTCTGCGCTGTTTAATCGCATCGTAAAGGCAGTAACATTCTCTTCAGGATGCTATAAAATCGTCTTCACGATTGCTCTAGTAATTTTAATACAGCAGCGAGAAACTTTGGAAGAGGTAACAGAGTGGGAGACAGATAAATAAGACTCTATTTGAAATTAGGCGAATTTATACCTTGCTTCTTAAATTTAAGCCATACTATATAAATATGTGTCACATTTTAGACTGAAAAATACAAGTCTTTTTAAATTATTTGGAAAAGTATATATCGGCACGGTGAAGAAATTAATCTCTACTACTGGGACAGTAGGCTTTTAAAAAGTCTGCATCCAAATACTGGGAACTAGAAATTAGGACACTTCTTTCTTCCTCGTTATGCACTGGAAATTTATTGGTGTTATGGCAGCAAATGTTTTTGCTACTTAGGGACTTCAAACCGTCATGATTTATTTTAACTAGCAGTTTTCGCTTGTCGGTCTTTTTTTTTACTTTCTCTACCACGTACGAGAAGGTATTGTATTCCACCCAAAAACCCGATACGGATATTTCAATGAAAATACATGCTTTGTGATCCACGAAACCAAATAAAGCATTTAGAAAAAATCTGATGTGTTACACTCACATGACTTTCTCTACTCTTGTACAAACTATTTTTACAAACGTATATTCTCCATCTACTTCATGTTAATCGAGATAAACATTTGCAGACTCTATCTTATTGCTAATTTTATTTGTAGATGTAAGGGGAATATATATATTCTTTTTACTTTTTAAAAGATGACTGCGACGATTTAGATTAAAATAGCATATATGAAATGTGTATATTTACATTATAAGTAAAACGTGCATCTTGAATTTTCGGGAATAGACTGTAAATTTCACTTCTGTCAAGAGAAGTTTTGTATAATCCTGTACAACTGGTAAACGCTAAGCGATAGAGGAAAACGTACTATATAAGAAATGTAGATCTCTCTTTTTACTTTCTCTAGTACGTATAGTAAGTAGGGGAAGCATTGTATTCCACCCAAAAATTTCATACCGAGATTTCACCGGAAATACATGTTTTGAGACCCCCTGAATCCAAAAAAAGCATTTTTGGAAACATGTCCGTGTGTGTGTCTGTGAACAGCATAACTCAGAAACGAAGTCGGATAAACTACCAAACTTGGTATTTAGGTTCAGTATCTTCCAGGGATGCGACACGAAGGTTTTCAAGAAAATCCTCCCACCCCAGAGTATCCTTTACATGGAACATTTTTCGAAAAGTTTAATTTTCTCAAAAGTGGCTCTAACGATTTTGATTAAAATATCATATGTTTAAGATATTTTTATGAAAAATAGAATGTATATCTTGAATTTTCTGGGAATGTCTCCAAAAGTATTCTTTATTGTGAACGACTTTTGCATAACTGGTAAACCATAAGAGATAGACAAAATTTTACTACACAAAAAATGTAGATCGCGTGAAAATACACAATTTGTCATATACATTTTTTTTGTTGAGTGAACCATTTTCGAGATATTGCTTGTTATTCCCTTAAATTTTTCAATACTTATTTTCTCAAATGGGAATTCGTTATTCATTTTTTTTGTCTTGGATATGCAAAGAGTATTAATCTGTGGGAAAGGGAATGGTGCTGCACCTAGCAACCAACTATTAAGAGATATGTATGTGCTTAAAGGCTACTGTATTTCCAAATAGCCCTTGTAAATATACAATCCCCTTATATCTACAAGAAAATAAGCAATAAGATAGAGTCTGCAAATGTTTATCTCGATTAACATGAAGTAGATGGAGAATAAGCGTTTGTAAAAATAGTTTGTACAAGGGTAGAGAAAGTCATGTGAGTGTAACACATCAGATTTTTTTACTTTCTCCACTACGTATAGTAAGTAGGGGAAGTATTGCATTCCACCCAAAAATTCAATACCGAGATTTCACCGGAAATACATGTTTTGAGACCCCCTGAATCCAAAAAAAGAATTTTTGCAAACATGTCCGAGTGTGTATCTGTGTGTGTCTGTGTGTCTGTCTGTGAACAGCATAACTCAGAAACGAAAAGTCGGATAAACACCAAACTTGATATTTAGGTTCAGTATCTTCCAGGGATGCGACAAGAAGGTTTTCAAGAAAATTCCCCCACCCAAGGATACCCTTTATATGGAAGATTTTACGAAAATTTTAATTTTCTCAAAAACGGCTCCAACGATTTTGATTAAAATATCATATGTTTAAGATATTTTTATGGCAAATAAAACCTATATCTTGAATTTTCTGGGAATGTCTCCAAAAGTGTTGTTCATTGTGAACGACGTTTGCATAACCCGTAAACCATAAGTGATAGAGAAAATTTTACTACACAAAAAATTTAGATCGCGTTAAAATACACAATTTATGTCTCATACATTTTTTTGTTGAGTGAACCATTTTCGAGATATTGCTTGTTATTCTCGTAAATTTTTCAATACTTATTTTCTTAAATGGGAATTCGTTATTCATTTTTTTGTCTTGTATATGCAAAGAGTATTAATCTGTGGGAAAGGGAATGGTGCTGCACCTAGCAACCAGCTATTAAGAGATATGTATATGCTTAAAGGCTACTGTATTTCTATATTGCCCTTGTAAATATATATTCCCCTTACATCTACAAGAAACTTAGCAATAAACAATTTATCTCGATTAACATGAAGTAGATGGAGAATAAGCGTTTGTAAAAATAGTTTGTACAAGAGTAGAGAAAGTCATGTGAGTGTAACACATCAGATTTTTTATTTATAAACGCTCTTTAACTTCTATGGTCCTTAGCGTCCCATTCTATATGGGCGTGAAAGACAGGAAATTTTGCTCAGAGGCATCTTTATCAGGCTTTAGGTGCTCTTGCATGCCGTAAATCTACGACACAGGACTACCGGTTTACTTCCCTTCCGATGGAAGCCATACTAAGGATTTTTACGCCCGAAAAAATCCATCGTCTTCCACCAGGTTTGAACCCGCGACCTCGGGAACTAGAGGCTAGTATGGTAACCGCTACACCACGGAGGACGACATAGGTCTCTTTAAACCACACAATCAATTTCCGATAACTTATTTTTGGCATCAACCATTTCCAAAATATCCATTATTAATGACTGGAATTGTTCAATAATCTGTCATTCTTTTCAAGTCCTTTCGATATTCAGTTATTTCTCGCGACTGCACGCAAGGAGCATAGAATTTTAAGGCCAGTACATAGTGTCCAGTTCTTAAATATTTGACTATCATCATTCCCTTTATATTAATAAGAAGTGTGTAATGTGGCTATTTCCGGAAATTTTCATTTCGATTAAAATGAAGTAGTTAGTAAAATATTTGATGTCATACAAGATCTTAGGCACCTGGATTTCATATCCGACATAGCACACGCACATATGCGTGTACTACACACAGGTCACTGTGGAAGAATAATTAATTTATTAATTGGCCTGATAGATGCTAAACTAATGAAGCCCGAGACATTGTAAGTCGCCATTGGAGTATGTCATCTCAAAACGATTTGAGTTCTCCTTGTGGTTTACCAGTAAAAGTCAGCTGGAGAATTTAATATCCTACTGGTATGTTGACATGGTAGCTCAGTAGTTAGAGCAACCGGACGAAAACAGAAGATCAATGGTTCAAACCTCCGCTATGGATTTTTCAGTCCCTTGATTCTACCTTTCCGACTAACGATTTCGTTTAAAATAACATACATTTGCGATACTTTCAATAGGTAAAATGTATTTTGTGACACTAGGTATTTCCCAGATATTTGTTGTACTCAGTTTGAATTTTTCAATAATTACACATTTTTTAAATGCTATCATCATTCACATTTCTCTCGTGATGTCGTGAAAAGTGTCAGAAATTTCAGCATATGGCAATCCACTAGTTGACTATCTATAGCCCCTCACATTTGTACTGTAGCATATATAAAATTTGAAATGATTGGTTTGCAAAATCTAGAAGTTGAAAATCTGGCTCATTTGTCCTCTAAAGCCCTAAAACACACATTTGAGTTCGCAAGCTTCTGATTCCCTATCTTAAATTGCTTGTCTAAGTAGCAATTGTAGTATGAAAGATCTGTGTGCTAGTTTTAAAATTCTGTACGGTGAATTGCCATTATAGTGGCGAAACGAATGCAAAAATTATTAATAGGAGTTTTAAATTTAATACCAGTTGCAAATAAAATGAAAGAAGTTATCTTGTTTCCAGTGCTCTTCATATCGTCTATTACGACCTTCCAGGGAATCTCGTTCCACCAAGCCTTAACTGGCAAATTTATGGGGCCCAAGGGGGGGGGTTATTATCGTTACCTGAGTAGGATACTTCTGTAGGATGAGTATTGCGATGGAAAGGGAGGACATACAGCTTTTATTGTGAATTCCGAATATTACTTCATATCAACTAGTCAGATAAAAATAGTTGCATTAGGGCGATTTAAAGCACACAGTAACAGAGCCGCGATCGAAACCCTGAGTTACCACGATGCCCTATACAAGTTTAAGGAAAATACGGTATATTATCACAGTAAAAGTAAGTATTATACTCGTAGAACAACTCGAGCACAACATGGGCAAATAGACTTTCAGCTATTGATTGTAAGGTAATTATCACGTGCAGAGGAAGTGATAATTCCATCCAATAATTACCTTATCCGTCATTTCATCATAATTGTTGGCGCTTGAATTATTTTTATAAACATTTGTTTTTGTTATTTAAATGTAATATTTTATCCCTGATTTTAAGGGTAGACCTGGTGTTAGGCATTGCTGCGTAGTAATTACTTTCATTGTACATGTTACCTTTTTTTTACTACCTAACCCATAACCCAGTTATATATGTACGTAAAAATGCGAAGGAAGCTAAGAATAAGGAATTCCCCTGCTTGGTATAGGTAGAAATAACTTGTAACAAAAAAACGAGAATATATAGTTTCCTATTTAATTTCTCCAATTATAATTGTTTTTCAAAAATATAAATGTATGTGTCACCTAGTAATTACTTGGTAATTGTGACCAGCTTCTCACGTAAGACAGTACTTGGCGTATTATTACATAACTTTATTTATTCATTCAAAAAATGGTAGATATTTAACAAGCCAAAAAACATTCTATCTTCCAGTAATTATTACATAATTAGCGAAATACTATAACTATATATATATATATATATCTACTCCGTTATAATTCTGGAGAGTACTTTACATTTCAGATTATTACTGTACAGGCAGCGTTTAAATCTTGCTTCCCTCACGCGTATCCAAATTTATTTATATCATATAAGAAAACGTTACAGCCATCTCTCCTTGTCTACTTGACCTGTCTACTTGGCACTTCAACTTAATTAATTTTGAAATGTTACTCACAAAAGCTGTTGATTAGAAATTTGAAATAGTCCGAAAAAATAATGCACCTTGACTCACATTTCGTATATATACGAGGGGCACTATTTATATTTTTAGTCTTGGCAACCCTGAATGTTGTAGGTGCCATCTGACGTTTCCAATGGAAAGTTTGACATTTTTGGCCATAATCTACTTCAAACATTTTGTCATTAGAGCGTCATTTGTTTTGTTTACACTAACTTGAAAATTATGTGTCAACAAAAGCATGGAATTAACTCGTGAAAATGTTCGTGCAATGATTTATTACGACTTTCGACGTAGATTATCAAGACAAGAGTGCATCGATCAACAAACTTCTACATATGGCGACGAAGCTCCATACTTTGCCACTGTGAAACGCTGGTATAACGAATTTAATTGGGGCCGCCGTTCGCTCAATGATGAAGTTCGCGAAGGTCGTCCAAAATCAGTTGTTGTGCCAGGAAACATTGATGCTGTGCAAAAACTAATAATGAAAGAACGTCATGCAACATATTTTGAGATTGAGGCAACCCTAGGCATTGGTTCCACCAGCATATATAAAATATTTCATGATTATTTAGCCGTGAAAAGGTTTGCTCTCGTTGGATCCCATATAATTTGACGCAATCTCAAGAAGATGTTCCTGTCGATTGGTGTACAAAAATGCTCAAGAAATACAATGGCGGTGCCTCAAAAGACGTACATAAAATTGTAACAGGAGACGAATCATGGATCTATGCGTACGAGCCGGAACGTAAACAGCAGTCGACCGTATGGGTGTTTAAAGATGAAGCAAATCCAACAAAAGTTGTTCGCACTCGAAGAACTTCGAAGCAAATGGTCGCCTGCTTTTTCAGAAAAACCGGCCATGTGTCAACAGTGCCTTTAGAGGAACGTAAAACGGTCAATGCCGAATGGTACACAACCATTTGTTTGCCAGAAGTCTTCGGAGAAGCAAGGAAAACCAACAAGAACCGTAGGATCGTTCTTCATCAAGACAATGCGAGCGCACACACATCTCATCTAACAACAGAGTATTTGAAGGCTCAAAAAATAGGATTGATGGGTCATCCTCCATACAGTCCTGATTTGGCTCCCAATGACTTCTTTTTGTTCCCGAACATCAAGAATAAATTGCATGGACAACGATTTTCGTTGGCAGAAGAAGCCGTTAGTGCCTTCAAAAACCATGTTTTGGAGGAGTCTCAACAAGACTGGAATAAATGCTTTGACAAATGTTCAAACGGATGCAAAAGTGTATTGATCATAAAGGAGAATATTCTAAAAAACAATAAAGCAGTTTTCAATCAGAAATTACTTTGTTTTAATTATTAGGCTCAAAATATAAATCGTGCCCCTTGTATGCTACCGGTAGGCGTGCCTCTCATAGTCTCTTAATCTTCTCTCTCGTGCCAAGTCGCCCAAGCTAGGAGAAGGTGAATAGTTCCCATTTCCTCCGCTGTATCGCTGCTGCCACCTCACTATTGGCGACTTTATTCGCCTATGGTATACTCCGACGTCCAACCCGCGTCGTCTTGAATATACCATTCTGATATTATAGACGTAGTTCAACTTGTGGAAGCGGAGAAAATGACACATATATAATAATAATGATAATAATAATAATAATAATAATAATAATAATAATTAATAATATATATGACATGCTTTGTCTACTCTATTGGCGAATTGTTTTCAATAAATATACATTAAAAGACGTTTTGAGTTGATTCAGTTAAATTCTATCGTACTTTGTACTAGCGGATTTATTGTATAATCTCAAAAGTGTATATTCATTTCTGAGAATACTGTTATGGAAATTCTTTTGAAATACTTTCTTTATACACGAGTATTAATACACATGGTAGTGCACGTCTGCCATATAATTAGTGGGAGCAAGGCTTTCCTCCTCAGCCCAGAAGTGTGTTTTCATTTTCCTAATGTTTTTACATTTCCCTGAGATTCACCTGAGATTTCCCCGAGTGAGGCTGAGAGATCCAGTAGGCTACAAAGTGCACGCACTGCTGATTTTGGCCGGGCTATTCACGCATCAGTGCTGGGCACTGGTAGCTACCGAAATGATTACGCTCTATGTCGCTCTGCGAGCAAAAATTCCCGCAGAGTGAGATCCCAGGGGACCGTAGCTCTGAACAGGCAACTCCATGTTCCAAAGGTGCCTTCACACTTCAGATCACTAATTGATTCTGCAGGGCACTAATTCATAATAAATTGAGGGGGAATAAAATTCAGAAAGCGATTTTCTGAAGCTTGTTCCCGGCGACAGTGTATTTTGATCCACTTCTCGCTCATATTGTCATGTTGGATAGTTGACTTTCCTGCATGCATTGCAGATAACCTAATGCGCGTTTTTCCTGTTCTACTATACGTGTATACATGAATTATATTAAATCCCCTAACGTTTGATACATTTGCTATTGTATATAGGAATATAATGACATTTGATAGTTTGATAGTTGGTACTGAAATCTTAGCTGGGTCTTCACTTCCTGTTTACTTTCTCTACCACGTATATTGGCATGCTAAAATGTGCCCATACTGGAACAGAGCTGTTTTGGTTGATACTGACAGAATATAGCCGTATCCCCTACCAGCGTGACCACTTCTGTATTCAGAGCATAATTCTAGCCACTGGATTGACAGGGTACTTTATCTCCCCCAAAATATAGCCAAAGTGCCTAAGGCTGACATTAAAACTTGACCTTATATTTTCATGCTATACTACCGTTTTATTAATATCTTATTGCCGTTTAGTAGCGATAACAACTTAACCTTTGCTTTCCATGTCCTGATGAAAGCTCATATATGCAAGTGGGTGCTGGGATTCAATTTAAACTCGCATGTAAATAATTCTTGAAGCCTTGCTCTAAAAGGCGGAATTATTTGTAATGGGTTAGCCTTTCCTTGTGCACGAATCGCAGCGCAAATATTTCA
The DNA here is from genome assembly GCA_030765065.1 of Deroplatys truncata. Taxonomy (NCBI): domain Eukaryota; kingdom Metazoa; phylum Arthropoda; class Insecta; order Mantodea; family Mantidae; genus Deroplatys; species Deroplatys truncata. The sequence goes on from CM060986.1 coordinate 65,316,441, forward strand.
TAGGGGTGGTATTCGAGCCACCCCTTCATTCCACAGAAAGTATAGACTTCCTTCATTGGTTAGTTTGAATATCACTGAATTGCTTTTTGAACTAGTCGCATAGAAAACCGTTACCGACTGGTGGGGTCAAAAGTAGATTACCTGAAGGTGGAAACCTCGCGTAGAAAAAAACTGCATGGTGATCTAGGGAAATAAAACATTTTCTATGCCCGACAGTGTGCATAGTAAGCATTCCACCCAAAAATTCGATATCGAGATTTCACTGGAAATAAATATTTTGAGGTCCCCGAATACCCAAAAAGAATCTTTGGAAAAATGACCGTGTGTGTGTGGGGGGGCGCAGCATAACTAAAAGAATGACAAACTTAATATTTTAAACTTAATCTATTTTGCTATTTAAAAAATTCCTGTACATATCATAGAGAAAGTAAAAATGCCAGATCTATTAAAACGTGTGTTTCAAAAAACTGTGTATTACAATCTATGTTTCTGTGCAGGTATTAAACAACCGCAAACATAACTCCGATATCCCAGAGGTAGCCTGAAAACTAACATAACGGTGGATCATGTGATGACATGCTAGAGGTATAACTCCGGCAGAGCTAGTGCCAGAGGCTGTCATCAGAAGTGTGTGCTGATCAGATAGTTTGAACCAGGGCACAGTGCTTAAACTTGCCGCCAGTGTTGCATCATATGTTCGGTGCCCTAGTTGATCTCCAGCACGCCTGCTGGTAATTGAAACATACACGTGTCGAAGATTGGCGTTTGGAATACGGTTTCCACAATGTCTGCACATGCTGCAACCGATTTTCTTGTTAACAAACCCACTTCGTATCACAAAAACCAAGTGTCGTATCACATTTATACAACCTGTTCTACGCATCATCACCTTACATAAGCGTTACACATCGTAGTACCGAGCGAGGTGCCACAGCAGTAACGTGTGCGACTCGCATTCGGGAGGTCCTGGGTTCGATCTCCGGCGACCGACAACACTGACCACTCTGGGCTTTTCGCGGTTTCCCCGGGTCGGCAGGCGAATGTTGGGATGGTTCATCTTCTACCACGACTTTCCTGCCCCTGTCAGGATTGTAGACAAAGATGTTCGTGCCCCTGTCAGGACTGTAGACAAAGATGTTCGGGGTTGCGGCTGAGCGGTGGAACTTCCTGATGCTCTCGTGCGGGCGCCCTTCGTGGGACCACCCGGGGTTAGGGCCTTGTGGTTGGACCCATGCGGCGTCGGTAGCATTCTATTTGGAAATTTTGGGGATCGCATCCATGCTTGCTCTCGTCATCCGGATCTGATCGTCCTTCGGGTCTCTCCCTCATCCCTCCCTCCCTCCCAGTGGTCACAGTAGAAACAAAAAGGGCCGTTGCGGCCTACTTGCGGTGTTCTGCCCGGTTTCGAGGGCTCCTCCGTTCGTCCATATGAATAGTTATTTATGCAAAAGATGGCCACACACCCACCCACCGGACCTATTCTAACATTTTTTGATTCAAGGAGTCTCAAAAGCTTATTTCCGGTGAAATCTTGGTATTGAATTTTTGGGTGAAATAAAATATCTCCACTACTTAATAAGGTAAATATTGGAGAAAGTAGAAAGTGTATGTAAAACCTTGTAAATAATGTAGCTGAAAGAAGTGAAAAATATTACGTGCATTATAATAACAAATAGATTTAAAACTTTAAAGACTGCCAGAGATCATAAACTGTAAAATAATTTGTTATTTCTGCCCATTAAAATATTATATTTTCTCTCGTTATTCTGTCTGCTGGAATATTTTAAATTGGAAACGAATATTTCTAGAATTGCCTTAGTGTTACATTTTACTCTGATCAAAGATTGCCAAGAATCAGTAATCGGTACCAAGATACAGGAAGGATTCAATAGTAGGTGTATTGGGATACAAGTGCGGTGAGTGGATAATTGTAGAACGGGAAGAGTTTGAAAATGCGAGACAAAGTCGAGTATTTTCTCCTTCCAGTGCACTTAAGTAGTATTGTATACAATTTCTTGACAACAGTGAATAACGGAAATAGTTCTTATACATAGCTTAAAACTAAATACAACAGAATTTGAACGTGGTAGTTCCAATAGCAACGTCACCAACATTAAGGTTCGTGGGAACTAGCGATCGATTATCCACACCTGGTTGTTGATCTTAAAAAATTAACAATTAGTAGCTCACACTTAACTGCTGCAGTAATTACATAATAAGTAAATATTTTTAACTCAGCTATGGGTGTAGCTTATCGCTTATGGCTTATCAGCGCCAGCTATCGCCAACGTAAATCCCAGAAGCACTATCTAGAGATAACGAACTTATTCTGAAAGCTTCTTTACCCCGCCTGCTGCGAACTCTCTCGAAACTCCTGAGAGTATAATTGGTGAGCGTGCTCGCGACAATTAGCGAGGATCTTGTTGTTGTTGTTCTTATGTATAATGCTGGTAATTCTGCCAGTCGCTGAGTTAGCGTATTTTGTATGCTAATGCGACAAAGTGCTGGTAACTTATAATGTTCTACGAGTGAGGTTATGACGACAGTTGTGACGGACAGTGAATGTTGTTCAGCGTACAATAGAAAAGAATTCCACTGCTGGACACACCAGCGAGTGAAGCGGAAGGAAGAGGAGACTGCTTAAAACTTGATTCATTACGCCGCTTCCCCTAAAGAAAAGGGAAGTGACATTGAAAAGTGAACTAAGGCATGCTAGAAAAGTGACAGCTGAAACTAGATTAAGTAACATTACTGAAATGACATTGAGAACTGAGCAAAGTAGAAATATTAACAAATACAAATCTGATGTGATACGTTCACATTACTTTCTCTGTTTTCTCTGGTTTATTAGTGGATAAAAAAGCTATTCTTACTAAGCTTTCTATTACAGTTTAATCTAAATGAACCTTTGCAGAAATAACTGCATTACATATTTTGCTATAGATACAAAGAGAACAGCGATAGCCAAATGTTTTAGAACTCGACGCTAAATGCTGGCCTTAAAATTACATGTTGTTTTCCAGCAATTGCGAGAAGAAGCTGAATATTGACAGGTCTTTAAGACAATGACTAAGTAATGTACAATTTGAACCGTTAATAACGGATATCCCAGAATTGTCTTATGCCACAAAAAACTAATTAGTAATAAATCGTGTGTTTTAAAAATATTTAAATTTTTTATGTAATAAGTTTACATCTATCGCTTAACATTTAACAGTTATACAATATTCCTGTGGAATGAAGAGAACTTAAGAGGCTATTCCCAGAAAATTCAAGATATATATTTTATTTTCATGTGAATATAATTAATATATGGTATTGTAATCAAAATCGTTAGAGGCACTTTTTACAAAATCAAAGTTTTTGAAAAGTGTTTCATATAAAGAGTAGTTAGGGTTGGGGAATTTTCTTGGAAATCTTTGTGTTCTATCTTAAGAAGATACTAATCTTAAATTCCAAGTTTGGTGTTTATCAGAATTTTCGTTTTTGAGTTATGCTGTTTATAGCCAGACAACCGACGTTTTCTAAAAATGCCCTTTTTGGACTCGGCAGGCCTGAAAACACATATTTCAGGTGAAATCTCGGTATCGAATTTTTTAAGGAATGCAATACCTTCTATGTACATGGTAGAGAAAGTAAAAATAAAGAAAAATGGTCCGAGTAAGATATAAATGATCAATTTTTAAATGTTTTATTCATATGGCACCTTAATATCTAAGGTCATATCGGCGGCTTTTTACCTTTGGAACAATTGCTCATCAGCAATGGTGTTGACCCGCTTACAGTTATGCTATATTTGGGTTGGTATTACTTTTGGTTATTGCGTTAAACTCACACACACACACACACATACATACATACTCTCTCTCTCTCTCATTCATACTTCCAGACTCTAGAGAGGATGGGAGTAATCCTGGCTAAAGAAAATTTTCCATCTTTCACTCGGGAATTAAAGCAGGGACCTCTGCACTTGGAGGTTAGTATGCTAACTACCAGACCACAGAGACAATCAATGATAAAATTAACTTATAAAATACGTTTATATTCTAGTATACAATAATAACATACCAAACGTTAATGGATTTAATACAGTTAATGCACATACGTGCAATAAAATAGCAAAACAACATACAGTAGCCACAGACAAACTAATAAAATAACTCATTAACGTAATAAGATATCTAATTCACGGCTTCTCAGCATAAACGCATTACTAATTTCTTTCTTTAATATGTTTTGTTGTAAATTTTGCAAGTTATGCGTTTTCTTTGTTAATATTGTGCGCATAATAATTAAGAGAATTTTAAAACACATATATTCATAATGTATACATGGTAGAGAACAAGTATATAACCTTGTAACATGTAATATGAGGGGGAAGGCCATTGTTAGCTATATAAAACAAGTAATATAAAATTACGAGAAATGTAGTAGTATCTACGTAAGCATGTAACGAACATTGGATTCATAATTAAGATGATGGAAGTCTGTAAACATATATATGTAACATAAACCGTTATTGGATGGTAGCACCAATCAGGTACATTGATACATGCCTATAATTCAAATACGTGCGTTAAGAAAACGGTTGGAAGGGAACGCTAACAGAAGCTTGTCACTGTTCGAGCAGGTAGGTACTGTGTAAACTACGTATTTAAAGTCTAACATTTACACATATTTTAATATAACAGATGTAATAGTGAATTTCATATGTGGTTTAACTAAAATACAAGTGAAATAATTAATAGAATACGTGTGTGAAAAATATTTTAACCTTCCCCATACCCAACCCTGACAAGACACAAGTGCTCTCCGACACAAATACAACAGCAGTGGCATAATTATAAAATAATAATTACAATATACTAACACACACACGAGAATACACATATACGATCATCAGATTCCAGACTACGAGAACCTTAAGACACGTCACGAGAGTACGGGCATCAAGACGTCCTACAGGTACGTAATACAGCATCCATCATCATCAACGTAGTGGGGGCCTAGCTAGGTGGAACCGCTACAATAGACAAAATACGCAGGTAGATTAGGTTTACATTTTCACTGGGACACCATGAATTAGAAATGGATAAGAAAGCATGTTATGGTCGAAAAAAATCGTTTGGGGTATACAGAATGAGATTGGGGTGCATCCACTTTAACAGGACTCCTTGCAAGCCTTGTCCCTGGTGTATTACACCAGGCATTGCAACAAATCGTCATTTTTAATAACCGTATAATTCCCTTACTACTTCTTAGGTTTCTTAACAACGTTTCACTTGCTCTAAGCCTGTTATAATCTTCTGTAGCTAACAGCTTTAAGCTGACCGTTTCTTTACTTGCGTTCAGAAATTCTCGGTGCGCAGAACCAAGTAAGCTTCTTTTTTTCTCCTTTTCTTTTGCTTTTGTAATTTCCAATGAAGGATTTCGGCGTTTTCTAGAACACGATAATGCCCCCCTCTTTTTTTCTGGATGCGGTAGTGCGCGTTTTATTAAACAGAGTAGGGAAGGGTGCTTTGTTAAGGAAGAAGTAGGATAGGAGGTAATTTATCTTCTCCAACGGGAAATTTGCCAAGAGATAGCTAATTCCTTCCGCACAACAGAAGTGTATTAGTGCAGGGCGCATTCGGGATCGGCTTTGAGATTTTTTTATTACGAGCATCTGGCTACATTTCGTTCGGTCTAGCGTTTTAGGAAGTCCATGTTGCTGAGGATATATGTTTTAATGTCCTCCCCCTATTTCTGTACATTAAGAACAGTGAGTAAGTAATGGGCAATTCTAGAAAATTGTCAACTACTGCACTGATTTTTCAAACTAGCATGCTAGTTAGAGTGGCTTTTATAATGCGCTTTCTAAATGTTTTACAGCGTTTCCAACTACCCAGGCGTTTGATTCCATACATAGCTTGGTGTATAATATAGCGAATGTCGTTGTTGTTAGGAATTATGTATAAATGTATGAAGAACTGTTAGTTTATTTAATTTCACCCTAATAAATTTAATTTTACATAATTGTAGGTTCCCATTTAAAAGAATTAAATTGACCCTAAAATGACTATCATAACGTCCCCCAAACAAAACACGACTAATGGCATTTACTTTCCCCCATAATACCAAGCAACCTTTATTAAACACATTTCTTTCTACAACGCTTAGTTTTGTATATTGTACAGTCTTAACTTAAATGCTCCACTCTGTATACTCTATGCCCAGGGAAAATTGTAGCTGGAACTTGTCTCTCCTCAATAAGATTTGTTACCCGATGTGTGTAGCATTGACTTGAAAGAGACAGGAACGAACGAGCTGGCTTCACGGTAACGTGTGAGGCTCCCATTCGGGAAGTCCCGGATTCGATTTCCATCGATCGCCCATTCTAATCCTGGGTTTTTCGTGATTTTTCCTGATCGGTAGGTGAATCTGGGTCTTTTAATCTAGCACTATTTCCTTTCCATTATTTCCTTTTCATTCGGTTTCCTTCTCGTCTCTCAGGTGTGCTTCTAGGTTTCGTGGCATATGGCAGTGCCTGACAGATAGCGCGGATGCATATTGAAAGGAAAGAGTAGTTCCCGTGAACACCGAAGAGCTGTTGGTCGATGGGTCGTTCATCACTGTTTCTAAGGGTTTCCATCTGCAGTGATTCCGGTATTCGAGGCAGGAATTCTTAAGAACTTCCGCGCGCCTATTTGGCCTATCTGCCTGTGGTCTGTAGCCTCCTGTGGTTCCTTCACTTCATTCCTTCCTTCTGGGTGGGTGGTAGCCACAATAGATCTATGTAGGTGGTTGAGCGCGGAATGTCCGCCTGCGTTGTATAAGGTAATATCTGTATCTACATTTGAAAGAGACTGCATTATAACAATTAAGTATAGTCAGGAGCAGACAATTTTAATTTATTAATCTTAATAATCATATAATATCAATTATATGATATGTTCCTCATAACCTCCATAATTGTAACATAATTTAAGGGGACAAGGTACTCTGAAATGGTTAAAAATTGCATTTTTTGTGTTAGGCACTAATAAAATCTCTATTATTTCCAGTTTCAGAAAATGTATAATTTTGGGGGGTTAAGCAGTTTTTAAGACATCTAAATACCAATTAAATGCTAGTCTGCATTCCTTTAGTACTGTCATGCAACGCCCCTTTTTAGAACATTTTCGTATCTTTCAACAACGAACGACTATATCATGCCCAGTGAGCAGTTCAGCAATTAACAAAAGAGGCCAGGACCAAGAGAAGGCAATCAGAAAAGCCAAAGCAATCCAGAAATGAAGGTGCAGATAATTATGACCTTAGAATGTCCTGAAGTGTGTCAGAATTTTAATGTTGAAACTTTAAATTCAGTTTTCTTAGAACAACATTTTTGGATACTTATGTACCTTTTTCTCAAAACGTACGAGAGGTAGAGAGCTGAAAATTTTAGTGCATGTAAACAACACATAGCTAAACTTTGTGAACCACAGTAATAATTTTATAATGCATATTGGTGATATTAAGAAAGCAACAACTTTGCAAATTTTCCACATTTTTACTTTTTTGATTTTGCAAATAGTTGTTTTTCAATTTATAGTGAACTGATATACCTAACTAAATAATTGAGGTTCAGAAGATATCTGACTATACTAAGAAGCATGTAAAAGTGTGATTCTCTATTGTAAGTAGTATCAGGGAAAAAGGTACATAAATTCACATGTTTTAAGAGTAAATTTCATTATTTTTCTGATGAATGAAATAATTTTTACGGACTCAACTACATAAGCTATCAATGCAAACAACCATTTGAAATACTTATGGCATATAAAATAACTCAAAAAATTTTCAGGAAATACCATTGAGAACTTTAAGAGCAGTGGTAATTTAACACATTTAAGGTGCAATTTCCAGTGTTCAGACTACCCTGTCCCCTTAACAATTAGCAAACTATAGACACAATTTTAATATTCATATATGTAGTATTAAGGATACACAAGAGCGATGGACCTTCGAAGTGCCAATAAGCAGGTGATCTATCAGTACCATATCCCAAATATCCGTTTGCAGCATAATCAACTGTCTTTTATTAGGACCTTGAGCATTAATCAACTGGTAAAGCAAGCTGGAGACAATACTCTGCTAGTTTTCATTATTTTGTGAATAAAAATATCTATATGAATTTTTTGACTGTAATTTCTGTAGGTATTAGTTGAAAATCACAATTTCTTCAGATATTGTGATTTTCAGATATTGACTACAAGTATCACTTGATTTATGAATAAAGTTACTGTTGACTGTATCAACTGTTTTCTGAGTAAACTTACTTTTTGTCGGCATACCCTCACCTGCACTTGAAGATGGCTACCTCGCCACAAAGCTCTGAGGCATTACAGTCAGCAACAACTTCAAATTCCGTGGATGTCAAAACCTTCGCAAATTCCATGTGCGCTAACGGACATGACTCGCTCTTTGTGCCGGCAATCTCCGCAGACGTGAAATGCACGGCCATGACCCTCTCTCTTGTCTGGTGCTCAACGACTACTTCCAGTATTGAGGAGTTTTTGGAGTCGCTTCAAAGGAATTCTTCCCTCTCTGGAAGTGTGGAGTACTCATTCCGCTTTTGGAGCTAGCACTTCCTTCGGAAATCGTTCTATACAGTTACTTCCAAGCCCGTCGAAGATAGTTAAAAAAAATGCTCCCTACTTCGTTGGAGGTAGTTCTATTGCCGGATGGATCTGATGCCAATCGAGGGGAAGCATCAGACATCCCTATGAGGTTGAAAAGATATAATTATACATATCAGTAGATTGCACAGATTTTAAAGAATGCTTTGGTGGAAGTCTGATCCATTAATGAATTTAAAAATTTCCCAAATTTTTTATGAAATGCCTTTCATTCTCTTTTCGTGAAGTTCGTAGCTAATAGCTGTTCTATTATCCCCCTCCCAAAAATAGATTCCTGATCATTTCGGCGGCAACAAATTTGACATCACAAATACCCTGTTAAGCCTCCAATTTGGACAGTATCAAAATAGCTTTTCCTAGTTTTTCTTTTGGGGGTGTAATTGTGCTTTCGTCTTCTCAATACATTTTTCTATTTCATTAGTAACATGTTTGACACTCAAATTTGCCCATTGTCTACGAAAATGCACATCAGACTGAGGCAGTATTTTAACACCTGAATTATATAGATTAAATTATATAATATGTAATTGCAATAACAGCCCGCCTTGAAGCAATATGTATGTAATAATTTATAAAAATGTATGTAACAGTCATTGCAAATGCTTATATTATTGTAAACATGTTTAATAATGTTATGTGAATACATTACATACTTTAATAATGTAAGAGCTGTGAGAATAATAAGTTTAAAGTTGCTAACAATGAGGTAACAATGAGGTAACCTTGAGGCAATAATGAGTTTGAGAGTTTGAATGTTACTAGGCAGGATTAGAGCAAAGATAATGTAAATTTTGTGACAGTTTAAAATTAGCCAATCAGCAAAAGCTTTAACTAAATGCAAGTATTCTATTGGACTGGGATTAGGCAAACAGAGGCTTGAAGTGCAGGAGCTTACGTGTTTGATCGGTTGAAGTATGTTCAGTTGCCTGAAGACCGTGGTAGTGACCGGATGGAAGATGTGTTCTCTAAAGAAATATTACGTATTCGTGTGAATCGTAAAATATGTATACGCATTAACAAAGTGCAAGTTTTAAATTAAAGAATCTCACAGCTCTTAATATCAGTGTAGTGCTATTTAATTTATGTCAAGGAATAATAAAAAGAAGTGAATTTAAACTTAAAAGTTGTGTAAGCCTACATTATTGTCGCACCACGCCCTGATTAACAGATACGTGACTGTAAAGTAAGACTGATGCAGCCGAGGCAAAAACAAACATAAATAATATCTTTAGAAGCAGTTTAATAACATAATTAATTTTTGTTTAGAACTTGAGCGTAACAAAAAAATACAACATCTTCAAATCAGCTTTACATACGTAGCAGTTTATTACGTAACAAACAATCTTCTTCAAAATTTACGTCCATACGTGGAGCTAAATAAATAAATAACGTAAACTCCAAGAACAATCCGCTTCAAACTGATTCCCAAACGTGAGACAAACCCTCAATAACAATAATCTACAACAAGTGAAGAGCAATACTTCTTCACGTTGGCTCGCATACGTGGGGCAGTTAAACATAAACAATAACATCCACTTCACGTCATAATCAGCACTGTCAATATTTTTCGTTCCACTTTATAGTTTTATGAAAAATTTTAATCCTTTGTTACATTAATGTTAAAATAATAATAATAATAATAATAATAATAATAATAATAATAATAAACTTATTAATAAATCTTCTGTGCGATTAAATTCTTCCAGTTTAAATATTCCGCAAGTTTTACAGTAGTAAAGTGCTTGAAAACGTCTAATTTCTCCTTCAAACGCAGAAGAGTAGTGAGTACACAAAGTTATACTGTGTGATTTTACCAGTTACGTTCCAGTTTATGTAACTGTACATATGTGTACCAGTTGTGTTATAATGCAATTTATTTGGCCAATAACACATAAAGGCGTAACAGGATCCATAGAATACATGTTTAATAATTTAATATTTATATTTAGTTTAAGTAGTACCATGGATTATTTTTTCCAGTCACTCTTTGATCTTAGGCTTAAAATTACTGAGATTAGCTATTTTGGTATTTTCCTGTAAATTAGTATAAGTTTCTGCAGGACTGAATTGGTACCTTGATTTAATTATCTTATGAACGGTGCATTAAGTTTTATGGAATTTCTTGTGATAACGTGTGTATTTTTGTACATTTGTAAACGCCATATATAATATATATTATACAGATAAATAGTTACGGGTAGACGAGATCGTTGAAGCACGGACTCATGAACGGCAAGTCTGCAATTCATATCCCGCAAGGACCGATCTCCCTAACTGAGATCTTTTTCACCAGGGTTTTGTCAGTCCCATAACTGGCAAAAGATATAGTAATGTAATTTATATAGATTCTTCATTTGAAACAATAAAATGCCTTAAAAATTAGAACTATTTTCACAGAAAAGAAGTCTATATCTAACCACAGAAGCTACTCTAGATAAATTCTTACTTATACAGGGTGAACCATAACTCCACCAAAAATCTTTAGAGGTTCTTCAGGGATACCGTCTGAGTATTTTGGTATACGGGACTCAAGGTCTCAAGCGGTTTGTTACAGAGTAATGATGTAATTATAATTTCTTCGGTTTGTTACCTCAATTAGCTTTGTTTCTGTGAAAATACCTATACAACAGTGAAGAAGCCTGTATAACGTACAACATACTACACAGACTAATGCAACATTCCACGGACGAAACACTACACTTTTATCACAGTGTGATCAGTCTGATCTGTCAGTGTATAGTTGAGTACGAAATAAATGCAAAAGTGTTACCTTACAGGTATTGTTCAAAATGTTTACCACCATGATCACGGCAGAGTGTACAGCGACGCACCATCGACAGTCTTACACGCTCAAGCATTCCAGGAGTTTGGTATACTATTTCCGTGGCTGCGATAATCCTAGCAACCAGGTCCATGCGAGTACCGACTGAAATCTCGTAAACTGGCCGCTTCACATACCCCCAGAAGAAATAGTCCATTGATGTCTTGTCTGGTGTCCGAGTTGAATATGGAACAGCACTACAGTGACCAATCCATTGTCGTCCAAACTGTACATCAATGTGGATCCTAACGTCGAGTGCAAACTCTGCCGGAGCGCGTCATGTTGAAACTACATAAGCTAATGAATTCTCAGCGGCACATCTTCTAGGATCTGTGGGAGGATATGTTGAAGGAGCATCTTTCACAAGAATCCGTTCAGTGTATCAGGAAATACATAAAATCTAATCATAAATTGTTGACAATACTAGCCCATGCATTCACAGCAAACTGCTGTTGATTGGATCGACACACCAGTGCGTGTGGATTTTCGTAACCCCATGCATGGCTATTCCTACTGTCGATCATTCATCTCCTGTAAATGTGGACTTGTCTGCAAGTAACACTAAAGCAGGAAATTTGTGGTTTTCTGCACATTGCTGTAGGAACCTATTTGCAAACTCCATTCGAAATGGGAAGTCTGTTGGCCGCAATGACTGCTCCTTCTGTGGATGATAAGAGCGCAACTGTTGTTCATTAATCACACTCAAATCAGTTGATTGGCGGGTGTTCAGATCTCGTGCAAGGCGCCGACTACTAGCGGAAGGATTGTCACCAATCACGTGTAACACATTCTCATCCAGATCGGGCGTTCTGGCATACCTCACACGGCCAGTATCATTAATTCTAACACGGAAGATTCCAGTTTCTTCTAGGCATCTATGTACAGATGCAAAAAGTACAGTGATATGATTGTCTTCGATCCGGGAACAGCTCAGCATAGCGTCGTTGTGCTTCTATTGCATTCAGTGAATCCATACCGAGGTGCATATCAGCCAACTCTTCATCAGTAAACCTATCCATAATGTTATGCATTACTGTTAACGCACAATTAACCCTGCCTGAAAAACAAAACCCTAGAAATAACCGAGCAGTACTTAATGAAAACTTGAGACCAACGAGTTAAAAGGGGCATTACTGTTGTCGAGAGCAGGTACCGTGAGCGAATGGAGACAATTTATTTACAAACATGAACACGGCGCATACCGTCGACATTTGCACTATTGTGTAGTATTTTCAGTACAATACAGATACAAAGTTAGTTGGGGTATGAAACCAAAACGTGCAAATACTCCATAACGAGCCGCTGGATACCGTGGATCGATTATGCCAAAATACTCGGAAGGTATCCCTGAATACCTCTGAAATTTTGTTGAAGTTCTTGTTCACCCTGTATAGCTAATATGATCAGTTTACTTTATTTGCTATTTATATATTTGCATATGCAACAGTTTTACTGGTTTTGTTATAAAGTTATTTTCAGCTTCTCTAGGATTGTCATTAATTTTAAAATCGATTCATAAAATATTGCTTTTCATGTAGTAAAATATTGCTTTGACTTATTCTGTAAAATATTTTAAATTAAGTAGTATCATTGACTTTTCAGGTTTTTTGAGACTAATATAGTTGACCATGGTTAAAAGGGACCAACAATAAGCCCTGAGAACTCCAAACTGAAAACAGTTGCACTTTGTTACAGTTTAAGTTCCTTTAAATAAGACTTAAATAATTTGTGTAGTTGTTACTTAATGGTTTACTTGGCAAGTTAAATTCTGAAAAGAATGATTACCACATTCTGTTGAATAAGCTTACCGTACAGCGCGTAATGAAGCGATATGTAGTACCTCTAAAATGCTCCATGTACAGCACTGGTCATCAATTATGCGAGTCATGTTATATAGGAACATGCATAACGTAGCAGTGAAATACAAATGAGTTGGGAGAAGGAGAAGCACTGCATTAAGCGATCAGAGAAACTAGGAGCTCTGGCTCAGAAATTCCGAGAAATGGTGGCTTGCAGAGTGGTTGCACAAATTATTTGTGACACAAATGGGCGGGGAGGGGTTTCATGTCGTGTCTTACCGCCGTGTCATTGCCAACTGCTGGGCCGTATAATGTATGGAGAAGGGGAGATAGGCGCCAGAATAATGCGATTATAAGAGTCGCACAGCAAGAAGTAAAACCCCCAGGAAACATTTGCAAAGGAATCTCTGCATTTCTCAGAAAAAATGGTGGCTTACGTTGAAAGTGTTTAATAACGGGAATAAGTGAATATTACGTCCTCTTTCTCTTATCTGTATGGTCCCAGGAATGTCTCCACCATTTGTAAAACAGGAAAAGTAGCTTGTATCCTAGCTCTGTAACAAAGTACCCATGTTCACAGAGGAAGGATAAGATTACAATTACTGCACTTCGATAGAGACCAATAACTACCAGTAAAACGTACCGAGTGAAATGGCTCCGTGGTAACGTCGGAGGCTCGAATTCTGGAGGTTCCCGATTCGACTTTCGTCCACCGCTCACTCTGAACTTGAATTTTTCCTGGTTTTTCCTGTTTGGCAGGCGAATGCTCATTTCCCTTTTATTCTGTTTCCGTCTTTTTCAGGTGTGTTTTGTGGTGTGTAGCGGTGCCAAACACATGGCGGATTCTTTCTCCAAGGAAAGAGCATTTCACTGGACACTAGAAGGCCGACGGATTGTTATTCGTCCTCTCTGGGCAGCTCCTGATTTTCCAGCAAGGAACTGTAGGGAATTGCGTACATCTCTGATGCCTATCTGCCTGCGGCCCGTAGCTTCCTGCGGTTTCCTTCACTTCATCCCTTCCTCCTTGGGGGGTTGTTACCGCAATGGATCTCACGTAGGCCGCAGTGCTTATTATCTATTAGTAAAACATATTTTGTCTTATCAGAACTGTAGCACCTAAGTGCGCTAAATGTAAAATTAATGGAAACGGCGAGTGCAGTAGGTTTTCAGTAAAGGAATAAGAGTTAAACCTAGAGAGCGCGGATAATTACTTCATATGTCCGAAATTTTTTAAAAAAAGGATACATTTATTATGTTCAATTATTTTTCTGGTACCTCTTAAGACCCTTTTCACTTTCTTTTCTACTTACCATAACAAATAGAGGAAATATTACATTCCACCCAAAAATTCGATACGGTGATTTCACTTTTGCTTATACTGCGAGCTGTATGCTATATTTAAAGCCACGTTTTTCTTCAGCTTCTTTTCCCTGCACTCTAGTATCCTTTTTTCCGATTCCCTCAGTGCTTTATTTAGTTTACGGGATCTCTATAGCCAACACCTACTTGTTCAGAAAATCCATGTACAGATGCACTCTCTCACTCTTTATCTGGGTTCCTGGACATCATGGCATTGCAGGAAATGAACCGGCGGGTCAGGCCGCGAAGGCTGCGATTGTATACCCCGATGAACGGGTTCTCCGCTGCCTTTGTACGGATTTGAAGGGGTTTTTGCGCCAACAGTTACTCTCTCAGTGGCATGCGGAGTGAGTTACTTCTACCGCCAAACTCCAAGAGGTCAAGGCTACAACGCTTCCTTGGTGTTGTTCTTCTCGTCTTTTACGTCGCGAGGAGATCGTGCTTGCTCGGCTTGGTATTTTCTTACCCAGTGTTGTTTCTATTTCGCCCTTCGGGAACGACTTGGACTCTCTCCTAGTTTAATTGAGGTTTTAGGCGATGATTCTGCCTGTATCGCCAAACTTTTTCGCTACTTTCAATACAGTGGTTTCCTAAATAAAATTTAATCGTTTACTTTCTGGTGTGTTACTGCCTTTCCAACTGTGTCAGTACTAACTCAAGTGCTTAGGTTTGCTGAGAATTAGTTCTGGTATCTTTTAATTTGTGAGCTGTTTTGTGTCTAACTTTTGTTTTTTCTGTTTTGTTTATTCTTTCTACTTCTGTAATCTTAAATTGTACTTGTTTTGTTTTCATTGTTTATGTACTGACCTTAATAAATTTATAGCAAGAGGTTGGTGCTGATAACCGCCACAGTTTTGCGCCATTCAAACCACTATTACTACCACTATTACCACTACGACAACGATGCCCAGTTTAGAGATGACTTCTGACCTCTTAGTTGTCTTTTGGGTTTGAATGTACTGTCTCAGGGTCGATCCTATCCTCCTCGGCGTCGATGTCAGCTGAAATGGGTTGTAGCATGGGTGTGATGACGAAATGGGAGCAGGTCTTGGTTGCACTGGAATAACACTCTATTTGCACTTTTCGTAACACCGTCTGATCACTTTGAACCCTGCAAGATTGACATTTTCAGTAACTGTCCTCCCGCGATTACACATACGCGTACGTCTTGAACCTAGAGTACCGACTGTCGACTATTGCTTTGTATTTATGTTCCTTATAGCAGATGTATTTTTCTTTATTTCCTGATTGCTGGGTCACCATTCCTTTGTTTACCACTTCTCTGTTGCGCGTATGTTTTCTCAGTATACAGGATGAATCACCTAAAACGTGCACCACAAATATTTTGGAAATGGAAGGTGCTATTGGTGTGCAGTTTTCACAGCATTAATTGGTAGTCAGGGGCTCGCACATTTGGCCTATAAACAGTTTTAATAATTCTGAAAAAGTGTAATTTTTGAGCAAATATACAATTTTTAAAATGGAACGATGCCTAGTTACATTAACAGAATAAAGGTAGGGTAAATTAGAACATCAATGGTCTTTCTTGCAGGATTTTAGTGCAAGTGGTTTACGAGTAATCTTATTCTGAAAAGTTTCCACCCGACAATATTGTTTGTCCCATTCAGCCTGCTTAGTTGCTAGGTATGATGTTATGTTTATTTGCATTGTGTATTCTGTTCATTGATTGCATTGCGACTTTCTTGTCAGTTAGTTTGTGGTAGTTCAAGCAATAAGTCGTGAGTGGAAGATGGGAGTTTACTAATGCAGAAAAAGCCGACATGCTCATGGTGTGTGGAGAGTATAGGAAGAATGCAGTTCAATAGACGTCAACCACCTCGGCAATTATTTATTAACCTCTTCAACCAATTACGTGAAAGTGGTACTGTAACGCCTAGAAAACGTAACAGAAACAAAAAAAGTGACTGGAGAAGAAGCAGAAACTAATTTTTTGGCTGCCGTTGCAGTAGATCCGCAAATTAGTTCCCGCACAATCGCACGTGAGAGTGACATAAGTCAGGCAAGTGTACTGCGCATTCTCCATCCCTATCACATCTCTCTCCATCACAGCTGCATGGAAACGATTTTAAGACTCGTGTTGGCTTTAGTACATGGGCATTAAGACATAATACTCCATATTCATCATGTATCTTGTTTAGTGATGAGGCAACATTTACTAATCGTGGCCAGGTAAACCGCAGAAACATGCAATATTGGTCTGTTGACAATCCCCGTTGGCTTCGTCAGATGGAACGTCAGCGTCCGTGGAGTTTAAACGTGTGGTGTGGGAAAGTGAACCATCATCTCAAAGGTCCTTTGTTCATAGAAGGGACAATGAACTCGCACAAGCATCACAGCCTCCTGACAGACCATCTGTCACAGATGCTAGAAGACGTTCCATTGCAGACTAGGAGCAACCTGTGGTACCAACATGATGGCTGTCCAGCCCATAGTGCACGAAGTACTACAGCTTGTCTTAACGGATTGTTTTCAAATCGTTGGATTGGACGAAGAGGACCTTAACTTGGCCGGCCCGTTCACCGAATCTGACACCTTTACACCTTTGCTGTGGCGAAGACTGAAAGACACTGTCTACAAGGATGTACCAACTACACCAGACGATATACCTGCTCAGAAATTTCCGCTGAAATGCTAGAACGTGTGTTGCAGTCTTTCCATAGCAGATTGGAAGCGTGTACTGAAGCTGCCGGTGGTCATTTTGAACACAACCTTTGAAGGGCTATGTTCTATTTACTTGTAAGAATCCACAGCAGTATTGTAATTCGCTTTTGTTTTTGTTAGTTTGTGCTACCATAGGTTACACAAGTGTCGGTGGGTAAAAGTTTCAAAATAAGATTTCTCGTAAACCACTTGCACTAGAATCTTTCAACAAACGCCGCTGATATTCCAACTTACCTTATCTTTATTCTGATGTAACTAGACATTGTTTCATTTAAAAATTGTATGTTTGCTAAAAAAATACACTTTCTCAGTATTATTAAAATATGTTTATAGGCTAAATGTACGAGCCCCTAACTACCAAACCATGCTGTGAAAACTGCACATCAATAACACTTTCCAATTCCGAAATATTTGCGGTGCAAGTTTTAGGTGATTCACTCTGTATTTCCCGTGCAGCGATTTACTAAAAATTGCATTACCTTATTCCTCATCACAATATTGCATGCACGATTAATTTTAATTAATACTTAATTCCTGCACTTTGATTGGTGGTTTACTTTTCTTTATTGCATCACATATTTTCTATCAACGTGCAGCACATCATCTTAGCGACTAAGATATCGGAGTGTGTCTAAATCTACCCAGGAATCCCCGTCATATACATTACAATGACAACCTTCGTAATTGTATACAGTAACTCAATCCTTACTATTTTTCCACTGACTAAGTTTCTTTCTGCTATACTAGGCTATCGTTCATTGGCTGTAGTTTAAACATTTAAAACTTAACGGTGACTTCTAAGATCGTTGGAGATGCGCAATTCCCCCTCTATATTTAGGTACAATGCAATCGGTGTTCTATACACCCTCGCAATCAAAACAACCAACGTTCCACTGTCGCCTACGCTTTATTTTGCGGCAAAATCTTGCAAAAAGCAATGCGTGATTGCGGCGCTGTTTGTTAATTCATATTTACAAAGCTTATATAACGTTTATGTAATTTTGACTGGGCTCTCCAATGATGCTAGTTAGATGTTTCTGGGACCAGAATTGTGGGATTTGATTAAATTTTGTTTTGATTAATTGCTAATATCTCTATAATTATTTATATTTAACTTTTTATTTTTGGGTAACTGTAATTAACGCTTCACAAAGGTTCTTGTGTGTGTGTGTGTGTGTGTGTGTGTGTGTGTGTGTGTGAACAGCATAATCTTGGTAGGTTAGATACCAACTTAGAGTTTAAGTTCAGCTTCTTCTAAAGATACAACACGAAGATTTTAAAGATTTCCTGACTTAAACTACCCTTAGATGCAAACCTTTTCATAAGCTTTCGCTGTCTCAAAAACGAATAACGGTTTTGATTGAAATACCATATGCTTAAGATATTGTCACGAACGTGACTGATGAGATCCGTATAGTGTTTATTATTTAATATTAATTGGCATTACTTTCATTATTCTGTTACAAGCTTATAAATTCATATAGAATCATATTTTACATTTCTTAATTTCTTAAGTTTTAATGAGTTCTTTATATAACAGGAAACAGTGGTTTGCCGCTTTCCTTGACATTTTAAAGGGATTTCACTATGCCATCATTTCCTTAGGATTACGTGCGTTTCTGCATGGTTCTTAGCTGCACCCTTGAAGTGCTATACTTGTAATATCATTTAATTTGTTGAGCCCCACGTTTGGGAGCCAATTTGCGGCGGTATTATTAATGTTGTTTGTGTATTTGTGTTTACTCCACGTGGTGAAGCCATTTTGTGACGTGATTCTTTGTTAGGTTTGTTAGCTCCATCTAGTGTTAACAATTTGCGGCAGTATTAGTGTTTGTTTGAAAGAATGCTACTGTTATTTTATTTAATTTTGGTTCACTGTCCTCCGGCTAGCTATGATCTTTTTGGTCAAGCACTTCTCTTTATACAGGTTGTGTAAACTGAAAGGAGTCTTTTATCCAAAGATAACACTGATGAAAGAATTTGTTTTACAATTTTTATTGTCGAACACATTCACTATCGCAATTTACACATTGATCTTGACACTCGCCAAACTGAAACTGTTATAATAACTTCATTACTGATCATTCTTAATTCGCGTACTTCAGCTTTTTGTATAATTCACTTTACAACACTTTAGATTTTTAATAACTCTGCTACGCGTAACTTGCGAATCGATAGCCGACGTATACTGTACAAATATTTCTGCTAGACTGAAGGCGACGTGTAACGTACAAATGTTTTCGACGAACTGACGGACTGAAGGCGACGTGTAGCATACAAATATCTTCGGTGAACTGACGTGAAGACGACGTGTAATGTACAAAGATTGTTGATGAACTGACGGACTGAAGGCGACGTGTAGCATACAAATATTTTCGGTGAAGTGACGGAGTCTACCTCTAATCTAGCCCTTTTTATACTCCTACACCCCTATATGCCTAAAGATTATAACTGAGTTGCTATTGGCTAATAAAACGCGCCAACATTAGCGTCTATTTTTATATCCAATGAAAATTATGAATACATATGCTCTAGGGAAAATGTTCCAGCAAATTCTAAAGAAAAACGTGCCAACATTACGTAACTTCCTCGTCTCTAATAATGATAAACAGCTCACCCCCTCGCTGCATTATTGCACGCTATTATTGTCAGTTTCAGTAAGGCAGTATAAACCCACTTCTCAACAATAATTACAATCAACAAATATCTCAAATCAATGTCACATAAAAATGCATATTCATACTATAATCATTCTTTACATTTAAATAATTTATGACACAAATTATTGCATCATATGCCCCACTAGAAACATAATTATAAATATTTACAACTTGTTTGGAAATTTTATAATTGGGTTTTTAGTCTCCTAAATCTTGGAACACACGCTATCACTTTCACTTAACACTTCACACGTATTTAACACACGACATGCTTTTTCTTTATCTCGCCACTATTTACTGGCTCTGGTTTAATGTGTTTAGACATTAATCTGATATTACAATTTTTTATAGCAAATACTGTACCCAGAATTATTTAGTTACTGTTACAAAATTGGTTTACTCTCTTATATTGTTGACAAAAATTAATGCATTCAAGAATTTTTTGTAATTATTACACATATTTACCAAAACTATTCACCCTCTACACAAATATATTTACATCTCTTAAATCTAAGTACTGTTTCACATTTTCTGTTTGATACATAAGTATTTGTTTTAATTATTTTTACCCCATTTTTGTTGTTTTGTACTTTATATTCACAATACTCTTGGAATTATAATTACGTACTTGTACTTTAATATAACTTTATGCTTCATTTCAAATGCTTTTACAGTTACTAAGAAAATGTTATTTTCCTTTTAAAAATTTAGTTATGTCCAAAATTTTATTTCTCCTTTCTCATGACATACATACATAATTAACCCTCTTACGTTCCAATACATTTCTCTGCAGGTCATCTTTAATTATCCAGCATTTACTTTACATCTCATTGCTATTTACCCTCCTGGATCAAATTGTCTGTGGCTAAACATTACTCGTAGCCGTATCCTAACCTTCAAAATTCTGTTCATGAATCGCCTCTTATATTCATATGAAATTTCGTCCCATGATAACATTTGAAAACAATCTAAAGTTTCCTGAACAACACATCTTTTAACAACTGACATTTTCAATTCTTCTACTATCTCTTTAATTTGAGAATACTCTGACAAGTCTGTCATAAATTGTACTGGATTGGAGTTTTCATTCTGAACAGCTTGGTACTTGTTAATTTCAGAAGTTAGCTTTTGATTATTTATAGGCAAAACTTTAACTTCTTCGTACAATTTATTTCTTTGCATTACTGACTCCTTCTGTATTTCTGATATCTCCCCTGTGAAATTAACTTGCGCCTGATTCACATCTACATTCATCACCTCTTTCATCTCTCTTATCTCACTTGTAATACTACTCACTTGATTTCCTAACTGTGTACATTCTACATCAACATGATCTATTTTATTATTAACCTCACGTTTTTGGTTAGATATTCCCCTACTCATGTCTAACATTTTCTTTGAAACTTCACCTATCTCATTTGCTATCATTTCCTGGTTCTCATTTCTCATTCTCATCATACTACTATCTAGCTCCATGAATTTCTTTTCAATTTCTTCCCTGTTTTGTTCTAAGCTCTTACCAATATCTTCCCTCAGTTCCCTATTACTCTTTTTCATATCTTCCCTGTTTTGATATATTTTCTTTTCTAATTTCTCATTATTCTTTTCCATACTCTGAGTTAATTTTTGTTCTAATTTCTCATTATTCTGAGTTAGTGTTTCTAATTTCTCATTAGTCTTACCAATATCTTCCCTTAATTCCCTATGACTCTTTTGCATATCTTCTCTGTTTTGATCTATTTTCTTTTCTAATTTCTCATTACTCTGATCTAATTTTTCACCAAAATTTCTCAACATTTCCATAATCATACTTGCATCAAAATTAACATTTCCTGCTATTCTATTCTGACTTTCTGCACTAACATTTTCTCCCTCAAATCCTACATTGTTTGAGCTATTTTCTGTAACCTGTATTGAATTACAGCTAACTGTTACACTATCCCCTTCCTTTATTGTTTCTTCAATATTATTAGTAGCCATTGTTTTCTTTATCCTACCGCTCCTAAGATACATTTAAATTTTTGCACTTTTTTTAGAATAAAAATTACACTTTTCTAACCTTTCTGATGCTATCTGCTGATGTTGCTTTGATGTCCAGCTTTTTTGCCCCTCTCTCCTAGGTTATATGTTGCTTCTGCGTCGTATTATGATGAATCTACGTCGTCTTGGTGTCCTGTAGTTGAATTCCCCTGTTGCCTTGTAATATTGGAATTACGATGTCCAATCATCCGCGTCGTCTGTCGTCCCTGTAGTTGTTTCTGGAATCTGCATCTTGTAGTTCAGTTTACAGCTCCATTCGTTCCACGTCCTGGTTCCTTTGCTCCTTCCTGGTTATTCTGCTTCTTCCTGGTTATTCTGCTCCTTCCTGGTCATTCTACTCCTTTCCTGGTCATCGTGCCCCACGTTATGGGTGCCAATTTGAAGTGGTGTACTTGTAATATCATTTAATTTGTTGAGCCCCACGTTTGGGAGCGAATTTGCGGCGGTATTATCAATGTTGTTTGTGTATTTGTGTTTACTCCACGTGGTGAAGCCATTTTGTGACGTGATTCTTTGTTAGGTTTGTTAGCTCCATCTGGTGTTAACAATTTGCGGCAGTATTAGTGTTTGTTTGAAAGAATGCTACTGTTATTTTATTTAATTTTTGGTTCACTGTCCTCCGGCTATCTATGATCTTTTTGGTCGAGCACTTCTCTTTATACAGGTTGTGTAAACGGAAAGGAGTCTTTTATCCAAAGATAACACTGATGAAAGAATTTGTTTTACACTTTTTATTGTCGAACACATTCACTATCACAATTTACACATTGATCTTGACACTCGCCAAACTGAAACTGTTATAATAACTTCATTACTGATCATTCTTAATTGACGTACTTCAGCTTTTTGTATAATTCACTTTACAGCACTTTAGATTTTTAATAACTCTGCTACGGGTAACTTGCGAATCGATAGCCGACGTATACTGTACAAATATTTCAGCTGGACTGAAGGCGACGTGTAACGTACAAATGTTTTTGACGAACTGACGGACTGACGTGTAGCATACAAATATCTTCGGTGAACTGACGTGAAGACGACGTGTAATGTACAAAGATTGTTGATGAACTGACGGACTGAAGGCGACGTGTAGCATACAAATATTTTCGGTGAAGTGACGGAGTCTACCTCTAATCTAGCCCTTTTTATACTCCTACACCCCTATATGCCTAAAGATTATAACTGAGTTGCTATTGGCTAATAAAACGCGCCAACATTAGCGTCTATTTTTATATCCAATGAAAATTATGAATACATATGCTCTAGGTATAATGTTCCAGCAAATTCTAAAGGAAAACGCGCCAACATTACGTAACTTCCTCGTCTCTAATAATGATAAACAACTCACCCCCTCGCTGCATTATTGCACGCTATTATTGTCAGTTTCAGTAAGGCAGTATAAACCCACTTCTCAACAATAATTACAATCAACAAATATCTCAAATCAATGTCACATAAAAATGCATATTCATACTATAATCATTCTTTACATTTAAATAATTTATGACACAAATTACTGCATCGCCCTGTGGATCACATGGTCCTTGGAAAGTCTTAAGCCTACGCATTTTCCAGAGCGTTGTCAGACCGTATTTGGTAATAGCTGCCACGTTATTAGAATGAACCTCTAGGGTATTCAACACTATATAAGCAAGGACTCATGCTCTGTTCGTGGGGACTTTGTGTTGAAACTTGGTCGGGACCGTTATGGCACCCGTCGGCATGTCGGTCGACGGCCGTTCAACTACTGGCCACGCATCACCCAACTAATCGCTGCCACTGTGGCCTTGTTGTCGGCTCTCCTCAAGCACGGTGCGACATCGCCTAAGGTAAGGGAAGTGTTAATGATGTTTAAAGCACACCTTCGCTGTTAATGTAAACCCAATACCCGTTTTGTTAGAGTTTTGCCAAAAGTAGTAACAAATTATAATCGTTCAAGCCAAGCTTAGAGTTGATTTTACCTCTGTTCCCTTTACAGTTATGCCCCCAAGTCATAAACCAACAGGGTTGTGACAATATCTTCATGACAAATAATATCTTCATTTCTCTGGTGATAGCCTGAAGTCCTCTTCATTCTGAATGAGTTATTATAACTGGTAAACCATAGAGATAGACAAAGTCTTACTACACAAAATGATATATCTCGTTAAAGCACACAATTTGTGTGATACAATTTTTTATTGCGTTAACCATTTCATACTTGTAATAAGTTGCTATTAGTTTTTTTCTCGTGGTCATACAAACAACATGGAAGTTCAAAGCCATCACATAGCCAACAGTTTTTAAAAAATCCAACTATTGCTTAGGCTGTTGCATCCTTCTTATATATACAACGTACGGTTAAGTCTGTAATGAAGGTTTATCTCGATTAACAAGCAGTAGGTACAGCCAAAGACAAAATAAATGAGCAACAGCCAGAGAGGGAGTTTGATTCGGAAAACGTCGGAAGCATTCGCTAACGCTGCGTTCACAATACAGGTATAATACCACACCGCGTTCACTCAGAGCTATGAGATATTTAGGTAGATGCCTCTCAGTTGGGTTGTGTGCATGGTAGCCAAGCGGTGAAACGCATATGTCTCGTAATTGGACAACCTCGTTTCGAATCCTTGGCGTATTCTTTTTTATTATTTAAATTTGTTAAATATATTCTAATGCCGTGTGTTTTCAATGTATACGATATCTATTAATTTTAAGACATTTATGCATAAAAACGCAAACAAAATTACTGTTTTCGTTTTAAAACTAAGTGAAATATTAGTAAGTATTGTAAAGTGAATTCCACATTGTTTCCATGACATTGCATGGAAACGGTACAGAACTTTAAGGCCAATGTATAGTGTCCAGTTCTTAAATATTTTACTGTCGCTGTTCTTTTTGTATCTATAATGAAATGAGTAATGTAGCTATTTCTGCAAAGTTCATTTGGGTTAAAATGAAGTAGATAGAGAAATAAGCTTCATTAATAAGAGATGTATACCCACTAATAAACAATAGAGGGCAGAGAAGGTCATGTGAATGTATCACATCAGATTTTTGGTTTACTTATTTGTAATATAGTTTGAACACGAACAGGAGAGGGTTACATTTTTTATGTGTGAGCATAAAATCAAATAAGCCTCAGTAATTGGAAATTATATTATTATAAGCGTAATAAGCATTTCGTTCTTCTGGGAAATAAAGCAAGTTATGCTGGGGATACGAACCTCAGTATGCCTCATTACTACGAACCTGCTTACATCTCGGCTTCCAAAGCATATTTGGGATTCATTATGAAAGGTGACAATATCCCGAAGCTAAAGGTACGCGTCCCGAGACACCATTGTGAACCGGCCGCGGAAACGATTTGGACTTGGACAAATATACGCCTCAAGAGTCTGCTCATTATTTTTTACTATTTTCTATTTTTCCCTTAGATTGTACAAGTGTAAGCTTTTGTAAGAATAGTTTTTAGAAGGGTGATTAGAGAAAATAGTGTGAATGCAATACATACAATTTTTCTTCTTATTAAGCTTCATGCTTTACTTCAAAGTAATGTTTTCCTAAAGCAAATCCTTAAGATAGCTTTTATATTTTATAGCTTTATAGAAAAGCAGCTTGAAATGCAGATACATTTGGTGGCAGCGCACTAGGAAAATCATATTTAACGCAGAATAGAATGAGTGGTCATTTTCCGATTTCATTGCAAAGCTGTTGCTCAACGGGAACGATATTAACTTTACAAGTGTTATTTAATTTCCAAGGTATATATTTTGGGTATTATAAACGAAGTGGAAGGCAGTCAAATATAAATACACTTCTTTAAATGAGAGTGAAATATTAATATATAAATATTTTTTACTTAACACGATTAGTTATAATGCAATTAAAGTATGACATATAAGCGTTAGGTGCTTCATCTGGTACAAAAATACAACTGTGGTTTTTAGAAATATTCACTGCGATTAAGTAAAACAAAAGAGGTATTTTATTTAACAGTTTATAAAAATGAAGCAAAACAAAATACGTGATTTTGTTTAAAGGATTAATATTCATACTTTGTTTACCACTTACCTATGGTAGGCAGAGAAAGTATTATATTCGATACAAAAATTACGTGTTGAAAGTAAACCGAAATTTTTTAACCATATATCCCCAAAAATAAATAAAAGATTCGCACGGGAGCGTCTTGTGCTTTGCCTTCAACATGGCATTTCATTTCAGCGTCTTTCAAGGTTGCAATGCGAAGATTATCAAGAAAGTACGCTACACGCCAAACTATTCTTAATATGGAAAACTTATGGTTATTTTTGTTTTTCTTAAGTGGTTCTAATCATTTTATTTTAATAACATACTTTTAATATATTTGCATAATTAATAAAATGTATATCTTAAATTTTCTGTGGTCGTCCTCCGTGGTCAAGGGGTACCATGCTCTAGATCTCAAGGTTGGGGTTCAAACCTGAATACAGCTTGTATAGTTTTGTAATATTTGTAAACCATAAGAAATAGAAAAAAGGCATATAGATTAATATTAAACTGAACAATTTATTGCGATTATGAAACCCAGATTTATTTCTTTGTCTTCATCTTTAATTTTTTTATTTGGGTTTAATCCCGTCAAAAGCTAAACAATACCAGATATATTATGGCATTAACAATTTCCAAAGTACTAGTATTAGTTTGAATTTTCTAGCACTTGATCAGATTTATTGCTAAAATTTTTGTGGCTCATGATGTCGTGTAAAGAGTATTGAATTTTAAAGTAAGCATACAGCTCTTTTGACTATCACTTCACGCTCTTGGAACCCCTTTAAAACATGACGTAGGTATAATACAGATACCCAGAGTAATAAATACTTTCAGTGATGTGGTGTCGAGGTTACCAGCAACAAACACACTACTTGAGAATAAAAGCAGGTCATTCCATGAAGTTCAGTAATGAAAGTGGTAGTGATGAGCACATATATAACGAAGTGTGTAATGAAAGCATTTCTGCAATACAATTGTTTACCTCGATGAGTATGAAGTAGAAAAAAAACACTTTTATGGATATAGTCTATAGAAGAATGTGTTTCAGAAAGTAATGCGAATATACATAAGATTTTTACTTATACACGCATTAAAACTATTTAACATTCTGACAATGAACATCTTACCTAAGGTACGACAGCGTGAGCACAAGCGGGTGTAATCACAGTTGTATGAAGGGTGCGTGTGGTCAGTTATTTAGCCGCTGATGGCACGTTGTATCTGCAACGTACATATTATATACTAACTATTTTGTAAACGAGGCGTTTAAGAAGAAAGAAAAAACAAATGTAGATTAGCTGATGTTCTAACACGTTCGTCCATAAGATTCGCCTTAGTCCTTCAGTTTGTGAATGATGAAAAGCGCGGGAAATATTTTTTCTTGCTTACATAAGCTTTCACAGACTAAAACGGTGTTATAATATTTCGTTTGTCTTTGTAAATAGAATTACCTCTCTAAAAATGTATATCCCTTTTTATGATAGTGTTTAATCCTCGTTCATACTATACGGAGGGTCTACAGGCGGTGGGCACTGATTATACATTGAATGAAATGATAATTGAGAAAAGAAATTTGGGAAGGAAATGTTCCAGGTCTAAGTTTGGGGCACCTTCTCTGCATCTGCTAGTGATGAGGACTGAGGATAGTCTGAAAAAGAAAAGAACTCGTCACTCAGCCAGGCGGGATTTCAACCGCGGACCTCCCGCTCTTTAGTTAGCGCCTTAAGACAGCTTCTCGTGTCGGTATACCCTCATACCCTCTGTATGTTGCGAAAGTAACGGAATTGTTAATATTTATTTTATTCGTGAAATAGTTCACATAAGTATTCTCAAATTCTCAGAGCAGAAAAATATCCGGTTATTTAGGATATTATTTGAAGTAATAAATCTTTGAACACTGAAGGTAAAATAAACATTTATAATACTGTAATAAGACCATATTAGTGTATACGGAACGGAAACCAAAAGTGAAAACAGTAAACCCCGCAGTTGTTCAAAACAATATTACCGAATACATTAAGGGCAATAGTAGGGAAAACAAGAATGGAGAGAATAAAGAATGAAGATAAAAGATAAGAATGTGATAAAACTGTTATAAAAGAAAGAAAGGAACATTGGGATGAACATTGTATAACAACAGAGGAAACAAGATTAATTAGAATAACACAGACCAACGGCCAGTAGGAAGTAGGTATTAAAGGTCAGTAAAAATATTATTAGAAGGATGTTTTCATCGCCATCACACTCTGTGTGAAAACAGCCTAAACAAGAAGAAGTATTATTGGAGTTCTTGACTTGTCTCGTAGCTCAGTCGGCATTCTGCTTGTCTGCAATGCGAGGGGTTGCGATTCGATTCCCGGCTGGGCTAAAGAAAATTGTCTTTAAACAAGAAGCTTTCTTGTTATTCCTTGAGTCTGACGTCTGTATGTGTGTATGTTATCGCTTATTTAATAACCAAATCGCCCACAAGGAAGGTTTCTCAGGATTTCTGCTGGAAAACATCCTGAGCAAATGTTCTAAGTCATATAACTATGTGACATCTACAAGCAGCACAAAGTCTTGTTATCAATATGCAACTCAAAGTTAACAAAATTAAAAAACAAGCTTCAAGTTTTCAGCTTGATTGGATACATCAAAACACTCTCCTGACATTGCCTAGGATAACACTGTTATCTCGGTATACTATTTTCGCTCCAAAACATTAACCAATAAAACGCTTACTTTACGCTCTCTGGAAAAACGACGTTAAACTTTATCTGAGTTCATAATTTGGGGCTTAATTGAGGTTAAGCGGTTTAAGTTATAACATATTGAGGTAACTTTGTGAATTTTATTAATTGAAATGAAAATCTAGTGGATAAAGACTATCGGTTTATACATTTTTAAGCAAAATTAATGTGTATTACGTTAGCAAAGGAAGATGATGGAATTAAACGCCACTAAGCACACTCGGTCTCTAAATCTGTAATGCTATTAAGGTCGTTCATCAACCACATCTTGACTTGTACAATAAATGAATCCTTCCATCATCCCAGTTTCGGTTTGAGATTGTAGAAGAAGGGGCGGAATGGTTCAGGCGATGTTTAAACGTTGTAATTAATTATCTCCCCGCACACAGCATTAGAGTCTTTGTTTCTGAATTAACTCAAGCTGTATTTCATTTCAAGCCCGAGCACGGAGACCGTGGAATGATATTTCTCGGCATAAGTAACAGGATGATCATAGCTGGCTAATTTGTATGTACGAATACGTGATGAAGGTTTTGATGGAGCTTTCATTTCATGAATGCAAATAAAACACGCTCGATTTGTAGTCCAAGTAGGGAATACATAGTATAAAGAGAAGTTTTTCTTTTACGGTCTCTGATATTGCTCAAACAGAGACTAATTTAATTCATGTGTTTAAAGAAGTGCGGGCGGAGGGTTTTAGATTCCTAAGTAGGGTAGAAAAGAGAGAAAGAGAGAGAGAGAGATAGAGAGAGAGAGAGAAGTGTTAAACATCCAGCTTATTTTATCCCATATGGGGTTTCTGTCTTAAATTTCGGGAAACAAATTACATTTCCTAATGATGAGATGTATATATTCATTGCTTCAGATAAAAATAAAAAACGAAGGATAAATTCTGGCATAGGTTTTTGAAATGTTGAAACATTCCCCAATATATCACTTCAAACCTTGAGGTAGATATTACCTCAAGAATGCCTTGGTTATTAACCTGGTTTTGAGATTAGTAAGATACCATACATTTTATTTATGTTATTCAAAATTGTTAAAAGTTATATTGATTGTACCTTTCATTATATCTGAATATATGTGGAATTAATTGTTCATCCACACAAGTCGTGTGTTGAACAAGGTTGAAAAGGTAGAATCATGACTGAAAAATTCAATGCCATAGCCGGGATTTGAACCTCGGAACTGGGTCTCTGCCCGGTTGTTCTAACCACTAAGCTACCATGGCAACATACCAGCACGATATAAACTGGAAAATGCGAATTAGTTGGAAAATTTGCCATGATAGTTCAGTGGTTAGAGTAACCGGACGGAGACCGGAAGATCCATGGTTCAAATCCCGACTATGGCATTAAATTTTCAGTCATCTGATTCTATGTTTCCAAAAAATATATAGCTTCCCATGATGATAAAAGTGTCAGAAGGTCTAAGTAAAATTAAAAATTATAACATTAATTAAACCATGTTTGTTTATCATCAAACGTTATACTCTAGTGTGCAATGATTTATCTGTTCTGGGTATACTACGTGTACAGATCTATAGGAGGTCACGTTCACTAAATTCGCACCATTAACTTAATAGCAGCCAAAGTAATGGGTACAGGAAGGTGGTTACGTAATCAAGGTCATGTATGTGACACGCAGAATCAAGAAGCTTTAAGGTAGCAATGCATGTAATGGATGCTAAAATAAGCCTCGCACAGAAAAAGTTGTCGACTTTTTTCAACATTATATTATAAGTATACGTTAATAATATACATAAATATTGTTATATTTTATTATCTGAGAACAAAGATTGCTGAGTAAAGAATTTTTGTCTCCTTTTTAGTGTAATGATTATTATGCGGCCTCAAATCCAGCGGAATTCGATAGGCATTTTAAGGTTAAAATCAGGGATGCCCAATTTTACAGATAGAGAGGAAGAAGGGAGTTTCTCTTCCCACTTATTTCCACCCGTACCGCCAAGAATTGAAACTTGATTGGTTTAGCTTTCCAGTCTCTTCCAATATAGTAGGTGGGGTGAACTCGGACTTTGAAACTTGACTCTTAAGAGAAAATGCGTAAAAACCTTGCAGTAACCTCCTTCAGAAGAAAAAAGAAATCTGTCGTTCTGTGTGATGCTCGTTCGCAAGTAAAAGGCCCAATATCTATAGCAAAATGTTTCATGCATTTCACACTGAGGTAATCTTTTGTCTGTGTGCTCTGCTGACAGAATATAGGTATTATAGTTCCTGTTAGAACGAAGACGGTAAATGGCAGTTTCATGCAGACAGTTGCAAGGAAGTGGTCGCAGGCAGGTGGCGGTTTAGCTGCGAATGGACAGCAAATTATTTTGTTGTCAAACGTTAGTGCACTGCATAATTAAGTTGGTTTTCTTATTCTTCGTCGCTATATTCTCTCTCAGAGCCCGAATTTCGAAGGTGTTTGCACAATGGAGTCGATTTATAGTCGCAAAAATATCAAATTTCACTGTTAAACAACAAGCAAGTTTACAAACACATACGACTAACCTTAATTGTTTGGAAACCATATGACTATAACTTGTAGCAGAGGTTTTACTACTGTGCAACCGCCTTCGTTCATGATGGAGACTCTAGAACACAATTTATTAAGGAAAACCTCACCAGAGGTTCTTATGCCTCATATTTGGAGTGAATGGAACAGACTCTCATGTAAATGTTAATATTTACAGGAGTAAGTGATGAAATATTTTATGCTTTTTTGCAACAGTTGTATACCTGAATTACAACAGAAAATTTGGTTCCTGCACTTAAAGAATTATTCAACATTAATTCAATGGAGAAAAGCAAACGGGCCTTTTACCTTAAGACCTAAAAGTCTTAAATTGAAAATTCTAGCTTCTTCTTCTTATTTTTCTTCAACGCTTGATGCCCATTCCGTCTTACAGTTGTTCCCTCCATCTCTTTCTAGCTGGGTCGATATCTCTCTTTTATTATTGAATCCTTTTGGTTGATAAATGCAAATTTAGGGTTGAATCTTGAATCTTAAATCTGTCATTCTGCATCCATTCATTCCATTTTCGGAAAGAAAATAGTTTATAAAATCATATTATTAATCCTTTGTTCGCTTCTAATTGTAACGCAAAAGTAAATTTGACACGCACTCATGTTAAAGTTTTTAAAAGGAGAGAAGGGAAAGAGAGAAAAACTGGAGAGGAAAAGACGATGAGGCATGAAATATTCAAAAAGAGTACGTCGACGGTCACGGTGTTAAGGAAGAGATATGACGTACACGTCAGATGCATGAGGGAAGGTGTAGTAAAAATAATAACCAAGTGGGAACACTGCAGTTGGGGGTTCAGTGTCTCAGAAAACTGCACAGGGAGATTTCCCCGTTTGCGATACAGAGCGAGAGAATCTTTCTTAGCTGTAGATGATGCAAATTCTCTGTTATCCTCTGTAACAATACAAGCAGACCTGGCGGATTTAATTCTGTTGTTGCCTTAAGTGAAAATGTGTCTCTCTCGCATTCACATAATAGTTTTGAAAATCGCTTTATTTCTGGCACAAATTAGTTTAATACTTCTCGTATATTTAACACCAATTTAAAACAATGAAGTAATGTGTGTTGTAATCATAGGATTTTCCCTTCAGTATCATATATTTTCATAGTTATATTACAAATTATGGACAAAAAGCTTATCTTTCTGTTGATCATAATAAAGTTTGGGGTGGGCGAAAACTTAGTATTTTATACTGTTATTGTTAAATTATATGATTTCTGAATATTTTCCAGCTGATGAATCCTTATTTCAAAATGACTGATTCAGATATTAGGATCTGATGATCAACTAAAATTGTTTTTACTTGTAAATTAAAATTAGTTTAATTCATACTAATTGTTTTACATGTTTATATTGCGTCATCTATATACAGATTAGAAGTATTGGAGACAAAACACATCCTTTTCTGATTGTTTGCTTATGCTGGTTTAATACATTCTCGACTATGCCTTTTTTTCTCCAATCTTACTTTGAAAAGCGTTTATCTCTAAATGACATTTTCTGATATAAATGACCCGTTTTCTCAGGGACTATTAAAATCATTTTGTTACTGATCTACTTTGGTGTTAAAAATGGTTAGTTATATTTCAAAATATCGATTGTTGATAAATTTAGATATCAAATATGTAACAATGAAATATTTTATCTTCCTTAATAAACTACATTATTGTATAAAAGTAGATCAGTGAATCTAGAAGCATCATCTCTATTCATTAAAAATTGTCTTAAGTAAAAATTGAAGTCTTAAGTAGTTTCTGAGATTAAATTTAGATCATGAAGTTTACAAATTTAACATTGATGGGACAAGCTTTTAATCATATCTTAAAACCTGTATAGCTCTAAACATCTGATGCAGAGAATTTGCTACAGGCTACTGCTAATTTCTGTGTATAATTGTCGATGATTTTTGATTTTACATCAGTATTGATATAACCCTTACTCAGCCAAATTATTATGATATTGCAATTAAAAGGTGCATTGGGTTATTTTCATTTAAGTATACATGTGCTTATTATCAGCATTTTCTGTGGAATACATGGGACACAAAATAAATTACACTCTGCACATAATAGCATATACATGTCCTTAAATCCTTTCATAATAATTACATACGTCTTAAATATCATTGTCAGCTCATTCGCGCAATTATTGAAACAATTACAGTATCATAATTAATATTAATTTTCTATAGCTAGGTCTTGCATATGTAAATAGCATTACTGCTTCACGTCTTAATTTCAGCGCCTTCCTGTGATATGGCACGAAGATAATAAAAACAAGATCTCCAACCTCAAACTATCATTCACATTAAACATTTTGATATTTTTTGTCTTCCTCAAAAATGGCTGTAAGAATTTTTATTAAAATACCATACGTTTAAGATATTTACATGAGGAATAAAATGTATGTCATGAATTTTCTTGAAATATACGGTGATTACTTTTGATTCGAAAAGAATTTTGTATAATTTTTTATAACCAGTAAACCATAAAGAGATACGCACATACTTAAAACAGAAAATATACAGATCTCATTAAAACAAATAATCTGGCCATTATTCAATTGTTTCTAGCGATGTTACAGTAAGAGCGAATGATTTCAAGGACAGCACATAGCAATCCGTTTTTACTTTCTCTACTACGTGTGGTAAGTAGGGGAAGTATTGCATTCCACCCAAAAATTCGATACCGAAATTTCACCGGAAATGCATGATTTGAGGTGCCCTAATTCCAAGTGAAGGTTTTTGGTAACATATCCGTAATAGGAGCTGTAAATTCTATTACCGCTATAATTAATATAAAATCAATCTTCATAAATCAAACTCAAGTTCCCTTATTTAATTGATCAGTAGGTGCAAGTCCTCTATGGTAAAAAGTTCAAAAAGGATACACAGAACAAAATTCTGAAATAATAAATAAGATTATTCCTGATTTTGTGTGTGTGTGTGTGTGTGTGTGTGTGTGTGTGTGTGTGTGTGTGTGTGTCTGTGTCCCACTGTGAACAGCATAACTCAAAAACGAAGAGTTGGATAAATAGCAAACTTGGTATTTATGTTCAATACCTTCCAAGGATTTGAAACGAAGATTTTCAAGAAAATTTCCCAACCCCAGACTACTTTTTACATTGAACATTTTTCGAGAAATTTTATTTTATCAAAAATTGCTTTAACGATTTTGATTAAAATATCATATGTTTAAGATATTTTCATTACAAATGTATATCTTGAATTTTCTAGGAATTTTCCCAAAAGTCCTGTTCGTTCTGAACGACTTTGCATAACTACTAAACCGTAAGATAGACAAAATTTTACTACACAAAAATGTAGATTTCGTTAAAACACACAATTTACGTCATATAATTTTTTTGCCTGTGAACCATTTCCGAGATTTTCCTTGCTATTTGTTTGAATTTTCTAATATACCTCTTCTCAAATGGGAATTTTTTATTCTTTTTTCCCCTAGACATGCAAAGAGAATGGAATGTTCCACATAGGAACCAGTTCTTAAAATATTTGACTACCGCTTAAAACCTATAATATTCCTCTTGTACCTATAAGAAAATTAGCAATAAGATAGTTTCTGCAGAACTCATGGAGTGCAACACATCAGATTATTTTTTTAAATTTTGTCTCTTGGCTTTCATAAAATTGGTATGTGGGAAATCTATACCAAAAAACGTTTGTGGATGGAGAAAGTTGTATGTATGTGTGCGTGTGCGTGTGCGCGTGCGCGTGCGCGTGCGCGTGCGCGTGCGCGTGCGCGTGTGTGTGTGCGTGTGCATAGGACTGTTATCTGCCCGCTTTATGCTCTTTGTATGAACGATTAGTAGGAGAATGCATGGAGTAACTCTTGTGACAGTTATAAATAAGTGTTTTGTTTCTTATTTTTGTTATAAGTGAAGAACCAACGCATACCAAAACATCCTATGGGAAATTTGTCCCCTTCCGCACGTGTACCGGAGTAGGTAAAGAGCCTACGGTAATAATCGCAGAAAGAGTGCGGCAAACCTATTCGGTCCAGTACGACGGTCAGCGACGCTTATTATTACCCCTTTTCTTCCCCTGATAGCCAACAATACGGGTAGGCGTGGGAGTTTGTGACCCTTTTCCGAAGTCAAGCTACTAATGGCCAAGGCACGTAGATGCGATTTGCATCTGCGCAATTTGCTTCTTCCACTTCATTACGTCCCTTGTAGCATCACTTTCCTCCGTCGAAATCCCAGCCTACAACTGGATATGGGTTGTAGAGATTGCGTCTCTCTAGTAGGGTCGCCTTATCTTCTTAATAGCGCCAAAAATTATCACCACTGTGTTGAGCAACTTGCTGTTTCAGCTTACAAGTCATGATTGGCCTCCTGATAGCCAGAAAAGGTTATCAGAACACTAAGAGTACACGGTGACTGCATCAAATGTTTTCTGTAATTTTATTTTAATTGTTTCACACTGGCCTTGAGGAAGCTAATGAATGTAAATAAACACTATGATGGGTTAAGACATTTTCCTGGAAATTATATCAAATTGAGCAAATGGACATGGTTATACCCAAAAAGTGGAAACGACGCTGAGGTAGTGATATCAGAAATCAGATTGTGTTATTAACCAGCTCATGCGAAGAAAAAGTAACACATACAAAAGGTTGAAGCGCACCAGAATTCAGTCTGCTAAAATTTAAATATAAAATGATGAATATTTCAGAAAAAAACTAATGCCTCAAAATATCATTTTAATACAAATTACGCCTTTTAGTAAATTTTACACTTTTCCTGTGGTTAGTTAGGATGTATTCGTGATTTACCAGTAATGGTGGTGGTGGTAGAACATTAATTACGTAACACAGTCGCATGGGTCATAAGACCGTACATGCTCTCTAGAAAAACACCTGGTCTGTATACGTGACTTGCAGAATCGACCAGAAAACAACTATTTTTATAATCGCCACACTATATACATACATATAAAATGAAAAATACTCTGAATCACACACACACACACGCGCGCGCGCGCGCACACAAGTGCTCAAGCACCATATACATTTAAAGAAAATTTAAATAACACCTTATCTCTTAGTACACGTACTTCCATTAAGTATGTGCCCAAGCCAGTTTTGGCCTTTAGAATCAAGTCCCAGCACGCTGTCCTGCGTCTGTTGGAGGCCAAAAATATTTCCTGTAATACATTTTTCCTAATACCCTCCGTCTGCACACATACTGTCAAAATACCCAATATAATTATACCCAATTCCAAAATATATGTTTCCTTACCCCACCTAGCTTTTATTTCATTTTGTAGCTCCAATGTTGATCTTTGTCTACATTCAGATTCTATTTACTGCATGTTTATATCACATAGTCGTATTTTGACTTTTTTCACGGCACTGTGTGTATTTTCATTACGCCTTTGCCAGATATCGTTTAAGCCAATTTTTAATAATTCCCGTTGTAACCCCGTCGCCCACCGTTTTGGACCTTGTATGTTGTCCATTTGATGACCATAACAAATTGGTCTCAGAGTTCTTTGATCATCTTTAATTATTCGCAGCCAGTACCTAACTGCATCTAGTTTAGAAAATACAGTATCTTCCCAGCATCCTACCTCACGAAGAACCCCGTGTTTTATACAAATTTCAGAGTAGTTCAATGGTAATTTACACACAATTGATCATACTAGTAACCACGTTATTGAGATTTTGGTAATACATTACACCTGTTTTGAGAAAATATACATGGTAATTAAAGTTTTCATTGGAAGCAATTGTTTGGAGTTGGAAGAACGTCGTAGAAGTCATCGCCTCTCCTCTTTGAACGATACCAGACTTCAGTACGAATTTTGTAAAATCTTGTATAACTGGTAAATGATAAGCAATAGACGAAAACGCACGAAAAATGCAGATTTCGTTAAAACGCACAATTTATTTAAATAAGCTTTTGTGGCCAAAGGCATTTCTAAGATATCCGTTATTAATGGTTCGAATTGTTCATTACTTTGTTTACTGTCTTAAAGTCAACATTTAACAGTCACAGACAACGAAATATGTAATGTAGCTACTTCTGCCAAGATCTACTTGAATAAAAATGTAGTACATTGAAAAATAAGCTTTAGTAGAATAAAGACAGAGGATAGAGAAGTCCTGTGAATGTATCACGTCAGATTTTTTTAGTTAAGCTTTCTATAGATGGCTCGTGCACGTATATACGAATACCTACCTACCTACCTACCTACCTACCTACCTACCTACCTACCTACCTACCTACCTACCTACCTACCTACCTACCGACTTTTTTGAATAAATGTTTTGGGGTTCAAGGCACTTTAAAAGTTGAATTTTCTTCAGAATCTAAATGTGAATCGTATTATATTACTTTGTGAACCTAACGCATTTTGCTGAAATTTTAAAGTTAGTCGACTTTGTTTCCTTGTATACCGCTAATGTAAAAGAATATTCCGGATTTTTTTCACTTTCTCTACATGTTGCATTACACCCAAAAAGTTAATATTGAGGTTTTACCGGAAGTGTTTTTGGGATCATCTGAACCTAAAGAAAGCATTTTTTAGAAAATGGTGTGTGTGTATGTGTGTGTGTGTGTGTGTGTGCGCGCGCGCGCGCAAGCCTGCGCTTAACCATCCATGTGTCTGTAAAAATATAATTAAAAAACGGTAAATTGGGTAAATTCTAAATTGCGTATATAAATTCAGCATCTTCCAGGAATGTGATATGAGGAATTCCAGGAAACTCTCCTACCCCATACTACTACATTTACTTATAAATGCTTTCATTATGTTTATTTTCTCAAAAATATACATATGTGTAGATCTCGTTAATGTATACAACGTATTTCCAATTACGATTTTGAGGCATCAACCATTTCCGAGATATCCGTTGTTATGTTTTTGAATTTTTCAATCCTTTGTATTTTAAAGAGCTTTCACCATTTAGTTGTTTCTCAGGTTGTCGTGGAAAGAATACAGCCACCCTGTTTTTTTTTTGTATTGCTAGAGCTTATCAGGAATAATAAATTGAGTATTGTTTCTACATGTTGTAAGTAAACATTTATTGATTCATTGGAAAGGATTCTTATGTACAAATAT
This sequence comes from Deroplatys truncata, assembly GCA_030765065.1. Lineage (NCBI taxonomy): Eukaryota > Metazoa > Arthropoda > Insecta > Mantodea > Mantidae > Deroplatys > Deroplatys truncata. Next base: position 65,354,813 of record CM060986.1, read on the forward strand.
ATCTTCAGTAATGTAACAGATTTATAAGAAAGGGTATGAATATTATAGTTGCAATAATTAACATGTAAATTTTCCATATGTAGATACGTTTGTGTGAAATATATGCTTAGGAGAGACTTCTCCACATCTACTATAACCTCAACAAAAATTGCTAGTTGTTAACCAATTCGTAGATCTATCTATTTATCTCTTCCAAATATCCCTTATTGATAAAATATCGAATTTTTATTGAAAACTTACAAATTGATTCAAAGTGCTGTAAAATAAATTACGCTACTTCCTAGTGATACTCCTGGTACAATGACCTAAACTTGTTACAAATTCAAATGTCTTCTAATAATGTGAGCTTCTTGGGAAGCTTTTCTACTACAATTAAATATTAACGGTACACCGCACTCGTTGGATGAGCCTCACATTAAGGCTGGGCGAAATTATGATTACATAAAAAAATGTATCTCTGAACTGCAACTGGAACAAATGGACGCACACAAACCAGCGAGGCAGTTGACAGATTTTTACCAAAAAAATGAAACAAGAGCTAAATGCTGCTTTGTGTTCCTTCCGTATAAAGGCAAAGGCATTGATTTATTTTCACAAGTCTCAACTGCAAACAGCTAGATTATAAATAAAAAGGGCATAACTATCTCTGAATGGATAGACACATTAAGATAAATACAATTGTTATTCCTGTTCGTTTTCTTCCTCAAGTCCCAACCGCTGTAGACAATGCAGTGTATATGAAACCGTTCCTCACATACCTGGGACCTGTCCTCAAGGAGAACAGAGATTACATTAAATTTAATAACTCTCTTTTATCATTGCTAGCCAAAGCATTTCGTGAAAAGAATTGACAGTATATGAAGAATTCTCTGCTTGGCAGATGAAGGAAGTAATAGGCGGATAGACATAATAGCTATCAAGTTGAAATCCAAAGTAGAGATACTGACCCAACCATCTGATTCGAGACTATAGTTAACAAAGAAAAACCATTAAATTATGAACCTACTCTATTTCAAAAAGTATTACTATATAAATAAAATTTCAGCATCAGGTATTCTGTTTGGAATGCGTGGTACGACAACCAAGAACTTTGTAAATGGGTGGGATAAATACAAAATTAGTAAAGGTATTTAGATCGCGGTTGTACAATATATTATAAAATAATTACTAGCGATTTTTAAAAATCATTTATGTAATATTAGCAGCACAAACTTGATTTTAATAGCCTTCACATGTAAAATACTTCTATTGCTTTTCTTGTATATTAATTTTAATGTTGTTGCGTAATTATAATTGATATTGCGCTCTGTTCATCATAGATATTGCATATTAATATTGGTGTATATTATATTGCTCTGTATTATTGTGCAAACTCAAATGCAGCCAATTTACTAAATAAAATCATATATTCTTTACTTATCTTGATAGTATACGTTTGCAATTTGTCACATTTAAAAAAGTTTGTATATTATACACATGATGTACATCTAGAATCGTTCTTGCAACTCGCAACCAAGCAACATTCCAAAACTTCTTCCACAGAGAAGCACTTAGTTGGACGCAGTATCCAGATCGCCAATGGCGAAACGTTTAAGATGCGTCGTTTTCTAAGTATTTCCCTCTACTTCATGTCTATGTCGAAGTGCAGCTAACAGTCACAAACCGTTGTGGTCTAGTTTATGGTTGTCTTTTTCAGGCTACTGCCTGCTCAATGTCAAAACTATATATGTTAAGAATGTGAACAAGTCTCCGAAGCATATAGGTGGAAGAACATTCAAGATAACATTTAAGGGGAACTTTGCGGAAGAAAAACTAACTTTAAACACAAATGCAGTGTGAAAAAATGCAATGCGTCACATTTGCATTTTTGGAAACATGTCCGTGTGTGTGTGTGTGTGTGTGTGTGTGTGTGTGTCTGTGTGTGTGCCTGTGTGTCTGTCTGTAAACAGCATAACTCAGAAACGAACAGTCAGATGAACACCATACTTGGTATTTAGGTTCAATATCTCCCAGAGATGCGACGCAAAGGTTTTCAAGAAAATCCCCCCACCCCAGGTTACCCTTTACATGCAAAAGTTTTCGAAAATTTTAATTTTTTAAAAAATGGCTCTAACGATTTTGATTAAAATGTCACATATTTAAGATATTTTCATGGCAAATGAAATGTATATATCGAATTTTCTGGGAATGTCTCCAAAGTATTCTTCATTGTGAACGACTTTAAAATACACAATTTATTTCATATGCATTTTTTTGTTGAGTGAACGATTTTCGAGATGTTGCTTGCTATTCCCTTAAATTCTCCAATACTTATACCTTTTCTCAAATTCGTTATTCGTTTTTTTGTCCTGGTAATGCAAAGAGAATGGAATACTCCACATAGCAACCAGCTCTTAAAATATTTGATTATCGCTTAAACCCTAAGAATTCCCCTTTCATCTACAAGAAAATTAGCAATAAGATTAACATCCCGACATCTCGATTAACATGAAGCATATGGAGAATAAGCGTTTGTAAAAATAGTTTGTACAAGAGTAGAGAAACTCATGCGAGTGTAACACATCAGATTTTTTTTTACATAACTGCTACAAACTATTCTTACAAAAGCATATTTTTCTATCTACTTCATGTTAATTGTAGTTAAGCTTTTCAGAAAGTGTTTCATTGCGCATTTTGTTGTAGGTACATTCCCTTCCATTTTTGTCGTCACCGCAGCTTTGGGAGGCATTGTTATTGGCCTTCCTAGGTAGAAGGAGGAGGTGTATTTATTTGTAGAGCTTTTCGCGCATACAGTGGCTTTGTGTTTTACGTGCAGAATTCTAGATTGTTCACATATGAATATATAACTTTGAGCAACAGCTTTGCTCGTCATTACTTATAATAACAATGATTAAATACATAACTAAATAAAACCCCGTTTTGCACAATATCTCCAAGAAGAATATTTTAATAGCAATATAATGTAAAACTGAAAAGCATACTTTTTACTCTCAAAGAAGACACGTTTGCTAGATATAATTTTAATAATCTGTCCAATCTCCATTCTTATCCCATCCCATATTTAATCGTCTAGACACTCAACCACTTAGGTGCTGAAAGAACTCTAAACGCTAATGTTCCCATATTTCAAGACTGTGTTCCCAGAGGGCGACGAGTGATTTCAGTGCCTGGGCGGCTAAATTAAATATTGAACAAAAATGCGGATTGGATACAGATTATTAATATTATGTCTAAGTTGGTACTGAATAGAACATTATTTTCCATGCTTTTTTATCAATCATTTCTTAACACTACTTCTCCACACAGTTATCGGTATTTACGTACTTGTAATGGGAAACTAGTTTTTGAATGCTTTCGTTAAAGAGTGATGCCGTCTGTGATGGAAGCCTAATCCACACTTCTCGTTTTATATCACTAATTTCATGCTACTTGTTCCACATCGTTGTGGTTAAAATGTTTTCCACCAAGGAATTTCTTTAGATGAAGAAACAGATAAAATCGCTCGGTGTCAAATCCGGGCGGTAAGAACACTGGTTCGAATTGTTCCCAAACAAATGATCTTGAGTTTGTTTGGCTTGTGTGGCCAAGCATTCTCACCCACGATTGTTTCTCTAAAATCTCACATAACTGGAAATAAATGTTTTGCATTTATAAAGCGAATCACTGTTCTGACTTCACGGTCGGCGGGTCGTTAGATTGTTTTGAACATTTCAAAACGGTCTATTACTGAAAAACACAAAGTGACGCTCGCTCACACCTGCATCTCTCTTCCTAATGAATGAATGAAGGAAGTGATCGCACATGCTGAAATTCGAAGTGCTGCGGTGGCGGTATTTACTTAAAAACATCCCTCGTAATTCGATTAAGACAGACCTTCAGATTTTTCCATGTCACCTTCAAAACGTTTGACATAAACATTATGACTGTGTGCATTCCAGTGCAGTAGGTAAACTCTTTTATCAATTGTCTCTCACTTTCTAAGTTTGAGTTAATTATATTACATTAGTCTTGCTTACACGAATCAGAGTAGAATTCATTAAAATAAGTTATTTATGGACCCTTATTCGTTTTACACCGAGTACATGTTTTTTTTCAAGCCAGTCGTAGAAAAAGCTGGACTAGTGTTGGTTAGGTGAATATGGAAACCTTACAGAGAAGACAAAATACTACTACGATGTAGGTAATGGGTAATTTCTTCTGTTTCCGACGAATCATTCAGCTGATCTGAACTAATTAATTTGAACGATTAAATTTAGTGTAGTGTAACATAAAATTATCACAACCATAAACTATTTTTTCTATGAGGCAGTATTTTTAACACTTAAGTCATTTCTAATTATATAATATATATAATTCAATAACAGGCCGCCTTAAAGCAATACGTGTATAAAATAATATATAAAAATGTATGTAACAGTCATTGTATATGTTTATATTATTGTATACATGTGTAATAACGTTATATGAATATATTACGTAATTTAATAATGTAGGAGCTGTGAGAATAATAGGTTAAAAGTTGCTAACAATGAGGTAACCTTGAGACAATAATGAATTACAAAGTTTAATTCTGGTAATTCTTGGAAGCAATAATGTAATTTTTGTGACAGTTCATAAAATAGCCAATCAACAACCAGAAAAAGCTTTAGTTAAATGAAGGTATTCTATTGGACTAGGATTAGCCAATCAGAAACTAAAATGGAGCAAAATTTACAAATTCAGAAGTCAGTTGCGCTCCTAACCAGACGAGTTGCTAGTAGATAGTGTCCCTAACCAGACGCGAGATGTGTACTCGAGAAGTTTAATACATATTTTTGTGTTACACAAAAATAGTTTACGTGTTAAAAAGTGCAAGTAATTAAAAATAAATCTCACAACTCCCTCTCCCTATATATCAGTGAAGTGTTATTTAAATCGTGTCAAGCATTAATAAATTTGAAGTAAAAAAAAATTAATCTGTGTAAGCCTACATTCTTCAGTCGCACCAGTTCCTGCTAAGATATTCATGTCTCTAAAAATAAACCCTGGCGCAGCCGAGGCAAACATAAATATATAATATTTAAAGAAACAGTCAAATTACAAAGTTAATAATTTTTAAACTTGGGGCGAAGGCTACCGGAAACATTTTACCATACGTACGGTTGCAACTACTTCAAGTTCGGCTCCCCAACAGTCGAAATATAATACATCTTCTTCAAACTGACTTTCCATACGTAGCAGCAACATATTTTCTTCACCCACCATTCTCTACTTTTGCCTTTAAACCGGTCCAACGGTTCTGTCTAATGTTCTCATCTCGAAATTTTCTCGGTGGCGCGGCGGTAATTAAAGGAAATCGCAAACATTCCAACTCTCGAACTATACAACATAGCTCTCCATATTCTTGGTCAGTTTGCATACAGCAAGTAACAACAAAGAGTACTTACGTATGCAAGTTGACAATACCCACTACCCACTACCCACAAGTTGAATATTATTTGCTTTAAATTTTTTGCGAGTTAAATTGGATCAAATAAGTATTGTGTAGGTATGTGCCATTTATACTATAAGTTATTTTGTTTTGTGGAATAAGTCGGTGTAAAGCAAGCCCAGTTTAGCGTTAGAATACTGTCATTCCATAAAATTTACAATTACTATTATGAAACCAATAATCCTCTAGTTTTAGGTAATACTTTAACAGAAACTTTTTCTCCATGAAAAATCTTTGAGTAATATCTTAGTTCGCTGACTTTATTCCGGAAAGACCTTAACGATTACTTAGAAATGCTATTCGGGATGTTCGTGGAAGCCTGCCTTTAGGGGATGAACAGTCACGTAGGGAAAATAATGTCTCTTGTGATAAAAGATAGTGAGGTTGGCCTTTTTCTGGGCACTATCATAACCCCCGTTTTGAGCAAAAAACTTTGATGTACCGCTAAGTATATAACTGGTCACTCGGAACCGTTTTTTCATATTCTTTCCCTCCATACCAGTTATCTGGAAGATAACTTTGTGAAGGGTTGGTTTCTTCCGCCTTTGCTATTATGAGTACCAACCCCTCAACTTCGCCTGTGTAGGGGAGAAATGTTTGTGTTATCTTAGTCCGCTCTATGAATGAAAATCCAGAAGAGCGGAAAAAATCTCCGGTATGTCAATAATTATATGAATAGTTTCATACCCTTTTTATAATTACAGGCAGTAATTGATAATGATTCATACATCATAAACATACTCAATAAACACTTAAAAGAAAATTTAATTGCAAAATATTTCGGTCTATTTTGATTGGAAAATTTGATCCAGTAGAGAAGGTATGTATATTTATTTAAAGAGAAATAAAACAATCTTCATTTTTCCTTTTATCTTATTCTTTCTGTGTTATGGCCTAAAATAACAGTAAATAAAAAACCGTAAATCATCCAAGTAACGTTTTCCAACATTCCATCTTTATTGGTGTCTTCCACTACATTGCATAGAATTGATTCTGTAAAACGGAGCTTCAAAAGAATAAGAGTGGGTTTCGAAAATCATGAGGAGCCTACAATTTTCACTCATAGCTAAGGTATAAGCTTTCAAGTTACCACTAGATTGTTTAAATAGGGTAGGTTTCCGCATAACGAGTTGAAAATAAGAGTAACTAGTTTGTCAGAAGTTGGAAAGTGTCCTATTTATAGTTTTGCTATGCACAAACTTATTCTCTGTTTGTGACACTGTACATAACACACAGAATCATATACTTGTAATAAATAATAATGTGTATTTTTATAACTGCTTCATTTTATTTTTAGAATCCAAAATAGTTTAGGAGGCAGGCATAACAATACGTTCAATGAGAAATAAACATTTTAGCAATACAACAGACAAGCTTTCTCTAAGGCGGCAGACTGTCACCGGAAGGAATATTTTTTGGGTAGGGCAGACGTTCTTGGAATGGAACCTAGGAATATACGTGTAAAGTTAAGGTTCGGCGAAACATGCTTTATCTTGTGATAGCATCAGTTTCCACGGGAACGTTTATGCTTCAGATTGTATGAGGAAACTAAGTATTTATCCCCAAAAGGAAATGTATACATGTTTTAAAGAAATTCTGTCAATGAATAGTATTAAAAAACATGTCACGTGACGTGTTTACATAAGTTCAAAAATTATTTGCACAAGACATATGCAAGTTCTGATATACACGAGTAGGCTCACTCACAAACGAGTGTGTGAGGTCGGAAAAATGTAACTCACAAACTGAAAATAAGCGAAGACTGTAACACTCACAACTTGCAAGTACATGAAGCCGGGCATATAATTTATAAGGAGGAGATACACGATGTTAAGGAGTGCCGGCGCACGTGGAATGTTTTAAGTGACAGTAAACGAAGCTTACCGCGAAAAGATGGAGAAAAAGTCGCTAAGCGTACGCTATAAATATTTGTGTAGTTAGAATCAAATCGCGGGAGTGGAGCTAACGAGAGTGAGACAATGTGCGTAAGAATAAAGCTGTTTAGCCTAAACGGCATATTTATTGAGCATCGGAAGACCGTGATCCGAGATAAGAGATCCATCGTTTCACCACGACCTCTTGTATCTCTCCCTCTCCTTTCTACTACGAAGACAGATCCTGCCCCAAAACAATATAAATTTGTCTACGGAGTTTGAAAATAAAGGGTAAATGTAGTTTTTAAAACAAATCGAGGTATAAAAATGATTTAAAATAAGGGCTGTATAGTTGCTTCTAAGGTAGTCCTTTGCTGTTAGCAGGTTCTGCAGTATAATTGTGCTACAGAAGAGGGGAAATTATGGTGACGGTGGGTGGATCTTGCAAGATATAAGGGAGTCCACAATTGGATCCTATAGTGTAGGCGTACGAAGTTTTGTCCAGATACGCCAAAAAGTACTAATTTCTATGTAAGAAGTTCAGAATAAGGATTAAAATAGGGTTTGCGGAATTTTGAGAATTGAGGGTAGTTTGTGCATAGTTTTGTTAAAATCCTATTAAAAGAACTTGTTAAAGTTCAGTAAAAACAGAGGAAAATGTAATTATGTAATCAGGAAATGTAGCTTCCCCTCAAAAGGTATGTAAAATAGATTAAACCTCCCCATGTTACCCCTTTGTGCTGGAAATCATTAAAATCCATTATGTTCCCAATAAAGTACCAAAAATTACAACGAAACCTGCGGCCGATGCCGTTAGGACATGGACTCGTGATCTAACAGTGCGGTTCAAATCCCGTCAGAACCTTCCTCCTTAATTGGGGAGGAAATTTTCTAATTTTCCTCAGTCCACATAACTAGCAAATACCGTAAAGGTGAAATATATTTAGACCTGCTACGTTTCCTTCCCAAATTTTCTACCTCAGTTAATTTCATCAAATGTCATTGTCTACCACCCGTGTTGTCATAAGGAGTAACAAAAACTTTTAAACAAGATTAATATTAACCTCAAGAACTCCTGTGATACTCATATTCAACGAAACGGTTTGGGAATTCGATTACAAGAATATGAACACCCTCTTAACTCCGCAGTTTGAAATGCTTTGGAAATATTTTATAGCTAATGTTTGCCTCGAAGAACAGTGCTTTCAATAGACACAGAATTATGAATACAGATCCTTCTATCTTCTCTCTTAACAGTCGTCATAGCATACCTCCTGCGTCAATTCTCTGATATATTGCATCTTACAACATTTCGCGAATTTCTCTCCTCAGACCCGTGACTTGAGAATTAAATGTACGTTTTATAGGCAAATTAAATGGCGCTTCAAGAAATGCATGGAATATTTAATAGGACGAAATGGATGGCGTTGTAATTAAACAGCATTTTAAAATTCACTTACGTGGAAGTATGTATATGGCTCTTTGGTCTTCAGAAATTTATAAATTAAGCGATGCATCTGCGTTTAATAACCCCTTTCTAACGGTGCGCTAATGAAATATTTTGTGATATATGAAGGAATTTTTCTGCTGGTGCCATTTCAATATTCTTTTTCTTTTTATTGCTTAGTTACTGAGGGAAGTTACAGTATGTTGCGTAGATACGCGTCCTATGCAGCCTATTTTTTACTTTCTCTACTACGTATGGTAAGCAGGGAAACTGTTGCATTCCATCCAAAAATTTGATACGGGTTTTCACTGGGAATACGTAAAATCCTGAACCCAAATAAAGTATTTGTGGAAACACGTCCGTGTGTGTGTCTGTGAATACGATAACTCAAAAATGGAAACTCGGATAAACACTAAGTTCCATATCGTTCAAAGATGCGACACGAAGATTTTCTTCAAAATCCCCGTACTCCAAACTACCCTTCACATGGAACATTTTTCGATGTTGTTGATCTTCTAAACAAATGGCTGTAACGATTTTTATGAAAATACTATCGATGAACGATATTTACATGTCAAAGTCTAAATCTAAAATTTTCGGGGAATGGCCTATGAAGGAGCTAATTTTGTATAATCTGATATAACTGGTAAACATTAAGGTAGTATTTAAAAATATAGATCTCTTTAAAACACACAATTTATTTCAAATAAGTTTTTTGTGGTATAAACTGTTTCTGTAATATTCGTTATTAAAGGTACAAATTGTTCATTTCTCGGTCATTTGTTTTAAGTCCTTTCAACATTTAGTTGTTTCTCTCGATTGCATGGAAACACTATGGAATTTTAAGGTCAGGGGTTAGCGTCCAGTTCTTAATTATTAGACTGTCGCTGTTCCTTTTATATGTATAATTAAATGTGCAATATAGCATTTCTGTAAAAGTTTATTTGAATTAAAATGTAGTAGATATAAAAATAACCTTTAGTAAGCATGCTTTGTATACACACTAATAAAGATAGAGGGTAGAGAAAGTTCATGTGAATGTGTCACATCAGATTTCTTTTGCTTTCTGTACCACGTACATAGTAGTTAGAGAAGGCATTGCATTCCACCCAAAAAAGTCGATTCCAGGATTTCACCGGCAATACATGCTTTGAGGCTCACTGAACCCAAAGAAAAAAGCGTTTTTATAAAAAGTCTGTCTCTCTCTCTCTCTTTATCTCTGTCTGGGAACAACATTATCCAAAAATGAAATGCTATACTCGCTATTACCTTCAAAAGATGAGACACAAAGATTTTCAAGAAAATGCCCTAACCTCAAACTATCCTTTAGCTGGAATATTTTTCGAAATTTTTTATTTTCTGAAAGGTGATTCTAACGATTTTGATTAAAATACCATATATAGTAAATATTTAAATAAAACATAAAAATTATACCTTAAATTTTCTGCGAGTAGCCTGTATTCGGTAGAAATGTTGTGTAATCCTGTATAGCTGATAAACGTTAAGCGATAGCCGAAAACGTTCTACACAAAAAATGTAGATCTTTTAAAATACATAATTCATTTCAAATAAGTTTTTCTGGCATAAGGAATCTCTGAGATGCCTGTTATTAAATCTTTGAGTTGTTTATTTCGTAGTCATTCTCTTAAAGTCCGTCGATTTTATATTGTTTTCTCGCGATTGCATATGAAATTTTAAGACTAGCATACCGTCCAGTTCTTAAGCATCTGAATGTTCTCTGTATATCATAACGAAATGTAATTGACCAAACGATAGAATGTTTTGTAAAGAATTAATTGGACTACCAAGAGCAACACCAGACAAGGTTGCATTAGTAGAACTAGGAAGAACGAGGAGGAAAGGTATAAAAGAATTTTAAAATGTTGGTTTAGTTGTATGAAAATGGAGGAAGGTGAAATATTAAAGATATGTCTGACTCGAAAAAGGTTCTATGAAACAAAATCAAGGGCATTGGAAAATTTTTAAGGAAGGTAAAGGAAAAATTGTCTAGAAAAGTCAGAGAAGCGAGGGCCGCTCAGAGAGGATAAGGCCAGGGAGCCAAGCAATCTGATTGGCTCAATAAGAAAACAAACACCAGACAAATTGTACAATAAGATGTATGGGTACAGCGATATATTAATGTACATGATATATATTGTATAACAAATTGTACAATAAATTCAAATTCATAACGAGAGGTGTAATATAGCTATTTCTGCAAATATTTTTTAGAATTAAAATGTAGTGGATAAAAAATAAGCTTTAGTAAGAATAATTTTTATACCTAGAATAAATATAGAGGGTAGAGGAAGTCATGTAAATGTAACACATTAGATTTTTTAAAAATGATAATCTTTTGCGTACTGCAACTCTTTTGTTTTTATCGCACAAAAATCTGCAACAATTTGTCAGTTTGGAGAAATTAATCTACTGTATTCAGCGGGCCCAAGGATGGGTCTGGGTGTATGCAAACGCACGTCCCTTTGCTGCAGCACACCTATTAATGGAATGGAAATAGTTCGTCACTCCTAGATATTTATCATCCTTTGTGTTCTTCGAATAATAAAAAGATGATATTATTTTCATTTAAAAATAACAACTAATTATTTTCTATTCATTATTATGTTCATGCAAGCATCGGTACCCCATGCTAATGTAGTATTGCTTATGTCGCAATCATGGCCGAGTGCGTGGTAGGTCAGAGCAGAGTAATTAAACATAGAAATGCTAAAGTCCTTATAAGTGTGAGAAAACAATATTTTTGAATGTGTAAAACTTTGTCTTTGGACTTTAATTTTAAGGATGTCATTAAATTAACTTCGGAAGCAACTGGTCTCTGTGAATGTTGATACCAATACGTAGAGGTGGAGGAGACAAGAGCTGTGAAAACTCCATAAAAGAAAAGGAATCGACGTACAGTGCTTTAGGCAAAGTGTAATACTCAGTGAAAAGTGCCATACGTCTTAACGTAATTACTTTTTCTTAATACTGAGTCCCTACATCAAGTGTTTTCTGCAGTAAAAAGTAATAAAATTTATTTCATAACATTGCTTCATCCATTCTTGAATTAGTGCATAGTACACTTACTGTGTGTATCAAGTATAGGAACATGTATTTCTTTAACAATCAGTCTGTTACAGTGAACGATAACAAATGGTTATTATAAAATTGGGAAGTAACGATGAGATTTTTGAGCTCCCGAAAGGGGTAAGAGAGGTAAGGAAGCTCCTCCGGTGCGTTCACGAGATGTCAAAAACTGAATGATACCGTGTGCATTGTTATGTGCGGACCCAATATCGCGCCGGAACAACAGTGGTTTACTAAATGAACTTTTGAACTTCATAAACGAAATACTTATAAATTGTTTTCTAGACTAGTTTCAGAGGGCCGTTGCTATGCAACAATTGCTTTTTAACTAGCTCAGTTTTGATTGTATTAAATAGTCTTTAGTGAAAGTTACTCGGATATTTTTCTCTTCTTACTTTTGTTTTTTCTTTCTCTATTGCCTCTATCAACTACCTATAATAATAGGTATAGGAAGTATTGCATTCCACCCAAAATTGTAATATTTATATTCCATTGGAAATGCATGTCTTGAGGTCCCTGGTTTCAAAATAAATTTAAAAAATATATTTTAAAAGTATTTAGGTGTCCGTGAGCAAAATTAGAAAGCAAAATGTCGCATAAATATTAAATTTCCAACATTGCGACACGATGATTATCAGGAACACCCCCCCAAATGCACACTACCCAATATTAACTACTATGTGTTGTTTAATATATTTTGACCATTATTAAAATGGTTGCCTTGAATTTCTGTGAATAACTTTTGAGGTTCTTAGTTATGAATTAGTTTTCTGTATTAACTTCATGACTGCATATCAATATTGGTAATGACGAATATAACAATAAATGAAACCTAAAATTAAAACCAGTTAAAACATCATTAATTTTGTCACAAGTCAAAGCCCCAATACGACCACAAAAGTTAAAGGGGACATACTATTTAAGGAGTTAAAGAAATTGCTGTTCTTATTAAGCCAAAAAAATTATGTCAAATAAACACCTAAGTATTAATGTCTCTCTCTCGTCTTGCCATGCAAATAACATGGAATTTCAAATTCAGTATTTGTTATTTTATAATTTTATTTAGTTATTATGAGTGGGGAATTATATATAACATTTTTTCTCTCCATATAGTGGTTCACTGTTTAAGGATTTGACTACCGCTTCAGTCTTCTGCATCCTCTTTGTACCGATAACAAAATTTGTAATAAAATCACTTCTAAAAACGTTTATCTCGTTAGGATATCCCTGTAAAACAGATATAAAAATAAACGATAGATGGTAAGGAAACTCGTGTAAATATAATCAATCAGGGTTTTGTTAATGAGGTCAAAATACTTCGCTTTGTTTTATATTTTTTGCTTATGAATGGCAAATTATTTGGTACAAGGCCTGAGTCGCTGGATCATACCAGAATTAAATACATTTCTGTTAGCTCGTTAGCATTTCAAACATGGCTATTTTGTGATATAATACGTGTATCGATTGTCACTGTCAATATTTAAGTAATGACATGGAGAGAGCTAATATAACTTTGTGGTTCTAAGTTTCCTATAGAGTTTGTACACCACTGCATCATTGGCTATATGCATTTTAGAGGTGCTACACCACAAGTGTTTAAAAATTCAAATAGACTACCCTTAAAATCGTTTGTTTATGGCTATAGCAATTGATTTGGAGAATTGTTAACTAATTTCTCACGAGCATTTGTTTGCAGAGTTTTAGGCCTTTGAGGGTAGAAGTATAGAAACATATCCTTCAAGAAATATTAACCTGAAGACCAATTTAATCATTTATATAAACTTTTCAATATGAATCGGATAAAAAATATTACTACGTAAGGTGTTTTAATATGCTCCTTGCATTCAAATATGTTTTTATTTTTCTGTCATAGGAAGAGATGCTCGTAGAGTACAACTGCTTCAGCTAGTTTTATTTGGACACTACCTCCAGTTTTAATTTGTATTATTTCTCGGCTAATCAGTAGTGCATTAAAACAAGTGAATTCGTACATATATTTTCTTTAAAATGTCTTGATTGCGCAAAATATATCATGGCAAAACTTTTAATACTTTCCAAAAGAATGTTTCCAAAATATTAAGTTTGAAACCACTATTTGTAACTAGATGTTAAAGTAAGAAGACACTCCTCCTGTTATGTAATAATTGAAACATTTCATTTGGCTTTATGATATTATTCACACGGCGTAAAATATTAACAATGTATCCCTTATTTATGCGCATACTTCCTGCTTGGGTCAATAAATTATGGACCAAAATAATTGATGGCAGTTAATCATGATGAAAGCGTATCACCTGAGGCAGCATTAAATAACATAATTCTCTTTGCTAGAGGACAGAATATAGGTAATTAATTATGCGGTGTCATTTAACAGCGGAATAAACATCTTTTTATTGCTCAATGAATCACTTAATTAGCGTAGCCACAACAGCTGAAGCGTGTAAACAGGCAGGAACCCTTTGCATTTGGATTTAATGTGTAAAATGGCTATTGGGCTATTTTTAAGTTTTTAATTTTCAAAGTTTGACCTGAAATGGATAAACTATAAACGTCTCGGTATGTTTTAATGATATAAAAGTCTGTCGCATGTAATAAAGAGACATGCAGAAAAGTATTCCTAAAATAAGAGAGATTAATTTTGGTGTTTTAATACATACAGAGATAAGCGCTGCTGCAGAAGTGTTTCTTATATTGTTGAAAAGCAGACGACTGCATTGTCGAGCCCATTCAAATTTACTTACAATAGAAGTATAAAGGACAATTACACAAGATAGCGTTTTCTAACATCGCATTATGGAAACCGATAAATGAGTTCCTTCGATAGTGGTGTTGGTAGCAAATAATGAGTGCATTAACTGAAAATAATTTTAATGTGAATATGTATGTTTTGCTCTTAATGGGAAATTAAAACCCCTATCTGGCTTATCTTATATCTGCCAAATTCAGACCCATTATCTCAAAGTATTTAAGATATAATACTGAAATTTTTACGGGATGTAGATACACTGATCTTTTATCAAATAATTTTGAAGCAAGATTGGATTATGTTCTTAACTATACCACAGTTTGATCAAGATTTGTCATAAATTATTTTCTTAAAACACTAATCATGTTATTAACAGCAAAGTAGATCCACAACAACATGTGGGATTTTTATTTTTATCATCCTAAAATTTAACTTAACTACCATAGCACTCTCCCTAATAACAACAAGGGAATGACATTATTCACATCCAAACCACGGAAGAAGCAGAAGAAATGCCAACAATACTAAGAGACGAAGTCAGAGCAGCAATCAAGGAAGCAAAACGGGAAAAGCCCTCAGAGAAGACAATATAAGTAACGGATATCTGAAAGCAGGAGGAGATAGCATAATAATACTTTAACTAACCTGTTCAATGAAGTAACAACGACAGGAAAATAGACTACGATTGACATTATACTACTACACAAAACAGATAGCAAAGCAGGCACAAACTAGCACCACCCAATCGCACTGATGTCAAACATATATAAAGTATTCTCAAAAGTAATTGCAGGAGCTCTGAAGAAAACCAACTTGCAAGGCATAACCGAACTTATAGAAAAAACAGAAGGTTACAGACTCAAAATATGACTTAGCCTATATCGACTTCCAAAAAGCATTTGATACGGTTGAGCATGTGCTATTACTAGCAGCCCTGAGGAAACATGAAACAGAATGAAAATATACCAGAATCCTCGGCAAGATATACTTAAAAACCACCTATATAATCCAACAGGACAGACAAGGAAGACTTCAGACTGCAAAGAGGGGTACGACAGGGCAACAGAGTTTCACCCAAACTCGTCATTTGCTTACTCGAAGAGATTTTCAGAAATATCAAAGGGAAATACGGAATAAACATAGATGGTAAGAAAATATCTAATCAATGCTTTGCAAGCGATATAGTTCCCATGGCCAATACAGCAGAACAACTACAGACATGTATAACAGAAGTAAATGAGATCAGTATCAAAGTAGGACTCCATATGAATGCAAAAAAAATACAAAACTAAAGAGAAACGACAGAGAGAAAGAAATCGCAATAATGCAAGCTGAACCACTGAAGTGTGTGTCGGAAATAATTTACCTGGACAAACAATCTCCTTCAAGAAAAGTATGAAGAGAATATCGACGGCAAATTTCTGGGCACTGAAATTCATATTAGAAAAATCCTTCAGTCTTAACATCCAGTAACATATCATGAACACATGCCTATTACCTGCACTGATATACGGCTCGCAAACTTGGAGCGCAACAAGAAGTCAATGCAAATATGTCAAATAAAAATGGAAAAATTCTAGGCATCACATGGAGAAATACAATTAGGAACGATATAATAATAAGAAATATATGCAATATATGCAATATATGCAGAATGGACCAGCAGTTAACAAAGAAGGAGATTGGCGGGACACATTATGAGGCAAGACCCCAAACGTTGGACCCACGGGTTAACGACGTAGGGGCCGAGCACAGGAGAAGAAAATTAGGTCGTCAGAGGACACGATGGTCAGACGAGATCAAGAAGACATTCGGCAGCAGATGGACTACAGTAGCAAAACACAGAGGGAGATGGCAACTGCTAGTCAAGACAGCAACCCAGAACATCAATACAAGAATAAGTCAGACAAACTAGTAATAGACAACAGGAGAAAAGAAACTGAAGGACTACAGAAACAGCGCATGAACAAAAAGTGAAGGACTAATGGACAGTGTGTAATGTGAAAACACGTACATAGAACCATAAGTAATAGACTAGTTTTAAGAATAAGGAGGGTCCTTCCCGGAATTGCTAACTGGAATCGCCACACCAAGCCACCTGTACATAGGAGGGAGGCCCGTGCCCCTCGGGAACGTTTTCAGCTAATATTAATTCTAATCCTCAATAGTTTCTAAAATGGGTCATTTATACGAGAAAATGTTTTTGGTAGATAAAGCAGTCCAAGAGAGAGAGAGAGTGAGAGAGAGAGAGAAAAGGTGTTGGAGAATAAATTCCTATATATTTACAAATAAACCAGAAACCTTTTCCCAAAATATGGGCTAAAATTGACTTCTCTACTCCAAGAGGACTTATGATTTATTTCTGTAGAGTGGTGCCCAATTCGCAGTACAAAATGGCACAACCTGTACCTTTTTAAAAATATATTTTAAATACACACCTTTCAACAATAAAAAATGTACGAAATTAAAGAGTAACTTTCGATTAATTAGACTGCAGAAAAAACAAAAAATATCAGATTTTGTCAATTTTTGCCCTAACAGCATATTAAGGGTTTGTGGGTGCATTATGGAGGACAAAGAAAGTAAGAGATCTTTGGATATCGGAATGAAGTATCATAACTTAAAGGTGAAAGATCCCAAATCAACAAATAACTGGCAGTGAAGCAGAAGTATCATACAGTTATGGTGTAGCAGTAATTTGTATCACAATAATGTAAATGCCAGAGTGATTGTAGTGTAAATAAGCATTATTGTATGACATTGATTTCAGATGTTTGTTAATTATAAGCATTGTTAGGAAATAAGTTTACACGGCCTCACTGAAACTGGCAATAAGAGCGGGCAACAATATAGCGAGGGGGTGAATTGTTTATCAATTATTAGAGACAAGCAAATGATGTCACATTAGCGCGCTTTTCTTAGAAGTGGCGGGAATTTCTTCCCTAGAGAATATGTGTTCGTAATTTTGATTGGATATATAAATATAGACGCTAATGTTGGCGCGTTTTATTAACCAATAACAGCTCGGTTATAATCTTTAGGCATATCGGGTGTGGGAGTATAAAAAGCTAAAGCCAGAGGCAAGTATTGACCAGTCCAACAGAAACATTTGTGCATTACACGTCGCTCAGTCCAGAAGAAACGTTCGCGGGTAACACGTCCCTCAGTCCAAAATATCATACCACGGGTTACGCGTCGCGTAGTTCAACGGAAGCATACATCAAGTACACGTTACGCAATTCTACAAAATCTCTCGTGTCGTAAAGCTAGTTATAAATGTGAAATACGCGAATTAATAAAGTGCGGTAAATAAGTGATTATAATAACATTAGAAAACATAACAGTTTCAGTCTGGCGTGTATCAAAATATAATGTGAAATGAATAAAGTGTGACGGCAATAAAAGTATAAAAACAAATTCTCTTATAAGTGTTATCTTTGAGTAACAACTCCTTTCCGTTTACACACCCTGTTAAAGAGATGTGCTCGACCGAGAAACAATAGCTAGCCGGAGGACAATGAACCCAAATTTAAAAATAGTAATACAATTACAGGCGCCCAGCAATAGATAACACGAAGTGACCGCGACAAATTGGCGCGGTCACTTCGTGTTATCATCTTCCAACTACCTACAAATATTCATACTTCAATGGTTATTAAATAATCTTGGGAGTATTCAAATGTTATTTGTAACTATAGTTTCCAACGTAGTATTAATTACGTTTCCCATATCTCACATAGTTGCCATTTCTGGTCACAACAAGAAACGGCCCTTCTGTGAACATAAATAGAATTAACGGTCTGCTCTCATTTTTTGCTGTTGAATGGAAGGTGTTTACCGGTTTGATGAAATATGAAATATTTTGAATATCTAAATTTTCAAGGGGTTCGATGCCGTGGTTGTGGTTAGTGCGCTCTCTTCACACCAAGGCGGCTCAGTTTCAATCCCAGGGACCTGCATGTGGGATTTGTAGTGGCGTCTGGGCGGATATTCTCCGGGTTCCCCCGCTGTTCAATCTACCAACTGTTCCATCACCACCTTTTCTTTAATTCATTTTGCCTTAATTTCATATTATCTTTCACCCACTCTCATATCTGACTACAGGCTGATCCCCCCTTTTCGGGTTCTTCATCTTTTGAGTCAACGTTCGTCTGCTCCTGTACAGGTCTCCGACCCTACGCACGGGTGTAAGTCCTAGGGGGCGTAAGCCGACTAAATAAGTAAGTAAATCTGAAGAGTTTGGTGCTGTAACACATAATCTTGTACATACTTGATGAACCTAGCCTTTTTCTACTTGTATATTTTACACGGTTAATGAGTATTAAATATAACATTGTAGCGCCAAAGGTACGTTTCTGCCTCATACGGTGTGGACTGAGTCTTGTGAGATATCTGAACACCAATCAAAGAGCTAATAATAATAATAATAATAATAATAATAATAATAATAATAATAATAACCCCGTTAGCGCTACAGCCAATGAAGGACCTACACCTGTCAACCAAACTGCCGGCCTCACGCTCACGTCCGCACGGCAGAGGTGGGCGATCATTCAACCGACACGGGGAGGTGATGAGGCCAGCATCACCGAGCCAGGATGTTGGCCTATGTGGCCGGAATCGCTGCCTAACGTAGCTGCTCACATTTCTCAGGATGGTGAGTGGGCATAAACCCTATACCAGGATATAAAATCCGTACCCCCGTGTTGGAATCGAACCCGGGCGCATTCCACGCTCTTGCTCACAGAGCCACGGTACTACTTGATAGTAAAATAGCGCCAAAGCGGTTGAAGAAGTTGTATGACTGCATTATTGCATTCTTAGATGCAGAAGCAGGTCTTTGCAGACCTTGACCTGCAGTTTCTTCATACGTAGTTGGCTATTCTACCAAACCCCAAAATAGAACAAAGAAAATACTTTAGTTTTAATTTGGTAAACATAGGAACACATAATGGAGACAGGGATAGGGAGGGTCCTCATGTCAGCCCCCATTGAGTCTTACTATACAGTGTGCATTAAGAAAACTTGGCGACTAACGTGTTTTAGATCTCTCTTGTAATTTTAAATGGGATGTGTCAGGAAAATGGCGGACGCCCATAATTGGCAAGAATAGTTGTTTTTATCTAAATGATGAAAGCCCCTTTCCTAACTATCGCTGACCAGTGCTACGACTCTTCATTAGCTCTATTAGGGTGCGGCCAGCGCATCGACCCAAGCGTGTTATTTCGAGAGCGCATAAAAAAGAATGTGCACAACAAATTAAATAGGGGAAACATTGAGAGTCAGTCGTAGCTTAAGATGGAACGGGCCTGACATGGTCTAAAATTGGAGGATTAAGTACAAAAAAGTGGGGGCTTAAGACCCTCGAGGGAAGGAGAACAAAAAGAGATATCTCGCCTGCTTTTCATTTCCTTGTGTTACTGTGGTAGCTGAGGGGCCTCGGTACGGCTATCCAATTAGGCTATAACGCACAAACACAGACACATGAGCTTGCTATAGGGGACACCTTTTTATCTCTCTTTTAGCGTGGTTTTCTCTTTCATAGGACACGTTCATATCTGCCAACCCTGTTTTATATAGCTGAGGGCAAATGTAGCGCACCTAACGGAGAGTTTTGACAGTATTCCCCATCATTCTCACAAAAGAAATATCACACATGAAACTGTGGTCGTGAATAACGGCCACCATATGACGCTTCTGCCATTATTTGCGATTTTTTAATATGACGTTGAATCCAGTAGCAGGTATCGTACAACTTCTTTCTACCTGGCTATATAAAAATCCTGAACTCTCATACCGTTTGCGGTTTAACTTTATCTTCTGAAGTTAAAATTCACGCTCAGTTCTCCGTGTTTCTCTTGAAAGATGCAACTGGCAGACTGCCGCTATCGTGGATCTACTGTATGAATCGTTCGAGCAGTAGCGGAGGATCGGCCACTGTTTTTCTCCTATATATCTTTCCAACGTTATAAAATTCCAAAACTGCATTTATCGTTTGACTTGCTTTTTCCTTCCCAAAATATTTGATCTCGGAAGTTAAGATCATGGAATTAATTTATTATAATAATCTTGAAGAAATCTGAAACCAAAATTTCACTACGATTAGAAAATTATATAAATTAGCAAATCCAGCATGAGTTCCCTTAAAAAAATATTTGTCATGATTACAATAACACATCAAAGAAATAAAAAGTGAAATTAGATCGATGGGTGTATATAAAGATAAGTGAATGTACTCAAACAATGTTTTATTGTATATTTATTTGTTTTATTCCAAAGTGGGCATAAACCTATATATTTATGGAGATAAGGACGTTTAAAATAAAATGAGTAAAGCCCTTACAGACTTCTCCAGAAACACTCACGTTACTTACGTAACATCAAAATATTCAGGTTGTGTTACATTCTTATAACTTTCTCTACTATAATGGTTTGTTTATATACCTTCTACAAACTATTCTTGCAAAAACTTATTCTTACTCTGCTTCAACTTCATCAAGCAAGTCTTTGCATAAATAGCTTCTTGCACATTTCTTTATAAGTATGTCTAAAGGCAATAGCGATAGTCTAATGTTTAAAATGGATCACTAAATACTGGCTTTAAAATTCCATGTATATTACCAAAAACACATGACTGTTGGCAAATATCTGATGTCACAAGAAATCTAATCGGAAATTAATTTGTATTTTAAAGAGATCTACATTTTTTGCGGATTAATTCTTTTATATATCCCTTATGGTTTACCAGCTATGAAAAATTATAATCCTTCTGAATGAAGAGGGCTTAATAAGATATTCTCAGAAAATTCAAGATAAGTGTTTTATTAATGATCATATAAATACCTTAAGCATATGGTATGTTAATCAAAATCGTTAGAACAATGATGGATAAAAGAGAAAATGTTGAACATTGTGTTATATAAACGGTAGTTTTGGGTGGGGAATTTTCTTCAAAGTGTTCTTATCTATCTGTGTAAGGTAAAAATAATAATCCTGCGGCGTTACAGACCACGAAGGACCTAGACCTCCAACCCGACTGCCGGCCTCACGCCCACATACGTAAGACAGATGACCACCAATTAACAAATGTGGAGAGGTTATGTGGCCGGCATCACGCATCCCCAATCTAGAATGTTGGCCTCCGTGGCTGAAATCGCTGCCTATCGCAGCTCCTAACTTTCCTCACGATACTGAGTGGCACCAGATTTTAAACCTATACCGGTATTTAAAATCCTCACCCCCCTTGGATGAGATCGAACCCGGGTGCATTTCGTGGCCGGGAAATTGAGCACCACGCTGTAACTCACTAGATCGTAATTAAATACCAAAGTTTGGTATATATCCGATATTTGGCTGCAGAGTTATGTTTTTACACACACACATACATACAATAATAAACACACATACAGGCACAAGGATCTTCCTCTATAAGATTCAGGGGTCTCAGAACATCAAGTTTTTAGGTGGAGTACAATACTTTTCGTACTTGCTAAGAAAGTGTTACCGAAAGTAAAAACGGGGGCCCATGTGCGGTGTGCATTATGGCTACAATTTCCCTCTTATGTGATATTCCAACAATTGTAGTACTTGAGTGTTGTTTCAGCAATATGTACGAGCATTTTTTAAATTTCAATAAGATATACTTTGCAGATATAAGACGTAAAGCGAGGTTATGATTGTCACAATGAATAAGAGGCAAGAGATATGGAACGTTTACAGCAAATTCTCGGCTAGAGATTCCGGATGAGTAGAATCATTAGCGATACTATATTCCGGGGAGTGCTGCGGAGTGCTTGTGTTCGAGAGAGGCTGTACTGAAAGCTGGGATTAATTATTGCACGGTACAGTGTCTCTTCCATATAGCGGTCTACAGATGGCTCCAAGCTAACTCTCCAGTTGCCATATGGAATACGAAGCCCGTTTTTGTGCCTTGCTAATATGTCATGGTAACGTTACCAAATGCATGCGTAAAATTAGAATTAAATGGTTATAATGCTTCATAGTCATTCTTTCTATAGTCCATTCATCCTTCATTGCACGTTTGTTAGATGAGATCCTTAGAATTGCACTCCCCTAAAGACTTCCACCTAAAACTTAGAAAGGAGACAAGAAAACTACAGGGCGAAATGAAACACTGTATTAGCGTCACGAGAAATTCAGATAATTCAGAGTTATAAACATCGTTCATGAACAGGATGGCTCCGCGATAACGTATGAAGCTTGCATTTGGGAAGTCCCGGGTTCAATTCCCGGTTGTCACTCACTCTGATCATGGGTTTTTCGTGGTTTTCCCTAGTTGACAAAGGCGAGTGCTGGAATGGTCTATTCTGCCACGGCTCTCCTTTCTCCTTCATTTCCTCTCATTTTATTTCCCTTTCACGTTTCAGGTCGACTCCGGGACTGTGTTTCAGTCGGTGTCAGGCAGATGGGGCAGAGGCTTTCACTTTGGAAGTGTTTCCTCAATCCCAATGGAGGGGCGTCCCCGAGCGGCCTTCCCGTGGCCGGGTGATCAAGTCTGGAACTGTTAGGGAACTCTGCACGTCTCTGTACATTTGCGCCGGCTTCGCTCTGCCACCGTGTGTCTTCTACGTTCCCTCACCTCATCCGTTACTCCCGAAGATGTACGCACAATAGATTCTTTGAGGGACGCAGTGTTATGTGTCCGCTTCGCCACGAGTCCAATCCAGACTTCAGTTATTTATAATTATAAAAAGGGCTAATATAAGTGATGTTGAGTTCATTATTAAAATATTTGAGTTGGCTTATTAATAACGATATCACAAAGGAACTTGGTTTTGGTGGCCGTAGTAGAAGCATTTTCGGAAGGAGACGTCCTTTCATCCTTAACTGAAGGTGCTGCTCAAATAGCTTTGGTTTCAGTATCTTCCAAAGATAAAACGCAAAGATTTTCAAGAAAGTCCTCATGTAAAACTATTCTTTACGTCAAAGATTCTTATAAATTTTGTATTTTTTTCAAAAATATAAACAACATAGATTAAAATACTAAGATATTTACATCAAAAATAAAATGTATATATTGAAATTTCTGGCATTTCTTCATTTGGAAGGAATTTTGTATAGCATTTGTATGGTAAGCAACGGGAGATAGACAAAAAGCTTACTACAAAAAAATGTAGATCCTAATGTATTTCAAATGCCGTTATCAGTAGTATGAGCCATTTCCGAGATATCCGTTGTTAGTGGTTCAAATGTTCAGTGCTGTGGTTCAACTGTTTCTCGCGATGTCGTGTAAAGATCAAGGGATTTCGGCGCCAGCACATAGCGAACCAGTTTTCGAACAGATGATTATCAATTTCGTTTCATTTATTCACGTTGTAGCTTTCAACGAACTAGCACAAACTATTAACATGTAATAAATAGAAAATAAGCGTCCGTAGGAATGGTTTGTAGAGTTATATATTTAAGAGAAACATAGAGAATAGCGCACTGGGATGTGCCGTGGGATCGTGGATGACTACAGAATTCTGTGATAAGTCTTTAACAGTAATTCGTTAGAAAGGAAAGCTCTATAACCGTTTATTACAAATTTGTTAACAATGAACATTTTAGAATGGTACTTTAAAAACTGTAAAGCTTTGTGCTCGTAAAAAGTTTAATTCATCGAGTTCAACCGACTTTACATAATCAACAATGTAAATAAAAATCTTTAGCTCCTCACTGTATACACTTTCTGAATAAGTGCAATACAACACAAAGAATTATAGCGTATTTTGTTGTGTGTTTTCTGGGTTGCCAGCTTTTCGCATTTTAAACAAAAGCAATGAGATATATTTTAAACCAACGCCTACATATTTCCTTTCCAGACGATATTTGAATTTGATTAGAAATTTTGACATTTACTCACGGAAAACGTATATGTTAATTTAGACAAAGGCCGAAAAGTTGCATGAATGCAAGCTATGTCGTCTGCCTTGCGCAGCTGATAGCCTAAAAATCCAGTTTCCTCACCAAGCCGTAGAAGTGCACTGACTCGCCTCTCTCTCCCGGAAGGCCACCAGATATTGGCGCTATTGTCGCTCTTGTTCCACCTGACTGTCATCAGGTGTCTTGAAGCACGATAAAGAAGCCAAAATTAATGGTGTTATAAGAAATACGTCATATACCATGGTCCCATCACTTGTGCAGCAGTTATTGGTGTGAAACATATGTCTTGTAAGCGATGTAGGAGAAAAGGGGTGTACTAACCGGTAAATAGAGAAAGGCATGTGAATGTAACACATAAGATCTTTTCCCCATTCTGCTGGTAATGGTACCTAAATTCTCATTATAATAAGCAGGCAGCGAAGCATGGTACTCGATGTGAGAGGGAGATCACTTAAGTTTAACTACATTTAGAATACTGTGCTGTAGACCTTGTACAATACGAGACATTCATAGTATACCCGTTGAATTAGTGTTCCCAGTTGTTCCTAACAGGGTGGCCCAAGGGGTATTTATCTTTGTATTGCAGTGGACGATTACAGTAGCTTACGTCATGGCCTCTATCTGAAAGAAAGTGATGAGTATTTACTTGCCTCCGCCTCTCTACTGCTAACTTAGACGCAGAAAACAAACCCATACCTAGAGTTACCCACCAGCTAACCTGTTTCACCATTTTATACTAGGTTTAATTGCTTGGTCGTCCTATCATAATCCATAGTCGTGGTATAGCAAGGCGCTATCTTATTCAAACTGTGCGACACAACATTTGGGATCACTATTGCGTGTTTCAAGAACAAAATGTTTCACGTTTCACGAGTATTGTGGCTTCAGTTTTTTTCGTAGTACTACCAGAAATCACCTGAGCCTGTCATACGCAAATTTAATTTTAGCGTTCCTAAATTAAATTACGCATGGCCTCATAACTGTGAATAGCTTTTGACTATAGTACATACGAACAAACCTATTTTCTAGTATTAAATCACCGCTGCATAAATGATGTAGCTGTAGATCAAAATTCATTATGTTTATAAAAAGAAAAAAGTGGTATTGAATTATTTAAAATGTAACGAATTTGCTATAAGCACAAAGGAAAGGCCGCTCTTGGTAAATTCTGAATAATTAAGGGGACATTAAAAACTCTAAAGCATTAATGTTAAATCTCTTAGCATTATGACCCATTATCTCGGAAACTGTTTAAGATATCAGAATTAAATTTTTCCAAGATGCACCTGAGTTCCTTCTAAGAACACCCATCTAGTTTCATGCATTAAGGTTTTGTTTTAAGGAAGGCTTTTTAATTTACTATCCATTATTAAAATATAAGCAATTATTTCTTATGAAAAAATGCATGTTTTTAACACCAGAGTAAATCCAAACAGATGGTTTTATCATTCTAAGACTTAATTTAGCTGTGTTGAATAGTTGCTGAGAAAACTGGTCATTTACACCAGAGAAATCATTTTCATAAAAAGCTGTTAAAAACCAAAATGCAGCAAACAAACTAGCATATACTTGCAAAGAAAAAACTACATGAATTGAGCATTAAAAAACCTGCTATATTTGACATATAAATTTGTAGAGTAAACCTTCCCTTAAAATGGGATAAAGTTTACCTCTCTGCTCCAAAATGATTATTTTTTCTGCAAAGTGCACGATTTACATTACAAAATGGCAGGTGAAGTAGCTGTTTTATAAATATATTTAAAGTATAAGTATTGTGCTCGCAGTGATAAAATATACATCGAAGGAAATTCTAATTTATAAGTCTGCAGTAAAAATAAAAGTGACATATTTTTGAGAATTTTCTCCATTTAGTATCCTCTTAAGCAAAGGGGAGTATAGATTATAGATGTTTAGTAAGTATTAGTGAGGATGATGGAGACAAAGAATACAAATAGTTCCTGAAATTAAAAGCATTATAATCGTTATGTAATATCCATGAGGCTTAAGCTTTAAACTGTGTACGTAATCACATGAACATATGCAGTATGCTAAAATTTGGAAGTTTTCAGGAACGCTTTTTGAACAAATATTACCTGAGAGTTCGATGTTGGTAAAATTTCCATTATAAAATTGTAATACAGCATGTTAGACCACACGTCCATAGAGAAGTACTAGTATGCCATGGTCACCGTTTTATTTTAACACAACCAAGTTTTAAGACCAATCGTTAAGAGAAATGCGAATAGATCACTAGAGAATACGTATGAGTTTAAATCTCAGAAGTGACATTTTGTGCCTTATGTCTTTATCAAACTGGTGCCTTCCGTTTCATCGCTTCAGTATAAAAACTCTCCGAGTAAATCAAATCCCTCGGAATAGTTCAGCTCGCGTTTCAAACCTCGTAAATTCCCCGTCAATTCAGCTGCGAGATTAAGCCATCAGCACTCGCATCTCTTTCTTTACGTTTTTCAAGCTGGGACAGAGGGCGTAACAAAAACCAAGCGACCTGTGCGTAAATCTGCCCTGCGGGTCCAGAGCAATCCATCATCCTGGCACATTCCGGAGACGCAGCGACCGAGACTCCGCATTATAACCACGTCAGTGGGAAGCAGGCGTCCTTCCGAGTTGAGATGTCCTCGGTTTGTAGTGATTAATGTTTGGACGCATTATATCAATGTAGTGCTTGCTCTAGAAGTGCGGGGTTATGGATTAATGACCCTCTTTTTAAGTGGATAGGGTGCAGCTGGTAATCACACGCGACTACTCTATTCACTAAGACCGGCTGGACAAGCTCCTCTCACATCCCAGCTACACTCACTTCGTCATTATCTTCATGCAGTTGCTCCTTTCATTTGCCTCCGATCAGAATTTTGATTCTGTGGCAAGCTGTGGTAGGCAGATGTTATTTTTTACTTAAGGTTTCCTGCACATTTCTGTATGTCGCTGAAATAAGATACCAAATCCCTGTGAAAACTTCCATTGTCTATACTAATATTATGAGAAACCATTTGTGTGGATGCATGCATGCATGCATGTATATTCATTCATTCATTCATTATCTGTTTACCCTCCTCATATGTAGGACTTACACCCTCCAGGACTTACAAGCGGGTGCCTGGGGTCAGAGGCCCGTCGAGGAGCAGACACTCATGGATCAGACAGAGCATCCAGGATGGGTGATCAGCCCAATGCCTGGTATGGGATGAAGGAAGTAGATGAAACGAAATGTTGGTGAAATGGATGAAAGGAAAGGTGATGATGGAGCAGTTGGTGGAATGAATGGCGGGGGAAACCGGAGAACCCGGAGAAAACCCGCCCAGACGCCGCTTCGTCCACCACAAATCCCACATGGAGGTCCCTGGGATTGAACCCGGGCTGCCTCGGTGGGAGGCGAGCGGTCTAACCGCTCGGCCACGGCGCCACCATGCATGTATATACTGATTGTTAATTCCGAAGTGTACCTCATCGTCATTGTATAGGTCGCGAAGAGAAGGACGTAACGTAATACACGTGTGGCGGAGAAGTTGCCTAACATTCACGGCGTTCAATCTGAAGAGTGCTAATACGGTACAATAAAGCTAATCTTAAGATATGAAAGTTAAAAATTCAATCCAGCCTATTGTTTTATAAGAAAACGTTTATTTTCTAAAAGAAGTATTTACTAAAAGCGTATTAAACCTTTTTGGTACAAAGTACTTCTAGTTAGTAGGAAAACTACATCTTTTGACGAAAGTCTCAATGATACTACCAAATATTTGCAGATCAGTTTCGTCAACCACATGAAAATGTAAGAGCAAAGAATTCAAAATTCTCACACCATAACTCTCATATTAACAGATCATCACAATAATGATTTTGATTCTCAATGTTTCAAGATCCAGAGTCCGTTGGTCCCTAAAATGATGAATATTAACTCACAAAAGAGTAAATAAGTTCTTTAATTTAGTCACAATTGCTATAAACTAATTCTTCTTACTGCCCATTTACAGTTCCGTAAAACATGTCGTAAAAATCTTGTGTTACACTCACATGACTTTCTCTACTCTTGTACAAACTATTTATACAAACGCTTTTTCTCCATCTACTTCATGTTAATCGAGATAAACATTTGCAGTGTCTATCTTATTGCTAATTTTCTTGTAGATGTAAGGGGAATATATATTTACAAGGGCAATATAGAAATACAGTAGCCTTTAAGCACAGACATTACTCTTAATAGCTAGTTGCTATGTGCAGCACCATTCTCTTTGCCTCAGATTAATACTCTTTGCATATCCAAAACAAAAAAATGAATAACGAATTCCCATTTGAGAAAATAAGTATTGCAAATTTTAAGGGAATAACAAGCAATATCTCGAAAATCGTTCACGCAACAAAACAAATATATATGATATAAATTGTGTATTTTAACGCGATAACATTTTTGTGTAGTAAAATTTTGTCTATCTCTTATGGTTTATCAGTTATGCAAAAGTCGTTCACAATGAAGAATACTTTTGGAAACATTCCCAGAAAATTCAAGATATACATTTTATTTGTCATGAAAATATCTTAAACATATTGTATTTTAATCAAAATCGTTAGATCCATTTTTGAGAAAATTAAAATTTTCGAAAAATGTTCCATGTAAAGGGTAACCTGGGGTTGGGGAATTTTCTTGAAAACCTTCGTGTTGCATCTCTGGAAGATACTGAACCTAAATACCAAGTTTGGTGTTTATCCGACAGTTCGTTTCTGAGTTATGCTGTCCATAGACACAGACAGACACACACACACACACGGACAAGTTTCCAAAATTTTTTTTTGGATTCAAGGTGTCTTAAAACATATATTTTCGGTGAAATCTCAATATCGAATTTTTGTGTGGAATACAATACTTCCCCTACTTACTATACGTAGTAGAGAAAGTAAAAATATTATATTTCGTTCTACTGAACTTTCGCGTAAAACTTATTCCTCATGCGCTGTCTTGTGATTTCTCGGCGGCTGGACTTGTCGCGACTGCCCAGAACATACTTTGACTTCGCCCCTAATATTATGTATGATGTCTTACCTGACAGAAGATGCTGATAATGTCGTCCCCTTTGGGTGAAATAGCCAGTAGTATCGGAAAAACACAATCAGGTTAACACATTTAAGTTTGGCCAATGAAATGCTCCTGATTTCATTTGTCTTATTTCCTTTTGTTCCTTCAAAGTGTGAAGGCGTGTTTCATAAACTGTGTCCTTCAAAAATCACAAAGGTAAAAATCACAAAATCACAATCCTTATATTTGGTGAGCAGGGATGCAGGAACAGAAATAAGCAGGAACTCTGGAAACTTTTTAATAAATTCTTAATCTTTGTATTACTTCAGATCTGTAGCGTTGAGTAAATCATGTATTATATAAATGAACATTTCGGTTATTGGTTATATATACATTCCTAGTATATGCAATAGTAGTCTAGATCTAAAGCAAACGATTGCTCTTTGTTATCCAACAAAAAGGCATTGTTACAGAAGTCTTTAGAATGTTTGGAGGGAATTACAATGGAATCGATTATAAATGTATGCATTTCAATAGATTTATTACGTCATTTTGGTAACTTTCGTTTAATCAACATGTCTTAATTGCAATATATAATTAAATTTTTCATTAATAGTGATATACCCCTATTTTGGTTTCAATTAAGGAATAAGGATATTGAACATATCTTTTTATAAGGTCAAAACAGAATACAATTAATTTGCTTTTGCTTATTTTAACAATGCTTATTCAATAAGAATATTGAATATACCTTACTATCAAGTCTAAGCTGTTTACGATTAAGTTGCTTCTCATATGTTTTAAGGAAGATTGATAGTTCGCTACGTGTTGAGTGCAAATCAAATGTTATGGTTAACTACATGCCTAATTTGGTTATAAATTAGGAAGTGCATTCAATGGATCCTCGACTCCATCCGGTATGACCAGTTTGTTAAAAGTAATATAAATAACGTTCTTGTAATTGTTCAAGTTATTATATTTGATATGAAAGGAATAATAGTTACAGCAATCATTATTGCACCCGTACTAAAAAAATGCAAAAGTACGATTTTAACCATCATAATGTGTTAAATATATGTAACATACAAATTATGCTCATTTTAACGACCTAGTTGAGCTAGTTGTAAACCAAATCCACTCCGCGCCAGCCCTTAGGCTTGCTGTACTAACTGGAGCAGAGAATATGTAAAAGCAACAGGCAACAGCGAAGAGCTATTCCTGGCTCGTTCAATAATATAGGATGATCGTATCCTGGGGGATACACGCGGGACAAGTGACCACAGGCTCTTCGCCTCTCGGTGCAGAATTGCCTCGCAATGCTGGATCGGTTTACACGTAGTGCTCCAACTGTATGACATTAATACAGCAGCAGTAACGGTTCCATTACATCTCTTAAGACTGTTTGCTCTACCCGACGTTAGAGACCGGGGTGGCCCATTGGTTACAGCAACTGGATAGCTGAGTAGCTATAAACTACATGTGAGAAATAATGGTTTATATTAGTATTTGGACTGTTAGTGCGCATCTAGTACTAGCATTTAAGTTGTGTTGATTGGCAACCCGCTCCTGTCTTTTTATTCGAGATAAGCAGTTTCAATGGACTAAAAAATCAAAAAGGCCATGTTTTAGAACTTGATAGAGCGTGCTGTATTTTGGACTTAAAGAAAAAAATATACATTTTTAAAAGTCATGAAATTGAAAAGAATAAGTGTATATACTTAGGTATGAAACTTGATTTTTACACATCTTTGGATTTAGGTTTTAAATGTTTTATTATATGGTTTACTTTTAGAAAATTAAGTCTTGCCTCTTTGTTAAGTTCTCCTGGAAAATGTTAATTAGTTATACAACATTTTACCTTAAATTACAAAATTAAATTAAACTGTGTTTTATTTATGGACGTTCTTCAATTGCTGTGACCCTTAGCGTCCCATTCTCTATTGGGTGTGAACGGCCGGTAATTTTGCTCAAGACCTCTTTATTAGGCTTGAGGTTCTTTTACGTGCTGTAAATCTACGACACGGGACCAATTACACCGTACGAAGGAAGCCATGCTAAGGATGTTTACGCCCGGAAAAAAATCCTCGCCCTCTGCCGGGTTTTAACCCGCAATCTCCGGAACTAGACACTAGCATGGTAACCGTTACACCACGGAGGACGCTTAAATTAGAAATGACCCTATTCAAGGAATAAAGTATAAAAGTGGAAGTTGAATGTTTTCAAATTTTCATCTCGTGGGACATTTCACAAGGGACTCGATTTTTGCTTTGAAAATTATTTTCTTGGAAAAATAGGTACATAGGCCTTTGAAAATTTATTTTATGCTATAGCTATATTGAAAAATCTGTACTAAACGTGTCAGCTAATCTGGTTAAAATTTGTATAATAGTTTTAGTTGCAAGTACTCCTAAACTCCAAAATGTTAAACATTGTTGACTCATGAGTTATATTCCTGCATTTAATTAAAAGCATTTTTGTTTTCCAGAAACTAACAGATATCCAGTATTACTATGCCTTACATATGCTACGGAATTCTTATTTTTGACTCCTTATATCAGGGTTGGTGAAAATGCCATCATTCCGCGAATCATGGAATGCGCAATACGTGTTTCTCCTCTCAGCGCCATGTTAAAAAAACAAATGGACAGTCAGCTAGAGATGAAGCAGTCTTTGAGAGCCCAAAAGAATCACGAGTAACCTTTCTGGCCACCTCTGATTTATAATGACAAAATGCTAGGTAATGAAATTCCATATAATACAAGTATGTGGAACATATTCTGTAATATAGGATGCTGAATTGTTAATACTTCATGTTCCGTCATATAAATTATTCGTGTATATTTAAATTATTTTTCAAATTTCAACCTTAATCTATTTAATAATTATGGAATTATTCAGTATTGTGTGAGTGCGGCTTCAAGAGTTAGCAGCACCATAAAGGTGCTGACGCCACAATTTCTTCCATATTGAAATAAATTTCCGTATTAAAATAAATTATTAACACGTTTTGAAGAATCGTTTTATGGCATTATATTTGGATGATTGCTCCCACCGTATTTTAAACATCAGCAATTGTTCCACAAATAATAATTTTAATCAGTGTAATTGTTTTAAAATTTAATATAATTATATACATATCTTCTAATTGAGTGATTTAATTGTATCTACGCAAGACTTTCATAACCTGCAAGCTTCTCAGCAATCTTTCCATGGATGTCATTGATTAGTAATGCTTCTAGTAATGACTCTCTAAATTACACCTCCCAACCTGAACAAATTGGGAAGGGCAAGTATAGCAGGAAATAGCATTTAAAAACCCGGTAACTTTAGAATTATTCTGGTTTATTACTTTCTCTAACACCTACAATATAGTAGATACAGGATTTATTACATTATAGCAAAAATTCTAAACCTAGATTTCACCGGAAATACATGTTTTGATATCGCCTGAATTCAAAAAACAGAATTTTAAGAAAGAGGTCCAACGAACGCGCGTGTGTGATTCCGTTTGTGTCAGCATAAATAAAAAAAATGAAAATTCAATGAATACCAAACTTTGTATTTAGGCTCAGCATCACCAAAGCATGGTGCGAAGACTTTTCAGGAAAATTCCCTAAAATCGAACTACATTTTACATGAAGAAATTATTATTTCTGATTTTCTCAAAAATTGGCTCAAACAAGTTTGATTAACATACCATATGCTTAAGATATTTATATGGCTAATTAAGTAGATGTATTTTGAATTTTTATCGAATTAGCTCTGAACTCATTTGGTGTAACTGGTAAATAATAAGAGAGACTGCATAAAAATGTATATCTCCTTAAGTATAAAATTTATTCTTACTGGCTTTTCTGTGACATTAATCATTTCCGAGATATTAGTTGTTATTATGCGAATGTTTCAATACTTTGCAATTATTTGAAGTGCTGTCACGATTCGGCTGCTCTTTGCAAACTCGTGGAAAGATATGGGCTTTCAAAACTAACAAATAGCGACCCGCTTTTAAAGCATTGATTATCCCTTGGGTCTCCTGTTTATCAATTGTACCTACAACGATTAGTATACAGGAACAATTTCTGCAAACTTTTATCTCAATTAACTTGAAGCAGATAGAAAAATAAGATTTTACAAGTGTATCAAATCAAACGATAGTGGTTAGAGAAGTTCGTGTGAATGCAATGCATCAGATTTTTAATGTAACAAAAGCATGAAAGTTTTGCGTCGTCATTGATATCCTTAAGTGACAATAGCAAAACCATATCACGTTTGCAGCTCGCAGAGTGATGGAGTGCGTTTTATTTTATACTAAATTTTTCTACTGTTGTCTGTAAGAGGATGTTAACATGGTCATCCTCTTCCAACATGATGGTGCACAACCTCAATGAACAAAATACGTCTTTGATTGTTTTAATGACTTACTCGGTATCCAGTGTCTTGATTTAACGAATTATGTGGCATAAAGATTCCACATGTCTCACGTTGCCCCAATTATTCTTCTTCTTCTTCTAATAATAATAATAATAATAATAATAATAATAATAATAATAATAATAATAATAACATGTTAGGGTGTTGCTTTAATTACCGGTACGCATGAGAAGAAGATCAAGAAAGGAAACTATGAATATAGCGAAATACATGAAATAGTTTTATACTCACACGTGTGTGTAAATTTTATTCGTGAATGGCGACATATTTTTCAAAACGAAAATATTCAAAAACTATCATCTTCGTTTCTATAGGTAGGAAACCTTAGTACAATCATCATTATTTAGCATAAGTGAAGTATCCTTGTTTTCCCATTCTATTATAAATTCCTCGGTAATAAAACTATTAGAATGACACACATCCTATACTCTAAATGATGTCAGATACCAAGTTTTACGAGAGGCGATTCATTCATCTCCAACTTTTAAGGGCTTACACATGAGTGTTTGTAAAGGAAATTAATTCACTAACAGAACAGTGCTATTCGAAATTTAACGCATTTGAAGCTTACGCAACAAACAACAATCCTTGTGTAATCTTTCACAAACTGACCACAAATTCCTATTAAGTTTACTGTTTGTGATTTTAATATGTAGCAATGTGACTGTGATACTTATTTTGCATGTAACCGCATTTGGTAAGCCATTTTTATGATAAAATAGCCACTAATTCAATGATTGTTCAGTAAATGTGGTTAGGTTTTGCGGTTGAATTGAGGTCAAAGGGGAATTTTATGTATGTTTATATTTAAGGGAAGTGGTCAGTTTGTGGGCTTCATTCAAACTGTCACTGAATCGAAGCATACATATATGAATAACATAAATGTTTTGTGTAAGGAGAGGAAAACATTTTTAAGCTGCCTTAACTCGACTGCAAATGTTATATTTAATGAAAAGAAATTTGTATGAAACACTCACATGACTTCTCTATTCACCACCCTTTCACAAATCTCGTATATCTAATGTGTTTTTAATACTCATATATAGAAGCGATTGCTCTATCCACTATGTTAACGTGATAAATATATTTCCTATTAGTTATTTTCAATCAGGATTACAATGTTGGTGATGAGTGAAATACGAAACAACTTCAGCTATTTGTTTCATAAAAATATTTCTGTGTGTCCTTAAAAAAAGGGAGAGAGAGAGAGAGTCGTCGTTTTAAAATATTAATAGATGGTGACAAAATTTTACTTATACCTATCTGGGAAAACCTAAAAATACTGCACAGAAACAGTTAATTGAACAAAACTTTATAAAATACAATTTCGTTATTATATTCAGCTTTAACACTATTTGTACATAGATTCATTCTCCATCGACAACTCTGATTGCCTGAAAATATAATTGTATCTACGTTGGTTTTATTCAAAAGAATGAAATTCTGTTTATATTTGCTTCTCTATTCTGTGTTTTATTAAGAGAGAGAGAGAGAGAGAGAGAGAGAGAGAGTGAGAGAGGAAATAAAATTTGTTACAAACGTAGCATTGTCTCCATCATCACTAAAAGTAGTATTGTCTCAATAAACAAAATCCGTATACTAAACTCCTAAGTAGCTTTTACCCTATTTTCTCTAAATACACACTTTAATTACTATAGATAAAAGCAACATAGATACAATTATATTTGCAGGCAATCAAGAGTCTTAGACGGGGAATCACGACGATATGCACAAATCAGGGTCAAAGCTGGATATAATAAGAAAATTATGTTTCATGAGAATTTTTGTGTATATAGCTGTTTATATCCTATATTCTTAAGTTTTCTGGATGTAAGCCAATTTGGTCACCATCTATTAAGATTTTAAAATGGCGATTCTCTTTTTTGGGTGGCTATACAAAACTTATTACGAGAAATAATAAAACTCGTTATAATATGAAATTTATCTCTTTATTGTAACAAAAGCCGTTACTAGAGATAAAACCAAGGTAAAGGCCACAGGTGTAAAGAATGTTCTACAGGAAAAGAATTAATAGATATAAAAATAATCCAACAGATGTCTATCCTAAAATATACAAGTTCAAATATACTAATAATGGAAATAAATGCAAGAAATAAAAAATAGCAAAACAAATGGACGTATAAAACATATTAATAGAAACACAGGAAAGGGAACGAAACATATACAAACCAAATCGTATCTAAACCGACATTCAAATATACATGAGATTTTTGGATAATAAGAAATAAAGCAAAATCAAGTCTAGAAACATTACATTTGAGATATTTAATATCCTTACATGCCATAACAGGAAAACATTACTCGGGAATATCGCTTAGGAAAGAAAAAGCTGTAATAATAGAAATACTTAGTACATAAGGTTTAAATTGAAACATGGCAATTTTGACGCTACCTGACCGGTCTTGCAGAGGTGGGTGCGCTAATGACGGTCCGAGTGCTGAGAAACTATGTTACAGTCGCCGCACTCCTATATTCTCTCAGTACAGTTGTAGCTGTTACCATATGCACTTTTGGCAGTGAAATATGGAAATTATCCTTATATCTTCGGCCGTCCTTGCTTTGCTGGCTTTCGTATTGTTACAAGCGAATATTGGTGTTCTCTTCTAAATTACATGTGTCAATTTAATCCAGATTTTAAACAGTAAGTTTCAATAGTAATAGTTTTGAGATTAGACAGATAAGGATTACCAACTGTCTGTGGAATACAGTACTAGCTCTTTCTGCTTTCCATGCTTCAACTTAAAGCAAATGCACGATAGACAATGACGTAAGTGGAAAGAGTATGCTCAAAGGATGGTGGGATTTAGATTTCCTAGATAAGCGTCATTTTACAAACCTTTGGGACGGAGTATTGGGCTATTGCGTCAGAGTTGGAGAGAGCAATTTGAAGCTTAACCTCAGAACAGGTGTAGTAGGTTTCTCCTTATCGAGAAAAAATAGGAAAAAGGATACTTTAATAACGAATATTTAAATATACAGATGGCATAAAAGGTTATTTTAGGTAAGCGAAAACTCTAAAAATGTTCATCCTGCATAATACATTATATAAGCATTACATTTTGTTTCTCCGGCTTCGTTTATAAGCTACGTTGATGTTTCTCTCTCTCTCTCTCACACACACACACACACAAACACACACACATACACAGATACATATTTTTTAAATGCTTGTTTTGCATCCAGGTACAGCCTGAAAAGACTTGTTTCTGGTAAAATTCCAAAATCGAATCTTTAAGCAGAATGCACTATATCTACACCCCATCCTATTGGGCAAGCCTCAATATTTACCACAGAAAGAATTTTCAATAATCACATCATCGACAGTTGTAACATCATAAAATGAATCTTTATGCAAAACGCAGAAGTAAAAAAGAACAGAAAATTTAAGAAACTAATCAAAGCCTGAAGACAGTAATTACCCTTGGGGATATTGCCAGTCAAAGGACCCTGCAAGATGCAGCTTCAATGAATTTTACTTTTCTTCACTTCATGAGCGAACTGTTCTTCTAAATGAACTGAATATTTATGGAGATCCTTTAACTAGCTTGCATATTCAAGATGCTAAAACGCAGACGAAGAGAGAAAACGAGAAAGAAGAAGGTTGGTCGTAGAATCTATTTGAATGTGTTTATCCACGGAAAGTCCGAAACCAGATGTAAGGAATAAAACCCTTTATGGACGGAGACCTGTACAAGAAACTGCGCTACAAAGAAAATTTCTCCGGTGTACATTTGGTCAATCATTAACTAGAATGTGATAGGGTTGCAAGTAAATCTTGGGCTAATGAACGAAGTCGTACCTCTTATCTGGTTGTCATTTCGAAGGTAATAATGACTGACAAAGTAAAGTCGCCGATTTCGCTTAGATTTTGACCAAAAATAATTCGATATATGCAGAGATTTCTTTTGCCATTGGCTCTTGTCAAGGGAGACTAAATAAATAAAATTGACAACAAAGACGTTTTTAATATTTTACGCAGTATTACTACTTGCAATTTTCTCTTTAATTTTATATTTACTTTATGATTATATAAAGCGTGTTTTTAAAGTAAGTACCGATATTTTTTTAAAAATAACACAACATAATATTCCAAGTACTTTATTATTCTTCATTACCTTACACCTTACACTACTTCTCTACATAGTCACCGCCGTTATTCAGGCACTTGTAATGGGAAACAAATTTTTGTATGGCTTCGTCAGAGAATGATGCCGCTTGTGATGAAAACCAAATCCGCTCTTCTTGTTTCACATCATCATCATCGTTGAAATGTTTCCCAACAAGGAATTTCTTCAGATGAAGAAACAGAAGAAAATCCGTTGCTGCCAAATCCGGACTGTAGGGAGGGTGGTCGAAATGTTTCCAACCAAAAGATGCGATCAGATTTTGAGTTTGTTTGGCTGTGTGTGGCCAGGCGTTACCACTTAGTATTGTTTTCCCACAAACCTCACACAATTGGCGATGAATGTTTACTGGCGTAACATTTCTCAAATTTAAAAAACAAATCACTTATCTCTCTTCACAGTCGACGCGTCATTAGGTTGTTTTGGACATTTTAAACGCCCTACTAACAGTAAAACACAAAACGACGATCGCTCACAGCTGCGTCCGGCTTCCTAATTAATGGCGGAAGTGATCAGACATGCTCAAAATCGCGACTGCAGCGATGCAGCGGCGAAATATTAAATCGTTGCTTATTTTAAAAACACACCTCATAGACAAGTTAAACTTTGTACTGCATCTGCCATCTGTGAATTCTACACCACTTCACAGAAAATAATCTTAAACCTTACAAACTTTAGAGTAGACACTTTAACCTAGCTTTTAGGGGAAGTTTTGCCCTACAAATTGGTATTGCTCTTAAATATGGCAGTCTCTACAAGTTTGTTTTCTCTATGTTTGTATTGAATAGGTTTTTCCCTATGTGGTATTTTCTAATATAAATGACCCGTTTACTCAGAAACCAATGGAATAGCTAAGTTTAGTTTTAGGGTGATGAAAACAGACCCTAAGTTCTGCTTTTGATCTATTTTGGTTTAATAACCTAGTTGGTTATTTTTAAAATATAATTGCTAATAAATGTTAATTGAAGGTGATATAATTAACGAAATAATCCTATCTTCCTTAATCAATCATCATATTGTGTAAATGAACATCAGTGAACTTAGAAGGTGCGCATCTGCGTTCTGTAAACATTCCATCCTGATGTCTGATGATAGCTTTGGAGATAATCCATTTAGCACATTTAACATTGTTGGGATAGGGCTTTTAATTTCCCCTTAAAAGAAATTTGGACTCTGAAAATTAAAATGACCATTAAAACCTAATATATCTTTCTTGTATATAAGATAAATTCAAAACCTAAAATAAGCTAATTTTTGGGAAACTGCACTAATTGGGAAGGATAAAAATTCAGTTTTGAGGTATCACCAGGCGGTCTCTGCGTAAATTTATGCGTTCCCCTGACAATACAGGTCTGTCGAACAAACACTATACTGTCCTCTGTACAAGACATTTCTCTGTCTGTATAGGTATAGGATATTCAACGGAGGGAGAAACCTCGCACACCGTGACCTACAGTGGCCTATTGGGCAACCCCTCCTCAGGAGGAAGGGATGAGATAAAGGAACCATAGGAGGCTAGAGGCCGTAGGCAAATAGACCGCAGAGACTAACCGAAGCCCCTAACATTTTCTAATTTGCAGCTCGCTCGTCCCACTGTTAGAGCCGCCGAGAGAGGGCGACGAAACATCCACCAATCAAGCAACCCTGTCCTCTGGTGTCCACGGAGAATTCTCTTTCCATTAAGTATGCACCCGTGGCATCTGACTGGTACCGGACATACACCACGAAACTTAGTAGTATACCTAAAAACATTCTGATGGTTACACTCACATGGCTTTCTCTACTCTTGTACAAACTATTTTTACGAACGCTTATACTCCATATGCTTCATGTCAATCGAGATATCGAGATGTTAATTTTATTGCTAATTTTCTTGTAGATAGCTGGTTGCTATGTGGAGTATTCCATTCTCTTTGCATTATCAGGACAAAAAAGTTAAAAACGCATTCCAATTTTAGAAAAAGTATAAGTATTGGAAACTTAAGAGAATAATAAGCAATATCTCGAAAATGGATCACTCAACAAAAAGATGTATATGAATTAAATTGTGTATTTTAACGGGATAACATTTTTTGTGTAGTAAAATTTTGTCTACGTCTTATGGTTTACCAGTTATGCAAAAGTCGTTCACAATGAAGAATACGAGTACTTTTGGAGACATCCCCAAAAAATTCGAGATATACATTTCATTTGTCATGAAAATATCTTAAACGTATGGTATATTAATCAAAATCGTTAGAGTAGTTTTTGAGAAAATTAAAATTTTCGAAAAATGTTCCATGTAAAGGGTAATCTGGGGTGGGGGGATTTTGTTGAAAGCCTTCGTGTCGCATCTCTGGAAGATACTGAATCCAAATACCAAGTTTGGTGTTTATCCGACTGTTCGTTTCTGAGTTATACTGTTCACACACACACACACACACACACACACACACACACACACACACACACACACACACACACAGACAGACACACACACGGACATGTTTCCAAAAATTCTTTTTTTGGATTCAGGGGGCCTCAAAACATATATTTCCGGTGAAATCTCGGTATCGAATTTTTGGGTGGAATACAATACTTCCCCTACTTACTATACGTAGTAGAGAAAGTAAAAATGAAACATTTTTAATGAGATGAATGAAAGGGAAATGATCTGAAGGAAATCATGCTATTGAAGAAACCACCCCAACATTCGCCTGCCAAACCCAGGAAATCCCAAAAAAACCATTGGTTAGAATGGCGGTCGCCGGGGACCTAACCCGATCCTCCCGAGTGTGGCTTGCACACAAAATGTTAATTTTGGAAGTTAATTACAGGATTTTCTTTGCTTTGAAGGTTTAAAAGCTAAACTTACTTATTTTTTCATTTATAAGACCAATGTTTTATATAAACTATTAAAACATTTAGTTACCGCGGAGCTAATAAGCTTGCTTATCTCTCTCTGTAGCTCTGGGGAGACAGTCACATTTACATGACTTTCTGTATCCACTGGAGGAAGGAACAGAACAATGAAACTGCAGATAAATGTTCAAAAGCGTGTCGCTATATGCTTGATTTGAAATTCCATACTCTTTGCATGACATCACGAGAAACAATGAATGCTAACAGTAAAAAAATGACTAACTATTAAAAAAATGCCAAACCATAACAACGGATATTTCGAAAATGACTGCGCCACAACGAAAATTACACTAAGCATATTCTGTGTTTTAAAGACAGAGAAATTTTATTTTGTGGAGTAATTTTACCTATCTTTAACAGAAATTAATACATTATTTTCTAATGAAGACGATTTCTTGGGCTATTCCACCGAGCGAGATGGCTGAGGCGGTGTGGCCAGCATTCGGGAGATCATGGTTTCGGTTCCTACGGCCGACCTTCCTGAACCATGGATTTTTTCTGTGGTTTCTCAGGGTTCTAGGCGAATGCTGGGAAGGTCATTGTACCCCCCGAATTTGTTACCCCATTTCACCTACATTTAACTTTTCATTCACTTTTCATCTGCTTTGTCGGCGGGAGTCTCCGCGTTGCATGGTAGGGAAAAGAGTGCTCTAAGTAACCCTTCGTCCCGTGGAATGGGGTCATCTCCGAGTCCCGGGCTCCCTAGAGGATGTGTAAGCCCTCAGGGTGAGGAGACCGTAAATTATGTAAATGTTAAATATATTGCAATTTAATCAACATTTTAGGGGTAGTTTTGTGAAATGAGTTCAAGCATATTTGTGGAATTATCCAGAGAACTCTAAAAGGAAAAAAAGAAAACATATGTTTATTCGATTTTATAAAGTATTGGCAGCCCTTCTACTGTTATATGGAGCTGAAAATTAGATCCTCAGTAAAACCCTAAAAGAAAAATACAAAGCATTCTACAATGCAATTTCTCAGACAGCAGCAGGATATACATGGAAGGACTACATCTCAAATATACAAATACGCTAAGAACTAAATGTACATAATTTAAAAGGTAGATTAATAACACGAAATGACAGTGGTTCCTATATATAGAAAGAATGGAGAACAACATGATTACCAAACAAGTATTCCAGTAATAAACGGACGTTCGATTGCAAGACCAAGAGCCAGATAGGAAGATATATTTCTGACGGAAAAGCTTTACAGCCTAATCTTGCAGAAGAAGGAAATATTTACACATAAAGGATAGTTTGTGTTGGGGGGGGAGGATTTTCTTAAAATCCTTCCGGTTCCTCTTTGGAAGACAATACCAAACTTAAGCATCAAGTTTGGTATTTATCCAACGTTTCGTGTTTTTAATTTGCCTATATACACATACACACACACCTGGAACATTGTTTAAAATGTTTTGTTCATAGAACCTCAAAACTTAAATTTCCAGTGAAATCCCAATATCAACTTTTGAAGTGAAATACAATACTTCCTCTATCTATTAAAGTAATTAATAGAGAAAGTAAAAGTGCATTTTATTGAGGGGGCCTCAAAACATGTATTTTATGCGAAATCTCTATTTCAAGCTTTTGAGTGGAATGCATTATCTGCTTCCTCTACCTATTAGGTGTGTGACAGAGGTGGTAAAACTAACTGAAAGGTTCGAACAAGTAACAAAGTATATCTCGCAAGATTCTACAAAAGAAGCTACTTGAAATGACGTTTTGTTTTAAAGCCATCTGCAACTTTTAGTTTAGAATAATAATAGTCCCGTAATGCCAAAGGGCATAAACGGCTTAGATTGCCAACCCAATTGCCGGCCTCACGCCCACGTACGCAAGGCATAGGTGGGTGATCATCCAGCCGATACGAGGAGGTGCTCTAGCCCATAGCGCCACGACAAAGGACATAATTTGGTTTAGTAAGTCATTATCTATCTGCTATGCCTTACCACTTACAGTTATACAAATTCATTCCGAATGAACAGGACTTCACAGAGAATTCCTAGAAAATTTCAAGCATATAAATTTTATTTTTCATGTAAACATTTTAAATATATATGGGGTTTTAATAAACATTATCAGTAACAATTTTGAAAAAAAATCATAAATAACACTTTTCCGTAAGCTTTAGTTTACAGTGTGGGGAATATCTTAAAAATCTTCATGCCGTATATTTGATACTAATCTGGCATTTCGTTTTAGAGTTATGCTGTTCATGCACACGCTCGCATGGTTTTTTTCTTTTTGTGACATGATTTCTTTTTATATATTCAGGGGGACTCGAAGCATGTGTTTCTGGTCTCAATTTCAAAATTTTGGTTATAATACAATAAATAATTCCTCTGTCTGCTATAAGTTGGTGCTGGAAAAAGCATTAAACCAAAAAATAAGTGAGCTTCCTAGGCTGTAGATCTGAATGCACTAAAATGTGTTACTTATGACTGAATATAAAAGCGAAACATTGTGTAAGAAAGAATAGTAATAATTCGCACGAAGCAAGTACTAAATATGTATTTTTCTGAACTGTTAATTGCACACCTTTTTTAATCTGAAGTAAAAAATGACCCCTAGATGATGATTGTTAATTACGAAATATAACACATGTGAATGGTAGCCCAAGTGTCTCCCGCAGGCTCCAGCCAATCATTCTGTCGATAAAATGGAAACGTGGGTTTAGGGATAGTTTGTTTTAACCGGATGTATGTCCCCCAAGCGTAGAAACAAACTACTACAATAAACTTAAAAGGCAGCATAAAAAGTAATCGAAATTCTTATTTCAGTTCAGAGTTATAAAATAAATATGTTTCAACTTTTAACCGAATGATTGAACTTTGGTTAAGCCGATATCTGCCTTTTCGTATTTATGTATTCTGCAAAAACAATATTTACACTTCTTATGCGATTATCTCAAACGTAACACAAAGTTGCAAAACTCACATTGCTAATTTTAGTACTCGGTGAATGTAAGAGCAAAATTGTAATTTCAGCAATAAAGTTGCATTTCAGGTGCGTTCGCGGCACTTTATGACCTATATTTTCCTTTTAGGTGGACGTTTGACGAGTA
The DNA here is from genome assembly GCA_030765065.1 of Deroplatys truncata. Taxonomy (NCBI): domain Eukaryota; kingdom Metazoa; phylum Arthropoda; class Insecta; order Mantodea; family Mantidae; genus Deroplatys; species Deroplatys truncata. The sequence goes on from CM060986.1 coordinate 65,398,891, forward strand.
ACATACAGGATGGACCATGTATATAATATCTCCAAAACTAGACGTTGTAGAAATAAATGTCTTGAATAAAAGTTGCTTCATATTAAGGGAGAAAGTAAACGTCATTAGTCGTGTTTTATTTGGAGGACATTGTGATGGTCATTTTTAAGGTAAATTTAACTGTTTTAAATGGGATCCTACCTTTTTATGTTGTTTTCTCACTCCTCATAAAAACCAAACCACATTTGCATAAATCAACTTGCAACTGTTCTTACACCAACGTAAATAACAACGAAAATTCTGATGCTGTGTACGAAGAGCGCAATGAATGGTTGGACCATTTGAGGATTAAATTAAGTTTCGTAATTGAGAACCAACGTTATTTATTTTGTTTCCTTATTCCTCATAATAAAATAAACAGCCTTTTATAAACAATTTTCTAATGAGAAAGCAACATACAAAATCTCTGCATTTGATGCAATCACGCAAGTAGGTTTATAGGTCTAGCTGCTTGCTACAAATTGGCGAAGCTGTATTAAAGATTAAGGGAAGCCAAAAACATTTCCAAAATTTGTAAGTATGGGTTCTAATGCTATTAATCATACAACACTTCTCCTTTTGTTCTATGTATCTTTGCTAGATGTACGACCTTTTAAAGCGTGTCATATAGCAATTTAAAGGTCTGCCTATAAATCTAGATTGCTATAAAAGTGTAGTAACAACGATGCGTTTTACCTACGTCAAAGTGAACAAGTCATTGAAGATCGTCCTAGGAATCTTCAAGTACTAAGTTAGCTGCAGAGGAACAGAAATATACGAAGGAGTGCATATATACTAAATTATTTTTGTAATAATATGAAGTCAGAAAAAGTACTACTTCAGCTTTATAATTTTAAGCACTGTTTTCTGGGGTTTTCATTTGTCAGCACATTCTTATCGTTAAATTATGCCATCTGATGTGATTTTTTGTATAAATCATTGAAATTTTGTATATCTCCTTATTGATAAGGTAAATAAATTGAGGGGATGAATTTTTCTTAACATGTTTATTTGAGACGTTATTAAACAATTATATTCACGCTGTGTAAATTTGTAAAAACAAAAACATGTCTCATATTCAACATTTATTTTCTGCCAAACTGGAGTTATCTAATTATAAAGTATTAATTTTTTCAAGAAATGATTACATCGTGTGATGAAATTTTTCAAAATAGTGAAAAATATAACAAACAAATTAGTATCTCTGGAACTAGCTTAAGATATGTACAAAATGTGTTTGCATAATATTAGAAACTGCATCTTGATGACTCTGTTGCATTTTAAAACGAATCTACCTGAAATTGTGATTTTTTTTTAAATTTCACAGATGGTTGTCCTTAATTTAGTACCTTCACTAATCTACCTGTATTATTTAAAGAACACGAACTTAAACCATATAATGTCGTTTATAATGTAAGCATAAACAATGTAAGCTTACATTTCCAACAGCATATAAAATATGCGAAATTCCAGTGAATAATTTTAACGAACAGCTTAAAGTTACTTTTAATGTAAAAGCTGTATAAACCTGTCCGAAACATTATTTGTTTGCAATCAACATGAGCAAAATATACACGTACGTGACGTGGGGTTAGCGTGCCTGCGTCATATTCCTTAAATCCTTGGGGTGAGCCACCAGTAACAATATTTCTTGATTGGTGATGAAACCTGTGGTGATGAATGCCGAGAATGTAACTTCTACGGACCCTGGGTCTGTCTGTACGTTATTTCATCCGTTTATTTATTCATCAACCGCTTTAAATAGAGTTTCAGAGAAAGCATTAGGCGATCCGCTTTTTAATAATTTGACTATAGCTTCAATCCTTTTTCAACCCACTTGTGTCTGCAGAAAGTGTGTAAAAAAATGTATTTCTACAAACTTTATCATAGTTTACATTAATGTGGATACAAAAATCAGTTTTATAAGAATAGTTTGTAGAAGAATTGGCGGAGAAATAATGTGAATGTAATTCATTATATGATTTAAAAATATAATATTTGTGTTTGATTATATGATGGTGTTAATTTATGTGTTAAACGTAACTATATTACATATTGTTATTCATTTCGTTTGCATGCTTAATTTCAACCAGATTAATAACAAAAAATTAAAAGAAGCATTCAAATTAAAATACTTTAATCGCAAACTTCTTATCTTAAGCCATATTCTGGGTAGTAAAGAACTCATTGCTACACAGTGTTGGTATTAAATGTTGCGCTCTGATGCCGGTTAGGTACCCTGTACTTGTATCTAGAGGGTCATACGTGTACTGCGTTTTCTGAGAGCATTTCTCAGTCCCAAGCAATGATGATGATGATGATAAGTTCACTCTGTGCGGGAATTAAGGGATGCTGGGACTGGATTCACAGGTGAAAGTGATACAATTTTCAATTTTTAATTATATAATGTAAACACACTATAGACACCTGTGAACCATTTTGACCACACATTTTTCACAATCCACCATTTTAAAAACCCAGCAATATAATTCACCCATGTATTCTATTTTAACCCAACTGGTGTCTTTCTATATGTGTTTTTACCCACTTTTATATTTTTGTGCATTAAAATTATTCCTTACATTTCGGTTTTGCTCTGATTTGTATGAAAATTTGCATGCATAATCTAAAATGTGCTGTCTAAAGATTCGGGCATGCATTTCATGATTGATTTATTGATTGACTCACAAAAATTAATTTATACTGAAAAAACAAGAAAAATTTTAGCAACTTCACGAAAACGAAAATTTATTATGTAAACATTTTATAACCAACTTCAATGCTTACATTTATTTTAACTGTACTGAATTATCAGAAAATATCACTATCATACTTCTCTGAAAATTTTGAATGCGCAAGGCAGTTTTAGAAAATTGTTCAATGCTTTTGCTAATTAAAAATATTTAATTGCATTAGGTATATGAGAAAGTATTTCTTGATTTACTCATATTAAGTGTGCCAATTGTCAAGTGAATAGCAAGAAAATTTAGTCGGGAGTACCACAAAGGTAAACCAAGCGGGATGGCGGTTTATCTGTGGCCCGCATTCGGGAGGTATCCATCCCGGCGATCGCCCACTCTGGCGCATGGGTTTTTCGTTGTTTCCCCGGATCGCCAGGCGAATGCAGGGGTGGTTCATTTTCTACCACGACTCTCCTCATTTCCTGTACCCATCATCTTACTTCTCATCCGTTTCAGGGTTGTACGACCAGTCGACGGTGTTCGGCGTATTACGGTGTGTCTTGGGCTTTGTAAGGATTTCTTCCCTGGCGTTGCTGCGGTACGCTCAGTTACGTCTCTCCTCAGCGTGGGACTCCTCTTCTAAGGACCATGTAGGTTCGTGGCTTGAGGGCCGGAACCGGACGTCGTCGGATGCGTTCTTCTGGAAATTTAGGGACCCCGTTCATTCTTGTGCTCGTCGGCATCCGTATCTAGTCGCCCTTAGGGTCTCTCCCCCTATTCTTCCCTCCCTGGGGGTCACGTTGGCAGCAAAGAGGGCCTTTGCGGCTTACTTGCGGTGCTTTGTTCCGGTTCCGGGGGCCCCTTCGTGTTACGTACCTTTACCCTTAAATATAATGTTTGTGTTTCTCGGTTGTGATGCAGCAAACCTTCCCGATGCCTACAGGAATTTACTCTACAGCAAACAAGCTTGTACGAATGTCTACAATACAGGTTGAGTGGCATGTCAATCTGGTTCCAAATTCCTGTGAAGTGGTAACGAGTGCTAGAATAGCGACACACACTTTCCGTAGACTAGCTCATCGAGAGAGGATTTTAATGGACAGAAACGGTATCGGTGTATTGGACTATCTCCCTTTGCTTTTTATTCTGCTTCCTGGCGCGAGGAGGGGCAGACAAAGACTGGAATGCAAAAAATGCCGTATCATTCGCAGTATGCAAAACTGGCGAAATTGAATCTACGGTACACAATCGAAAATCACTTATACAACGACAGATATAACGTAAACATATCAATATGCAAATATTTTTATTTCGTAAAAACAGAAGGCTAGCGGAAGCGGAAAATTTTAAGAGACAACTCTGGTAGAAAACAGCTTTTGGTAAAACCAATATTCAGTGAGCATTTAAATGCCTTGTCTGTCCAGAGCTGTACGCAAAAATTGAGGCGCAATTTTCAGTAATGGTGGACTGTTCTTCCCAAGTGCAACGTCGATCACTCATTCAATGACATTTCCTAGTAAGATTATGCACAAACCATAAAGGGTGAAAGGAGAGCAGGTGCATTATTTTTAAAGAAACCTTTTTTATGCTTTAGATGACAAAAAGGTTTTTTTGGCCTTTAAAAGTGTAAATGAAAAAAGTGCGTATTATGCTTCAAACTCCATTTTTGGGCAGATAATTTGGTTATCTAAATATGTACAACTGAATATGAAATAGAAAACCAAACCGAGTAAAATATTTTCTTATCGCATTTCGATTTAGGAAAAAGGAAACTCTGATATGGGGTTACTCACAACACATAACTCCACCTATTACTAATCTGAATACGTACTGACTCATTAAAATGTAGTTCTTACAAACTGTTGCTATAGAAACAGTTAAAACTTGGATAGTAAAGTGTTGATTACGCGTAAGATTCGAAAACCATATCTATTTATATTACATTTAGAGAGTTATATGTGATGAGATAATGCCAAAAAGACTAGTTTTCATTTTCATATATGTCTTACACACAGGTAACAAAGTGAAATTCAGCCTAAAAAAACGAATGTTGAAAAGTCAATTAATTTCTTAGGTATAAATTCTGTATTTTATTTAAATAACTGTTACTTCCTGTAGTAAATTTTATCTTTTGTAATTCTTATCAGTTTACAGAGACCAATGAGAATGAAGACAGTTTCACAGGTTATCCAAAGAAAACTCAGTATGTGCTTTGCATTCATCGGAGGAATATCTCAAACATATATTATAATGAAAATAATTAGAGCGATGTTGATGAAATAAAAATAACGCAAATTGTTACATTTAAGGGTAGTGTAAATTGCAAGATTTTCTTAAAAACCTTTGCTTGTGATTTTTAAATAGTGCCTGACTCCAATGTGAAATTTGGTATTATCACACTGATTTTATTTTTGCACGCACATGCACACAACCAAGAACTCAAAGCTCGTGTATACATGTATAATAAGGGAAGGAGAACATTAAACGTAGGTTTTATATCTGAAGTAATCACAGAAATTAATCAAAATTACCCTACAACGTAAATTTCGTTAAGAAAATGGCAAAGAAATGTCTTGTTCGTATGTTTGATATCTTCTTGCGGATACTTAGAACGACCCAAAGACTTACCGTTAAAATCTTTATGACATAAAATTCATGTTATTCTTTTGAAAAGTGTACACTTACAAATGTTCCTAAAGTTTTGCTTAGGTACAACTTTTACCTATATAATTGTACTATTTCTGTCGTAAGATTCCCTTTTTGTAAATCCTGAAAAAATCTCATTAGCTAAATAAGTGTGAGGTACCGTTTGAAATTTATTAACAAGCTTTGAAAGTATCTTTGTTTCGGAGAAACTGCAGTTCTTTGAAATTGCGGAAGTTTGTAAAAGCAAGAGCAGCACTAGCTTAATTATCCCATTTAATTATATGTGTACATGAATACTATGTTCACACCTTTAGAAGACATGTTACATTTACCCGCTTACGTACGTGTAAACCCAAGATGACATAGCATTCCTACACGCATTGTCATCGATACAGTGATAAACAAGAAATTAAACATCCTGTTCAAATTATATTTACAACTTTCTGGATTTTGAGGTAAACAATTGCAAACAACGATTTTTATTTGCTTTCCTATACGTTTTTAAATAATTTAATACTTAGGAGTGTCCGCTAAGATATTCAAAATTCCTGGTATGAATATATCGAGTACAATGCTCTCAGAATGACAACCATAACTCTCCAGTGTTTTTGTCAAGGCCATATTCTTTGCGTGTTCTTATATGAAGTAGATTTATGTTTATCATTCATGACTAATATTGTAAACAGAAGCAAACTATTTTCACACTGAAGTAAAGTAAAAAGTTAATTGTAATCCATTATGGAATAAGAATACCTGTTATAGCGTTCCGTTGAAGCATAATTATCGTATTTCTTCAAAATTAACATTTCTTCAATATTTGACTTTTCTAAGAAATTCAACCTCATTCCTGGAACTTGGGTGCAAATATTATAACATTTGTTCAAAATGTAAACAGCCCAAAATTACTTTTTACCCCTTTTTTCTCGAAAACACTTTAACTAAATGTCAAATTCGTCATTACAACGTTCAACTTTGAATACGTCCCTCCGTACCGTTCCTATTCGAACAGTCAATAAATTTTTCCGGGTCTGATGAAATTCCTATTTCCTTTCGAATCATATTGCCTCTCTGTGTTGAGAGACACGCACACACTCCCCCCCCCCCATCAACTGGCTTTGACATTCCAAGCATTGGCGCGCATTCATCGTGAGAGTAAAATAGACAATAATTGCTGGGTAGGGGTCCAATTGTTTTCCTCTTCTAATAGCTTAATGTAGGCCATTTCGAATCTTTATTGCCTGCAAGTGCGTCATGCAGTAGCTTGATGATTGGCTGTAAAATCCGAGTCGGAGTAGAGAGGTCTGTTTCGGAGCTAACACTGCAAGGAGCAGTAAAATTCTCTTTTCACTTACCACTTTGCAGTTTTGGAACTTTACTCATTTATTTTGCATTTACTAGAGGGAATTAAATGTTGAAACTTCAGTAAATTTATAGTTATTCTGTTAGGGATGCAGTTAGCTAGATCTGTGTTTGCGATCTAATGTATCTGGTGGAAGAGGAGAACATGCCATCCTATAAACTTGAGAGAGATATCGATGTGTAACTGAAAAAACTTTTAGGAGTACTACTTCTCTTTTGTCTTTCAAAGGATTTGTAGAAATAGTTTTGCAAAAAAAAAGAAACACTTGTAACTGCACTTCTCAAAGAGAAAATCTGCATCTAAGAAATAGGTTGATGGCTGCTCTAGAGAAGAACGCATGCTGATTTCCAAGCAAGTCGCGAATATGTTACTGCTATATAGGAGCGTCAGGTTGACTAGGAGTGCTTGATTTTCATGATAGCCGCTTCTTAAATTTGCAACTAATGTCTGATGTTTAATTAAAGGGACAGAGTGGTGAAAATTTGAAAATAACTCTCAACATTTGATTTCTTTGTTTTTAATCTTATTAATAATTCAAATTTTTAGATATGCGTCTATCTGAACATTTTTGTTATCTGAGTGAAATCTAGAGACATTCGTGACGATTTAAATAACTATGATAAGAGGGCGTGGCAGCAGATTTCACTTTCTTAAGATTTCTAGTCTCTTGTTTTACCCAAAAATTTCTAGAAGTGTTCTTGCAAATTTTGGTAATCTGTGTTAATCTATTCAAAAGTATCTTCCATTAAAAGAAGCTGTTATTAAAACACAAAATAACAATTTCATATCTGCTTATATGTGAAAATATTCAGGTTTGTTTTTATTGGTTGTAATATTTTAGACATTTATGAGAACTTAAAACCCTTCTGTGTAGTTTTAAGCTGTCGTATTCAACATTTGCAAATGATTTCACCAATACCTGCTAATTAAAGCTTGATAACACAATTATCATTGTAAACGCATATCACAACGTTAACTCAAGTTTCATAAGCATATGTCCACTATGAAAAAATAAGATTTTAATGTTAGCATACTAGCCTTATAGTTCAACAAGGAATACAAATGTCACTTTTTATTTAAAATATGACGAAACTAATAATATGAGAGACTAATTGGTCAAATATTGGTATTTGCCTACTGTAAGATCATAAAATACAGTATTTCGGGATTTCCTATTTTTGTACCAGACAAAACCGTAATCGGAAGAACTATTTACTGAAATATAGGTATTCTCCTAATTTTTAATCATTAAATACAATATTTTTAGCATTTGTTAATTTTGTAGAGACAAACGCTCAATAGGAGAGCCTAATTGCTCAAATCCAGGTATTCGTCTAGCTGTAAAATACAGTATACTTTGGGATTTCCTAATTTTATGTAGCAAAATCTCTAATAGGAGGCACCAATAGTCATATATAGGTAATTAACAAGTTATAAAATCATAAAATACAGTGTATTTTTTGGTATTTCTCACTTTTGTACGTGATAAAATTCCAAATAAGAGAGACTAATTGGTAAAATCCACCCTCATCTCCATGCTATGGGGTCTTTAAGATATGTCATAATGAGTCCTAAAAATTAAATTGAGTTTTATTTATGAAATAAAGCACCGTCCCATTCTATACTGGGTGTGAAAGACCAGAAATTGTATACAGAAATCTTTTTATCGGGCTTGAGGTTCTTTAACGTCCCGTAAATCTACGATACGGGACCAACGGTGTACTTCCTTACCAAAGGAAGCCATGCTATGGATTCTTACGTCCGAAAAAATCCATACCCTCCGCCGGGTTTGAAGCGTGATCTCGGGAACCAGAAGCCAGGATGGCACCCCAGACCAGGGAGGCCGACATAATGAGTCCGATGAGTCTTTCCATGATAAAGAGATTTTTCACGGCTGGTAAATAAGGAAAAGGTCCTGACAGAGGTGAATGACTACGGCGAAGAATGAAGAAAATTAGGAAAATACAAAGACTTTGCTTATTGTAAATACAGCAAAGAAGTTTCACTTTAGAATTGGATTAAGTAGATGTCTCTAAATACTGAGACATAAGTACTAATATGAATTGATTTTAAATTAGTCAGATAATAGTAAATTAAGCTTTTAACAGAAAAAAGAACATTTTCTCTGGTCCCTTAAAGACGAAAACTAAGGAAGAGTTTAATGAAGAAGTTAGTGTGGTAGAAAAACTTTAAAGTGGCGTTAAACAAAACGAGTTGAAGTATTTCAAATGTGCATACGAGGAAGAATGTAGTGTGTAGAATAGGCAAACAACCAATGAAGACGATTTAGCAAACGGAAAGCAAAGAAATGAATAAAACAAAAACTGGTCAGGAGGCTCCAAAGAAAGTGATTGGCACATTTGATGATGATAAACTACTTACCACACAGAAATGCTGAATAGAAAAGAGGTAAAAAAAGCATAATGATGCCAGATGACAGGCAATATTGAGATAAAGGTTTTTTTATTTGGAGACAAGAGGAAAACAAGAAAGAATAATGGAAGCCAGGTTTCCAGTGAAGGATCTGCCCTTGGGCAGAACGCTTTGAATCAGTGAGTTATTTGTTTAAAGAAAGTATACGAATGCAGAACACAGCAAAACGCAGACATCTCTTTGTTCCTTTGTCACATATAGAATTAATTGTAGCTTGTTTCCCTGTCTATCTTTGAACCATCAAATGCTTTCTTCTAGTTTGTTCTCATTAAGGTTTATTACTCAACTTACATCACAGAAAAAAAGTTGGTTTGTAACAGGAGTGTTTTAAAAATTACTTACATCGAAAGCACACAGAGTTTATGACTTTATAACAACATGTTGTTCCTTCGGGGCCTGACCTGCAGTTAAAATCTTGTTAGTGGTCTCTTGTGACTGTGCCGTTAGAGATTGTTCTGCCTCGTTGAATTAATAATTTTAATACTAGGTCATCTAACTTAAATGACATGTTATGGAACAACTGAGAGATAAAATTAATGTGTTATTACAAAAAATATTACTTTCTCTTGTTCAGTTTTTAAAAACAATTTTATGATAGGCTACCTTTTTCATTGGGCTTTAAGAAATATTACTTAAGCTAACAATCATTACATATCAACCTAGTTAAAATAAAGTGGATTTATATTGAAATAATGGAACTAAAGAGACAAATATATCTTATTGGGATACCAGACAGATCAGAGATTTTAAAACAAGCGCGCTTTCGGAGACTAATATTGTCTCCATCTTCAGAGTTCCAATGGCTTTCTGTTGTCATAACTGAAGCCGTTTGTGGTGCGGTTACTTTGAAACCGTATCGTTTGTTTCAAATATTGATGATGCTGTCTCGATGTTGAATCCATTAGATAACGTTTAATGCTACCTGCTGTGTTTGATGAGTTCTACGAAGTCGTCAACTCCCAACTCGTTCTGCGTTGTCAGATCGCCGGCTGCTTCAATGATATCGCTACGACTTTTTTGTCTCAGGGTATGCGTGATCTATAATGTCAAAGGATAACTCCAGTTCGGTTAACTGATAAATTTTAATGTTGACTAAAATGTTCGTTGAAGAAAGTCGCGACTGTTTGATTAAAGAATTAAATTCCTTCTAGAATAGTAATAATTATGATCATTATTTATTACTATTGTTATTGATTTATTATTATGCGAAGCGTCAATTGCCGTAAGGCGCAGAAATGTTATTCGGAAACATCCCTCGCAATAGCCGCTAAATCGTTCTATCCCAAGCAGGTCCCTATGTACTAAACAGCTTCAAAAAGAAACTAAATACCACAAAATAATCACAAGAGTCGTCGCAAAAGTAAGTCACATGATTAAGTAAGCATTTCCAGGATTGAGTAAGCGAGTCTGATTTAAAGTGCATGCTCTTTTCTTAACTTAAGCTCCGCCTATCTATCTCTACCCATACCAACGTTTCTCCTCATGCAGTCCAATCTTAAAACTCTACGTATGCGTATGCGTATCTGACACTGTTACTATGCGGTACCTCTTCGAATCTCAGAATTCCATTCCATTTATATTTGCAGAATACGTGGCCTTGCAAACGTACAGAACTCAAACCTTTCTGCATTCCAGGAACTAGTATGCTAACGCGTTTGTTACTCGGCTGTTACTAATTACCCTTTTCTCCGGAAAAGTCTGTCAACTTACGCTTATTACATTGATGTAATATACAGAAATGGTTTATTGCAATTATTTCTCCAACTTGCTATCATTTCTCTATTTAATTATTTATATCTTTGTCATTAATTACGGTATAGCAACTTGGGTTATACCTCTTGGTGAGCGAAACTGGGTGTTGATTGGCATATGTTCGTCCAATTAAACTATTCCACTACTTCACTATCTGATTGTGTACCGCATTGCGGTTTGCTGCAGTGTTATGTAGAACAGGATGAACAACCTTGTAGAACTAATCTGTAGTTCAGTATCTCGACGTATGTTATGATTACGACAGAGAGGGGGGCGGAACCAATGAAGGTCAGCACCGCACTTAGGCCATTGTAGGCCCTTTATGACTTGCATGGCCCCGGGGAAGAAGGGATGATGAGAATACTTGAAGGGCGACTGGATCCGGAAGACCAACCTTATCTGCTATGAGCTAATAATGTCACTTTACCCTATTTCTTTCGTTTTCTGTTATGGAACATTCCCCCTTCAATCACACAATGAAGGCTCTCGCAATGGCATGTTGCAAGGTAACCAAGCATTGGAGTTTGGACAACTCATGACCGCATGAATACGTCATAGCTCCGCGAACAATGCATGGGGGTAAATTCACCCTCCCCTGTTTCGTTTAAAGTTGGGCATCACTTCGGAAGACAATGCACGTGCTAGCAAGGTCAAAGTCCCTAACGATTCTAGAATGACGCCGGCACAACCCTGCGTATGCCATTTTTCAACCCAGGGGCAACAGTCCCCAGGAAGGGGCAACAGTCGGTCATCCAAGCTTCAGGGCGAAATTTTTTCACAGTGCAAACCTCACCGTCCCGCCGCAACGTACCAATCGCCGTTGCCTAGTCCTATAACCCTGAAGTGGAGTAATATTTTGACTATTTCTCGCTATTTATCAATCATGCAAAAGTCATTTAGAATGAAGCGGATTTCACGGTAAATTTTCAGGAAATTGAAGATATACATTTCATTTGTTTGTGCAAATATTTTAAATATATGGCATTTCTATAAAAATCATGAATCATTTCTGAGAAAATGACAAAAATTTCTGCATTAAAGGTATTTTGGCATGGGGGGATTTATTTGAAAATATCAATGTTGCATCCTTGAAAGACGCTGAACCCAAATCCAAAGTTTCAGTATGCTGTTCACACACACACACACACACGCACACACAAGGAGGTTTTTTCTAAAAATCCTTCTCTTTGGATTCAAGGATTCTCCCGGTAAATCTATGTATGGAATCTTAGGGTGGAAAACTTCCCTTACTTGCTGTAGGTAAGTAGTAGACAAAGTAATAAAAAGAATTTCTACAGTCGTTTATCTCGATTAACATATCGATATGGAAAGCCGCGTTAAATAAATTTTTTCCCCTGACTTTTAGAAGAACAAACGCTTCGATCCGCAGACTTGCCTTAAGAGATGCGTTCAGTGCCAATGCGTTCTTTATGCATAGCGAAGGTGGAGGAGGCATCCCGTTTTAATATATAAGAATGGAAAGTTATACGCGTTCCTGCTTTCTCTAGAGATTCATATTTTCTCCATTTTCACATGTCTGCTTGGGAGTCTTAAGAGTGTATGTCTCTCTTGGCATTGGTTACGTCACGGTTGGGATTTTGTTAAGGAGGTCAAATCCCAGCGCAAATCTTTCTGTGTGAGAGTTTGAGAAGGCAAGCAGCAAACACTGCATGTACAGCTGTAACTCATGTCTTAGCCGATATACGGGCGCTCCGCACGCTCTCTGCCGTTATTCTCATTCGTTATTTCCGTCCTTCTTCTGTTCTTTACAACACTACTATACCGATTGGCATAGTAGTACTGCAATAGCAAATCAAAGCTTTATTTATCTCGTTCTTTGTCTTTGTTTTCTTGTATGACTTCATAGCTCGTTCATAGAAATGGGAAATTTAAAGCTGTATTCAAATTGATCTAGCAAATTCACTGTCAATTTAGAACCGACGAAAATGGAGAGGGACTTACTTATTTCAAGCCAAAATGGAGTTGTTTAATGGTTGCGGGAATTTATCATCACATACTTTTTGCTGTGATATTTATTGTACGGAGTTGTACTTCCACTACCACATACTTTCGTAGTAGTTGGAGGGAAGATTACATTCCACTCAAAAATTGAATGCCGAAATTTCACTGAAAATATATGTTTCGAGGACCTAATCAATAAAAATATTTTTATAAACAGGTTCCTTTCTCTCTTTTCCTCCCCCCTATGTGTGTGTGTGTGTACGCTCGCATGCAGCATAACCAAAAATAATGTGGAATAAATACTTGTATTTAAATTCAGTATCTTCGATAGTCCCCTCCCCCACATCAAAATATCCTTTACAAGAAGAAGTTTTTGCAAGTTATAATTTTCTCTAAGCTAGCTCTCACAATTTCAATTAAAATACAATATTTTGGAAGACATTTGCATGAAAAATGAAGTGCATATCTTGAATTTTCTGGAAATAGCCTATTAAGTTTATTGGAAAACAATGTTGTATATATTGCTGCCCCGATGATAGTTATTAATCCAACAAAACACTCGTTAACATTTTATGAAAGTAATGAAGCTACTCCCAATTTAACTTTAATGATATAGTATTTTCCTCAAAGGTATGGATTGTTATGGAAGCTCAGGATTTAATTACTCAAGCGAGTTAATTACTGAACATAAATTTGTGAAATAGTTTACACCTTTAAATACATAATAGTTTTTGTTTTTCCTTTCACTTTTCCTTTTGACAATTACTTACCTACAGCAAGCTCTAATTCTTTACAAAGGTTTTCTGTTTGCTTCAACTGCCAATTCGATTTACGTACAAGTTGGAAGTATTGAATGAAATGTTTCTCTCGTAAGCTAAACAATTTAGAAACAAGGGTAATGAATTAAATTCTGAAAATAATTGCCATAATGTGTGTAGTTAAATTTAGACTAGTCTACAAATTACCCTTATTAACAACATGCCGAAAAACGCTTGCCCACGCCAAATGCAAGGTGGACTTGCTAGGCAGTTAAATCGCTATGTCGATTCTTCGTTCACTGGCCGCCGTCTTTGCCCGGGAGAACCACGTTCCTCCTCTTGCCTCCTAAAGCTCTGCGATCGCAGAGGTTTAAGCCATCCAATGGCAAGCATGGGCCACCCAATACGTCGTTCTGTCATGCTTGCACCAGGGATGATGACGTATTCTTGTGGCACGTTCCTCTCGAATGTCCTGATACCAACGCGTTCATCGCAGAGAGAGGTTTACAGTGATACAAGGAGTAAAAAAAGCTTAATGCTCCATAAATATATATATATATATTATGAGTTTTTTTAAAAGATATATATATATATATATATATATATATATATATATATATATCTTTTAAAAAAACTCAGCTTATTTTCAACAAGTTTTTTTATTTTTTTTAGACTAGCCATAGTCCTGAAATTTTCTAAACTTTGTTCATTTTCTGAAGTTCTGTCAGCATTTAGTTGTTTCTTGCAATGTGATGGAAAGAATATGAACTGAAAGGTCAGTATAGAGCGATCCGCTTTTAAACGTCTACTTAGAACCATCTAAGAACCTCAAAAATGAGCTTTATCCTTTCTAACCAATAATCAAACTCGGGGTTTCTTAAGTGTTACACTAACGCCCACACAATGTAGTTGGGATTTAAGACTATTCGTTTCCCTGCCAGGTACATAGTGGGTAGAGAAGCTATTCCATTCTACCAGAAAAAAATTATATCGCGATTTCAACGGAAATACATATTTTGAGACCCCTGAGTCTAAATAAAGCATTTTTTGGAAAAGTGTCCATGTATGTGTCCGAGTTATCCTGCGTGTCTTTGAACAGCATAGCTCAAAAACGAAAAGTCGGATAATATCAAATTTGGTATTTAGGTTTGGTATCTTCCAGGGATGGGGAAAAAAATTAAAAAGGTCTAAATAATAAATACATATGTACGTGTATTCCAATTATTCTTTATTAATTCAATAAGGTATATATATATATGATTAAATTTATTATTATATACTAAAGTATTTTTTTCAAGTAGACAGATTCCATTTATAAGGTGAGAAAAAATGGAATCCGACAGGAAGACTTTCAAGAAAATCCCTCCACCACAAATTACTCTTTACAGGAAGAATATTCGAATTTTTTTCTTTCTAAAACATGGCATTAATGATTTTGATTACAGTACCGAAATTAAACATTATAAATAAAATGCACATCTTGAATTTTCCGGTAATAGCCTATGAACTCCACTTCATTTGGAAGAAGTTTTATAATCTTGTACAACTGGTAAATGTTAAGGGATAGGCGAAAAGGTCCCACACAGAACATCTAGATCTACTTAAAACAACACTGAATTGGAATAAGCTTTTTTGTGTCATAAGCCATTTCTGAGACTTCCGTTATTAATGATTCTAATTGTTCGTTTCTTGGTCACTTTTTTAAAGTCCTGTCAACATTCATGGAAATGGTATGGAATTTTAAGCCCAGGGTATCGTCCAGTTCTTAAACATTTTACTATCGCTATCCCTTTTTGTATATAACAAAATGTATAATTTGACTATTTGTGCAAAGGTTTATTGGGATTAAAATGCAGTAGTTAGGAAAATAAGCTTTAGTAATAATACTTTGTGTATCCACTAATAAAGATAGAGGGTAGAGAAAACCATGTGAGTGTACCTTATCAGATTTTTTTCTTTTTGGGGCCATACCTACCTGAAAATAAATTATGGCGGAAATTCACTTGTGGCAAAAGATCATAAAAATAACGAGAGAATTGTACTTCAACATTAAAGGGATGTGCACGGTCAGCAGGTTCTAAACCATGCACGATTTGCGATACAGTCTGTAGGTGTTGGCATGTGTGAAGTATGCACATAGGTAATAATCTGTACTTAGTAACAAATTGCCAGCATTCTGTTCATTTACTTCCGCACATGCTCTGTTATTTTGTTCATACGTTATGGCTTCTGCACTTCTTAGTGTAATTATATGGTTTCGGTTTGTGTGTTCTTAATTTGGTTAAGAACAGCGTAATATTGGTCGTTTACTTGTAGGCTACTGTGTAATAAAGTTTTTATTTATATACTTACATATCCTGTTCTGCGCGTGATGGCTTCAAGGAGCAAAAAGTGTCTGTGTCGATGGAAGAAAAACTGAAAGCTTTGAAGAGATTGGACAAGGGTGAAGCGACACAGAATTATTACGTAGGTAAAACAATGGCAGGAGACTGGGAATGGAACCGACAGGACATAGAAAAATGATGTTCCGAGTGAGTGACAGCTAACATATGTAATTATTGAAATAATAAATGTACTTTCTCAGTTTTAAACGTCGCATTGGTTACTTACTGCGTCATCCGAGGTTCCCGATTATCCACCTGGCCAGGTCCGTTTAAGTAGCATAATTGGCACTCTATAGGTAGTCGATACAAATTAACAATTACAACTAACAATGCCATCTGTGTGTGAAATGGGTTTTAGCAACAAGATTGCAAAAAACTTTACCCTTCTCTAAAAAGTAATTCTTGAGTACCTGTTCCAGCTTGAGCTAGCTGCTTTAAGCCGATCGTCGGTCCCGCCAAAATTTGTGTTACCTGTGCGTTAATACAATAATGCATTACTCTGCCATATTTTCCATCCATTTTCTTTAAGAGGTCGTTCCAATTTTGTTTAATTATGTATTCTCTAATGGATTTGAAACGCTTTAAGTATTGTTCATTCAGTTTACTGTTAGATTATATTATATTCATTGAAGTGTTAAGCCACAGTAATCTGTGGTAATGTTTTTCTTGATTTACTCCTATTTATTAACTTGTATGTAATATATATAAAGGTTTTAAAAGACAATACTCCATATCTTGAGAGGTGGTAGTATGGACCAAAGCAAGAAAAAATGTCCAGTAGACTAGGGCTCTAAAATTCTCAACCTTAAGAGCTATGAACGCTAGTTCATCTTCGCTGCTGTAAAACATCTCAACGTCTGTCCCACTGCAATCTCTTTGCTGTTATGTACCACCTCCAGCAGGCAGTAAACAAATAATGACACACTATTCTGTTATTGTCCATGGATACAGTATGCATCAAACACTTGTTAGTGTTATTACTGTAAACTGTATTCAGAGTTCTGAATAAGTGCAACGCATATTCTTATTAGTTCTAATGGAATCAGCTTTTTTTTCGATAAGTTTGTGAAATGCTTTTACATTGCACTTTTATCTTTAAAACTTTGGTGTATGCAACTCTCATTAATGATATACAAACACTACAGAAGGGCGTCATCAATGCCTGCCAGAGCATCCGTGGCCAACCTGGAGTGGTTCCCTAAGACGTCGGACAGAAGCATGCCTTACTATGAATAGACACCATATTGAGCACCTCCTCTAGCGATATTTCACAAGTGTATGTCGTATGTAATTGCAAGCAGATTACATTAGAAGCTATGATGTATTGCAGTAACGGAGTAATGTCTTCTCATTTGTTTACTGCATTCTGTAGGTGATACGTAATAGCAAAGAGCTTGCAGTAGAGAAGATGATGTTTCACAGTAGCAAAGACAAACAAATGCTCATAGCGCTTATGGTATGAATTTTAGAGCCCATTTTACTGAATATCCTTTTTCTTGTATTGGTCCATACTAGCAACTCGCAAAATATGGATTACTTTTTCTTTAACATCCTATATATATATATATATATATATATATATATATATATATATATATATTGCATGAAATAGGGCTCTCTATATATAATAAACACTCAGGTTTGACTCATTTCCTCACAGTAGTTTTCATGTTTCTTCATTATATGAAAAGTCCTGCTGTAAACCGTAAGATTTGGCTTTGGCAAAGATTTATTTCCTAAATTGTCCATGTGTTTTAAACATACCTTAAAGCTATGATATCAGTTCAGAAGATTGAGTTCGTTTCTCTGATCTAGCATAACTTTAATATATTATTGAATAGGAAAGATGCTTAAAACAGGGATTTGTTTTGTAGTTTCACATGACCTTCACCATCCTCTTTTCTAAAGCAACTTTTCAAAAGCTTATTCTTCCATATAATTGTTCATCAGGATAAACGTTTGCACATCTGCTTTTAGTACATATTGCTTTATAAGTGCAAGAGAGACAGTAGGCTGAAGTGATAGTCAAATATTTAAAAAACGGCTCGCTAAGTGATGGTTTTGAAATTTCACTCATGGCTTATAACCACGGCCCCTTCAAAAAAGAAAGAAAAAAACCGAATAGCTACTCAACACTTCAAATAAAAGGGAATTATTTAAAAATGAAATTCAATAAGAAAGAATATTCCAAAACAGCTAACGACACAAACATATGGTTTTAAATAAATTCTGTGTTTTACCAGATCTACATTTTATGTGCAGTACGTTTTGCTCTGTTCTTACAAACGTATACAAAGTTCTTTCAGAGGAAAACGACTTACTATACTGTACCCAGAAAATTCAAGATATACATTTTAATGCTCATCATGATATTTAAAACGAATAGTATTTTAATTAAAATACTTTGAGTCATTTTTTATTAAATAAACCCTAAGGAAAATGTTCCATGTAAAGAATAGTTTGTGAAGGAGGGTGTTTTCTTAAAAAAATTCGTGTCGCATTCCTGGAAGACACTGAGTTTAAATACAAAGTTAGGTGTCCATCTGACATTTTGTTTTCGAGTTTGCCGTTCACAGACACACATATACGCGCGCGCGGACATTTTTCTAAAACTTTTGTTCCTGGGTTCAGGAATCTCAAAATTTTTGTTTGTGATGAAATCTCTATGTGGAATTTTTGGTTGCAATGCTTACTCTACTTGCTGTAGGTAAATAGTAGATAAAGTAAAAGGGAATTTGGGTCAGTCATCCCATCTTACGGTACATTAGTTTTTCCTAAGAAGGAGGGGTCGTCCAGGCCGCTGTTATTAACTTTAGTTTCCTACCATGCTCCTCTCCCTAAATCCTTAAGCGGATTTCTCCTATTTAATTTTGTGTAGCAGAGAGACCTCTCACGTTTATCTCAGTAACTGAAGGACTGGTACTGAAATAGTTAACTCTACATATTATGACAACGTTTTTTACTGCTGAGTTTAAATCTGACCTCGAGTAACATTTTCAGATCTCATTCTCCTTTTCTGTCCAACATTGTGGAAGGAAATAATTTATTCAAGATGCATTGTGCACTTAAAAGCTATTCAAGTTTGGCACATTATATTTGAATGCGTCTATCGACTGGTGAATATACTGTGGTGCAGCAGCTATAGTCTGAGTTTATTGGGACCTCAGCGCCGGACAGTTGGAATAAACAACGATAACTGCCGCTCGCCAGCGTAAACACTGCAGTATTGGCAAATAAACAGAATCCTCTGGAAGCTGCTTCTTCCCTCTCCTTTAGAAAGCGTGTCAAAACAATTCTATAACGTTCGAGAACCTTGTGGAAAGATTACATTGCACATATAAGCGAGCGTTCTCGCGAGAGCAGACACTACGAGACGAGTGTGAGTTGTGTTGGCTCGCGTCGATCAGTGTGGGCGAGCGAGTTGATGGGTGAGTTTCCAGTTCGACATCGAGCGATTCTCCGAGAGAGTTGGAGGCTGTTGTGCGCTGCGAATGCTACTGCGAAGCGACGGGTTGTGGAGGTCCTGTGTTCCACTCTCGAATAAACTGAACCGCTCGGTGTGAAGAGGTTACGTCACGAAGGAAGTGAAGTGACGGAGAATTGATTTAGTTAACCTTAGTCAAGTGAACGCTCAGTTAAATTGAATCAGAGAAAAACAAGTCAGTAACAGTGTGAAATGAAGAGTGACAGTTGAAAAACTGGACAAATACTGTCTTCTCAACAAAGATAACTTCAAGAATGTAGCATTTTCTCACGAATGCCCAGTATGATACTGAAATAATGAACTTATTTATACTTAAGAATAAAACAAACTGCAGTTGCTAAATGTCATTCAGAAGGAAAATTAACTGTTAAAATAACTACGTAGACTTAACCATAAAGTTAACGCGATATGTTGACATTCACGACAAATGGAAAAATAAACAGCAGCCTACCGGAAGAAAGCTTAAAACAGTTCAACCAGTATGATGGCCTTCTAGGCCGATAGTAAGCACTACAAATGAGCTTATGTACACGCACCAAAGTGTAGAACGCGATTAAAAATTGTTTGACTATGAAAAAAATACTACTTGTTATCACAATTCGTTTGTCGCAAATCCATACTTCCATTTTTATAGATATCCCACGGATTCCTGCTCGGAAAGATTTTTTACACACAAAGTCAGTTAACGATCAACACCGGCCACGGAAAATCAGACGTGAGATGGCAGATAATGTGGTGTTAGAGAATCCGGAGTAACTCGCTGTCTGATTGGCTATTTTCTTACGTGGACTTGGACATACTTATGAAAGCTTACAACTTGCATACTTCTGTGTTTCGGTTTTATTTTTACGATCAGGTTTATGAAGGTCAGGCAACGTGAACTCTTGCTTTAAGATAGCACTGAAGAAGCTTCTATGCATACCTTATCTCATAGTGTCTAATTTTCATTGTGAATGGCTCTTACAGGATTTCTCCGAGGTATTCCTACCACTCCGCTGTATTACCTTGGAGTGTTTTCAGCAGGAAAACAAAATAGGTACAATCACTTCCATTTATGCCATAATCGCAGCTTTGGGAGGCATTCTACTGGCTTTCACATGTGTAGTATGTATCTATAGCGCGGAGGGGGTACATGTATCTGTTTACCTTTTGGCGCATGCAGTGGGTCCTGTTTTACGTGCACAATTCTAGATTATTCACATATGAATATGTAACTTTAAGCAATAGCTTTACTCATCATCACTTATAATCACCAGTTTAAATTTGTAATTAAATAAACCCCTGTTTTGCACAATATCTCACGAAAAATCACAATATAATTTAAACTGTAATACATAAAACTTTTTACTTTCAAAGGGGATACATTTATTACACATTATAATAATCATTATAATAATCTTTCCAATCGTGATTTTTGTCCAATCCTGATTTAGCCGCATAGGCACTAAATCACTCGTCGTCCTCTAAGAACACTGTCATGAAATACGGGAACATTTGCGTTTAGAGCCAGCGTACTTCCAGCAGCTAACTGATTCAAGAATGAGATTTGAACGGATTATTAAAATATGTCTAGTAAATGTGCCCTCTTTGAGAGTAAAAATTGTAATTTACTTAAGTTTTACATTATACTGTCATTAAATACATTTTTCATGGAGAAATTCTACAAAACCGTGTTTTGTTTATTGTATGTTAGGGTGGGCAGATGATTCCAATAATGTCTAGTAAATGCGTCTTCTTTGAGAGTAAAACGTGTAATGTATTCAGTTTTACATTATGCTGCCATTAAAAGTATTTTTTCGTGGAGATATTGTGTAAAACAGGGTTTCATTTAATTACGTATTTAAACATGCTTATTGTATGTGATGACTAGTAAAGCTATTGTTTATAGTTATATATTCATATCTGAGTAATGTCAAATTGTACGCATAAAAGTGGACGCCATTGCACGCGCGAAAAAGTAAATAGATGCACACACCCTCCTTGCTATGCATACTCAACATGTGGAGGCCAATAGGATGCCTCCCAAAGCTGCGGTGACGGCATAAATGGAAGCGAGTGTACATAACGATATATCGCGCGTTGTGTTTGATTCTGCACTACACCGCACGCCACTGCTTACTGTGTACTGAATAGAACAAGGAGTGAAGGGATGGGGATGCACACTCCAATCAGTTTCCGAGCCCTGAGCTATGTGAATGTGATTAAGAGACAACAGAGCCGCTGCTTCTGGTAGAGGCTTGGATTTTTGTGATACACAGGATTAATCAGCCGCCCTAAGTTATCTATTCACCCTGCTAAGCGACGGATGTGCCTAGATCTGTGTTCAAAACACTAATAGCTCATTTTGTGTAGGGGTTAGTTGACAGGTCGATACTTACTGCAAAACAAAACAAAAACAAAGTTTAACGAAAAATACACTGTGTTTGAATACGTTTCAATGTTTACTGACCTTATAAGGAGAGCTGTACATTTTTCTAGTCATTTTATAAGTCTTACAGCAGTACACTTCAAAACTAATCTTCTCTACCTTAAAAAAAATCAGATGTGTTATATTCACATGACTTTCTCTATCCTCTATCGCTTATTAGAAGCTATACAAATTATTCTTACAAATGCATTTTCTTATCTGCTTCATTTTAATCGAGATAAACCGTTCTAGAAATAGCTGCATGATACATTTCGTTATACATACAAAGGGAATAGCGATAGTCAAATATTTCATTAGTGGACGCTGTATACTGTCCTTCCATGACATCGAGAGAAACAACTGGCAATTGACAGGACTTTAAAATAATGTCTATCTATTGAACAATTCGACCATTAATAACGATTGTCTCAGGAAATGGCTGATGACATAATACGGTTATTTGACATAAATTGTGTGTTTTAAAGGGATTTGCATTCTTTGAGAAGTGCGTTTTCTTCTATCGCTTAATTTTTACCAGTTATGCAAGATTATATAAAATTCCTTCCGAATGTGGAGAAATTCACAGTCTAGTCCCGAAAATTTCAGATGTACTTTTTAATTGTTTTATATATACATGCCATTTAAGTTGAGACTGTACAATATCTCCAAAACTAAGCGTTGTAGACAGAAATGTGTTGAATAAAAGTTGCTTGATATTTTGGGGGAAAGTAAATACTATTGGTCGTGTTTTATATGGATGACGTTGTGATATTTTAGGGTCAATTTAATTTCTTTAAATGGGAACTCAACTTCTTTAGTGTTGTTTAATCACTCCTTATAAACAACTAAACATTTGTATAAACACTTTGAAATTGTTCTTACACCAACAACAACGTAAATAACAACGAAAATGTTGAATGGGCGTGCACGAAGAGCGTAATGAATGGTTGGATCATCCATGAATGGTCATTTGAAAGTCAAGTTACGTTTCGTATTTGGAAACCCAACATTATTTATTTTGTTTCCTTATTCCGCATTCAAAATAAACAGCTTTTTATGAACGTTTTCTAGTGAGAAAACAACATACAAAATGTAGGTTCTTATTTAAATAAATTAAATTCACCCTAAAATGACCATACTAACGTCCTAAAAACAAAACGCGACTAATGGTATTTACTTTCCCAGATAATATCGAGCAACTTTAATAAAAGACATTTCTTTCCAGAACGCTTAGTTATGGAAATATTGTACAGTCTCAACTTAAATGGTTCAGCCTATATATATGGCGTTTTAATCAAACTCCTTATAGACATTTTTGTCGCAATTTTGGAAGATAGTGATATTAAACACCAAGTTTGGTATTTATCGACTTGTTTTAGAATTATATTTGTCAAACACACGCGCGGGCGTACCTTTTTCTAAAAATACTTTTCGGGTGGTTCAGGCGTCTCAAAGTATATATTCCCGATAGGAATATTTGGGTGGAACACAGTACTTCCCTGACTTACTATATGTAGTATAAAAATTAACAAGTTTTAAGGAAAGCTGCATTCTATATTTAAATACATTAAAATGTATAACGAGAACTGCGCATGTTTCTAGACTGTTTAATGAGTCTTTACAGCAGTACACTTCAAAGGTCATATTCTCTACTTCAAAAAAATGTGGCGTGATCCATACACATGACTTTCGCTATCTAGTATTCTACAAAACATTTTCATAAAATATAATTCTTATTTAATTAAGCAGAAGCATATATAAATGCCTGCAGAAATGATTTTCTTACAAATTTTGTTGTACAATATAGGAGACTAACGACATAGTCCAATTTTTAAAAAATGGATCCCTATTTAATGCTTTTCAGATTCAATTCTGGCTTACCCAGAGAAAAACTAATAGTGACTGCAATTAAGCAATTGAAGATCAAATCAATGGCAATGAATATGTCGGAAATGGTAAGCGTTAGTAGTAGTAGAAAAGGTAATAAACAAGAATGTTTGGCCAGTCAGGCAAGGATATATTATATTCCGACATTGTTGTTATTATTATTTATTCGGCAACGGTTTCAGCTTCAAGGATGTCCACAGCGACCTCAAACTCTTCTTCCTTTCGACATTAAGGCTGCTTTTTGAAATCTTTTGCTTTCATCCTTAGGAAATGCTCAGTACACTTTTATCTAGTATCTACGGTTTTCTTAATTACTGATTCTGTTTTATATTCTCCCTTATATAATCGTTCCTTATTTTATGCATTTCTGTACATCATTTCTCTTTCTAAGAAATTTCATTTCTGCCTTCTGTTTCTTTTACTTTTAATGGAATCTAATGTAATTGTAGAAAAAATACTACCTTATAATCGTCCACATTTATTCACGTCACAAATATGTAGATCTATTTTAAGATCACTTAACTTTCCTTCAGCAGCACACAAAAATTGAATTAACTTGAATTTCATTAGTTTTCCTACGTTTTATACTCAGGTTTCAGTAGTATAAAGCAGAATGGGTAACACCATTATCTTTTAAAATCTTATATTTGTCCCTTTCCTAATTTTATTTTTAAACATTATTTTAAAGGATCACATATTTCTTAATGTTCTACCTTTGTGTTCAATATCTATATAATTCTTCAAACTGATTTCACAGATAAGATATTCAAAATCCAGAATTTTGTTATTCTCTATTACAATCCTGAGTCGTATTGAAGTTCTAGCTTTAAAAGTATTTTCGTGTTGTTTGCCCTACTGGAGCTTTAAAATTGTGTAATTTATATCTTGTGTAAAACGTGTATCAAATTTGTAATTTTACTTCGTTTTCATGAACTATTATTTGGACTTCCATAACTATTAGTGTTTATTATGGGAAGTTAAAATTGAAGCATTTTACACAATTAGGCTTTACAGCGTTGAAAGCCCTGTATTTTCAGATAATTAATTTTAGCTAAAAACGAAGACGAGAGAGTAACGTGTCATCTGGACAGTAACCAAAACCTGTAATTGTATCATATGAACAATAAAAATAAGCTACATGACTTTTAAGGGAAAACGTGTTATCGAAAAAAAATTGCCGTAGTAAAGATGAAATGGAACAAGTATCAAAGTATAATTATTTATGCTGCTAATCACAAAGAGGATATGTTACAATATAACTTAGTTTAAAATCACTTGTAGAATTATTAAAATGCCTACAAACTAGGACTAGGATAGAAACTACATTAACATTGTATAAAGGAAGAGATTACAAAAATTAAATATTAGAGCATATCCAAACAAAGTTTACTATGAACATAACTTGGTTTAATCGCTAGCGATGCATAAAAACTGCTAGATTGGCGCTACAGACATAGAGGTACAGTCCTAATGGAATAAAACAACGGTAGGCCCTGTGAATAGTGGAAGTGTTGATCGAAAACTGGAATTGAAGCGGCTCAAAAGGCCTAAACAATATAGTTATTGTTGATGATTAGCCCTTCGTTTGTTGGGTTGTTATTTTTCAGTCCAACTTTGATCTGTTGCTGGGTTTTATTAAGCTTACGTTTATACTATTGTCATGAAAAGGAAGGACCAAACCAGAGGAAGCTGTAAGACTAGCGTTAACTAAAGAAAATATTGCCTGCGCGCCTTTAAAGCATAGTTCAGCAAGTAAAGAAGAAGTTACTGCTTCCACGGAGAAACAAGCTATTTAGCTATCAGTTAAATTTGGCAACAAAGTACAAGAAGCGAAGCCCCTTACTTCTACGTTCCGGTTAAATATTATCCAAACAAAACCATAGCTTCTCTTCAACCAGCTTAGAGCTGGACCAACACAACTCACTCTCATGTAGAATTAAGTCTTTCTCAGACTATCCTAATTTAGTAAAATACAAATCTCGAAGGTATGGAATAAGATACAAGTTATCTACAAAAGGTACTTAGAATTAAAATATAAACTTTTATAGGAGGAATATATTAATGGCATCGTTAATATTTTAAATATATACCATTGCTCCTTCAAAATTACTGATATTTTATACAATTCACTTTGAAATATTAAGTGGTCGTTGGTTTATTTCTCAGGAGTTCGTGCACACTGTATAGAATGTTAGGGCTGATATAAGCCGATTTTCTTTTTAAGCAGTTGACTGTACCTCAGTTTCGTGTATTCTCAAGAGAAAATCTGAATTGAAGGCAATTCTGTCGAATATTTATAATAATAATAATATTAATAATAATGAGGAATTATATGGATTAAAATAGTCTCGTATGAGTAATTTTACAATGAAAATACATAATGAGTAGAGGTATATGAAACTACATTAAAAACAGTGTGATTTCGTAATTTGTTGGGAAATGTTTGTCTAAGGTTTCCTGAATCTCCTCGTCCTCCAAAAAATGCCACAACAGGGTCGTGTGTTGGTTAATTTCATTAATGGTATTTAACAATCGTTCTTACTACAGTCGTGCACAGGCACTCATTAAGTGTATCTCCCCGGCTTTTTCAGATATGAGAAACACCTTGTAAACCTCATCTGGGAGGACGTTCCTGGTGGAATTTGAATCGCGGACTCCCGTTCACGAGTCGATGCTTTTGTCCTCGGTCATTCGTGTTGGTCAGTGTATGTATATGTCAGAGAGAGAGAGAGAAAGACACTTGAAAAATACAAACCCATAACTGGGACTGATACTATGCAACTGGGACTGATACTATGCAACTTCGGCTGCCCTGCCGAAGCTTTTTCCTGTTGAGCCAAAGAACGAAAGGCCCACGAGTTTTCTCCTGGGTTGGAGGGTGTGGTCACGCGTTGGCGGACCCGGTCCCGTACTTTAGCCGTGCATACTGCCGTTGTATCTCAAGTGGTAAGAGCATCGACACGGAGAGCCGAATATCCGTGGTTAGAGTCCCGGCCACGAATTTAAATTTTTCAAGTCTGATACAACTTTTCATTTTACTGCCCACACACGACCTTTTACTAAATCTTTTCCACACCAAACTACCCTTTATATGGGAAAAAGGCGTCTTATATATGTATATATACATATATCCTTTAAAAAGCGCTGTAACAGTTTCATTAAAACAGTATATGTTCAACGTTTTGAATGAAACGCACATTGTAAATTTGCTTGAATTTTCTTGAAGTCTGCCACATACTGAGTGCATTTGGTATAATATTAATTACTAATAATATAAAAGACATGTATAAGAATTTTTAATGGGTAGAAAAAGATGTGTGACTGCACAATAGGTTTATTTTTCCTTTAACGAAACGTGTTGCGTGTGAATACCTGTAAATTAGTAGTTCTAACTCCTCGGTTCCACAGCGAAGGGACTTCAATGGAGTTCATTTTTACACTGTCACTAAACCAGACTCGGTAGTTCTTCTCTAAAAAACTTCGCATTCTTCATTGGCGTAGTAGTGTGCAATGTTCGTTTATCAACAGGCAAGAGATTTACTGCGCTTAGAGAGACCCGGTTTGGTTGAGCGCACAACTGAAAAACGCCATCTGTTGGCAACCAATCTTGCTATTCACCGCAGTTAGGAGGACATTTACACAAGAATTACTTTTAAACACCGTGCGAATTTTGTCACCCAATTTATTTCTCGCGCTGACAAGCTTGCTTCCATTTACTCTATTTACATTTCAACACATTCTGACCAGCGTGTTTTGTTTTTCTGTCTATTGTAGCTTCCAGCGAAGTGTAAAACACAATGTAGTAAATTTTGAATGTGATACTTCGGTCAGAATTTCCGTACCTTCTGTGAACGGAGAGAAAAATGCTATAAGTAACACCCACAGTGCTTTCTCTAACGCTATCATTCATTTTAATTACAATTCTACAAATTATTCATGTAGATGGCTCGTTTTTTCATCCACCTCGTTAATCGTGATAAGAAATGAGATATCACAAACATATTAGTAGTATTCTGAAACAATAACCTAGAAGGGTAGCATTATACTGATCCCTTCTTTTTCATAGGTAGAGAAAGTGTTGCATTGCATACAAATTCGGTACCGAGATTTAACAAAAAATACGTGTTTTGAGACCCCTGAATAAAAAGAAAACCACTTTTAGAAAACGATCCGTGGGTGTATGTGTGTTTGTGCAGTTTAGCTCAAACAAGGAAAGTCGGATAAATACCAAACTTGGTATTTTGGTTCAGTACCTTCCAAAGATGTGACACGAAGGTTTTTAAGAGTATTCCCCTGCCCCAAATTACCCTTTACATGGAATATTTTTCAAAACTTTTAATTTCACAAAACAACTGCTGTAACAATTTTGATTAAAATACCATACATTAAAGATACTTACATGTAAAATAAAACTTATGTCGTGAATTTTCTGAGAATCGCCTGTGAATTCCGCTTTATTTTGAAGGAATTTTATATAATCTTATGTAACTGGTAAACGTTAAGCAATAGATGAAAACGTACCACACAAAATAGTAAATCTCTTTAAAGCATAAAATTTATTTCAAATAACTTCTTTGTGGCATCACCATTTCCGAAATACCATTATCAATGGTTCGATTAGTTCCATACTTCGTTACTCTTTTTAAGTCCCAATGATTTTCAGTTGTTTGTCGCGATTGCATGGAAACATTATGGAATTTTAAGATCAATATGTAGCGTCCAGTTCTTAACCATTTGACTATTGCTGTTCCCTTTGTATCTGTAACGAAATGTGTAATGCATTCATTTCCGCACAGTTTATCTATATTAAAGTGAAGTATGAAGAAGGTTCGTTGTTGTATTGTTATTATTTGTCCCACGCTTTAGGAGCCAATTTGAAGTAATTGGTTGCTGCACGTATGGAAAGCCAATTTGAAGTAGGAGTTGTATTGTAGTTCAACTGTTGGGGAGACGAACTTAAAGTAGTTGCAACCGCACGTATGGTAAAAAGTTTCCGGTAGCCTTCGTCCCAAAATACACTTTCCTGTGGCCTTTGCCCCAAATGTTTAAAAATATTAACTTTTTAATTTGACAGTTTCTTTAAATATATATTTATGTTTGCCTCGGCTGCGTCAGTATTATTGTTAGAGACATGTTTGTTGTAGATTTATACAGATTATAATTTTAATTCACTCCTTTTATTAATGCTTGAAACGATTTAAATGACACTTTACTGATATAGAAAGAGCTGTGAGAATTTTTTAATTAATTACTTGCAGTTTTTAACACGTAAACTATTTTCGTCTCGCACGAATACGTATTAAATTTCCTGAGGACGCATATCGCGTTCGGTTAGAAACAGTCTGCAGGCAACTGAACTCTAAACTTATAAATATCTGTATTTCAAGTCTCTGATTGGCTATTCCTAATCCAATAGAATACTTTAATTTAACTTAAGCTTTTTTCTGGTTGTTGATTGCCTATTTTATAAACTGTCACAAAAAATTACATTATTGTTGCTCCAAGAATCACAAGGAGTATTGTTAAACTTTCAAATTCATTATTGCCTCAAGGCTACCTCGTTGTTACCTCATTGTTAGAAACCTTTAACCTATTATTTTCACAGCTCCCACACTACTAAACCACGAAACACATTCAGATAACATTATCGCATGTATACAATAATATAAATATTTACAATGACTGTAATATACACTTTGTTATATTCTTGCATACACATATTGCTTTAAGGCGTGTTGTTGATGAATTTATAGTATATAGTTAGACTAAAATCATTTAAATGTTAAAAATACTGCCTCAAATATATAGAAAAATAAACCTTCTTAAGAACCCACCAATAAACGATATTTATGTGAATGCAATACATCAGATATCTTTTTCTACTCTCACTTTACCTCTGCAACCTTATCCTGCACACGGCATGTGCGAAAGAACAATTAATTATCAACAATAAGCTGTTTAATCGCGCTACTTTCTCTATCCGCTATAACCAATTTTATTGTTTATAATATTATTTGTATAAAACCTTATTTTTTCATTTATCTCATATTAAACATAGTAAATGTCAAAATGTGTTCAAAAGACGTTTTGTACAAATATACAGCTGAAGTTAGATATAAACAAAAGAATATCTTTTTTATATGTTGGATTCACGTTACACCTTGCAAGTCTCAGAAGAAACAAACGAGTTACTCTTTAAAGCGTATTATTCAAAATACTATAACATTGAAATGAACAACCAGAATGCTTCAGCATGATGACATCCATCACAAGCTTTTAATAAGAGAATAAACTATCTTTTTACTCGCCCTGTTGTCTGCAGATAATATATTGAGTTTGAAAAGTTGTTGCATTATTAAAAAGGGATAGTTAAAAAGGGTACACCTCGGTAGGGATTGGTTTTTGTTTCTTTGGGAGGCAGATCTGGCTATTACCTTCAAGTCTTGCGGCAGCATTCGTCACGCAGATTATAAAATGATTTTAAAGAGCGAGTCATAACTTGTAAGATATATAACATTTTAGTATCCTTTTAGTGTAAATGATATAACAAAATTCACTTTACTTATTATGAGGGTTAAAATTATGTTACAAATAAATCTGAATTAAGCGTTTTGTACTAAGTCAGACATACTTCCTTCTTATTGGAATACTTAAAACTAGCTGTTGGCTGTAAATACTTCACAGCTTATCAGCTGTTCTTAAAAGACAAAATCATAGCTTATACCCAAAGAGTTCAGTAAACAAATGAAAGCATATCAAAAGTTTGGACAGTATCTTTATGCACTTAAAGGAATTTTTCCGAGTGAACATGATACCTGCTCACTTTATTAATTTGCGGGCATTGCTTTTGTGTAAATCTAGTTTTTTATTTCAAGTCAACTGTTTAACCTGTAGCATCAAGAATATTTCAGAACTGCAGTTATAGTTTATATAATTTTAATGGATATACAAAGAATGTGTGTATTTTTCAGTTATGAAAAGTAAAATTGTGTAAAATGAGGCAGTGTTTTTAACACAAATGATTTCAGTCAAATTATATAATATATAAATTCAATAACAGTCCGCCTTAAAGCAATATGTGTATGTAACAATATATAAAAAGTGTATATTACAGTCATTGTATATGTTTATATTATTGTATCCATATATTACGTAATTTAATAATTTAGGAGCTGTGAGAATAATAGGTTAAAGGTTGCTAACAATGAGGTAACCTTGAGGCAATAATGAGTAAGAAAGTTTAAATGCTACTAGTCATTATTGGAGCAACAATAATGTAATTTTGTGACAGTTTATAAAATAGCCAATCAACAACCAGAAAAAGCTTTAGTTAAATGAAGGTATTCTACTGGATTAGGAATAGCCAATCAGAGACTTGAAACACAGAAATTTACAAGTTTAAGCGGTTGAAATCAGTTCAGTTGCCTGCAGACAGTATTTGTAACTGGATGCGAGATGCGTCCTCGAGAGATTTAATACGTTTTTGTGTGAGACGAAAAATAGGTTTACGTGTTAAAAGGTGTAATTAATTAATAAAAAGAATCTGACAGCTCCTTATATCAGAGAAGTGTTATTTTAATTGTATCAAGTATTAATAAAAGGAGAGAAGTGAAATTATAATCTGTGTAAGCCTACATTCTTTAGTCACACCACAACCCTGCTAAGAGAAACGGGTCTCCATAAATACTGACGCAGCCGAGGCAAACATAAATATATAATATTTAAAGAAACAATCAAATTACAAAGTTAATATTTTTTTATTAAACTTGGGGCAAAGGCCACCTGAAAGTACATTTGGGGAGAAGGCTACCGGAAACTGTTTACTATACGTGCAACTACTTAAAGTTCGACTCCCCAACAGTTGAACTATAATACAACTCCTTCAATACAACCTACTTCAAATTGACGCCCAAAGCATGGTGCAAATAACGTAAAGATAATATCTACCTCAAATTGGCTTTCAAAACGTGGGGAAAACAACAATTCAACAAAAAATACCTTCTTCTACAGATGCAGTTATATTCCAATATATAACTCAAAACAACGCATTTTTTGTACAAGCGGAGAGTCCGAAGATCTTAGCGTCAAGTTTTAGAAAATTAAACAGGTTGAAAATTTTCTCACTGCCCTGAAATGTGTATTTCACAAACAACTAAAGGACTAGTGGGTAGCCAGACTTCAACCACAGAGCAAAGGCTGTATAACAATTTATAATTACGGAATATAATTAATGTGTTGGCTTTGAAGTTGTAATTGGTCCCGTTTTTCAGATTTCTAATTCTATAATATTGGTAATTGTTTCATTCTCCACATCTGTGATGCCAAGGTTGCACACTGATGGAAGTAGAATGGATGATACCACCGTTGCGTGTTATAAGACACTCAGTCCCTTCGTTGGACGGTCGTAAGGCTTGGCTCAAAAGTTTGTAATTTTGTTCTCGCTAGCTGTTAGATTCCTAAGTCGTCCAGAAAGCCACCACAGACTATAAGTAACATTTATCTTTACTCTCGTTTTCCATATTCACACAGCTGTGAATTCATGAAATGGAATTTTAGCCCGACAAATGGTCTTGGACTTACCGCCTGGAGTGAAAAATAGGATCTTTACGGAAAAAACAGCATATCTGCATAGAGACTGTCACTCCAGCAGATACCAAACTCTCCTCTTGACTAAAACACCTTTCAATGCAACCTATCGTTTTTTGTGTCAATTGAGGACCTTTAAAGCAAAACAAACTAAATGGTTTTTGGACGTTACAGTGAGCTTAAATGTGGCAGGGAAAGACTGAGATGAGCCGGAAAGAAATTTTCTCATTACATACAGGGTTATTCAAAAAGAAGGAATAGACTTTACATATACATTTTTAATGAACAACAATAGATGGCGACACATGCGATACGTCACTGAATAGAGAAAAGTTCAATTTTTTATTTTGTGTTGTAAAAATGAGCACCATTTGTTATGCGAGGACGACCAGTGCTTTTTCGTTTCCATACGCAACAATCTTCTACAATTTTATTTTATCAATTGTAAATATTTATGACGAGGCGGCTCGTTGTTGAACTTGCAACGAAATGCATGCTGCAATGAAACAATGTATTCACTCTTTGCATAATGCAGCACACAAAACGACTTTTCCTGTGGCGTCGCCATTTTCTCGTAAACAAACACAGCACCGCTGTAGGCACTGAATGGATCTGATAGGTGGGGCTTAAAGCTTTGAACTTTCTTCTATTCAATGAGGTGTCGTATGTGTCGCTATCTATTGTCAC
This sequence comes from Deroplatys truncata, assembly GCA_030765065.1. NCBI lineage: Eukaryota > Metazoa > Arthropoda > Insecta > Mantodea > Mantidae > Deroplatys > Deroplatys truncata. The sequence continues at coordinate 65,431,936 of CM060986.1, forward strand.
TTATTACAAATAAATATCTAAAGTCTGTTCCTTCTTTTTGAATAACTCTGTATAATTGTTTCGCGTGCAGTGTGAATGGTTATACCGTCCATCTAGAATACGTATTATCAAGATCCATACCATTCAATTGAGACAGCAAAAGCTTCATTATGATTTTGTAGTGACATTTGCAATTCACTGTTACATGTATCTGTTCTAAGCTCGAAATTTCTAGATCATCTCTGTAGTGTTGATATTAGCTAGTCAACTTAAAGATCAATGAAGTCTTTGAACTGTCTCTGAATTTCATTGACCGTTACTCCTTCAAATGTTATTACCCAGGATATTTATTGTCATAATAACCTACATGACAGACAATTCCAACAAAAACCAATGAAGCTATAGGTAAATGTTCATTTGCTTGCAAGTCTTCACACCTGAGACAAACTTTATTGAATCAAACATTCAAGTGAACACAAATCACACAAAGTTAAAGGATCTGTACACACAAGGATGAATAAATAAATGTACAACATTTTACCCGCACATTTTATTGATGACAAATATAATCATGAAATCATTATCATACATCATTGATTCACGACACTGCTATAGCATATTGAAATGTGTTGCTGCAGAACAGTCATCAGTTCGTAGGTTGAGTATATCTTGCCAGCACACACCTTGAAGTAAATAACATTTTTTAACGTTAGAGTAATTTATACTTGCGTCAAAAGACAAGAAACGAATTCTAACATAACGTTTCTGCGCAAAATATTACGCGGGTCACGATCAAACAAAGGTGAATAGTAAAAAATGGATTATAGTACCTAATGGATAATGTTACAAAAATGACGGTTCATCGTACCGCAAGTTTTTTGTTCAGTCTTGACTCCACACATTCGTGTCCATTGGCCGATAAATCAACTCCATATCACCTTCCGTATCTTCTACCGGTGACCTATAATCCCTCATTTCACTTTTCCATTTTTGGGACCGGGATAAGCTCCTATTATATTTGACTGTTTAAGAAGCATGGTCAGAAGAGACGTTTCACTGCCAGGCGATACAAAGATCTTAATTGTAAAATGATCATGAATCGGACAAAAGGTCCTTATATTTTTCGCATTCTAGGAAGAAATGCCATACATGTATGTCACATACGGTTTAAGGAGAAAGCCTATGTACTACGTTAATTCTATCCTGGATGGAACGTTTTTATCCATGGGTTGAAAATGTCTGTTCATCCCCCAGCATCTATATTATTGTTAAATATTTCACCATGATAAACTGTTCCCGAGTATTTAATTATTAAATCGATATATTAAGAAATATTGCCTGCTCTGCTTGTGGACCCAAAATTCCAGAAGATGCACTTGGTATTACAGTTACGAAAATCAACTACAGAACATTTTTAAACATTTCGTTTTAACATCACGATATTTCCATCGAAAATATGTGCGACCAGGATCACTTTTTGAGCTCTTTTAATGACATCCTCTACAGTTATCACCCTTTTATGAGTATCCCCTTATATCTTTTATTCCATTTTGGAAATTTTGGTAAGATTTATAACTAGATCATGGTGGAATATCATTTAGAGTGTAGGAGGAGTGAGAATAGGTATTGATTACATCACACAGCGGAGTTCCCATTTGTAATTAATTTTTATTTAGGTACTTGCTCACGTATATCCGTGCGAGTCTACCCAGGAATATCTGACAAAATAAATATTTTGAAAATCAATATTTTGTTATATTTAAATGGTTGACTCAAAATGTTTTTCCAAAAGAACTATATAATTTTAATCTGCTCAAGCTAATAGATTTCCCACGATTGTTTTCGCAATTGTCATTATTCATGCACTATAATATGAGTTCTGGGTACATTTATCCGATATATGTAAATGAGGAGGAAAACCTAGTAGTTTAAGCTTAAAAAAAAGACTACTGAAATAAAACCTAGAATATGTTGCTCTGTTACTTGATTTGGTAGTTCTTTTTATTTTTTTATTTTAATAAAAAATACCAATACAATTACTATTAGCGAGGAAAATATTGGTTAAATGATAGGACTTGAACAGCAACTGCATATAGCCGTGCAATACGTAAAAATCCAAAAATAAAGGATAAAAATTTACATAATGCAATATATCGACACAGAAAAATTAGTCGCCCTCGGTAGTGTAGCGGTTACCATGCTAACCTCTAGTTCCCGAGGTCACGAGTTCAAAACCGGTGGAGGGCAATGGATTTCTTCGGGAGTAAAAATCCTTAGCATGGCTTCCTTCGGAAGGGAAGTAAAGCCAGTGGTACCGTCGTAGATTAACGGCACGTAAAAGAACCTCAAATCTGATAAAGAGATCTCTGAGCAAAATGACCGGTCTATCACACCCAATATAGAATGGGACGCTATGGAGTTAAAGAGCGTCCATAAATAAAAGTCAATTGAACTTTAACAGAAAAATTTTAAAATCATCAACTTGTAATGTCTCACCTCAAGCAGAAATGTGCATGTTTCATCCTTCTTTTCGCCACTTAATAATAGCGCACAATCTGCCCCTTTCTCCTTTTGCTTAAACTTTTTGTATAATCACTTCTACTAATATACTTTGGTATAATCACCAATACACTCTTTCTCAGGATATTATCTTCTTGTTCTTGATTGATCCTGTTCACAGTTACCAATAGGACCATGAGAATGCTGCGTTGATAATCCCTCAAAGGATATTCTTTCCGCACTATACCATTGTGTTTGACAGGCATTTCCTACTGAGACTGAAGTTTCGCCGCTCTATATTCGACCCTGACATTTCGTGAAGGTAAAGGGGGAGAGAGAGAGAGAGAGAGAGAGAGAGAGAGAGTAGATATCAGGATTATCCAATAGTACTTTAGATTTATGCAGGAAATATGGATAATCTGTCTTATCTTAACCGATAAATACTACAAATACCATTGTTCGATTTCTAGCATTGGTTTAATAAAAATTCTTTGTTGCCTTCGTTATTAAGTTCCTCTACACGCAGAAGAACTCAATCACGGTTTCAAATACTGAGGAAGACTCGCGCAAGGCTGCAAATTATCTGCTACCACAATCACTAGTCCTCTCCTCTTGTGTATCTTATCTCTCTACATGTTTGTATTCTCTCTTGGTCTCAGTTGTTCGTTGTGTTACTTTAGATGCAAGCGATACCTTTCGTAGGTGTGCAACATACAATATTATTATTGTTGTTAAACCTACAATTATTTTTGTGTTATAATAGCAATGACGTTGTCAAAGGGTACATTCCTTTGGGACATTTATGTTTAACACAAGTTCGCAGTAGCAGTACAAAGTGACAGCGCTATTGCTCTATGTAACGAGAAACGTTAAGGCCGAAGAGAGCACGACTTTATAGCCCATTATGCTTTTATTTCAGTATTTTTTTTAATTTTGTCCTTGAAGTATTCTGAGAAAACTTTTTATCTTCCTAATATATGCATTATCTTAAGACTTTCATCTCGCATCCTTCACTTCTATACAGGAGAGATGTTAGAATACTCAATGGTGGTTAGATGTGTGTCATGTGATCATATTTTGTTTATAAACCTATGTCCAGATACTCTTTGTTTACGCACTAGAACCCCAAAACGTGAAGGGATGCCTGATAACCGTCGACTCTTTTGCTACAAGCTGCTTACCAACGGTATTGCTAATGCTTTCACCATACCTATGGTCAATGCTAGTATTGACGGTATTCTTCTAGCATTTTCATGCTTTGCAGTATTAATTTGCGTAGCTACCATCAATTGGAAATGAACAATGGAGGCATTACACACAAGTGCATAGACTATCGAGATGATTATCATGTATGCAGAAACTCGAAGGAATGCAAGAGATGTTTGCCGGCTCATCAACAACGCCTCCCCAACAAATAGTAACCAGGTTCATCGGAGGACACACTCCAGAGATTGAACTCTTTCCAAGAGTTCGACATCACATAACTAGACGATGCATAAAACAAACAATTTGACGGCAGCCGTGTTAAATGTATTTAATAGTTGATCAAAATATTCTCTGCTTACTTACAGTATTTCAAGTTTCTGTTATACTTCTTTCCTACCGTCTGTGATCCGTGTTGTCTACGTCCTCCATATTTACATAAACAAAGAATATTTGGTATGGGCTTGTTTAGTAAAATAGGATCACGTGGTACCCACATATACCTAACACCTAATATGTACTGTAGCACAAGACTCCACGTAGGAGGGGTTTCGACCACTTCATCTGTCGTGGTGCGGGCGCTGCGGACCTCTAGCACACGTGGTCTTCTGGGATTACTAGAAGTACGTCGGGTCGAATATCTGAGCCCCTCCGGGAAGGAAGTTGTTTGGATTGGGTTGGACTCGATGGGACAATGGTTCCCGAAACCCATGGGAGACTGGATGCGTCTGGGCGGTGATGCTCAGGTAGGCCTGTACGATGCCTCAATCACCTCCGGCATCAAATTGGGGAGCTGATAGGCGGCGTGCTAGATCTGCCGAGGTTATCGGTCGTCTTCCCTTACGAGTCGACGCGTAAGTGGCGTATCCACTTCCATCCCTTCGTAAGCTGGTGGGGGACTTTTTAGACTCAAGGTATTGGCGTCATTAGAAATCCCACGGGAGATAGTGTCACTTGGCTGGTGCCTTTCCCCTGGTTTTTAAAAGGGAAGCTTCGGCTCCGGATAGACCTTCGAGTAAACCTTTAGAGACAATATGTTTTATAATGTATTATTATACCCTACTTGAACATTATTTGAAACATTTATTCCAAAATGTTTCTTTACTAGTCCATTCATTTCACTTTCATGATTATTTATGACTTGCCTTAACCCATAAATCCTCCATTGTATTGCACTGTAGGCCATTTACACTTTGGCTGGTAATAAGCCATTAAAATTCTTAAAATCGTTTAATTCCAAAGGTGGTACGCTTCAGTTGTGCTAATTGCTAATCTTCTAGGATGATAACAAACAGGCTGCCTCAGTTAAATTTCTCACCTCCGAGAGAAGTTTAAGGGCTACTGGCATACACAAAATTACAATTTTAAATTAAATAATGGAATATTGGATGCACTTAAGGCATTTATTTTAATGAAACTATTTTCATGAATATGAAATTCATTTTGAAATGAGAACCAACTATAAGCTTTGCCGAATAACTGACTGATTCTGTGAAATATCGCTGAGAAGAAGGAAATTACTATAATTGTTTTTCTTTATATCTATGATCCACTACTAAGCTCAGTATAAGATTCGGAAGATGTATCACTCCTGCATTGCTACCATAACATCACAAACATTGAGAGAAATGTATCCACAGTGAAAGGGGATGCATAGAAGATCACCAAGCTCTTAGAATGCAGTTCTTCAACCTTCTGCCATGAAAAATGTGATTCTACAACCCAGTACTTTTCTTCTTTCTCTCAAGAATTAATTTTTTTGCTGTACATTAGTTTTCTGATATATTTTATAGATACACGTTTCTCCGTATTTTTACAAGTCATTTGCTTATCTGAGGCGCAAAAACATGCTGACAGCATATGAACCATATACAAATATGTTGATTTATATTAAAATAATCCGCACATTCCTTCAGATAAACAATCAGCTAAGTCTATGCCACTTCCAAGACCAACGGTAGATAGAAGCTTCAAGCTGAATAGTTTGTACAAATACAGGGTTAATGCTTAGAGTACGACTTACATGCATTTCAACCACACCTGTTTCAAAATGCAATATCAGAGTACCCTTAAGCTTAATACTTCAAGGCAAAGTGATTATAACTTAGAGATCATGGTTAATTAATTAACTGAATTTCTCTTCATTTCATACATACTTTCATGTGTCTTCAAACTATACAATTAGACAGAATTTTCGCAGACAGAAACTGATATTTTAATATGCTTCCCAATGATGATAATAAAAAAAATTCAGCATTACGCAACGTGTAATGTCCAATAATTAGAGCGCTTCACTCTTGATCTTTACATAAAATACAAAACTGAGGTCAACCAAGGGCACTAATAGGCTTAGCAAATAATCTAGGTCATGGCTAGAAGCTTTGTTTTCGTTTATTTTTTTTTCACTTACACTAAACTGAATATACCAGGTTAAACAGCCGCCCTGCGTTTTTGAAATATAGACCACCCTTTAAGCTAGAATTGAACTTTTAAGTTCATTTTATTCGCTCTTACTTGACGTTTTTAGGTACATGAAAGATCAAAATTCCAAGGAAAAGCGATTTAAGGGACAGAGTGTACTCCTCACTAAAGTACAACTCAAAAAAATACGACTGGTTTACTGAGAGCGGACTCCGGGTTTCTAGCCGATTTTACAAAAGTTTACCTCATAGTATACAAAGCCACGCAATTAAGTAACTGCCTCTGATAAGATGGACCCATCATATCAGTCCAATATCAAAATCGGCTAAAAAGAAAATGCCGAAATTTTGTATTTGAGATAGAATAGGTTACGACAAATTGGAGGTATGCCTATATATACAATAGACGCTGTGTAATCAAGGCACACGGATTATTAAATAACGGTTTATTTGAATTTTGGCTTAAACTACGTCTCCTATATCTTAAATAACATACTTAATATCTTGTGCCATTTAAATATTACCTTAAAACGTTCCACAAAGGATTAAAGCTGTCTTATAAGGCTATAATATACACGAAAATTCGCGAGATGACACTGGCGTGGCGCCCGGCAAACAAGCTGTAAGGTTAAACCCAGAATAGGCTCTCAACAAAGTGTCCAAGTAGCTGATTGCAATTCTGATTGTGCTATATGCTAATCCGGGTTCGCGTCTAGGCGTTCAATATGTTTCATTTTCTTTCTTTATTCTCTTTAAAGGAGATAATATTATAGCAAAATGCATTTCTATGCGCTGGATCACAAAAAAAAATCGTGAAACCATTAAAACTTCCGTGCTAAACTGTGATATGTTATTTGCTTATTGTCTTAAATTAAATCTATATAATCCGGATTTCATATACATCAAATGTAACTATCTCGCGTTTAAACAGACACCTACGTGCGGTTTACCAATAAAGAAACACAACAATAATAAAATATTAAATGCAAATATAAATAATAATTTCAAATTATGATTACAATAACAATGCTGAAATAATAATAATTTAAACCAAGTTTATTTAAGAATATTACAACATAGTAAAAACTCAGTACAGCAGTTGACCCGCGCCACCTATACTGTAGATGCATTACTTACAAACCACACGCTCGTTCCAACTGAGATATCTACAAGCATGAGAGATGCATAGAAAATTTAACATAATATGTAGTATTTGCTTGTCCCAGTACACATTTTCAGTTGTGAAAACGTCAGGTGTCTAATTACGAATGTATTCAATGGTGATGCTGTATCATCGACTATATTATTAGTAATTTCGTTGAATGTGCAGCCAAAGGCATCCATGTTACATACTTTGGATAGATTCCTACCATAGGATCCGATGCTGGGTATAAATTGTGGGTTGCATAGGATTACAAACGTAGGGGCGACTGATCACTGGTATAATAATTTTAAATTATTACTTAATTTTTATATTAAAATGTGAAATTCAATTTAATAACCTTAGAAACTGTTATTTAATTGGAGCAATTATTATACTATTAACATATCGGCATTATAATATATCTTTCTTTGTTCCATCCATTCTAATAGTGTTAAACCCTCACTTACTTAACACGGCACAACAGATAATAACACTGGTGATAAATGAAAGAAATAATAATTGGGAAAGAAAATTTAGGAAGGTACTTCAATGTATATACGTACTTACAATATTGTACTGTAACTCAACACATTCTCTAAAATTAGAGCGTTACTTTTGAAACAAGTTATAAAATTACTCAAAAGATATACAAATTTAAAAGACTGATAATAAAAATAATTATAAAATTCTAATTATATTTGAAATGCCCAGAGGTGTTATCTTCTATCAATCAATGCAGGAGTGATTCTGCAAACTTTCTCCGATGATCAGAAGTCCGTTTTTAAATAAGGCCTGTCACAGGTTTTTAATTGTATTTTCTTTTTTATTTAATGCTTTGCTTTAAAAACATATGTGTAAACTTATGAAAATAATTCTCTCTTCCGTTTCAACCTCTAATAGTAACAATTCAAACTAAGTAGGGCAGTTAACGCTTTGATACATTCAGGGGTTCTGATATGTTCTGCTGGAAAATCGTTACTATGTGAACTAAGCAACTGCAAATGCTACCAACGTTATCAAAGTTTCCCATTCTCTCGTGCCAACGAACACTTAAACCACATCTAAATATTCCCTTCACCTCTGACTGCCAATTTACCACGAAACGCCAGCAGAGCAAAGAAGCAGTATTGCAGCTGTCATTTCTCCATATTTGGCACTCTGCGCCATAGTAGCGAGCTTTCAAGGTAGCCTGCACAATATTCGTTTAACAATGACAACACTTCAATCAACGCTGTAGTCAGTACCATAAATCATGATTTAGTTCTTAAATGAATCATCTTCAGAGTTAATCATTTTAAATGCAAGCTAAAGCGCTCTCGGCTTGTTTTGCTTACTAGAGTTAGTAAAATTTTCATAAAAATACAGAATTTTCTTCCTCACTTCTGATGCAAGTAACCATGCTTTTACTAAAGATAATATATTATAACTGACGTAGATTAATTTTAAGCTAATAAGCGGAAGAAAAAGTGCGGCAAATAAATAGCCTAGTTGTTATGAAAGTGGTAGCATTAAATAATAGAAACCTCTGTCATTGACAATTAGTCAGGGATGTTTGTGATATGCAAAGTATTTTAGTAAGCACTAATATTAAATGCAATACCTAACAACCGAGCGAGTGGCGGTAACGCGTGCGACTCGCATTCGGGAGTTCCAGGTTCAATTCCTGGCAACCGCGCTCTCTGACCCATAGGTTTTTTCGAGTGTTTTCCCAGGTCATCAAATGAATGCTGGAGTAGTTTCTTTCAGCTCCCGAATTTCATGTCCCTCCATTTCGTTCCATTCAACATTTCATCTATCCTTCACCTGTTAGGTCTTTTTCAGGGTTGGAAGTGTCGGGGATGGAGTTTCGGTGCGGCGTGGCAGGTAAAAAGGATGCCGTAGGCCGTTTGCTGAAGTGTGAGAACCGCCCATTCAGAAAGTTTCCTTGCATCCTCTGTGTGGGAAGGGGTTCCCTGTCTGCTGTCGGGACGTCTGAGTCTGGTAATTGTAGGATCCCTGTTCTGTGATGTGCCAACATTCCTAGGTTCCGGCGGCCCACTCTCTCCTCTCATCTCCTCCTCCTCCTCCTCCTCCTCCTCCCGGGTATGCTCCCTTATGGTTCTGTACCAAGTCCCCTACGTTAATAACAGTAATATTAAATTTTAATAATTATTCAACTTCAGAGTGAAACGCTCGTAACTCTATTTTCTCTTTCTTCTAGCCTGGAATCTTCAGTGCAGTTGGAAGTCGAGAGAGTCGCCTCAGAGCCTCTGAGGGGAACAGATCCTGATTTCCCCACACTTGGGTGAGATTAGCTAATGCGATATGTACTCTTTAAGAAAAGGTTTATTGTTGGAAAATCAACCTTAAAATTCTAAATTTGTGTTTGTGGATGGCAGCACTGCCTCCAAAAAAGACTTTTTCCTTATATGGTATGCGCAGAACTGAATATATATTTGGTTAATTGAAATATAAAATAATATCACTGCTATTTGACAGTGCATAACTATTTTATTTTGCTTAATTATCTTAACGGAATTGAACATTGCACAAATGCAAGGTGGGTTCTGTAGTGAAAGGTTGCTTGAAGCAGAAATTGTTCAACTGTTTTACTATTATTGTGAATTGTATCTTTCTGAATTATAGTTGTTATGATCATTCCTTAGTCATTAAACTTCGCTAAATTCGTTTTAAAGCTATATTACTATCGAGAGTTGACTTTTCATAAATATATTTCCATTTTATGCTTCTCAATATTCATATTACAATTAAATGCTAGTAATAGGTTACTTTTGGAATCATCCTCTATTTATGATTTGCTTCTCAACATTCGGTCCACTGATGGCAATTTACTCTACAGGTTTCCACATTTTAATCTTAAAGGACTTTTATTGTCATATAGTTTTACTTGCAAAATACGATTGCATGGGTCTCCCGGCCGTACATATTTTTCCTGTCCCTGGATTCTTAGAGTAAGAGCAAAGTAACCATGTAATTACTAGATGACTAATAGAGAAGAAAGGGGCAGGAATATAGTGCACAATTTAACGAATGGTCGCCAACAAATTTAATTGAAAATCTTCTAAAACAGAACAGAAATAAATTTGAAAATTAGTACCTATTTATTCTATATAGTACTTACGAACAATAAAATTATATACTCTTGTCCTTTCTACAGTAAGCTTTGTAACATTTTACAACCGTGATTATACAAATGTTGAGATTATTATTGACATACATAAATACACATCTTATTCAAGGACAATTGGAAGGCAAACATATGAATGACTTTATTCTTTTTCGAAAAGAAATTATAATACCTACTGAACAATGTGTCATTTTTGTGGTAGACGTCTTAGAAATGAAGCTTTATAATAGTTTAAAATCCATTAAATAAATTAAGATTCCCCGGATTCTGACCTAATTTACATTGAAGTTCTTGAACTTTTGAATGATATTAGCTAGACGGATGCGGCAGGAAATTCTATTTTTGAAATGGACTGTTCTAATATACATATACTGCTGATATTTTTGTGAGATTGAGGTCATTTTTATGAAAATGGCTTTCAGTTCTTTGAATAAATAACAAAAAATGAATAATGGACAGTTAATAGCAATATTCTCCAAACTATATTCTTCTCCTTTGATGCACCATTTTAAAACAAAGTGCTAATCTCTTGCCTTGAAACTTTCAGTCACATTATTAAACCATGAAGCCAATAAAGCACAATAATAAAAGAAAGCTAAATTATCTGCAATAATGAAATTTTGACTAAAAATCTATTAGTAAAGACAGACTACTATTACAAAAACAATTAAAATCTTATTGGGTGCTTATGCTCAATTAATTTTGCTTCAGAATACACACAAAATATCATGAAATAATCCTTCCAAATTTTTATTTTATAGGTTGTGTTTTATTGGTTGTGACAATAAAGCAGAATAAATTTGTCTTGTCTTATTCACTACCGATTTCTGTCATTATTTCGGACACACTTTAGCCTTGGGCTTCTATATATTTGGCTAATTTAGCTCCGAGAGGATATGATCTTTCAACTTTTCTTACCGCAGTGATTCAAATGTATGCAGAATAATCCATCGAAGTGTTTCTGCTGCCAGGAAACCATGTTTTACGGTACCCTTGTGGTCATAGATCTTTGCCTGAATAAATGCTGGATACTTTTATCCCAAAAGAAGTACAGTTGAGTTTTGAAATCACTTGTGACAGGTCCCAAAGCGTATGGTCAAATTAATATATCCCTATTTTATCTCGGGAAAGGATGAGTTATGTAGATGTTTGCTTTTAGGAAAATGAAACTTCCACCCTATTTTATATTCTACAATTTTTTACCAATATCATCTTTGGAGATGGGTCCACCATTAATTTCAAAGGGAAGAAGAGAGCAAGAGAAGAAATGATATATGACTCATGCTTTAAGGAAATTCTATTTCGTTAGGCCTGTTTACTTGTATCACATCGTGAGTTGGTGGGAGAGAAATTGCTCAAATTTTCGGAGCAAAGCTTACGCCTGACAGATTTAAACTAACAAACGGCACAGAAAGATCAAAGTCTCTCCCTGTTAGGCTGAGTCTTTGCTCGTCACTGAAGACAGCATATTTTAAAGGAAGTGTTCAAGTTGTATTGAAAACGTTGTCACTCGATAGGAACTTTGACTCATCGCTGTCTTTTACAATCGCCTAAATCTTCTTCCATTATTTCTCTGTCTTTTGTAGCTAATTTTGATTGAAGCTGGTAAATAATCAATGTTGAATTACATGTTATTCGTCACAAAGTTGTATATATTTAAATAGGAAGAATACATTTCTTCATAAGGGTTGTATTTTAAAGTTCTTCGTGAAGATTATTAAGTTTTCTTCCTTCTATATATCACTGTTTAATAATGCTGTAAATGGATGCATACACTTTTTGCCAAGAAATACACTTTTGGCACGTTTACGTATGCTTGATGAATTTTGCAACATTCGCGAATTTTGATATCTCGGAAGCAAATAGCTATCAGTTGATTTTAAATTAACATTGTTTATCTATTTACATTAGTCGCCAGAAGGAGAGGTTCATTTTGAAGCCATGAACACCGTTTTCTATCCCATTTCTTTACAGGAAATGTTTTAGTACCGGAGGTTGATTACCGAGCGCTTCTTACTCTGGAGTGGCTTGTCCCTCAAGACACACAAGCTGGTGATAAATACAGATGGTTATTTACACACACACACACAGACACGGGTGATATCTTCACAAAAATAAGCAGCTGTGAGTCCAGTGTGTAGCGGATCATCTGAATTTTCTAGGAGAAATTTCGAAGGGCCAGAACGGCGATGAGGAAGACGACACAAGCCACAGACTGAGTGAGGTGGTCGCCGGTAGTAACAGCCACCACGAGGAGCACAGAGACGTCGCGACACTCGTTCGACTGCCATGTTGCATCGCTGCTGGCTTCTCTCCTGAAAACAGAAGAACAGGAATGTATAAGTAACATTTTAAATAAAAATACCTCAGAAACGTAATCTTAACACTAGCAGACATTTTACTGCTATAGTGTTCTACATTTAAGGCTTTGTTTCTAAGAACCGATGCATATAATTTACGCATCAAGACTGCAGAAAGCATATGGGCTAATGCTGAAGACTTCCACAGACAAACTTTCAGGAGTTAAGAGGGGTACTAGGTCAACACTTTCTTGAATTCATGTTTGTTTGCAATAGATAAAAATGAATTTAGAGCAGTACGCCATTGATAAATGTCCCCTGCGTTATTTCTACTTATAGATAATCGTGGTCATACTATGACTACACATTCCATGTAAATATTTTATAACATGTACATAAACATTTGAAAGAAGCGCGAATAATAAAAAGTGTGTTCACTCCAAACTCTACGCCATTCATGTTTGAAAAAAAACGTTTAATCGCTTGTACGGAGTTTGAACCCAGCACCACCAGAATGAGAGCCGAGTAATGACTCGCTATTACTATAAGTAACTGTTTTTTGTCTTTGCGATACCCATGACTCTTCCATATTGTGAAAATGAAGGTATAATTGGTACATTGGAGCATGCTGACGGAGCATTTTGCAGTAAAAGCAAAGCTGATAACTTTGAACATTTCGCAATGGTAGCTTGTGGAGCTTGTCGATCTTGTGGGAGAGAAATTAACTATTTTAGAGTTTAAATTAGTACCGAATTAAGTCGGTATTTATATGCATTTATCAATTCCAGTATTCAAGTAAAAAATCATTACGTAACTTCATAGTTCGTCGTCACAGACTATAGGTGTCTCATACCAAAGTGTTCCTATACCATCTCTGAAAGTTCTCAATAGAATTCTATCACACTCTATATAGTTGTTTACTACGAAGCTTCAAAATGAGCTTCACTAATGGAATGGACGACAAACTTGAAGGGGATATACCACACAGACACACACACATATGTATATATATATATATATATATATATATATATTCACACAGACATATAAATCAATATTAAACGAGAATAGTACTTAATGTTATAATTCATCAAGAAATATGTTAGAATATTTAACAACCAAGAATTGTACAAAAACAGATTGTAATTTAGATAAGTAAGGGACGGGCGAGCTAGCTAATTCCAGGTAAAACATAATTCTAGATAGAGTCCACCTTTCACCAAGCCAATGAGCAAGGATTTGTAAGCAATAAGTATAAATAGAAAAAGAGACAGAGATACTGAATGTGCTTCAGAGCGCGTTATTCGGACGCGTATGCGAAATCTTTTGGAGCAGAATATTCTCATACATAATAAGGCAACGTGGTCTGAGGACCAATTAGAAATGTCGTTACATTTTGAGGCGCGGAGGTGAGCGTCATTAGGCTTAGGTATAAAAAGGGAAAGAAAGCCCCAGATTTTCACTCTCTTACAGAATCTCGTCGACACACAGTGATACTCTCTGGACGACAAATGCACGTGTGTGCATTGGGTGGGAAGGCGTGTGCGGTTAGATTAGGCTCATAATTTATCATAATGGTGTGAAGCTAGTTTCCCATAAGTTTTTTTTTTAAGGGATATTCAGTGTACTTTAATTGCCTCACCTACGATAACCTTGAGAGCCCTGAAATAGTTAGATAGGTAATTGATTAGGAATGGAGAATACAACAGCCGACGAGCAGCAATAGCCAGAGACAAGAACACTGCAGCAGAGGGCATCAACCAGAGGAACAACGTTTTCCAGCTAGAATTGATGCACAACGATTTTCTGCTGCAAACTGATTGAACTATAATTCACCCGGCGTTTTCAGACTTAAACCACACGCTTCAAGGGAACGCAGTGAAAGACAAGTTATGAACATTGATCGCATCGAAGTTTGGATAAAACGGGTACTTTGCTTGCTTCTTTTATTTGCACTATTATACAGAAAGAGATATTTATTTAAGAAAGGAATGATATTATACATTAGGTACTGGTAAGAAGTAAAGTGGTAACGAATGGAAATATTAATTTATTCATTTTATTTCTTACATGAAAAGTTTCGTTTAAAAGGTACAGCTTGAAAGCATTTAAAATTTTATACCGACTTAAGGACATATTTTGAAATAAAGCAGTTACATGTTCTCTGTAATTTTAGTAATATGATCGTTTTTTGTAATAGATAAGTATGTAAGCAGTCTGTGAAAATATAATATTATTTCTTACATTAATATTAAAAGCTGTTTGAAAATGAGGGAGAGCAATGCATTATTTTAAACAATTCTGTTCAATTCTATCTAGAGCCTTTTCTAGTATAGCCGTATTTTTATATTAAAAACATTCCAGTATTCTTCACATTACAGCGCAGATAAATCTACTATGAGTCAGGTAAGTTACAATGTGCTAAATTGAGCAAATTCTAAGGTATAAGAGAAGAGTTTCATAAATGATATTAGCCATTAAGTGAAGGATATGTTTAAGATATTATATTTTAATGGTTACATAAGTACTTGAGTAATAAGTTAAGTTCCAATAATATAATTATATAGGAGCACAATATAAAGTATATAACAGCAAAGGTATTGTTTATATTTTGGTAAGTTAATTAGTCTTAAAATTGAAATTTCATTTACAGAGTAGGTGGAATGGTACTAGCATTCAACACTGTTGGCTGCCAGTAGTTTCAGTTAATGGGAATGCTGGTTTCCAGTAGAAATAATAGATATGGTATATATTGAAATATGGTTTTTAGTTAGCTAATTCCTCGTTGGTTAAGATTTAATCTGTACAATAATGCATAAGGAAGTAGTGCTAGCTATCGTAACCGGATTATATTGATGGATACTTTAGCTACTAAATCTACATTAGTGCATTTAGTAACTTAAACTCCTGTGTTTATATAGGTTGATAGAGCTCCGATTTTCTGCAATGCAATCACGCATCAAGTGTTAAAACCTCAGGACTCTTTTAGTATTGTATATTTTGCTCTTCACACATGGGAGGGTAAACACATTATCTTTGCCCCCCGCCAAAAGAATCCACAAATAACGCAGCCATCTACTGACTTTTAAATCAGCATCACACAACAATGTATAAACCTCAGCACTAAAATTGTTTATTTTCTAAACATAAACTAGTCCTTTGACAGATGTCATGTTTATTTCCACTTAGTCATCTACAATGCTCTTGTAATTGATTTTTAGGGGAAGGACTTTTATTTTATGTATGTTCTGCACAGTTCAGTTTTCCTCATCCCAGTACAGGAGAAAAGCATCTCACTGGAGAGGAGTTACACTAATGACGCAAAACTACAGATTTACTTAAATATAACCCACAAGAGACATCGGAACACAAATCACAAATCAAACAGTCCTGTGATGTATTGACACAATTTCACATAAGACATCCCTATTACATGCAGGCGAACGTTATGACTACGTTAGGCCTCAACATATATCTAAGAGTCTAAATGAATTCTTGATAGTCATATTACTATCTAACAAGCAAATATTCAGGCGGGGAGATGAAAGTCTCACAAATCTGTTATGTAATAGCTTTAGAACGGCAAAAGAAATATTTACACCCCTTGTTTTCCACTCGCGAGCCGCCACTTAGTGTGATTTTGGCCGATAACTTGGATACTGTCATGAGGATATGACTACAGGAAACACGAGAGAGCATCATGTTCATTTTGGATGAAGAATGCTATTGCGATCTTGTCTATACAGTAATTTTACACCGAAATGTATGTTTAAATGTATTTTTTTATACAATTATTAACTACTTTGACCTTCTCTGCAAAGGTATTAATGTTGGTATCTTTCCCGGAGATTGCTCATATACAGATACCAATTGTGGCAAACTACCTGTCCCAGATTTATAATCAGTTCGGTAGACATCCTCTTCGGATTCGTTAGCGCGAATATTGATAGTGTTGCAAACATCCTCCGATTGTGATTTTTTTATTTTGCACACTTGTTCTGCTATTTATATTTCTTTATTGTAAAGGAAGCATATAGATATATTTCCCATTCAAATATCGTATCTAACAGGTGCTTCTGCCACATGGAGCAAATTAACTTTTACACACAGTTCTCCTCTCTTCCTCACTCTTCTCTTTAACTGATTACCCTCCTCTTTGTAAGACTTACACTCCAAAGGACTTAAGCCAATGCCTTCGATCAGTAGCCTGTCGAGAAGCAAGCAAAATCTCGATCACAGCATATCCAGCATGGCTGATAGCCCAATACCTGGTATGATGGAAAAAAAGAGGAAATGAAATGTAGTGATGAAAGGGATGATAGAAGAATTCACACATCAAATTATACAACCCGGCATTCTCTTAGCGACCGAGAAAACCTTAAAATGCTTTCCGCAGATTGGTCGGTCTCGGGAATTTGATTCTGTGACCTCCAGAATGTGAATCGTTCAAATTACCGCGGCGCAACCACAGTAATATTCACAATAGGTAAAATACGCAAGTGGACTATGGCAGACTGGGTAGCCGATCAGCAGCGTGCCTGTCCTTAGTCGATGACGACACAGAAGACCACGTATAATGCATGGCAACTTATGATGTTCCAGAATAAAGATTTGTAAATGCCCGGGACGCGTACTAATTCTTTGCGAATTTTACAGTTCTGCACAATTATGCATATAGCTATGTTGAATCCAAATGTACCAGAAAAACTAATATTTTTATCTCCCCCACCTTAACATTTGTTTGTAATATAGCTAACCTCCGTAAGATCGATCATCTACGTACTTTTTTATCATATTTTCAGAGCTTTCGAAGAGAATGTCTCTATTGTCTGATGAACAAAAAGCGCAAAGAAAGAAAAAAAAGGAAAAGTCCGTTACTCCTAATCCCCATATATTTTTAAAATGTGTTGTTGGTATAAATAACACGCGGTTCCACGTCTTTGAAATTAATTAATCTCACAATGCTCTCAGAAGAAGCTTGTATACTCAAATCTCCCACAAAATGTTCTGGACTACAGCAAAAAATGAAACAACCCTTCAGTAGCTTACAGTTATAAGTTTTTTCTTCTAACCACCATGTTTATTTTGTGAGACCGTCTCTACGCAGTTTCCATGGAGCTTTGTACAAGAAATTGCGTACTTGTATTTATTGAAGTTTGTTGTCCTACTTCTCCACGATAACATATAAAACAACATAGGCAAAATGGTGCAGGATATGAGACATTATAATTGGGAAACACTCCCACAAACAGTTTACAATCAGGACATGAGATTTGATTCTGACTTCTGCCCCAGTTGAAACGTCCTACCTTTCTTTCGCATTCTTTGTTTAATTTATGAAAATTAATATTAATTGGTATTATATTTTTATAAAACATAAATACTAACTCCCGAAGACTTCAATTTGGAGGCAGTATTTTGCGACGTTAAATGAAGTACATTGATCCAAGAGTTTTAATTTTTAGAAGAGAGAAAAGTACACCAAACATCCATAAAGTCATTACACTCCGAAAGGAATATTTTGGGTCATTTAATTTAAGAGGTTGAAGAAATAAAGTGAAAAGGAATCGGGCAACCCTTGGTTATTTCTGGCACGATTCTACAAAGAAAATTATACTTTGTTCGCTGTGACAAGCTGAAAATATGTGAGTTTGAGGAATTTATCGAATAAATAGCGTTAATTTCTTATTTACCTTATGGAACAGACATGGAGTGTTCTATGGAACAGTGCAATAATAAATTTATTGGTATTAAAATATATTTACAACAAAGCTACCAAAATGTTCACATCAAGATATTTTATTTTATCTTCGAAAACGGTTTGGCAGCTGCATGAAAAAGATGTAGGTGGAAAGGTGCGAGACTGAATGTATGTTTTCAGAGGATAAATGCCTGGTGTGTGTGTTATCGATCTCCCGCCAGGCGCGATTGCGGTTCGACGAACTCCTGCTGGTTTTAGGGTCCTAAAGTTCGCCTTTTCATGATTGTTGATCAAGTGTAGGCGAGAAACATGTGCTTCTGAAAATATCTACCTATACGGTTTTGCATTTGTTTGAAGTATCTTGTTACAATCCTTGAATTATATGTACATTAATATCTCACTACCGTCGCTAATACAAATCATCAGTGCCAGCTGAGTTAGTCCTTATGACATTTCTAAAACACAGCTGGTGTAGAAGGAAGGCTGTTAGTATGCTTTATTTGGCACTGAAATGTTCTCACGCACAAGGACCGCTACCATTACCTATTTCCTAACTAAAATCTGGCCGAAGCTACACCAATTCACTGTACGGACATGAGAGATGTAACCCACATAACAGGGCAAAATTAGCTATGTAATATCTAATTAAGATGTGACAAATATATAAACCGACTAAAACATTCATTATTACGCATCAAATCTGGCTTATGGAGGTATCACGGTTGGAACTAGGAAAGCATATGATAGTCTTGTCTAAGGATAAAAAGAAAAGCCCGAAGAACAGAATTTATTATATTACTGTTATTATTGAATTTCCAGAAAACAGAACAGAAACCCTATTTTTCAGAGCATATTAGCTTTGTAGTTTAACAATTATATAGTAATAACAAATAGATTGGGCATTATTATAAAAGCTGTTAAAGATGGGATGAATGAATGTTACAAAGTATAAATGGCAACATTGTTTTTATAATATATGAGGAGATTTTGTCCTTAGGGATTTCAGGTGATTGTCCAGGTATATCTTAATCTTCCAAATACAGGATACTCAAAAATCAGATGCTGTACAGTTTCAATGGATCTACAGAAGCTTCAGTAACTATCTCAATATTAATCTTAAATCGCTCGAAATATGACTTAAATTTGCCATGTCCAGATGGGAATTGAGTAAGCTTAAAGCTCGGCGCAAGTATTCTGCTCTGGAGAGTATGTTGCATCTCAGGAAAAAGTATTTCTCTCGTAGCGTTTCTTTTCTTGATTGTGGTCTAGATTTTATTCCACTGTAGATGCGTGTGGTTTGTAATTTTCCTTTTAAGGTAGCATAGAGGAGCGCCATCATATGAAACTTGCATTGCAGATTTTGCAGCTTCTTTTGCTAGTAGATCTGCTTTCTCTTTTCCGATAGTATCTGTGAGTCTGCGAATAAGGACATACAGGTGTGGAGGCCATGTTGAGCTATTAATCTTATATCAGTGCCTATTGGGTTTTTACTGCTTATCATTTATTGAGTTCAATGCTACTTGTGAATCACTGTATGATTTTGAATTTTTGTTGTGTCTTTGTGCCACTCTAGTTCTGACTTAAGTCCAGCTTGAAAGATCATTTGAGGAGCCTATATGTTGTGCTATAAATTCTAAAAGTATTTCAAGATCGTTTTCATATACCAAGAAGGCACAGCAAATGTGATCATTTGCATCTATGTATACACTTTTGGGTAGTGTTCTAACTAGTGATGGGGCGATACCACCATTTATCGATACTCGATATCGATACTGATTTTTGAGCATCCATACTCAATACTCGCTTAATAAAAAACTGTAAATGCTTGTTCTCTGAATTATGTTATTATTAGCACTTCTCTGTGTATACACACATGTAATCAATTTTGTATTGTATACTAATTTCGAAATTGTTTGACATTCTCCAATCGGCAGCAATTTGTTTTATCTGCATAATGCCACAGCTACGTATCTCCTATTGTCAGTCAAGGTTAATTATGGTTATAATACTACTACTAATGATGATGATAAGAATAATTTCTTGGCTTCCCTTTTTAGTAACTATATTATGTGCTGATTTTCTGTCCATAGAAATACAAATACTCAAATCTCTTCTTTTTCTGCATTCTTGAAAATATAAACTAATATATATTTTACAAGAAACTCAAACAACTAAAAATAATGTACATTACGTGATCAAAAGTATCCGTACACCTGACTGAAAATAACGTACAAGTTCATGGTGCCCTCCATTGGTAATGATGGCAGTCAATATGGTGTTGGCCCACCCTTAGCCTTGTTGATAGTATTCACTCTCGCAGGCATACTTTCAATCAGGTGCTGGAAGGTTTTTTTGGGAATGGCATCCCATTCTTCACGGAGTGTGGAACCGAGGAAAGGTATCAATGTAGGTCAGTGAGGCCTGCCACGAAGTCGGCGTTCCAAAACATTCCAAAAGTGTTCTATAGGATTTAAGTGAGGACTCTGTGTAGGCCAGTCCATTACAGGGATGTTATTGTCGTGTAACCACTCCGCCACAGCCCGTGCAGTATGAACAGGTGCTCGATCGTGTTAAAAGATGCAATCGCCATCTCCGAATTGCTCTTCAACAGTGGGAAGCAAGAAGGTGCTTAAAATATCAATGTAGGCCTGCGCTGTGATCGTGCACGCAAAACAACAAGGGGTGAAAGCCCCTTTAGGAAAAACACGACCACACGATAACACCACCACCTCCGAATTTTACTGTTGGCACTACACACGCTGGCAGATGACGTTCACTGGGAATTCGCCATACCCACACCCTGCCATCGGATCGTCACATTGTGTACCGTGATTCTTCACTCCACACAACGTTTTGCCACTGTTCAATCGTGTAATGTTGACCTCCTTACACCAACCGATGCGTCGTTTGGCATTTTACTGCGTGATGTGTGGCTTATGAGCAGCCGCTCGACCATGGAATCCAAGGTTTCTCACCTCACACCTAACTGTCATAGTACTTGGAATGGATCCTGATGCAGCTTGGAATTCCTGAGTGATGGTCCGGATAGATGTCTGCCCATTATTCTTTACGACCTTCTTCAAATGTCGGCGGTCTCTGTCAGTCAATAGACGAGGTCGGCCTGTACGCTGTTGTGGTGTACATGTCCCTTCACTTTTCAACTTCACTATCACATCAGAAAAAGTGGACCTAGGGATGTTTAGGAGTGTGGAAATACCGCGTACAGACTTTAGACACAAGTGACACCCAATCACCTGACCACTTTCGAAGTCCGAGAGTTCCACGGAGCGTCCCATTCTACTGTTTGACTATGTCTAATGACTACTGAGGTCACGGATAATGAGTACTAGGCAGTAGGTGGCAGCAAAATGCACCTAAGATGAAAAACGTATGTTTGTGGGGTGTCCGGATACTTTTGATCACATAGTATTAGACCATTCTAATAATATTATACTACCAAGTAACATATGTAATTTGTCATGCAGTAATAAATAATTGGCCATTTAACACTCCGAAGCATAGTAAGTTTGTGGATTAAGCCCCTCTACTCCCCTCCACCGTAGATCAGCATATACAAGTTTAATACAAACGTTTGTTTAGCGTAAGCACAACCAGATGAAAGGGTAGATGACCTATTTTCATGCGCTGTATTATCTCGCATCTTAAATTCCGATTTGTTTCTGCCTGGATGTAATGGCTGAAAGTTAGTCACCAACCAGGCTATTACAAAAACTTGATTCAGTACCTCAGCTAAATCAGCTTCATTCACAACGTAGTTAAAGCTGCGTGTTTCAAGAGTACCTCTACTGCTTCCCCCATTGTTTTGCAGGTTTTAATTTAGTTACAATATATGTAATGTTGCATTCATTTACTCACAAGAAACGCAGTCAAGATCTCTCAAGAACTATATCCATCAACACTTCGGGACACGTGCGAGGCAATAACGTGAAGTCTCACCTCCTTTCATTCATTATCAAGCATAAAGTTAAAGGAAACAACTTTCAATAATGTAAAACTTAGAAACCTAAAAGTATCGAAAAAGTTTCTAAGGTTTATCTCGAAGTATTAGGCATACTTCGATATCATCGAGTACCGAAAGTATCGAGGTATCCAGGTCCCATCTCTAATTTGAACGTCCGTTAAAATAAATATATATATATACATATATATACACATTTTGGGTAGTATTAAACATCAGTTCTTATTGCATACAGTATCACAAGCGGTGGACACTGATAACACAAAATATGAAATAATAATTAGGATATGAAATTTGGGAGGGAAACGTCTAAGTTTAAGTTACCTCCACTGCATTTTCCAGTTATGAGAAAAATGCCTTAGTCAGGGAGAACATACAGGTGTGATTTGAACCGCGGATCTGCTGCCCAGGTATCCTTAGCTTAACGACTTGAGCCAGGCGTTTCGGTGGAAGAGTTTGTACAGTAGTATTGACCTCGCGACCACTGCTGACATTAAATTTGTGACTTTCCAAAGCATACAGAAGACTCAGGTACTCAGAAGCTTAGTATTCTTTTCAGAACAACCTGCAGAAAAAATGCCACCGACGCGGCAGTTATCTTTCCTCACAATATCGGCAATTTTGGTCTTCTGCACTTAGAATTAATTTGCAAATAATCGGGTTCCTGGGTTGTAAACTATGACAATAAGAGTATTAAGCAGCACCGATGGTCTTTGTAAGACAGTGCCAAGTGTCTCCCTTTCCTACGTATCTAATAGTTATATACGAGCAACCTTTACCAGGAGTTGAGATACATCGAAGTATGCCACAAAGAAGCCAGAATGGAGTATGCATAGGCAAGGATAGGTGTAAGGAATTTAAGTGGTCAACAGGGAGAAGAAGCGGGGAGAGATGTACTGAATGTAATGGATTACATGACAATTGGCATTATATTCTGGAATGCGAGGACACGGATAAAGGGGGAGCGAATTTAATACTAGAGAAATGAAAACATTTACCAATAGAGCTAAAAGTTAGAAAGATTTTTAATACAGGATCAAATGAACATATGGAGAAAGCAGGAAAATATTCAGGAAAAAGTAAGTTAAAATGGTTAAGAGACGTGAAGGAAATTGGAGAAAATGTGGTAAAAAAGGGTAACAAGGCAGAAAAGTAAATAGTGGAAAATTATATTCCCCCATTATATGTACAAAAGATGTTAAATATAAGGGAAATAGAAATAATAGGCAACTCTATTGTATTGTAAACACTGTATAAATTGATGTAAGTACAAAGTAAACAATAAATCATGCATTCATACCAGTAGTTGTAGCATAGGTTTCAATCTTGAACAATTCTAACGCATGGAATCCAGGATTGAATTATTATTTTATAGTTTATTAATATTTTCATGTTGTAGGTGTAAAACAAGATTATAAAGACATTCATATTTACGAAATTATGTTATAGCAATTTTGTTTAGGTAGATGTGTATGTTTCGTTATAATGCACCGACAACTTGTTGATCAATGTTTATAAGGAGTCAGCATAGTCTGGATGTACGGAGTTCTACCGTTCTTTAGCGATTTGCCAATGACATAGCTTCGTAAATTAATACAATTTCGAAATTATTCGTAAACTTTAGTTAACCTCTACCATGTGTAGCTTAAATGAACCCAAGTTCAAGAAGACTCTTGTCAGCAGTTTTTCCTGAAGTCTGCTCTCGGTGTACCATACATAGCTATATTGTTAGTCTTGATGTTAAAAATTGGTGAGTGAAACAGTTATCGTTAATTTTGGGCCTCAAAGTTAGAAAATGTCAAACCTCGCTAATCAGTTAAACACTTCATGATTCTAAACATTTTAAGACTGAAATCTTAAGTGAATTGTGAAGTTTAATGCGCATTAATTGCTCTGCCAAATGTCCTCTTATTATGCTTTCATCTAGCACCTTAGCAAGTTTAAAGCGTGGTGAAAGTTGTACTAGGGGCTGACTCAAGTTTTCCCTCTCCCTTCCCCTTCTCTCCCCCTCCGTCTTTAACCTTACACTCTATCACGGCTCTGAATACTGTCACTGAGCATCCCCACTCGTTTGTTTTACATCAAAGCTGAGCAAACCTGCCAAGTTCCCTCTTACAATTATAGACAAAGGTAAAGAGAAAGGGAGAGGAGAAAGAAAAGGAGGTGAAAACACAGATGAGGAGAGAATGAGCGAGGGAGAAAGAATTTTCGCATTTAGTGCGATGACGTGAACTGCGGGTTCTGCTATAACACAATAAATCCCTATCCTCGTTTCTATCAGACATTGGTCTTATATATTACTCCTAGAGATTCCTTTGAAGCACAGATGAATGCCACCATTTATATCCGCACACACGTTCTGTATGCAGGAGGAAAGAAACTTCCAGAAGATTCTGGTTATCTGCTGATAGGTGTTTAGACTGGGCGAGAGTGCGACTTATCTTTGTTTATCTCCGATGCCTGCTACCGACCTCGCGATAACCCTGGGTTATAGCTGCTCGTCACAGAGCTCCCTCCTCGGAGCTGGCCATATCGATCAGCTCAGTGCGTCATCATTGCCAATAACCATACATTAGATAACACTCTTTACAGCACAATGTAATTCTTAAACATTAATCTAGTTTAGTGAATCGTGCTGAAAATAAATTTGCAAACCTATACCAGTGAGTATACGCTTGTAAACTGTCCATGTATTGCAAACTTTAGCAGCCTTTCATAAACATTTCGTCTTTAACGTGTTCCGCGTTTGAAGCTTTAATCAGTTAAACAAAAAAAATGTAGGTTTCCTGTACACACAGTTTGCAATTTGCCCCAAGCGGTTTGCAAAATGGAGCGGAGGGGAATGGGAGTACGGGTGTGCAATCGACATTTATATAACACAAAATGTGATGAACTTTCTGATTTTCAACCTCGACTTGCGTTTTGCATGTTTCAGGACTTGATTATTTAGTACGGTATGTTGGCCAGTGGTAATAGTAATCTAGCAGAAGGTGTTTTGGCTCGAACTAGAGGAAGTGGGTTCAAATTCTATATGCTGTGCAATTCGTCTAGGGATTTTTTGTGGTTTCCTACATTAACCAGGTAAGCTTCCAGAACTCCCATGAAATTTAAAATAAAGGAAATCTGATGTCACACATTCATATATCTTTCCCTACCCTCTATTGTATTCGTGGATATACAAACTAGTCTTACTAAAACTTATGTTTATACCTACTTCATCTTAATCGAAATAAACGTCTGCGAAAATCGCTACATTACACATTTCGTTATAGATACAAAGGGAACAACAATAGTCAAATTATTAAGTACTGACAAATTATTAAGTTCGCTGCCTTAAAATTCCATACTGCTTCAGTGGAATCTCGAGAAACATTATGAATGTGACACGACCTTAAAAGAATGCCCATGTGTTGAACAATTTAAACCATTAATAATAGATACCCGAAAATGGCTTATGCCAAAAGAACTTATTCGAAATAAATTGTGTTTTAAAGAGATCTACATAAGTGAAGTAGATATGTCTATCGCCTAACGTTCAGTTATACAAGATTATACAAAACTCTTTCCGATTAAGATGACTTCAAACACTACTCCTAGAACATTAAAGATAATAGACATTTTATTCGTCATGCAAACATCTTAAATATGTGGTACTTTAGTCAAAATCGTTAGCCATTACTTACAAAATCAAAAGTTTCAAAAAATGTTCCATGTAGTTTTGGGTAGAGGAATTTTCTTTAAAATCTTCGTATTGCAACTTTGGAAGATCTGAACCTAATTACCAAGTCTGGTATCCATTCAACTTTTCATTTTTGAGTTATACTGTTCACAGCCACCAGACAGATGCATACACGGACCTTTTCGCAAAATGCTTTCTTTTGTATTCAGAGGGCCTCAAAATATGTATTTCCGGTGAAATGTTGGTACTGAAATTTGGATGGAGTACAATACTTTCTCTACTGACTAGGTACGTAGTAGACAAAGTAAAAACAGGGCGTGCGACAAGAGTGTAATTTATCAACTACATTGTTTAATATATATATATATATATATATATATATATATATATTGGCTACCTAGTTAGCAAGCGGAAAAATGCAATAAAATTTGATATTAAAATACATTAATATATATCTTAAAACATATCTGTACTAATATTATAACGAAAGAATATTTGTATTTACTCGTATTTTGCATGTATGTGTGTATACAGGGTAATCTCAAAAGCCCTCCGAGTTTGATAATTCTTTCAGCATTGAAAAGTCCGATTATTTCTGACGGACCTTCAATTTCAATTCATAAATCACTAAAAGTCTAAAAAAAGATTTAGGAAGCCTTCGTTGAGAATGTAATGGAGTAGAAAATAGCTACTGTACTCCACAAAACATGCATGTAAAAAACAAATGCCCGTTACATTTTATCCCAAAGAATATACATAGATGACCATTGTGTAACACTTGAACGAACAGAGGACAGAGATTTTAAGTAGCGACGATAGCTATTGTTTATAACGGTACAAATATTTTATATTTATACCTCCAATGACCGTTTATCAAATACTGAAGATGTGTAAAGCTGAGTCTCCACTGGGGGTGCAGAAAATAAGGTAACGGTTTCTTAGCGTAACGGTTACCAAAGTAACGAATACAAAGTAACAAGTTACCCAATAACGGTTACCAAAGTAACGAATATAACTGGTTATCGCGTTAGCATTTACTGAGATTGGCTGGCAATGTTCACGCATGTACGTAGCATTGGTATCGCTTATCGGGAACTAATTACCTCACCAAGGCGGTCTCTGCGTTTGCATCTTGAGTCTTCCTCGCACGGAACTGCAAGGTTATATTTGTTTATTACAGCGCATTGCTTATCGCTTCGAATATATATCACAGGGCACAGATGGCAGTTCAGACAGCACTCTGGCAACAAATCTGTATGCAATGAGTTAACATAGTTGTGCACATTAGATTATAGGTGCACGAGATTTTATACATCGCGATCTGAATAAACAATTAAAGATGTTTAGCAATATGCGGGGCCGCTAAGTTAATCAATGGTACGTAAATTTTAACAGTGGTAATTCAGGATCCAGAGTTGTACAATTTCAGCGCCTACCCTCAAAGATTGCTTAAGAAAACCTAATATTTCTCCAACTTACGAATTCAAAAAGCACATCTAAGGTGTGTTTCCGCTCCTTTGGATTTGTTAACATGCATATTTACGCGTTTAACCTTGTATGGCAAAGAACAATGAAAGGCCGACAGATACACGACAGGGTTAAAGTATTTCATAAATCAAATTTCGAGGTTGAAAGATCTGCCTCGTTATCAAACACACCATAATTTTAAGTTGAATATTCTTTATTAATATTATACAACTGCATGCTTCCGACCTCGATTTGCATGAATATAATGACTTTTTTCATTTACTCACGGCTATTCCCATCTGCACATGTTAAGAGCGCCGGCCCTCGTAGCCGTGGTCGCTCGAGCGAACAGCTTCGGCTCTCCGCAAGCTGAGGGTCGCGGGTTCGAATCCTACCATAGGCATGGGCATGGGTGCTTGTATCTGTTTTATATGTGTAACAGTAATTGTGGTAATAAGTTGTAAAGAGTAACACAGGAAACACGCTAATGATAAACCGGGAAAAACGGGAAACATAAGGGAAAAACGGAAGAAATGACATTTATACAGAAGAAATAAAGAAAAATAAAGGCGCACTTACGGTGCGAATAGCTCAGGCAATAGGGAGGAGGTCATGTATGAACTAGTATACAAGGTGGGCCATTTAAGTTTAGACTGTACAATATCTCCAAAACTAGACGTTATAAAAAGAAATGTCTTGAATAAAAGTTGCTTGATATTATGGGGGAAAATAAATTCCATCAGTTGTCTTTTATTTGGAGGACGATGTGATGGTTATTTTAAGGCAAATTTGATTTTTTCAAATGGGAACCCACCCTTTTTTTTTTCTCACTCCTCATATAAAACTAAATAACATTTCTATAAAGCAGTTTGCAAATGTTATTACACCAACGTAAATAACAACGAAAATTCTCAATGGCCGTGTACGAAGACACAAATGAATGGTCTCATTACCTCCTCGCCTATTGTTATTATGCTGCATGTATTGAAAGGATCCAATCATTCAATACAGATAGTCTGCAATCAATGGGTAATCTAAATTCATCCGATTGGCTGTTCTGAAATTCGTCTCCTGTTCTGCAATTGCTGATGAAATTATTGTCAGCAAACAATTGAAATCTTCATTCGGTAATCTTAGAAAATTGTTGAAACCAAATCCATCCTCAACTTTCATTCAAACAATACACTATTTACACTGATTTTATTGCTTAGAAAAGGGCGCGCCCATAACATTCTTCTTTATTCTTCCACCTCTTTCAACAAGCACACATTGTGACTACAAAGGCCAAACCTCCATAATCAGAATCTATGTGATTACTGGTATTTACAAAGGCGACGTGTTTACACTTTGGCTCGCTTGTTAATGCAGTGGAGGCGAATGTTGATGGGAATTCCAACTACACATATGGTTCAACGTGATTCGTGACATGTTTTTAAAGCTGTTTATGTTTAGCGTTAAGGGTTGATTGTTGAGGCAGTGTAGACCCGCCTTAATAAAACACTGTCTAAACCTCTGAAAACATTAACTTTAATTCTATAAGTGTATGAATTGAAGTTTCTGGATGCCGAAATCTTCTACTAACCCCCATTTAAGAAATGTTTGCTTCATTTTCTTTCTACCTATTTACTTTGTAATCAGTTTCATTAGCAGAACATACTAAATAACTGTATAATGAAAGAAAATTATTAACTTTAGAAATCAGCGGACCGATACTTTGTAAATAACAATTGGGAAGAATATTTTTCTCGATGGTCGCAGAATGTGTATTTTCCAAAACGATTGATTAGCTCGGTGGCCTGTTATGAAATTAGTGTACTATAATGTGCAAAATTTTTATGATGAACCCTCACCTTCACCCCTTATAATTTTAATTTCGTACAAACCCGGCTATTACTAATAAGGAATGAAACATTCCCTGAAGTTCACGCAAAAGGGTGAAATCATCGATGAAACGCCTAACTTCCTTAACTTTCCCTGATAGTTTTCCAAGTTTTAAAAATTATGATAGCCCGTAAGTATCCTATGACTATGGAACTATCATGAATCGGAATGGTCGAGCCAATTCTTAGATAATTACACTAGATGAAATTTTAAACTTTTGTAAATTCTCCTTGGTCTGGTAGTTATTTAATAACATAAAATGTACACAGTTTTCACAATATACAAAACCCCTTAATATATACAGGGAAATACAGATGCAGCTATGGATACGAAACTTCCACAGTCCTAGGCCATTAAGTTAACCTCCATAGAAAACGTATTAGGATTAATTGATGGAGGGGGCAACTAGCACCTCGACTCGCAAGGGATCCTGGGAGGAATGAATGAGGTGAAGGAACCACAGGAGACGTATGGGCTGCAGGTTCGGCCGACGCAGACGAACAGAGATGCGCAGAGTTCCCCAAGAGTTACAGCTTGACCACCCGGCCGTAGAACGCACAGTGACGGCCGTCCCAAGCCCCCGGAGAGTGGCTCACAGGCTCCCCTCCAGCGGAGACCGGGGAAAGATCGACCCAGCAGCGGAACTTCGAACGGTCGGCATATAATTGGTCCGAGGAGGACTTCCATCGCGCAAGCCTCGCGCCATCTGTCCGCAGCCAAACGACACACAACGCCGGAGTCAACCTGTAACGTGAAAGAGGAAGATGAAATGAGAGGAAATTAATCATTCCTAGCTACCCGGGAAAACCATGAAAAACCCATGGGTCAGGAAGATCGGCCGCGGGAACCGAAACAACCACCTCCCGAATGCGAGCACAGACGTTACCGCCGTCTGAACCATTCCGCTCGGTTTGTAGAAGATAGTCTGCGGCCATGGAGTACAACAATATTTTTAATTGAAAAACCCGGTTGATTGATTTTTAATATTAGAAATTTTCCTTCGCTGTACAATTGTTTAACATGCCCTGCTAATTAATTTTATTACGCCACAAGTACAAAGGAAACAAAGCAAAACTTTATTATATGAGGGTTATTAAAACATTTTGGTATTGGTATCGCATGTGTATCTAGTGTTTTAACATATTCATTTCTCTTTTGTTTTGCTATGTCTTATTTATTAAATCGTGATCACCTACATATATTGCTTGAGGTGAAATGTCTGCGGCATTTGTCTTATTTTACATACATATTTTTGTGGAGTAACAACTATTTTTCTACTCCATGTCATTCTCAACTAAAGTCAAGGCCTTCTTTGCAAACATGTTCTTTTATAACTCCAATGTGTTCGTATTGACGTTCAAGGGATTTGTATATCCTTTTTTTTAATATTTTAGTAATATATGAAATGAAATCAGAAGTTGATTTATAGCACCGTTTCCGTTAGAATGAATTGGACTTTCCAATGGTGAAAGAATTATCAAAATCAGTTGTGTTTGCACTACACACAAAAAGAAACACCCAACCACAAATGTTATCTTTTTTTAATATTACCACAGATTTGTCATGAAAATGTCTTAAACATAAGGTATTTCAATAAATATCATTATAGCTATTTTGAGAGTCTAAATTACAGAATTTGTTCCATGTAAAGGGTAGCTTGGTATGAGGGATTATCTTGAACATTCTCGTGTTGGGATTTTTGGAATATGCTGAAATTAAATACCAAGTCTGGGATTTGTCGGAGAAATTGTTTTTGAATAATGCTGTTCATAATAAACACATACACAAATACTACAGAAATACAGAAAGACAGAGGCACACACACACACACACCACAAGCAAGCTCGCGGACCATTTTCTAATATGCTTTTATTGGACTTAGGGTACAACAAAACATGTATTTCCCCTCAAATCTCATCGAATTTTTTGATTGAATGCAATATTTCCATTATTTACTGTAGGTAAGTATTGGTGAAAGCAAAAATCTGAAGTGTTACATTCACATGACTTTCTCTACCCTTTATCGCTTATTAGTGCGTCTGAAAACTATTCTTACGAAATATGCTTTTTTTTCATACAAGTCGTGTATTGGACAAGGCTGCAAAGGTAGAATCAGACGACTGAAAAATGTAATGCCATAGCTGGGATTTGAACCACGAATCTGCGGGTTACTCTAACCACTGAGTTACCATGTCAACATGCAGGTACACCATTAAATTCCCCAACTGATTCGCATGTTTCCCGGTAAACCACATGGAGATCTCAAATTGTATTGAGATGACACACCTCAATGGCGACTACAAAGCTGTCCCGAGCTTCATAGTTTCGACCACTATTAGGTCAATTATGGAAATATTCCACAATTCCAGGTATCATTTCCCATATTTAGACAATACAAAAATTCCATTGCAACATGTGTCCGGAAACCCTTGGTTTTGAGTTGTGGCTTTCAAAAGAGTGATATTCATCGGAACGTATTCTTACCGCAAGGAGCTTTGTTTACAGAAGGTGTTTAAAGTGTGCACCTCCTGCTTGAATACAGGCCTCGCATCGACGTCTCATGGCCGTGAGAACACGACCCCAAATACCAGAAGTATCGCGTATTTCCTCAATTTGCTACAATTCGATTCTGAACCACTGGCAGAACATCAATCAAGCATTTTTTTCTATCTATATGGAATCTATCTACTTGTAAGGAAAAATACTTTAGTATATAATAATAAATTTAATAATATATATATGTCTTATCAAAGATTAATAAAAAAAATATTGGAATACACGTACATATGTATTTATTATTTAAACCCTCTAAAATTTTCCCCTTTAAGTTATTATACCTTATATAAATAAGATGTTAATTTATACGTATAATATAAATAAATCTTCCTTGATAAGATTTTATATATTTAAAAGGTTATATATTCATTCAGGTTCTTATTATACTTTGATAGGGAGTGTTACTTAGTCTCACATCAATAGGTAATTATCCCATGAAAGATTAGTATTAAACCAATAATCTTAAACACCGCGGATGCTGACACAATTTTTACCAAATTTTTATAACATTCACTAAATCTAAAATAATTTAATATCAATAAAATTACCTACTGCACAATTAACTTTATAAACCTCATTGAGAAAACTATAGTACACACATTCACATTCAGAATAATATTAAAACAAATAATCAAAGCAAGAATAAAACTTAAAAAATATTTTTCCAAAAATTGAAGACCTCACATTGGAACACCCAACTTTTTAATGACTTTTGTATACCTACAAATATTTGATTAAATTAATCATTGCTCCAATATATCAACTTTCAAAAAAAAAACCTAACTTACCCAAAAAAAAGTATGTTTTTTTTAAAACGTTTTCCTCCCTAGAAGTAGGAATTAAGTGCCCAATTCAATTCGATTTAATGTTTTTTTTAAACATTGGTCTACTAAAGTATACTTTCCTTACAAGTAGATAGATTCCATATTAAATCTGCTGATGACAGGGCCTGTACACGTTGGAAATGATAAGGATACAACTATTGCTCTCGCAACACTCTTCAGACATTCGCATGAGGAACAATCACTTGCAACGCTAATCTTGGTGTACTGAAAGAGTCGATGCACAGAATCCAGAATCCCCTCCTCTACATCTGCAGTTGTAGATCTTGGTTGTCCTCTTCCCAAACCAGGAGAGGATAACTTCCCATGAGCGCACAGACGACATGGAGGCGATCAAGTGTCTTCCGATCTGGGCATCTTCGGTGTGGGTACCTCTCTTGGTACAAACGACGAGCCAGCACAGCATTGCCGTGCGTCTTACCGTACAGGAAGTGCATTTCTGCCAGCTCCTGATTTCAGTACATGCCGCTCAGTTGAGGCAGTATTTTTAACACTTAAATGATTTCAGTCTAATTATATAATATGTAAATTCAATAACAGCCCACCTTGAAGCAATGTGTATGTAATAATTTGTAAAATGTATGTAACAGTCATTTAAAATGCTTATATTATTGTATCAATGTGTAATAATGTTATGTGAATGCATTACGTAATTTAATAATGTAGGAGCTGTGAGAATAATAGGTTTAAAGTTGCTAACAATGAGGTAGCCCTGAGGCAATAATGAGTAAGGAAGTTTAAATACCACTAGTCATTATTAGAGCAGCAATAATGTAAATTTTGAGACAGTTTAAAATAGCCAATCAACAACCAGAAAAAGCTTTAGTTGAATGAAGATATTCTATTGGACTAAGATTAGTCAATCAGAGAGTTTAAATACAGAAATTTTCAAGCTTAGACGGTTGAAATCAAGTCAGTTGCCTGCAGACCGTAATAGTAACCGGATGCAAGATGCGTCCCCTAGAGAAACGTAATACGTATTCATGTGAGACGAAAAATAAGGCTACCGGAAACTGTTTAACATACGTGCAACTACTTCAAGTGTTCGGCTCCCCAACAGTTGAAATATAATACAACTCCTACTTCAAACTGGCTTTTCAATACGTAACAGCAACTACCTACTTCTAATTGACGCCCAAAGCGTGGAGCTAAATAAATAAACAACTCCAACAAAACACCTTCTTCACAGTCGAACACCAGACACAATACTCAATGTACCCTTCGCCTCGGAATGAACTGTCAAAGTGTCCTGTTAATACTCTCTGTCAGGGCAACTATCTGCGGGAAGAAAAACATTCCGTTTTGAAGACCATAACTCAGAAACCAAGTATTTTCAGACACACGTTTTAATGGACTTTCTGTATTGTCTACATATGGGGAATGCATACTTGAATTTATGCCTTCTAGTTTTGAAACATCTTGTATATATACGTATTAAAGAACTGGCAATAAACGTTACAAACCATCAATAACTGATATCTCGGAAATGACTCATGCCGCAAAAAAGTTATTTGAAATAAACTGTGCGTTTTAAAGAGATCTACATTTTTTGTGTAGTACGTTTTCGTCTTTCGCTTAATATTTGCCAGTTAAACAACATTATACAAAATTCCTTCCGAATGAACAGGACTTCACAGGCAATTCATAGAAAATTAAGGATATACATATTATTTGGCATGTAAATATCTTGATGTATGGTATTTTAATCAAAATCGTTAGCCATTTTTTAAAAAATCAAAAATTAAATAAATTCTCTATGTAAAGGGTAGTTTGGGGTGAAGGATTTTATTCAAAACCTTCTGTACCATAAAAAGTTGGATATATATATATATATATCAGACTTTTTGTTTTTGAGTTATGATGCTCTTAGACACAAAGATACACGCGCATGGATCTTTTCTAAAAACGATTATTTGAGGGGACTCGGCCGCCTCAAACATATTTCCATTAAAATATAGATATTAGTTTTGGGATGGAACGCATTATTCTCTCTATCTACTGTGTACGTGGTAGAGAAAATAAAAAGGGTATTTCTGATTACCCCCTTATCTGATACATAAGTAGGTGTGCAGAAATGGGAAGAGAAAAACCAACACACCTTCATGAGTAGCAGAAAGCAGGTACTGAAAGCTGAAATTGAGTAGGTGGAAAACGTGCTAAGGCAAATTGTTTCAAAAGAAGTTGAATAAAAAGAATTCCTAAATATAAATCAAAATCAAAATTCAAAGGAGTATAAGAAATGGTAACGAAGTGGAATCTAGGGCCGGAGGTAAACATGCGAAGGTGAAAACCAGAGAGTAGCATAGAGATACGAGCAAAAAGAGGGAGCAAAAACTAAAATCCGACTTGATCCTAGCTCCATTTCAAATGGAATGTCAATAGAAGTCGTAAAAACACGTAAAGTGTTAAAAAGCAATTTCACATCTGTGCTACTACCTTCCTTTTTTACGACAAGCACAGGGTATATTGTTTGAATCACTTCGACTGACACGATTGAAAAAAAAACCCTCTCCAATACTTTACTCCGCAGCCTGGATTTGAAGTGTGTGTTGGCAATCAGGAGTACGTATCGGGGAAATACTCTTTTTAAATTCCGTTATATTTGCTAGAGTAAAATTTACGGAGTGTGAGAGATGACATTCCTGTGCGGATTTAATGCAATAAGTTTATATCATTGCTTTTCAGTCAATGTGGAAAATAATTAAAACGTCAACTGAAATTATCTCACATTAATTTCGTGAAAAATAATGAATAAAAGTGATACACTGTGGAATAATATCAAATACGTATTCTACAATGTAGACTCGTTCTCAGACACATTCCTAATAAATTAGTCATTTTTACGATTTATTCATTCTTTAATCCTTCTGTTCCTCCTAACTATAGTAAGAACAGGAAGTTTAATATCTAGATTTCAACGGAAATAATATTTTGAGGCCCTTCTAATTTAAAAAAGAACGTTTTTAAACAAAGGTCAGCGCGCACTTATTAACAACATAACCCAAAAACAAAAAATCGCATAAATGTTGATACCAAATCTAGTATTTAGGTTTAGCATTGTCTTAAGTTGCAATAAGAAGTTTAAAGATAATCCTACACCATTAAAAACAACTATTAAAGTAAATTATTTTTCTTCATTCTAAATTTTCTACAAAATGGGTGTTACTTTGTTGATTAAATTATCAAGTATTTACAATATTTACACGACTAACAGAATGTATAATGTGAACTTTCTGTGAACAGTCTGTGAAGTCCTCTTCATTCAAAATCAATTTTGTATGATTTTTGTGTGACTTGTTAACCGTAAGAGACAGACAAAATCTTACCAATCACCAAATTTAGATCTCGTTAAAGTGCAGCATTTGAATAATATAAATTGTTTTCTAACATTCACCATTTCCCAGTTATCCATATTTTTATGGATTTTCCAATAGCTCTACATTTTAATTGCTAATGCACCATTCGTTAGTTTCCCATATTGTCATGCGAATTGCATGGAATTTCAAAGCTAGCATATATAGTGGCCTTTCTAAGACCTGACTATTACCACAGCCTCCTGCCTACCCCTTACACCTACAATGAAAGGAAAAGTGAAAAATTTCTCTAAACTTTTCTGTCAATTAACATAAAGTATATAAAAGAATAACCCTTGCAATAATATGAGAAAAGTGGTTTGAGAAGTTAAATTTTTCTTCACTCCTTATCTTCCAAAGAATCGATCTGCAAACTTACCTATACAGGGTGGAACAGAACTTATTGTATTCACTTCTAATATGTACTTCATAGAGGTATTACAAACAAAAGGTATATTACCATTTTGTTCTGTGTTCAGACGTTTTCGAAAAGAAACTTGTGAGTTGCAATCCGTAGTACGGCATTATTCTAATAATCACTCAACTTCTAGTGGAGCTGACATAAACATAGGTTGTTTATCAGTCAGCGGCCGTGAAACGCTTATTGGACGATGAAGATATTACTTTAATACTGTTAGTGTAGGCCAATAACTCCCAAGTTGTACTTGTCATTGTTAGTACCTTGATAACGTTTATCTACACTCATAAATTATGCGCCATACAGTGAAAGTGAAACCTACTAACGCTCTCACCTACTACTGGTTTTGAAAGGAAAGATCCCCACCCTCATTACCAGCTACCGGTCGCTACCACCTATACGCTGCGATGTTGCTAGCGTATGCGTTTTATGTTCTCGAAAAAAAACCTAAATTATCTCCGCAGAAAATGGGCATATAAAAATCCTCAAGGATACAAAATATTTTACAAATAATGAGATCTGTAACTGTTTTAAATTAATGTGATGTCTTCCCTTCCACCCGTATGTCCAAAAAAATCACCGTATGTTGTTTTTGCGTGGAGTGGAATATTATCTCCTGCAAGGGAAAACAATAGACCAAACTTTTTCTGGCTACATAATTTCAAAGTAATTTTAAGGAAAAAAAAATTAATCCTATCGTATGGGATATTCATTGCAAATGTATTATATTTAATGGACATGCGTTTTTATTCTAATTTTATTGATTCATTTATGAAAAACATCGCAGTTAACAACAAACGATTGTAATGGATGCATATTTTGACTGGTCGCACAAGACTAAATGCGGGCGGGCGGGCGGTAATCACCTCTCGGCCCGGCAACTGGGTGGGAGCCTCGACCGGCCGTCAAAACAATAGACATAGTGGAACACTAGCCATCATGTGCTGGTTGCCCGTTCGAGAACGTTCCTTTCGGCATGTTCTAATAGGTTCCTCCTGCAGAAAATTCCACGTTGTATAAGGGTCTGCTCTTGTACGGACGGGTACTTTTGTTAGAAGAAGTGACGAAATGAAAGGTGCACAGGGTAGTTTAGTTGTGACTCAACAGTTCAGTTGTGTTGTGTAGTGCCAAAGTGACTCAAGTGTAACGTTTATGCTACAATCAGTTTCTAAGTCAGAAATAAAATGTATTTCGCAGCAATTCGTGATCTAATTTTTACAACGTATTCTTCAGTACATACATAAGGAGGATCCACATACAAAATGAAATTACGTGTTTGGTTGATCAAATTTATGTACTACATTCTTTCCCTCTGTTATTTCGTTCCAGCATAATTTTTATAAGGATTTCACTGGAAACACATCCATTAGTCACCTAAATACCCACTCCAAATTTTTGGAAAGGTGTACCTGCTTGCGTACGTGTTTGTATAACAGTGTGTATAGCTTCAACGTAAAATTGGATTTCGTATCTAGGTCTTTCGTGTTTTAAGAACGCAAGTTTAAGACCCTGGATTTTAGCTTTCCAATCTAAAAATAGTTATTCTTGATGTTTTTTTCAAATATCGTTGTAAAATTTTGCTTTAAATATTACGCATTACGTGTTGACATGTACAATGAAACGCTTCTTGTAATTTCTATACAGCCTAAAATTCATCTTCGCACTCTTTGAATTTTGCATAACTGAGAAACTAGAAGCTATAGAACAAAGTTTACTGCAGAAGAAATATAAAAGTCATTATGTGCCAAACAAATTTCTTGCAAGATTCTCTTTGTGGCCATTTTAACAGGTTGAATTTTGTCGTTAGTTTGAAGTCATTACTAACTAAATCCAGCATATAATATGAGCAATTTTCTCTAGTTTCTTCACGTTGCATATAACTAGGCTTAATGTTAAATAGTTCCATAGGTTAATCGCCTTTATATTGGTAGTATAATATGTAATTACAACATATGCATCTGTAATATGTACAGAATGACAAGTGAGCGTTGTACATGAAAGTATGGGTTATCTGGTAGCTGTAATTGCTTTTCTCTGTTTCTTGTGTCTAAATATAAGAAGTCTTACTGTATGTTGAATACCTCAAAATGTACTTAAAAACTATGCGTGATTGACATTGAATAACGTCAAAAATGTACTAAATAGAATCTAAATATTTTAGCGCTTGTATTTACATTACATACAAATCTAGATTTTTGTTAGTTTTTTATTAACTTATTGATTTGACATGTTGCACTAAGTTACTTTGCATCAGAGAAAATTTTAATAATTTATTTTGAAGCCATAAATATACTCGAAAAATCCGTTTTAAACACTTTACCAACCATAACAATATGCTCTAAAAGCCTTTGCACCATCTCACTGATGAAGCTAAATTCAAAAACTCTATATACACCACGTGATCAAAAGTATCCGGACACCTGGCTGAAAATGACGTACAAGTTCGTGCCGCCCAGCATCGGTAATGCTGGAAGTCAATATGGTGTTGGCCCTCCCTTAGCCTTGATGACAGCGTTCATTCTCGCAGGCACACTTTCAATCAGGTGCTGGAAGGTTTCTTGGGGAATGGCAGCCCATTCTTCACGGAGTGCGGAACTGAGGAGAGGTATTGATGTAGGTCGGTGAGGCCTGGCACGAAGTCGGCGTTCCAAAACATCCCAAAGGTGTTCTATAGGATTCAAGTCAGGACTCTGTGCAGGCCAGTCCATTACAGGGATGTTATTATGTTATTGTCGTGTAATAACCACTCCGCCACAGCCCGTGCAGTATAAACAGGTGCTCGATCGTGTTGAAAGATGCAATCGCCATCTCCGAATTGCTCTTCAACGGTGGGAAGCAAGAAAGTGCTTAAAATATCAATGTAGGTCTGCGTTGCGATCGTACCACGCAAAACAACAAGGGGTGCAAGCCCCCTCCAGGAAAAACACGACCACACTATAAAACCACCACCTCCGAATTTCACTGTTGGCACTACACACGCTGGCAGATGATGTTCACCGGGCACTCGCCATACCCACACACTGCCATCGGATCGCCACATTGTGTACTGTGATTCGTCACTCCACACAAGTTTTGCCACTGTTCAATCGTGTAATGTTGACGCTCCTTACAGCAAGCGAAAGGTCATTTAGCATTTTCCTGCGTGATTGTGCCTTATGAGCAGCCGCTTGACCATGGAATCAAAGGTTTTTCACATCATGCCTATCATAGTGCTTGGAGTGGGTCCTGATGCAGTTTGGAATTCCTGTGTGATGGTCTGGATAGATGTCTGCTTATTACTCTTTACGACCCTCTTCAAATGTCGGCGGTCTTTGTCAGTCAATAGACGAGGTCAACCTGTACGTTTTGTGTTGTACATGTCCCTTCACGTTTCCACTTCACTAACACATCAGAAACAGTGGACCTAGGGATGTTTAGGAGTGTGAAAATCTCGCGTACAGACTTTTGACACAAGTGACACGCAATCAC
Source organism: Deroplatys truncata (assembly GCA_030765065.1). Lineage (NCBI taxonomy): Eukaryota > Metazoa > Arthropoda > Insecta > Mantodea > Mantidae > Deroplatys > Deroplatys truncata. The sequence goes on from CM060986.1 coordinate 65,471,952, forward strand.
CTGACCACGTTCGAAGTCCCATTCTGCTGTTTCACTATGTCTAATGGCTACTGAGGTCGCAGATAATGAGTACCAGGCAGTAGGTGACAGTACAATGCACCTAATATGAAAAACGTATGTTTTGGGGGGTATCCGGATACTTTTGATCATATAGTGTACCTAAAGTGAATTTTAGTGCTTCCAACTTGTTTTCGCTGTCAGTGACAATTTTTAAAATTTATTTTTGATAGCATACGAATATTAAATTTTATGATAGTAAAAGAATCGAAACTTGCAAAAAAATTACCGATATTCAGCCTGAGCCTTAAGTACTATAGATGCAATTCACTGTTTTGTACTAAAGTTCTTGTTGCAAGGAAAGTCTTGGTTAAAGATCTTGGTTTTCCTTTGGACTTTTGCCATAATGCTATAATAAGAAAATCATCTATGTAGATGCCTAATGTATAACAAAGGAAGTAGCAATGAACAAAATCTTAACAAGTCTGAAGAGATAATATCAAACAACTGGCAGTGTGACTTTTATATTCTGTAGCAAAAAGAAAAAAGTAAAAGTGGTAGCTCTAACATAATCTGGCAGTACTTCGCTGTGGATCACTCTCCTATATGTCTCCTAGCGGGGATTTAAATTACACGGTCTGATTAATTCAGGAAGGGAAATTCAGGACATAATATTTTACCATTTTACTTCTTTTCCATTTCACATGTACCTACTTGTGGTTAATTTCGACACTTTCATCAGGCCATATTTATCCCTCCTTTTTCCCCTCGGATGGAAATTCCGAATTACACGGATGAGTTTGACGTCATTTCGAGTCTAATGACTTCCGTCACATGTTCTCTGACGTCGGTTTATTATAGCTAAAAAAGAAAAGAGGAGAAAGAAGGGAGAGAAAAAGTTTTTCATATACATGCCGCATTTCATGTGCGCTTGGCTTGAATGTGTGGCCATGCGACTAATTGGCGGGCCTGGGAGACATGTCGATTTCTTCCAAGATGAGATCATTGTGTGACAAAGAAGGGGTAGATAGAGCCAGAGTAGACGAGAAGTGATTCAATGAACCATTGTGTTTACTTGACAGCCCTTTTTAACAGCGCATATAAGGAAAACCATTGATGTGGTACCTTTACTAGACCTTCTCTAGCCATGTTTTTTTTTTTTTTTATTTTTTTATGGATTCTACAAATTGTTGTTAGAAAAGCTTCTTTTCCTGTCCACCTCATGTTAATGGAGATAAATGTTGACAGAATTATTTAATTAACATTTGGTTATAGATTCAAGATGGATACAGCAGCTAGAAGCGCGTTAAATGTTTAAAAACGGATCCCTATATGATAGTTTTGAAACTCAACAGCACATCAAAGTTGACAACTACTTCAAAAGAAAAACAACGGTTCTTTTGGATACGCTATTCCAAATATATATAATATTATATATATTTTAAGCATATGTTTTAAGCATCATCTTTTTTTGTGCAGAAAGCTTTTGTCTCTCTCTTATGATCCACCAATAATAGAAAACTATACTCAATTCATTCAGATTCAAGAGGAATTCACAAGCTTTTCGCAGGAAGTTTAAGATACACATTTTATTAGCCATTAAATTTCTTAAAAATATGCTATTTTATTACAAATCGTTAGCCATTATTGATAAAATAAAAGGTAAACATATTTTGCTATGAAAAGTGTAGTTTTGAGATGGGAATTTTGTTTAAAATCTTCGTGTCGTATCGTCGGAATGTTGTAAACTTAAGTTTGGTATGTATCCAACATTTCATTTTTTAGTTGTGCTGTTCAAATACACACACACACACACACACACACACACACACACACACACACAACCACACACACACACACGCACGCACGCACGCACATAAGCGCGCCGCGCATGCAAACATTTCCCTAAAATGCTCCTTTTTTATTCAGGGGCCTTTAAATACCTATTGCCTGTGAAATAAAATTTGCTATTTTATTCCAAATCGTTAGCCATTATTGATAAAATAAAAGGTGAAAATATTTTGCTATGAAAATTGTAGTTTTGAGATGGGAATTTTGTTTAAAATCTTCGTGTCGTATCGTCGGAGGGTTGTAAACTTAAGTTTGGTATGTATCCAACATTTCATTTTTTAGTTGTGCTGTTCAAATACACACACACACACACACACGCACGCACGCACGCACGCACATAAGCGCGCCGCGCATGCAAACATTTCCCTAAAATGCTTCTTTTTTATTCAGGGGCCTTTAAATACCTATTGCCTGTGAAATAAAATTTGCTATTTTATTCCAAATCGTTAGCCATTATTGATAAAATAAAAGGTGAAAATATTTTGGTATGAAAAGTGTAGTTTTGAGATGGGAATTTTGTTTAAAATCTTCGTGTCGTATCGTCGGAGGGTTGTAAACTTAAGTTTGGTATGTATCCAACTTTTCATTTTTTAGTTGTGCTGTTCAAATACACACACACACACACACACACACACACACACACACGCACGCACATAAGCGCGCCGCGCATGCAAGCATTTCCCTAAAATGCTCCTTTTTTATTCAAGGGCCTTAAAATACCTATTGCCTGTGAAATATCGATATAAACGTTTTTGGTTGGAACATAATAATTCCTCTAGGTGCTAGAGAAAGTAAAATGCCGATAACATGACGTATTTTCCCATTACCACTTCACATGTATGTTTATTTTGTTTAGCTAATATTAGTTATGAACGTTTAGGAAGACGAACATTATTAATTAATAAAGGTTTATTAAATTTAATACCAGGAATAAAATTAATTGCATTCTAACATCATAATATGAATATAAAATCTTAGTAAAAGGGACATTCAAAATCTCGTTAATAAACTTATAATTTATCTGTCTATAGGTGTAACCAAATTATTTTCTAATGGCTGTATATTTTATATAAATAGTCTTACGTCAATGATCATATAATTATATATATACATTTTCACTAAAGAATTCCTGCACCATTCACGATATATACCTTTAGTTTCAAATTGTAAATTCTTCTACAAGCCACATGAAATCATCCTCCGAATACGAAAAGAAAAACTTATATTGAACATTTTAGTATGGTGAATACAGTGCGGTCGTTTTAAGGGAAGGCCACAGATTGGCTATATGCGCTATGCACTTATAACAAGGTTAATACTTATTATAGTATATGTTACTATAACTTGTGAGTAAGCAACGCGGGGTTACGGAACGAAAACCCCCCAGTGTAATAGACGGTGTGCGGAGTACGCATACACACGATCCGGGCGCTCGTCATAAAAAGCGCACTCTATACGGACATTGCATTGGTGCATCATTCATATGTCACGATGCTTGGTACAATCCAAAGAACCAAAGGAACAAATCAAGAAGAGAGAAAAAGCCAGCTTTTTCATAAAATGTTAACCTACAGAAGTGAAGAATGAATACTAATAGCAAGCGAATAGCAGAGATAAACACTGCAAAGATGACGTTTCTAAGGAGGACAAGGGGGTTTACACTATTAGATAAAGGGAACTGAATATATATTCCATTAACAATGAGATACAAGAAAATAAAAAGCGTTGGATCCCACATATAGAAAACATAAACGAAATAGTTGTTAAACAAATACTGCAATATAAACCAAATGGAAAAAGTGAAATACGACGCCCCAGTGAGAGATGGTTGGAGCGAGGACGGAACAAGCTGCAAGGCTAATCGAAGAAATAGATGAGGAGGAGGAAAAAGTGGAAGAAGTAATGTTAGTCATTATTTTGGTACACAATCATTGTTAGATACTATTTTCCGAATATTTTGAACAAGTTACTAAATAATTTTGAACGCCTATAACGACTAACGTTTCTCCTTGTCAGAGTTCTCCGTTTTTATTGTTTACTTTAACCCAAGTTGTTCGGCTTATCTATCGTCTACTCCTAGTAGTTTATAACTATTCCTGTAAAATGGAATCGGCCCCTATATGGTCACCTGAATATTAGTGTCAACTCATTTATTTTACACGTTCCGAAAAATATGGGGAAAGCCGTACTCCCTATGCATTTACTTCATTCAGACTTTAAGACAACTTGATGTGTAATTATGGTCTGTTCAGTGAAGTTTTAGCTGATGGGAGGGGTACACAGTATGTTGAACTCCTGAGGCGCGTGACGCTTATGGTGGAAAACAGCCAACAGTATTTCACTATCGCACGTCTTTAAACCTCACTTGCCTCATCGCAAGTCAACACCGTCTCATACCAGTAGCTAAACTCAAATCCCTATCTGCTTGGGTGTGCTCCCCCACCCACCAGCAACAAACAGTTCGAAACAGTTTCATAACACAAATTTTACTTTGGGGATACTCTAACTGGGTGGTAGCATGTTTAGCACCGTGGTGCAAGGTGCAGTGACCAAAAATTAAATAAAATTAAGTAACACGTTTAGAGCAGTAAGAACCCTTTTGAAACTCAAGAAAATACAAACTAATTTTTAGTTTCTCTACTACCTACCTGGTAGGTACAGAAGCCTTTGCATCCCACCCAAAAATTGTATAATAATATGTCACGGGACTACATGTTTTGAGGTCCCCTGAATAAAAAAAATTAAAAAAGGTGGGTGTGCGAGTCTGTGGGTTTGTATGTCTGTTTATGTGCGTGTCTGTGAACAGCGTAAGTCCAAAACGAAAAGGCGGATAAATACCAAAGTTGATATTTAAGTTCAGCTCTTCTAAGATGCGACACGAAGATTTTAAAGAAAACCCCCACTCCAAATACCCTTTACATGAAGGAGTTTTCGAAGTTTTTCAATCTTTAAAAGATTGACTCTATTTTTATTAAAGTGTCATATATTAAAGATATTTACACGATAAATTAAATGTATATCTTGAATTTTCTGGGAAGATTCTGTGAAATCCTCTTCATTAGGAAGAAATTTTGTATAATTATGTATAAATGGTAATCCTTAAATAATAGGCGAAAGGTACTACTCAAAAATTGTAGATCTCTCTTTAAAACACAGTTTATTCCAAATACCATTTCTTGTGGCACAAGCCACTTCTAGATATCCGTTATTAATGATTCGATGTTTTCATTACTTGATCATTCTTTGAAGTCCTATCAATAACATTCAGCTGTTTCTTGCGATAGCATGGAAACAGTATGGAATTTTAAGCCCAGCATATAGGATCCAGTTATTTAACATTTGACTGTCGCTGTTCCCTTTGTATCCATAACGAAATGTGTAATGTAGCTATTTCTGCAAAGGCTTATTTGGATAAAATGTAGTAGATAGAAAACTAAGTTTCAATAAGAACAGTTTATATATCCACTAACAAACGATAGAGGGTAGAGAATGTCAAGTGAATGTAACACATAAGAGATTTTTTTAAGTGTATAAGAATGCATAACGGAAGTGGTTGAAACCATAAATAAAGAGCAAAATAGAACCAATAACAAATTTGAAACTTTATCTGACTACTGGTATCACTGAAGAATAGATTACAGCGGATTTCCGAAATGGTTGGCCATACAAACTACGACGGAGAAGAAAAGCTTGTAATAGTGGACTTTAAAAAAGATGGTTATACACTTCGACGGTAGAAACTAGGTAAATAAACTCTGTTTCAATATTACCATTCACAGTAATTCCGAATGGTGCGAGTTATCTAAAACTAAAGGGTTTCCCTGGTATGCGCAAAAACAAATTCTAACGAATTTTAAACAGCGACGGACTCTGAGCTCATCTGCATCCTCATTAATTCATCTCATTCGTAGCTCCGAAGATCAATGAGCACCAGCACGAAGCGCTAAAAGCTTCAGAGGATAAAGAAATTCTCCAGTAGCCTGAGGAAAGCGAAGAGGGAGTGCTCAGAGGTATACTGGTAGCAATAAAATACAAAAATCCGCTCTTAGACTTAGAGTAGCACGTAACTGATTACTGTTTACGCCGTTCTTGGAGTAAAAGTCGAAGTATTTTAAGATTTAAGTCTTAAATGTTAAGTTCAAACACATGTTTATATTTTAAAGAGGTATGGTTATACGTTAACGCATCTATAATGTTGATAAGGCAGGATCAGACGACTGAAAAATTCAATGCCATAGCCGTGATTTGAACCACGGATCTCCCGGCCTCCATCCGCTTGCTCTAACCACTAAGCTACAATGGAAACTTGCCGGTACGACATTAAATTCCCTATCTAATTCGCATTCTTCCCGGTAAACTACAAGGAGATCTCAAATTGTATTGAGATGACATACCCTAATAGCGACCTACAATGTGTAAGTACTTTTAAGTCCTGGGCTTCATAAATTAAACCACTATTAGGTCAATTAAGGAAATTAATTGTTCTTCCACACAAGCCCTGTGCTGGATAGGGTTGGAAAATTCAGTTCCCGGACAGAGACCGGGAGATACGTGGTTCAGATCCCGGCTATGGCATTGAATTTTTCAGTCGTCTGATTCTTTCCAACCCTGTGCAACATGCGGCGTGTGGAAGAACAATTAATTCCAGTATTTATAATGTATTTGTCTCGTAAATGCGTCATTTTAAGTGCAATTAAAAAGAAAGAAAAAAGCATATTATATTACCACTCAATGACCTTCTGTATAAATCACCATTGTGTACCAGTTGGGCTGCCTTATGGCAGTAAGAGAGTGGTGCAAAAATTAATTTGGCAACATTTAAAACATCTCAAGAGATTCACCAAAGTGCTTGTGACATAGTGGTTACCTTTTATCAAAGACGCATTGTACCAAGGTTTGTATTTTATTTATTGGCAGGCATGAACATCACGGGAAGCTATGCGTAATGTGTTTTAATGTTTTATAGCTTTATACCAAATTACATACTTAGACATTTATTAGTTATTTTTCCAATTCTGCTTTTACTTTATTTTTGACCTGTCAGCACAATTTCTTTATAGGCCAGCGAGAACATATATATTATTTGTATGTTGAGGATATTCTAGGAGGTTTCTATAACTTAATTACACTAATTGATTACAAATTACGAATTATTTATAAACCTACAGGTAAGTAATAAACAATATGGTATCAAAGCAAGAAACAAAGATGGAGATATACATATGTAATATAATAGCAATAGCTGTGAAATTAATTTTGAGTGAATGCTATTGCCGTGAGAAAAATCACTGTCATCGGATTGGTCGAGCAAGATGTCATGTGGTGTAGGGTATATAACGGAATGGGACACCTTCTGTACTGCGCCCTACAGAGATCTGTTGGGCTAGCACTCCCAGGAGGAAAGGATGAGGTGAATCAACCACACGAAGCCACATAGACGCGCGGACGTCCCTAGTCTTTCCTTGTTCGAAGGCCCTACCCACTACTGGAGCTGCCCAGAGAGGACGATTTGTGGAACCAGACAGCCCTCTCTTTCCTTGGAGCAAGTATCTGTGCCAACTGCCCGGCATCTTTTCACGCCATGAAACTTAGAAGCACACTTGAGGCATGAGAAGGAAGTGGAGTGAAGGGAAATGAAGGAAAGGAAATCGTAGTAGATGAAAAGCTACCACAGAAAACGTCTACCGATCTGGGGAAATGAAAAATATAAGGTAAGAGCGGTCGGTTTACAGAAACATACCCGGGACTTCCCGAATCTGAGCCTTACACGTTACCGCGAAGCCAACTCGCTCGATATGTACTATGGTAATTTTTACTTTCTTTACTACATATAGTAAGTAGCGAAAGTATTATACTCCACCCAAAAATTCGATACAGAGATTTCACTCGAAATGCACATTTTAAGGCTCCTGAATCGAAAAAAAAGCATTTTAGAAAAGGGCCCGCATGCGCATACCTCAAAAACTAAAAGTCGGATAAATACTACAATTTGTATTTAAGTTTAGTAACTTCCAAACGTGCGACAAGAAGGTTTTAAAGAAAATCTCCCACCCCAAGCTTCCCTTTAGGTGGAGCATTTTTCAAAGCTTTATTTTCTGAAAAATGGCTGTAATTGTTTGATAAAAATACCACATATTAAAGATACTTGCATGATAAATGGCATAGGTATATATCTTGAATTTTCTGTGAATAGCCTTCCTTTCATTCGGAAGGAATTTTGTATAACCTATTATAATTGGTAAACTTGAAACTGCAGACGAGATCATACTGCACAAAAAACTTACATCTCCTTAAAACTCTCAATTTATTTCAAATACTTTTTTTTGCCATAAGCCACTTTCCACATATCCGTTATTAATGGTTCGAATTTTTCAATAGTTAGGCATTCTTTTCAAGTCCTGTCGATATTCAATTGTGTCTCGCGATGTCAAGGAAAGGGTATGGAATTTTAAGGCCAGCGTATAGGGGTAGTTGTAAAACATTGGTCTATCGCTCTTCCTTTTCCATCTATAACTAAACGCGTAATGAAGCTATTTCCGGAAAGTTTTAATTCGAGTAAAATTAAGCGGTTACGGAAATGAATTTTGTAAGAATAATTTGTCTACCCAAAGCAATAGAGGGTAGAGAAAGTAATGTGAATGTAGCACATCACAATTTTTTTTTAATCTTGCTGACGAGTTTCTGTTCCAAGGTATTATGGCAGAGACTTCAAGTAGTTATATTATAGAATTACTTTAAGAGTGGCCGGATGATTGCTTTAAGGGAAAAATTTACAGCTCCTAATGCAGTTGATTGTTTCTTAGGAACCAAAGAGTATTTGTCACAATTAGAATAACTTAATTTTGTGAAACCTGTAGGCGATGAATGCGAGTTCTGCTAGCTGCAATGCAAACAAGAGCAGTGCATTCTTGAGCGGACGGATCAGTGATTTATTTTAACAACTCTGAGCATTTCAGTTGAAGCTTAGAGCGTCTGTTAAACAAAGGATTAGAGTGGAAGTAAGTGAAACTTTACAAATAATATTTCATTCCAAGTCAGCTTTGTGTCTAACACAGCCTCAAACTAGTTGCCATAATTGTTATATGAGAAAGTTCTTATACATCATTCTATCTAGCCTACGTTAATCAGAAAAAATATTCGCTTAGTAATTTTTAATTAGGTTATAGAGACTTCATTTAATACACGATGGGGGAAAATATACCTGTTTTTACGGCGTCAGCTTTGGTTACTAATCAGTCCACGAGGAAAAAAGAAAAATCGCAAGTTTTCAAACATTATTCATACATGCTGTATTACAGTTCAAGTTGCGAAAACTTAGATATAACAGTGAAGTCTTTATAAATGATTATGTAAAGGAAAACTGTTATTTTGCATAAATTGCATTTTTAATGGGCTCTTATATTTGGTAATAACATTTCATTTACTCTTACGATTTCAAAGTAACATAAGTTTATGTAATATTGAAGGATTCTTCAGAGGCATTCATAGAAAGTTCAATAATTAAGTTATCTTCAGATAAAAAAATATGATAATTGAATTACAAATTGCAAAGCCATGTTTAAGAAACAAACACTAAAGAAAATTCTCATAAGTGTTAATTTGAAGTGAAGTGACGGTATTTACACAAACGCACGTACGCACTCACACACACGAGCACCTTTTTCCAAAAACGCTTTATTAAATTTTGGATAGGTTCAGAGAGGATCCTAAAATTTCAATTTTGGGTGAAATTTCCGTATCAAAATGTAAGTTGAAATATCATACATAGACAGAGTAATAGTTAATTATGCAGCACGGATGTAAGATAATATAAAAAACTATGGCAGACTGATTTACAAATCTGAGGGCATTTGGTCCTCTGTTTTGTAACTTGTCCAAAAGCATAGTCATTAATATAAATCCAGTGTTGCATGCAAACATTAATGCACCACTGGTGTGTTGTTGAAGAAATAAATTAATTATATAAAGGCTTTAAAATCAAAATCAGATAATAATGAATACAAATGTTAATTGTAAATATATGAGTGTGAAGTAAAGACTGTAAATCAATAAAAGTATAACAATATAATAACCTTTAGTTTACTTTACAACGCTTTTCATTCTATGTAAATAGGATAAGGATGTCATTGTGACTCATTATTTAGTTTTGTGTGTCTGTAAAGAATCATCAAGGCAACCCTAAAACACAGTTGTATTTCATATATAATTTAAACCGATTTCCGATGATGCTTAGCAATTTAATTACAATATTATAGTTGAGAAATAAATAGAACGATTATACGTGTATGTCCATTCAGCTTGTTTACCCCTTTATAGAATGTTTCACTCGCGGTATGGAAATGTCAAGGGCGACATTAAAGTGGAACGTTTAAGCTTTGGTACATCCTTTCCTACTGGTAGTACGTATAATAATCATTCACATACATTATACAATTGACACAAACTACGATAAATGAAAAAAAACTGATGTGTTGCATTTACATGGCTTTTTCTACTTGCTCATCTACAAATTATTGTTACAAATCTTATTCTTCTATCTGCTCTGTGTAAACTAAGGCAAACTTTCATTGCGCGTTTACATATTTCGTTATAGGTATAAGATGAGTACAGACCAAAGCAATAGACAGAATTTTAAAAAGCGGATCGCTATGTAATGGCTGGAAATTCTATGCCCTTTAAATGACCACGAGAAAAAACGAATAGCGACTTACCAGCTGAGCAAATTCAATCTGGTAACAAAGAATATCTTGAAAATATTAACGCTACAAAAAAATTATTTTTATATAATTTGTGCCCTAACAAGATCTACACTTCTGTGCAGTAAGATACTAGATATATAATATGGTTCACAAATTATTCAAAATTCATTCAGAATTAAGAGGACTTCAGAGGTTTCCTAGAAAATTTAAGATCCATAGTTTATATGTCATAAAATATCTTAAGCATACTCCATTTCAATCAAAATCATTCAGGACAAAGTGGGAAAATAAAAAATGGGGAATATTTTGCCTTTTAAGGGTAGTTTTGGTTGTGAGAAACTTTCTTAAAAATCTTCGTGTGGCATACCAAGTTTGGTATGTATCAGACCTTCATCTTTGAGTTATGGTGCTTAGAAACACACGCGCGCTCGCAGAACGTTTTCTAAAAATGCTTTTTATGGGTTCATGATGTCTCAAAACGTGGATATCGTCACAACCATAGTAGATGCAACTGGGAAGAATAGCTGATTGTAATAAGAAAGGGTAGAGTCAACTCAAAGCTTGGCTTGAACCATTCTGTTATACTTTTGGTGGTAGAAAAACTCCAATTAAGCCAGTGTTGGGTTTACAACATGGGACTGAATCAGTTATTTAGTTCAACTTAGTTGGTTTAGTAACTCTTCTCCTATAGGGCTTAGCTTCAAGGGTATGTCAGGATGTGCTCAGGAGTTTAATAGTGCCATAACAGGCGTCCAGACGGGCCAGTCGAGGCGACTAGCATGATAATCAGCCACAGCCTAACGGACTGGCGGACGAGCCGACGTGGACAGTAGCAGACAGCTCGGTCAAAGTCCCCGAGCAAGACCTGAACGCCCGGTTATATAGGAACTAATTCCCTTTAGGGGTCTTTCTATTCTAATGAGAATTTTACCATATATGGTATGCCACCACCCTGGGTTTGTGGGTTTCCAGGATTTTCCTAGAGACACATGACATATCTTAAGTTGCATGATGCAACATTGTTCTAAAGGTTTCTGTCCGAAAAATGATGTCAGGGTAAAGTCCACTTGGAATAACATAGGATGTGGTGAACCACTTATATTCTGTCTCGTACACAGCTTATCAATACTTCACATAAATTTAGAAGATTGTTACAGACTAATAAAAGGTTATAAACTAATATAAAACGTGTACACTTCTCAATCACATAGGTGACAATAGCCGGTGAAAGCTCGGTATCGAATTTGTGGATTAGAATACAATACTTCCTCTACTTTCTGTAAGTACGTAGTAGATAAAGTAAAAATTAGGACATGGACAAAGAATGAGCACGAAAGAGAAGTACTGATGAGAATTAATTATTATTACTGATTAATGTTTAATATTTCATAAGTCTGCAGAAACCTTTTGACAATGCCCAAGCATTGCTTAAATTTAATCTAATGATCACATATCATAAGGCACACTTTCACTCCTTTTCGCTCCACAGCGGACTGTTAGATCATAAAAAGTGTATTTTTGGCCCCTAGAAAAGTTCCTTGGTACCTTATTCAGGTTATATAAAACCTTAAAAGTATGAAGTAAAACAGTACATATAATATATAAATATACAACGTTCACAGATAAACATATTATTTGTTCATTAAAAACAAAGAAAATGACATATACCTACAGTGGCACACCACAGCAAACATTAAACTACTCCTCCACGAAACATGATACTTTTTCTAAATATTACAATACAGAACACACATAGGCTAAGCTGAAATGCATAATATTATATTTACAAAAGTCCGAATAGGTAGTGATTTCAGACATTCAGTTCATAGTTGGATGTGCAAATAAATGAACAAAACTATGGCGTTTCTCAGTCAATATTAGTTTATATGCTTAAAAAACGATGTATTACATCAATGGATGTGGCAGGAAGATACTTGACTTTCAGCACATATCGGAATACTGCTTTCAGGAGAGCTGATTTTCCCATAAGAATGTATGATGCTACACAACCCTTCAGACGTTCTTCTGCAAACCTTGCACATTTGCGCCCTCTTTCTGTCCCGCTGCAGCTGGTGCCCCTTTAGTTTTGTTTTTAATCTCCTTCAGTGAAGAAATGCTCTTCTAGATACATTGGGTATAACAGAGAGGGACATCTCGGGCACAGCCACTTACGAGAGTCTATTGGAGCTACACTCCTCAGGAGGAAGTGATAAACTGAAGGAACCACCGGAGGTCAAAGACCGCAGGCAGGCAGGCCAGCCACAGAGACGCACGGAAGTCCTGACAGTTTCTATGACGAAGACCTGCTTCACTAATGAAGCTGCCTAGAGAGGACCATGAGCAACCCGTCTAACCAGGCAGTCCTCTTAGTATTCCACGGAGTCTTTCCTAAGAACAGGATTCCGTGCTATTGTCCGGCACCACCACACACAACGAAACATACCACACCAGAAACATGAGAAGGAAACGGAATGAAATTGAAGCGGGGGAAAGGAAGTCATGGTAGATGAGAAATCACCCCAGCATTTGCCTACCGACTAGGGATAATCACGAAAAACCAAGGTCAGATTGGGCGGTCGACGGAAATCTAACCAAGGGTCTCCCGAATGCGAGCAGCATACGTTACTGCGGAGCCATCTTGCTCGTTCCTATATTCAGGAAGTTTTTTTTTAGAGATTCTGTAAAATAGTCAATTTTTAGGATTGTATATTAAAATAGGTACAAATAAACGTTAGCATCGAAATGGGGTACTTTAAGTGATTTAATGTGCCGATTTTCTTAACCCGCCATATGTTTTGTTTTACCCCCTTACGGTTTGCTATATTCTTACATTAGTTGCCGGTTCGCCGCTAGGAGTCGGTCGTGCCGTCCCTATTGTTTGTTCGTGGATGAGGCGGCGCCACCGGCGCTCTATCATTCGGCAGCATTGTTCGAATAATCAGGCATGGAGTGTGCATTCGTACGCCGTTCGGCGGAGTGCGTGATCTGCTAAATTCCCACACTTTTCATTTGGTTTGCGTATTTCTGTCTTCTTGTTCCTGCTCGATTCATGTGACAGCTGTCTTTGTGCTCTTTTAATATTTAGCCGTAAGTTTTATGTAATTCAGAATTGCCAGTTTAACCGTATATTTAACACTTTTAATTTTAGCCGGTGGGGTGTAATATAATTAATGTCTATCACAATAAATGTCTGTCAATATGAAACTATTTATGGCCAGTTATGCACTACTCACTCCTAACCTTTATTGTGTTTCACCAAACTAAAGACTCGCACAAAGATCATAAATGTTCAGCAAGGTGCCTCAAGATTAACTTTGTGAATCAACATAATTGTATTTGTTTGCTTCATATGAATTTTCCATGAGGCGGAAATATATTTCCCAAATTATATTTTTATGTTTTTTGTGAAGTCTTCGGTGACTGACTTCTCCCCTCTTTGAAGATGTTAGAGGTTGGGAGGGCGGAGCAATAAAAATTAGCAGCTTCTGGTTTAACTAGTCATGAAACGCAAAAGTAGTATTTTATCTACAGCTAGGAAGTCAGTAAAACAGTAAGTTTTAAGATAAAGTTCTGCTGTCTAGTCAGTGCATAGTGCCAGCAAGCTCCATTGGAATGACTTGATGGAGGGGCCCTGCATGCGGCATGGAATGCCAGCAAGATAGTCGTTACGCTATCAAAACACATTGGCATTACGGATCAAACCAGAGACTAGAACAGGGTTTACAGAATCTGAGTAACACGACAGGCAGGATCAGTTGAATCAGGGTGCATGTGTACGCTATTAATTTGTTAGCCGTTAACCTTACACGTCAATCGATGTGCGACAGTGAAAGGATTATTTTTGCATCACATCAGCCCCTGAACCAAAAGCAGTTAAGCTATCCGATGTTTGGTATGGCTTCAGCACACCGATCATAAAACCACAGGAGGGTTGCTTGACCCTAACAGATTTTCAGCCTAAGCCCTACCTGCCTATGCCGCAAACTATCAACCGAAACATAAATTAGCTTAAAAACTGTAGGGACTAAGTATTAGGTACAAGCATTAACTTTTACAGTAGAGGGAGTTGGAAGTGGCAGAATAAATTTCAGAAATAACAGTTAAAGAAATAGTATAGTCAATTTTATTTTCTGTTTGCTTCTTTCGTTCTTTCTTCCCTTCTTTTTTATTTACCGAGAACTTAAAGTGTATTTTCCGGATAAATCACATCTGACAATAATAATGGGCAAATCCGATGCCCTTAATGCACCCATAAAGTGTAGTTATATAAGGGCCTAATACTATGGATTCGAGGTGTAAAAATTCCTTCCCTGTCGCTCCTTTAGTCAAAAATAAGTGCTAAACGATTTTTCACAATTCGACTATCGTCATAATTTTGTTCGACTTCGGAGTTCGAAGTCAAAAAGTGACGGTCTGTAGCGCCAAAACTATCGCACACAGCTATCCCTCCCTCCCCCCTAAAGTGGAGAACCTTTCTGTAGTACTTCAAGCCTGGTTGAAAGTCCAGTATGAAGAGGTAACTGGAGGAGGTAGGACTCTTCATATTTATATTATCTAATACCCCTACCCTATGTTTCGAAGAAAATCCGACTTCAAACAATCAGGATTCGTCACCGATATCATGGTGCTGCACCAACACGGTTTCTTCGATTTGCCATAAACGTTCTACATGTTTTCCAACATTGCCTAGAGCTCAGTGGTGTTGGCAATCAAGTACTAATAAATTAAGTCAACCAAGATGAAAGCTGTCGCGCACATATTGTACACCTTATCTGCAATAAAAATCCGACAAGGGTATCCGCTATATGCAGAAACATAATTGGAAATATCTTAGTATTAGATCAGCTGTGATGGAAAATTCCTGAACAAGCCTCGGCGAATATTACTCTTTGTGACAGAATATTTTCGCCTACCCGGCATGATGAGAAAGAGCACGCCAACATAGATACATTCTTATTTAATCGCCTAATTGTGTCCAATACTGTATGTTTTATTTCCTTGATATTATTTTTCGTGCGCGCCATTTTTGCCATGAATTTCATCTCTCTTATAGTTATTGGCAAAGCTCTTTTGGTAAGCTCTTTAATTCAATCACATAAAAAGAAACAAAAGTGTCAACTGCTGTGTTCCTCTCATGAGAATGTGTCTCTAAGGAACGTGTTGACATCAACAATTCTATCGTTATCTGAAATGGGTTACGGCTCTACTTCCAACATATCAGCAAGACATAAGGTTTCTTAGAAAACATATGCTCTTGAGCTAGTAATCCTGAATAGCCAGTTGCTTTTGTTTGCTTACCTGGTCATAGATTTTAACAACGTTAGCATCTATTTATCGGGCTTGACTTTATAGAATTTTCCCTATCTTACTGGGTATTGTAAATAACTTTATAAATCACTAGAAAACATTTACACACCGCTGCAAGTGAAACACGCTGGGATACTAACGTTGACATCATCGTGAGCTGCCACATTGTAATATCCCACCTCACTCTTCCGGAAAGCAAAGCATTCCGCAAACATTTTCTCGTCAGAGGCCTACAGTACATGGTGTTTTAAAGCAGGTCCAAATGGAAACTCGAGCAGCATTTAGAATTGAAAGGGGATATACCACACACACACATATATACCTATATACATATACACATATAAATCAATGCCAAACAAGAATTATATATAATAATATAATTCAGCAAGAAAGATGTTAGAATACTTAGCCAAAAAATTTACAAAGCAGATTGTAACTTAGATAAGTAAGGGACGGGCTAGCTAATTCCAGGTAAAAGATAATTCTAGGTAGAGGCCACCACCTATCACCAAGCTAATGAGCAAGGAACTTGAAGCAATAACAGGAACTATGTAGAAAGAGACAGATATAGAAAGGAAAGAGACAGAGATATAGAATTTGCTTCCAGCACGTTTTGGGGACGCGTGTGCGAACAGCTTTGGAGCAGAATCGTTTCATAAATAATAAGGTAACGCGGTCTGACGACCAATTAGAAATGTCGTTACATTTTAAGGCGCGAAGGTGGACGTTACTAGGTTTGGGTATAAAAGGGGGATGAAATCCTCAGATTTTCACTCTCTTATTCACTCTCTTGTAGAATCTAGTCCACACACAGTGATACTGTCTGGACGACGTATGCATGTGTGTGGATATGGGTGGGAAGCTTGTGGTATTATATTAGGCTAATAATTTATTATTATGGAGGGAATTGTTACAGATGTGAAAAGCTAGCCGCCCACAAGTATTTTATTGATAATAAACTGCATTTTAAGAGAAATACCGTGTATTTTAATTTTTCGGACCTACGAAAATCCTGAGATTATCGAAATTAGTTAGATAAGTAATTTATTAAGAATGAAGAAATCATCAGCCGCTGAGCAGAGGTAGTCAGGGACCAGAACAATGCCGCAAAGGGCATCAACCAAGAGGACCAACGTTTTCCTGCTACAAAAGACTCCAACGATTTCCCGCTACTACAGAATAAGCAAAATGTTTATTACCTCATATAAATGTAATTAATACACCAAACGCCAACGTTTTAATGAGAACACACATAGCATATTAAACGGATTTACAGTTATAAGCGTATATTGAGATTGAGAGTCACAGACATTCGATGGAAAAGTGTAATGTGATGCAGTAATTTGTATCACAAATTAGTTAAATGTAAATAATGATTGTAATATGAATATGCATTTTTATGTGACATTGATTTCAGATGTTTATTAATTGTAATTATTATTGGGAAATAAGTTTATACGGCTTTACTGAAACTGTCAATAATAGAGCAATAATGCAGCGAGGGGGTGAGCTGTTTATCATTATTGGGAACGAGGAAGTTACGTAATGTTTGGCGCGTTTTCGGTAGAAACTTCTGGAATGTGTTCTCCCTAAAAGCAATATGTATTCGTGGTTTTCATTGGATATTAAAATAGACGCTAATGTTGGCGCGTTTTATTAGCCAATAGTAATTCATTTATAATCTTTAGGCGTATCTTGATGCAGGCGTATAAATAGGGTAGGTTTGAGGTAGCTTGTGTGCAGTTCATCAAAATTCTTAGTGGAATACATGTCGTCTTAAGTTCGTCAGTTCGTCAAAATATTTGTATGAGATACGTCGGCTATAGATTCACAAGTTACAAAAATCTAAAGTATTATAAAGTTAATTAAACACAAAGTTGAAATACGTGAATTAAAAGTGATCAGTAAGAAATATTATTACAGTTTCAGTTTGCGAGTATCCAGATCAATATGTAAAAGTGATAGTGAACGTGTTCGACAATAAAAATTATAAAACAAATTTCTTCATCAGTGTAATTTTTGGATAAAAGATTCCTTTCCGCTTCACAACCTGTATAGAGAACACATGTTCGACCCAAGATAAGATAATAGCTAGCCGGAGGACAGTGAAACAGAACTGAATAGAAATTAAAAGTTAAATTCTTTCAAACACAAAACTAGGAACCGCAAATTGCTAACGCCAGATGGAGCTACAAACCGAACAAAGAATGACGTCACAAGATGGTTTCAACACTGATGTAAACAAACATTTGTAAGTAATAATATCACAAATGGAGGAGTTATTTGAGCAGAGAGGAGTAACAACTGGACGTGTTATAAGGAACTAGAATGCATAACTGGTTCCATAACCAAAGTCTCTGAAAATACAATAATTGTTTTGAAAGAAGGAAATTATGACATGTATCCGATTAGAAGAGAATTAAAAAAATTAAATTTTGTTAAGAGAAGAGCTCGCACATAGCAACTTCCCATCTGAAGTGATTGTTAAGTACTGAATCAAGTATGAACAAAGAAGTGATACATAACCTAAAACAAAAATTGAGAATAAAATGAGAAAATTACCCAAAGATGTACATGGTCCCTTTGCGTCTATGTAAAACATATTAAATGTGTGTTTTAGTTTCTGTTTCCGATTCCATGAAGCAAATTATGACTGATATGTCCAGTTAAACTATCGAACAAACTAATGTTGCGAGTTATTGGGTGCATGAAAGAAATCAAATCGAATATATTATCGAAGACACTGGCTTTCTAACGAAGTTGCCACCGGATCCTCTGGAAATAACTCTTGAGATGGACACAAATCCTTCCTTCAGAGGTGCTGTTAAAAATAAGAGAGACATGGCAGACCTCTTACCAGAGCAGACAAATACAGATTTGTAGGAGTTCCCTGAAGATGTCGCCAAAAAGGTCGATGTACTGTCCAATGCTTACTTAGTCGGATCTGCCGCTATTTGTTTATGGGCGTAATGGCCACTTATAGAGAAAAAAACAAACCGAATATATAATGCATTATACACGTTAGTATAAATAATTCAACAAAGATCTTAATTCTCGTACAATTTTACGGTTAAAATTTCATTATATTATAGATAGATAAAGGTGTAAAGACACTTTATGGACACATTGAAATTTGGTGACGGTGTTAAATCTATGAAGATATCCGCAGTAACCAGGCAAGAAGTTCCAAACATCAAGCATGCTTTTGGCTTGTCTGGTTACTGCGGACTGTGAAAAGGGGGGGGGGGTTCGTCCAAGTATTGTGTTTATCGCATCCCAGTGTGACTTCTACATGAAATCGACAGTTTCATCGTAGATAAAGTAAATAGTCGCTGGGTTCAAATTGATACGTCATATTACCATTTCACGAGAGTGCCCTTGTCAGGTCTCTGGGAGCTACTTGCCAAGGAACCACCGCTTTGGGTGTTACCGGGTTCCTACATTGGATACCAGCGGCCCTGGTAACAGTGGCAATATGCCAGTCAGCATTTCATAAGCTGAGCAAAAGCAGTCAAAATTAAAAATTAACAATAAAAGTTTTTTTGGACACAAATTACACCAGCGGGGCAGCGGCCAAAGAAACTGCACCGAAAAGTCAATAGTTGTGGGTACTAAAGTTTATTTCATTGTCACCCATATCCAAAAACTTACAAAGAACAACTCGAAACTGTCCCCACCAGCAGAGTAGTACTGCACTAAAAGGTGTAGGTACACGGAAATCACACCTCTGCTCACCATGAGCCTATGATAAGCGGATGGTCCGAAAAACAGCATCAAAAAAATTATTCTTTGCGAAGATTTTTTAGTTTTATGAGTATTGCCCAGAATAAGTAAGCCTCTATAGGTTCATCACCATTTATTTACTCTTTTGTTGAAAAAAATAGCATCCATAGTTTTATTATCTCTAACGCCTACGTAATAGATAGAAAAGGTATTATATTATACCCGAAATTTCGACATCGAAATTTCACTGGAAATACATGATTTTAGGTCCCCCGAATAACAAATACCATTTTTAGAAAACGTTAGATTCGATATATATGTGTGTGTGTCTGTGAACAATAGAACTCATAATCGAAAACTCCAATAAACTCCAAATTTGGTTTTTAATTTCGGTATCTTCAAGATTTTCAGGGAAATCTCCACCTCAAACTACCCTTTGCATGGAACATTTTTCAAGATTTTGGATTTTCTCAAAAACAGACTCTTATTGGCTTTGAATAATATATCACCTATTTAAGATATTTTCACGAAAAATAATAGCCTGAAACGCCTCTTCATTCGGAAAGAATTTTGTATCTTAATCTTAATTTTAATATATAAAGTCAGTGAATGCATGTGTGTGTGTGTATGTGTGTGTGTGTGTGTGTGTGTGTGTGTGTGTGTGTGTGTGTGTGTGAGAGAGAGTGTCAGTGAGAGTATGCTGAAGAAAAAAAGTTATATTTATGGGCGCTCTTTAACTACTGTAGTTCTTAGAGTTCCATTCTATATTGGGAGTTAAAGAGCGGAAGCTTTGCTCAGATGCCTCTTATCAGGCTTGAGATTCTTTTACGTGTGTAAATCTACGACATGGGACCACCGACTTTACTTCCCTTCCGAAGCAAGCCATGCTGTTTTTTGTTTGCTTGTTTTTGTTTAACAGTGCTGTGCGTAGTGTTTCTTCAGTATTTTAGTTTTTTTGTCCTTTATAGAGTCCTGAGAGTTTTCATTAAATCTTTAAATACCTCGTATGATCATTTTTAAATGTCTCCAAAGAAACTCAAGGCAATTGGATAAGTGCAACCTAAGGTTAAATGTTTTAGGTATAAACCGTCATATCAAGGGCAATGTCGGGTACTTCAGCTAGTAACTGATAAAAATGAAGAGATGAGAAAAGCTTACTACACTAGATCTCTTAACAGCACAAGGAATATAACTGTTTTGGCAGTAACCATTTCCGACATAAGAGTTATTATCGGATTTTTTTATTAATTTTTCAGTTCTTTGTTACTTTCTTTAAATGCTGTCGCTTTTGAGTCACATCTGTAATGTCAAGGGCAGAGAATGAAAATTTAAGGCTGGTATGAAGCAACCAGTTTTTAAATGTTTTACGTAATATCACTATTCCCATTGCAACTACAACGAAACACGTAAACGAAACGTTTATTCAAGTGTGTGTTCAATCAGCTTGAATAGTTTATAGTCGCTGTAATATGGAAAGTTATGTTAATGTAAAGTAGATTTTTTTAGGACAATCATACACTGGAAGTACCGCGGATCATTTGGAATGGCGTATACTCCTTCATCCAGAGTGCGGTCTGATTTTGGCGAACTTAGCGGTAACCCTGCACCAACTTTGCTTCTTCCATCTGCCCCATTTACTTCTTCTAGGTAATTTACATAGGGACAGGTTACAGACAATCTGCTTTTCAAAGTTTAATACTGCGCCGTTCGAATGGCAGGACTGTTGAATTTTCAATGCTGCTCCCCCCTGTCACCACTCCATCTTGTATTTGGCGTTACGTCTTTCCCCTCCTCCCTCCCTCCCTCACATGGAAGGTGATAATCAGGCAGAGGGGTATTAGTAAATAAACAGAGTAATTCTGTTATCATACAGAGTACAGGTGACATCAGGTACTGCGATGGACACATTTATTCCCAATAGCCTGTTTCATTGCGACTGTTTCATTTATTTGCTGCATAATATACATCAGTGGAAAATTATAGCAGTATTGTGGGTTTCAGTAAGTTCATTGTCATTACCAGACGCACTGTTGTGTTGCATTCTCGCTACTAGACATAGCATTAGTGGGTTTCTTTGATTTTTCGGCTTAACGATCCCTCCTTTGGCGCGGAACACGCTAAAGAAAGGGCTTTGTTTGAAGTTCATCCGGTATGACGTCAACCCTGTCTGGTTTGGCTAGACATGGTCGGAGGTGGGGATATAGTTATCGTCACTTGGAGTGAGTGCAGTCGTTTAGCAAGATGCGCGTGTGCTCAGTCCACGGCTTCGGGCGCATCTCCCTCCATCCTCCCTTCCTAGGTCATAATGTAGAGTCGCCAAACACTTGTTAATAAATTCCAGGTAATGTGTGTTATGTAATGTTTTGCGTAATGCAAAATCTCACGCCTTCCCCCCTCAGGGGCTCACCTTATGTGAGTACGGGTTTTTGGCGCACCCGGGGGTTCCCGAGCCAATCATCGCCACATTTATCCCCTCACCCCATCCGGTCGAGGTGGGTTCTTCTCGTGACCGGTGAACACAAGGTAGGCTCTCGTGCGTTCTTAGCATTACATTCATACCGCGCCTCGCCATCGTTTCTTTCTTCTTTTCTCCTTACACACATTTCGCCCCACGCCCATTCATTTACACATCTCTGTTCCTTCTCGCCGGCCTACCTTGCGTGCGAAACGACCACACAGTTTTAGTTTCTTTTATCTTTCTTTTAATCCTCCGTGGACACAGCCTGACGGATACCCGCGCACCAGGTGCGCAGCTGGGTGAGTGGGTAATGGCGTCATCCCCACCATCCGGGGTCGTCATGTAGGGTTTGTGTTCGTATCCGCTGTTCAACTGCAGTCCCGCGGGAGGGCCATTGCATGAGCTGCTGACTTCTGACGGCGATTGGGTCCCTCTGTCTATGTTCTGGGAGGTGTGAACTTGGGGTGAGTCTGGTATAGATAGGCCACTCACCCAAGCCGGGGTAACGCCCGGGAAGTCAGAGACCGAGGTCGGAGACGGTTGCAATGGTGGAGGATTTATCTGGCTATGGAGCACCCTTCCTCCATTAATACAAACAAGCGCCGAAAAGTTATTGTAACAGAAGTAGCACCGCCGTCATCTGGTTGTTACTTGGTCATTTCAAGAACAGAAGAAGGACAAAACTTTGAGAAGGTGAACCATTTTATAATTCAGAAGGGCATAGATGCTATTGCTGGTGCGGTTCAATCCTGCACTCGTCTACGGAATGGTTCCTTATTGGCACAAACTAAGTCCGATCACCAAAGTAAGACCTTGTTGCGCGCTACGCTTCTCCACGGATATCCCATCCGTGTCGAGAAGCACCGCACATTGAATTCCTGTCGGGGCGTCGTTACCACCCATAGCCTCGATGGTATATCGGACGAGGACCTAGTAGAATATCTATCCGATCAAAAGGTGACTGCAGTGCATCGAGTGCAGGCCAAACGCGACGGCGTATTGGTACCCACTCGTACCCTGTTTCTAACATTTGATGGCGTCGATCTGCCCACGAGCATTTCCGCAGGGTACGAACGGATTTCTGTGAGGCCTTATATTCCTAGACCTCTGCGTTGTTTTAAATGACAACGTTTTGGGTATACGCAATTCTCATGTAAGAGTGCCGTTAACATCTGTGCAACATGTAACCAGCCCTCACACGAAGGTACCTGTTCAACAGCCCCCGTCTGCGTTAATTGTAAAGGGTCTCATTCTGCTTCGTTTGCCCACTGTCCGCGGTACTTGGACGAGAAGGCGATCCAGGAGATCCGGGTAAAGGAAAAACTCTCCTTCGCTGAAGCGCGGAGGCGTTATCATGCGCGCCAACCTTCACTCCTGCGATCTGGCACATTTAGTTCTGTTGTTGCCTCGCCAGTACCACGAGTAGATGCCGAAACTCAGACCTGGACCATGGCTGGATTAACCGCCACTACCATCCGGCCGTCCATTAAAGCTACTGTTACTAAGCCCTACAAACCTGGTCCAAAGTCAATGAAGTCGCAAGCCGCTGAAAAGAAACCCAAGCAGAAACTTCGTAGGGAAGATTTTCTGAAGGACCCTTCGCGTGCACGCGGTAAGAAAAGTTCACCTTCTCCTCCTCGAAGGTCGCTGTCCCAGGAAGCTCCTGGGACAAGCCGCGCTCAGCGGCACCCCTCACCCATCGCAACCCAAAACCGATTCACGGCGCTTGAATTGGTTTCTGGTACTGAGCGCGTGGGCCCTCCCTCCGAGGAAGGGAGTCTGACCAACTCCATACAAAAAGCACGAGCCCAAAGGTTAAGCAAAAGATTCTTTTAAGCCGCCCTTCTAAGTAGACAGTTTATCCCTTTTATTCATGGCTATCCTGACCTTGAATGTACGTGGTGTACGATTGCATAGGGCGGAACTGCAACTTTTATTGCGTTCCCATTCACCTATGGTCGTGTGTTTGCAGGAGACCAAGCTTCGCCCTCACGACCCTTTCGATCTCCGAGGGTACACACCGGTTCGCTACGATCTTGAACCGGAGGAGGGCGCTCCTGCTCATGGAGGTGTCATGTTGTTAGTGCGTAACGACGTTCATTTTCAAACTCTCGCTCTTACGTCCGACTTGCAAGCTGTTGCCATTTGATTGCAGTTACCCGGTTTTTTCTTTTCTGTTTGCTCTGTATATTCACCTCCGTCGTCTCCCCTCGCTCTCGCGGAGCTTCGATCTCTCCTGTCCGCTCTCCCAACACCATTTTTTCTGGTGGGAGAATGCCCATCACCCACTGTGGTGTTCGCCAAGGGCTTGTGCGAGGGGAACTCTTCTTTCCGACATTTTTTACCAGTTCAATCTTTCCATCCTCAATACAGATGCACCTACTTTTATTTCTGATTCTTCTGGTACATTCTCTCACCTGGACCTTGCCATTTGCTCCCTCCAGCTTGCTAGTCGTCTTCAGTGGAACGTCGTCGCTGACACCTACTCCAGCGACCATTACCCCTGCATCGTTTCTCTTCTGTCACACCACGTACAGCATTCCAGAGTACCTACCTGGATATTCACAAAAGCCGACTGGAGCTTGTATTCCAGCCTCGTGCGTTTTTACGATTAGCCCTTCGCCGACATTAACCAACTAGTGCGGCACCTTACATCTACGATTTTCTCTGCCGCCGAACG
This sequence comes from Deroplatys truncata, assembly GCA_030765065.1. Taxonomy (NCBI): domain Eukaryota; kingdom Metazoa; phylum Arthropoda; class Insecta; order Mantodea; family Mantidae; genus Deroplatys; species Deroplatys truncata. The sequence goes on from CM060986.1 coordinate 65,496,667, forward strand.
CGCAATTCCCCGTTCATCCTCTCAACCTCGGCGATCGCCTGTTCCGTGGTGGAACGAGGATTGTCTGGACGCCGTTCGTGCCCGTAGGACTGCACTTAGGGTGTTTCGGCGACACCCTACACTTGATAATTTGGTGACTTTTAAACAATCGCGCGCCAGGGCTTGTCGAATTATTCAGGATAGCAAGAAGGCGTCGTGGGCTCGTTTTGTCGAGTCTTTTAATCGCTTTACGCCTTCATCCGTTGTTGGGATAAACTTCGTCGCTTCTCAGGTAAAGTGTCGCATTGTACTGTTTCTGGCCTTCAGGTTTCCAATGCCACCATAGTGGATCCGGCTGCCATCGCTAACACTCTGGGTGCTGCCTTTGAGGCGGTTTCCAGTTCAGACCATTATTCCGCCGGCTTTCGCTCTATTAAAGACCGGCTGGATTCCGCATCATATATTTTTCGGTCTGCTAATAATGAATGCTGTAACTACTCACAATGAGGGAGCTAGAGCACGCTCTTCATTGCTCTCGGCACTCCGCTCCTGGGCCGGACGGCATTCAAGTCCTGATGTTAAAGCACCTTTCAGCCGACAGCAAACTCTTTCTCTTACAGGTCTATAACCGTATTTGGCAAAACGGCCTTTTTCCTTCCGTTTGGCGCGAAGCCACCATTGTCCCTATACTTAAGCCTGGGAAGGATCGCCAACTACCTTCCAGCTACCGCCCTATCTCCCTCACCAGTTGCATTTGCAAGGTGATGGAGCGCATGATCAACGGGCGGTTGACATGGTGGCTTGAGTCTCAGAAACTTCTAGCGAACGCTCAGTGCGGGTTTCGTCGCTGTCGCTCTACCGTCGAACATCTGGTGTCCTTGTCGACGCATATTATGAATGGATTTCTGAGAAAGTGTCAAATCGTGGCTGTATTTTTTGACCTGGAGAAAGCTTATGACACTTATTGGAGGGGCGGCATTTTACGTACACTTCACGCATGGAATATCCGCGGTCGTCTTCCCATCTTTCTTCGGGAGTTTATGACGGACCGCGTCTTTCGTGTACGTGTGGGCTGGTTTTATCTCGTCGTTTTATTCAAGAGAACGGAGTACCGCAGGGCTCTGTACTCAGTGACACACTTTTTGCGATTGCTATCAACCCCATTGTTGATTGTATTCCACCTGGCATTTCATCGTCCCTTTTTGTTGATGATTTTGCCATTTATTGTAGTTCACGGCGGACCTGTCTACTCGAACGCCGTCTCCAGAGCTGTATCGACCGTCTCTACGCCTGGAGTAACGCTAAGGGCTTTAATTTCTCCGCCGAGAAATCCGTCTGCATCAACTTCTGGCGCCGGAAGTACTTCCCTCCGCCCTCTCTCCATCTAGGGCCAGGGATACTTCCGTTTGCAGGCGAGGCGAAATTTTTGGGGTTGATCTTTTATAGAAAGTTGTGTTGGACCTCGCACATTTCTTTTTTAAAAGCAAAGTGTGACCGTTCTCTTAATCTTTTACGTGTTTTAAGTGGCACACACTGGGGAGCTGATCGGACCATCCTTCTGCCTCTATATCGCTCTTTGATCCGATCCAAACTTGATTACGGGTGTATTGTCTTTTCATCGGCACATTCATCTGTGTTACCTCGCTTGTATCCCATTCATCATCGTGGTATTAGAGTCGCTACAGGGGCCTTTCCAACTAGCCCCGTGCCCAGTCTTTATGCTGAAGCTGCAGAGCCTCCGCTGTCCTCCAGGCGTGAGATGCTCTTGTGTAGCTATGCCTGTCGACTCTCCAGCTTGCCTGACCACCCGTCTTTCGCGGCATTTTTCGAGGATTCACTTGACCGGCAATATTTAGTTAGCTCCTCTGCATTGCTCCCTCCAGGGGTTCGATTTCGACTGCTATTTCGGCATTTGGACGTTACGCCAGCGCCGGCCCTAACCCGAGGGGAAACGCGTTTTCCTCCATGGTCGCGCGCTGGGCCCACATTCACCTTGGGCTAACGTCGATGCCGAAAAATGCGACCCCTGCTTCTGTTCTTAGATCCGCCTTTTTAGAACTACAGGCGCAGTTCGGGGACTGCCATTTTATATATACTGATGGGTCTAAGACTGATGTTGGAGTAGGATGTGCCTTTGTTTTTGGTGTACAGAGTTTTACTTTTCGTTTACCTGGACGATGTTCGATTTATACCGCCGAACTTTTTAGTATATACCAATCTGTTTTATACATCCAGCGGCACGACTTACGGCACTGCGTTATTTGTACCGACTCTCTGAGTGCCCTTCAGGGTATTGACGCGCTGTACGGTTACCACCCTCTCGTACAGCGTATACATGACCTGCTCCACTCGCTTGGTGCCTCTGGCATCAGCGTCTCCTTCCTGTGGATTCCAGGTCATGTGGGCATCTCAGGCAACGAGTCTGCCGACGCCGCTGCCAAATCGGCCATTTTATCACCCAGATGTTTTACCTGTGTTGTTCCTTCCTCAGATTTTTATGTTATTTTACGTTACACTATCCTCTCGCGCTGGCGCGATGAGTGGGCGGCTCTTAGGGGGAACAAGTTGCGGGAGGTTAAACCTCTTCCGTTGCTCTGGGGTACCTCTTCTCGTTCGTGTCGTCGGGAAGAGGTAATTTTAGCTCGCTTACGAATCGGACATTGCCTTTTTAGCCATAGATACTTGCTCAGTGGTGACCCCGCACCACTCTGTGAGCAGTGTGATGCACCCTTAACGGTGCGTCATATTTTAGCAGAGTGTCAAGTTTTAGCTCCTTTGCGCGTTCGTGTTGGTCTGCCTGTTGGCCTAGCCAACGTTTTGGCAGACGACGCGCGTGCTGTAGAGTGTCTTTTACGTTTTATTAATGACATTGGATTTACCAGACGCATTTGATGCGCTGAGCGTCTTTTGACTGTGTAATTTTATCTTGTTTTTTTTAATGGGGCATCTCCTCCCCAGTGGACATTGGCGCTCGTGTCCCTGACATTCTACAGTTCTTGACACGTTGTTATACTCTTTTATTGACCATGTTTTTAGTGTGTTCGTATTTGGTATTTGGTGCTTTGTTTTTTACCTTTAGGACTCGTGGGTTTGTGTCCCGTTTTTAATTATGCGTTTTTTTATCGGACTTTTATTTTTGGACAGTACATTTTATACTTTGTAAGGGCGCTGATGACCTTAGCTGTTTAGCGCCCTTAAACCGCATCTCATCATCATCATCATCATCATCACGCCTTCCTCTAACTTTTACACACCAAGTGACTTGCATTCCCCCCATGTGCGTGTTGGGGTAACCTAAATTTAATCATTTAACAGTATGCGTTTAACAGTATGCTTCAAGCAAAGAAGAGTTTACACATCTAAATTAGCATTATTTGTGGCGGAATGTGGGAGGGAGCACTTCAGCACAAATGACGTAACCTTAGATGTAGCATGGAGCTCAAAAGACGTTTAAATATAAAGTTAAACAATAAATCAATGAAACACAAGGAACATGACATTATTAGAAAGGAACAATGGGGAAAGGAGCCTTCAGCCCTTCTCGGTCCCAAGCAACAGATCAAAATTTTTCGAGGATCTGAGTAATACACGAATAAGAGCGGATATTGTTTTAAAAATGTACAACTTTTGAAATGCTTGTTTCGTAGCCTTCATAAACTAATTGCACAATATCAATAGCTAAACATATATTTCTTCTAATACTCCTTAATACCTCTATTCGAAACAGGGAGTCGTGCTTTCAACTGTTCATTATATTTTGTTTACAGAAAACACTACAAGATCGCAGTTACCGCCAATTTGAGTCCTAAGGAATTGGAAAAGTTTGCTTTTAAATTGTTAACTCTGCCTGCACTGAAGCTATGTGCATCCACTTACACGATTTTCATACAATATTTATCGGCAAATGGAAAATCATAGCTCTTCCCCATTAATAAGGGCTTGAACTTGAACACGTTATATTCCGGTGATTAAATAATTATTCAACAACCTGTGAAGAATTTACGAGTTGCATCATATAAGCTGTCTGAAATATATCCGCAATATAAATGAATATTTCAAAATAAATCACAAAACGATGACATATTTGGGAAATGAACCTATAACAATTGAAATTGTTTTAGGTAATCAGCTCTTAGAAGAAGTATACTAAAAGGGTTTGAATATAAAAGTATACGGCGTTATGACCAATAAAACGTGTAAATGGATCATAGAAATGGAAGCTGAGAACGAAAGAGAGAGGTCAAATAGGAATATGAGAAATAAGGTTTTTGGGATTGATCAAAGGTTGTACGATAAAATAAGAAAAGAGCTTATGAAAGAAGAATTAGTATTACAGTCAATTGCAGAAATCACTGTAAACTAAGTGGAAACGATATATTTTACATTTTCCGGAAAAATAATACTAAAACAAATTCCTGAATGCAAGCCAAGAGACAAAAGGAATATTACAAGACCGAGGCTGAAACCGGAACAGGCTTGGACTACAATCCTGGACGGATAAGTACAGGAAGAAGAATATAATGAATATTTTCATAGGAATACCCTATTAGTAAAACTTACAAATTTTAAGAGAATAGTCTGGTTTTATATTTGGTTCATTTAACTCTTAGAATTACGCCCTATTATCAATTATCTCAATGATTAAATGACACATATACCGTTTGGTGTATGTAGGTCATCCAATGGCTCAAATGATATGATTTAAATATCATATTTATGTTTAAGATGTTTGTTTGACTAATAAAATGCATATTTGAAATTTTATACAAACAGCTAGTGGCGTCCTATTCATTATAAATTGATTTTGTATAGTTGTGTAAAATTGATAAATCATAGAAATAGATAAAGGCTTGCGACACGAAAACATAACAGCGTAAAATATACACATTTTGTGATTGTTTTTTATTTTCTAATGCTTTCGTGTAACTTTTAAGCACTAGAGCACCTTGTTTCTCGTGAATCTACAAATAGATTAGAATTGACCTGCCTTTTGAAGGTTTGATAGTCACTTCAAACTCCTCTATTGCCCTTTTACCTACAACGAAATGTGTATTAGGTGAACCATTTCTTCAAACATATAATACGATTAATATAAATAGACAAAGGAATAAACTTTTTTAAGATAGCTGTGTAGAAGAGACGTAAGAAAGCGGGCAGGCTAAGTCATATGAATGTATTCTAGTTTTGCGTGTCCAAGCGGGTTCTGTTGTTATTTTAATGTATTTTTATATCGACTGCCATAAGTATACTGGTATATTTATCATGCTGGACATATGTAATATTTATGCTACGTTAGAAGGTTTTGAGTTTATTCAGATCAATTCGTGTAAACTCCATCTAGCTTACTTATATCGCACCTACCCTTTGACATGCAATTTGTTACTTAAGTGAGTAACATTATGCATATGAGAAATACGGGTTACGTAGTGCTCTCCGCTCTTGTTAATGGCTTTTCAGAACAAAGTGTATTGCGTTGTAAATATCCATAACTGTATAAAGCTGTAAAAGCATAACCAGTTGAGCAAGCACGACCTCTTGTTAATTCTTGATTATTTCAAGTTTGTTAGTTAAAGAATAGTCCCAGCAACGTAAATTAAGTTTTCACTAAACCCTGTTCCAAATAATTTCCCCCGCATCTCTTAACTGTCAAGTGCAATAGTCATCTCTCATTGAATGCTGTCGTGGAATATTTTGTTGTGCGATACAAAATAGTTCTTATTGAACATGATCATATTTTATCTTAATATATTCTAAGAGAATTGTTAAAGTTTACACGTTCATAATGTATGAATCAAACATATTACGTAACACAGTTAATGAATGTGGAATGCATGTAAATTCTTATCAATAAATAGGTAAGAGAATCCTTCAGTTTAAACCTGCCTATTATGATGACGGTTTCACGTTATCTATCGTGACGCTATTTTATGCTCTTATCGCGTGACCTTGCGTTTCACAGGACTTGTACACCGTCATTGAAAGATGTATGCATATTAGCCAATCAGGTGAAAGGGGAAGGAAAGGGAGCGTGAAAGAATACATGTCAGTGGGGCAAGGTTAAAAGAAACGTGGTTTAAGATTATTTATTTAAATCCTATTTGTTACATTTTTTCAACTCCTGGTCATCATTCAGCAGGGTACGCTTTTAAGTCTGTATAGGAAGCTGATGGAATATCACAAAATGTTAATAGAGATTTTGACTATGTTTAAGAGAAACAGAGTGAGAGAGAGAGAGAGAGGGAGAGAGAGAAAGAGAACCAAGAATTTTAAATTGACCTAGTTTTCATTTCCTAAGTAAAACGGTTTTAAACCATGTAGTCAGTCGTAGTATTTTTGTGATATTCCTAAAATTTGAGGATAATGTGATACAATAAAAAGTAATAGCTTTAGTTATTCCGATTATTGATAAAACTATTGTCTATTTTAATGGAAATATAACTCGCTTTAAATGAGAGAGTTTTAGAATAAAAACTAAATAATTGATTTTCTTGGACCTAGATATTTTGTTTAACAAAATTTTTGGATTCTAATGTGCTTAATTACTGATGTGGAAATAATAAAACAATACATTTCATTCAGAAGAAAATTGTATGTTTTTTTACAGAATTGTAATCCTGGAATACATTGACTATAGCAGGATATAAAACCTTTAACATTATTGTGATAATATGAAACATTCAAAGGTGCTATCAATTTACATATTTTGGAACTCATGTGATATTCTATTGTTACTATTTGTAGCTTTTTTGTGCTAAAATAGACAAAGTAGACCAATGTAGCATTAAAATGGTGCATAATTATAAATTTAATGGGAGTAAAGTTAGTTTTTCACAAAGAGCTTAGGTAAATGTAAACAAATCAGTGATGGAGGAAAACCACCCAAATTATTGAATTAATTGTAGCTACATACATTCGTTACAGTAAATGATCGATAAGTTTAAGGGAATGTTGATATGTTTTGTACTTAGACTTGAAAAAGCTAGCGAGATGGCTACGCCGTAACGTGAGAGGCCCGCATTCGGGAGGTGCCGGGTTCGATGGCCCCCACTGTGACTATGGGTACTTCGTGGTTTTCTGTTTAACAAAGACGAATACTGGAGTGGTGTATTATACCATTGGTTCCCTCTTTCCCCATTTCCTCTTATTTCGTTTCCCTTTAACGTTTCAAGTTGACCCCGGGGCTGTGGTTCGGTCGGTGTCGGTTAGATGGCGCAGAGGCTTTTTATTTGGAACTTCTTCACGTACCCGCTAGAGAGAAGCCTGTAGAGCCTCCACTGCTGGGTCGTGTTTCCCCGGTTTCACTAGAGGGTCGTCTCCGAGCGACCCTCCCGTGGCCGGGTGTTCAAGTCTGGAACTATTGGGGAACTCTGCGTCTCTGTCTACTTGCGCTGGCCTCGCTCTGCAACCCACACGTCTCCTGCTGTTTCCTCACTTCATCCATTCCTCCAGGAGGATCCATTGATCTATGGGAAGTGGAGGTGCTAGGTACCCCCTTCGTTAACTAGTCCTGTCCTATCTTATTGTATCCTATCCCATCCTAGGCTTTAAAAAATCAGTTGATACATTCATGCGACTATCTCTACCAATTACAAATTTGTATACATATATTGCGTATCTCAGTATTCATTTAAACATTCTTCTTTCCACTTTACATTACATACGATAGAGGTTAAAGTTTTACCTGGAATGTATGCGAAAACAGCAATTGGTTTGATTGTTGGTAACCGGCTCTTACAAGAGAAATAAAAGAAAGACGCAAAAGATAGAAACACTCTGTTTTCAAGCATTATCCATTAGATGACGCTCAGGATATGAAGAAGCATGAGAAAAATTATTTTTCACCAATTGTATACTTTAAAGAGCTAACAATTTTTGTGTAATCAACTTTTGTAAAAATTTAAGCTTTCCTTAATGATATACAAAGTTACACAAAATTAAATTAAACAAAGGCAATTCAAAGACTATTAGTCAAAATACTGGACATTCAATTTATTAGTCAGGCAAATATCTAAAACATATTATTCATTAATTAAAATCGTTAAAGAAAAGAGAAATAATAAAAAAGAAAATTTCGCCCTCAGATAATTTTCTACAAGATCTTCGCATTTTGTCTTCGGGAAATATGTTGGTATATAGTAGTACATTCATATTCATCCAATATGTCGTTTTTGAGTTATACTGTTCACAGGCGCACGCAAATCCTTTTGTAACACTGTTTCTTGGTGTTCCGTGGAGACCTTAATGTATACTTGCAGCAAAATATCGAAATGGTACCTTAGTCGAGTATATGTAGGTATTGGTGAAGCTAATGGGTAGATAGATAAACATATTTTAAAACTTTTTAATTTCCCTATTAATAACCTATATTAAGTAGGGAAGTGTTATATTTCATCCAAAAATTCTATTTGGAGATTTCGCTATAAGTACACCCTTTGAGGCCCTCTGAGTGCAAAATGGCACTTTTAGAAAAAGGTCCGCGTGTATGTGAATAGCATAACTCAAAAACGAAAACTGTTAAATAACAAACTTGGTATTCAACTTCGGCCTTCTTTATTCTTCTTATACCTACAATGAAATATATAATGCATTGTGGAAGTTAACACGATTAGCAAGAATTAGATAGAAGAATAAGCTTTTGTAAAAATATCTGTAGAGGAGTGAATAGAGAAAATCATTTGAATGCAGTATACATCATGTTTTTAATTAGCACGTTTATCAATAAAGTAATGGAATTTAAAGTAAGAGCATTTAGAAGTTTTGTAACGAAATTTATATTTACCCGAATATATTTAGCTTCTTTTTAGTTGTGGGGTAACATAATCATAGTTCTTGTAAACCTTTGAATAATGTACTAAACCCCGAACTGCACTCTAATCATCCCAGTATTGTTCTTTTGTTTATAGTGATTGATATATTAAGGCGCATCAATTTAGCCCCATGGTAGTATCACAATGATCTAATATGAAGCAGCTGATATGATACAGGAATTTATTATTGTGGGCTAACTTAGGTATACACTCGGACACGCCATCGTTGAAGGCATTTAGAGTGAGCAAACCCGTATACTACAGTCGGCCATCTTTGGAAGAGGCTTTGACTGGCTACTCTTCGAGAAGGTTAGTCACTGCATTCTGGTATATTCTGGATTTACAAAAAGATGGCAGAAAATAAATGCGAATCAGTTATAAGTCAGAAATACGAAGCTGGGCTTTTAAACCATTTCGCGTAATAAATAAAGTTTTTCGAGTTAACCGCTGTCCTTACTTATTTTTGATTGGATTTTAACGTCACATTTTAGGGTGTAAAATTTGGTATAGAATGTAAATATTTATCATTTAATACCTTAGGTTTGGTTTTCAGTCAATAGATTTGTATTTTATTGCAAACCTTAAGTTTTTCTATAAATTCAGCCCCGTCGATCGTACCTTTGTTCCAAGAATATTTTGGCGTACTGCACAAAAATTTCTTATATTTAGAACCTACCAGTTATCAACTTATATACAATACTCAGCAGGTCGTATGTTTTCCAAATCTATGCACTTTATTTGTCATTATTGATGAACTCCTTTTAAGCAGAATAAATACATTTTTTCGGGATTTTAGCCAGGGAAATTGTTGGTTTGAAATCCACTTTTAGAAGGTGATTATGGTAGTTTTCAGGATTAACCGGCGGGAATGCAAGTTCAGATGTCCATATTTATAGTGAGAGAAGGGATGTGAAGCTGAAATTTATTTTTTCAGTCTTTTAATATAATCCTCGTTCCTCAGAAAGCCTGGGCAGTGGATGTACTGATCCCTAAAAAGAGCCGGTAAAGACTGCGACCAGATTGATCTAGGATATTCTCGATAGTCCTCTAAAAATTAGAAGAACTATTAGTACGAGAGAGACAAGCTCTGTTATATTTGTGTCATTTTAAGCTCCCGGTTGTAGGAAATATAATCTTACCATTGAGGACATGCACGTTGATGCTGGCGGGTCGTGCGTTGGATGGTACACAGGAATAGTTGCCCGAGTCGCTCTTCTTTGCTTCCCCGATGAGAAGCACACTACTGGAGCGATCACTGTGTACTGAAACACCTCGCTCCTTGTCGTAGTTGATCATGCGATCTTCGTGGTACCAGAAGACATACACAGGTGGCTCTGTACTCTGCTTCAGTGTGCAGACTAGTCTTAGTGTACTGCCAGATTTTATATGTAGATCAGGGGCTCCAAGGATTTCTGCTGCTGCCTCTGCAAACAAGAGAGATTATGCTATTTAGATGAGCGGAACTTTGTATATAAATATTTAAAATAAAAATGCAATGTCTCTAAAGAAAGAATGTGTATATTTATTAAGACAAGTAAAACAATTATTTTAGTTAGCCTTTTCATTTATTTTTGCATCTTGAGAATTTTGATGTTTGGTATGTTAGATTCACATGCAATTTCTCTACCCACTCTTCTACAGCCTATTATCACAAAATCTTATTCTTATATCCTGTTAATTAATCGAAATAAACGTTTAAGGAATTATTTTATTAAACATTTCGTTACAGATACAGGAGAAATAGAAATGTTTTAGACGATATTCAAGTATTTAAAAGCAGATCGCTTAGTGATTGTTTTAAAATTTCACACTCTTTTCATCACAAAGTGAAGAAAAGAAACAATTAGCAACTTAATTTATAAAACACTATAAAATATATTTTAAAATTCCAACCAATTACAGTGCGAACCTTCATATGGTTAACACTACAAATAAACTGAAATTGTGCCGATTTTGTTTTTATTGGTATTCTGAACCTCATATTTCGCTATCGATTACGAGAGTTTCTATATCGGACCCGAGCGCTCCCTCGTCATTAGCTTGCCTTGGTGACGGCGACGGCGACGGCGTTCCGGTCGCGCTCCGAGGTTAGCTGGCTTGCAGTGTAGTTTGTCGGAGGGCCTGACTTTTAGGTCGTCGCCTGTGCATGGCTGGAACCCAACGGATGAGTTTATATCGGGTTATTTAGAGTATTCAGAAATACGTGCTGCTGTGTCATTTTCTGATACCGTGAGTAGTGTATGTCCCTGCTTATACAAATGGATTAACGCTAATCCTGCCGCTAGGGGCGCTAGTGTCGCTTTTAATCCGCTCGAGTGGCGGGAAATTTGAAGCTGCAGGATTGCGTTGGATCCAGATGTATAAGCGGGGACATTTTTTTTTCTTTATTCTTTCTGATACATGTTTTTTTATTATTTATGGATTAAATACAAACATAATATGATGGATAAAATTAAATATATAAGAAATGTCCACGATGTGGCAAACTTAGGAGCTAAATGGGCCATGGTGTGATGGTTTGACCTATGGAATAACACTGGTTGTCACACTTTACGAACTAAAATGGTGTTTTTTTCTTCGCCATCGCGATGCTGGCATAGCGGCGAACTTGGGAAGTAAGCTGCAAAAAACAAAAGCGCGGCGCTGGTGGTAAGTAGGTGTAAGTACTAAGGAGGGTACGTCTGAGGAGGTGTACGTACTGAGGAGGTGTAAGTATTGGAAAGCGTTGCGGGGGCGAAGGAGGGCAATTTTTTCGGCGGCGTTTGGGGCGGCGGGCGCGCGCGTGCGTTGGTTGAGAGGATAAGTTGGACGTGGGGAGTGAAATAGGATGACGTCATAGGTAAGGGATGTTGGCTATTGGTGCAGGTGGGTGAGGAAGGGTATATAAGGGAGGATATGAGGAAGGGGGAGAGCAGGTTAGGTGTTTTTGAACGTTGGATGGTAGTTTGAGTGGATAGAGAGATGGGGGCGATATGAGACGCGGTGGCGAAAATGGGAACTAAACAAGATGGCGGAGAGAAGAAGTCTAAGGACGAGGAGATTTCGAGGTTAGTGGTCAACATGGCGGACGCAAGAGGTGGGGGTAAGGAGACGCGGTGGTGAGAATGGGAACTAAAACAAGATGGCGGAAGCAAGAGCTTAGAAGAGCAGATTTTGAGGTTAAAAATGGCGGAGGGTCGGCGACAGGGAGATGCGGTGGCCAACATGAGAACTAAACAAGATGGCGGACGCAACAGGAGGATAAGGAGATTTGAGGTTAAGATTCTTAGGTTAAAACAGGACGTAAGCATGGGAACGTAATCCAAGATGGCGAAGGCAATGGTGGGGACGAGGAGATGTGAGGCGCGGTGGCGAAAATGGGAACATGTTGTGATTGGAGAAAATAAGACTATTTGTGATTGGTGAAAATAAAACGTGATTGGATTGGACAAAGGAATAAATAAGGCGAAGTGAGGGTGATTTGCGGCGGTATTGATGATAGCCGTGATCGTTAACGCGTCTGTTGGGATTGAAACCCAATACCAAAACCCAACACATTGAAAAATTACTCCTTGGACCTTCGTTTTGAATGTGACATCATAACTTCGAATTAAACGTGAACTTAACGGTATTTTAAATACGAATGTTGGTGGAATGTGGACTTCTTTTTTACTTTGGGACTCAAACCCGGTACCAAAACACTGAACCACGTATTTCTACCGTAACGCTATTTTAAATGTGGTGGAATGTGGAGTTTGTAGTTTGGGACTCAAACCCAGTACCAAAACACTAAACGATATATTCCTACGCCAAGCAGGGCCGAAAAATAATTATGCGTGTGGTACTTACCTCTTACTGGTGTTGATGCGTCACCAAAAGGGCAGCAGCTTCACGCGACGCGAAAAAATAAAAGCAAACTGTTTTTGAAAATGATTAACCAGCTTTAAGATCAACCAACATCACTACGCACTGATATACCTAGGTTTTTAAAGCGGTACAGACGCCCTTTGCACAGACGTAATTTAACTATACCAAAAACCTGGTACTGGACCATCGTAATGGTCGCTAGCGTACGTAGGAGCAGGGTTCTCATTGCCGGTCGAAAGCGGTCAAGAAACAGTGTACGACGCACGTGTTCACAGTTGCCACTGTCTAACTCAACTGTCGAGGCGTGAATGAAAGAAATCTGTACTTGCCGGCAATCCAGCTCGTTAGCAGGATGTTTGATTGCCGAACCGGATGCGCGCCAGACTGTCGCCGGCTGACTCACGGTCAAGCTCGCAACGGAAGTTTGCGGTTGCCGATAAGGCTATATTAAAACTTCGTGCGGTAAAAAATAATGCTTTGAAGCTGGCGTAACATAAACACTGCATGTCATTGAATTAACGAAAAGAAACTTAACAGTTGTTTCACGATAAATGTGCGTATACGTTTAGCATATGGAATAAAAGAAACTGTTGAATTTTATGGCAAAATAAATGCTGTTTGGACTAGCGTAGTGAGTAACTCTTTGACTCACGCAAGTGCGAATATATAACAAGGCATAACGAACGCAGTTACAACAGAGTGAAAGATAATGGAGAAGAGCTCTACACCACAATCGGTGACATCCACTCATGCAGGGCCGGAGGAGGAGGTAAGTGACAATGAGGGGGTTTTGCAGCCTACTTTTAAAATTTTGCAGCATCGTCAAAGGACGATGAAGAAATTTTTTTCCGGTTTTACGGAGACAGAAATATCTGTGTCCGCGATGCCACAGCATGCAGACCCAGTGCAGTGGATTTCGCAGGTGTTTAATGATTTTTTAAAATTTGCGAATGAGAACCTACTAGAAAACAGCCCCGGGTTTCTGGGTTTAACCATAACGGATTCCCCTTCGAAACCATTCAATGTCAGTGTTCGCTGTGTAGATCAAGTCAACCCAGAAGCGATATTACAAAGCATCCAAAAGGTGATGCAAAGTAACAATGTTTTTCTGATGCAGGGGCCAATTAAGATATCTTGTGTGTGGACGAAGGAGGTCGCAGGCTCGTGTTTTAAGCGCTGCGATGAATGCAGAAAGAATAAAGGCATCATAGAAATAAGAAACAATGATACCTTATGTATGCCAAAAGCCATTGCAGTGAGCAAGGCATGGGCAGACCACGATGTGAATTACCTAACCATTACGCGGTCTGAGTTTCTCCAAAAGCGGAAGGCGATAGCGTTGTGCGAAGCGATAGGGAAGACGGAATATAGGTTTACTCTGGATGAAGTAAAGAAATTTGACACGTCTTTAAAAGATTATGCCATCACGGTTTTTGGAGACCACACCGGTACAAACGTCCTGTATAAATCCCAGGACGCCGGAAAAAAGAACATCGATCTGATGCTTCACGATGGGCATGTTAACGCCATAGTAGACCTACACAAATGTTTTCAGTGCAGGGCCTACTGCAGACGGTGCAACCATCCGTATAAGCATAAAAAGGAGTACCACCGTTGTGACCAACTATGCACAAAATGCCATCAACCGTGCGTTGACAGATTGGACAATTACGTGCATTGTAATGCGTGTTATCGCGCTTTTAAGGGACAGCTATGTTTTGAACAGCACTTGGCAAAAGGGGCTTTTTATCCGAAAGGTTTGTCCGTTTGCGACGTGGAAAAGGTATGCCGTTTGTGCAACAAACTGGTGAACACGAGGCTGAGAAAGGCGTCCCACCAGTGCGGAGAAGTATTTTGTAGTAACTGTAAGTTGCATGTTCTTCCAGGACTTAAGTGCTACATTCAAGCATACCGTGCCTCCAATTGTCGAAATCGGTACCTGTTTGTATTGATTGATTTTGAGTGTACTCAGGAAACGCAGTATTTGGGCAAATCGAGTACGTTTGTGCACGTGCCAAACCTGTGCGTTCTTTATCAAGTCTGTCCATTGTGCATCGACGAAGACCACAAAATGGCGCACTGCACGGAATGTGGAGCCAAGGAACTGGTGTTTAACGACCAACCGATAAAGCACTTGTTCGAACACATTCGCCAGCCCAGGTTTAAAGGTTGGGACGTGATCGTCATTGCACACAACCTCAAAAGCTACGACGGACAATTTCTGTTGCAGTACATGGTGAGCGAGTTAAATTGGGCACCCGAACTCATCATGAACGGTACCAAGATATACAAAATGAAGCATGGGGACGTCACTTTTGTGGATTCGCTCAACTTCATACCCATGTCACTGGCTCGATTTGCGAAGACCTTTCAGTTGAAGGTCGGTAAAGGCTATTTTCCTTACCTGTTTAACAGGAAGGAAAACGAGAACTATGTGGGACCCATGCCTCACCAAAGATATTACTGTCCAGAGGGCATGTCCATAGAGGATCGAAGAGCTTTCGAGCAGTGGCACGAAGAGAAGGTCGCGTCCGGGTATGTTTTTGACATGCAAGCCGAGATGGTGACGTATTGCAAAATGGACGTGTTTCTCTTAAGTCGGGGAGTATTAAAGTTTAGAAAAGAGTTCCTTGACGAGAACGGCATCGATCCGTTTAGAGAATGCGTCACCATCGCACAAGCGTGCATGAACGTGTACAGAAAGCGCTTCATGCCAAAAGACAAGATTGCCGTTATACCCGGCGGCGGGTACCGTCTGGCGGACAGGCAGTCGCGCATAGCGTGCATTTGGTTATCTTGGGTGGAGCGGCAAGAAAAGGTGACCATCACGCACGCACTGAGAGGACGAGAACTCATTATCGAAGGTCACAAGGTGGACGGGTACTGGGACGATAGGACGGTGTACAACTTTCACGGTTGCTTTTTCATGGCTGCCCAAAATGCTTTCCAAATCGGCACGCCGCGGTGCACTGCACGGGGAATGAAACCATGGCTTCTAGATACGAGAGCACGGAGAAGATCACGAAGAAGTTGAGGGATGCCGGCTATGTCGTGGTGGAAATGTGGGAGTGCGAGTTCAACGCCATGATGAAGGCGAATGAGGAACTAGCACACCATGCCGAACATTTTCCCATTCCGCAACCCTTGAACCCTAGAGATGCCTTTTTCGGGGGCCGCACCAACTGTACCAAGACGTATTGCGAGTCCTCTGGAGATACGAAACTTTTTTATTACGACGTGTGCAGCCTGTACCCGTTCGTCAACAAGACAAAGCCTTATCCTGTGGGTCACCCAAAGATTCACGTGGATCACTTTCCGCGCTTGGAAGAAGTGCGGGGAGGCATCGTCAAGTGCAAGGTCTTACCGCCTCAAAGGCTTTATCACCCTGTGCTGCCGGCGCGCATTAACGGCAAACTGATGTTTCCGCTGTGTCGCGCTTGTGCAGAGGCGGAGAACCAAGAGGAGTGCCATCACGAAGACGAAGACAGGTCCATGACGGGAACCTGGGTCGTTGACGAGATGAAAGTCGCCCTGGAGGAAGGATACCGATTATTGCAGGTCCATGAAATATGGGAGTACGAAGTGGTGCAATACGACCCAGCCACCGGGGAGAAGGGTCTCTTTGAGGACTACGTCAATGCGTTTCTAAAGATCAAGACCGAAGCCTCCGGTTGGCCCTCCGATGCCGACACGCCTGTCGCAAAGGAGCAATACGTTAAGCAATTCTTGGAGCGCGAAGGCATTGCCCTGGATCCTCAAGCCATTGCCGAAAATCCTGGCAGGGGAGAACTGGCCAAGTTGATGCTCAACTCCTTTTGGGGAAAATATGGCCAGAGGGACAATCTGCCTAAGAGCGAACTGGTGGACCGTTACGATAGGCTGCTCGATTTGCTCAACGACCCGGGAGTAGAGGTGCAGTCGTACATGCCTACCACGGACGAGATGATGTACGTGGTGTGGAGGTACTGCGAGCAAAGTCCCCGGTTGAACCCCACGACCAACGCTGTCATTGCGGCCTACACTACGGCACACGCGCGCCTAGTGCTTTATACATACCTGAAACGACTCGAAGAACGGGTGTGCTACTTTGACACCGACTCCATCATCGCCACCGCGGCACCGGGGCAGTGGATGCCGTCCGCGGGGTGCTTCCTGGGCGACATGACGGACGAGCTGGAGAAGTACGGGAAGGGTGCGTACATCTCCCGCTTTTCCTCCACGGGGCCAAAAAGCTATAGTCTCGAGATCAAGTGTCCCGAAGGCGATAAGACCTTCTCTGTGCGTAAGATCAAGGGCATCACGCTTAATTCTGGCAACTTGAAGCGCGTGAATGCCGAAGTGATTCGGGACGTGGTTCTCCGCGGCCGCACTAGGTCGGTGACGCTGAGGGGAACACAGATTTCGAGAAAACCCGGTTGGTCCGTGGTGACCGAGCCCGATGTCAAGACCTTTCGCATGGTAGTAAACAAGCGCGTGCTAGTCGACAACTTTGACTCCTATCCTTACGGGTATAAGAGAAGGCGCGAGTAATGGTGCATCATAAAATGTGACGCTGCTTCACACGAAGGTTCATTTACGCACTATACCCACTTAGAGGCACAATGCACTTGGGCGGAGACCATGACATCCTCAGGCAATTTAGTTTTCCCTGCACCATGCTAATTGCTGGGCCTTCGCGATGCGGAAAATCCACCTTTGTGAAAAGCTTGATACGCAACGCCCGCCATATGTTTGAGCGCGTGCCTAAAAAGGTGCTGTGGTGCCACCCTCCGGAATGTTCTCCAAAACTGGGCCGATTTCCAGTGGTATGCGAAACGCACGCGGGCATTCCGGAATTGCAATCGGTGGGAGAGAACTACCTCGTGATTCTAGATGATCTTATGCTCGAAGGTGGAGGGGACCACGTGTCCAATTTTTTCACGAGAGATTCGCATCACAAGCGCTTTGGGATTATTTACATTCTGCAAAACGTGTTTCCTCAGGGAAAGAAATATAGAACTATTTCCCTAAATGCCAATTATATCGTGGCGTTTAAGAACAAGCGAGACAAGATGCAGATCGAAAGGCTTTGCCAGCAGATTGAACCTAGGAACTCTAGGTTTCTGCTGGAAGCTTTTGAAAAGGCTACCGAGCATCCGCACGGCTATCTGGTGCTAGACTGCACACAGTATACACCCGATAGATACAGATATCGAACTGGTGTGTTGCCGTAAGAAACTCTCTCGTACTTTGTGCCCAACGAGTGTGGATTTTAAATAACGCGTTAAAGTGGCAACGGCCGTCATTGTGGAGCAAGCATGGCTAGAGGAAGGTTGACCATGGCGAAACTTAGCAGTCCGCTGGTGGCGAGACAGCACGGAAATTTAACTGTTATAGCAAGGGCGAAGCCTGCTCTGCGGAAAACGTTACTAAAGCAGGCTAGCCCAGAACTGGTGAAAGCCATTTCGGAATGCATGTTGTACGTGACGAAGGGTAACGTGCCATTACCGGCCAAAAGTCTGAATCGCTTAAAAAGGCATAAAACCGCCTGGAGAAAGTTAGTCGACAAGAAGCTGTCGTTGAAGAAGAAAAAGATCTTGGTGCAAAAAGGAGGGTTCTTGCCGGCATTCCTTATACCCGTGCTGGCCTCGCTAGGTAGCGCTCTCATATCAAAGTTTGCGTGATGAAGTACGGTAAGCAAATCGTGGTAGCGGCGCAGCCCAAAACGGTCGATAAGCTTCACACGATAGACAAATCCATCTATAGATTAGCCAAAGAAATAGATAGCGTGCACCGAGCAAAGCTATCCCCACCCGAAAAGTGGCAACTACTGAAATATAAATTGCGAAACTATCTGGGACTCGTTACACAAGTGAGACAGCCTTACCTGCAACGTGACGATGACGGCGACGAAGACGTTCAGTTGGAGGACGTGTACGAAGACGTAGAGGTGAAACAAGAACCGAAGATATTCCTAACATCGTCTACCAATAAGGCGAGACCTAAACCTGCGTCTCCCAGAAAACACAAGAAAACCCAAAACTATAACCTTCGCAAGCGAAGGTGGCAACCTATGTACAAGTAAATGATGGAGTGGACCGCCATAAAGAGCTATTACGACCGGCCAGATCATTATGTAGGGTTAGCCACCATAAACGCGCTTCGCAAAGCCACGGGTTTACCAAAGTCTAGCATTGAGTCCTTTCTTCGAACCCAAGACAGTCAAACCTTTCACAAACCGGTGAGAAAACGGTTTCCCACCAGATACTATCACGTAACCAATATAGATTATCTTTGGGAAGCCGATCTTAACGTAATGAATGCACAATCAACCGTACGTGTACATTCTAACCGTGATTGACGTATTCTCCAAGTGCGCCTGGGCAGTACCTTTAAAGACAAAGGTAGGCACCGAAGTCACGCAAGCCTTTAAGACCATTATTTCCGAGCGCGTTCCCAAGGTGCTGCAAACCGACAAAGGCACCGAGTTCACCAACAAGACGTTTCGCGATTTTCTAAGGAAACACGGCGTAGAACATTACACCACTAAAAGTAATGTCAAAGCCAGCGTTGTAGAACGCTTTAACCGTACCCTTAAAACCAAGATGTGGAAGTATTTCACGCACAAACACAGTTATAGATACGTGGAGGTTCTACCGCAGTTGGTCAAGTCGTACAACAGTTCCTATCAGAGATCTATAAAAATGGCCCCAAGAGACGTCAACGCATCCAACATTTTGCAGGTATACCACAATTTGTACGCTGGCAGGCGCATGCCTGAAACCAGGACAGATAAATTTAAAGTCGGAGATCACGTCCGTATTTCTAAAGAAAAAATGAAGTTCGATAAGGGGTACGAGCAAAATTGGACAGATGAAATATATCAGGTTTCCAAGGTCGTGCTCGGATCTCCGGTGGTATATAAATTGAAGGACCTAGCCGACGAAGACATAGACGGCAACTTCTACGCCGAGGAACTGCAAGAGGTAGCGCTTCCTGAAACGTTTCAAATAGACCGCATAGTGCAAACCCGTGGTAGCGGTCGCAACAAGCAGTTTTTGGTCAAGTGGAGAGGATATCCTTCCAAATTCAACTCTTGGGTACAGGCTTCGACCGTCCAATCGCTATGATCAAAACCCAACCATTTTCTATCACCCTTGTGAGCAACGCGTCCATGGACCATTTCACAGACAACACAACGGCCAAATTTTCAGACATCTTGCCAGAAAGAATCATGCTGCAGGGAGAATGGGAAGTGGCACTCCAAAAGGTTAGGTACCCCGTTAAATTTTATAATGTTGCAAAGCACGCCAGCCAAATTATAGGCACAAAGTACACCATGACGCGCCAGCCCACGCGTTCCAAGTATAGTTTACATATGCCTGAAGCCATCCAGCACCAACCAAAAGAGTTGGTAAACACCATAAACGCTGTTATTTACGATCATCTCAATGTAAAATATTTTTGTTTACAACGAAGTCGAAGGAAAGGCAAGCGTGAACGATGCGGTCACTCATCCTGATATGTTACCCGACATTGCACTTGATGTCATTGTAGAAAACGTGGTGCGTTCAAAAACCGGCTTACCCCTGCGAAAATGGATTACCTCAGCGACGCGCCGAAACAGAAAACAAAGCCTACCAGCAGACCGAAGCCGTCAAAACCGCAACATGCGTCGCCCTCAAAACCTGCAGCTAAGCCGCTACATAGTGCGCCTAAGCCAACAGAAACTCCGCCATCCACTCCGAACGCCCCCAAACCACAAACTGCGCCAACCACCTCGGACGAAAACGCCCCGATGGAAACTGCTGCACCCGCCGAAACTAAACACCTTATTCACGGTTTGCTACTGTCTCCGGCTTTAGCAAAAATGCTCGGCTTCGAACCCTTTACCAACCTCGTACTTCACCCAGACGCTACACACCCCGTAGATCCGCATATGGGATTTCCTTACGAAATGTTCATCTACTGCAATCTAGTAGTTCCACAAGTGGTGGGCGATACCTTTGTACAGGTCATAGAGAGCGTGGCGGTGGAATACGAAAAAAGAAACAACACGTACATGACCGATGAAAAGTCATTTTTTCCTCTGAATTGGATACCTCTTATGCAGCAAGATTTCAAGACGGTCAACATAGATTTAAGGAACGGTTTTGGCGATCTGTTGCCATTTGCTGACGGATTTTCCTCCACTGTAGTTCTCACCTTTCGCCCCAAACCGCAATAATGGATGTGCACACCGCCACGCACTACTATTCAATCAGGCGGGTGGCGCTTTAGACGACCGAAATTTCGTTCTTTACAGAGGTAGGCGCTATCAAAAAGGAAGCGGCCTGTTTTCCGCCCTAGGAGGCCTTTTCAGAACCATTCTTCCATTTGTCAAAAGCGGGGCAAAGACCGTAGGAAAGGAGGCACTGAAAGTAGGCGCAAACGTGCTTCCTGACGTGGCCGCTTCCGGAACATCTCCTAAGGAATCGCTTAAGACGAGACTTAAGGAGGCGGGTACGAATCTCAAGCGAAAAGCAGACGAAAAGATCGACTCTATACTGGGTTCGGGCATGAGGCGCATCAAGAGAATAAAACGCACAAACTCCAAGACATTCGCGCAGTCTAAGACCAAACGCTGTAGGTGAAAAGTGAAAGACTTCTTTTCGTAATGGCCGAAGCAACCGTTCACATGAGCTCAGAGCTGGACCTCTTTAGAGACCTTCCTGTTCAAATGAACGTAGAGGACTATCGCTTCATTCACCTAAATCCACAAAATACTATTATAAAGAATGCTCCCATCACCTTTCATTATTCCGGCAATGCCGACGATTACCTGGACTTGACTTATGTGAAACTAGAGCTGTTCGTGAAGATCGTGGATGGCGAAGGAAAAGCGATCGCTGCAGACGATAACGTCACCTTGGTCAACAACGCCCTCAGTTCCCTCTTCCAGCAAGTGGAAGTGTCGCTAAACGTCATCGTTTCCATGCCGCAACCCGGCTACCCTTATAGAACGTACCTCGAAACTCTGCTCAATTATTCTAACGATGCCATGAACTCCCGTCTGGAGGCCTCCCTTTGGAAGATGGACACCGCGGGCATCATGGACACGTTTGCGGCCAATCAAGGTTTTCTGTGGCGACAGGGGTTTACCAAGGGAGGTAAAGTCGTACAACTCATTGGGTGCCTCTCCAACGCACTTTTTAGGCAGGAAAACCTGCTCCTCAACAACGTTAGCCTCACCATAAAGTTGGCGCCCGCCTCTCCTCAGTTTTATCTGTTTACCGAAAATAAGGATTTTAAAGGGTCCGCGAAAATTCAATCCGCCAGCCTGCATCTGAAAGCCGTTAGGCCGTCTCCCACCATTAAACTTGCTCATCAGGCGGTCTTGGCGAAAAGCAACGCCAAGTACCATCTCAAGGACCTCAGCTTTCACGCACTCAGCATTCCCAAGGAAAGTAGTAACATGACTTTTAACGACGTTTTCATAGGACAAATTCCCAGAAGAGTGGTCGTTGCCATGGTGACGGACAAGGCATACAACGGCGACTATACTAAAAACCCGTATCATCTTCAGCACTTTAACATGAATTCGTTTCAAATGTACGTCAACGGCCAACCCTTCCCCTCCCAACCCCTGCGACCATACTTTGACGTTGGGCATTTCATCGAGTGCTTTCAAACCCTGCAGGATGGTCTGGGAATTCATTTCAATGACGAAGGCCACTCCATTTCTAGAAAACAATACCCACAGGGATACACGGTCATGGCCTTTGATCTCACTGCAGACATGAGCGCAAACGATTCCTATATCTCTGGACTTAGACATGGCACGGTGTCTATAAGTATAGGCTTTCACAAACAGCTAACAGAGCCCATTATCGTTCTGGTGTTGGCGGAGATACATCGCACCGTCGAAATCGATGCCAATCGATCCATTTTGGTATGATGAACACGTTTCAAATACACAAGTTTCTCTCCAACTGCCCCTCTACGCGTCCCTACTTTCTTGGGGTTTACCCCTGCGATAGACTACCCCTCGGACATGAAAAGCTGCCGTTGGCCCTCGTCGCCGATACCGATCCTAGCACTAAAGCATGTAAACATTAGATCTGCATCTTTGTCGGCAAGAACGGACGTGGAGAGTTCTTTGACAGTTACGGCATAGGTCCAATTTCGCCTCACTTTCTAAAGTTTTTGAATCGTACCTGCGGCCCTAAATGGTCGCACAATATTAGAAGGCTGCAAGGCTACGACAGCACCACCTGTGGTCACTACGTCATCGCTTACCTGTCTCACCGCTGCTCCGGCCTATCCAAAGAGAGCTTATTTTCCAAATTTAACGCCATCAACTACCACCATAATGACGTCGACATTCTCCACACCTACAAAGACGCGTGTCTCGCTCAGTGCTCGCATCCTTATAAAAATTGCCAGTCCTTGAAGGTGAGTACCGAAAACATAGGTTTCAACTATGCGTCGACCAATGGGTACTTTCCGGTATGCTTAATGTTTTGTGTTGTGTGCTTTTCAGAACGCGCTTCGGCTCGTATAAGTCGTGCACCACCACCACCTGACGACAATGCGCCGCGATGTATCAACACATGCAACACAGGTAAGGTTTCTGCACCTAGGTCAGTGCAAGTTACTCGTTTTGTCTCTAAGGACTTAAGACGTATGTTCTTGTTGCAGTTCCATGCAGACTCCTGTAAAGAAGAAGCCTAAAGTAACCACGGACGTTGACATCAACACACAGCAGCTGGACCAGCAGCCCGAGATGGACCAGCAGGCCGTGATAGACCAGCAACCCGTGATGGACTCAGCACACACCAGCAGCAACGTTTCGCAACCAGAAGTCCTCGAGGTAGCTCCAGTTCTCGCCCAACCGTCGAGATTCGCGACCATCGGGAGCCGTTTGCCAGCACGGAGTCGTTCCGCAGCGCGTACGCGTCCAAAGGACCGCTTAACGTGGGACCATTATCGGACATTTACTTCCTCAACCACGCTCAAACCAAATTCGTGTGCGTGGGATTTTCGCCTCTGCCGCCGCATCCACTGGTGGTCACCGTCGCCAGGTGCGGCATGCGCCAAACGGCGGTCATGAGCCCTGCACAGTGGCCCAAGCTTGTCGAAGCAGCACCTGTGATTCGTCGTCGCATGAGCGGCGCCGAGCATCCTTTACGAGAACTCCAACTCGACGGAAACCTCACCATCGTCTTTAGAAACCGCTTCGGAAGGCTAACACTGTGCATCACAGGCGCACAAGGGCATGCCGTTTCGCTTAATCTGGAGGAATGGTACGTGCTTAACGCCCTGCAGAAGATCGTCTGCGACGTCCTGCATCACAAGAAGAAAGAGGAGGCGGACGTGCAGAATCAGATCTTGGCTTACAAGCGGTACTTGTGTTCTGCGCATGATCACGAAGAAACCATGAATTTCTCCAGGTACACAAAGTGGATACGCAGCGCCGTTTTCAGAACCTACCTGGAAGTGGAACATTATCTCAAAGCCTACTACCTTCAGCACATGCAAGAGGTCGCATAAAGGAAAGGGTATGACGGATCTGCAAATCAGTCTCTTCAAACACGTCTGAGCAAGCGCACGTCATGGGATACCGCAACTACGTATCCGTCTACTGCGATGGATGCAAGGTGATTAAAAATTACGAGTTACAAGGACACCCCAAGAAGAATACACCTTACGCACTGCGCTTCGTCGATGACAGCTACGACGGCAAATCCATCACCGTAAAGTGCCACAGCTGCGAGGAAAAAATTCACTACGTCATATCCAACATCAGCTTGCAAGATATTGATTTTAAAGTAAGCCCCCTTGAGCTCGACGAGGCTCACAAAAGCGACGAAGATGGCGATCAGTTGTTCCAATTTGTTGCCAAGAGGGGCCTATACATCGTATTCTACGAACAACAATACATCTCACCGGATAAAATGCTGCACATGAGAAACGACGGACTCACCTGCTACGGTAAATGTTTGACCGTGCATTTGGGCAATATCTCGCCTTATATCCTACCCGATCATATCCACGGGGATTGGATGTTCAGCGCCGAGAAAAACAGTGTTCTCGTGCAAGATGAAGACGAAGGCATAGGAATAAGCTACGTCAAAAGCAACCTCTGGTGGTCGAGCCACTAAGCCACCGGATGTAACTCCTCCCACCACTATGACGTACTTCCTGTGTTTTCAACGGTCATATTCGCATACACGGCGCTCTCAGGCTCAGTTGCTGTGGATCGCTCAGGCGTGGCATGTTAGACGTACCGTGTAAAACGCATCACTGCACCAACTGCTTTCATCCGACGTGCAGCTGCAATCTGCGAGACCCACTCACGTACTCGTGTACCAGGTGCCATCAAGGATTCTACGAAAATCTCGTCCAACTTGCTCAACGCATCCAGTGCTTTCTGCGCAAGTACAACAGCAGGAAGAGTACATAACCTACCCAGAAAACGCACGCCGAGGTTCACGCTAAGCAGAGTCTGTGACACCAGCTTTAGTCTACGCTCCATATCGCAACCTGCCACATCACCTAAAAACACCTTGTGAAAAAATTGCCGACCATGTCCCAAGACACTCTTCGACAACTAGACAACCTAACCTGCAGCGCCAATACCGTCAGCGTGTCCGCACTACAATTAAACGTGCCGTACCTTGTTCGACAAGTCAACTCCGTGGATACCAAGTACGGCACAAAGACCGTGGTCAAGCTCGACAACGAAACAGTAGTATTTCTACTCTCAAGATTCGGCAAGGCATCTCCCGAGCTCGTGCAACAGCTCAACACGGCCAAATTCTGCATCGTCTAGCAAGGAGAAGAAACTCTCAAAAACGGCTTCAAAAGATACGCTGTCAAGTTCACGCGTACATACCCAATGACCTGCCAAACCGAACCCTTCAACGTAGGAAATAACCTATATTTCAAACTCATTTTTCAAGCTCAGCTCTCCAAATCCGGAGAGTTACCCTTCCACATAAACGTCCTCTCCACCCTCACCTCCTTCTTCGACAACGTCAAAACCGTCACCGTTAAACTAGACGTCAAAGACGTCGACGTCGTCAACGTCACCTGCAAGCCCTTCCAAGTCCATCGCCACCAACCAGACGCACTCTGCACCGTCTATTTGGGTACCTCCAAAACACCCGTTCTATGCTACAGAGTCACCAATGAAGGATGCTTCCCCATCAGCCACATCAACGAATTTGCCGTACCCGTCTGCATACCCAGCTTCAGCCGCGAGCTACACGACAACTTCTCTCACCTACTCATCACCTGCGTCACCACGGAAGATGTCCAAAAGTTCAGCAGCAGCAGCAGCAGCGAGGAAGATAGTGATCACGTGACACAAACATCGTGCACCACGCACTTCAAAATCATTTTCGTGCGCGAGTGAAACAGTTCCAAAAGTCACCACCAGGTGCAACATGTAAATATCTCATTCCAAAGTTCACCACCATGCCAACACTGTGCCAAAAACAAACGCACGCGCGCGCCCGCCGCCCCAAACGCCGCCGAAAAAATTGCCCTCCTTCGCCCCCGCAACGCTTTCCAATACTTACACCTCCTCAGTACGTACACCTCCTCAAGACGTACCCTCCTTAGTACTTACACCTACTTAGCACCAGCGCCGCGCTTTTGTTTTTTGCAGCTTAGTTCCCAAGTTCGCCGCTATGCCAGCATCGCGATGGCGAAGAAAAAAACACCATTTTAGTTCGTAAAGTGTGACAACCAGTGTTATTCCATAGGTCAAACCATCACACCATGGCCCATTTAGCTCCTAAGTTTGCCACATCGTGGACATTTCTTATATATTTAATTTTATCCATCATATTATGTTTGTATTTAATCCATAAATAATAAAAAAGCATGTATCAGAAAGAATAAAGAAAAAAAATGTCCCCGCTTATACATCTGGATCCAACGCAATCCTGCAGCTTCAAATTTCCCGCCACTCGAGCGGATTAAAAACGACACTAGCGCCCCTAGCGGCAGGATTAGCGTTAATCCATTTGTATAAGCAGGGACATACACTACTACCGTGCCTTTTCGGTTTTTGCCTAATTCAATGTTCTGTAATTCATTGTTGTTACACAAGCGGAGAATTTATGTAAACCTGTATCACGGTTCTATGTAAATCTTCAGAGCAATTGTAATTTCACTTTTAATATCTGCTTAATTATCGAGCATTAAATAAACGTTATAGTTTGCCATTTTAATATGTTAATATATTAAACTTTTGGGGTTTTAAAGTGTTAGCATTTTTACTCTTTCGTAATTCGTGTCAACATTATTTGGGGTCGTTTTCGGTCAATATTTTCTTAGCAAGTTCAGCCGTATTCTTACGGGTCATATATTGTAACGGCAGAGAGAGATATAGACATATATTAGCCTGTTTGCTTTTCCATTGTCCTGTTACCTTACTATTATCATGTGTGTGTGTTGGGGAAATTTTCAACAGGAAACAGAAATTTGAAAACACTTAAATGTACAGCAAGATACTGCTGCAGTGGAAGCACATTGTGATTGTAAATTTTAACTCGTTCTCGTGGTGATAATCGTGATGAACGCTTTATTGAAGTATACACGTGTCGTTCAGATAGTTAAATGGGGACTGCCATTTGCCAAAAGCTTGATCTTGTTGCCCTTTCCTGTGTGGCCTTTTTGGCTTTCCTTGCGTAAATTTGTCTCTTAGCGTAAAGTACAGAAAATAGATAGTGAGGGGGAGAGAGATAGAGGAGAAGGTACTGCAAACTTGATATATACTTTGTGGTTTAATGAAATATATTTTTTGCGGTACGATTTACAAGTTATAAAAATGTTATTCCAATGAAGATGATTTCACAGCATTTATTTTCCCATGCACATATCTTAACCAAATAGTATTTTATTAAATATTGTAGATCCATTTTATAGAAAATCAGAAATAAGGATTTTTTTTAAAGTAATAGGTAGGTTGGGGTGATGGATGCCTTTTAAAACCTTCATATTTTGTTGGAAGATGCTAAACATAAATGCGAATTTCGGCATTTGTCCAGCTTTTCGTTTTTGCTGTTCTTACACACACACACACACACACACACACATACACACATGGATGGTTTTCTAAAAGTGCTCCTCATAACGTGTATTTCCGGGAAACCTTTTGGTGAAATACAATGCTTCCTCTACTTACTATAAATACTACAATTAAAATGAATTACATTCGAGCAAGTTTAATAAATATAATAGACGTTTAGGAATGTAATTTGGAAAATCAAATCCGCAGAGCAAATTCTCTGCCTATGATGTCTTTGATGAGCGGAGGCAGGTGTTTATGCACTAACTCTTGGCTTGATATACGCAGTCGAGCCAGAATTTTAATTATTAACAGTGCAAAGGACAAAATTATTTAGAGATTAGTTTTTTTTAATGTTGTTGTTGTACAATAACATAATTTTGTGGATTACAGTGAAAAAAGTTACAGTTGGTGAACAATCTCGCATAAACTGTTCATATCCTCCAAAACTCACCCAATATGCTACATATTTTGTTTGAGGACAACTGTAGAGTGCAAATAAAATTAGCTACCCGTGCCCTAGAGAAAACTCACAATTACTCCACAAAGCCTCTCCCAAAGGAATCAATGAACTCTATTTTATGTTTGTGCTCCCTCCGGCTACATAGAAGCATTGGACTGAAGTAGCAGACTTTTCCTCTGACTGGCGATGTTTGTAGAGCATAAAATCAGAAATGGTGCTATCAATCGATTTCACCGCAGTTTGCCCGCACCTAAACGATAAAAAAGCAATTCCATTGTGATGCTTATAAGCACATGTCAAATTTCATTGCACTACGTTGGGTTTTCTGTATATATACATACCAGGCGTTTTTCCTAAGGCGTAATTGGAAATCATTCAATTTTCTTTCCTTTCGTCGGAAACTTTGTGCGTATGTGTTCTGGACAAAATGAAATTACGATTTGGTGATTCAGAGTACTGTTATTGATTTTTAAATTAAGTGAAGTATATTTTTTCTGCTTGGTTTGTGTTGTTTTATAGAAATGAATCAGTGTATGCCAGACAGTTGTGTTTATTTAGTCACCTTCTTGACCATCTGATTTTGTTTAAGTAATTTCTTTGTAAGAGCGTACCATTCCATTTGTATAATAATAATAATAATAATAATAATAATAATAATAATATACTTAGTCTAAAATTTCTAATCTTTAAGTTTATAGCTTATACATTTAAAATTGTTTTAAGTGCCTCGGATTTCATAATACAGACGCACTATCAAACCACCTTGTATGGACGAAAGATCCAGGTTCGATCCCCGCTATGATTTCACTTAGCTAGGTGATCTGGAACATAAGATCTTTTGGGAGGCTAGTTAAGGATCTATTTGATAGACCGGAAGTTCCCGCGACTCCTGTTCGCGACATCATTACTATATTTTGCCTGTCATCTTTCGAGCTGAGGGAGGCAGAAGTTGCATCGCTCGTGCGGTAGTTACCTCGATTTTGGCACGGGGTGTTCTGTTTCGTTTTATATAGTAACCATCTGTCTTATAAGAGCAACTGCCTTACAGCGATCACAGCGTTGAACGTAATCTGTAAGTCTTTTTATTCGTAGTAAGCTATTAATTTTCCTGATACATAAAGCGTAAATAACCAGGGTTTTGTCTAAATTGGTCAAATGCTACAAATTTCTACTAACGAGTTGTACTTATGTTTAAGGTAACTTATAATTTTTCTGAGTGTCCTATAATTCAGGTGCAACAAATTAGTGGCCCAGTTAGCCAGTCGACAATCTTATATATAAAGAACTTTAAAAAATTGAAGTGTTATATAAATGAAAATAAAAAGTAGAGTAATTTTTGGAGGCTAAAAGACAACCTGTTGTTTTCGTCAGTTTGTATGGTATACGTGTACAGTGTTTTAACAATGCAGACTTGTACATTATGGAATGCAAATATGGGAAGGTTTAAGTTTTGGAAAATTTAAGTTAATCTATAATTTTCCCGGTGTCCTGAAGTTAAGGAAGAAAGTTCTAATCATATAGATCACACAGAAGATTTGCAAATACGGGGGTGAAAGTAATGAGAAAGAGAGATTTTTAAACCGTGTAGAAGCACACTTTAGTCTAATGTCCAGAATAAGTCACATGTAAAATTTGAGATTTATTGGATCATTATTAAGTCGTATGTTAACTTTGCATTCCTTATGGAGGTTTGTAAAATTTTACTTGACCTTCTGAAACCACCCCTGTAATTAAAAATATATGATTTTCAAAACTTTTATGGAGTTTACACTTAAATTACTTTAAACATATTAACTATTAATTTTCTGGTATTTTGTAGTATAATCTCTGCGTTTCTGAAATCCTAACTTACCAACTTATACACGGACTACAAATTTTGAAATATTGTGTACTATAACTTAAGAAAGAGTAACAGGCTTTACATCTGTTGATTGTAATTTATATGTTTCATTTAAATGCTGTCTTATTTGGAATTGAGAATTTGTATTTTAAATATTTCTATTTAAATGCTATCTTAATTGAAACTGAGAGTTTGATACCTAAGTTATTTATAGCTTCTGCATAGCACACGCGCACTGATCTCCATAGGAGAGGGTTTCGAACTCGTCAGCAGCTGCCGTGGTGCAAGCATTGCAGACCCCTAGGACATATGGTACGTCCCAAATTACTAGAAGAACGTCGGGCGGAACCCCTGGGCCCTTCCTTCGGAGATTATTTGGATTGGGATGGACTCGACGGGGCAGTGGTCCCGATACGCATAGGAGATTGGGTACGTTTGGGTAGTGATTCTCAGGGGAGTACTGGGAAACCTCAATATCACCCGGTACCAACCTGGAGAACTGCGAGAGGCTGAGCTAGGGAATCTCTGTGGAAGTCTTCTCTCTGGGCTGACGTGCGTAAGTGACGTTTCCACTTCCGTCCCTGTGGGAGGAGGGATTTAGGAAAACAGGTATTGGCTGAATTTCAAGAAAATTCCCATATTCCAAACTACCCTTTACATGGAAAAAATTTGGTTATTTTTCATTTTCTTAAAAATGTCTTTAATGGTTTTAATTAAAATGCCATATATTTAAGATATTTGCGCAACATATAAAAGGCATATTGAATTTCCTGAGAATAGCCTATGAAGTGCCCTTCATTCTAAATAACTTTTGTATAATTGGTAAACTATAGGAGGTACATGAAAGGGGATATACCACACACACACACACATATATATATACATATATATATATATATATACTACGTGATGAAAAGTATCCGGACACCTGACTGAAAATGAGGTACAAGTTCGTGGCGCCCTCCATCGGTAATGCTGGCAGTCAATATGGTGTTAGCTTACCCGTAGCCTTGATGACAGCGTTCACTCTCGCAGGCATACTTTCAATCAGGTGCTGGCATGTTTCTTGAGGAATGGCAGCCCCTTTTCACGGAGTGCGGAACTGAGGAGAGGTATCGATGTAGGTCGGTGAGGCCTGGCACGAAGTCGGCGTTCCAAAACATCCCAAAAGTGTTCTATAGGATTTATGACAGGACTTTGTTCATACCAGTCCATTACAGGGATGTTATTGTCGTGTGACCACTCCGCCACAGCCCGTGCAGTATGAACAGGTGCTCGATCGTGTTGAAAGATGTAATCGCCATCCGCGAATTGCTCTTCGACAGTGGAAAGAAAGAAGGTACTTAAAATATCAAAATATCTGCGCTGTGATCGTGCCACGCAAAACAACAAGAGGTGCAAGCCCCCTCCAGGAAATACACGACCACAACATAACACCACCACCTCCGAATTTCACTGTTGGCACTACACACGCTGGCAGATGACGTTCACCGGGCATTCGTCATACCCATACCCTGCCATCGGATCGCCACATTGTGTACCTTGATTCGTCACTCCACACAACGTTTTGCCACTGTTCAATCGTGTAATGTTGACGCTTCTTACACCAAGCGAGGCGTCGTTTGACATTTTCCTGTGTGATGTGTGGCTTATGAGCAGCCGCTCGACCACGCAATCCAAGATTTCGCATCTCACGCCTAAATGTCATAGTACTTGGAGTGGATCCTGATGCAGTTTGGTATTCCTGTGTGATGGCCTGGATACACGTCTGCCTATTACTCTTTACGACCCTCTTCAAATGGCGGCGGTCTCTGACAGTCATCCGGCGAGGTCAGCCTGTACGCTTTTGTGGTGTACACGTCCCTTCACGTTTCCACTTCACTATCACATTAGAAACAGTGGACCTAGGGATGTTTAGGAGTGTGTAAATCTCGCATATAGACTTCTGACACAAGAGACACCCAATCACCTGACCACGTTCGAAGTCCGCGAGTCCCATTTTGCTGTTTCATGATGTCTAATGACTACTGAGGTCCTGGGTAATGAGTACCAGGCAGTAGTTGGCAGCTTAATGCACCTAAGATGAAAAATGTATGTTTGTGGGGGTGTCCGGATACTTTTAATCACATAGTGTATATATATATATATACATAGACATATAAATCAATACTAAACAAGAATTGTACATAATAATATAAGTCACCAAAACATATGTTAGAATATTTAACAACCAAGAATTGTACAAAATCAGATTGTAACTTACATAAGTAAGGGACGGGCAAGCTAGCTAATTCCAGGTAAAAAAGATAATTCTAGGTTAGAACTCGCCTTTCACTAAGCTAATGAGCAGGGAACTAGCAGTAAGGAGAAATAGAAAGAGACATACAGATAGGAAAGAGACAGAGACATTGAATCTGCTTCCGGACGCGACACGGAGCTCGTATGCGAAATATGTTGGAGCAGAATATTCTCATACAAAAGAGGGAAATCCGGTCTCAGGAACAATTATAAATGTCGTTACATTTTCAGGCGAGGAGGTAAGCGTCACTAGACTTAGGTATAAAAGGGGAAGAATGCCCCAGATTTTCACTCTCTTATAGAATCTCATCGACACACAGTGTTACGCGAGACTAAGACCCGTGAAATTAGCTAAATAGGTAATTGATTAGAAATGGAGAAAACAGCAGCCGACGAGCAACAATAACCGGAGACAAGAACACTGCAGCAGAGGACATCAACCCGAGGAACAACAGATTTCAGCTACAAATGATGCACAACGCTTTCCCGCTACATACATAAAATCTAACTACACAGAAATGAAGTTGTTAAAACACACATTTATATCAAACCATTTTTGTGGCACTGACCACTTTCTAAATATCCCATGATACTGGTTTGAATTTTCAAATAGTTATGCTTTGTTCCAGTGATATGTCTCCATTTTTTCTTCTCGTTGTCGTGCAAAGCGGGTGAAATTTTAAAGCCATCATAATCTGACTATTGCTTTAGCCAAACGAGCGGGATGGCTCAGGCGGTTGCGTCTGTGGCCCGCATTCGGGAGGTCGTGATTCGATTCCCGCGGCCCAACTACCTGACCCATGGTTTTTTCGGGGTTTCCCCGGGTCACTAGGCGAATATTAGGAAGGCTCATTGACTCCCCAGAATTTCTCTTCTCTCATTCCCTCTCATTTCATCTTCCTCTTTCGTATTACAGGTTAGCTCCGGGAGGGTGTGTCGGACGACTGCAGCCAGATGGTGCAGATGGCGTTATGGTACCACTTCTGGGCCCCGCTGGAAGCTGCTCGAGTCTCGCTGGTGGCTGGAGCTTTTCCCGCTCTCCTCTGGAGGGGAGCCTGTTAGCCACCCTCTGGTGACTTGGGAGGGCTGCTTTGAGCGCTATCAGGCTGGGTGATCAATCTTGTAACTTTACGGACCTCTGCATGTCTCTGTCGCCTGTGTCAGCCGGTCCTGCAGCCAATACGTCACCTGTGGTTCCTTCATCTCATCAGCTCCTCCCGGGGTGTATGTATAAAAGATCCCTGTGTGTGTCAGGAGCTAGGTGTCTCCTCCTTAGCATAAACTAACCTTAATTACTTCAGTCTGTTGTATCGTTCTTATACCTTCAATGAAATGTGCAACTCTGTAATGAAAATTCATCTCGAATAACCAGAAATAGAGAGCAAAAATACTCTTTGTGAACAGTTTATAGAATAATGAGTAAGAGAAAGACATATGAATGTAACACGTGTAATTTTTAGAATATGGATTTTAACAGATGAACGGTTTCCTATGTGTATGCATGTTGCCTAATCATTAGACGTTTGTGCTGACTAGTAATCACGTTATGCTAAATTTTGAATGCTTTAAAACTTTGCCGGCCCTCGTAACCGTGGTCGCTGGAGTGTGTAGCTTCGGGGCTTCGCCAAGCTGAGGTTCGCGGGTTCGAGTTCCACCAATGCCATGGGCATTGTGTGTGTAATTGCGGTAATAAACGGTAATGATAAAGCAGTAAAAACACAGTAATGAAAAAGTGGGTAAACACGGGAACGTAGTTAAAAAAAAACTCGATGGGATAACTCCCATTTTAACGTCAAATGTAAGTAAGAGAATAATTTGGCATCCTTGATTATTTTGGTATTATTATTTGCCTAATTAAATAAATAATTATGGATAAGTATGTGAGTAAAGTTCTTTGGAG
Organism: Deroplatys truncata; assembly: GCA_030765065.1. Classification (NCBI taxonomy): domain Eukaryota; kingdom Metazoa; phylum Arthropoda; class Insecta; order Mantodea; family Mantidae; genus Deroplatys; species Deroplatys truncata. The sequence continues at coordinate 65,530,840 of CM060986.1, forward strand.
AAAACGTTCTCATTTAAGCTAAAAATCCATCCATCCCCCAGATACATATATTAGTGGCTGAAAGAATGAATCATCGACCTCAAAAGAAGAAGTGTTTAGAAATCATAAGATGTATGTAGGTAAGCGAATTTCGAATACATTACGCGTCCTTAACGTAGATTTAGTCTTTGATGTACAATGATACCCAAGGGCTTCTTAATACGTTGCTGTGTGGTTTACAAATTTCCGTTTGTATTTGGCACGAGGTTAGATAATTATAACACTCTACAGTGTTTGTATATGTGTGTAACAGAGAGAGAGAGAGAGAGAGAGTGTGTGTGTGTGTGTGTGTGTGTATGTGTGTATGTTATGTTTTTGTACGAGTGGCTGCCAAATTCCCTGCAGGGTTTTGTTAAGCTAATTAGTATCGCAGTTAAATCCTAAACTGCGAGAGCTTTTCCCGCTTTTGTTGTTCCTCAAATTTTCATACATTATGTGGACAAACATAACCTATTTATTTTGTGCTTTTGAATTGATTTGCTCTTAGATGTTGTGCAATCGAACCGATCTGTATTTATATCATTTTATACTCTGTTGATCTTTTATGTTATGATTAGTATTCCCGGGAGAGAAAATTAAAACAATATAGCATTAAATGATAAAGTTTGCCAGAAGGAGGTTAAATAGATGTTTTCAGTTGCAGTTTACAATAATTCTGAATTGGAATATTACAGATTTTGGTTAAAAGTAACAAAGCTGACCCGCTAGAAACTCACATAATTTTGTACTTAGTGGCGGTAGAAGCAGGAACATATTGTGTTGTTAAAATGAGATTATATTCTTCTGTGGGTTTCATGTTTCATAAACATAAAATAAATTTTCTACCACACCAATTTATAAATTCACAGAAATTTAAACACAGAATTTTTTGAAAGTGATTATCAAAATTGTAGCAATGAGAAGTAAAAGGAGTGGTTCTAACAAACAGGGTCCCCAAATTAACAGTTTACGAGATAATATGCTTTTGTTGTTAGTTTGGACCCGCTGTACACTAAGCATAATTCCACAAACCTTCCGTATCAGGCAATAAAACTTAACCCTCCGTCAGTCGCTAGGGGCCTGAGAGACCCCTGGCATTATATAAATGTTATAATTTTCGAACGAACGCACCTATGCAATTGCCTGACTAGGACATCTAACATTACACCTTGCGCGATTATTTGCTGCAGCGATAACCTTATCTGTTTATTTGTTTGGCTGCAGGAATGAATAATCATCAGTTACGTGTCGCACAGGTCAACCAGGCCCCGCGCGCCTGCTCTCGTTACATATTGTTTGTTTCTCATTAGCTTTGTGCAATATTGCTTTACTATTGCAAGGAGCTGTTACTGCTTCGTCTTGAATGAGTAAAAGGTACGATCTACAAAATCCGAATGATTTGGAAGAAGTACATCGCCTACTTTGCGATGATGATGCCTTGCCCGTGGATGACAACTTATATGAATAAGATGACTCTGGTACAGAAGATAAACCGAAACGAGATCTTTAGATTCAGAAACTGACCATGAAGATGAAGAGGAAGACGATGAAAGCAGCTTGTGTGATAACATGTATTTAATAGGTAACATCATATGCGTATCATAGTAATTCTTTTTCTTCTTCTTCTTCTTCTTCTTCTTCTTATTATTATTATTATTGACAATACATTCTATTGTTATTCACAGGAAGAGATGGAACAAAATGAAAAAAAATCTTTGAAAATAACACAGACAAGGGCTCACAATATATTGACCAAACTTCCTGGTGTGGTAGGAGCTGCCAAAAATGCGAAAACGGAAATTGATTGTTGGAACCTTTTTGTTACCGAAGATATGGTTGATTTGATTGTTGAAAGCTCAAATACTTACATTAGCAGTGTGTAGCACAAATTTGATTGTGAAACAGACAGCAGACCTACAGATGTAATAAAAATAAAAGCTTTCCTAGGCTTATTGTACCTGGCAAGAATTTTTCGTGGTGGACACCAGAATATTCACGAGTTTTGGAGAACCGATCTTGGAATTCCTCTATTCCGAATGACTATGTCCGAAAAACGATTCCGTTTTCTAATACGCTGTATTCGCTTTGATGACAAAAGCTCAAGACTGGAGCGACGAAGATTGGATAAATTGGCTGTTGTTAGAGAAATGTTTACATTGTTTCTGAACAACTGTCAGAACCATTATCTTCTTGGACAAAATGTCACTGTCGACGAACAGTTGCCGACATTTCGTGGTCGATGTGCTTTTAGACTATATACCATCCAAGCCAAACAAGTATGGCATAAAGATATTCTGTTTGAGTGATGTAAAACTGTTTTATACAACTAACATGGAGATTTATTGTGGACAACAGCCGGACGGACCCAATTTGCAAACTAACTCGGCAGAGGCTGTAGTGCTGAGACTAACTGAACATAATTTCTGGCACTGGAGAAACGTTACTGCAGATAGCTGGTTTACCAGTGTATCGCTGATGAATGAATTGCGCAAAAGACAAAAATTTTTCGTCGGTACAGTGCGAAAGAACAAAAAAGGGTTACCCACTAATTTCACTTCTCCAAAAGATCTCAGACAGTACGAAAGCATATTTAACTTCACAAAAAATGAAACACTTGTTGCATATGTTCCAAAAAAGAGTAAAACAGTAGTTTTGCTCTCAAGTCTACATGTTTCATTAACACAGCTAGCAGAAGGTGCTGAGAAAAAGCCTGAAATAATCGTGCATTACAACGACACTAAATGTAGCCAGAACAACGAGAAGGTGGCCCATGGTAATTTTTGACCATATCTTGAACATTGCGGGTATTAATTCTAGGGTTATCTTCCTTGGAAACCAAAATAAATATTCCACAAGGCAGGAGTATTTGAAATCACTGTCTTTAGCTTTACTGTTGCAACAGCTACAAAGGAGAGCAACAGCATCAAATCTATCGGATGATTTGAAAGGACTTTTGACAAAATATAAACCTGAAGAACCCGATGTAGATGAATTGTCAAATACACCACTATGCACATTGAAAAGGAAACGATGTGAACCCAGCAACAAAGACAAAATGAACTGCAAAACTAAATATGCATGTGGGAAATGCAACATCCCCCTCTGTTTGAGCAAACATGCTAAAATTATTTGCGATAGTTGCTTAGTCTGGGAAAACACGAGTGAAATAGTAGAAGGTTCTGAGTAACTGAACATTTGAAATTACAAGTTGTATGTATACTTGGAAATGACAATGTATTTCTTTATACTTACTGTAATACAATTTATAACGTATATGTACTCATATTTTAGCTTGTATTTTTAACCCTCCGTCAGTCGCTAGGGGCCTGAGAGACCCCTGGCATTATATAAATGTTATAATTTTCGAACGAACGCACCTATGCAATTGCCTGACTAGGACATCTAACATTACACCTTGCGCGATTATTTGCTGCAGCGATAACCTTATCTGTTTATTTGTTTGGCTGCAGGAATGAATAATCATCAGTTACGTGTCGCACAGGTCAACCAGGCCCCGCGCGCCTGCTCTCGTTACATATTGTTGACATATTTGTTTCTCATTAGCTTTTGTGCAATATTGCTTTACTATTGCAAGGAGCTGTTACTGCTTCGTCTTGAATGAGTAAAAGGTACGATCTACAAAATCCGAATGATTTGGAAGAAGTACATCGCCTACTTTGCGATGATGATGCCTTGCCCGTGGATGACAACTTATATGAATAAGATGACTCTGGTACAGAAGATAAACCGAAACGAGATCTTTAGATTCAGAAACTGACCATGAAGATGAAGAGGAAGACGATGAAAGCAGCTTGTGTGATAACATGTATTTAATAGGTAACATCATATGCGTATCATAGTAATTCTTTTTCTTCTTCTTCTTCTTCTTCTTCTTCTTCTTCTTCTTCTTATTATTATTATTATTATTATTATTATTATTATTATTATTATTATTATTATTATTGACAATACATTCTATTGTTATTCACAGGAAGAGATGGAACAAAATGAAAAAAAAAATCTTTGAAAATAACACAGACAAGGGCTCACAATATATTGACCAAACTTCCTGGTGTGGTAGGAGCTGCCAAAAATGCGAAAACGGAAATTGATTGTTGGAACCTTTTTGTTACCGAAGATATGGTTGATTTGATTGTTGAAAGCTCAAATACTTACATTAGCAGTGTGTAGCACAAATTTGATTGTGAAACAGACAGCAGACCTACAGATGTAATAAAAATAAAAGCTTTCCTAGGCTTATTGTACCTGGCAAGAATTTTTCGTGGTGGACACCAGAATATTCACGAGTTTTGGAGAACCGATCTTGGAATTCCTCTATTCCGAATGACTATGTCCGAAAAACGATTCCGTTTTCTAATACGCTGTATTCGCTTTGATGACAAAAGCTCAAGACTGGAGCGACGAAGATTGGATAAATTGGCTGTTGTTAGAGAAATGTTTACATTGTTTCTGAACAACTGTCAGAACCATTATCTTCTTGGACAAAATGTCACTGTCGACGAACAGTTGCCGACATTTCGTGGTCGATGTGCTTTTAGACTATATACCATCCAAGCCAAACAAGTATGGCATAAAGATATTCTGTTTGAGTGATGTAAAACTGTTTTATACAACTAACATGGAGATTTATTGTGGACAACAGCCGGACGGACCCAATTTGCAAACTAACTCGGCAGAGGCTGTAGTGCTGAGACTAACTGAACATAATTTCTGGCACTGGAGAAACGTTACTGCAGATAGCTGGTTTACCAGTGTATCGCTGATGAATGAATTGCGCAAAAGACAACAATCTTTCGTCGGTACAGTGCGAAAGAACAAAAAAGGGTTACCCACTAATTTCACTTCTCCAAAAGATCTCAGACAGTACGAAAGCATATTTAACTTCACAAAAAATGAAACACTTGTTGCATATGTTCCAAAAAAGAGTAAAACAGTAGTTTTGCTCTCAAGTCTACATGTTTCATTAACACAGCTAGCAGAAGGTGCTGAGAAAAAGCCTGAAATAATCGTGCATTACAACGACACTAAATGTAGCCAGAACAACGAGAAGGTGGCCCATGGTAATTTTTGACCATATCTTGAACATTGCGGGTATTAATTCTAGGGTTATCTTCCTTGGAAACCAAAATAAATATTCCACAAGGCAGGAGTATTTGAAATCACTGTCTTTAGCTTTACTGTTGCAACAGCTACAAAGGAGAGCAACAGCATCAAATCTATCGGATGATTTGAAAGGACTTTTGACAAAATATAAACCTGAAGAACCCGATGTAGATGAATTGTCAAATACACCACTATGCACATTGAAAAGGAAACGATGTGAACCCAGCAACAAAGACAAAATGAACTGCAAAACTAAATATGCATGTGGGAAATGCAACATCCCCCTCTGTTTGAGCAAACATGCTAAAATTATTTGCGATAGTTGCTTAGTCTGGGAAAACACGAGTGAAATAGTAGAAGGTTCTGAGTAACTGAACATTTGAAATTACAAGTTGTATGTATACTTGGAAATGACAATGTATTTCTTTATACTTACTGTAATACAATTTATAACGTATATGTACTCATATTTTAGCTTGTATTTTTATGTTGTAAGATAATACCTATTAATGAAAGCATTGTACGCTTAATCTAAATAAAGGTAAAAACAGGAAAAAAAAAGAAAATAAACGAAAAAAAACAAAAATACAAACAATAACAACAAAAATATAGCGCGGGTCTACTAGGCCCCGCGCGACTAACGGCGTTCTACCGAAGCCGCGCCTGACGGAGGGTTAAAATAGATGAATTATTTTTTTATTCTGATGAAATTAAGGCCACCAGGCCTTCTTGTTTACCACCAGAAATGCAAACAGGGTATAATAGAATAGAATGGAAAGTAATAAAATTATATATAAAATAACGCAATGCACAGAAAATAATAAATAATTAAAATATTAATAATCCAACATGTATGAATGAAAACATGTAAGTCCACTGTAAGTCCAAGTTCAAGATAAAAGTAAAATCGGGGAAAAAATAAAGGGAAAATGAGTATATAAGTTAGCTACAAAACCTAGTTTAACATTATCAAGTTATGTTGATGTAAGTCAGAGGGGGAAGGAGAGGTAGAACGAGAGTATTTAAATTGCTTGCAGAGGAAGATATTACAATTTTAAAATAGGAAAGTAACACTTGAATTTATTAGGATACAATACATCAAGAGAAAAATATGACCTTTTTGTGAAAGTCATCACGATGCGTTTGACAACTAATAAACTCATTTGTTTGTCGGTGTACTGTTGACGAAACGTGCTGGAAGCCTTAAATTTCATTTCTTAAAGTATAATAATTATTATCAAAAGTAACTTCAAATGTACTATATCACGTCTGGAAATTCCTCAGATCAACAGGTGCAGCTGTAAACAATTATGAATATAATGGTGTACTGTGATGAATGATGAAAAAGGATGCTTGGTTATGATTTGTTGTAATTGCAACAAAGAGAAACTGTAGATCGACATAACCGGAAGCGATATTTGGAGAGGACAAACATAAATCGGCACGGGAGCAGATAATGCTATACTTCTTCTTCTTCTTTCTCTGTTTAACCTCCTATTATGTAGGACTTACACCCCCCAGGACTTACAGCTGGTTGCCTGGGGTCAGAGGCCCGTCGAGGAGCAGACACTCTTGGATCATACAGAATATCCAGGATGGGTGATCAGCCGGATGCCTGGTATGGGAGGAAGGAAGTAGATGAAACGGAATGATGGTGAAATGGATGAAAGGAAAGGTGATGATGGAGCAGTTGATGGAATGAATGGCGGGGGAAACCGGAGAACCCGGAGAAAACCCGCCCAGACGCCGCTTTGTCCACCACAAATCCCACATGCGACCCTGGGATTGAACATGGGCCACCTCGGTGAGAGGCGAGCGGTCTAACCACGCCGCCCTAATGCTATACAATAACAATAAAACATAATCCCGTGGCGCTGAAGCCCCTTAAAGGGCCTAGACTTACCTACCCGACAGCCCACGTACGCACGTCAGTGCTGGGCGATCATGCAACCGATACGAAGAGGTAATGTGACCAGCATCACGCATCCCTCAGCCAAAACGTTGGCCTCCGTGGCTGAGATCGGTGCCTATCGCAGCTCCTCACCTTCCTCAAGATGCTGAGGGGAAACCGGCGCTATACCGGGGACTTAAAATCTACACTTCCATGGGTGGGATAACCGTGGCCGGGAATCACAGCTCCACGCTCTAGCATAGGCCCAGGAGAGGTGGAGTTGAATTTAGTTAGGCAGGTTGCCTAATCATCAGGCTAAGGATACGGGTCAGTTAGCAACCAATGTACGTGCAACTTTACTACAGCGTTTGCGTAAATACAGTACTGCTGGTGTAAACAAAGACGCCAACGCGCCGCCTTAATTTGTACTGTAAACACTAATCTAGTCCCCCCAGGGGCTCACCTTTTGTAAGTACGGATTAGGCGCACCCGGGGTACCCGAGCCTCTCATCGCCATCTTCATCATTTCATCCCCGTCCGGTCAAGGTGGGTTCGTTCTCGTGACCGGGGGACTCAAGGTAGGCTCTCGTGCGTTCTGTGTATATCATTACATCTCGCCCCTCGCCATCGCTTCTGTCTTCTCTTTTATTTATGCACATTTCGCCCCACGCCCATTCATTTAAACGTCTCTTTTACTTCTTCGCCGGCCTACCTTGAGTGCGAAACGCCCACACACTTTTAGTTTCTTTTAACCTTTTATGTTAATTCTCCGTGGACACAGCCTGATGGATACCCGCGCACTGGTGCGCAGCTGGGTGAGTGGGTAATGGCGTCATCCCCACCACCCGCGGTCGTCATGTAGGGTATGTGTTCGTATCCGCTGTTCAACTGCAGTCACGCGGGGGGGGCCATTGCATGAGCTGCTGACTTCCGACGGCGATTGGGTCCCTCTGTCTATGTTCTGGGAGGTGTGACCCTGGGGTGAGATAGGTATAGATAGGCCACTCACCCAAGCCGGGGTAACGCCCGGGAAGTCAGATCCCGAGGTCGGAGACGGTTGCAATGGTGGAGGATTTTTTTTCGCTATGGAGCACCCTTTCTCCATTATAAACAACAAGCGCCGAAAAACTTTAGTAACAGAAGTAGCACCGCCAACAGCTGGTTGTTACTTAGTGATTACCCGTACAGAGGAGGGACAATCATTCGAGAAGGAGAACCCTTTTATCATCCAGAAGGGCATTGACTCAATTGCTGGTCCGGTTCTTTCCTGCACTCGGCTTCGTAATGGTTCGTTGCTAGTTCAAGGCAAATCCGAGGCACAAAGTAAGTCCTTGTTGAGCGCCACGCTTCTCCACGGTTATCCTATCCGTGTTGAGAAGCACCGCACCTTGAATTCTTGTAGAGGCGTTGTCACCACGCATAGCCTCGATGGCATATCGGACGAAGACCTGGTCGAATATCTTGCAGGCCAGAGGGTGACAGCGGTTCATCGAGTGCAGGCCAAACGCGACGGCGTATTGGTACCCACTCGTACCCTGTTTATTACATTTGATGGCGTCGATCTGCCCACGAGCATTTCCGCAGGGTACGAACGGATTTCTGTGAGGTCTTATATTCCTAGACCTCTGCGTTGTTTTAAATGCCAACGTTTTGGGCATACGCAAGTCTCATGTAAGAGTGCCGTTAACATCTGTGCAACATGTAGCCAGCCCTCACACGAAGGTACCTGTTCAACAGCCCCCGTCTGCGTTAATTGTAAAGGGTCTCATTCTGCTTCGTTTGCCGATTGTCCGCGGTACTTGGACGAGAAGGCGATCCAGGAGATCCGGGTAAAGGAAAAACTCTCCTTCGCTGAAGCCCGGAGGCGTTACCATGCGCGCCAACCTTCACTCCTGCGATCTGGCACATTTAGTTCTGTTGTTGCCTCGCCAGTACCACGAGTAGATGCCGAAACTCAGACCTGGACCATGACTGGATTAACCGCCACTACCATTCGGCCGTCCATTAAGGCTACAGTTACCAAGCCGTATAAACCTGGTCCCAAGTCAATGAAGTCGCAAGCCGTTGAAAAGAAACCCAAGCAGAAGCTTCGTAGGGAAGATTTTTTGAAAGACCCTCCGCGTGCGCGCGGTAACAAAAGTTCACCTTCTCCTCCTCGGAGGTCGCTGTCCCAGGAAGTTCCTGGGACAAGCCGCGCTCAGCGGCACCCCTCACCCATCGCCACCCAGAACCGATTCACGGCGCTTGAATCGGTTTCTGGCACTGAGCGCGTGGGCCCTCCCTCCGAGGAAGCTATGGAGTCTGACCAACTCCATACAAAAAGCCCGAGCCCAAAGGTTAAGCAAAAGATTCTTTTAAGCCGCCCTTCTAAGTAGACAGTTTCTCCCTTTTATTCATGGCTATCCTGACCTGGAATGTACGTGGTGTACGATCGCATAGGGCGGAACTGCAACTTTTATTGTGTTCCCATTCCCCTATGGTCGTATGTTTGCAGGAGACTAAGCTTCGCCCTCACGATCCTTTTGATCTCCGAGGATATACTCCGGTTCGCTACGACCTTGAACCGGAGGAGGGTACTCCTGCTCATGGAGGTGTCATGTTCTTAGTGCGTAACGACGTTCATTTTAAACCTGTCACACTTACATCCGACTTGCAAGCTGTTGCCGTTCGCCTTCACTTACCCGGCTTTTTGTTTTCTGTTTGCTCTGTATATTCACCTCCATCGTCTCCCCTCGCTCCCGCGGACATACGAGCTCTCCTGTCCGCTCTCCCAACACCATTTCTTCTGTTGGGAGATTTTAATGCCCACCACCCACTATGGGGTTCGCCAAGGGCTTGTGCGAGGGAAACTCTTCTTTCCGACATTTTTTTATCAGTTCAATCTTTCCATCCTCAATACAGGTGCACCTACTTTTATTTCTGATTCTTCTGGTACATTCTCTCACCTGGACCTTGCCATTTGCTCACTCCAGCTTGCTCATCGTCTTCAGTGGACGTCGTCGCTGACACCTACTCCAGCGACCATTACCCCTGCATCGTTTCTCTTTTGTCGCACCACGTACAGCATTCCAGAGTACCTACCTGGATATTCGCAAAAGCCGACTGGAGCTTGTATTCCAGCCTCGTGCATTTTGACGACCAGCCCTTCTCCGAAATTAACCAACTAGTGCAGCCCCTTACGTCTATTATTTTCGCTGCCGCCGAACGCTCAATACCCCGTTCATCCTCTCAACCTCGGCGGCCACCTGTTCCGTGGTGGAACGAGGATTGTTGGGACGCCGTTCGTGCCCGTAGAACTGCACTTAGGATGTTTCGGCGACACCCTACAATTGATAATTTGGTGACTTTTAAACAATCGCGCGCCAGGGCTCGTCGCATTATTCAGGATAGCAAGAAGGCGTCGTGGACTCGTTTTGTCGAGTCTTTTAATCGCTTTGCGCCTTCATCTGTTGTTTGGGATAAACTTCGTCGCTTCTCGGGTAAAGTGTCGCATTGTACTGTTTCTGGCCTTCAGGTTTCCAATGCCACTATAGTGGATCCGGCTGCCATCGCTAACACTCTGGGTGCTGCCTTTGAGGCGGTATTCAGTTCAGACCATTATTCCGCCGGCTTTTGCTCTATCAAAGACCGGCTGGATTCCGACACATTTAATTTTCGGTCTGCTAATAATGAGTGTTATAATGAACTTTTCACAATGAGGGAGCTGGAGCACGCTCTTCATTGCTCTAGGCACTCCGCTCCTGGCCGGACGGCATTCATGTCCTGATGTTAAAGCACCTTTCAGCCGACAGTAAACTCTTTCTCTTACAGGTCTATAACCGTATTTGGCAAGACGGCATTTTTCCTTCCGTTTGGCGCGAAGCCACCATTGTCCCTATTCTTAAGCCTGGGAAGGATCGCCAACTACCTTCCAGCTACCGCCCTATCTCCCTCACCAGTTGCATTTGCAAGGTGATGGAGCGCATGATCAACGGGCGGTTGACATGGTGGCTTGAGTCTCAGAAACTTTTAGCGAACGCTCAGTGCGGATTTCGTCGCTATCGCTCTACCGTCGACCATCTGGTGTCCCTGTCGACGCATGTTATGAATGGATTTCTGAGAAAGTGTCAAACCGTGGCTGTGTTTTTTGACCTGGAGAAAGCTTATGACACTTGTTGGAGGGGCGGCATTTTACGTACACTTCACGCATGGAATATCCGCGGTCGTCTTCCCATATTTCTTCGGGAGTTCATGACGGACCGCATCTTTCGTGTACGTGTGGGCTCGGTTTTATCTCGTCGTTTTATTCAAGAGAACGGAGTACCGCAGGGCTCTGTACTCAGTGTCACACTTTTTGCGATTGCTATCAACCCCATTGTTGATTGTATCCCACCTGGCATTTCATCGTCCCTTTTTGTTGATGATTTTGCCATTTATTGTAGTTCACGGCGGACCTGTCTACTCGAACGCCGTCTCCAGAGCTGTATCGACCGTCTCTACGCCTGGAGTAACGCCAACGGCTTTAATTTCTCCGCCGAGAAATCCGTCTGCATCAACTTCTGGCGCCGGAAGTATTTTCCTCCGCCCTCTCTCCATCTTGGGCCAGGGATACTTCCGTTTGCAGACGAGGCGAAATTTTTGGGATTGATTTTTGATAGAAAGTTGTGTTGGACCTCGCACGTTTCCTTTTTAAAAGCAAAGTGTGACCGTTCTCTTAATCTTTTACGTGTTTTAAGTGGTACATCCTGGGGAGCTGATCGGACCGTCCTTCTTCGCCTTTATCGCTCTTTGGTCCGATCCAAACTTGATTACGGGTGTATTGTTTATTCGTCGGCACGTCCATCTGTGTTACGTCGATTGAATGCCATTCACCATCGTGACATAAGAGTCGCTACAGGGGCCTTTCCAACCAGCCCTGTTCTTAGCCTGTATGCTGAAGCTGCAGAGCCTCCGCTGTCCTTCAGGCGTGAGATGCTCTTGTGCAGCTATGACTGTCGACTCTCAAGCTTGCCTGACCACCCGTCCTTCGAGTTATTTTTCGAGGAGTCACTTGATCGTCTCTATTTTTTTAGCTCCTCTGCTTTGCTCCCACCAGGGGTTCGCTTTCGACAGCTCCTTCGGCATTTAGACGTTCCGCCAGCGCCGACCCTTCCACGGGGGGAAACGCGTTTTCCTCCATGGTCCCGCGCTGAGGCCCACTGTCACCTTGGGCTAACGTCGATGCCGAAGACTGAGACCCCTGCTTCAGTCTTTAGATCGGCTTTTTTAGCAGTACGGGCTCAATTCGGGGACTTCCATTTTATCTTTACCGATGGATCTAAGACTGAAGCTGGAGTTGGATGTGCCTTTGTTTCTGGTCACTGTAGTTTTAAGTTTCGTTTACCTGGACAATGTTCAATTTTTACCGCCGAACTTTTTAGCATTTATCAATCTGTTTTATACATTCAGCGGCACGCCTTACGGCACTGTTTTATTTGTACGGACTCTCTGAGTGCCCTTCAGACTATTCGTGCGCTGTACCATTACCACCCACTCGTACAGCGCATACATGACCTGCTCCACTCGCTTGGTGTCTCTGGCATCAGCGTGTCCTTCATGTGGATTCCAGGTCATGTGGGCATCTCAGGTAATGAGACTGCCGACGCCGCTGCGAAATCGGCGATTTTATTACCCAGATTTTTTACCTCTGTTGTTCCCTCGTCAGATTCGTGTGTTATTTTACGTCGCCGCATCCTCTCGCGCTGGCGCGATGAGTGGACGGCCCTCCGGGGGAACAAGTTGCGGGAGGTTAAGCCTTTCCCGTTGCTCTGGGGTACCTCTTCTCGAACGAGTCGTCGGGAAGAGGTAATTTTAGCTCGTTTACGGATTGAACATTGTGTTTTTAGTCATAGGTATTTGCTCAGTGGTGACCCCGCACCACTCTGTGGGCAGTGTGACGTGCCCTTAACGGTGCGTCACATTTTAACAGAGTGTCAGGTTTTAGCTGCATTGCGTGCTCGTGTGAGTCTGCCTGTTGGCCTAGCCAACGTTTTGGCAGACGACACGCGTGCTGTAGAATGTGTTTTACGTTTTATTCATGACAGTGATTTTAATCTGCGCATTTAATGCGTTGGGCGTCTTTTAGCTTAGTAATTTTATTCTTTCTGTTTTTATGGGGACTCTAATCCCCAGTGGACATATGGCGCTCATGTCCCTCGCATTCTACAGTTCTTGACACGTTTTAATCGTTTATTGCCTATGCTTTTAGTGTGTTGGTTTTTTAGATATCTGTATTGTTATTATTATTGTTATTGTTATTATTCTTTTTATTGTTATTATTGTTGTTATTGTTATTATTGTTGTTGTTATATTCTTGTTATTTTTAACTTTTTGACATTGCGGGTTTACGTCCCGTTCTTTTTAATTATGCGGTTCTTTTACCCGTCTTTTATATTTTGATCTTATATTTTATACATTGTTAGGGTGCTGATGACCTCAGCAGTTTAGCGCCCTTAAACCGCATATCATCATCACTAATCTAGTGATGGTGTAAAATAAAGTAGGACACATATGTACATCGGAATGAGACGCAAAAGAATATTGTGCTTCTAGCCACGAAGGGATGTACACGAACACAACAGCCCAATGATCCACCTCACTCACCCTCCTGATGTGCAGTAAACTTCACTTCACTCGGATCCTAAACTTGTTAATCATGCATAATACATCAAACTGAAATATTTCGTCAAAATAACATAATTTATCAATGGTGAAAAATCACGGCTTTAGAATTTCAACACAAAAAAGTTTTTGATGTGATACAACCGCATTACTTTCTCTACCCTGTATCTTTAATACTGGGTATACAAACTATTCTTACTAAAGCTTAGTTTTCTATTAAATTTAACCCATATAAACCTTTACAAGAATAGGTACATTACGCATTCCGTTATAAATACAAAGAGAACAGCGACAGTCAAATGTTTAAGAACTGGATGCTATATTCTTATACACTGGGGTGAGGCCGAAAGGTTTTGCAGCTAAAATATTAAATTTAGTTACCCCGGCATAAACACTGGGGGGTCGTAGCTACAGAGGCAAACAGGAGATACCAGGAAGTTGCTGCACAAAACTAAAGCTGGCGTGGGATATTTATAAATAATACATATAGATTCACATTTAACTCTGGTTTATTATAAAGTTACCTTGGTGCTGCTACATAATTATCAAAAGGTTACAGACAAACACTGGGGGAGATAACCACACTCATACGGACCACTCACGCTACATACAATCACACACTCTGAAGATACACACTCGACCCACGCCACTCTTCCAGACTGAACGACGCTATCAGACAAAGAGGGTCTTCCCTCAACTTGCCTTCACCCCCTGATTAGGAATTGTAGGGAAATATGCAGCGCCGGACAATAATTCAACTCCCAAACGAAATAATTAGTTCAACAATATCATCATACACAGCAATAATGTGTCCGACGCGACAATGCTCACACATACGCTACATCATGCTGGCCTTAAAATTCTATGCTGTTTCCATGCAATCGCTTGAAACAACTGAAAATCGATGGGACTGAGAATGAAAGTATTGAAGAATTCAAACCTTTAATAACGGATATCTCAGAAAGGCCAATGCCAAAAAAAAGCTTTTTGTAAGTAAATTGTGTGTTTTAAAGATATATACATTTTTCGTGTAGTGAGTAGATATATATATTTTGTTTGTAATGTAAGTATCTATTATATATGGCATTTTAATCAAAATCGTTAGTGTAATTTTTTAGAAAATCAAAAATATCACACAATGTTCCATGTAAAGGGTAGATGGTGTTTGGGGGCTTTTCTTGAGAATATTCGTGCCGCATCCCTGGAAGATACTAAACGTAAATACCAAGTTTGTTATTTATCCGAATTTGCGTTTTTGAGTCACGCTGTTAACAGATATCCATTTTACATACACACACACAAAACACGGACATGCTTCCAAAAATCTTATGTTGCACTCACATGACTTCCTCTACTCTTGTACAAACGCTTATTCTCCATCCACTTCATGTGAATCGAGGTAAACATTTGCAAAACTATTTTATTGCTAATTTTCTAGTAGGAGCACGGGGAATGTGGTAGGCTTAAAGCGATAGTCAAATCTAGGCAGTATTTTTAACCCTTAAGTGATATCAGTTTAATTATAAAGTATAATAACTGCCCGCCTTAAAGCAATATGTGTATAATAATATATATATATATATAATGTATGTTACAGTCATTGCATTATGTTTATATCATTATGTACATGTATAATAATGTTATGTGAATGTATTAATAGAAGCAAGCTGCTTTCCGTAGCAAACAGAATTACAAAGAAAAAGCCTAAAGTTGCTAACAATGAGGTAGACAACAATAAATTTGAAAGTTTAATAAAGGCTACTAATAATTCTTGGAGCAATAATAATGTAATATTTAAAACAGTTTATAAATAGCCAATCGACAACTACAAAGGCTAAAAGTTGAATAAAGGTATTCTATTGGAATAGGCTTAGCCAATCAGAGACTTGAAGGAGAGGAAATGAGTAAATTCAGGCGGCAGACGCTATAAGATTGCGTACCCGATTGGTACGGTACAAGTTCAGTGTGAGACATAAAAAATTCATTGCGGTGAGAATAATAATATAGTACAAATAACAATAATCTCACAGTTATAGAGTAGGATACATCAGTGAAGTGTTATTTAATCGTGTAAAAGATTAATAAAGCAAAGTTAAATACCATTATACCTAATTTGTGTAAGCCTTCTTTTTTTTTATCTACACCAGCCCCTCTAAGAGATACGTGCTTTAAAAGTTCTACTGACGTAGCCGAGGTATACATATATAATATTTAAAATAGATAACATTAAAATAGTTATTGCACATAAAGTAAACGCGGGGCGAAAGCCACAGGAAATTTTGTATCATACGTGAGGCGAACACTCGTAGAAACAAATTGGCATCCATTTGCGAGCGTGGTCTAAAACAGCTTCAAATTGGTGCCTAAACGTGGTGTAACCGCTTCAACAACTACGTCAAGTTGGTATACCACGCGTGGTGTAGCAGCAACCCTCTCAAATCTTTTCAGAACCGGTTGCTATGTGGAACATTCCTTTCTCTTTGCATGTCTAGAACATTAAAAAAAACAAAAACGAATAACGAATTACAATTAGAAAAAAAGCATAAATATTGGAAAATTAAAAAATAATAATAACAAGCAGTACCTCGGAAATGGTTCACTCGACAAAAGCAATGTATATGACATAAACTGTGTTTTTCTAACGAGATCTACATTGTTTTGTGCAGTAAAGTTTTATCTATCTCAGAGTTTACCAGTTATGCGAAAGTTATTCAGAATGAAGAGGTCTTTTAGGTACATTACCGGATAATTCAAGATGTACATTTCATCAAAAATATCTTAAACACATGATATTTTAATCAAAATCTGCAGAACCATTTTTGAAAAAAAATAATAATTTCGAAAAATGTTCCATGTAAAGGATAGTCTGAGGTAGAAGGATTTTCTTGAAAATCTTCGTGTCGTATCATTAGAAGATACTAAACTCAAATACCAATTTTGATGTTTATCCAACTTTTCGTTTTTGAGTTATGCTGTTCACAGACACAAACACACACACGCGTACATGTTTCCATAAATGCTTTATTTGGATTCAGGGCGCCTCAAAACATGTATTTCCGGTGAAATCTTGGTATTGAATTTTTGGGTGGAATGCAATATGTTCTCTATCTACTATATACGTGGTAGAAAAGTACAAATATTATACATATTCAAGATAACATTACACATTGAGTTATTTCAATCTATAGTTCATAATATATTAATATATTAACGGTTATAGTTGTTTCGTTCGTCCCTTTTGTCTTTGTAAATATATTTCAGCACGTGGTAACAAAACACTGGAAACACCTCGGCTCTAGGGATTTAGCGGCTTTCTAGCTTACACCCTCGTGAGAATCCACATTCTTGCAGAAAAAAGGGAAAATAATAAAAGGTACACTAGCACAATGGCCGAACATGGGCAGTTTTGTTATGTCAGCCATGTAATATAGCCATTGTTATGCAGACGTACTTATTACAATAGTTAACCTGGGCTTTGGGCGCTCCGCTTAAATGGTACGTTTTGTGGGAGTGTTGTACAAATAATAGCTTTTGGCCTTGGCGATAAAAAATGTCCGTTATTTTTATAAACGAATGGAAAGCCGGGGGCCACTTGAAATAATTGACTGCACCTTTTTTACTAGAATAGGTTTTATTTAATGCATTGTTAGCAGTGTATATTGAGTGGATATGCTGTCGTTTTATTTTATTTTCGTGTAATCGATTTTAAACTTTAAAAACACATTTTTTATTCTGATTCCTGAAATAAAGCCGACGTGCAAGTAACATATTTCATTTGAGTAGATAATAATCTATATAGATCTAGTAGTAGATAATAATCTAACGTTAAAGTCATGTTTCTAACTTTGGGTTTAACTTTTCTCAAAAAGTTTCCACCAGTATTATCATATAAATTTCTTGACATGAATCAGAGCAACAATTTTAGTAAATATCACGCATAAAATATATGCCAAAATTATAAAAGAAAAGTAAGTAGAATCAAGGAAAGCCTGTTTATTGAGAAACAGCGTGAGTTTTGAAAGGGAAGATTTTTACAAATTGTGTTTTTATTTTTCGTGCCACGTACCTAGTGTATTCCACCGAAGAATCACATATCGATATTTCAACAAAATTTTTGAGGCACAATGAACAAATTAAAAAAAAAAAAGATTACAAATTGGTCAGCAAATATGTGTGTGTGTGTGTGTGTGTGTGTGTGTGTGTGTGTGTGTGTGTGTGTGTGTGTCTGTGAACAGCATAACTCATAAACAAGAACGGGATAAACACCATACTTGGTATTTAAGTTCAGTATCTTAGAAAGATATAAGACGAAGTTTTTCAAGGATATGCTCTCAACGCAAAATACACTTTATATGGTAAATTTTTTGAAATTTGTGATTTTCAAAAAAATAATTCTAAATATTGTGATTAAAATGCCATGTATATCCTATATTTACATAACAAATAAAATTTATATTTTTAATTTTCTGAACGTAGCTTGTGATGCCCTTTTCGTTTATAAATAATTTTGTAAAGTGCTAAAGATTAAGAGATGGACAAAAACACATTAGACACAAAAGTACTCTTTTTAAAATGCAATTTTTTTCAAAAATTTATTTTGTGATATCAACCACTTCCGAGATATCCGTTATTATTATTATTATTATTATTATTATTATTATTATTATTATTTTCAAGTTCACAATACTTTCGTAATCTTTGAAAGTGCTTTCGCTGTTCGGTTGTTTCTCGCGATGTCATGAAAAGAGTATGGAGTTTTAAGGCAAATATACAGCATTTCAGATTTAAACATCTGACTATCGATTTGATTTTCTGTATACTTCGTGCACTTAAGGCGAGATTGCAGGTACTACTTCTACAAAACAAGAAGTAAATACGAAAAAACTTTCGTAAGAATGGTTTTCAGAAGCTATACAAAATAAACGATACGCAGGGTAAACAAAGCAATGTGAATGTAACACATCAGATTTTTATAGTACTAAAACTAGTAGGACCGGTTTATTTTTGAAACATATATTTTTCATATATTATATGTTGAAAGATATTGTCGCACTGAACTATGGGATATGATGGGAAGTAACGGATGTCATTCTCTGAATAAAAACTTTAGTGAAACAGAAATGTGTCTAGATAGGCCCAATAAATCTAAAAATCATATGCTAAACTAAATCAACCATTGTCAAAGGATTCTCCTCTGTCACCTGCTCTTACTAAGTATGGCGAGTGGAAGAAGTAATTATAGATGTGATCCTCTTAGGAGATGTACAAAGACCATGGAAAATTATGATACCATTTTATTCTGAAAACGCTTATTTCCGCATTATAATTAATATACGGAGCAACTAAGGAAAGTCTTATTGATCTATGTGATAGGACAGTAACTAGTTAAAGCTTTTTCTTATATTCAGTTTTCTTTCAGTGATTCGTTTCGCCAAATTTAGCATTTTTGTACAAATCGTGATTTACGCTGGGGCTATGTTGCAACAATGGTCTAAAGCATTTGTATGAAGACCTTTACCCACTATGTAATTATTTCTTTTTATTGGAAGTTTGAATAAAAAAATCTAATGCGTTTCATTCACACGACTTTATCTATCCTCTATCGCTTATTAGTGGGTATAAAAATTTTCTTACAAATGTTTATTCCTATCTATTTCATTTTAATCCAGATAAACCTTTCCGGAAGTAGCTGTATTAAATTTGGTCAAATATTTTAGAAATGGACGCTATACGCCGATCTCTTCATGACATCGCGAAAACAGACTTTAAAGGAATGGCTAAGTATTGAGCTATTCGGACCATTAATAACCCATATCTTGAAAATTGCTGATGCCCAAAAAACCTACTTGAAATAAATTGTGTATTTTAAAGAGACTTTTTTGTGTAGTACCAATGTTTTCATTTATAGCCTAACGTTTAAGAGTTACGCAAGATTATACAAAATTCCTTCCGAAGGAACACGACTTTACAGACTTTCCCAGAAAATTTAGATACACGTTTTATTTGGTATGTAAATACTTTAATATATGCATTTTAACAAACCTTTTTTCTAAAAATATTTTTTATTCAAGTGGCGTCAAAACAGGCGTTTACGGTGAAATTTCTGCATCGAAATTTTTGGGTAGAATGCAATCCTTCTCTAACTACTATGTACGTGATAGAGAAAGCAATATATGATGTACTAGCAAGAACTCTTTGTTTAATGCTCAAATAAAGTAATTTACGTTTATTATTTTTTTACTTTACCTTGTTGAATAATATGTATTCTCGTTTCATATATCTTTTTTGAATGAATAATCCGACAACCACTTGAAAATTCTTGTACTTGATAATTTAAAAGTACGGCAGACATTCGATTTTTACATTAATGCATTATAATTATAATATTTTTAGAGCTTCATTCAAACTTAAACACTAGATATATGTTTTAGCTGTTTTCATTAAAGGCTCAACTTGCACTGAAAACGCCCATAGCAAAGGTAATATATTTGTGTAATGCAGTAACAAATTCTGAGCGGCATCAAAGCGGGTATTTTACTTCGTGGCGGACGTAAAAGATAAAGGTACTGAAGAACGGAGGGGCCTCCAAAACCGAGGCAGATCACCCACGCAGGCAATTCGACCCTTTGTGCCGCTATCATTGCCTCTGGGAGGGAGGAGACCAGATCTAGTTGACGGGCGCAAAAATGGACGAGGTCCCAAATGTTTCCAGATTAAATGCATCCAACGCCGCCCGGGACCACCCATAGGTCCGAGCCTCTGGGGGGGGGGGTCCCCGAAGAAGTGTTTGACCAAAAGCACCCAGAGGCAGATCCTAACCGAGCTGTCCTTGGAACGCCGTCAGAAAGAACCTCAACAGAACGCAGGGCCACCGCCCAGCCGCAACTCGCCGAACACCGTTGCCTGGTCCTATAACCCTGAAGCAGATGACAAGGAAAATGATGGGTGCAGGCAATGAGCAGGAGATTTGTGTTGGGATATGAACCACTCCAGCATTCACCTGCCAACCCGGGAAAACCACAATAAACCCATGGGTCAATGTGGGCGGTCGCCGGAGAGCGAAACCGGGACCTCCCGAATGGGATTTGTACAGGTTACCTTGCTCGGTTCCGCAGCGGACGTGCCTTAATAGTCCACTGAGGTTTTCCTACCCACCGCAAGAAAAACTGATCTGTTATAGAGTGTTTCTAATACACCAAGGAATAATTTGATTCCAAAAAAATATAAGCTTTTCATAACGTTCATTTTTGGAGTACATCTCTCCCAGCAATAACCAATTACTACGAATATCCTCGACGCATTGCTATATTAAAACACGAATATTACAGATATATTAATTTAAATATCGTATATCCAGAAATGTACAAGTATTTAATGTTTTATTCGCAAATTATATCTGAAACTGTAGTCAATATGAAAAATCTCCAGTGATAAAATGGGAAAATGTTAACAGTTTAATTCTATATAATGTTGCTATAATGTAACTCTTTATAAACAAGAGTTTGAAGAGGAAACGAAAAAGCCGTAAGGAAGGTGTAAAGGAAGATACTCGACGTCCAAGAATATCACACCACATTAGGACATAATTAGCTACACGAAACGACAGCTAACAGCAAAATGAAAGAAGACGATAAAACTCGGAAACAAAATTACATGGTGCTCGCATAGGATGTGCAAACAGTTTTTAACCTCTCCAAACCCTCAAACGTCGAGAGTAAGTAGTAATAACACACCTCAGATTTGGTTACTGTAAATTCACACACTCTTGCATTTTACGAGTAAATAAGGCACTTCCAGCAAAATGTGATAGCTGCAACATGCATGTGTAACATACGTAATGCACTGCCCCAAGTATACCAAATGGGGACTACAAAAGGCATCAGCCACCTACCTAATGCTCGACAATAAACGCACAGTGAAAGAAGATGAACATATTTCACAAAATGTAACATTCATAACCTAATTTGAAATTGTATAGCATTGTTAACTCCATTACAACTGTTTACACTATATGACGTAAATATATGAATGGTAGCGATACGATAAAGCTGATAAAGCAACCCTAAACAAATGCAAATCAAAAAAAAGGTTTTGTATAAAACTAAAACGGCTACTGATACAATAATATACGAGTATAACACTTTTAATTTATCTAATAGCACTGGTCAACCAAATTTAAAACTTTTAATGTTGAAAGAGGTACAATGGATGTTTTGTACTGAACTTTTTGTGCTGATTTCAAATCTTTTTACAGAACGTTTCCATCGCCCATAGCTTTTGAGTAATTTCATGAATAAGATTGCTGGTAATTATACATTTTAAATGTGTAACACCTTAACTAGAATATCGAAAATTAGTGTGAAGTAGATTTTCGACTGTACTTTGCTTGAGCAACATCTCTCTCTTGAGTAGCCTGCCAATATATTTGGAGTTCATTTTACCTGCATCATTTCATTTCAGCGATGTCCTGATGGAAACGCTCGCCATGTTCGTCGCTGGCAGTGCCGAAATAAGTCTCGGGGAAGAAGTCAAGCTGGGAGTTCAACATGCGTATTTTCAAAGACATACTACATCACTTGACTTTGTATTTCTCAATCACAAGTTCTCAGTAATGCTCAGACCTGTAGTTTCCTAGAAAGTTTATGACAATGTTTTTCGAAGAGAACCATGCAGCTCGTTCTTGCATATTTAACAGACTTACAAACTGCGAATCCTTCATAAGTTGTGTAATTTGGCGGCCAACAAATATTCCCTCCTTTAGTTTCTCTTCACTAATCTTTGGAATCTTAGTTTTCAGAAACGTAAATGCATTCCCGTCAAGATCCATTATTTTACAAAGTTCTTAATGAAACCTAAGGCGGCGCCGTGGCCGGGTGGTTAGACCGCTCGCCTCCCACCGAGGCGGACCGGGTTCAATCCCAGGGACCTGCATGTGGGATTTGTGGTGGACGAAGCGGCGTCTGGACGGGTTTTCTCCGGGTTCTCCGGTTTCCCCCGCCATTCATTCCACCAACTGCTCCATCATCACCTTTCCTTTCATCCATTTCACCAACATTTCGCTTCATCCACTTCCATCATCCCATACCAGGCATCGGGCTGATCACCCATCCTGGATGCTCTGCCTGATCCATGAGTGTCTGCTCCTCGACGGGCCTCTGACCCCAGGCACCCGCCTGTAAGTCCTGGGGGGTGTAAGTCCTACATAAGAGGAGGGTAAACAGATAATGAATGAATGAAAATTAATGAAACCTAGTTTGATATGTAATGAAGGCAATAATTTTGTCAGCACTTACAAGTGGTTGATGAACAACATTTGCCTATCCTGGATTGAATGACTCTCTCTTTGGCCAGCTTTTCTTAACATAATGATTGCTTTTATGTTTACTGTCCCACATGCATAAGGAGCAACAAGTTTCTTTGTAGCCAAGTTGTAATCCAAGTAAGGCAGCTATAACTTTAAAATTTACACATATCTGTCATAATAGCCATTATAGCGGATACCTAATAGCAAGAGATGCATGCTCACGTAACTCTCCCTCATACTAACTGCGCGGGCTATAGGAATGGATCAAAATGCGTTTCCATTATATAACAATACTCTTTTCGAGGAGTCAATGAATAGACGCCATTCTTCAGGTTTATATTGAACACCTAGGGACTCCATCAAAGAATCAACATTATTACGGAAAACCAGATCCTCCTGTTTAGAAAATAAGTGCTCAAATTATTTTTGGCGTTGACGAAAGAACTTATTTTGGGTGCCATCCTGCAGGATGTGCAGGCTTTCAATCTTGAAGAGGTAACTCGGCTTTACTTTTAGATAATTCAAGATCCCAAACCAAATCATTTAGATCCTCCTGTGTTAGAAAGTACGGTTCGTTTGAGGTAACTCCTTCTACAAAAGCCGAGTCACTCTGTTGTAATTCATCAATTTCATCAACACTTTCAAAATCTTCAGTCACATTTCTGTTGTCTGGTGGAGTTGTTATGGGAAGGTTTGATCCATGAGGCACTGGTTGAATTTCTGATTCTAAATATGGATTTTTGACAGTATTTTTGGACTTTTAACTTATTCCAGATATATTTATCAAGCAGAAGTAGCTGTTTGTTGTAATATGGTCCATAATTTCCTGCTATATCATAGTAACTGCGAAAGATGACGGAATCCCTTTAACCTTTCATGGTGTTACGCATTTGGCACAACAGATTTCAGCAGTCCATAACTTATTCTGCTCTGTTTCATTGTCAAGACAACACTCGAAAGCTATTTTAATTCGAGTAATCAAATTTTGCCTCTGCACTTTTAAATTGAAACGCGCCACAGATGTAACAAAAAATGTTTTTATCGTTTACACATTTGCCAGACATTATCCTCCTTGTAATTCACAATGCTTAAGGAAACACGCCATTAGCTGACACTATACTTTTTAATTCACAACTGAGAACACACAGCAATTGCTGAAGGTAACCAGACGTTCCGTATTAGCTAGGACAATCCCTTTTTTGAGTCTCTGTCCCGTCTTTTGTTTAAGATTTCTAAACGTGGCGCTAAAATGCCCCTTCTTTGGCAATTTCTTATCGGCATAAAATGCCGTTAACTATAGTTCTCAAAATTTCAAAATTTCCTGTTTTGCATTAGTTTAATGAAAAATTTAACATGCTACCAACTGACAAAGCAAAGCACTGTTTATATTGTGGGTTTAAAACACATATACACCTGAAACAGTCTGGAGGCTTCGTTTGGAAAATTACAGTTGCGGACGACAATTAAAATTCAGCTTTATTTATGGACGCTCTTTAACTGATCTGGTTCTTAGCGTCCATTCTATATTAAGGAAGCGTCAAGGATCCAATTAATTATAGGGGTATTAGTTTGCTGTCAGCCTTAGGAAAGATCTATTCAGGAATTTTAGCAACTAGATAGCAGAAATGGGCAGAGGAAGAAAATAAATTATCAATATTTCAGAGGAGATTAAGAAAAGGTAGGAGAAAAGTGGACAATATTTTCATTATAAAATCTATTATAGATAAATACTTAAGTATTAAAATAGGTTGGGTATATATGGAATTTATTTACTTAGAGAAGGCATTTGATACTATAGATAGGGAGGCACTATGTATTAAACTGAGAAGTAAGGGACTATGCTCAAAATTTATTAGAGAAATACAGAATATATATATATATATATATACATGCATATATGAATAATAAGTTTTATATTAGGCTGAATGGTGATGAAATTATGGGAAAAATTGATAGTAATATGGGGTTAAGACAAGGTTGCAAACTTAGCCCTATACTGTTTAACTTATTTATTGACGATATCTTAGACGAGTTGAATAAGGATAACTTATATTTACCCACAGTAAATAATAGAGAAATTCCAGGATTACTTTTTGCAGATGATTTAGTGGTAGGTTCTGTTTCAGCGGGAGGTCTAACAAAAGTGTAGCATATCATATATACATTTTGTAGGAAACGGGGTTTAAGAATAAATGTTAAAAAATCAAAGATAATTGTATTTGAAAAGAGCTATAAATTAAAGAAGGAGGAAAAGTGGTATGTGGAAGGGGAAGAGTTGCAAATAGTAAACAAGTTTGATTATTTGGGAATGAGAATAAGTAGTAATGGGAGATGGAATGATCACAAGATCATTAGCTAAGGGAAGATTAGCAATGACTGCTATAAGAATATGCTTAAAGAGAATACCAGATATGCGCATTAAATGGTTGGAAGGGGTTTACAAAGCTGTAGTTGAAGCAAAACTGGTCTATGGATCAGAGATTTGGGGAAGTGACAAAGGATGGGAGATGATTGATAAAGTACATAAATCGTTTTGTAAATGTATGTTAGGTTTATCTATTTCATCACCTAATAGAGCAGCAATGTTTTAGTTCGGAAGAGTAGGTAGCAAGGGTATGATAGAAAGGATACTTAAATATTGGCATAGATTGAAATCATTGGACGAGTATACTATCTTGAGACAATGTTTAATAATGCAAGAAAAATCCAGTGATGAGATGAACTGGTCTCAAGGAATAAGGAGAATTTTACAGGAAATAGGAATGTGTAACTTATGGGAAAAGAGAGCGGAGTTATTTAAAGGTTTCTGGATAAAAAGTGAGGAACCGATTAGAAGACATAGAGAAACAAGAATTATTTCAAAGTCTGGAAGGAAAGAAAAGTTTGGAACTATATAGAAAATTAAAGGTGGACTGGGAAGGGAGAAGTATGTGGATGTAGGTAATAGGTTAGTAAAAGAAGGGTGGGCCTGGTCTAGATTAAGTGCATATAGGCTAAGGGGAGATAGGAAGGGAGCGAATTTGAATAGGTGTCCTCTTTGTGGAGAGGCAGATAATGATTTGCATTATATAATTGAATGTGTATAAACTAAGTTGTGAAGAGATCAGTTTTTACCTTAAGAATGGGAGAATGTTAACAAAGAAGTATTAAACGTTATGATAATGAAAATACAACAGGAGAGGGATATAAAAAAGATAGGAGAATATATGGAGAGAGTAAGAGAAAAAAGGTTTAGAAAAATAAAGCAATAAGTGTTTGTTATGACACTCCATGCATAAATAAGCACGGTGTTAAAATGCATGGTGGACCAAAGAAAGAAAAAATAGCAACTCAAAATAATGTATTAAACATTTTAATAATTTTGTATAGCATTATGGAAATACATACACACACCACACATACAACACAACACAACACGCACGCACACACGCATACACATTGGGCGTGAAAGAACGGTTATTTTGCTCAGAGCCTCTTTATCAGGATTGAGGTTCTTTTGCATGCTTTAAATCTACGACACGGGACCACCGGCTTTACTTCCTTTCCGAAGGAAGCCATGCTCTGGTTTTTACGCCCGAAAAAAATCCATCGCTCTCCGCCAGGTTTGAACCCGCGACCTCGGGAACTAAGGCTAGCATTGTAACCCAACATCATGGAAGACGACGACGACAATTTTATTGAACTGTGCCGGTCTGCGCATTCAACAAACAAATCGTAATCACTCGTGTTTGATGTGAATACCGCCAACAATAACGAAAACTGTAATCACATATGCTTGAGTCAAAAGAAATTCATAACAGTTGTGACTTTGGTAGAAAACCGCATTGTGTTCTGCATTTGTAAAATAATAAGATAATAATGAACTTTAGTAAACTTCGAGTGCTAAAACACTTGAAATTAACAGCATGCCACCGTCAAAAACGAAGTGTGGTTTTAATAGTGACCTATAAAAGGAATTTTCATACATTTAAAAAAACAATTTCTGACTCAGATGTTCGATGCAATAAGTGTGTATCTACTTTCAGTATAAGCCATGTGGGAGCGATAGAATATATCGCAACATATAAACAGTGAAAAGCACAAAAAAATGGTGCATGCAAGTACTTCTTCTTGCACCGTATTGACTAATTTTTTTAAACTGAAGGTTTTGATGATATATATGAAATTAGCAGCTGTTGAAGGAGCGTTCGCTTAGCATATTTTCCACCACAACCAATCTTTCAGATCACTGTACTGTACTTCTAAACTTATCTAATGTATGAGGAATGCCTACTACATCAATAATTCTATAGGATTCTTTGGCTGGAGTGAATTCAGAGCTACTACGTTATATGTAAGTTACGCATTATTTATTTATTAATAGTTTCGATACCTTCGTATTTATGACGAAACAATTTTAAGCATTCTCTTTTGTCTCTTATTTCGTTGAGAAAAGATTAGTGTCCCGTTTTCTTGTTTCAAATATATGGTCACCTTAGATTAGCTTCTTTCATTAAGCAAAGAGAAGGGCTGTGACAAGGACCCTTTCTATCTACAACAGACCTTCCTTGTCTGTTGGAGTAAACATTGACATAGGCAGGAAAACCATAGTTTTGTAAGGATAAGTTGATTGTTGAACACTGTCATTTCTGAAGTCACAGACAACAATCGCCTACAGCAAATGTTATTTTCTTTTAATCAGTATATTTACGCCCTATGCTAATTAAGACCAAAACAGTTTTTTTAATATTACAAAAAATTGGTGGGCAATGGAACATTTCTGGCTCCATTTTTTAATTTGGCAGTTGCAAATATATAAGAATCAGCAGAAATTATTTAACATTTTCATTGTTGACCATTGTAATCAATCGTGTACTAAACTGCTCAAATCCAAAACAATACCATACCAAAGTAAATCTCTAGATCTCTTTATCCACCTTCAAAGAACTGGATGACTGAAAGGAATTTTAATCAAATGTATTATAAGAAACACTTAAAGTGACAAAATATAAGAAAACAAGATTATAGAAAATCATATTTTTATTTGTTACACTATATTTAATGTCTATTTAAACTTCACATCTACATTTGAATGGCCATCAAGCTAGGATGACAATCGATCCCGATTCTACAACACCTGAGGATTTTTCCAATGTAAGAGTTCTAAACACCATTATGAGGTCTTTTTTATTTCAGAAGTGTAGTATCTTCAAATTAAGTTTCTCCCTAAATAGTTTCAGTTTTACAGAAGGTATTCAAACAAAGAAACGACATATTAATAAAGCAATAAGTTCAAGATATTTTTAAATTTTAAAACCAAACATTCAAGTGTTAAAAGATTTTGACAAAGTTTCACAATAGCCTTTGTAAGAATGCACATTCAAGTAGCTTTCTTTATCTTGGATAATGATTTTAAAATAGAAATACAATAGAATTATACGTTTAGAAAACGAGTGCAGTAGCCTAGAGCTCGGTGTTCTTGTTCCCAGACATGAAATGTGCCCGGGTTCGATTCCACCCATGGGGTGTGGATTTTTAGTCCCGGGTATAAAACCAATGCCCACTCAGCATTTTCAGGAAAGTCAGGAGCTCCGATAGGCTGCTATCCCGGCTACGGAGACCAACATTCTGGCTTGGGGATGCGTGATGCTGACCATAACCTTTCCTTATCGGTTGGAGGATCTCCAAACTATACCGCATGTATGCGGCGTGAGGTCGACAGCCAGGGTAGGCTCTTCATGGCTGTAGCGCCACGGGATTATTATTTATTATTTATTATTATTATTATTATTACTATTATGTATTATTATAAAATGTTTCAAGTCATGACCACAGATGTGGTCGGCATAATATCCAAATAATAACCCAGTACTGAGCTTTTTATCAATAAGCCTTAAACATTAAGTTAATGAACCTGTTTAGAGACAAGGAATAGATTACTGGTTAATCTTCAGAAGATTATATCAAGGAAATAAATAAAGTAAAAAATACGTAGAGCAAAATAATTCAAGGGTGACAACACAATGCAAGAAAAATATCCTGCCAAGTTCGTTCTCGCAGCGGCAACAAAGCCCATTAATGATTACGATAAGAAAAAGAAGCACTCTGCCATTGTATGCATTCTAAAAAAAAAGGTTAGAATTTAATTAACATTTCATTTAATTCAGAGTGATAGCACCGTAATTTCTTTTCAGCATCCCAGTGTGATGTTTAGCTCACCACTGGCCCTTCCCATCGCTTCATGAATATTCATGGAGCTGGAAAGAAAAGAGAAGCAAAAACTGCTAGAGGTTTTGTAGATTTGTTTTTACCTCTTAATTGAATCGGAATGAAAGAAGTGGTGACGCAGTGCAAGATAAATGAAACGGAAAAACTTTAAGAAGTATTTTTGAGATAGCTTGAGGCAGAACGCTCTTCTCAATTTCATTATTGCATTCGCTGTTTGGAAACCTCTGCGAGTTTTGCAGACTTTTTTTGTTTGAATGGCTTAGTTTTCTTCAAAATAAATCCTTTGCCTCTAATTGGGTACCTACTTTTAAATATATCCTACAAGAGTAAATGGAGAATATTTTTATTGTGAAATGTGTTATTGACGCCTTGCAATATTACCTGAAATTCTCAATATAATTATAAAAATAGCAATACTGGGAAGCTTATATATCAGAGAATAATACGGATATTATTACTGGGTGGATTTCATTCTGACAAATAAATAATGACCTATGAATTGAGTGTGGTGAGCCATTCATTATTCATTTGATTAAATACTTTCAGATGTAGTTGGGCTCTTGGTTTAAATGCAAAAATATTACCTGAGAAATTTCTAAAGAATAAATTACTAGGTAACCAGCATGTCTACGAAATATCACATAGAGAAATAAAAATTCGACAAGAAAAAGTAAAGTGAAAATACACAAATTCTGGTTTTCCGAAGTAAAACCATATAATGAATGTATCGTGTGCATATAAGAGCTGAAAGGAACAAAAGCAGCAATTAATAAGAGTTAATAAAATGAATGATTTAAGAAATATATCAAGAAAAGCAGTATGAATGCACGGTGCGGTTGTAGCGTGTCTGCCTCACCTTCAAGAGGTCCCGAGTTCGAATCTTAGTTAGGGTGATTTACCCCGATAAGGTATTTGGGGGGGATTTTCGCTTATCCTTAGAAGAAGAATATCAGGTGACTTTAAACTCTGTGGATCCCGGGCTTATTTTCGCATAATTTCATCCATTTCCTTAATTTATCGTCTGATATGACCTGCCAGGTTAACATATTTTAAACTTAAGAAATAAAAAGTGTGAATAGAATAAAAAAAACAGGGATTTCAATGTGCAAAATCTCCAATACAGAATAATAAAGAATAGAATGTTACGCGCCTATTTGCAGAGCAGATAACAGGTTGATTAAGATAGTCTTTGATTTAGATCTCCACATTAGTGCGAAAAAAACTTTAGTCAAACAGATTCTTGATGATGTCCAGCATTTAAAATCACCCTGTATTTCCACTAGCATAACAGCTTCGATATCCATCGCATCCTATAATATTCATTCCCCTATGCTACTCGCATCTTGTTGTTTCATCATACGTTTACAATCATGATCAACCTTACTTATCTATCTATATATTAAATTAATTGCCCACCATTAAAGTTGGCCAATAAATTCGACTTCGCGTTGCATCATACGACTATAATACCTAGCACATAAATGAGTTGGATGACACTGACGTCCTAATGGAAGATGGATAAAAGAATTAATTTTTCCCCCATCAGCCTCTGCGGGAGTACAAACAGGCATTAGTCAATGCAAAGACGAAAAGGAAGAAAAGGTTATTCAAGAATTTGTGAATTTGTTTTCTATTCTTTCGAATTGTCATAACTTTTAACGTTTATAAAATCAAGACAAGATATTCAAGATTTTCCCCGCTTATGCCAGAAATAAGCAGCTCCAAACAATTAAACAAATATCTTAAAATTGAATAATATGGGATGCATTAAGCATTAATGTGAAGAAAGTAACCTGAAAAGATAATTTGATAATCTGTAACTAAGCGTTCATGATGTTCCTTCAAATATCACAAATATAAGCAAATGCAATTTATTTAAAAAGTTAAAGGCTCAACAAGGGTGTCGCCAGGGCTGAAAACACAGCTGAAAATATAAGTATAAATTCTTAACTATGCATTGCATAGGAATCTTACAAGTTGGAATAACATTATGCCTATAAACGTTTGGTATGCATTTTGTTCGTAAAACACATTTAGAAGCGAGACCAAAATACAGGATGAGTAAAAAATAATGCAGCAAATTCACGTATTTATTCTAAACGAACTCTTACATATAGGCGAACGAACAGCATCAAAATACAGCATAGGTCTCAAAGTTTTATCGTAATTGGCGCTGTGCACTATGTTCTAGCTGCATTCCGTAAGATGGCTAGTGTAAGAATGGCATGTGATCGAGAGAAGGTGTTCAGTGCGTTGGAGCAAAGATGGAGTCAATCACAACCGTACAGCGACATTTTTGCAAATGTTTTGCTAAAGATCCCATCTCGGACGGACATCTACCGTTGGTACCATCAGTTTCAAGGGCCTGGTTCTGTGTGTGTAAACGAAAGCGCTTAGGGCGCCAAATACAATATCGTGTATGGCAGGAACTCGATTACTGCCTGGACGATGCCGTGTGACACGCATTCCCGCATTGAATTTTATACATATTCGTAATATAAGCAAAACTTGGTTGTATTATGCTGTTATGCCGTATTTTGATGCCTCTTACATTCTCCTACCTTCAGTGGTTTATTCTTAATAAATGCATAAAGTTGTTTCATTCTTTATGATTCACACTGTCTCTGTATTAGGAACTTTCCCCCCTGGGGATATGAATTCCAATATAATAAAATGGAATCTAAAGTACACTGTATATCGAGATTCGTTATTTTGTTCTAAACGCTATTTAGGTATAGGATAGACCTTTATAAAGGGTAGTTAAATTATATTCGAACCCACTCGCGGCCTCTCTCTACTGCGCAAGACAGCCGGCAGTCGCCGGGGAAATTACGCGGCAGAGGCGGTCTAAAATCCTTACCTTATAATAGGTGCTGGAAATGTTGACCTTCTGCTCCCAAACAAGCAGCATGTCTCGTGTAAATATTCTCGCTCACTCCCCGAAGCTCAGCAGCAGGAACTTTTGCGATTTCTTGCACAATGTTTTATCTACTTCCCTGTAGTATGCGAAGATTGACGATACACTTTGTTTTTTAAAGAACCCCATAAATAAAAATCACAACTCGTTAGGTCAGGAGAACGAGGGTGCCACAAATCAACGCTAATTATTCTGTCATCAAACACCTCTCTTATCGCATGTAGTGTTTGGCAGCCGTATTGCTGTTGCAGAATCTTGCTGGATCAACCATACGATTTCCCTTCTTCTGATAAGCGATTGCAAAATGAATATTTACACGAGATATGCTGCCTGTTTGAGAGCAGAACGTCAGCATTTCCAGCATCTATTATAAGGTAAGGATGTTAGTCCGCCTCTGCCGGCATAATTTCCCCGGCGACTGCCAGCTGTCTCGCGCAATAGAGAGAGGCCGTGAATGGGTTTGAATATAATTTAACTACCCTATATATGCTAATATTTGATACTTTTAAAAAAATAAACACTATCACATCGTTTCGGTTTCTGTTGCATTACATGTGTAGATAGATTAATTAGAATGAATATATTTTAACATAATTTTCACGCTCTAAGAAAACTAGAGGTGTGGAATTCAAAATGCCAGCTACTCCTATTGTTATATAACATACGTTATACTCTCCCAAATTAAAGGCTTAGAAGATTTTTGCAGCTGCTATTTGTAATAGTTTATTTTCAGCATGATTCTCTCTAAAACACTGAAGTATCCGTAAATACCTATAAATTATTCAATATTTAGAACTTACCTATTACTTTGAGCTCAATAAATATGCTTGTAGGTGGATGTGTGGAGACCTGGCATTCGTAGAGTCCAGCATCTCGAGGCTGCACGTATTTTATCTGCAGTCCCCAGTTCTGAAGATAAAAGAAAAAAAATGAATTGTACATAAGCTGTAACTAAAAGTATCTACATACAATAATATTGTTATTTCTCAATGTACGAGTATTCAGTTTCCGTTAATACTTAATTTAGCCTGGAGTGTATGAGGTATGTGGCTTGCCTCTTGACAAGTAACAGACAGGATTACAATAAGGAACGATCAAACTTTCAGGATACATTCCTCAAATGTAGAAGATGAAAATATGTTATACATACATGGTCCGAAAACGGGTTATTTACATGTTAGGACGTATTTTGATGGTCTTCGTAGTCTATATTAATCATGTTAAACATACAGAACCAGTATAAATCGGGGTATATACAGGGTATCAACATACCACATGAAACTCTTTCTTAGCAGAAATGTTCAAAAGTCTTCTTGGTTATGTCTGGTTAAGTCGTAATTCTTAGGTCAACCGCCAGTGTTTTGTGTTGCATTTGAACGAAGGTAATAAAATATTGATATGCGACTTACTTCATTGCCTTACCACACGTAGTATCAAACAATATGCAACTCTTCAAGGATTCATTGGTGCATCCGGGATTCATTGCGACGGAGGGTTGATGTATTGGTCAATACTAACGGCAGGCGTCCTGAATTTTTTATGTATGAATTAGTTTCATGTGGTATACTGGTATGTTCTGTTCCTGTATGTTTCCCTTATTAACATAGATGCTATGAAGAGTAGTAGAACTCTGTATAAACCAACACGATTGCTAGCTGAAATGTTGCAACGCTTGGAGCTGTAGGATATTTTACCCACGATAATGGGATTAGAAATAGCAGAAATCCACATGACTCTAAATGGAATATGTAGAGTAAGCTCGTGCATGATGTCACAGTAAGAAGGTGGCGTCTCTCCGCGGAGACTGGCAGCACTTTCCTCCACTACTTTCCTCGAAAAACTGAAGACAAACTCGGAGAGTTAGAATACGTCTGGGATATGACCGCACAGCTCACATTGGATAGTTGCTTTAGGGAAACTGGCGCAGGTTTATTTGGTACTTCCGTTTATATATTACATATAATATATCTATACATCGTGGACAGATTTGCGGTTTATGATGATTCTATAGTGATTATCGACATTTTATTTAAACGATATAGCTGTTTCAATGCATCAGTATAAATAACTTAGAATTGCGCTTGCAGGCACATTAGAAGTTCAAAAAATAGTTCCCCCTCTTCCTAATCCTATTGACACGTCATAGTGTAGCGTATAAGGTGGTTTTCATTAGTTTCATAAATTTCATTAGTTATATTATAATTCAGCATTGGGTGTAGTTCTAATTATGACTAATAAAATTATTTCAATACAAAATGACTGAATGATATAGATAATGGTTAAGAAAGAAGTTGCTGGAAGCTTGACCTGGAGAAACCAATCACTGCGCATGCGCGTGGCGTGAATGTCCACTGACTGGTTCTCCCTTGAGACTGACACTAGCGAGTAGTACTGTGCAGACGTGTGACTGCAGTCTGCCGGGTCACCATGACACTTCAACCATGCACAATGTAAGTGTTACGGCTTATCAATAATTTCAACTTAATCTATTATTTATTGTTGAAGTGCCTTGATCCATCATTCAGCCCCATTAATGTGTAATTATGTAGGTTTTGAGTTACACGATTTAAGAGTCAGTTTTTGTGTAGCATTACCTTTCGTTTTGCAAAGCGAGTTTTCCTCCGGTTATTCTAATGGGTATGTTAGTGTTTAAATAGAGTTAGAGTATCAATAGTGTCCCTTACATTCGTGAGTGCTTAAATGAAACTTCACTTATCAGAAAAAAGCAGTTTCTTTTTAATGATCTAAATAAATTTACCCACAATTTTGCGCATTATAGAATGAGTTACGCACATTAGCAAAAAGGCTTCAAATACATACGTCTCTAATTCATAAATAACCGCATAGGTAATCTACATTTTAAAGCAAGGATAAATCTAAACGCGAAAATCAATATCCAAAGTGAGCACTCGCACTATTTTATCCATTGCAGCTTCACATATACTCATATAAAATTATTCTTCTATTATTGTTCCTCACTGCACATTTTACCTTCTCTGTTACTTACCTGTAATACCTTCTCG
Source organism: Deroplatys truncata (assembly GCA_030765065.1). Classification (NCBI taxonomy): domain Eukaryota; kingdom Metazoa; phylum Arthropoda; class Insecta; order Mantodea; family Mantidae; genus Deroplatys; species Deroplatys truncata. The sequence goes on from CM060986.1 coordinate 65,565,963, forward strand.
TTAAGAGAATTAGACAGAAGAATAAGCTTTTATAAAAATAGTTTGTAGAAGAGTGAGTGAGAAAGTCATGTGAATTTAAATACTAATTTTAATAGTAGTAAATTAAATTAAGTAATATAGACATGGCTTCTTATATGCCTATTACGGAAAACAAAACATAACTGTCCTTATACGTTAGTTACTTTTTTGTTGCGAATGACCTCAGTGGAAAATGTAGAATCGTGTAAGACGACATATAGACGGCGCATGCCATTAACTCGGAATATTTATATAAACGAATATTTAAAAAAAATGCTGATACAATAGAAAATGTTATTTGACTCTATATTTTAATCAGCTCTAGATTTTTCTTACAGTAATAATAATAATAATAATAATAATAATAATAATAATAATAATAATGTTATATACAGAGTGTTTATTTTCTGGCCCTGCTACGGATCGCACGAATGGATGTTTCGCTTACACTGCAGCATTGTTCCAATACCTTACTGGCGCTCAAGCCTACGCTGATCGGCTGTGAATATCAATTGTCAACTACTGCCTTCTGTAGGTGCTGGGCACCCCTAAAGACTAGAATTTGTTCATTGTGCATCTTAAAAGTGACATATTATTCAAGCATCTGTGTTGTGCTTAAATTAATTATTGTTGTTGCTGGTCTTGTCTTGTTATTAGTTCACTGAAATGGGTACCAAAGCATTCTCGCTTGAATGAACAAAGAATTTTTATGTACGTAAAAACCGAATCATGTAGACCGGTGAGTAGACAATTTCAGAAGGAATTCAATTGTATTCGGGTTCCAAATACAGATAGTGTCAGATTTCTGATTAATAAGCTTAGGACAACGGGATCGTTAAACTCTAAAATAAAGAAACGAAAATGAAATATTCTAACGGAGGAAAACATTGACAAAATTGGTGTAGTAGTCGAACACTCCCCAAAGAAGTCTCCAAGATATATTACATAGCATGTGGGTATTTCAAAAACTTCTGTTTATACAGCTGCTAAACCTTTAAAATTGAAACCCTACAGAGAGACACTTCCCCATGCATTACAACCTCGTGACAGCGAAAAATGAGTTAACTTCCGTAACCGGGTTTTAGAAAATATCGTTGTCGGTACTGTTGACCTACATCCAATAATCTTAGATGAGAAGATTTCATTCCATTTAAGTGCTAATGTGGCTTCGTAAAACAGATAATTCTCATTTAATCATGAAGTTCCGTTACATGACATAAAACAGCAAAATGAATAATAGGGCCCATACATTTTAGCGATGCGGTAAATTCCGATAGGTATCACAGAGGTATTTTTGCTCATTTGATTAATGTTGTCAGATGATAAGAGAGAAAATGGACATTTTCAAGGATTCTTGCAACAGCCCATACTGTCCTAAACACCTTGGAAGACATAAAGGTAGTTTTTGATAATTTCTAAAGGATCATGCCATCCGGATCTTACTGTGTGAGACTTCTAAATTTGAGCAACCCTAAAAACAGACATAGACGAACTTAAGAATAATATCAGAACAAAAATAAGGAAAAATACGCAAGAAGAAATACGTGTGAATGGAAATTTCATCAGAAGATTCCAGAGATGTCAAATGCCAAATTTCAAATAAGTTCATTTACACTGTGGAATTTAGCATTTTAATTGGATTATTTTCATAAAGGTTCACAATATTAATTCATTAACTTGTAGTACTTGTCCATCAGACCCTTCAAATAGATAGTCATAATTTTGAAAAATAGTATTTTCTGGGAAAAGTGAACTTTTATAATTAGTTTACGCATTATTCACGCAAGCTTTAAGGAAAGTAATAGGACCATATTCCATTCAAATACTATCTGAAATCCGATTTATTTCGAAACCTATGGGAACCTCAATAGAAAGCCTATCATGAATATGAGCGAGCTAAAGACTTCCTAATTATCCGTACTAAATTTAGTTTAAGGTGTAGGTTGGTCCATTCTTGCAGTGCAGTTAAGAGTACTCATTTAAATATTAATGGCAAAAAATAGCCGCGCACCTTCTACATTAAAGCTAAAACTACAGATTTTAATGACATAGAATTCGAGGCGAGAAATAAAAGGAGCACACGGCTCGCAAACTGACAGGCAGAATTAGCTCGGATCTGCACACAGCAGTTGCCTGGAAGCGGTTTCCCTTGTGGACTGACATTCACCGGCTCAGTGATACCGCTGTCCTTTACTGCTCTAGAATTTGAAGAAGGGCCAACCGTATCGACCAGTCTTGCAGCTTTGCCATAGGTAATGCAAGAGATTACTGCGACAAAAACAGTGTCAAATCCTGCCTTGTTCTTCGTTGGCAGTAGAGTGAATTCCACATTCAGGATATGTTAGGTAAAGAGGAATTGTTAAATACAGTAATCTGAAAATTGCTGCATTTGTTAAAAGCCATTGTATACGTTTTGGAATACAATTACGGGTTTTCGGACTTATTTTACAACATATTTCTTACTTGCAACATTCCTAAACTAAAGGAGTATTCAGTTGGACCCAAAAATTCAACATTCTAACTTAGCTATGGCTCGACATATTACGCGGATGGCGCCAAACAGTTGGCCAGGTGGAGAGATGATTTAAGTCTTCCCATGACGTAAATTCTAGAAGCACTGTCGAGAGTTAAAGGAATTTTTCTCAAATGTTCTTTCTTCCCTCTCATGAAGATACCAGAAAGCGCACTTGTATATAAACGAGCATGCTCGCGAGTCGGTCAGTGAGCGAGATATTTATGCGACAAAGTGCTGGTTAATCAGTACGTTCTCCGAGTGAGGTTGTGACGACAATTGAAACATACATTGAGTGCTGCTATTGTGAGAGATTATGCAGGTCTTGTGTTCCACGTCTCTCAGCGAGTAAAGCGGAAGGAATAAGAGGTTGCTTCGTGCATGATTCATTTCACCACTACGCGCAAGGAAATTGAACTAATCCACATTAGTGAAGTGACAGTGGAAGCTGAAAAAATCCATAATAGTAACATTGAGTACGAAACATATGTCCTGAGGTCAAATGCACCTCCCCCCCGCTCAGAAACGTAAGGTCCGATAGCCTTTTATGTATGTAAAGTGAATATTTACATGGTATTCACCAAATTTAAAACAATATTTTTACACAAAAGTGACATTCTTGAGGAACACTAAAATGACAAATAAGAAGTATATTCGGGTTTTTGTTTCTTGTTGTTTCTTTTGCATATAGCCCATAGGTTCTGTTCTTGCTTATTGTACGTTGTATAACCGGGAAACATTAATAAAAATACAAAAACGTACAGCAGTAGAAATGCTTTGCCCTTTGGAAAACACATTTTATGTCAAACAATTCACTTCACAGCATTAATTTTAGAAAATAGTTGTTTTTATGTTTAAATTCTGTCATTTCAAAGTTGTACGCCTGTGTTATCAAAGTAATGTGTTTTAAAATGTTCGATTTCATTTCTCTTTTACGCGAGTTAAATAGTGTCAGAATATTGTACATAATCAAGTTCGTATAGACAATTTCAGTACCATTTAAACAAATAGTTATCCTCAATACCTAAACTGGACTGTATTGTGACAAATGAGAACACCAGTTGCTGCGAAACACAGATTATTTACCTATTAGTCACTCAGCGTAGCACAACACGCTACACTTGAGTCACTGTTAACACACATTGAAAACAGAATACAACTGAACTGTCGAATCACAATTCGCAATTGAACTTCACTCGAACTGTCATCCTTAAATGTACATTTTTAACTGTTCAAAGTCTTCAACTTCATCACTCTACGACTTCGTAATTTCTTAACTGTCCAGGCAAGAACAGCCCCTTATATAGGTCCCACATACAAATCGCAACATTCTAGAAGGGGAATCGACTAGAAAAGCCTGAAAGGAATCTTCTGGAGCGTAATTACCTAAACTGCGGGGAAACGACTTCTAATGGGTTTGCTGTGCGGGCTATTGTTCTGAAGGGGACCGGCCGTTAGCGCCTTCCAACGGTGGAATCGGGATGTGCTCATCGTTTGCCTGCGGTAATTTTGTGAGCGCGGTCACAATAATGCAACTATGTAAATAAACTTTAAAAACTAAATATGTGAAAACAAGTTTACTAAGCAATAGAATGCTTCACATGACTATATGGAAAAGGAAATATGACTACATTGCAGAGGAAAATTAATAAACTTCAGTTGACCTAAGAAATATAAATGTATACATTATAAGTTTTCTGTACAGTAGAAGAATAGAATACAGGCAACATAAACTAATCCTTTGTGAATTGAATGAACAAAGGTATTCCATGAACGAATCGATGCTGATGTTTGCAGAAACTTTTGTTACTGTAAGCCCAACCAAGCAAATTATGGTAGTGAATAACCTTTAGATATGATCATTATGATACCAAACCTATATTTGCCTTTTCTACGCTGGAAAATATGGACACATGTTTATCAGGTTCGTGAATTTGTAGATGACATGTGAAGTGCATAGTCCTTTAATGAACCTTTAGAGGAGGATGCATAAGGTGATAACTCAAAACTAGCTTAAAATAGTGGAAGCAATGCTTGGTCCATCATTGGTTGATGTAGAAACAGTGGCTACTGACCTAAAAACCGCGCATACACGATCCTGTTTTGAGATTCTGAATGCATGCTATCTCCCATTATTATACCTGTGTTCAAAAGCAGAGATTGAAGGGACCAGAACTGGGATATTTGTATGCCGTGCTTTATATCCACTTTGAACAACGTGGTTCACATTTGCAGGCAGGAAGATGGCATTCATGACATTCATCTTCTTCCACAGTTTCTTAAAAACCTGATAGGATGCTGGTGTGGACTTCGAAGATTTGGTCTCTATCATTCATATCTCCAGCATTAACTATCTCTCTATTCTGGACAGAGCTGCAGGCATAAGTCTTTTTCTTCCACTCTCCCAACTCCTGGACAAAAGCATTTAGGTGGGTTAGGTAAATATACTAGAAAACACAACAGAAAACATAACAGGGAGAACAAAGGAACAAGAAGAGGTAAATAAATGAATAATACTAATTTTCAATGCGTAAGTACACTGTTTTAACAATTACTATTTTATGAGAAATGCCAATTGGTAGCTATAATTCGAAAAAGAGGGAAAAAGCTCGCAAGTAATAATTTTGTAATATAATACTGTTTGTGGTAAATTTCATGAAGAACTTGTGTTATGTAGTGGAATATAGAAAGAGTCAGAAATTCGATGAATTAGTCTGTTTAATGACAGTGAATAGAGGTGTATTCGGTGGCGAGGAATAATTAGCAAGGCCATAGTAGTCACAAGAAAAAAAAGGGAGGGTCACATTTTATATTCACATGACCTTGTTTACTCATTTTTAAAACCTATTATTATGAAAGCTCTTTCTTCTATCCATTACTTGTTTATCGAAATACATGTTTACACAAATACCTCTGTTACACAATTATTAATAGGTACAGTGGGAATACAGGAAGTTTAAGCGATAGTCAGATCTTTAAAAAACCTGGGTTACTATGTGACAACAACAGAATTCCAATCTTTTAATGCCTACGAGAAAAAAAATAGAGGAAATAAAAACAAATAGCGACTTAGTATTAAAAGGTATGGGTATTTGAAAATTCAAACGGAGAAGAAACAATATCTTAGAAATTATAAATGCAACAAAACATTTAGTAACATAAATTGTGTGTCTTAACGAGTTCTACATTTTTTGTGCAGTAATTGTCTGTTTACCTCTTACGGTTTACACGTTTATAAAAAAAGTACACAATATTCATTTAGAATAAAGAGCACCTCACAAGATATTCACATAGAAAATTCAACATAAACGTATAATTTGTTATGTAAATACTTTAAATATATGGTATTTTAATAAAAGTAGTTAGTTTCGATAAAATAAAACCTCGTGTAGCTATAGGTTGTTTAAGGGTGGGGAAATTTTTTTGAAAATATTTGTGGAAGATGGTGAACGTAAATACAAACGTGGTAATTGTCCAGCCTTTCGGTTTTGAGTTACGCTCTTCGTACGCACACACGCGCGCGCGCACACACACACACACACATACATACATGCACGCACATGTATAGCTTTCTCCAAATATGTGCTTCTCTACGATTCAGAGAGCCTAAAAATGTGTATATCTGATTGAGTATAGATATCAAATTTCTCGGTGGAATCCAATGATTTCTCTATTTAAACAGTAGAACGTAAGCAGTAGAAAACGTAAATATTCGAGGAGTATAATTAGCGTTAGCTGCTGGAGGAGTTTATGTTGGTCTGTAAGACAATGAGAAATTCTTCATTCGTTTGAAAGAAGCCACGATAATTGGTCAAAGAGAAGTATTGTTACTAAATGTGTTCAATCTTCATATATGAATAACCGTCGTACTTGACACTAGTTGTATTATCGTGCTTTGGGAATGAGCACATCTATCTTGATTATATTTAACGATGAGTAACTTGAATGTGTGCATTATTTATAATGCTGCGAAAATTGTACATGTATTTCTAATGAATACTCGGTATAGAATTTTTGGGTGAAATGCAACACCTTCTCTATCTACTGTGCACGTTTTACAGAAGTAAAAAGTGCGTTCAAAGCAGTTTATTAGGATACATTTTTGCTTTCTTCGCAAACCACCTATGATACATAGAGGGAGTACTGTATTTCACCCCAAAATTCGATGTGGACATTTCACTGAAATTGCGGGTTTCGAACTCAATTGACAATTGAGCCCCCAAAAAAGACTTTCTTAAAAAAGGTCCATGAGCGCAATTATGTGCGGACCTTTTATAAGTTCTCAAAGTTTTATCGAGGTCATGTCAATAAGAAAAATTGCTTTAAAATTTGTATTTAAACAAAGAGTCTAACACATTTCTCATAAACAATCTGACAAATAATTTGCAGCTTCTTGTGAGCAAAACTTCTTCAGGTACAACAAATAAGTTTCAGCTTAGATATGGGCAGTGGCGGCTGCTGTACAAGAGTACGTGAACACCCTCTAAGTTTTGACACCTTGCAGATTTGTCGGTTAGGTTTTCTTTGAATGTTATTAAACATAACGTATATGCGGTAGTATAGAATCTACGTCGCTTAAATCTCCCACGCTACTCGTCTAAACTCGTGAAATGTGGCAACAGGTACTACATCTTGACTTTGCAACATTTAAGGAGCTTTTGCGTATACGAACCGGTATGACGTAATTACCTTAAGGGACAAATCCATACGCGTCGTATGCACACTTGAAGTCGTCGACGAGGCTGATTACTATCATTACAATTGCCACTGGATGGTAGCACTACGGCATAAGTAGGTTAATGTACACGAGAACGGAAACTTCTTCCGCTTATTCCAGACCACACTCTCAACTACAAAAATTTAGTTTACACATTATTTCGTTCTTGCCCTAAAACGCTGTGCTTAATTATGTACACAACAACGTTTCACAAAACAACCATTTCTTTCGTTACAACTTATGCACTATTGTGGTTATTAATATTGCTGTTGTTACTATTTATTACCATCGTTGCTGCTGTTAAGAGCGGCTGCAGTTATGTCAATATGTTCATAATTGTATATGTTATAATTGTAATGCATCAGATGCTATTTCACAGTTTCAGGGCTATCTGATTAAAATTATGTGAACACCCAAAATGTAAACCCACGAGCCGCTACTGGATATGGGTATGAAACTACCATAAATTGAAACGGTATGAACTATTTAATAACATGTGATTTACCTTAATCGTTTACCAGGCACCCGCATCTTTTTGGCATGATAGATAAATAATTACATCAATAAGAAACTAAATTAATTGCAACTTGTGTGGGGAAAACCACCTCGGTCAACCGTAAATCTTACTTGCTAAAGTTTCCACCGGATCACGTATCTCGGCCTACGAAACCCAATAAATATTGTACATATCTTCAGAACGTAACCTTTTAAAAAGAGCTACTTCATCGAAAACTACCTAAGGTTGCAGGATCGCGTATCTTCTTAAGGATATTGAAGAGATCAATAAATAAACAGAGCGCGGACAAAATTTACATTCCCCTGAAAGCCTAGCATATATAGAATGGGAAAGGCCAATGGTTTATCTCCCTTCGCTGAATGTATATTTTAAGAAAAGAAGGGGTAAGTTATTAAAGCAGAACGGGCTCCAAGAGCATTTTAGTATGCAACCAATTCGGCGTGAAAACGAATGTTCTCTGCTTGCAACATCTCAATCCTTTCACTGTTCTGTGATATTGTTGAGTGAAATAAAAGATTTGTTCTGGGATTCCAACATTCTCGATAATAATAATGTTATTAAGTTTAAGTTTGAAAAATTATTCACGTCTTCTGACAGTCAAATATAAATTCAAACTTATTTATTAATTTCTCTCAATGCACAAAACTATTCGATCGTATTCAACCATTGCCGTTCTCTTAGATCGTCTTCTCTCCATCGTTTCTATAATGCCTTTTTCCCATCTTGGTGTTGATTTTCTTATTTCTCTTCTTGTTGGAATCCAGTGGCCAAAGTTGGCAATCTCTCTTCGCTCATTCTCATCTAATACTCATACCATATTAACTTTATTTTTTATATATCTTATTTTTATTTACATCTCTAATTATTTAATTTCTTACTCTTTCTCTTCTTAAACGCTTGCTCACCAAAATTCCATTTCTATTGTCATCCACCATTTCTATTGCCAAAATATATTATTGAAAGGATTTTGTAATTGTGAAATTTCTGATCCATATAGAGCTTCACTAATTTATGATTGATTTCTTTGATAATACTTTATAATAGTGCATCAAGTTTAATATTGCATATTTTGATTTCTTTGTACCTATTTAATTTCCGCACAAGTTCTTCCAATATCAGTAATTATATAGTTCCTAAGCATTTAACCAGATTTTCCAAAATTAAACTTGAGTACAGACTTGTTATATTCTTCCATGAAATTTTTGCACATATATTCTAAATCACCACATTCTTTAGCTAACACAACTTTGTCATCAAAAATTGTAAAGTGTAATACATCTACCCCAAAGCCTGGACACCGCTTCCTCTAAATGCATTTTAATGTCTCTTCTAAGTAGATTTGAATAGAGATTTTTGTAGTTTTTATAAGTCTGGAATTTTCGGCTACTCCCAAGTTCAAATGTATGGGATCATTATGCTGCTTCTGAATCTACAAATAGTGTGTGTATTTCTGGGATATAGCATTTTTAATTATATGACTTAAGCAAAACATTTGTATATATTGCATCTTCTTGCTCTAAACCCTGACTTCTTTTGGTGGGGGGGCCTCCTAATCTAAAAACGTTTTTCATTATTCTATCGTAGAAAACACTTATTTTTAAGAGTCAGTCTACATTACCTTTCACAATACGATTTAATTATTTTTTTAAATATTTTTGTACACATATTCCAAACTTTATCTGTTATTTTTTTGCAATTCTCTATATAACTGAGTTTTTAAAATATCGATATAAAGCAAGCAGCAGTAACAGTAGAATGCAATCTAAGTACTAGCAATTAGTGATGGAAATTACAAAAGCTATGTTGATCTTTAGCTGTGATTGCAAAATTGGATATCCGTAAATTTTTACTTTTCCGGTTTATATTATTCAACGTATTTTAAGCGAATTCTTGATGCGAAACATAAATATATAGCCCTTAAGAGAAAGAAGGAAAGAGTTATCATCCGAATGTGCTCTAAACCCAGAAACCATGCATATTTTTGGAAATAATTCTGAAGCAATTATTGTAATATAAGTGGACAGGGCGCTTGCTCTCCATTATCGTATCCTACGTAGAAAAATGTTGAACGTATGTCCTAAGATGCAGCAAAAAGGTGGATACAACAAGTAAAGGAGTCGCAACAGGCTTAAATGCTATGGCTTGAAGAAGAAGAAGAAAAAGAGGAGAAAATATGTCCTAAGATTAAAGGCTCCCATGTATAGTTATAATATGCGCGCAATGCGGTTAGAAAGCATAAAGCGAATCCCAATAAACAACGTAAAACCTCGTCTAATATTTACACAGACGGGCTCGATGCTTGGTCACGATATTTAATCAGAGAGATAATTAAACTGATGATTAAGGGTCAATGCACATCTTCATTAAACAGATAATGCGATCTATATTACAGGTTTACATAGCTTTAATAGCATTGAATTGTTGTCCCAAAGTTTTTGGTATGTAATTTTAGTACTTATTCAACCAGACGATTCCCTAATTGCGTTAAAACCTATTACTTTATACAAGGTGAGCCGAAAATCTACGAACCGGCTGCGCGGTGTTTTTCCTGTCCGCGTCCTCGGTGCTCGCTGCCGTCTGCCGCTAGCATAGAAAGGCGCGGATGAAACCATGCAACATTTTTAAAATCGTTTTAAAGGCTTTACTTACCAACTACATGAAAGGAAATGCTGAAACTGACCACCGTTGTGGTCCATACATTTTTGACACCTCTTTAGGAAGCTATCCATCACTCGACGTAGTTCGATTTGAGAAATGAAGACAATTTCCTGACGGATATTTTGTTTTAATTATTTCAGAATGCCTGGGTTTGTCTTGTACACTTTGTTTTAAGATATCCCAGTGATAGAAATCGCAAGGGGTTAGGTCGGGGGACCGAGGGGGCCCGTAGATGTGTACTAATAATTCTGTCCTCAAACACACTTTCAATTTTTCTCATCGAAATATTGGCCATATAAGCTGTTAGAGTCTTGTTGAAAAACGGCAAAATCACGCTCCCTGGCGGTTAATTTTCTAAAATAAGGGGGGATAAAGTTCTATTCACATATGTACGGGCATCAACTGTTGACTAGAAAAAAATGTGATGGATAGTTTCCTAAAGAGGTGCCAAAAATATATGGACAACGACGTCAGCATCTCCTTTCATAAAGTTGGTAAGTAAAGTCTTTAAGCGTACTTTTAATAATATATGGTTTCATTCGCGCCTTTCTGTGATAGCGGCAGACGGCAACAAGCGCCGGGGACGCAGAGAGGAAAAACACCGGGCAGGCGGTTCGTAGTTTTTGGCTCTTCGTAGCTTTTGGCTCTCCCTATATATGTATACCCATGGTACGTATTTCAACATTAGTGAATTCATAGTCCTTTAATTGTCCACCGATTAAAACGTTCGATACATGTCTGCTTCCGAAATGGCCAATCACAGTGTTTAGCTACAACTAAACATTACCAACTCACTAAAAAGTTGCCTGTGTTTCCAGACCATTAGACCTTTAGCAGTTTGCTTATTCCAATAAGTATATTTGGTACTTAACCCGTGCTTTATGTTTAATTGGAATAGTTTAGGTGCATGAAAATTAATAACTCAGCCTAAAAAGAATTTGGTCATGTCTTGTTATTGATTTCCGTACGATGTCACTCATGACTGGCATTGGATGCAAGACGGGAACAGTACACTTACTTTGTCGCCATGTGCACGGCAGGTCACGTGACTCAATGGAATGTTACTGAGCCTTCGTATGTGCTCCCGACTCTAGGCATTCCAGTACTCGAATTACCGATTGAAGGTCAGCCTACCGTCTCCAAAGTACCTGTCGTCTTCCATGGTCAAGGCTACCATGCCAGCCTCTAGTTTCCGAGATCAGGGCTCAAACCCGTTGGAGGGCGATGGATTTTTTCGGGCGTAAAAATCCTTAGCATGGTATCCTTCGGAAGGGAAGTAAAGCCGGTGGTTCCGTGTCATAGATTTACGGCACGCAAACGAACCTCAACTAATAAAGAGACCTCTGAGCAAAATCTGCGGTCTTTTACGCCCAATATACATTGGGACGCCAAGAACCATAGTCCACAAATAAAACTTAGTTTAATTTCTTCAGGGCACCTCCACGTGCAGACCAGGCAAATTTAAAGGGAGCAATGTGGGACTAGAATGACTTCCTTAAAAGAAATACATGTACTTATGTACTACATCCTTAGTGTCCGTAGATAACAAAATAACTCTTATGAGACAAACTTACCTGAAGGTGTCTGGCATGTTCTACAAGAAATCGGTCGTCGCTGCTGTACGTCGCAAGTCCTACAGTCAGCAAGTGGTAGTCTTTTCTTCTGATCCATGAAACCTGTAACAGAAAATAGCAGTTGAGAATTAAATACTCCAATGCTATAACATCTTTGTAATAGTTTAGTTACACGTCTTAAATTTCATGGGTTGAAAATAGTTAGAAAGTCAGCGGCTTCACTTGTAACTCATTAACCCCCTCATACAGATTGCCCCAGGTAACAGTATTGCTTGTCTAACGCATTTGTATTTGCTGATAAGTCGAGTATCATATACATTTTCCCCAAATACAGGTAGAACAAACAAGCCATGGACCTGTTACACTCCGGTGGAAAACCATTGCATACCAACAGAATTCCCCTTTTCGCAGGAATAGGATGGTAACGTAATTGGCTCGGCTTGTGTATTGGAGAAGTCTACAAAGTTATTTCTATCGTCAGATCAGGCCAACCTGGGTGTCCAGGAAGGTTCCTTCACCGCCGCAGTGTCGCTAGATGTCGAAAATGCCTTCTCAACGACATGGCACGCGAGTCTCCTGCACAAAATTATCCACCTAGGATTACCTACACAGTTAAACATCGTCATTCACAGCTTTCTACGACACCGCACATTTAAGGTTTCAATCGCGGGGAAACATATACACTTAGGCCAGTCATAGGCGGAGTCCCTGAAGGCTCCGTATTATCACCCACGCTCTTTAGCGTCTTTATGGCAGATCTTCCAACACAGCAGCAAGTCGAAATGGCCAAGTATGCTGACGATATGCTGCTGTGCTGCTCCAACAAAAACCCTCAGAGCTTCAACCCAATACAGAGACGCCTCTGTCTCATCCAGCAGTGGTGCTGGCGTTGGCGCATGTCCGTTAACGCGGACGAGAGCTACGCCTTGCTGCTAACAAAGCGCCACATCCCCGCAGACTGCCCCACATTTCAATTTCAAAGGCCGAAGAATTGAATTGAGAAATTCTTTAACCTACCTGGGAGTGAAGTTCGATAAGGGTCTAACTTTTCGCAAGCACATCCATGACTTCTGGGCCCGGGCACAGGGGGCAATTGCTTCCTTGTACCCGATGCGTAGATCCGGGATACCTGTTCGCTTAAAGTTACACGTTTTCCGCGCCCTGATAGTCCCCATCATACTGTATGCCTGCGAGGTCGGGGCATGGCCGCGGATAGCTGGCTGCTATGGCTACAACGGCCACAGAATAGGGGACTCCGGTCCATCTACCCTGTTGGCCGCGCCTTCCCTGTGAGACTACGACATGAAACCTCATCTCTTCCATATGTGGAAGATGAATTTATGCGCCGGGCTACAAAATTTTACGCTTGTTTACCAATCCGCCAGAGTGCCCTGGTCATATCTCTTGGGGATATAACCCTAGAACTCCGTCTTCGGCATCATCGGGTTCCCCGTATGGCATGCGAGCTTACCAGATAACGAAGGACTGACACTAACAGCAGCTGAAGCTGACCTCCATACTATTCAACCAAGAGATGACTGGTCTCCAAATTACAAGCCCAGTCAAAATTAATTGAAAATATACATACACCAGGGTGCAGAAGGACCGCTGCATCCTAAAAAAGCAGCTGTTGAGGAACTACATGCTACCTCCCTTCTTTCTAATCTATCTAAAACAAAACCACTATCCTAAACCGTCATGTCCTACAATAGTCATCCTGCGCTAAAACCCTGTTGAGGGTGGGTACGCAGCAAAATACACTCGGGCTGAACCACAGCCTGCCAGCAGCAAGTCGGAGTACCTTATAACTAATAGCCAGACAAGATTATACGATTCGCCGGAAAGTGGTAGATTTAAGCTCAAAGAGATTTGCTCCTCTACTCCATCGTAATTGCATAGACCCACATCTGTACTGTGTGGGTAATACGTCTGTATTTCAGCAAGGATCGAATTTCAAATCTCATTTGGGATAACTTAAATTTGAAAGCTTTTTATCAGGTTTTTCCCTTGTCCTACAAGATAAAATATGTCGAGTAATTCTTAGCTAACGGACCGGGGGATAACTGAGCGTTATTCGACCCATTTCGATCCCCGTGTTTGCAGCCCTGAGTTGTTAATGTTGTCAATGAATTTGGTAAAGTACAAAAGTCATTGTGTTATATTATCAGGGTCCAGTAGTTAAGTTAAAATTTAATGAGGTCAGTGCTGCAAGTTCTAGACTGCATGTAAACATCGACTCTCACTGGGAGTTCAACGTTCAGTAAGAGGGTAGGTAGGGGTATGTGCCATCTCTATATTTTTGACGGTTGTTACATATGTAGAATAGTAGAAAATGCATATACAAATTTCAATAAGTTTTCTTCAAGTCTTCCAGGTCTACGAATAGAATTCTCAGCAAGAATTTTATTGTAAACTTCATTAAAATTTAGGAGTAATTTATCGCAATAGCGATATGTGCAAATTACTGTGGGACATGTTTTTCAAATGTTTAGTATAACCTTCTATTATTTCAGATGTTCTAAGGGCAGTTTTTAAGTTTTGTACTTGTAATTCATTATAAATGTGTTTGCAAATTTAAAATATGGTGTTGCAAGGCATTTTAGAATTTCTTGATACACTACTGTAATTTATAGAACAGAAATATGTTTTATATAATTATTTGTCTTAGGTCGTAGAATATTTAAACTAAATCAATATTTAAGCAGCAGCTGAGCGAAAGGCTAGTTTCATTTTAAACTTTTAACATTCTAATAGTGCCATAACTGAAAATTTTACGCCAAAAGTCTTGGAAATCTTTATAGAAATAGAAATACTGTCCACGAACCCTAAGAAACGATTGGTGCTAGTTTTCTAATTAACAGAAGAAAAATTGCCCCGCATAGAAAATATGCATTTTCGACAACAATGTTGTATATACTATCACCATAAAAGGAATTTATAACCTACAAAACAAATGATTTGTAAAAAGTGGTTCCTAAATGGTCCGTTACTTGAGGATAATAAAAGTAACAAAGTGAAAGCAAACTACAGCTTAAATTCATAAAGTTATTCAAATACAATTATTCAAATCACAGAAGATTTACAGCTTAAAAATACACGATTGGCACTAACCTTTCGTGTTCATAACGGAATTACCAAAGTCTAGGAGCATTCTTAAGTTTTAAACAGGCACAGAAATGTTTTAAAAGGTATATTTTTTCAAAACTACAAAAATAAGCCGGCTGGCCTCATAGCTCAGGCTCAGTCAAGAGTACCGGCCTGCGGTGCGAGGGATCCCGTTTTGATTCCCGGCTGATAACGACAATTCTTCTCTAGCCAAGATTATTCCCTATCCTCCCCAGGGTCTAGAGGTATGAATGTGTGTATGTTCTAACGAATAAAACCCAAAGGATACTAGAAACCCAACGACAAACGAATACGAGTTAACACCATTGCCTATAGATAATAATATGTTCTAGAGGAAAGACCGCCCATAACACTATTGTAGTTAAATGGAACTTTATAGAAATCGCGATTTTGGTTATAACATTAATCTTGGACACCGTTAACTGAACTACTGAAGGGTATGTAAAAGGATTGAATTTTTACTTAAACCATAAAGTTATTATCTACAGGTGAAATATTTGCAGAGGCAAAGCGGTATACGAGGGCACTATTTATATTTTGAGCCTTGGCAACCCTGAATGTTGTAGGTGTCATCTGACGTTTCCAATGGAAAGTTTGACATCTTTTACCATAATCTACTTCTAACATTTTGTTAATAGAGCGTCATTTGTTTTGTTTACACTAACTTGAAAATTGTGTGTCAACAAAAACATGGAATTAACTCGTGAAATGGCTTGCGCAATGATTTATTACGACTTTCGACAAGGATTATCAAGACAAGAGTGCATCGATCAACTAACTTACACATTTGGCGACAAAGCTTCATCCTTTGCCACTGTGAAACCTGGTGTAACGAATTTAATTGTGGCCGCCGTTCGCTCAATGATGAAGTTCGCAAAGGTCGATTCTGGCACAAAATCAGTTTTTGTGCCAGAAAACAATGATGTTGTGCAAAAACTAATAATAAAAGATCGTCATGCGACATATTGTCAGATTGAGGTAACCCTAGGCATTAGTTCCACCAGCATATATAAAATATTGCATGATTATTTAGCCGTGAAAAAGGTTTGCTCTCGTTGGTTCCCACATAATTTGACGCAATCTCCAAAAGATGCTCGTGTACAAGAATGCTCAAGAAATACAATGGCGGTGTCTCAAAAGATATATTTAAGATTGTAACAGGTGAAGAATCATGGATCTATGCGTATGAGCCGGAACGTAAACAGCAGTCGACTGTATGGGTGTTTTAAGATGTAGCAAATCCAACAAAAGTTGTTCGCACTTGAAGTACTTCGAAGCAAATGGTCGCCTGCTTTTTCAGCAGAACTGGCCATGTGGCAACAGTGCCTATAGAGGAACGTAAAACGGTCAATGCCGAATGGTAGGCAACCATTTGTTTGCCGGACGTCTTCGGTGAAGTAATGAAAACCAACAAGAACAGTATAATCGTTCTTCATCAAGACAATGCGAGCGCACACACATCTCGTCTAACAACAGGCTCAAAAAATCGAATTGATGGGTCATCCGCTATACAGTACTGATTTGGCACCCAATGCCTTCTTTTTGTTCCTGAACGTCAAGAATAAATTGCATGGACAAGATTTTCGTTTGGCAGAAGAAGCCCTTGATGCCTTCAAAAACTATGTTTTGCAGGTGTCTCAAAAAGACTGGAATAAATGCTTTGAAAATTGGTTCAAACGGATGCAAAAGTATATTGATCATAATGGAAAATATTTTGAAAAACAATAAAGCAGTTTTCAATCCAAAATTACTTTGTTTTAATTATTAGAAAATATAAATAGTGCCCCTCGTATCTCAAATCTCTATAATGCCTGTGTCAAAGAGATACATCAGAACTGCTAACGGTATTGAGGAAAATATCGGTGGTATCAGGAAACGTGTATAACTGTCAACTTACGTTAATTCATTTGCATTATTATCGTTGAATACGTTCATCCTTAGTTGAGTTTCTCAACACAAGGCTTTTCACAATCTATCTCTTTAAAATTGCCAATGACTTAAAAAACATAAGGCAACCACAATCTACAAATCCACAGTTTTCTTCAGATTGCTTTGCATTTTTAACATTTAGTTGGTAACAATTTTAGCGAGATATATCAAATCTTTGTTAAGGTATTATTTTTTGATGTGCTAGTATGAAATCCTCTATAGATCCTGTGATTTATTCCATGGCTCTCAAATTTTTATTTTGAGCTTATTATACAAACATAAAGAATTGCTGAATCCATTTGTATATTTTAACTAAGTTAAGAGAAAAAAAACAAATTTGTAAATGTGTTAGTGAAGTTTTCAACCTTTTCAATATAGTTGTAGAAAATAACTTCAGCTGAACTATTAAATAATTTTAACCGGTGCACAAATATTCGAAATCCGTAATTCCTATAACTCTCAAGCCAATAATTTATAAACTACTATATAAGGAGAATTTGAATAGAGAAAAATGATAAATAAAAGGAACTGAGAAAATGGAGATTAAAATTTCAACTCGATGCATTACCTAAATGGTATAGGTCTGTTAAATTATCATTTGTGACTTTAGAAATGTTGAGTTTAAAAATACAATGTGTAGCCTGAAAATACAAGTTATAAGTATAATAAAATGGAAACAACAAATCATGAAAAGTTTTCATTCTTTTTGCCCAAATTTCACAGATACCCTGCCTAAATCTCTCCCAGTCAGTGGGTGTCAGCACCTCACGCAGGACCTTTGTGACTTACGTGACCCTGGGTGGAAGGGATGAAGTGGACATCCGAGGGGCGACCAGATCCAGACGACGATGTGCGCTATCAAAGATGGGCACCCTAACGATTGCAGAATCACAATAATCCTGACGCCGGAACTATCTTGCCATCCCATCTTAAACTCGGCTTTCTCGTGATAAAGATGCCGGCTTGTGTCCTATGAAGGGACACAACCCGGCCATCCAAGCACCAGGGAGAAATTTGTGCATAGCTCAAAAATCACATCCCTCCAAACACTGTCGCCTGGATCTAAAACGCTGAAACATATGGGGATAAAACCGATGGAAGGAAATTCTGTGGACAGGAAATGATGGACAAGGCAGAAGAGGAACCATCCCGTATTCGCCCAATGACCTGGGCAAACCACGACAATGCCAGTGGCCGGTCCATCGGGAATCGAACCCAGGATTTTCGAATGGGAGGCTCACGCGTTACAGTGGAGTCATCTCGCTCGGTTAACCTCTAAAGAGCTCAGCTAGTAAATTTTCGCTAATTTCCTTAATATTATGAGTGATCGATCAAGGTAGCACCGTGGTAACTGTGCGACTAGCATTCGGGAGTGTGGTTCCAGATTCGATCTCCAGTGAATGCACACTCTGACCTTAGGGTTTTCTGTGGTTTCCCCGGGGTCGGCAGGCGAATGCTGGGGTGGTTTATTCTGTATCACGTTTCCTTTCAATAATTTCCCTTTCATTCCGTTTCCTTCTCATCTTTCAGGTGTACTTCTAGGTTTCGTGGTGTATGGCGGTGCCGATAAATGGCGCGGACGCTTGCTCAATAGAAAAAGTATTCCCCGTGGACAACAGAGGGTTGCTTCACTGTGGGTCCTTTCTCGGCGGCTTCAGCAGTGGAACTGATCCGAGAGCCTGGAAGTGTTAGGGACTTCCGTGCCTCTCTGTGGTCTGTTGCCTACGGTCCGTAGTCTCCTATAGTTCCTTCACCTCATTCTTTCTTCCTGGGGTGGTAGGTCGTGATGCACGAGGGGTCCCCTTCCGTTGAATAACCTACACTTAATATTCTGAGTAAGTACTTTTTTTGCTGTTTGTTGTTGCGCTTGGGATTCATCTCTTCGGTTACTGTGGAAAGACTAGAGGAAGGTTCGAGTATGTTTGTTCTAAAAATACATTATCCCCTCCCCAAATTTATGTAACGAATCCGTCTTTTACACTTACTGAAGGTGCCAAAAATAAGTGCAGTTTGCTTTGCGTGTACAGAGATAATGCATGGAGTTGGAACGTTGCCTGTATCATTGATCCGACTTGGCTGCTAGCGACTGTATTACCAATATGAATGTCATTAATCATGACCAAAGTTTCACACACACCACCATGGGGCCTTGTTCCGCAGAACGCCAGAAATAGTGAACGAGTTAAAAGGGTATTGCTTCAGCCTTCACTACGCAATTATAAATTGGCACGATGTTGGGTTCTAGCTGAATTTGGAGTTCTGGGTACCATATTTCATTTTATATTTCACCAATAAGCGCTGCTGGAAAGCTGTGAATATAAACCTTCATTCTATATGCATTAATTTTTAACTCAGAAGTAATATTTTATATGGATTTGTAACATAAGTTTTATATAAATAATTTTAATAGTATTTATAGATATATTTCAAAAAAATTTTTAGATTTCTGACCCCGCCTGAAATATGCTTTATAGAAGTTTCTGACTAAAATCACATAAACAACGCCGTTGTAGCAGTTGAGTGGTACATTCTAAACTTCAGTAAGAAGATTCTACCAAGCGAAATGACTCAGGCAGTAGCATATGTGGCTCGAACTCGCTAGTTGGAGGGTTCAAAACTTGTGCATTAGGCAATCGGAGTAGGGATTTTTTTCTGGTTTCCCTCAATTGCCAGGTAAATACCGGATTAAATATTCATAACCAGAGCTAAAGTTTCACTTACGGAACAAAAGTAATGGAAATAGAATGTACAGGAAGGCGAATACGCAACTGAGGTAATCTTTCCAAAAGCACGCTTGCTCTGTGTACACTCAAAGAACGACCAGCATTTTCATGAACCCAAAGTCTACATTCCGCCGAAAACTCAACAACAAAAATGGATAATACTGTAATACGAATACTCAACTAGGACTATCTGTTCGGCATATACTGACACAAGCGAAACAACATACCTACAATTAAATGCAATATGACCAAGAAGATAAAATGGCGTTATACAGTTAAAAGAAGAAGAAAGATAAAAAGCATTTAAACATATTACTATAATAATTATTAGCGCACTGTTTTACCAACTACAGAACCTTCTTTTGGACGCCTGGCCGTATTACAAAGAATTGCTACCCCTCGCACTGGCTTGTTTATAGTCCATTCTGGTCTAATTCCCTTCCCTCCTCTCCGCGTGCTTTTCCGCCTAATAAGTTGACGCAAAGACTTTGTACAAAGGTTGATAAATTATGAGGCCACATGCTTCAGTGTTACAGTGTGTTTAGTGGAATGTCAAAAAGTTCGTATACCTTAGCACATAAACCTTCATAAAATCTAATTCGATTTAGAAAAGCTTTTCGTAATTGCTTGTTAAGTTTTTTATTAGTAATTTCTGTTTTAACAATATTTATATTAGGATTCGGGACCAAATACTTAAAATAATTTTTATTGTATTTGAATACCGTTAATTAAATTATTTTGGCGTAATTAAATGCAACAAATTTAGAATTTGTAAATATCATGAATCGATTTCTATGTGCAAACAAATTCTTATAGAGAAGTGAGAAAGCCATTTATGTAAGATTCCCTGCTATTCATGGGCCTCACAGAGAAACTATTATTAATCTTGTGAATAGATTTGTGAATTTTGATCCATTCTTGGTGGCGCCGTGGCCGAGTGGTTAGACCGCTCGCCTCTCACTGAGGCGGCCCGGGTTTAATCCCAGGAACCCGCATGTGGGATTTGTGATGGACAAAGCGGTGTCTGGGCGGGTTTTCTCCGGGTTCTCCATCATCACCTTTCCTTTCATCCATTTCACCATCATTTCGTTTGATCTACTTCCTTTCTCCCATACCAGGCATCGGGCTGATCACCCATCCTGGATATTCTGTCTGATCCATGAGTGTCTGCTCCTCGACGGGCCTCTGACCCTGTAAGTCCTGGGGGGTGTAAGTCCTAGATAAGAGGAGGTTAGACAGAGAAAGAAGAAGAGATCAATTCCTAATAAGAAACCGAAAGTAAACTGCCGTGTTCTTACAACGGAAAGTCTCGATGACATCAGAAAAAAGTTAAAAAAAACGTATGAAGAAATCTCTGAAAAGCGTTTACAGGAATCAGCAACTTAGCGAACCTCGGCTTGAAATGTAACTAAATTTTAAAATTAGTGTAGTTCAGACGCAACCACGCTGTACTGTGAGTAGATTTAATTTCTGGAATTGTGTATTGACCGCGTTTAATATGTTTTTTATGGACGAAGTATGGTTTTATTTACATGGCCATGAAGAATTAGTGAGTGTTGAAACAAATTTTCTTATAAGGTGTGAGAAATGGTAGTGGCACGAGGATATAATTTCCAACATCTTCTCTGATTAAAGTATGTGATTATTTGAGTTACAGTTTGCATGAGAAATCTATGTGCTTGAATTTAGGGCTGTGACAAACAGCGTGCATTCGTGCCAAGAAAATTCCCGTTAGGCCGGCCAAATCCAAACGAAGGCTTCATAGAAAATGTAATAAATGTGTTATGGGGTCAAACAAGGGTATAATGGCAAACATTTAGTGAAAAGAGAATGGATGCACACTGAGAAGCTATCCAGCAGTTCTCACTGCGTTTCCTCATTGTTGTGTCGTTTCTTTGCCAATCCTAGCAAAAAATGCTTACCAATATAACTACTGAATATGTTAATACAAAGACGTTGGGGATGATTGTTATTTTAAGAATAGACTATACTAGAAAACTGTTAATTTAAGTGTTTCATTTGTAGTGCATCGTGTCCCAAAAGTCCGGTAACACGTTCCTTAATTTATTAAGAAAAAACTACAGTAATGCAGTATTCGTATGCATGTCTTATGAAAGGGAACTCAAATGATTTGTTTGAAATTCCTGCCATGAGGTATGAGGTATATATACCGGAGGAGGTCACCTCGCCACTGCGACTAGCTAGATCTTCTATTATGACTACACCCGTAGGGTGGCACGGATGAAGTGAAAGAGCCATAGGAGGTCGCAGGACCGCAGGCAGAGCAGTCCACAGAGACATACGGAAGTCCTTAATATTTCCGACTTGAAAAGCTCGCTGGCAGCAGCAGAGGCGAATCATCCCGCGAGAGGGCGACGAAGTAGCCTAGCAAGCGGGCCAACGGGGAGAAATCATTTACAAAGCGCAATAACCATGCCAGCTGCCCGACATTAGACACACTACGGAAATAGAAGACGCTCCCTGAAAGATGAAAGGGAGAGAGATGAAATAATAGGAATTGAAGGAAAGGAGAAATCGTGGTAAAATACACCATCTCAGCATTCGTCTAGGCGACCAAACGAAAACCATGAAAAACCATGGGAATCAAATCCGGTAACTCTGATGCGGACAATAGACGTTAACGCCTGAGCCATCCCGCTCGGTAATTTCCTGTCATATCTACTACTTTATCCATTCACCGCAGTTCGGATAAAAGACAAGAAAGGAAAAAAAAACGCAGTTCCTAAAACATCCCATCAATTACGGATTCCATATGGATATTTCTGTGACATGCTTAAGGTTTCCACATTTGTTTCTAGATCCAGTATCCAGAAATTTCTTAGGCCTTTTAGAATGGCGATTCTCTGCCATACCTAGTCTTAAACTTCCGTTGTACATGTGCAATGTTCTCTTCATCCAGTGCCAGTATACACAAAGCCTTTGCAGAATACACCGCCGAATATGTGAAATACCAACTACGGCAAATGAGCAAACTATCACAGTGAGGACCATTTCAAACCTACTGGTATTCTATGTTTTTTTTTTTCTTTTTTTATGGGGAGACAGATACAGAGTTGCAAGGGTAAAGAGATGGCTTATTTCGGCAGAGAAGAATTGTGAAAGAAGGGGTGATAAGGTGTGAGTGTTAAATTAGACGTGATATTTGAAACCTATTGGAATCCCACTGAGCACCTCTGGAAGCTCATCGGGTATACATTCTCCAGCAATGTTTTGTCAGAGAGCGATTATGTACACGGAGACAGCCATGGCGGGCCCTGGCTGCCCTCGGGTGAATTTAGGTTGTTGGGGGTAGCAAGAGATATGACGTACGATGCTTGTTGGTGATGGCATGTGGTTATGATTTTCATCGACATGTTGAGCTGGTAGTTGGTATAGATGTTAACAGGTGTTGTTCGATGAAGGTTCGTAAGAGGACGTGACCTTCATCGAGCTGCCGTAGTTGATCTTGAAGTCTAAGTTGTGTGCAGATTTCGGCGTGAGATTGCAGGTGTGTCATGTAGTTTTTCGACTGAGTCCTCCAGAGAGATCATCTTCAGTGTTATAGGAGACGTCTGGATGTGTGGAGATGATATTCGATCAGTAAACTGGTTGCTTGTTGGTATGAGCTGCGGTGATGAAGGAGTTGACGGCCGCAGTTGTGCTGGCAATAGCTTCTTCCAAATGAGTAATTCGTGATTGAAGTTGTACTGCGGGGTATAGATCCCGGAATTCGGCCCGGATCCGGCGTTCAGCGCCAGGTGCAGAGTTGTCCATGGTCGGTCTATCGACAAGTGTTGCCGGTGCAGTAGGGGTGTTTGATCGGTAAGTATTACCGATTCAGTTGACATAGTAGGATTGAGTGGTGTAGTCTGACGGCTACGTGTGGGTGTCCATTGGTGATTGTTGCTGGTGCAGTAGTAGTAGTTCGGTCGGTGAGTGGCCGTGCAGTAAAAGATGTTGCGTTGGGTTTTGAGGCTGCGGCGAGGACAATGCCCAGTGCGCCTGCCCAGTGTAATGGCCGTAGCTATCACAGGTGGTGCAATACCTGCGTCGTCTGCGTAAGTCGTGATAGTTGCATAGTAAGATTTGGCGATGGCACGCGTTTACTAGGCAGAATCGACTGCTCCCTCACGGGAAGAAAATAAATCGCCACGCACGCCGTAACGACCGCCCGACCGACTGCTCAGTGTCATTCAGATAATATCTTGTTGCAAATACGCGTGTTATAGTTAATCAATTGCTAACAACAGTGCGGTACAGTGTCAAACCACGAATAATGTTATTTTTATCTGTGGGGGATTTAAGACAGGAAGGATATGTAATTACATCCTCTTCGATCCACACATCTTGGAACTTGAGAATTAAATGTGCCAAAGTTCTTAGTAAAATTACGATAGAAAGATGCAGAAGGGATTTCAGAATTTCATAAGCCGCTGTGATCTTTGCATCCAGAAAGATGGACACCATTTTAAAAATATGCCTTGATGAGGGACAAGATAATCGTATTTTCTCATTACCTCCTGATGCCACATTACTTATTTGGGACGGCGAGCCTAAGCTCCACCATTCACCGCGCGTGGGTTTCGTATTGTGCGAGGGTGCGCTCGCATCTCCCTTGTAAAAGCGCTCCGCACGTCTCGCTAGAATGCGCAGGTTTGAAATGGTCCAATTTTGCCAGTGTTGCCAATTTTAAAGACTGGCTCAATGGCGCATATTATTTGGAAATATTGTACTTATAAAAAAGTCTGATATGGTACATTCACAAGACCTACTCTACGCTCTATCGTTTGTTAGTGGTTAATCAAACCATTCTTACTAAAGTTTATTTTTGTATCTATCTACTACATTTCAATCCAAATACATTTTAGCAGAAAGAACTACATTACACATTTCGTTATAGATACAAAGGCAACAGCGCTAGTCAGATGTTTAAAAGCTAGTTGTTATAGCTTCTTAGGAATTGCATACTGTTTCAATGGAATCGCGAGAAACAACTGGATGTTCACAGGACTTAAAGAATGGCTAAGTACTGACCAAGCTGGAACCATTAATAACGCATGCCTCAAAAAGGGCTGAAGCCACAAAACACTTAGTTGAAATAAATTATGTATTTTAAAAGATCTACATTTATTGTGTAGTACATTTTTGTTTATCGTATAACGTTTACTAGTTACATAATATTATACAAAGTTCCTTCGAATGAAGAGGACTTCTAAGAGTATTTCCAAGAATTCAAGGTATGCATTTTATTTCTCATGTAAATATCTTTAATATATGGTATTTATTCAAAATTTTTATAAGCAGTTTTTAGAAAATAAACAATTTCGAAAAATACTTCTAATAAAGGGTAGTTTGGGGTCAACATATTTTCTTGAAAATATTTGTGTGGCATTTTTGGAAGATAGTGAACTTAAGTACCAATTTTGGTGTTGATTACGTTTTTGAGCTAAGCTGTTCACAGACACACACACACAAAAAAAAACACTCACATGGACCTTTTTCTAAAATTTTGTTGTCCTGGATCCTCAAAACGTGTATTTCCGGTGAAATATCGGTATCGAATTTTTGGGTGGAATGCAATACCTTCTTTAGTTACTAGATATGTGGTAGAGAAAGTAAAACTATACATTTTTTCTATAAATATTTATAGAATATGCATATAAAGTAACAGGTATGCATTATATTCAAAGTAAAATATTGCCTAAATTGTGGGAAATTTAGTAATTAATTCACATGTGAGCATACGTTCTGACAACAGAGAAGAAATATGCATTTGCATTAAAACTCTGTACCCAGTAACAAACTGAGAAAACTATTAACAGACTTTTGAGACAGGTTGTACAGGATTTCTTTTTCTGTAACTATCCAGCGCCGGAGCTTAAGCCCATAGATTATATCCCACAATTTCAGTGGTTTCACAATAAAAAGTGTGTGAACGAAACTCCTAGCCTCATGTGAAAGTAAATGAAATAAGTGCATATCATATTTCATGATTTTATACCCCTAAGCATACCACTGGGGGATATGTAGCAGGAAAAGTTGTAACAACCATAACAACGAAATCATTGGTTGTAATAACGCTGGCTGGTCATGTTTCCATGATGAATGTAATGGCGATTACCGCCATCAGCTGTCAAAGTGCTGCACTCTAACGGCTGATGCTTGACAAATGTGGCAATGGTTTAGTATGCCAGCGAATTATGACGCTGTGGGGTTGAACTTGCGGTTGATACATTGCTTGTAGCCTGTACTGAATACGCAATAGGCTAGATTATTATCTGCAGTCAGGTAACACTGTGCTCTGTAGTAAATATTCAGACTGTGTGATGTAATTAGAATACCTGACAGCATGTTATATTACTTCAACAAGAAATGGAAACTGTTGTTTCTTTCGTCAAAACTGAAAATAAAAGTCTTTATGTATTTGTAGACAACAATCTGGTTTTGGTTGCAAGCTCGTTTATTCTTACTTTTACAGTGTCTTCCAGTGTTTAAGGTAATGCATCTGTGTAATTTGAAAAATCCGCAGTATTTGATATATTTTATTGAAATCTCTACCATTTATTACACACAATAACAGTAATATTCTTGCCATGTTTGGAAATTCTGGATTGCATGGTTATTAAATATTAATTTGTACTGCACTAATTCATTGTTGTAATAAAAATACTCGCGGTTTTAGCAGTATTATAAATATTCAGATCACACAGTCAGGTTTTATAAAAAATAAGCTTACAAAAATATTTATCACATAACATTTTTTTTATATTACCCCCTAATTGTAGAAAAATTTTTATTTTTTGTACTTCCTAAAACTCTGCATTTTTCAAAATTTAATAACATATTTATCCAAATTGGAGTACTATTTAAGAAAGTATACATTAATTTTGTAATATGTATTCTTGAGAGGAAGACCAAGCATTTAAAAAAAATTAGTAAAAACTTATATTACGTGGAGTATAGAAAGTATAGAGTATTTTTAAGTATAGAAAAAAGCTGAAAAAGTGCGTTTTCGAGATAAATAAGATTTAAGGCACTTATAATAAGCATGGGCTTGTTCTTTATAGCTTGAGTTAATTGATAGTTTAAATGGCGCCAAGAAGGAAAAATAAAACTTACACTTTCTAAAAGTTTAGATTTCATATTCTTTTATTATAGAAAATATTTGCAAAATATAAAGTTTTTGCAATGCTTAATCCAATTTCATAGATTCTTACCTTAAGAACGCTAATATACAGAGCCTTCGTTTGGACGCGTGACCGGCTTAACGGGGATATTCTTGGCACTGGAAAGCACGCTTTTTGCCGGCGCAGTCGCATGTTCATAGCCCCTTAAATTCAAGGGTTTTTATGAACGCTCTTTAACTACTATGGTTCTTAGCGTCCCATTCTATAGTGGGTACGAAGGACTGAAAGTTTGCTCAGAGGCTTCTTTGTCAGGCTTGCGATTCTTTTACGTGCCGTAAATCTACGACACGGGACCACCAGCTTTGCTTCCCTTCCTAAGAAAGCCATGTTATTTAGTTAAAGCGGATATATAGCTCATGTATATTATGATTACATAGAAGATGTTCAAATTTATGTCGTTGAGCCGCCATAGATCTCTTAAACGCGGATGAATAGAGTGACCGTTAACATTGTTCAACTCCCTATTACAAAAGTTGACTGTACTCATATTATCGTGTGTTTGCAATTCTTGAGCTACAGTTATCTTATAGCAGATAACTGCTAGGGTTTTCATTTTTAAAGCTATGACATTCCAAGCCAAGGTTGGCGAAATTCCTGATGTCTTTGCTAGCTTTCTCAGATGTCATTGAGTTTTTCCTCTGAAGAACATTGGGATTTACTTTCAGCTGCTTATCAAGGCTTAGTATCCAATGAATCAGACGACCATACTGAGAAAGTCCAGTTCTGCTAGCTTGTCGGTTGGCAAGAGATGAGGAGAATCAAGCATAGTCCGCAACGAGGTAACCGACGACTGTTCCCAGATTGGAACAAATAGGGGTATAAGAGAAGAACTACTAATTTTAAATGTGTAGAAAGATTAAAGTATCTTAAATAAGAGTGAAAAGAGCACGTCGAAAGAATATCTGATACAAAACAAATAATGAAATAGAATCCTAAAGGAAGGAGATCTGTGGGTAGACGCAGAAAAGGGTGGCGAGAGGACCGTGAAGACAGAACAGGCACTTGATTGTCTATGGCATGAAATGATGATGAGATGATGATGCAGATGATCCCGTTTCCCTAAATCTATTAACAGGTGAGACGCATAAAAACGGGGAATCTGTCTACAAGTCGCCGTCTCAGTTCTGTATAGGAGCTTGTTGTCACAAAGGAATCGAACATGAAGATTATATCTGCTAAATTATACGACCTTTTCGCATTATAGCCCCATTAACATAATATAATACTGACAGGTGACTCACATTCCCTGTACAGACTTCGAGTACGAGAGGAGGGAAAGTGAAGTACTAATAGAGTCTGATAAATTGCAAGGCAAGGAATTTGCCATAACACAGCAACGCTACCAAACAAAGGTTGGGCACTTTAACTACATTCTATACAGAATTTATTTAGGCGAGCATCTGAATTTTAGCCTAAAATTATAGCTTATTTCATAGTACATTAAACAGCAAGTAGTATATAAAATTATAAACCTTGCATACGTTCAAATACTTTTATACTTTGAAAATCGTAAGAGAAATCTATTGTATATTCTTTGTTGATATCTATGAAAATGAATGGGGTATTAATAATTATAATTTTAGGTAAGGAGAAACCCACATATAAGGAGCATTTATACATGTAAAATTGTAACCTTTTACTCCTTTATCAGGAATACGCATCTTATTGCTTTGTATGAAGGTGGGGAAAAAGCATACTGCATTATTCGATCATGGTTGTATGACTGTTGCATGCTCCAGAGAGCACCACGGCGCTCAGTTGTTTCGAAATCTTCATTTTGTCTACTTCGATTGCTATATGAATATGAGGAATAGGAGTATCACGGACTGTATAAAATGACAGTTGTAATGTTGAAGTGTGCTAAGTCCTACAGAGAAACTGCAGATAAATTAGGGATAAGCTTACCGTGGTGTAGAGCAGACAGTAGATAAATATAGGTAAGAGAAGCGGCAATGAATCGGATCGCGCGCGAAGTGCCCCATAGTTGCAACTTTGTGCCCCTTATCATTCTCAAAAACAATGGAGCTGTTTGAAGACAACGAAGTGCCAGTTTTGGGATGGCCAAGCAGAAATCCTGATCTAAAGTCTATCGAGAACAAAAGAAATATGTATGAACTGAAAGAATAGTAGCTGCCTATAGGCAAATAACTGTCCAGAATTTGTAACGAACAATACATGTTTTATAAGAATATTACACTCCAAGACTGTAGAAACCCAAAAGGATTAAAGCATGCCTTAATGTGAATCAGGTCCAATACAGTACTATAAACTTATGTCATTAATATTTTTAGATGCTGTAAACTTTAATTACTCCCTTACTCAGAATGTTGACTGTGAACAGTACAAACCCTAGCTATGCCACAAATTGATTGTTGCTATCTTGCTATAATAGGTAGGTATGTATTCTAGCTTGACGCTCAAGCTGAAGAGTGTTCATTGTATGCTCATTTATGTACATTTCCTCTCATTTCATCCCCCTCTTTCCGTTAGGTTGACTCCGGGGCTGTGTGTCGGTCGGCGGAGTGAGCTTGCGCTTTGGAACTCTCGGCCTTGTCATATGGCAGGCCGTTCGAGCCACTAGCGCTTGCAGAAAGCCAACCGAAGCTGCCCGACGAAGTTCGAGCGAATGCCGAAAATAAACGAAAGGGAACGATCTTCCAGTTCCAGGGGGAAGGTAGTCCAATCCGGCACATTTTGCTCCCATTGCCTGTGGTCAAATACGTAACGTGGAACGTTGGCGCGCGCATTTCGACTGGCAATTGAAAGTGAATACATAAAGCCATGCGTTTCAAAGCAGGAATTTGTACATACATTGTACAAATCGGTTTAAGTTCAGTACCTTCCAAAGATGTGACACAAAGATTTTCAAGAAAATTCCCCACCCAAAATA
The DNA here is from genome assembly GCA_030765065.1 of Deroplatys truncata. Taxonomy (NCBI): domain Eukaryota; kingdom Metazoa; phylum Arthropoda; class Insecta; order Mantodea; family Mantidae; genus Deroplatys; species Deroplatys truncata. The sequence continues at coordinate 65,595,814 of CM060986.1, forward strand.
ACCCTTTACACGGAAGATTTCTCGATTTTTTTTTCTGAAAAATGACTCAAACGATTTTGATTAAAATGCCATTGTATTCAACATATTTACATGAAAAATAAAATGTTTATTTTTAATTTTCTGGGAACAGCTTGTGAAGTCCTCTTCATTCGGAAGGAATTTTGTATACTCTTGTGTAACTGGTAAATTTAAGCAACACAGGAAAATGGGCTACACAAAAAATGTCAATGGGATAGATGGATCTGTTGCATCCCAGTTTTATATGTTATAATGTTTTATGTATATGCAAACTCCACCATCTTCTATATGTTTTCTTATACAGGGTGAAAGATATTGCTTGAACTGTAATAAAATGGCTAATAGACACAGGCACAAGGAACATAAAACACTTTCATTTTTGTAGGTTTAATGACAAAAATTGTATTGGACATATTTGCACTACTTATTATATAGAATCCATGATTAACGTACGGATCAAGCAGTACCTTCCACCCTGTATACTGTCCTCCCAAATAATACCCATGCAGTAATAATGAGAATTTCTCATTTCAAGTGATGTCTTTCTCAAAGATGTCTTCAAGGTAATAGAAATTACATGGGAAAATGAAATTTAAGCATAACAAAGTATAAAGTTATAATTTCGAGCTTATTCAAAGTGAATTAATCATCATAATAGTATCAACCTCATGTAAGCACTTTATGTAGGGCAGATTGCATGTGATGGTGATTAACACTTATTTGTTATTGTTGTCCTACTGTAATGCGTGTCGAGAAGTTTACTGTTGAAATGGTGATGGTTTACAAATTTTTCTCTCTTAGATAAGACATGATGGGGAGGGGAACATCCCCCCCAAAGGCTGTTCTTGGCATTGGGTATATTCCTACTTACTCTGCGTACTTGATGATGTGTTCAATTTCCCTTGGGCATTGCTCACAGTGGAACCAAATGAACAAACACAAACAAACATCACTGTATGGGCTCAATTTGCTTTTTTCCCATATGACCTGTCAATAAATTTAAGGTTCCCATGTGCTGTAGGACCTCCACTGTGTTATATCAAATGTTATATATAGAACCTTTCCCAGGAAAAGGAATCAAAGTGTATTTTCTATTCAATAACTGTAAGTTTTATTAACTAGAACTGGCTTTGTGTATGCATAAGTGACTTAAGTGCAATTACCTATAAGATCATTCCAATAGATTGTAATAACAGACATTCAAGAGGTTAGAATTTAATGAACATTTTAATTGGGTAGGGCATTCAAATGTATATTAATGTAGGCACATGTTCCTTAAAATACCATACAAATGTGTTATACAGTATTATTAAATATGAATGTGAATGCAATGTCTCTAAATAATAACAATGTCTCTTTGTGTTTAACCATTCAAATGTATATTAATGTAGGCACATGTTCCTTAAAATACCATACAAATGTATTATACAGTATTATTAAATATGAATGTGAATGCAATGTCTCTAAATAATAACAATGTCTCTTTGTGTTTAACCATTCAAATGTATATTAATGTAGGCACATTTTCCTTAAAATACCATACAAATGTATTATACAGTATTATTAAATATGAATGTGAATGCAATGACTCTAAACAATAACAATGTCTCTCTGTGTTTAACCATATCACACCCACTCTTCATAATTGTCAATCACTTTAACATGTCGTTTAGTGTGCCAGTATTAATTGTTTTCTCATATGTTGACTGCAGAAAGAATGTAACAGCACATGCTGGTTTATAAATTTGGGGGCTGAATGAGACACTCGTTCATTAGTATTGCTCTCTGTCCTCCATAGTATTTTTAATTTTAATGTCCCTTTTAACTTCACAGGTTTACAGAGATTGGAGACTGGTGGGAGGGGGGATGAAGATGGTGCAATTGATGGAATTATGGTGGGGAAAACCAGAGAACATTCATTCTAAGTGCCATTTTATCCACCACAAAATCCCACCTCTGATCCCTAGGACTGAATCCAGGCTTTTTGTGAGAGGCCATAGTGCTGCCCAATTAGAAGTGTGAATATGAGACAACATTTAAAACAGAAATAGCATTACTCAATACTATCAAGTAATGAAACCAAGAAGTTGTTTTACAAGCCAGCTCCCCACTATGACTTCACAACTGAGGTGTATGTAAATAAAGTAGATACTTAAAAAAGAATAACTATTTCAGCAGATATTTTGCCATGCAATACATATTACACATTTATATAATTTAAGTTGGGTGTTTTGTCATAAATATGGTAGCTGACATTTCGATATGTAGAAATCATTCAGCAATAATGTGGTAATACACAAGTTTTATGTAACTATTTGTGCTTCCAAGGCCAGCGCTTAACCGAGTTACCCAGATTGACAAAAAAATTCCCAAGGATATACAGCACATATGGAGAATTATCTGTTTATGAAATGCTTTAATTTATTTTGCAATGAAAAGAGCATTATGTCCTAATTTATTTATTTATTTGGTATAACAGCAGGAAATAGTGTTTGAGCACAACACTAATACACATCCAAAATCAAACTATGGATCCCAAAATATTATCATTACATCACATTCAAAATTGAAATAGGTATCAGACATACCCTTTGAGCATGAGTTCTCTTGTTCGTTTTACGATATTAGTGTGCAATCCATAAAAATAAACTTTTCGAAATACAGTCCCTAATTTGAACACATTTCAACACTAAATAGCACAAACACACATTTTAACACCTTAACATACTAAGTATAGTTTATATTTAAGGTTAGCTTGTTTTCGCTATATATATTTCAATTCTTCATTAAAACCAACTAAACTTTCGATTCATACGCTGTCTTCTACCTTACTAGGTTTTCAGGTCATGTTCCAGTTTTAAACATCGAATGCGCGTTATTTGGTACTCAATATTAAATAAGGTATCACTATAAACTCCTACATTTACACAACTGCTCGTTGATACGAAAATTCTGGTTTATTTTTATATTTTCGGCATTGCTATTTAATCAGCTGACTTCCATTTTAGTTTAGTTTCAAGCCTCAGCTTGCTGTTCTGTGCTTAGCACACAGAACAGCCTCAGCAATCAGCATGACAGAGGTCGCGACACCTTCACCTTCCCCCTTGAACTGAAAGATCGTTCCCTTTCGTTCATTTTCGGCATTCGCTCGAACTTCGTCGGGCAACTTCGGTTGGCTTTCTGCAAGCGCTAGTGTTCGAGCCTCCACTGCTGGATCGAGCTTTCCCCATCCTCCGCTGGAGGGGAGACTATGAGTCATCTTCCGGTAGCTTGGGAGGGTTGCCGCCCAGCGCTCTGCGGCCGGGTGTTCAAGGCAGTAACTATTAGGGAACTCTGTGGTCTCTATCGCCTGTGCCGGGCGGTCCTGCAGCCCATACGTCTCCTATGGTTCCTTCATCTCATCCTTTCCTCCCGGGGGTGTAAGCACAAAAGATTCCTTGCGGGTCTATGTGTTAGGTGTCCCCTCCATCCATTAATGCTCAAACGTTATATCGGTCTTTTCGATCATCACGTTGTACAGCAGCGTACAATAAAGTTTTGGTGGATGTTTTCTTTAGCTGCAATGCTGACAAATGCCCTCTGTATAGAGTCATATGCTCAAGTTTCCATTCGTTCACATAAACAGTAATTATCTTGCTATATATATAAACACTGATAGCTGTCCAACGGCACGTTGTCACAGTAGCTCAATGCTTAGAGCAACCGCACGGAGAGTGGGAGAATCGTGCTCAAATCCTGGCTGTGGCATTGAAGTTTTCAGTTGACTCTATACTAAAAACTTGCCAAGATCAGGCGAAAGTCTCTAAAAAGTATAATTAATTTCAATTAATTATATATATATAATCATAATTAATAATAATAATTAAAAACTACAAGGAAACAAAAAGGAAAACTCATAGCTGTCCTACTCGGAATTGCATGGATAATCTATAAGCAACGGGTTGAAAATAAGGATAGGGTTGGTTTTGAAAGCCTAATTTTCACCCCTACCTAAAACATAAATATCCAAAGTTTTGTCCCATTGGTCAATTGGTGCAAATTTGTACATAAGGGATTGAAATTCTGAACAGATGTACACTACGTGATCAAAAGTATCCGGACACCTGGTTGAACGTACACGTTCGTGGCGCCCTCCATAAATAATGCTGGAAGACAATATGATGTTGGCCCAACCTTAGCCTTGATGACAGCGTTCACTCTCGCAGGCATACTTTCAATCAGGTGCTGGAAGGTTTTTTGGGGAATGGCAGCCCATTCTTCACGGAGTGCGGAACTGAGGAGAGGTATCGATGTAGGTCGGTGAGGCCTGACACGAAGTCGGCGTTCCAAAACATCCCAAAGGTGTTCTATAGGATTAAAGTCAGGACTCTGTACAGACCAGTCCATTACAGGGATGTTATTGTCATGTGACCACTCCGCCACAACCCGTGCAGTATGAACAGGTGCTCGATCGTGTTGAAAGATGCAATCGCCATCCCCGAATTCCTCTTCAACAGTGAGAAGCAAGAAGATGTTTAAAATATCAATGTAGGTCCGCGCTGTGATCGTGCCATGCAAAACAACAAGGGGTGCAAGCACCCTCCAGGAAAAACACGACCACACCATAACACCACCACCCCCGAAATTGACACTACACACGCTGGCAGATGTCGTTCACCGAGCATTCGCCATACTCACACCCAGCTATCCGATCGCCATAATGTGTACCGTGATTCGTCACTCCACACAACGTTTTGCCACTGTTCAATCGTGTAATGTTGATGTTCCTTACACCAAGTGAGGCGTCGTTTGGCATTTTCCTGCGTGATGTGTGGCTTATGAGCAGCCGCTCGACCATGGAATCAAAGGTTTTTCACATCACGCCTAACTATCATAGTGCTTGGAGTGGATCCTGATGCAGTTTGGAATTCCTGTGTGATGGTCTGGATAGATGTCTGCCTATTACTCTTTACGACCCTCTTCAAATGTCGGCGGTCTCTATCAGTCAACTGACGAGATCGGCCTGTACGATTTTGTGCTGTGCATGTCCCTTCACGTTTCCACTTCACTATCACATCAGAAACAGTGGACCTAGGGATGTTTAGGAGTGTGCAAATCTCGCGTACAGACTTCTGACACAAGCGACAATCAATCACCTGACCACGTACGAAGTCCGTGAATTCCACAGAGCGTCCCATTTTGCTGTTTCACGATGTCTAATGACTACTGAGGTCGCGGATAATGAGTACCAGGCAGTAGGTGGCAGCACAATGCACCTAAGATGAAAAACGTATGTTTGTGGGGGTGTCCGGATAGTTTTGATCACATAGTGTAGCTTATGGAGTCGTAATATATACTATAATTTGTGCTCTGATTAGAAAAACACTTCATACCTTCCTTGTGAGGGATGGTAGCATCAATAGATCTATGTAGGTCCCAGTGTTCAAGGTGTCCCCCTCCTTTGTGTACTCTATACCTATGTACCTACATTCAACTTTTGATCTTTACTTTTTCTTCTCTGTATAGTATTGCATTCCACCCAAAATATTTATGCCGAGATTTCACCGGAAATACCGTTTTGAGGCGCCCTAAATTCAAATAAAGCGTTTTTGGAAACATGTCCGAGTGTATGTCTGTGTGTCTCCAGCGTTTTCGGAGTGGAGTTCACACTTAGGAGAGACCTGAGTAGTCCCCGCAGCGACACCAGAGAATAAACTTCTACAGTGCTAAAGACACCACCCAGCCGCAACCTTCCGAACACCGTCGCCTGGTCCTATAACGGTGAAACAGATGACAAGGAAGTTGAGGGGTACAGGAAATGAGAGATAGAAAATTAACTACCCCAGCATTCGCTGTCGACCCGAGGAAACCATGATAAAACCCATGAGCCAGAGTAAGCAGTCGCCGTGAATCGAACCCGGGTCCTCCTGAATGTGCGCAACAAACGTTGCTGACGAAGCCATACCGCTCGACTGAATAAGTAAATAATACATTTCATAGCACCATGTTGATCAAACATTTTCATTTACTTCGTTTTAATGTGCATTGGACGTACATGCAACTTTGACCAACGCTATAATTAAAACATTTTTGGCAATCAATATACATGCCTTAATTTGGGGATTAACTTGGGTATAAAATTAATTTCTGTATGTTACCTAACACACCTTGTACTATAGAATTTCTCAATAAAAGGAAGCACGAGACTGATAGTTGGAAATTGTTCAGTGGAAACAAAAATAACAAAGAAAACCAACAGAAGCGCTTCGGGATGTTACGTGGTTCACATTGACAGCTGAGCTGACATCTCCCCCCGTTTTCTTTCTCTTCATTTTTGTTCCCAAGGAAAGCAAACTTCACACTTATTTCTTCTTTCACACTTTACAGCTAACGCCGAAATAAATGGAACAGATGGTGCAGAAGGAGCATACGCAAGGGTTTGAGGTCATCTAACAGTAGTTTAGCAAGTTTACACAAATGTTGCTAGACCGACAATAAAGCAAAGCTACCGTGTACTGCTTGGAGCAGGAGTACAACGCTAGGATAGAGAGGCGGATTGAAATACGGGACAATTGAGATATTTTTCATTATATACACTGTCATATATACAATTTACTAAGACTTGAGCAGAATAAAGAACTATAAAATATGATTGTATATGAATTCAGAAACTTGTGACAGGTTAATAAAATAATGTTAATTAATATAAAACAATAAACATAATTAAATTGCATATATGACAGGAAACAGTGGTTTGCCACTTCCCGGGATTTCAGTACGCCATCATTTCCTTAGGAGTAGGTACGTGTCTTTCTGCACGGCTCTTAAGCTGCTCCCAGTGTATCACATGATCCTTGGAAAGTCCTAAGCCTACGCATTTGCAGGGCGTCGGCAGACCATATTTGATAATAGCCGCCACGGTATTAGAATGAACCCCTCTAGCGTATTCAAGTCTATATAAGCAAGCACTCAAGCTCTGCTCGCGGGGACTTTGTGTTGTAACTTGACCGGGATCGCTGCACGGCCCCTCCGGGTGGTTTCACTTGGCAGCACTAGCGGCTTGACAAAGTCGTGTTGAGTACTGGCTCTCTTCATCCATGACGAGACGTTTCTCAAGGTAAGCACTATCAAATAAATTGTTAATAATAATAATGTTAGCTAGTACCGTCATTAACCCTGATCTTGTAAACTCAAATATCGCACGGTAGAAATGTGACTCTTTAGGATATAGTCAGATCGCTCTAGCAAGCGTTTTAATGATTGCCTCTACCTCTGCAATCCCTCATTTAGCTATTCCCCCCCCTCCCAGTGTCACAACTTAGCACGTGACAATGTATGTATGAAACTTGTTGTTAATTATAATGAGGCACGGATGGAATGCAATTCCAAACTTTAATGTTAAATTGGAATGCATAAGCTTTGTAAGTAGTAAGAAGCTAACACAAATGTTGTAGTGAAAATGTTATGTATGGAAAACCGAGTGATGTGACATGCAGTAAGGTGTGCGGTTCGTATTCCGTAGGTCCTGGGTTCGATCTCCGGCGGCCGACCATCTGACCCATAGTCTCTCGTGGTTTCTCCGGATCGGCAGGCAAATGCTGGGATGATTCCATTTCTACCGCCACTTCCCTGCTCTTTATTTCCTGTACCCATCATCTCCTTCATTGTCATCTGTTTCGGGGTTGTGGGACCAGGTGACGGTGGCAGGCAGGATGCGGTTTGGCGGTGGATGTGCGCTATCTTTCTTCCCTAACGTCATTGTGGGACTCCTCAGTTAGGTTCCGCCTCCGAATGGGGCCCAAGGGGGAACAGCTAACTTGTGGATGGGCCCGGGCGGCGTGGGATGTGTTCTAACTTCTTGTGCCTTTTATCTTCAGGATCCATCGCCCTTCGAGTCTCTCCCCTCATCCCGCCCTCCCAGAGGTCACGGTAAAAGCAAAAAGGGTCTTGAGGCCCACTTACTTTGCTCTGCTTGTTTCATCCGTACCTTTACGTTTAGGTATGCAAAAGTTGATTCACATCATCAGTTTCAAGATGGAAGTGGTTATATACAATCATAAAAACAACCAAATAATTTTTAAAGAGTGCAAGGCTTTCTAAATTGCAAATTACTCCAAAGAAAACAAAGGCTAATATTATTTTCTATTCTTCTGTTATCATTCGCTCACACGCTGTAGGATATTCTACAGACGGATAAACAGATATTTCTTGGAACGGAGGTGACAGAAAGGACCAAGAATAATTTCTTTCTATGTGTAGTTAAGCAACATCAATGTAGAATATTAAACTACAGTACGATGTTCTTTTTTGAACATGGAATTTATTGACGAAAAAAAATATCTCGTCAATAATTAATGATTAACACATTTGTTGGAACCTAGAGACACAGCGAAAGATATATTATACAAGTTTTTGGCACATAAAGGGTTGCTATGCGAAACTGAAAGTCTAGTGTTTGATAACTTAAATATATGCTAATTAAAATTTATTTTTTGTGTGTTAAAAGCAAGGGAGAGAAAACCTAGAATATGCCGCAAGTGCATAAAATGGCCTGATTTTGTATGATCAAATTCATACTCTTCTTTGATTGTGTAAATATCACACTCTGTAGTATAGAACCATCAATAATTAATTTTTAATTTCTCTATCATCTACCTGTAGTATATAAGACGATTATTATATTCAATACAATATTTTTATATCGAGATTTCACCGAAAATTACAATTCTGGAATGCCTTGAACCTAAAAGAAAAATATTTTAGTTAGAGTTGTTTGTGGGAGAGGATATTTATGTGTGAACAGCATAAATTAATAATGAGAAGTGGTTAAATACCAACATGATATTTAAATTTAACAACTTGAGACACGAAAATTTTCAGAAAGATTTACCGACAAAGTACACCTTACATGCGAAAACGTCGTTATTTTTATTTTCTTAAAAGAATACCAGAACGACTTGCATTAAAATGTCATGTGTTTAACAGACTGACATGCGAAAAAAATGCATATCCTGAATTTTTGTGAATATTATGTGCTTTTACTTGTAGCGTTAGCCGTTTTTGAAGTTTAGAATTTTTCTAGTCGTTCACTCAACGGACATGCTTAATAGTTTGGGATTCTTGGTTTTTCTTCCCTTTTTTCGTTTTTTCTTTTTTTCATCGCAAAAGAGCTTGTTACCACGAATAAGCATTTGACTTTCCGCATGTTGAAACCTTCATGCTTAATTTGAAACAGTTTCTGGGTAAAAATATATGTTCAGTAACTTAAGAAGGATAGAACAATCACTTTTTATACGAGTAGTATAATACATAACGAATATATTATGTAAATTTGTTATTGATGGAGTTCTATAAATGTATCACATCACATTTTCACGGTTAAGCTTATTTTATAAGACTAAGTTTTGCATAACGCGATAGTAAGCGACATTTACTAGGATCGTTGTCTTCGTTTTAAGTGCTCCAAATGCTTGGAAATAGCGACGGAATAGGTGGAAACTACACATATATAGTAACAAGTGCAGTGTCTGCCCCTAGAACGGGTTAATGCGATTTCTAGTTGCTTCTGTATTCTTGAGAATAATCACACTCTATTTTCGTTGATTGCTGCTCGGAACTTATCTTTTTCTGTACAAAGCACATGGTTTTATTGTAAAACCACTAACAAAAATCCTTAAGCAAAAAATCCTTTACGCAGTTTTGGGAAAGAAAGCTGCATACAGTAATTTCCCAATACTTCTTATACCACATTGATGTTTATAGCATTTGTAAATAATTTCTGTCCTTACCATCAATACAACACGTGTAACCGGGGTCATTAAGGCAGCGAACCGTGAACGGTAGGTGTGCGGTTCAAATCCTGTCAATATCGTCCACTCGGATTGGGTTTTTTTCCTGATTTTCCTCAGTCTTCATAACTGGCAACTATTGCTGAAGTCCCAAATTTAGGCCCGAAAAGCTTCTTTCCAAATTATCATTTCATTTGATGCTGCACTACCTTGCCTGCTCACATTTATTATGGAGGGGTCGAATCGTGAAAACTTTCGGATCTAGGAATGAAGTCAGGGCAACATCCACCTCGTGTATACAGAAAACACGCAAGTGAAGTAGACTGCCCTTAATTTCAGCATGTGAACACTAGGTGTCATACATACATACATTCATTCAGCCAAAGAAAAGCGAATAACGAATGAGCATGTTACACAATTAAGAACACTATATTTACACAAAAGTGGATATATAAATATTTACGTTGCTTGACTATAAACTTGTAACAAACACTCAGGAAAAATACAAAGGTTCAGAAGAAATCTTGCAGTACGCAAATTTATTGTGATGCATACCTCAATAGCATTCCGTTCCACCTCACATGACTCACTCAGCATTATGCAAACAGCCACGTTTAAGAATGCGGAATAAAGGCTTTTAAAGCCAAATAGAAGTTAACCGCAACTCTTTAATGAACCCCAATTATTAATTTAGATAAATTCTGAACATTAAAAAATCTAACTATACTAATCTAATCTAAAAATCTAATATAACTAATACTAAATGGGAGAAGCCAAATTACAATACATCCATTTGAACTGCGGCAGTAAAAAATACAAATATGGCCCGATTACCTTCTCCGCGTACCCATTTGTTCGAGAATGTCTTATGTTGCAAATCACAAAATACAACTCAAACCCAACTAAAGATCAGGATCAGACAATCCTAGGGTTAAAAATGCATAACAGAAAACTCACGCGAGATAGGTACATTTCAGCAGAGAAAGAAGATTACTCAAAGTGACCCAATCCGGCTGAACCTAAAAGCGCAAACAGTGGTGAAGATTAGAGCACAGTAAAAATACAGGCACACCGCTCACGGAGAAATGTGAATTACTAATTATGTGCCCTATTGGCACCATGTCCACCGCCTGTGGTATTCAGAACGGACGTTAAACACAAGTAAAAAGATAATAATAATAATAATAATAATAATAATAATAATAATAATAATAATCATGTGTCAGATAAGCCTGTTCTTCTTAATAAATGTGTCATGTTTTTAGGGATCCACACCATCTAACCTTTCTATTGTGTTATAATACAGGGAATCTGAAGATCTGGGCTTGTGGGGATTGGGCAGTAGATGGGTTGCTGTGTTAGAGATAAAGAGGAAAGGAGGTAGACAGGAGCATAACTGAAAAATGAAAGAGTGGTGTAAACATCGAATATTATAAATCAGTCATTTACCGTTTAATGATGAAAAATGCAGACTTTAAAGAAAATTCTCGCACCTAAAAAAATCATTAATTTTAAGCATTTTCATTATTTCTATTTCTTTAGCAATGTCTCAAAAGCAATGGAATAAAATATCAATACATCTTTAGGTATAGCTCAATAAAATTAAAAACTATGGCTTGAATTTTTATGATGATTGCTCAATATACCCTCTTCATTCGTATTGAGTTTTATTTAACTGGAATAACTTTTCTTCTTTGTGGAAAAATGTAGATCATATTCATATTAGCGGTAGCATCCAATTATGCATTTCGCAGCACTAACCGTTTCCCAAACATTCGTTTTACGTTTACACTTTTCCTAGTTCGTTAATTATATTGAAACTTTGTTCCTTTTTCATATGTTTTCGTTTTGTTTCCGATACATCAGAAACAAAATAACGGACTGAGTTTATTAATTTTTTTCGCATCATGCATATTGCCACATTTGAAACCAGTTTCAGGCAATGATTTATCGGAATTAACGTAAAGAACATAAGAACCACTTTGCATATGAGTATTATGGACACGTGCAAATTTTTAATATGCACATTAAGTCGCATAGCGGTTACACACATTTTTAAAGACACCTTTGTTAACAGAAATTCCCTTACTTGACGCATATTAATTCTTTTGCTCTCATAAATTGTCATCCTTGAAGTTCATTCTCTTCTTTATGTTATGTAATTATTTAATTCCTTGGGGATATCATTGTTGTCCAGAGCCGCTCAAGGTTTTGAGCATGAATAGAATTTATTCTTAGTTTATCGATTTCTTTCATACGTCATGTCGTAAATGTATCTCACTTCAACGTTATTATGTTTCTTAGTTCCTTTTAGTTTTATGAACCGTTATATTGGAATATGCAGTATGATATACTATACTTTAATTTAAAAACAGTATATATAGCGTTCAATCCAAATGTTCCATTCGGAAGAATCTTGCCTTTCTATAGGAAATTTAAATGTAGGATTAATTTGAAACTCCTGTTAAAACCAATAAATATAAGAAAACCACACACCCATTAACACAAAAACCCTTCTCGCAATATTCAAGCATGCCTTTGCAACTAGTACCAGAATTATAATTAATAGGTTTATATGTTGTTGTTGTTGTTGTTGTTCACCAATGGACTGGGGATTAATTGATCTGCATCATTTTCCCTCGAGCTTTCCAATATAAAGTCTGTAAGTCATCACTTTTATGGCCTTTGCATTTGGCGGGATGCTGTTTGTTCAGGATGACATATTCTTCACAGAGAGTGCACTTGGGTGTAGGTAGGCATCGTATCTTCTAGAGGTGTTCTGTGAGGCAATCGTTGCCAGCTATCATCCTAAATTAGGCCACTGCAGCTTTCCTTGGCATTTTTTGTACATCAACTCTATCTTTAATATTCTTATAATCTTTTAATTTATCTTCTTCATCAAGTCTCTGCTGTCTTTTGAGATGTTTAATGTTATTTAATTATTTCTGGTTGTCCTGCAGGTTTTATTTGTTGTATTGCACCTTTCTTTGCTAATTGATCCGCTTGTTCATTGGTCAAAAGTCCGACATGACCTGGGATCCATTGTAGAGTGACATGATTTCTACTTTCAACTACCTTACTTAGGCTTCTTATTATTGTAATTTACTATCCCGTCTATGGCTCATTTTGAGTCTGATAAGATGAATATTTTTTCTTTTATGTATGGTCTATATAGAATGTTCTGTAATGCTGCTTTTATAGTTGTTAGTTCTCCATCATAGCGGTTTGACGTTTCATCTAATGATAGATATAGTGCAAAGTGTTTACAGGGGAGAAACGTAGTCCGCCTCCACGTGGTGTTCCCTGGGTAACGCTAAATGGACTACAACACAGACATGCTTCTCAAAAAGTTAATATTTTTATATTGATACCCCTTATTTGCATTTTACAAGGAGAAAGGGAAGGGTAGATTTACAAATTGAATCAAGTTGGATGGTATGTTTTAAGCACCTTTGTATTTCTAAAATTGGTAAAACAGAAAGATACCATAAATCCTACAAATAAAAACTGAAAAGTCAGTAAAATTCAAGAACTAAAAGTAACAAAAATCGAATATGTATATATATATATATATATTTAATTCGCATAGGATTTCTACTTTCTCTACTGCATACCTATATTAAAAACATATTTTACTGCCCCCAAAAGTTCCATAAGATTTCAGGAAAATGCAAATTTCAAAGCCCCCTGCTTCCTTAAAGAGCATTTTCACAAACATATTCGTGTTTATGTATGTATCTGTAAACAGAATAGTTCCAAAGCGAAATAGGTATGGTTAAATACCAAATTTGGTAGTTAAGTTCAACATCTTCCAGGATGGAACACCAAAATTTTAAAGAAAATACTCCCAAACCAACTTACCCTTTACATGGAAAATGTTTTGAAAAGTTTGATCTACTCAAAAATGGTCTTAACGATTTTGATTAAAACACTATATACATTATTATTATATATCAAATAAAATGTACATATTACATTCTCTGGGAATAAACAATAAAATCCTCTTTATTCTGAATGACTTTTGCATAACTCGTTAACCGTAATCCTATATCCAAAATATTCTCTGTGATTGGTTTGAATTTTTCTGAAAAGGAAAATCTCTATTCTTTGTATGTTTGTTTGTTTCTTTTTAAAAATATTTCTTTCCTTGTCGTGCAAAGAGAACGAAATTTCAAAGCCATCACATAGCGACCCGCTCTTAAAATATTTTACTGTCACTTAAAGCATACTATATTTCCCTAATCCCTCGTACCTACAAAAAAATATGCAATGAAAAAATTTATGCAAATTATACACTTATCTCTGTTAACATAAAGTAACAAGATGATGTTAGTTGAAGCATGGGTGGAGAAAGTCATGTGAATGTAACATATCCTTTATATTTAATTATAAAGTTTTTACGTAAAATATTTTTTTCACAGTTACAAGTTTTGTTGACTAGTTTAGGTTTTGTCGATGTGGATATCGATTTTGTAATTATGCGATTACACATTGGAAGATGTGGCACCCAAATATTGAGTGATTGTGTGAGTCTGTCTCGATTTATGTTACGAACAGACATGAACAGCTGTGCGGGAATTCCAACTTGAAGGAATTTAATAAAATGTCATGTCATAAAGCGAACGGGTTTTATAACTTCCCAGATGCATTAAGGGCAGATTAAAAGCCCTAAACTAGCTAACTATATAACCTATTGTCTCAGATTATTGAAGCTATCAGACTGAAGTCTTTACAGCATGTACACTGATCTACTTGTATGCAACAGGTTTGTTTACTATGGAAGATGGGATTATTTTTTTTTACTTATACCATCTTTTGATTAAAATGATATCGAATCCATTTTAATAATCCTACCAACCACATTATTAATGGATCTATTATCATTATTATTACTATTTTTGGTCTAAGGTAGATCCACAATAGACTTTAGGGGTTTTATTATAGGTACTGAAATTTAATTTTGCTATATTCAATTGTTTATAGAAAATAGGTCATTAACACCAGGTATCTCATCCGAAAGGGAACGTAGAAATTATCACATCATTGCGTAAATATTTCGCCGATTGCGATAAATTACGATAGAGGACAATTCATTACATGAGAATGATGATGTGTTAACACTATACTTCCTAAACTACCTGTCTGACAAAAGAGTGCAGTTTTCAGGCGAGGTCGCTAGGTTCAGACGGGAGACGTAACACCAGAACCACACCCGAACATCAACACAACATACCTAACGGAATAGTTAAACCTTTGCGTTTCTTTTATTTACAAAAAATTTAGCACGTTTAATATTATTTTTCTGCCTTGTGAGCGTATGACTCCGCATGCGGTATTTGCATTTTGACTTGTGTCCACTGTGACTACCAGTCTCAACTGCCCCATTTCCATACTGCAGACGTGTGCATGCTACACACCGGGAATGGTGACGTAATGCGGCCTGTCTGTTATAGGTACTATACTGAGGAAGTGTCAACAGAGGTTCCGTTAGTCGTTTTGTCTCTCATGTTCCAGTTCAGTGGAAGCAGAGTAAGTGATATGACGTGCCTGCTTGCAATTGGGTGTGACGATGTATCGCTTTCTTTTGAAGATCACTTGTTTCTTATGAAACAATACTGGATTAATGGTTTCTTTAAGACTTCTCAACAAAAGTTTTTGAAACAGTCAAGGCACTGCGTATAAAAGTTACTGAGGAAGCTGGACAACAGTGGAACATGGGTCGACATGATGGGAGACGCCCCCATGATGGGAATAATTTTTTCGTCACTATTGTGACAAGTGAAATAAATGGAACTGTTTGAACAATTTGTGAGCCTGTTAGACGGTCAGAAACTGACACTCGGTTGGTCCCCACAAGATGGCTTAACATGCTACACTTCCCGAATGAGCATGGCTGGTAAGGAATGTTTTTCCCCGACAGAGTAATTTCTTAAGAATTAGGGACCCCCAAGGTCATTGAATTTAACCCCACCTAATTTTTCGTGTGAGATAGTCTTAAACAAAAGGTCTACAGAAACAAACCATGCACTCTCGATGATTTGCGGCAGAACATCCGCCGTGAAATCCAGGCAGTGACCCTCGAGGTTCTGGCAGCGACAATCACCAAATTATAAGATCACGCTCGTGTTGAACTGCGTTTAAAATTTGATGGAGGTCATTTCCGGCATCTATTCTTATGTACTATTATTTTAAATACATATAGATATGTGATGTTCAAATTTCTGGGGCCACTCTCGAGTAGAATACCCAGTACAAGAAAATGTAGTTTCTAACGCTTCTCACATGGCTTATGACCTTCGGGGGCTGACTCATTCCACCAAGCGATGACTGGCCCATTTCTGAGGTGGAGTCATCCATCAGGCGGAATCCGTTGTCTATTATGGTAGGGTGATGATGAAGATGGCGGTGGAATGAGAGGGCCTACAGCTTTACCGTGGACTCCGAATCACGTTGGGCCTCGGGTGTACTTCACATGAGCAAATCAGAGGTGAAGGCATAGATAAAGCCGAATTAACATAGCCACAGCAAGCACGGGCCTTCTAAATGTGCCAGGGAATATTGTATAAGAGTCAAAAGTTTTCATCTTGTTATTTGCAAAGTGCACATAAAAAATTCCAGAAAAGTGCCTAAAAATGACATCACATTTCAAGTGTATTAAAATTTTTGGCGAGTGTTATGATTTTTTTTCGACAGTGCAAATTTCCTTTTGTTTGTTCTTAAGGGAGTTCTAATGTCTCCTGGCAGCCATTCATTCACCTCATTTAGAACATACAATCCAGTTATGAAGCACGGTTAATGCTCTTTCTGATAATTCAGCTTTCAGTAGAGCAATTAACAGCATTCACAATTTAAACCCAGAACTATGTATGATAAAATTTTTATAACAGAATTCAATTACCACACTTCTAAGGAAAGAAAACGACTTGCTTTAAACAGCTGTTTTAGGCATTGTTTTGGGCTTCAAGTAGTATGAAATGAGTTTACGATTTAAAAGTTTAGATTTATAAACTTGAATTAAGATATGCAAACAGACCAAACATCGCCTCTATGAAGAGCTAAACTGTTATAATTCTGAAAGGAAAAAATGAAAAACTAAATAATTAAACGCGCACTTTAAATGAAATTCTCCGTACAGAAATTGCAACACAAAGGTGAAGGCATCTCTTCAATTATTCATTTTGTACTGCCTGATGCAGAAACACTACAAAGCAGACGAGTTCCTCAAACATCGTTTCTGCAGATATAATTATATGTTAGTTGCGCTCTCATTAATTTAAATTGCTTCAGCGGTTCTGCATGGAATGTATACCCCTTGTTTGAAAATGTGTCCTTTAATTAGGATTTAAGTACTCGTATATTGTAATTAATATAATTTTGTTAGTTATATTCTATTCGTTTG
This sequence comes from Deroplatys truncata, assembly GCA_030765065.1. Lineage (NCBI taxonomy): Eukaryota > Metazoa > Arthropoda > Insecta > Mantodea > Mantidae > Deroplatys > Deroplatys truncata. Next base: position 65,612,998 of record CM060986.1, read on the forward strand.
TAATACAGGCCGCAAATGATATTTAAAGAGACTAATTAAAATTGACTGATTTTATTTATAGCAGCATGCTGTTCCAAAGCATGAAGCTTTCAAATATGGACTTTGCACACTCTGCAATTGTGTGTTTGACAAGCGTTTTCAAAGAAGCTCAGCGTTTCTGATAAATGCATAGGTCAGAATAGGTGGAAAAGGTTTCATAACTTCTTTCATTTTCGTACTAGAATGCCTACTTGTCCCAACTAGATGTTGTAACGAGCATTGTATTCCCTTAAAATGGTTAAGAAACGTTATCTCTGACAACCGTTTGTTTTTATTTAACTATCCTTATCCATTTTTTCTGGTTTTTAGAAGAAAGCACGAAATTAGAGCGAAAATAGAATTAAATGGAAGCTTAATTGAGCAAGTTTATCAATTTAATCATTTACGAAGTTAATTTTATATCATGAAGAGGATGATTTAAGACGAAAGTAGCTAAATTTCAATTATGTCTACAGAATCTTGAGGAACAAAACAAGAATGGAGACAGTTTTAAGATTCTATAAAGATCCACTTCTAGCATACGGCAGTAAAAATTGTGTCCTAAATACAACAAAGAAAAGAAAAAATCAAATCCTCAGAGATGATATTTTTAAGACGAATACTTGCATATACTTTAGGAGACCATATACGTAATACAGACATAAGAGAACAATTACAAATCAATAGCTTACAAGAAAGAATTTGCCTTTTGAAACACAGTGGTACAAACATATACAAAGAATGGCTCTTAATACAATAAGAAAACAAGGGTTTCTTCATACTCCACGAGGTAGATCAATAGGAAGACCGAGATTGCGAAGGGAAGGTAGTCTTTGAGACGGAACAGACTTTAAAGTCTATCCTTGCAGAAGTGGAAGAAGAAGAGTACTGCATATGTGTGTGTCTGTTTGCGTGTCCGTAAGCAGCATAACTCAAAAATGAAAAGTGTGATAAATGGAAACTTTTATTTAACTGCTGTATCTTCCAAAGATGCCACAATAAGATTTTCAAGAAAATCCCCACCCTCAACTGTATTTTACATGGAAAATTTTTCGACATTCTAATTTTCTCAAAAATTACCAATGATTTTGATTAAAATAGCGTGCATTAAATATATTTACTTAAAAAATAAAATGTATATCTTTAATTTTTCGGTCAAATAAAAAGTGGCCGGTCTCTTAAAACAGTTAAGATTTTTAAATATTTTTGGAGTGAGCGCGCGGTGTATAAATATCAACTTCTGTGCACCGCTTTGGCTAGCTGTAATGCAAGGGCTGATTTGGGCTACCTCCACATCGTGCTTGGCCTGGAGCAGTGGTTAAGCTACTTAACTTCTATGCAAGCATCTCGAGCAACTCATTTTACTGTAATATATTTATATAATATTGCTTACGTTACTTCATTTTACTTGCACATATAAATAAAATAATGCTGAAATTTGTGGTTATCAATTTAAATGCAATTTTGTATAAAATTGTCATCGTTGCCACCTATGATATGACGGAGTACTAAATAAAGTAAAAATAGAATACGTAAAAATAGGAAAACCTGTTACACCTTTACTCGTTTATTCAAAATGAAAGGGGGAGAAAAAGTTGATCAGCTCCACGAAGATTTGAACTTGCAACCTCAGGAATAGTAAAATAACTAACACTTAGCTAATAGTGCTGCAGTAAGGTGGTATTGTAACGAGATTTAGTCATACTTCACTAGAGAACCATAAATCATTAAAATGGTTTTGGCTACAAATACTCAGTTTTGAAACGCTGAAGCATCTGTCTGTTAAAGCCAACGTCCAAACAAGTGATACCTTTTCCAAACCTGTTCATAATTAAAAATAGAGTTCCCCAAGGATCTGTGTTGAGCGTTACCCTCTTTCTCATAGCAATTAAGAATATTACTTCTTACATCCATCGACAAGTGCAGATGTGCCTCTTTGCAGATGGTATCACCATTTTCTGTAAAGGCAGAAATATCGAAACTACCAGAAACATTGAATGGGCTCATTCTACTGGCTTTAAATTCTCGAGTTCTAAAAATAAATGCATAACATTTTCTAGAATGAAACATAATACTAAGAAACCTACATTATATATAGAAAATAATGTTACAGAGGTAACAGACTCGTTGAAAATCCTGGGAATTTTATTAGGCCCATAACTAACCTGGAATCCTTATTTGAAATTCCTCAAAAACAGTTGTACTCGTTCTAATATTATGAAAGCATTGGCTCACAAAAACTGGGGTGCTGAATACACAGTTCTTTTACATTTTTACAAAACAATAATTTTTACTAAGCTAGACTGTGGCTCCATCGTTTATGCTTAAGCTAGTTAAAATACTTGACACAATACAGTCTTCTGCTTTAAGAATCATCCTTGGCGCATTTCACAAAAGTCACATTAACAACCTGCAAATTGAAACCAATGAACCGCTTCTCTACGTCAGACGTCAGTATCTAAGCTTTTCTTATAAACTGAAGACCGCAGCCAGGCCAAAATCCAATATGTATAACTATATATTTCCATCAAGAGGCATATCTTCAAATTTCTCTCATAGTATCCCTTTCCATCTGAGAATTTCTAACTGCCTTCATGATCTTAATATCACCTTACCTCATGTATATCAACTATCTCGTTCCACATACTGTGTTCCTTGGGAGACCATCAAACTGCAAATTAGTATAGAACTAAATAAATGCCCCAAATCATGCATAGGTAGTAAATCCTCTCCAAAACGTTTCAAAGAACTCATACCAGCTTACCCCAGTTATACAGATATACAGTATACTGATGGCTCTCTGATAGACGATATATACGGATGTGCAGATCACATAATATTATACAGGCTCCCTTAATTCGTCTCCAACTTCTCTGTTGAAATATTTGCTGTTAAAAAGGCTTTGCAATACATAACCTCCTTCAATGATGAACTTTTCCTAATCTTATCAGATTCCCTCAGTGTACTGCAAGGTCTTCAAAACAGATATACACCCATACATTAGTACAGGATGTTCGCAACATATGTACAGACCTGCAACATTGTGGCAAAGAAGTGATATTCTGCTGGTTACCATCTCATGTGGGTATAACCGGCAATAAAATGGTAGACGACGCTGCGAAAGAAGCCACCAAACATCCAGTCAGTGACCATTCAACACCAGTGACACACACTGATCTGTTTCATCACACCAAACACCGTCTGAGGCAACGCTGGAAACTACATTGGACAAATTTACCACCCACCAAACTTCACGAAATCAGAACTTACTCTGAAACAGTCTCAAATACGATGCCTGTCGTAAGATGAGAACAAGTGGCACTATTTCTCGACACTTTTGGAAATTAAGAATGTTCAGCATGATGTAGTTTCTCATGTATATTCCAAAATTTAAAATAATTAAAATTCTCAGATTGTAACTGAAAGAGCATTTCAGTTTTATTTCGGAAATTTTATAAAACATAGCTTTATAAAAATAAAATGTTAAAAAGTGTTTGCTCTTGAAGTAGTATCAACATAATACCTTAGTGATCAGCTAAATGGAATGTACTTATAAAAAGTTATTTTAAAAAAAGTCATCATTTAGAACATTTGACATAGGACAATAAGGGTCTTCTGTTTCTTTGGAACCTAGTAAATTTAAAGCTAAGTAGATATTTCAAAGCGTTCAATGTTTTTATAAGAAAGTAAAAGGATATAAACGAAATGGACTTTTCAATTAATTAACTCAAAGCTTTTGAAAATATAGTGTAGTATCCCGAGAGGGCTTCTTAGGAAATCCGACATGGATATTAGAGTTAAAGAGGGGCTTGGAAACCATAGGTATGGACGATATTTGGATGGCAAGTCAGGGAAATAGGCGGAGTGGATGGAGAAAGATTAAATACCGCCTCTGTGATATTGGCAGGCAACAAACAATTGCGCAATGCACGGAGAAGTTTTGATTGGAAGTACAGTCTGGGCTAAAATCTGGGTGGAGCGTGGAGCAATAAATCAAACTGAGTAAGAAACTCATTAGACAGGGACTCACGTGGCTTAGACTGGGAGCATGAGGGGATGATAAACATTACTGATGAACGTGGTAGAAGGATCTGCCTCATTTGTGAGTCATGGGTGCATATCTTGGCAAGCTGTAAGGGTACGGAGGAACGGAGGAAAAAATATTTACCGCGATCCTTTACCACCTCGAATAGAGAGTTAAGGGCATGTTGGACGTTACTGGCAGGTAGGGAAGACATGGGGGAGGATAGGTAGATTTATAATTCAGGTCACACAGCTGAGATATGAGAAGGCTAATAATTGGAAGAGGGGATATAGGAAGAACTGAACGTGGTGTTGGTGCATTGTTATACTGAAGGTGACCGAATTCGGCAGCCTTTCAAAGGAAACTCGAAAGCAGTACGGTGAACCAACGCTGTCTCTTCTAGATGCAATACGACCCGCGGAAGGCTAGAAAGCATGTAGTGTGAGTTATTTGGAGAAAATGACGGTGATTAATGTTAAACGAAGCTACCTATAATACTCGTATAAAGACGAGAATTCCATGCAAATGCATGTTTTTATAGGATCATTGGACATAACTCAAACTTAGTACTTATCCATTTCATTTCTTTTTTATTCCACATATGTGTACTTTTTCCGTGCATATTTGCATATTTGACCTTTTTGGGGATAAAACATGCACAATGCTTATATAAGGCCTTTTTAGCTTAATTATGTATACATTAATTTTAGTTTTAATGGTTTTGAGTAGATAGCTCAATTTTTCGATGTTATGATCTGTATTTTGCTTCAGGAATCAAAATTGAAGAAAGAAAAGGGGTGAATAGCAGAAATAGAAAATTAAGATTCTCACAATAGGATGCCTTTCCCAAAATTTTACCGACAGCCCTCTGCAGACCGCCCGTCATAAACAGATTTGTTTATTCACAAAAATTACCGGCAAGCCTTTGATTTTGCGACAATGGAAATTAAGCTTTCTAAGTCAGGTACGCGGTCACGCGACAAAGACACGGCTGCAGTTCGGTCTTAGGGAATTTGAACAAACCTTACTAGCAATTTTGATTCTTCTAAAACTGAAATCATTCGCTGAAATGTCTTTGCAGTGTGTGTGTGTGTGTGTGTGTGTGTGTGTGTGTGTGTGTGTGTGTGTGAGAGAGAGAGAGAGAGAGAGAGAGAGAGAGAGAGAGAGAGAGAGAACCTCGAAAGTGGTAAATGTCTGTGTTATTCTGTTGCGTGTGTTAATGTGCCAGAGGTGCGCTCCTTACACAGTGGATAAAAGGAAAGGATTTTATTAAATCAGATGGTGATGTTTTTTATTATTTATTTTAAGAGTTTATAGTCACTTTGGCGATATTAGTCATATCGCGACTTTACAGCTTTTAAAATAAATATTTAACAATAAAACAATGAGATTATTTAACAAAATGGCAGTTCTGAACCATTACAATGAACTATAAAATTGTGACACTATTATTAATCAAACTGATTGAAGATTAAATAATTTTATATAAATTTATGCTTTTTAAAAATTCAACTATGTTAGGGTATATCGAATAGTTGAGTGCTGTTTGTAAAGCCCCTTGTACACGATCAAACTTTTTCAATTCAAGCGTTTACAAGAAAAATTGTGAAATATTTTACAATATGTGACAAGATTGGAAAAGACCTGGCAAGATTTGACAATGTCAAAAATGTGTATTTACAAGTTATCTCTTCGCCAAACTGAAACCCTTCGGAACACATTGATAATATATCACGCGCAAAGCAATTTAGTATTTGCGTCACAGTATAACAATTCGCAATGAAACATTGTTCTTTACTAATATTATGTAGTACTTTCACATAACGAGTGTGAATTACAATGGAAATAACACCAACCGATAGGTTAACCACACTATATAACATTGCATTAATGTAATACTTAGTTCGGAAAACTGACTGGCAAGTATTTTTTCATAATCGCCTTCATCTGTTCCATGGAGCCCTCGATGTACAGACATGACCAACTTATGTATAACCCACTGTTTGCATACGACATGACTTGTCCGGGTAGCCATTTTTGTTTACTTTTCGCTTTCAGCTATATTGCAGATCTCGTGACGCATTGTGAACACTCGCATTTGACGCAGGTAACTCTTTCTGCCCCACGTTTAGCGCCATATGACGCAGGTAACTCTTTCTGCCCCACGTTTAGGCACAATATGACGCAGCCACGCTACGTCCTCCAACAATGAAGCAATACCTTTACCTCACGGTTGCTGCTTGTCTCCTCCCAGTTGGTTCTTCTTCTGCCACGGCTGCTCCAGCATGAAACCTTAACCTCGGGGTATGTGTGGGTGTGTGCAGAGAAACACACAAACGCTGTCTTGGAACACTTTTATTCACTATTTAAAATAATGCTGCGGTTTGCCGATCACTATTAAATGCATACGAAGTTACTTTGTCTTTACCAAGACCGAAGAATATTAACTACGGCTAAGCGTTCTACCCTCTAGCATGTTCGCCGCCAATCTTCTCCACACGACGAGAATGTCGTCCTACACTCACCAGGCATTCAGGCAGACTGACTTACCCACGCTACTACAAGGAAAATCAACGCCTAAACTTCCCCTCTCACCCCTCAAATGCTCTCCTCAAACTTAGCGTCATGATGCTTAGAGTGGCCTTCACCAGGCTAAGTGCAGCTGTACTCGGCTGTTTACCAGGAAAAACTTGCTTCAATGGTATTTACCCTTTCTACCTGGGGCTGATCCCTAATTAACAAAACTGTGCCTTTCTGGTCTTTCCGTCGCTTTTAACAGTCAACAATTTTCACAATGCTTCTCCTTTTTATACATAGACTGATTTTAAACACATTATTATTTATTTTATATCGCTATCCTTCTTAGAATATTATGATAATTATTGCCTTTATAATTCCGACTTTACATTTCATTGGCCAAAGCCATCAAATCACTGTCAAATCTTTGATCGTTTAGAGCATGTCCTTATTTGCTTTCAAGACTTTCAAAGACTTCAAAAGAATTGGAAGCAATTTGACAAGAAAAGTTGTGAAGTTGGGACAACGCTTGAAAATTCTTGTAAAGTATTGAATTTCACAAAAATTTGATGGTGTACAAGCGGTTTAAATCATTGGGTATCTGGTAGTATTGCCTCCATTGATCGTATTGTGGACATACCACAATTATGTGTTTTGTCTTTAACAGTATGTTACACTGGAGGCAGATGGGTGGCTGGTCCTTTGAAAGAAGATGTGCGTGATCTTAGTATGACCCATTCTCAGTCGGGGTATTAAAACTTGATCTTATCTGGAAAGAGAATTATTGGGAAGATGTGTCGAAAAACTCGATGTTGTATCACGGAGTTTGCTTCTAGAGGAGTCAAGCCATCCTGTCTTCCATTGTTGGTAGAGCTTCTTTTTAATGATTGAAATAACATCATGGACTGTCGTAGTTATAGTTGGGTCACTTAGTGGATGTTTAGTGGCTTCTTTTGCTGTCTGATTGGCCAATTCGTTGCCTTGTATTCCAATGTGGGATGGAATCCATACTAAAGGCACTTGCTTTCCTTGCTTACTGACTCTGTAAAGTAGTGGTTGAATTTCTTCTGTAAGAATATGGGTTGATGTCAGATTGTTTGTATTCTGTGATTGCTGTAGTAAAGGGGTAAACTATTCTTTTTCGAAAAATTTACTATGGATTTTGTTCTTTGTAAAACATTATAATTATTTTAAATAATTAAACAAAATGCCAGTTGTTTTAAAAAATAATCATATCTATATAACCGGAAGATCTTTTATAATTTCAGATAAAATGTATTTAAAATTTTCAAGTTGAACAGCATGTTACATCTGCATAACATGTTGCAAGAATGCGAAAAACATAAGTATTCGCAAAACCTCAAATCCATATATTTATTACTTCTCCCGCACCGAAGACACCGCGAAATAATTTTTACTTGGATTTGTGCGATGCTTTTGTAGTAGCAAATATACCACTTGAGAAACTCAGAAACCTGTAACGGTATTATTTATAATGTTTGTATTTAACATTTTTGTGTAGCCCCACATTTGGGAGCCAATTTGTAACGGTATTATTTATAATGTATTTAACATTATTGTAGCCCCACGTTGTGGTAGCCAATTTGTAACGGTATTACTTATAATGTTAAATACTTGTGATGTTTGTGTATGTGTGTTTACTTCATGTGAAGCCATCTTGTGACGTCATTCATTTGTTCGGTTTGTAGCTCCAACTGGTGTTAGCAATTTGTGGTAGTATTAGTGTTTGAAAAAATGCGACTGTTATTTGATTTAATTTTTGTTTACTGTCCTCCGGCTAGCTATTATTTCTCGGTCGAACATGTCTCTTGATCAAGGTGTGTAAACGGAAAGGAATCTTTTATCCAAATATAACACTGATGAAGAAATTTGTTTTACACATTTATTGTCGAACACGTTAACTATCACATTTATACATTGATCTTAACACTCGCCAAACTGAAACGGTTATAATAACTTCTTACTGATCACTTTTAATCCACGTACTTCAACTTTTTGTATAATTAACCTTACAACACTTTAGATTATTCATAATTCTGCTGCGCGTAACTTGTGAATCGATACCCGACGTTTGCCGTACAAATACTTTCGACGAATTGACTGACTGAAGATGACGTGTAGTGTACACAGATTTTTGATGAACTGGACGACTGAAGGCGACATGTAATGTACTAAGAATTTTGATGAACTGACCGCGATCTACCTCTAACCTACTGCTTTTATACCCATACACTCCGATATGCCTAAAGATTATAACTGAACTGCAATTGGCTAACAAAACGCGCCAACATTAGCGTCTATTTTTATATCCAATGAAAATTATGAATACATATTCTCTAGGGAAATATTCCAGAAGGTTCTAAACGAAAAAACGCGCCAACATTACGTAACTTCCTCGTTTCCAATAATGATAAACAGCTCACCCCCTCGCTGCATTATTGCGCTATTATTGTCAGTTTCAGTAAGGCGGTATAAACTTACTTCTCAACAATAATTACAGTCAAGAAACATCTCAAATCAATGTCACATAAAAATGCATATTCATATTACAATCATTATTCACATTTAAGTAATTTGTGACTGCATCAAACCCAAATGTTAGGCTTTTTTCTCTCTTTTTTTGGGGGGGGAGAGGTATATATTAAAAGATGTCCTTGATGCCTCCAGCAAGATTTTTGTTCCAAAATGTTATAATCAGATAGGCCTACGTAATGTATTTGCCAAAATAAATTTAACTTTGTGTAAAAATAAATGAAAACTATTTTCACACACATAAAACTACTTGTTATTTTCCTAACCGGGTATTGAATAAAATTCACAAACTTCAAACATATGGAAATCTGTAGCTGAATCTACTGGGGCGCTATGTTGCTAATCTTTGTAGGAAAATTAACTGGGAATGAGTCTGGTCAACCCCATCTATTGTGATGTAAAGTCCTGCAGAAAGCAAGTAACTCCACAAAGAGTTCTTTTGCTGTTAAGTGATGCTGCTCTCTACATGCTGAAGGCCAGGAGAGTAATTAAAATATTCTACCCAAACGTAAAACACGTTACATGTCTTGCTCATGGGCTGCGTGTTACAGAAGCAATGCTCTCTAATTATGACAATGTCAATAATTTGATATCCTCAACTCAAACCCTATGTGTAAAGTTTAGATTTATATTAGATTTAATGGCCCCAAAGCTGTAAAAATAAGTTAGTTATTTTGATATTTTGTTTTATTCAGGTGTTTTCAAAATCCCCTGCGCTGTAGCGTCTTACAAAAAGAGTCTACCTGTGTTACTGTTACTCCCCATTCTTACTAGATGGGGTACTTGGTTGGAAAATGGAATGTTTTACTCTGACAATTTAGATGCCATAAATAGGTATGAAATAAAATGAATACGTTAATTGCAATAACATTAATACTTCAATATTTAACTATAAAGTAAATACTTATTTCATTTTAGGTTGTAAACAGTTTCTCGCCAGATGATGCCGTATGTATCAGAGATGCACAAGCAGTATTTGAATGCAAAAATATGCAGCAGGATTTCATTTACATTAAGACAAATTTCTCTAAATTGTCCTCTACGCGTCTACAATAACAAAATTAGAAGCCACGTGTCTGCCACTAGTATACTCAATGTCAATGTTGAGGAATTCCATAGATTCCTCAATGATTCCCAAGGGAAAGTGGGAGTAGATGCAAAGAACAAACCGGACAGTGTCATAAACTGGAACCCAGACTACGAATTCGTTTGTTCAGTGAAGAAGGTATTTTGTGATAAAAGCATAAATGAAGAACTTGCCATGGCACTGTCACAAATATGTTCGTTCAAATTTACGCCTACAACTTCTTGTGAAGTAGAGATCATTTTCTGACTACAATTTGTTTTTGTAATTTTGACTGATATACGCAGGAACCACAGAGAAAAAAGTTTAGAAATGTTGTTAGTTCTTAACTGGGCAAAATGAAAGTGAATCAATGCATTGGGAGTAAAAATAATAGCGTATATTTTAATGTATTTTTCACATGATCGTGCATGTATTGTAGTTTGATAGCACATGAATGCATGCATATTTTGCGATTATATAGTGCATAGAATTCTTGTCTTTATGATAATATTCCATAACAGAAAGCATTCTTTCAACTAAATCTGAAATACGACTCGGGTGGCCGAGATCGTTAAAACCTGGTTTTGAACTGGGACTTCCCAGTTTTATTCCGTCAGGTTCGTTCTCCCAGACTAAATGACAGGTTATTCCAGATTTTACTCGGTTATCATAACTGAAAAATGCCGAGAATATACTCTAAACTAAAGCCTGGAACGTTCCTCTTCCAAAGTTCCTCTCCCAAATATTTAATTTCAAGTATTAGCAGTATCCTCCGCCTGTGGTGTCGTGTGTAGTTAAATACTATGCAAAAACTAAAATCTAAAGCAAATTAAGCAGGTCTGTCTTAGGACACATCGAAAGTTAATAGGCACCAAAGAACGGATACACAAACGACAAAAGTAATAGGCATGCTCAGGGTGTAACTTCAAAAAAGAGGGAAGATGAAAGGGGTAGAACTAATTTCTACTCGGAATTATATCCACAGTTGAAAGAGCTACGACAGATGATTTGCATCACAAATTTTGCAGACCGCATCGTGGTTATTCTTATTCTGCTCTACCTCACCCCCTGCTTTTGTTTTAATTCCGCCTCGTCTACCAGCTTCCTCGGTTTCGTGCTTCTGCCTCTTTGCATCCAGCTCGCTCAAGCATAAGAAATAATAATAAAAAAGTGCATCGCCTGGGAAGGAAAAGGGAAAGCTAAACAGTTGTGAATAGCAGCTGTATTATACATTGCTTAAGTTTCCCTCATTCTATTTAAGTATAATCTATTGCTTTGCTTGTGTTAGTTTCTGTAAAGCGTTACACATCTCTTTAATGCATTTTCTCCTGGAACAATTTATGTGCCATGGTTAAAATATTTGACGCGCGAGTAACCGTATAATACAGTTCAAGATTGCAACAACAGTCAGGAATGAAATACTGGTGCTTTACGAGTAATCGCCTCCAATTCAAGGATTTTTTATTTTCTGATAACATTTCTAGTAACCTAGGGAGTAAATGACTGTGCTGGAAACTTACAGTATAGCCTAGGTAACCAGCCTTTGGAAAATGAAGGTATTTGAAATATCTTCTGAGTTGATTTAATATCTTATTTATCAATAAGGCAAATCTTTGTTCGCGCAAAACTGCTCATTCGTTCATTGATTTCATCCATACTCATCTAGAGAAGATACGTGAAGACTGAGGCAGTATTTTTAACATTAAGTGATTTTAGTCTAATTATATAATATATAAATTCAATAACAGCCCGCCTTAAAGCAATATGTGTATAAAATAATATATACAAATGTATGTAACATTCATTGTATATGTTTGTATTATTGTATACATGTGTAATAATGTTATGTGAATGTATTACGTAATTTAATAATGTAGGATCTGTGAGAAAAGTATTTCAAAAGTTGCTAACAATGAGGTTACCTTGAGACAATAATGAATTAGAAAGTTTAAATGCTACTGGTAATTCTTGGAGCAACAATAATGTAATTTTTGAGACAGTTTAACAAATAGCCAATCAACAACCAGAAAAAACTTTAGTTAAATGAAGGTATTCTATAGGAGTAGGATTAGCCAATCAGAAACTGAAATATAGCAAAATTTACAAATTCAGAGTTCAGTTGCTTTAGACAGCGTTCCTAACCGGACGCTAGATGCGTCCTCGAGAAATTTAAACGTTATTTTGTGTGCGACAAAAATAGTTTACGTGTTAAAGTGCAAGTAATTAACAAAAGAATCTCGCAGCTCTCTATATCAGGGAAGTGTTATTTAAATCGTGTCAAGCATTAATAAAAGGAATGAAGTAAAATTATAAACTGTGTAAGCCTACATTCTTCAGTTGCACCACTCCCTGCTAAGATATTCATTCTCTAAAAATAAATACTGATGCAGCCGAGCAAACATTAATATATAACATTTAAAGAAACAGTCAAAAAATTACAAAGTTAACAATATTCTTAAACATTTGAGGCGAAGGCTACCAGAAACGTTTTACCATACGTGCGGTTGCAACTACTTCAAGTTCGTCTCCCCAACAGTCAAACTATAATATATATTCTTCAAACTGACTTTCCATACGTAGCAACAACAAACCTTCTTCAAGATAAGAGCTACAATGAAATGCATGGAGTATTTTGGGCAAAGTTAGTACAGAGATTTAGACTACGTTACATAAGCTCTTTTAATATACAAAATTTGTTTCATTTCCTCTTTTTTAATTGCATGCAAAGCGGTAATAAAGTTACACATTTCGTTTAGGAAGCAACATATCAGTGCAATATAATTTTTGTTTCAGGACCAAATTGATTCAATGTCACAGCTTTATTGTTCAGAACTTTTCTTCGGTAAACGAAAAGAAAAGCATTTTCTCATATGATTAAGGCACAGTGAATACTAATTAATACAATCAGTCAGATTAGGTTTCGGTTCGGATAGCGCCGGAAGGTATGCAGAGTGGCTGCATCAGCGCTACACTCATTTTTACATTTATTTGAAGTGCAACTTTTGAGAACTAACCCAATTAAAGAAGTCACGCAATTTATGCTGATTTATGTTTACATAACTGGAAAACTGTGAAAGGTAAAACAAATCTTACTAGGAAAAAAGCAGATCTCTTTAAAAAAAAAGGGATATGATTTATGTCAATTTTTTCGTGTCATTAACTATTTTTGAGGATTCGTTTGCTGGTTTGCGTTTTCCAGATTTTGTTTCCTATATATTTTGAAATATTATGTCGCAATCTTCTGTTTTTCGTAACTTTATGCGAAGAGTATGAAATTTCAAAACCAACCAATAGCGACCTGGTGTAAAGATTGACTATCGCCTCAGCCTTTTCCGTCCCTCTTGTACCCAAAACAAAATGTGTAACAAAATATTTTTGCAGATGTTCGTCTCAATTAAAATGATGTAGGTTGAAAAGTAAGCTCTTGTAGGAATAGCTTGTAGAACAGATACAAAAGTAAATGGAGAAAGTCATGTGAATACAGCATCACATTTATAATTTTTAATGCTACTTTAACTCCGAACTGGTGATACCGTGATGGTTCTTGTGCTGCTTTTTGTGTCCCGGAACACATCAAATTTGTTGACTTGCTGTATCACCTGCTTGAATTAATTATAATTGAACTTACATGTGCACTCGTTTTTATGTATTTATTTTATTATCTCTGTGATTGATACTTTGGAACCATATCGATATTTATATGGCGACTAAGAAACACCAAGAAGAAATCCCTGTCAAATTTGTACAAGACTTGAATCCAAGATGTGCCAAATGGAAGCCTTTTGATTAGTTTGTTTGTTTTTGTTTCTATATTACATAATATTACTGTAAAGGGATTTGAATTCAGAAAACTATAGTTCAAAATAAGTAAAATAGTAACGCTTCTCATTCTAGTGTGATTTATTACCATAACATACTGTGACGTTTAGTATATTTCCAGGGGTATAGTTGGCTGTATTTGCCCTCAAATTGTTCATTCAGAAGTTGGCAATACTGGTCGGTTGTGACGTAGAGTTTATGGGTGGAGCTATCAGTTAGATACTAACACGTAGTAAGTTCTTGACCCCTTTCTGTATGCTATCGGACAGTCAAAACATTGGTCGAGCAGCACATCTTTTTCCCACCACCAGTACTGATTTGGAATTTGTCTTTTTAATAAATTGCCTTAATTGTCCTTCCTTATGGATTCCTGTAAAGTTTCCCTTCCTTTCCGAATTATACAGATGCTAGGAAACTTGCAATAATAATGCATATATAGTTAGGTAAGCTCCTATTCTACATATGTCCAATCCTGTAATTAATGTAATATTCCGGTAATCCCTTGCTCTATCGTCTGAAATTGTTTGAGATCGTGACAATACTCAAGCGAATATAGTACGAAACAGAAATTCTTTCACTTCTAATATTAGATATTCTATATTGATCGTATTTCTTTGCGCTATCTTCAAGCTAACAGCGATTCAAAATAAACGCGTTCTTATTTAGATTGCACTTGCATTGTTCTATATTTATATGAAGCCTTGTAGGCGGAAGTATGTTAATGATTACAGGAGGTATGAAATATGGATGACGCATTTAGCACGCCGTAGATTTATGCAGCTGTATAATTCAAGCAAGTTAGCTTATACTCGAAGTGAATTTTGCATTTTATCTAAAGGAGGGATTTTCAGACTGATGTCCAGGATCTCGTTGTGTTAAGATAGACTCTACATTGAATCTGGAAAAAAAGGATTGAGGTGGTATATAAATTAGAGTGAGACTGTAATGATATATTGTAAATGTTCATCCCTCTGGTAAATAATGTGAATTACTAGAGACGTATAGTGGTTGTTGTTAACTAAATGGAAGCCATCCAATTGATTACATAAATTCGAAAAGTGTTTCTTTAATTGCATAGGTGAATGCTCCTATCCTGTTGTGTTAAAGTTAGCAGAAGTTCGTATTGTGATATTGTAAGACTTGCAAAAAGTTTATCTAAAATTTGGATCACTAAAGTTACTTTTATAGCAGTACCTTCATTAAGGTATTCCAACAAGGCTCGGAAAAGATGGTGGTGATTTATTCTATACATTAAAGCTCTTAGAGGCATTTCATAATCTAATTCTGAAAATTTGCCTGGTTTATCTTGAATAACGTGACTGATAGCCCGCCGCTACCATGGCACTGCATTATGAACCTGTAAATGCAGGATCGGCAGATTGCCCGTCACTTCTCTCCTAAATATTACTAACGTTATGGAACAATATACATACCATTCGTCATGAAAGGTGTTCGAAATTATTTCCCTATGTGTTTGAGAGAGCCAAAAAAACTACGAACCGACTGCGCGGTGTTTTTCCTGCCCGTGTCCTCGGCGCTCGTAGCCGTCTGCCGCTATTATAGAAAGGCGTGGATGAAACCATACAAAATGTTTGCTTTTAAAGGATTTACTTACTTCCTTTATGAAAGGAGATGCTGAAACTGACCACCGTCGTCCATACATGTTTGCGCACCTCTTTAGGAAACTATCCATCACTCACCGAAGTTTACGTTGAGAAATGCTGGCAATTTCCTGGCTTATATTTTGCCTTAACTCTTCCAGGGTGTGTGGGTTTGTCTTGCCTACTTTGTTTTAAGTTACCCCAGAGATAGAAATCGCAGGGGGTTGGGTTGGAGGACCGAGGGGCCACAAATCTCTACTAATAATTCTGTCCTCAAGCGCACTTTCAATTGTTCTCCTCGAAATATTGAGCCGTATGAGCTGTTGCAGAGTCTTGTTGAAAAAAGGCAAAATCACGTTCCCTGCCCGTTAATTCTCTAAAAACAGGAGGTAAAATTGTACTCACGTATGTACGGGCGTCAACGTTGCCTCGAAAAAATTGCCCCTATAACTCTTTCTCCGCTCATGGCGCACCGTAAACCCATTCTTTCGTCATGAAGGGGTACTTCATGAACAACATTATGTTTGTCAGAGCTCCAATAACGATTATTTTGTGTATACACATTCATGAAGGTGGAACCAAGCCTTGTTCTTGAAAAATATTAAATATGGGTCTATTTCGCCAGTGTATATACTATTGAGATTCCACTCACAAAATGTGCGCCTAATTACAGCATCACCGGGTTGAAGAGCACGTGCCACAGTTATTTTATATGGTTTTAACTTCAGCAATTGGGTAGCTGTTCGTGCAGAGCCGTAATAAGTGCCTGTCTGTTGTGAAAGATGCCTAAATTATTTTGGGGGGTAATTCTCCAAACGATGGCCGATTTCGTCTAATGTTTCTTCGGTAAGAACCATACCTTCTTTTAGATTGCTTAGCCTGAAGCTTTCTGTGGCCTCAAATTTATTGTAAAATTCATGGATTGTTGTACGGCCTGGAACATTTACAACTGGAAATCTTTCTTCAAATCGCACTTCACTTGGCAGCCGAGTTAACACATACGAATCATACATAAATGCACGTTGTACAGTAGAAAACCTATACTGAGCCATAATATGTTTTGTGACTAAGTACAGGACAAAATAATAAATAACTCGTAACAACTGAACACATCACATCACCGTCAACTAAATACTGCACTTCACACTGCAGAGCAAAACCGCGTCAACAGCGTAACCTTGTTTATAGCAGCAGTGCATTATCATGTTTCCACACGTCCAGTGGAAAAACACCGCGCAGCCGGTTCGTAGTTTCTGGGTTCTCCCGTTATAAGCATGATACCTTCTGAACACAGATGAAACACTCGACGTTTCTGAAGCCGCAAAATGAAATATTGTCTTATAATTCGTCGATATTTTGAGGATTTGCTGCAAAAAAATTATGTTTAAGCATTTCGTATAGATAAGAATCACTTTGCTCTGTAGAACGAGGCCAGTCAATTGTTTTGTCAAAAAAGAAAATACTATAAGATTTGCATTTCTGTATAAGCATTTGCATTATCCCGCATTAAGTAACCATACCCTATCGACTAGGAAAGCTGGTTTGAAATGCTAATCTAGGCAACGATTTTCTTGTATCTCTGTTTATGACAGCAACTTACTTGGCTAATTTTTCTTCGTTTAGAACTGTTAGATACCTATGCTTCTTTTTATCCAACACGGAGCCATTTTATTTAAAGATTTAAATATTAATAGTATGTTAATCATAGGTTAGAACCTACTATTATAGCTGTTAATATTCACCCGATGTGGTTACTTGATGAAAATGACACGATTTTTCGTAAAGAGATTTTATTAATTCCTCTGTAGTAAGGGTGGCACAAGGGGAATTTGGGTATAAATCCAGGTTGACAGAACACAACTGACTCCGCTTGAGCAAATCTTAATACAACATGCTGTTCTGCAGTATACATCATGATATCTAAAGAAAATAAAAAGAAACAACACACAACTTCTAATAAGATTCTTACACCATGCACCATACCAAATAACTTTAGACATTACTGCAAATGCGCGTATGAGCTAAGCCACAGCAGATTTAGGCCATTCAACTCGATAATAAAACAAAAAGAAGGAAAGATTAATGGGTTACAATCGCACAACTTTTCTACGCACCCATTATATATTTTCATATTTGTTTTACAAATCATCGGAATTCGTTTCAAATCAAATTTAATTAGGGAGATGCGTACTAAAGTCAAATGTTTAAAATGCTGGTCGCTCTATGCTGATTTAGATGCTGTGGGTTTCAGGGGTTCTTATGATAGGAAGAATTATTTGAAATAAATTGTAAAATGTAATCAGCTCTATCCAGTAAAAACTTTATGTACCTACCTCTAATGTCTTCCCAGTTAAACCAATCAATGAGGGGATTTCGAAAGCTACTCAAATTACTTAGTAAATAAAATGCTTGGAAATCTCTTCTATTTGAAGGCTGGGAGTTTTCTTGAAAATGTTCTACATGAATCTAGGTGTAGTTATTCAGCGATGGGAGAAGCCTCGCGCACTGCGACCTACATAGATAATAAATACCACCCTTACAAGTAAAGGGGGTGAAACCACAGGAAACTACTGGCCGCAAGCAGGCAGGCCACAGAGACTCGCGGAAGTCACTAATAGTTCCAGGCTTGAAGACCGTCCCACTGCTGGAGCTGCCTAGAACGAGCGATGAAAAACCTGTCGACCAAGCAGCCTTCTAGTACTCTTTCCTTTAAGCAAGCATCCGCACCATCTGTCCGCTACGGCCATACACCACGAAACCTAAGGACATCTGAAAAATGAAAGGCAAATGATGGAAAGAAAATCATGACAGATTAGGAACCACCATGGAATTCCCTTACGACGAGGGAAAACCATGAACAGACCAAGCTCACAGTGGGCGGTCAAGGAAATGGAACCCGGGACCTCGTATCACACGTTGCCGCGGAGCTATCTCGCTCGGTCCCCAAGCATTTAACTCAAGTACAAAGTTTGATTATTTAACGGAGTTTTTGTTTCGAAATTACAAAACACACACACGCAAATACATTTGTTTTATCATATAGCGGAAGAATTGGGAATTTTTCGAGATACTCTGTGATATTTTTTCGTAGATTGGTTGTTTTTCGCATTCAAGAAATATTCCTTTGTTACTTACTCTATGGAGGCAAAACCAAGGGCAGGAGGAGCGAGTATAATCTAACATATGGCTCACGGAAATCCGTGTGTTTTTTGCGCTTCCATGGCTTTCTGCCCGGCATGCATTTCCTGTGTACCTGTCGACCCGTTCTCTGGCTGCTTCATTATATGTTGTCGCGCAGTTTGCCGCCTTCCTAGTGCTAAACACTGTTAATAGCATTTTGGGTTTACCCAGCAAGCGCCATCAAATAATTCAACACGGAAGCAATAGCGAGTAGGTTAAGCGTGCAAAGCTGAAGGGTAGCGAATAATGCTATGACTGTTAAACCTTCTTTCTTGCAAACTCTTGTAAACAAGTGAGCTATAAAAACAAATAGATCCTGCTAAGGACATGTTTAATTTATCTAGTAATTAGGAGTGGTAGGAAGTGGAAGTACTGAATTTCACCCAAAAATTTTATACAGATATTTCACTAGGAATACGCGTTTTGAGGTCCTCTGAATATGTAAAGTGCCTCACGCGTAGATCTGTAAGTATGAATAGCATAACTAAAAATCCTATGTTACATTCACATTACTTTCTCTACCCTCTTTTGTTTCATAATAAATGCACAAATTATTCTTAAGAAAGTTTATTTCCCTATCGAATTCATTTTAATCGAAATAAATCCTTCCGGAAATAGCTGCATTGCACATTTCGTTATAGGTACAAAAGGAATAGCGATAGTCATATGTTTTAGAACTGGACGCTATATGCTGCCCCTAAAATTCCATATTCATCCCATGCAATCGTGAGAAACAATTGAAAATTGACAGTACTTGAAAAGAGTGGCTAAGTATTGAACAACTCGAACCATTAATAACGGATATCAGGGAAATGCCTGATGCCACTAAAGGGTTATTTTAAATAAATTATGTTGTTTCTGTAGTACGTTGTTGTCTATCACTTGACGTTTACTAGCTATACAAGATTATACAAAATCCCTTCAGAATGAAGAGGTACTTTGCAGACAATACCCATAAAATACAAGATATACACTTAATTCTTCATATAAATAACTTTGATATATGGTACTTTAATCAAAACCGTTAGCCAAGTTTTAGAATACTAAAAATATCGAAAAATCTGCCATGTAAAGTGTGGCTTGCGGTGGGGGAATATTTTTGAAAAAATGCGTGTCGCATGTTTGGAAGATACTGAACTTAAATACCAATTTTGCTACTTATCCGACTTTTCGTTTTTGAGTTATGCTGTTCACAGATACACATATTGACACACGGATCTTTTTTCTGAAAAATATATTTTGCATTGAGGGAGTATTTTTAACACTTAAGTGATTTCAGTCTAATTATATAATATAAAATATAATAACAGCCCACCTTAAAGCAATATGTGTATGTAACAATATATAAAAAGTGTATATTACAGTCATTGTATATGTTTATATTGTGTATACATGTATAAAAATGTTATGTGAATGTGTTACGTAATTTAATAATGTAGGAGCTGTGAGAATAATAGGTTAAAAGTTGCTAACAATGAGGTAACCTTGAGGCAATAATGAGTAAGAAAGTGTAATAATGATACTAGTCATTATTAGAGCAACAATAATGTCATTTTTGTGACAGTTTATAAAATAGCCAATCAACAACCAGATAAAAGCTTAAGTTAAATAAAAGTATTCTATTGGATTAGGAATAGCCAATCAGAGACTTTAAATACAAAAAATTATAAATTTTAGGCGGTAGAAATCAGGTCAGTTGCTTGTAGACAGCACTCATAACTGGACGGTTCGTTGTAGACAGTGTTCCTAACCGGACGCGAGATGCGTCCTCGAGAAATTTAATACGTATTCGTGTGAGGCGAAAATAGTTTACGTGTTAAAAAGTGCAAGTAATTAATAAAAGAATCTCACAGTTCTCTATATCAGTGAAGCGATATTTAAATCGTATCAAGCATTAATAAAAGGAGTGAAATAAAATTATAATCTGTGTAAGGCTACATTCTTCAGTCACACCACCCCCTGCTAAGATATTCATGTCTCTAAAAATAAATACTGACGCAGCCGAGGCAAACATAAATATATAATATTTAAAGAAACAGTCAAATTACAAAGCTAATTTGGGGCAAAGATC
Organism: Deroplatys truncata; assembly: GCA_030765065.1. Taxonomy (NCBI): domain Eukaryota; kingdom Metazoa; phylum Arthropoda; class Insecta; order Mantodea; family Mantidae; genus Deroplatys; species Deroplatys truncata. The sequence continues at coordinate 65,633,847 of CM060986.1, forward strand.
ACCGGAAAGTACATTTAGAGCGAGGGCTACCGGAAACTTTTTACCATGCGTGCGGTTGCAACGAACTTCAAGTTCGACTCCCCAACATAAAAACTACAATACAACTCCTATTTCAAATCTGCTTTCCATACGAGAAGCAACAAACAAACCTTTCTCAAATTGGCTCCCAAAGCGTGGGGCAAATAACAACGTAAAAATAAATATACAACTACTTCAGTATTTAAGAAGCCTCAAAACATGTATTTCGGTGAAATCTCGGTATTGTATTTATGGGTGGGATGCAATACCATCTGTGCTTAATATGTACGTAGAAGAGAAAGTACAAAACTAACATTGGATGAATACTAAATTTTGTATTTAAGTTCAACTCCTTTCAAGAATGCGACACCAAGATTCACGAGGAAATCTCCCCGTCTTAAACTACCGTTTACATGGAACATTGTTATTTGGAATTTTCCAAAAATGGCTAACGATTTTGATTACAATACCATAGAGACAAAATTTACTACATATAATAATGTAGACTTCGTTAAAGCACACAATTTACGTAAACTACAATTTTTTGTGGCATTTACTATTTTCGAGATGTTTTCTTTGTAATGGGTTTACGTTTGTAAATATTTATACTTTTTTCAAGTGGTAAGTCACTATTATTCTTTTTTGGGTGGGCTTGCAGAGACTACAGAATTTCAAAACCTTACATAGCGACCTGACTTTTAGAATTCGTATTTTCGTTTTAAAAACACATTCACGCCTACAACCAAATATATAAATGTATAATGAAAGTTTATATCGATTAACAAGAAGTTCAGTAGCTTTCTTAAGAATAGTTTGTAGAGAAAGTCACATGAATGAAACACATCAAGATTTTAGAAATAGCCTTTTACGGACGATGTTCTAGCTATTAAAATATTAAATCTCCGCATATACAATTACGGATTGTACTATTGCATCGTCTATATCTTCTTCTATATCACTGGTATTTAATTGCCAGTTACGTTACTAAACGGTTCACACTTGACAAAAAATGAAATGCAGATCTAGCAACCAGGAGCAAACTTAACGGGAGAGATGACAGTTCAAACTCTTTCAGAATTCAATTAAAATGTTAAATAATAAATATAATAAAGTTCATCTGGCAAAGCTTATATTCAATAAATTGCTTGGATATTTTGGATGTGTTTTACATTTACCATATTAATCAAGACACAAATCTTACGGCAGCAGTTCTAAAGCAATAGCTTTAGCTCTAAAGTTGCCTATTGCTGTAATAAAGCAAATTATATTAGATTTCGGTTTTTGTGTTGCATAAAACAACGTATTTTTATAGTGTACCCAACAAACCATTTCTAACCGGATATCTCCTGCAACAAGAAATTGGAAATGAAATTGCTGTGCATAACTTAGAGAGTTGGTGTATTATACTGTGACCACGTTGCGCACGAAATTATTTGCGGTAGCCGGTGTGAGCGCATTCCGGTCCATTAGCTCGGCTGGATGGAAGGAACTTCCGCTGACCATTCAGAACAATGGCCACACAATGTGCCGCCTCCGCGTAGTTTTGGTAATTTCTGCTCCAAAAGATTCCTTTTGGCAGGTTCGAGTAGCTTCCTCTTCAAGAACTTTCTGCTTTGTATGTGGGGTTTATATAGAGGGGCTGCTAGCGCCTGGTCGCACAGTTAACACGTTGCGAAGTTGAAAAGTTGGGCAGTTGAAAGTTGATACTGCCGAATTCATTCAGTTATGAGTTGCGACTCACCAGTTCAGTTGTGTTCCATTTCTGCGTGTGTGTCAACAGTAACTCAAGTGTAAAGTTGGGTGCTTCTCAGAGTCCTAAGTGATAAATGGTGTGATTCGCAGCAATTGGTGTTCTCATTTGTTACAATACTAAAAGTGTTGTTGTTTTCTAATGTGCTGCATTTGACACCAAAACACATTTTCTTGGGTGAAAAATAGACCTGCTGGTTTAGCCAGCACGTGGACCCGGATAACGAAAAATGGTCTACCTATATGTGGAGATGAATCTTGTAAATAAAACCTCCGGAGTAATAGTCCCACAATACTAAAAGTAAATTTGAGATTAGACAAAAGGGGTAGATCAGAGTAGAGGCTACTTGCTAATGGCACAAAGGCAGAATGGTTAAGGCTATGTATGTCTAAGAGTATGTTCAGGAGTTTTATTCCATCTACCATCGGCTCGAAGGGCCTGGGCTAGTCACTTTCACAAATACACATACCTTGGAGAGCTCTAGCTGGTCTGAATGTTCCCAAACCAAATATTTCACGGTCAGGCGTCATAGGCAGCAGCAACGGAGCGACTGACTGAAATACTGAGTGATACTGAGAAAGTGTGACCTACTTTGAGTAGCTCATATTCCTTTATCATGCTGGAACTTATTGTAACCGATTACTGATCTACTCGGAATTAAACACTTTCCCTGTTTGCACCTCGTCGCTGGTTCAGGATAGGTGCATGATGTCTACAATATTATCGTTATTTTGTAAAAATTAACAAGGAACTTCCGCTCGTTCAAGTCTGAGCCCTCGGAATCCAGAATTAACTGGCTGAGGCTATGATATTAACGGCCATATTTTGAGCGTTATAAATTTTAGCGGTCGGTCTTTGGTGCGTGGAGGGAACGTAAGAATATAAGAAACCAGAGAGAGAGAGAGAGAGAGAGAGAGAGAGAGAGAGAGAGAGAGAGAGAGAGAGAATGAAGACTCCAACTTCGAGCACAATCCCAATGATCGAAACTTCAAGTCTCCAAAAGGATCTTAAGTACTACTTTGGACCAAACCGTTTGAAACTGGCTACCTCATCCAGCGACCCCTGCAGCTCGAATGAAATCACAGTTTTGAATGTTGTAAGTCTGGTTTTTGTTTCTTTCTTAGGCCAAATACTGCAAAATTTGCAACCCTTATATATTCACTCGAATTTGTTATTCCCCGTATTTGATAGATACTTCATTTGCTTTTAGGAGTTTAATGATTGAAATTTATTTCAAAATAGATTGTTTTTGTTTTACTGTAAGATTCAAAGAATGGCGTCTTAAATTACCTTCAGGTTGTGGTGGTATCTGTAGTGGAATATTTGTTAGTAGTTGGAAGAATGCTTCATGTTTATCTGCACCACATATGGAAGCCAATTTGTCGCGGTCACTTCGTGTGATCTTTTACTGGGCGCCTGTTATTGTATTACTACTTTGAACTTTGGGTTCATTGTCCTCCGGCTAGCTATTGTTTCCCGGTCAAGCACATCTCTTGAACAGGGTGTGTAAACGGAAAGGATTTGTTACTTAAAGATAACACTGATAAAATAATTAGTTTTTACACTTCTATTACCGTCACAATTAATTAAGTTCACATATTGACTCTTGATACACGCCAGACTGAAACTGTTATATTTTCTAATATCACTATAATAACTTATTTACTGCACATTATTAATTTGCGTGTTTCACATTTATAACAAACTTTAAGACGCGAGAGATTCTGTAGAATTGCGTAACGTGTACTTTATGTATGCTTCCGTTGAACTACGCGACGTATAACTCACGAATACTTATGTTAAACTGATCGACGTATTACACGCGAATGCTTCTGTTGGACTGATTGACGTGTAATGCACAAATGTTTCTGTTGGACTCAGCGACGTGTAATGCGTGGATGATTTTGTTGAACTGGACAATACTTGCCTCTGACTTTAGCTTTTTATACTCCCACACCCTAATATGCCTAAAGATTATAACCGAGCTGCTATTGGTTAATAAAACGCGCCAACATTAGCGTCTATTTTTATATCCAATCAAGAATTACGAAAACATATGCTCTAGGGAAGAAATTCCCTCCATTTCTCAGAAAAGCGCGCCAATATGACGTCATTTGTTTGTCTCTTCTAATTAATATTCAACTCACCCCCTCGCTCATTGTTATCCACTCTTATTGTCAGTTTCAGTGGGGCCGTGTAAACTTATTTCCTAACAATGCTTATAATTAACAAACATCTCAAATCAATGTCATACAATAATGCTTATTTACACTAAAATCACTCTGGAATTTACATTATTGTGATACAAATTACTGCCACATATGCCCCACTAGAATCATAATTATAAATATTTACAACTTGTTTGGAAATTTTATAATTGGGTTTTTAGTCTCCTGAATCTTGGAACACACGGTATTTATCACTTGCACTTAACACTGCACACGCATTTAACACACGACATATATATTTGCCTTTTTCTCGCCACTATTTACTGGCTCTGGTTTAATATGTTTATATACATACATCTGAAATTACAAGTTTTTTATAGCAAATACTGTACCCTGAACTATTTAGTTATTGTTACAAAATGGTTTACTTTCTTAGGTTGTTGACAAAAATTTATACATTTAAGATTTTTGTAATTATTAAACATATTTACCAAAATATTCATCCTCTACACAAATATATTTAAATCTCTTAATTCTAGACATAATTTCACATTATCTGTGTGCTACATAAGTATTTGTTTTAATTATCTTTACCCCTTTTTGTTGTTTTGTACTTTATATTCAAAATACTATTTGAATTATACCTACATACTTTTACTTTAATATAACATTAAGTTTTCACTATTACATGCTTCATTTCAAATGCTATTACGGTTTACTAAGAAAATGTTCTTTTTCCCCTTTAAACATTTATTTTTGTCCAGAATTTATTTCTCTTTTCTCATGACATATATACACAGTTAACCCTCTTACATTCCAATACTTTGTTCTGTAGTTCAGCTTTAACTATCCAACTATCCTGGATTTACTTGCTTTTTTTTAGCGGTCATTGCTATTCCCTTTCCTGGGTCAAATTGTCTGTGGCTAAACATTACTCGTAGCTGTATCATAACCTTCCGAAACCTGTTCATGAATAACCTCTTAAAGGATTCATATGAAATTTCACCCCCTGATACCATTTGAAACCAATCTAAAGTTTTCTGAACAACAGATTTTTTAACAACTATCATTTTCAATGCTTCTAGTATCTTTTTAATTTGAAAATATTCTGACAAATCTGCAATAAACTGTACTGACTGGAGTTTTCATTAAATTTTGGAAGTGGAAAATCACTTAAGATATGATTATAGTTTTGCAAATCCCCTACTCCCATATTTAAACTCTAGTGTTACTTGTGCACTCTGAGTTTCAGCATGAGCTATAGATGAAGCCGCCGCATCACTCACATTATTAGTCATACCTGAGGAACTACCTCTATCATTATTCTGTACATCAGATACATTAACATCACATATATTTACCCTTGAATTCAATTCTAACCTATTTACAGTACCTTGCAGATTTTCTATTGTCTGTTCCAATTTTTTATTATTCTCATTTTGAACAGCTTGGTGCTTGTTAATTTCAGAAGTTAGTTTTTTATTCAAATCTATAGACAAAACTTTAACTTCTTCAGACAATTTATTTCTTTGTGTTTCTGACTCCTTCTGTATTTCAGATATCTCCCCTCTAAAATTAACTTGCGCCTGATTTAAATCTGCATTCGTAGCCTCCTTCATATCTCTTAGCTCAGTTGAAATACTATTCATTCGGCTACCTAACTCTGTACATTCTACATCAACATGTTCAATTTTATTATTAACCTCACTTTTTTGGTTAGACATTTCCCTGCTCATGTCTGACATTTTCTTTGAAACTTTCCCTATCTCATTTGCTATCATTTCCTGATTTTCATTTCTCATTCTTATTATACTGCTATCTAGCTCCATAAATTTCTTTTCAATTTCTTCCCTGTTTTGTTCTAAGCTCTTACCAATATCTTCCCTTAATTCCCTATTATTCTTTTCCATATTTTGAGTTAGTTTTTCAAATTTCTCATTATTCTTACCAATATCTTCCCTCAATTCCCTATTATTCTTTTTCATATTTTGAGTTAGTTTTTGTTCTAAACTCCTATCAATATCTTCCTTTAATTGATCTGATTATTGCTCTAATTTCTCAATATTCTTTTCTATATCTTCCCTGTTTGATCTATTTTCTTTTCTAATTTCTCACCAATATTTCTCAGCATTTCCATCATCATACTAGCATCAAAATTAACATTTCCAGCTTTTCTATTCTCACTTTCTGCACTAATATTTCCTCCCTCAAATACTACATTGTTTGAGCTATTTTCTGTAACCTGTATTGAATTACAGCTAACTGTTACATTATCCCCTTCCATAATTGTTTCTTCAGTATTATTAGTAGACATTGTTTTCTTAATCCTACCACTTCTTAAGAACATTTAATTTCTTACAATTTTTTTTAGGATAAAAAAAATTACAATATTCTAACCCTTGTGATGCTGTCTGTTGATGTTGCTTTGATGTCCAGCTTCCTGCCCCTCTCTCCTAGATGTATATGTCGCATCTGCGTCGTACTATGATAAATCTGCGTCGTCTCGCTGTTTTGGTGTTGTAGTTGAATTCCCCTGTTGCCTTCTATTCTCGTAATTACGATGTCCACTCATCCGCGTCGTAGCTCGTTCTGGAGGTTGTTTCTGGGATCTGCGTCTTGTAGTTAATTACACTGCTCCATTCACTCCACGCCCTGGTTCCTTCGTCCCTTCCTGGTTATTTTGCTCCTTCCTGGTTATTTCGCCCCGCGTTGGGTGCCAATTTGAAGTGGAATATTTGTTAGTAGTTGGAAGAATGCTTCATGTTTATCTGCACCACATATGGAAGCCAATTTGTCGCGGTCACTTCGTGTTATCTTTTACTGGGCGCCTGTTATTGTATTACTACTTTGAACTTTGGGTTCATTGTCCTCCGGCTAGCTATTGTTTCCCGGTCAAGCACATCTCTTGAACGGGGTGTGTAAACGGAAAGGATTTGTTACTCAAAGATAACACTGATAAAAGAATTAGTTTTTACACTTCTATTACCGTCACAATTAATTAAGTTCACATATTGACTCTTGATACACGCCAGACTAAAACTGTTATATTTTCTGATATCACTATAATCACTTATTTACTGCACATTATTAATTTGCGTGTTTCACATTTATTACAAACTTTAAGACGCGAGAGATTCTGTAGAATTGCGTAACGTGTACTTTAAGTATGCTTCCGTTGAACTACGCGACGTATAACTCACGAATACTTACGTTGAACTGATCGACGTATTACACGCGAATGCTTCTGTTGGACTGATTGACGTGTAATGCACAAATGTTTCTGTTGGACTCAGCGACGTGTAATGCGTGGATGATTCTGTTGAACTGGACAATACTTGCCTCTGACTTTAGCTTTTTATACTCCCACACCCTAATATGCCTAAAGATTATAACCGAGCTGCTATTGGTTAATAAAACGCGCCAACATTAGCGTCTATTTTTATATCCAATCAAGAATTACGAAAACATATGCTCTAGGGAAGAAATTCCCTCCATTTCTCAGAAAAGCGCGCCAATATGACGTCATTTGTTTGTCTCTTCTAATTAATATTCAACTCACCCCCTCGCTCATTGTAATCCACTCTTATTGTCAGTTTGTGAGGCCGTGTAAACTTATTTTCTAACAATGCTTATAATTAACAAACATCTCAAATCAATGTCATACAATAATGCTTATTTACACTACAATCACTCTGGAATTTACATTATTGTGATACAAATTACTGCCACATATCCATGCACTGCCAGTCTATTACCTACACCCATGTTGATTCGCTCCGTCGAGCTTCGGCCAGTCATGGCGCTGGAGGTAGAAGTCGCCGTCTACTTTCTTCCTGTTTTTCTAGCAATTTCTTTTAGGAAGCGGTTATGTGAGACAGGACCAAGTGTGTATGCAGTTCCTGCGGGATGAATTGCGGCCAATACCACATGCTTGTTTGCGCTAAATGAAGTCGGTAACTTAACTTAGAGCTGAAAACTGGAAAACTGAAACTTTTGCACACTTAGGCGCATTAATAATAATAATAATAATAATAATAATAATAATAATAGTAATAATAATAATAATTATGTATCTTTCCAAAATCCGTTGAATCTTCAAGTAGCTCGCATGAATAGTTGCCAAATATCGTAGTCTTTAATTCAGAAGTCTAAAGCTGAGAACACTAGAACAAAGTTTTTCTATTCCGGGATGAAAGGATGAAGTTTTCTTTTATAAGAACAACTTCCTATTCTCCCTATGGTCTGATTTTGAATGTGAGTAATTCAAAGGTTAAAACTGAAGTTAATGAACTCCCAAATGGAAACAAATTTAAGTAAATTACACCTAAGATCCAAGCTGCTGATACCATGAACTACAATTTAATAGATGAGATACATGGTGTTCACTTTCATCCGCGATTTCCGGGCGCTGATAAAGCAAGAACGATGTCATAGTTGAGTGAATAGTCTACCCTGAAACCATAGCGCTCTCTACCGTTAAAGAGCTCTGATGGTTTGCGGAAGAGAAAACAATCACTGACGTGATTGCGTCCTCACTAACACAACCAGTCTCCCCTCACCGGCCAGCAAAGTAATGAAAAACATTCAAGTACAAACTCCTACTGCTAGAGGGATAGTATTAAACTCGCCTCATCAGCCACGATATCGCATCAAATATGAACTCCTGCCACTAGAGGGACAGTATTTACCTCACCTCATCATCTATAACATCCATCAAGTGCAAACTTCTACCGCTAGTGGGACAGTATTAAACTCCTCTCATCATCGATGACATCATTTCTTGCGTGAGAAGTCACGGATAAAAATGACCACGGTGTATAAATAAAACAAAGAAAGAAACATCAGTAACATTTGTGTTACAAAATCCGGTGTTACATTTCTCAGATTTACCGATAAACTTTCTGATGCTGGTGGAGGAGGTAGTATATGTTACTAAATCTAACTTTGACGTGTTGTGCAATACGGTCGTGTGGATCGTAAGGCCATAATTGCCTTTACAAATAAGGATTATTCAAAAAAATGGATCATATTTCATGTATGTATTTCAAACAATCTCCGAAAATCAGAAGCACAGTCTACACATCACCGGATAGAAGAAAGCTGAGTGTTTTTTTTAAAGCAAGCTTATAATGTGCTTCAATTGTATGGAGTAGTGCTGGTTGTTTGTAGAAAAACAAAGAGCACAGGAAACGTAATTTTCTGTACTGAAATTTGTTTAAATTTATTGTTGAACTTCAGCAAGTCCCTTTTGCAATACATTCAAGAAACAACCGCTTCGTCATAAGCAAATTTACAAGCAGCATAAAATGTTTGATAACTAACGGTGCAATAAATTGTGCTCTTATTTGCGTACTGCCTCAGCGACCATAAAACTATCATTTTAAGCGTTCCTCATCTAATGATATGTTTGTCTTTCACAGTTACGCGTTTAAATTAAATAAAAATATATCAAAAACATAAAAACACGGAGACACGAATATATTATGTTATGCATACATAGCTTCTTCATAGTAATTACATTAACTTACACAAATACAATAACCCAGAATTAAACACTTCCATTAAATATGTACCTGTCTCACCAGGCCGCCCTTTTAAAATAAATTTCAGGATGTCGGTTGACCTTAATGGAAGCTCCGTTTATATCTTATCGTAACATCTTGCGTCTGTGTGTACACTGTCAAAATACAGATCCAGTCTCCTGCTTCACCGCACGATTGGCAAATCCTACTGCCAGAGTTATCAAAAACAATCTTTCCAGCCTCTTAGTCCAAACATTTTACAAGCTTTGTAGTTTCTGTACATTTTTGAACTTCTAGTGACGCCTTACAGCTGCATTCAGTTTCTATTTCTTGCTAGTGCGCAATGAAGTACTAGATTTTCTTCCTTAACGTTACTCCTTAGAATTAATTACATTTAAGTATTATCGTAACATAATGTACTGTCTGTAAGATGAGAAATTGAATATATAACAAATCTGTGATTTCTTTTCATTCACACTTTGTATACTTGAACGTCTTCTGGATTCAATACACGCATGATGGAAGCATTTCAAGTTGAATTAAACTACCTCTTTTATATTCTTCCCAAGTTTTGATATCAAGTTTGCTCAACCGGAAACGGTAAAAGGAACAATCTGATGTGGTGCACTAACATGACTTTCCCTACTCTTGTACAAACTGTTTTTATCGAGATGTTAATCTTATTGCTAATTTTCTTGTAGATGCATGAGGAATTGCTAGGCTTTAAGCGATAGACAAGTATTTTAAGAGCTGGTTGCTATATGGAGTATTCCATTCTCTTTGCATTACCAGGACAAAAAAAATGAATAACGAATTTCAGAAAAAGTATAAGTATTGGAAAACTTAAGGAAATAACAAGCAATATCTCGAAAATGGTTCACCCAAGAACATAAATGTATATGGCATACATTGTATATTTTAACGCGATCTAAATTTTTTGTGCAGTAAAATTTTGTCTATCTCTTATGGTTTACCAGTTATTCAAAAGTCGTTCACAATGATGAATACTTTTTGAGACATTGCCAGAAAATTCAAGATATACGTTTCATTTGTAATGAAAATATCTTAAACATATTATATTTTAATCAAACTCGTTAGAGCCATTTTTGAGAAAATTACAATTTTGGAAAAATGTTCCATGTAAAGGTTAATCTGGAGGGGGAGGATTTTCTTGAAAACCTTCGTGTCGCATCTCTAAAAGACACTGAATCTAAATACCAAGTTTGGTGTTTATCCGACTGTTCGTTTCTGAGTTATACTGTTTACAGACACAGGCACAGACACAAACACACGGACATGCTTCCAAAAATGCTTTTTTTGGATTCAGGGGGCCTCCGGTGAAGTCTCGGTATCGAATTTTTGGGTGGAATAAAATACTTCCCCTACTTACTGTACGTAGTAGAGAAAGTAAAAAATGAGGGGCAGGGATGTGTGTATATGTATGTACGTGAAGTATAATTAAAAGCGCACGAATATTTTCACGAAATTTCCCCAGCCAAAGCCATCCTTTATATGGAAGTATTTTCGTTATTTAACATTTTGATTGAAATATAATATGATACACCTATTTGAGCTAACTATTGTATGAGGAATAAAATGCAAACCTTGATTTTTCTGGAAGTAGTCTGTGAAACCCTATCGTCACCAACTCGCTTGATTTTGTAGAGCAAGCTGGTTCCGTGCACTGCAGTTGGTAAAAACGGCTTCTGAGAGCAATGCTGGGTCTCTCTTTCCTTTGTAATGCTTCAGTTATTAAGTACGTCATAGTTTGCTTGAATTGTGTTAATTACCAACATTCATTTATTATCTGTTTAACCTCCTCATATGTAGGACTTACCCCCCCCCAGGACTTACAGGCGGGTGCCTGGGGTCAGAGGCCCGTCGAGGAGCACACACTAATGGATCAGACAGAACGTCCTGGATGGGGGATCAGCCCGATGCCTGGTATGGGGAGGAAGGAAGTAGATGAAACGAAATGATGGTGAAATGGATGAAAGGAAAGGTGATGATGGAGCAGTTGGTGGAATGAATGGCGGGGGAAACCGGAGAACCCGGAGGAAACCCTCCCAGACGCCGCTTTTTACACCACAAATCCCACATGCAGGCGGGCCCCTGGGATTGAACCCGGGCCGCCTCGGTGAGTGGCGAGCGGTCTAAGCACTCGGCCACGGCGCCGCCTGATTACCAACATGCGTGTTCATAATCACTGTTATAAGTTTGAACATTTTTCGTTAAAGATTTTCAATCCGTTAACGTTACAATGATATTAAAATGGCGTCGACTAGGTTAAAGAGCATGCTATTTTGCTATGTTAACTTTAATAATTGTCATTTTTTGCAATTTATGTTAAGACTATCAAACGTATGAAGCTGTGTGTATGTTCATGTCAGAAATAAAAACAGTAATGTAAGAAACAGTATAATAGAGCAATTATTCCACCAATCATGAAACTGCATAGGTATATGAATCTATGAACGGTGGGTTACATATTTCAAAGGCAAAATGTTGCATACCGCCACTGTACTGAACGAATGACCTGTTCCTGCTTTTCTGCAGTCGAAGGTCATACAGTGCACAGTAGGTGATTCAGCGACAAACAAGATTACTCTCTCTCTCTCTGCTTTACTCAAAGACCAACCAGTTTTGAAGTCTGGTTTGGACTAAATTTTGTATACCTCTATGTAACTGGGAAACCACAAATTATACACAAAAGCACGTTTCTCCTGAAGAGCCACTCAGAAGTCCATATATAGAGTTCATATCATGAATGTTCTTTTAAGTGTTGCCAGCTGTTTTGATAATTTTAGATCTAAAGTTGTTTTCCCAAAATTATGTAAGTATGCACTTATTGCTTAGTTTAAAATCCCCTGCTACATTTTTCTTTACTTTGATCACCGGTGCCTTCGGTAAGCTACCACACATTTGCTTGCTTCTATTTACTTTATTACTATCTCTTCACCAGCAATCTCCACCACTTAGATACGAAGACGTCGTTTGATTTACTTCCACTGTTCAGATTCTGGAACTACACGGCTGTTTGTGAAAATTGCAACACCAAGAAGGAAACGAATGAACTCAGTGAATTTAATACCACAGGTTATGTACACAGCAAGTAACAAATGATAAACTTTTCGAATCTATACATGACCTTTGAGCCCTATATTCAGTATTTGGCGTGGCCTCCATGCGCTGAAATTAGAGCTGCTATACGCCGTGGCATTTAAATCAAAAAGGTTCTGAATACGTTCCTGAGGGATTTCCCTCCATGCAGTTTATATTCGAGCCCACAAATCCGTGACACTGGTTACTGGAAGACCGTGACGCACCAGTTGCCGACCAACCATATCCCAGACATGTTCGATGGGCCTCATATTAGGCCAACGTACAGGCCAGGGAAGCAATGGTACCCGTCGCTCTTCGAAGAAGGCTTTTACATTCCTCGTAATATGTGGCCGGGCATTGTCCCGTTGAAATGTGGCCTGTGGAGACGCCTGAAGCAGAGGAGTACCTCAGGCTTTACAACCACCGCCAGGTAGCGGTTGCCATTCAAAATGCCCTCAATTCGTAGGAGGCGAGATCAGTTGTAACCAATGGTGCCCCAAACTATCACAACTGGTGTTGGTCCGCTATCCGCTAAACAATACAGCCGTCCATGTTGCGCTCACCACGGTACAGCCGGACACGTAGGCGGTCATCACTGTAGGACATGTTGAAGCGGGACTCGTCCGAAAAGACTACATTTTGCCACTCAGCACACCAGTGACGGTGTTCACGTGCCCATTGCAGTCGGAGGACCTTGTGGTTTCTGGACAATGGAAGCCGACGCAATGGCATGCGTGCAACCAGTCCAACCTGCAGCAGACGGTGACGAACCTTTGATGCAGCCAAGCTCACACCTGTTGTAGTGCTCCAGCGTCGAGCCAACACTGTGGATGAAGCTGTAAGGTCCGTTATGGCTACGCGGACAAGCTGACGGTCATCCCGTGCGGTAGTCATGTTCCGTGGTCCATACCTCCTCTTCGCTGCGTACGACCTTCATCTATCCACTGCTTCCACGCACGCATCACTGTCGTAGCAGCATGCCCTGAATGAGCCGAAATGTTACAGTATAAAAACCCGCTTCCTGCAGACAGATCACTCTGCACCGTTCGAATTCGCTCACATGCCGATATAGCTCTCTTTAACGTCGACGAGGCATACTGGCACCCACTTTATGGTTTCCACCTTGTTTGACAGCTCTGCACTGACTACACTAGGCGCAACACTGACCTGTCGAACCGACACGAGAGGGCTCTGCTCGGCCTACGCGTACCCCGTATCTCTGAAAACCTAATCACTTATTGCTTGCACACTCTTCTACACTTCCACCAAGTTTGGAGTTTATCGGAAATTCTTTCTTGATGTTGCAATTTTCACAAACGGCAATTTATATAGTAGTATTCAGGCTAATTTAAATTCTACAGGTTTCGAGTTTTATTTAGGACGAGGGGTGAACGTTTTCTTTAATGAGGATCATTCCCGGAACTCTGGAAAGTCAGGAAGTGTGAATGCGTGAGCAAATGTAGCGTACTTCAAAGCAATAAATTATAACTTAATACTATAACCAAATCTAACTTAGTTAAATACAGGCGATTGTTTCCAATATCAAAGCTGATTGCGTCAGCGGAGTAGTTTAAGAAGTGAGCAGTAAAAAGAGTTTAATTAGCATTTCTTCATTTCGGAGTTAAGAAAGCATCGCTGAGCAAAGAAATTAACACGGTGTTATCAGCAATGTTTTCTAAAAGAGCCTTTCAAAAAGGTTTGGCAGAGATGGTTATTAATAGAAGGGTTTTAAAAGGCTCTCTTCTCTCATATATAAAGCGTGATAATTTATTTTTAATTTGGCTTTAATTTTACTAACCGCCTGCGAGTATATTTCCATTTTTTTCTCTCTGGCTGCTAATAACTTCTAAAGTAATCTACACACCAAGCTAAATGTGCTCCAGATTGGAAGAGACCTTCAGTGGCAAGCTGAGGTTAATAATTTATATGGAAATTGTGGTCGGCTATAACTAACTGATGGTTTTACATGGAGGGAAGAGTTTTCATTGATCTTTTCCGCGTTCGTAAAATTAGTTGGGCAATTGTTGGTGACAGAAAAACCCATTAAGAGTCTGACTAATGAAGAGAATATTGCTAGAAATGAATGGGGAAACGCAGAATAAAGTAGAGGAAGCTTTTAAGGAGCCAAAGGCATGTCGTTGTGGAGGCATTTAAAGAAAACTTAGCCAAAAGTAGTTTCCGTAGGAGGGAGAAAAATGACCTAAGGTTTTATACTCGAGAGTGCCACTGAATGATATATTGCAGAATATCCCCTCTTCTTTTTCTTCACTTCACTGGATAACGTTTTTAGCGTGTTTCATCATATTGTAGCTTCAATATAGTCATCTCTTCCTAGGCAGGTCCTATTTCTGCTCACCAAGTTATTTATAAGCTGATACAGTGAAATTGTACTCATATATCTATATACGATACCGTAATGTACTACTATTCTAAAAGTTATATTACAGATAATATCGTTGTTCCTAATGCTCTCCATATATGACCTTGACATTTGGGGTTATCTCATTCACTAAACGATGACTGGACCCGTTTCTGAGGTGGAGGTACCCAGAAGGCGGAGTCCGTTACCTCCGATGGCAAGGTGATAATGTGGATGGCGATGGAACGAGAGGACCTACAGCTGACTCCGAACCACGTTGGGCCGTAAGGGATACTCTGCATCAACTTAAAATCGCTACCCCAGAACCAAAAATCGAACCCCATAATCTCAAAACGAGAGCCAATGAAGAAGCCACTGCGCTACCTCAGCACCCCTTGCAGATAATATAATTTTTGTATTGGAATTTTTACTACATCTTTCAGCATATGTTTTTTGATAGTTTTTAAGTTTCATTTACTTGCTAAATTGTTAATTCAGTTTATAAAAAGTGCTTACAAAAGCAACTCCAGACACTTTGATCTCAAAATATTAATTAAAAGCTAATAAAATCTGTCTTACGTTGAAAAAGTTTGGGTGCTAAGTACTGAAGTAGATTTCAACAATTTTTAGTATCATTTTCTTCAAGACGTGTTAAAATAATTAATTTTGTTGTCCTATGATTTTCAAAAAATTAAAATATGTCATTTGCAAAACGCATCCCCTCCTGGTAAAATCCCCCATGGGATTTTTCGAACTTTGAAATTCTGCATTTTATTTCTTGAATATAGTTCTCTATAAACATAAAGTGCATTTTGTGTACCACAAAATCGTTCTTGAAAATTACAAAATATGTAAAAATTAAATTACCTTTAAACTAATTGAGTATTAAATTTCTCAAACCTTAAATACTAAATTATTTGTAATGTCAAGAAGAGATCCTTTAATTTCTTCATTCGACTTCATGGAATATGTATGAAATTTTTAAACTAAACTTGTATAAGGACAACTAAAATTGTATCTGAGGAACTCTGGCAAAAGGGTAAAACAACCAAATTACCATAAAAGTTTAGAAGTTCCCTGTGCTGTTTGCACACAGATCCATTGCTGAGATCATCTAAATCTGCTCCAAGTAGAGTTTCTTTTTTGGTACATTTTTAGCCTTTCTTGCGTCCTTAATGAGTTTTAGTTTTCCTTTGTAACCTTGAGTCTTTTCCCCAACATATTCTACAGCGTAACAACGGTAAGACATGAAAAAGAGGTCGTTTTAAAATCAGGCAGATGAAATGATATGCAGTCAATAACAAAATGTAAAGTTTAGTACACTTCTAGAATATTGAGATAATTCAACAATATTTTG
This sequence comes from Deroplatys truncata, assembly GCA_030765065.1. NCBI lineage: Eukaryota > Metazoa > Arthropoda > Insecta > Mantodea > Mantidae > Deroplatys > Deroplatys truncata. Next base: position 65,650,123 of record CM060986.1, read on the forward strand.
AGAAGAAAATTACAGGTATTCTTAAAAGCATATCTATTATACAAAAATTAATTTTTGGAGTTTTAGGTTTATAGTCTAATCAGCAGATATGTTGGCAAATGTAGACTCATCTCATTTACTGCACTTCTGATTTGAAGAATTAGATAAATTCACCTAAGCCATCTCTTGAGTGGTCAGCTCAAATATCTCTTTTCAGTTATAATATGAGGCGTGTTTTTAAAGTATCTAAAATTTTATAAAAAATAGTACATTATTTTCAAATACTTTAGTATCATTCATTAACTCACACTACTTCTCCACATAATCAGGCGCTTGTTGTAACGGGAAAACAATTTTGTATGCCTTCATCAAAGAATGATGCCACCTGTGATGAAAGCCAAGTCGTACTCCTTGTTTCACATCATCGACGTTGGAAGATTTTCGACCAAGGGATTTCTTCATATGAAGAAACAGATGAAAATCACTTGGTTGTCAAATCCGGACTGCGTGGCGGGTGGTCGAAATATTCTCAACCAAATGATGCGATTAGATCTTTAGTTTGTTTGGCTGTGTGGCCGAGCATAGTTACTCATTACTGCTCCCCCATAAACCTCACACAATTGGTGGAGAAAATGTTTGCTGGCGTAATAACTCGCATTCAAAAACGAATCAGTGATCTGACTTCACAGTCGGCGGGTCATTCTATTGTTTTGGACCTTTAAAACGTTCTAACAACAGGAAGACACAAAATGACAATCGCGCACAGCTGCGCCTAGCTTGCTAATGAACGGGGGAACTGATCGCGCATGTTCAAAATTGCGATTGTAGCGGCTAAATATTAAAACGCTACTTATTTTAAAACACGCCTTGTAAGTTCATTATGTTTTTGGATAATCTATTTTCTCACTTTGTATCATTGTGACTATCCATTTTATTTTATCACACTTAGTTTTGTTAATTGAAAATATATTGAAACTAAACTTCAGTTTCATTTCTTATTTATCAACTGCATGTTTTATAGTTTTGTCTACTCTAAAGTTCTTCTGTTTCTTCCGTGGTTAACAGTAGAAACAAAATGCCGGTTTGAGCACAGTAGAGAGATGCCGACAAGCGATAAAGTTCTTTGTTCTACACCGACAAGCCCCGCCCCCTCCCTTTGTGTGCTCACATGCCGTCAGGTCTCGTGTCGTTAGGCCCCGCCCCCTCTCGCTTTGTGTGCTCACCTAATGCCGACAGTGTCTGTGCTAACAGGTCCTACCCCCTCTCCCAATGCGTTCTACTGTGGCGTCATGACTTGAGGGAATTGTTTTCTCGAGTCCTGCCGCCCCTCGGCAAATTAATTAGGTAATGTTCGTCAAACATTTTTTTATGACTACTAAGACCTGCACATTGCATCCTCGAGCAATTAAGTTTTTTGAATAATGAATTGTTGACTGGAGCTTGAGTATAAGTAGTCTGCTCACGGGAACAGTCTGTCATGTAATGAGAACACGCAGCCTTCTTCTATCTGGGGAAAGCGCTTGTCCATTAGCTGAACATGTTAGACGCTTTCAACACATTAATAGGCTTTTAAGTTTACATTCTGGATCTGTTTACATACATTAGCGAACGACCTACTTCCGCCTGGCGGTAACGGTGACCTCTATTAGCTGACCCGTTAGACGCTTTCACCCCATTAGCGAACAATGTCAGTAATTGTTTTCCTAAGTGCTCTGCCCAACACTCAACACTTCAGATTTTAGCGATGGAAATGATATAACAAGCAGCAGCTTCTCCAACGAGTTCCAAGTTGACCAGGATGGCCGGGTTCGAATTACAAATTCAGCTTCTAATAACTCAGAGACTAATGACGATAAAGACGTCAAATAAAGATTATTACATTAATGTCATTAGATAGTTTCTTGTGAATGTATATTTGGGTACATGGTGTCCAGGGTTCGAATACCGATAAAATGTAATTTAATTATAAATTTAATAACTCCTAAACTAATTAAGATAAAGACACCAAATAAACTTTATTGCCTTTATGTTATTAGGTAGTATCTTGTGGAGGTGTAATTAGATACCTGACGTTCTGGGTTCGAGCCTAATGTTTAAATCGTCATTATCTCAGAAACTAAGAGAGGTAGAGGAATTGACCAAAGCATGATTGATAGCTCCTGTGATGGGTAATTAATACTGTATATAATTTTTAATCAGTTGTCCTTATTTCGAATCCCGACCTTTCAATCACTTACTTATTTTTTCTCTATACTCTAGAATATGTCACTTAGATTGATGCTGTAACTGCATACCGCACCTTTAAACATATCAAACTAATATTGTAAATAATTTTGTTTCTGGTGTCCAGGGTTCGAATACCGATAAAATGTAATTTAATTATAAATTTAATAACTTCTAAACTAATTAAGATAAAGACGCCAAATAAACTTTATTGCCTTTATGTTATTAGGTATTATCTTGTGGATGTGTAATTAGATACCTGACGTTCAGGGTTCGATCCTAATTTTTAAATCGTCATTATCTCAGAAACTAAGAGAGGTAGACGAGTGAACCAAAGCATGATTGATAGCTCCTATGAGGGGTAATTAATACTGTATATAATTTTCAATCAGTTGTCCTTACTTCGAATCCCGATCTTTCAATCACTTACTTATTTTTTCTCTATACTCTAGAATATATCACTTAGATTGATGCTGTAACTGCATACAGCACCTTTAAACATATCAAACTAATATTGTAAATAATTTTGTTTCTGGTGTCCAGGGTTCGAATACCGATAAAATGTAGTTTAATTATAAATTTAATAACTTCTAAACTAATTAAGATAAAGATACCAAATAAACTTTATTGTGTTTATGTTATTAGGTAGTATCTTGTGGATGTGTATTTAGATACCTGACGTTCTGGGTTCGAGTCTAATTTTAAATCGTCATTATCCCAGAAACTAAGAGAGGTAGAGGAGTTGACCAAAGCATGATTGATAGCTCCTATGATGGGCAATTAATACTGTATATAATTTTTAATCAGTTATCCTTACTTCGAATCCCGATCTTTCAATCACTTACTTATTTTTTCTCTATACTCTAGAATATATCACTTAGATTGATGCTGTAAATGTATACAGCACCTTTAAACATATCAAACTAATATTGTAAATAATTTTGTTTCTGGTGTCCAGGGTTCGAATACCGATAAAATGTAATTTAATTATAAATTTAATAACTCCTAAACTAATTAAGATAAAGACGCCGAATAAACTTTATTGCGTTTATGTTACTAGGTAGTATCTTGTGGATGTGTAATTAGATACCTGACGTTCTGGGTTCGAGCCTAATGTTTAAATCGTTATTATCTCAGAAACTAAGAGAGGTAGAGGAATTGACCAAAGCATGATTGATAGCTCCTATGAGGGGCAATTAATACTGTATATAATTTTCAATCAGCTGTCCTTACTTCGAATCCCGATCTTTCAATCACTTACTTATTTTTCTCTATACTCTAGAATATATCACTTAGCTTGATGCTGTAAATGCATACAGCACCCTTAAACACATCAAACTAATATTGTAAATAATTCTGGTTCTGGTGTCCAGGGTTCGAATACCGATAAAATGTAATTTAATTATAAATTTAATAACTCCTAAACTAATTAAGATAAAGACACCAAATAAACTTTTATAGGGGGAAAGGATGCTCTCCTGAAACATTAGGTCTCTAGATAGAAGTATTTATAGGGGAGAGATAGGGAATACCAGGGCTAATGCTAGGCTAGTCAGATGCTAAAGGAGGGAGGGATATGCTTTATACGAGAGAGATAGGGAACACAAGGAAAGATGCTATACTAAACAGGACTTGAAGGATAGAATATGGGCGATATAGCGAACCGAGGAGAGGTATTAGGATAGGAGTTTTGAATGATGGAGTAGGTGTTTATATGCGAGAGATAGGGAATACGAGGGTCGATGCTAGGCTAGACGGTGTTGAATGAGGGAATGCATCTTATATGAGAGAGGTAGGGGAATATGAGGAGAAGTGCTAGGCTAGTCGGGAAGGTCTGAATGAGAGAGTATACGTCTATATGGGAAAATATAGGGAAAACGAAGGTAGGTGCTAGGTTGAGAGAGTCTTCAAGGAGGAAAATGCATTTATATGAGAGCGTTAGGGCATACGAGGAGAGGTGCTAGTCTAGACATGGTTTGAGGATTAGAGTATACGTTTATATGGGAGAAATATGGAAAACGGGAGAGATACAAGGATAGACAGAGATTGAAGGAGGAGGAATGTAGGTTTATACTGTAATATAGAGAGTAATTCGATTATAAAACTTTTCTCATCCAGCCTTACAACACTTTTATATACTTATTTTCTAAACCTTACAAACTTTATATTTGTTAAACAGTAGTGCGCGAGACGGAGAGGGACAAACAGTATATCGGTTTACAGTGAAGTATACATCCTAACCTATTCCCACCTTGTTTGTTCTGGATCTTCTCATTGTCTATCATCTAACGTAAACACGTAACAAGACGTAACACAGGAAATCATACATATGGCACATTAAAAAAATAAAGGTATATATAATGAAACATAAACAAGTAGACAGAGGGTCATCGATACATAGAAAACCAGGAGTTGTATGTACTGAGACCATAGATTAGTATAGGCAAACAACAAAGAAGTGAATTTATAGTGTAAATAGCCAAATATTTTCAAATATTATTATAGTCTAAAAGTATATAACTTAATTATGTATCGAGTATTGAGAAATAAACGTTATTCATTATTCACTAATCTCAGATCACTGCAATTGTATTGAATCAATTCACAATTGCTAATGCCATTCAACTTTCATTCGTTTCTGATACATAAACAAATTGCAAAATGGAGAAGGACGAAAGTAATAAAAAGACTCAGGCAGCAAATTTTAAGAAAGAAGAGAAAGATATATGACCGACATTGTTTTGGAACACAAATTAGTCTTGAAAATAAAATGACTGATAGCTCTGCTAAGCGTAAGGAAGAGACATGGAAATAAATTGCAAATGAATACAATTCTAGGTTGGAAAAGAAGATAAACAACATTCATGTAAACCAATTTTTAAAAATCAGTTTAACTGAATACATGTAAAAAAAACATATCACTTTACAAAAAGTAATGCAGACAACATTTATTTTTTATAAACATTATCCTATTACATTACTTTACAAAAAACCATACATATTTCCTAAAGGCAAAGGTGATAGTCTAGACATTCTAAACACTCAGTTATATAATCATATACATCACACAGAAAGAGACCTGCATTATCAGTAAAAAAACTAAACATCTCAACAATGTCTGAATGATGTATTTTATAAGTACAAGTTTTTTGATATTTCAAAGTTCCTGTTAACCATGGCAGTAATTGATTAACACAATTTCTCGATCCTGTCATGCTATAACTTTAGATGCTTTCAGCTTACTTATAATTTCCTCAATCTCTTGTGTGTGACTATTATTACCAGCATCCCTCGACGCAATTAGTAACCTCAATATATTTACTAGTCTATTCGGATTTTCAAGCGTTGATATCACTGAATCATCATCATCTGAAGATTTCATATTCTCGCAACTTCCGATGTATCCAGATTTTTCACCAACAGTAGTCTCCAGTGAAGGACAGAGGCTTGATCCGGTATAACATTCCCCTCTATACATCTTCGGATCTTCAAGTGCAGGTGAGAGAGTCGATTCAGTATAACATGTTGCTCTATGAAACTTAAATCTTGACAAAGAACGATTCTTAAAAATCCGCCCGCATACACAGCATCTAATAACGCGTTTTCCTCCATGTGTAATGTATGAAAAATCGTGTTTCTCTTTCGTCAGTTGCACAGATTTTCTCGGGCAGTAGCTCATGCTAAAACTAAAAGAAATTAAATGAATACGTGAATGCTAACGCTCGAAGGAATTAAAAGCGAATGAATGAATTCATAACACGCACCTATGTATATATCCAGGATGAGGACGACGGAGGGAATTGCGATCAATGCATAGCAGGGAGAAAGGATACTCTCTTGAAACATTAGTCATCTAAACAACTATTGTTCACGGAGCCTGTAGACGTCAGGTTGAATGGGACAGACCTCAGCTTCAAATCTTTAAGGGTACGGACCCCTGGCTTTTGCCTGGCATGTATACTAAACCATCCTAACAGCGTAACATTACATAACAACGACACGTAACCAGAACATGACGAGTGCGAGCATGGAAAAAAGGATGCTCGCTAAAACAATAGTGGAAAAGGATGCTCTCTGGAAACAGTCGCCATCCGCACAACGGATTGTCCCTAACATTTCCAGATTTCAAAACGTTCAACATCGTGACGCGCTACTGTCATCTACATTTCGACGAAATTTTACCTCCTGAATTAGTTTGATGCTCTGTATAGAACCTCAGAACATGCATTACGCTGCGTGTCCCTAGCGTTTCCAGCTCCTGAATCGTTCCAGCTAGTGGAATGCCTCTACCATCTTCATGTCAACGATCTGTTACTCTGAATTAAAGTTTGGTGATATGTATAGACCTGTACAACATGCATTACGCTATGTAACAGACTCATCACGCTATGTAACAACACAATCACGCTATGTAACAACTGATCACGCTATGTAACAACATGATCACGCTATGTAACAACCTGAGCACGCTATGTAACAACATGATCACGCTATGTAACAACTGATCACGCTATGTAACAACCTGAGCAGGCTATGTAACAACATGTTCACGCTATGTAACAACCTGAGCACGCTATGTAACAACCTGAGCACGCTATGTAACAACATGTTCACGCTATGTAACAACATGAACACGCTATGTAACAATTCGATCACGCTATGTAACAACCTGATTACGCTATGTAACAACTGATCACACTATGTAACAACATGATCACGCTATGTAACAACCTGAGCACGCTATGTAACAACATGATCACGCTATGTAACAACCTGAGCACGCCATGTAACAACATGATCACGCTATGTAACAACATGTTCACGCTATGTAACAACCTGAGCACGCTATGTAACAACATGATCACGCTATGTAACAACATGATCACGCTATGTAACAACCTGAGCACGCTATGTAACAACATGATCACGCTATGTAACAACATGAACACGATATGTAACAACCTGAGCACGCTATGTAACAACCTGAGCACGCTATGTAACAAACTGAGCACGCTATGTAACAACATGTTCACGCTATGTAACAACCTGAGCACGCTATGTAACAACTTGAGCACGCTATGTAACAATACGATCACGCTATGTAACAACCTGATTACGCTATGTAACAACTGATCACGCTATGTAACAACATGATCACGCTATGTAACAACCTGAGCACGCTATGTAACAACCTGAGCACGCTATGTAACAACATGATCACGCTATGTAACAACATGATCACGCTCTGTAACAACATGATCACGCTATGTAACAACATGATCACGCTATGTAACAACCTGAGCACGCTATGTAACAACATGATCACGCTATGTAACAACTGATCACGCTATGTAACAACATGATCACGCTATGTAACAACATGTTCACGCTATGTAACAACATGAACACGCTATGTAACAACATGATCACGCTATGTAACAACATGTTCACGCTATGTAACAACACGATCACCCTATGAAACAACATGATCACGCTATGTAACAACCTGAGCACGCTATGTAACAACATGATCACGCTATGTAACAACCTGAGCACGCCATGTAACAACATGATCACGCTATGTAACAACATGTTCACGCTATGTAACAACACGATCACCCTATGTAACAACCTGAGCACGCTATGTAACAACATGAACACGCTATGTAACAACCTGAGCACGCTATGTAACAACCTGAGCACGCTATGTAACAACCTGAGCACGCTATGTAACAACATGAACACGCTATGTAGTAACCTGAGCAAGCTATGTAACAACCTGAGCACGCTATGTAACAATACGATCACGCTATGTAACAACCTGATTACGCTATGTAACAATACGATCACGCTATGTAACAACCTGATTACGCTATGTAACAACTGATCACACTATGTAACAACATGATCACGCTATGTAACAACCTGAGCACGTTATGTAACAACATGATCACGCTATGTAACAACCTGAGCACGCCATGTAACAACATGATCACGCTATGTAACAACATGTTCACGCTATGTAACAACTGATCACGCTATGTAACAACATAATCACGCTATGCAACAACATGATCACGCTATGTAACAACATGATCACGCTATGTAACAACCTGAGCACGCTATGTAACAACATGAACACGCTATGTAACAACATGATCACGCTATGTAACAACCTGAGTACGCTATGTAACAACATGATCACGCTATGTAACAACCTGATCACGCTATCTAACAACACGATCACGCTATGTAACAACACGATCACGCTATGTAACAACCTGATCACGCTATGTAACAACATGTTCACGCTATGTAACAACATGATCACGCTATGTAACAACCTGATCACGCTATGTAACAACCTGATCACGCTATGTAACAACGCGATCACGCTATGTAACAACATGATCACGCTATGTAACAACATGATCACGCTATGTAAATAGGGTGGACCATTTAAGTTGAGGCTATCCAATATATCCATAACTAAGCGTTGTAGAAAGAAATGTCTTTAATAAAACTTGACTGATATTATGACGAAAGTAAATGCCACTAGTCGTGTTTCGTTTGGAGGCTGTTATGAGGGTCATTTTGGGTCAATTTATTTTTTTAAATGGGAACCTACAATTAGGGTCCCATTTAAAAAGACCCTGAAATGACCCTCACAACGTCCTCCAAACGAAGTACGACTAGCGGCATTTACTTTCGTCATAATATCAGTCAAGTTTTATTAAAGACATTTCTTTCTACAACGCTTAGTTATGGATATATTGGATAGCCTCAACTTAAATGGTCCACCCTATTTACATAGCGTGATCATGTTGTTACATAGCGTGATCATGTTGTTACATAGCGTGATCGCGTTGTTACATAGCGTGATCAGGTTGTTACATAGCGTGATCAGGTTGTTACATAGCGTGATCATGTTGTTACATAGCGTGAACATGTTGTTACATAGCGTGATCAGGTTGTTACATAGCGTGATCGTGTTGTTACATAGCGTGATCGTGTTGTTACATAGCGTGATCAGGTTGTTACATAGCGTGATCATGTTGTTACATAGCGTGCTCAGGTTGTTACATAGCGTGATCATGTTGTTACATAGCGTGATCAGTTGTTACATAGCGTAATCAGGTTGTTACATAGCGTGATCGTATTGTTACATAGCGTGCTCAGGTTGTTACATAGCGTACTCAGGTTGTTACATAGCGTGATCATGTTGTTACATAGCGTGTTCATGTTGTTACATAGCGTGCTCAGGTTGTTACATAGCGTGATCATGTTGTTACATAGCGTGATCATGTTGTTGCATAGCGTGATCATGTTGTTACATAGCGTGATCAGTTGTTACATAGCGTGATCATGTTGTTACATAGCGTGCTCAGGTTGTTACATAGCGTGATCATGTTGTTACATAGCGTGATCATGTTGTTACATAGCGTGATCATGTTGTTACATAGCGTGATCATGTTGTTACATAGCGTGCTCAAGTTGTTACATAGCGTGATAATGTTGTTACATAGCGTGATCAGTTGTTACATAGCGTAATCAGGTTGTTACATAGCGTGATCGTATTGTTACATAGCGTGCTCAGGTTGTTACATAGCGTGCTCAGGTTGTTACATAGCGTGAACATGTTGTTACATAGCGTGCTCAGTTTGTTACATAGCGTGCTCAGGTTGTTACATAGCGTGCTCAGGTTGTTACATAGCGTGTTCATGTTGTTACATAGCGTGCTCTGGTTGTTACATAGGGTGATCGTGTTGTTACATAGCGTGAACATGTTGTTACATAGCGTGATCATGTTGTTACATGGCGTGCTCAGGTTGTTACATAGCGTGATCATGTTGTTACATAGCGTGCTCAGGTTGTTACATAGCGTGATCAAGTTGTTTCATAGGGTGATCGTGTTGTTACATAGCGTGAACATGTTGTTACATAGCGTGATCATGTTGTTACATAGCGTGTTCATGTTGTTACATAGCGTGAACATGTTGTTACATATTGTGCTCAGGTTGTTACATAGCGTGCTCAGGTTGTTACATAGCGTGCTCAGGTTGTTACATAGCGTGCTCAGGTTGTTACATAGCGTGATCATGTTGTTACATAGCGTGATCATGTTACATAGCGTGATCATGTTGTTACATAGCGTGATCAGTTGTTACATAGCGTGATCATGTTGTTACATAGCGTGCTCAGGTTGTTACATAGCGTGATCATGTTGTTACATAGCGTGATCATGTTGTTACATAGCGTGATCATGTTGTTACATAGCGTGATCATGTTGTTACATAGCGTGCTCAGGTTGTTACATAGCGTGCTCAGGTTGTTACATAGCGTGATCATGTTGTTACATAGCGTGATCAGTTGTTACATAGCGTAATCAGGTTGTTACATAGCGTGATCGTATTGTTACATAGCGTGCTCAGGTTGTTACATAGCGTGCTCAGGTTGTTACATAGCGTGAACATGTTGTTACATAGCGTGCTCAGTTTGTTACATAGCGTGCTCAGGTTGTTACATAGCGTGCTCAGGTTGTTACATATCGTGTTCATGTTGTTACATAGCGTGATCATGTTGTTACATAGCGTGCTCAGGTTGTTACATAGCGTGATCATGTTGTTACATAGCGTGATCATGTTGTTACATAGCGTGCTCAGGTTGTTACATAGCTTGAACATGTTGTTACATAGCGTGATCATGTTGTTACATGGCGTGCTCAGGTTGTTACATAGCGTGATCATGTTGTTACATAGCGTGCTCAGGTTGTTACATAGCGTGATCATGTTGTTACATAGTGTGATCAGTTGTTACATAGCGTAATCAGGTTGTTACATAGCGTGATCGAATTGTTACATAGCGTGTTCATGTTGTTACATAGCGTGAACATGTTGTTACATAGCGTGCTCAGGTTGTTACATAGCGTGCTCAGGTTGTTACATAGCGTGAACATGTTGTTACATAGCCTGCTCAGGTTGTTACATAGCGTGATCAGTTGTTACATAGCGTGATCATGTTGTTACATAGCGTGCTCAGGTTGTTACATAGCGTGATCATGTTGTTACATAGCGTGATCAGTTGTTACATAGCGTGATTGTGTTGTTACATAGCGTGATGAGTCTGTTACATAGCGTAATGCATGTTGTACAGGTCTATACATATCACCAAACTTTAATTCAGAGTAACAGATCGTTGACATGAAGATGGTAGAGGCATTCCACTAGCTGGAACGATTCAGGAGCTGGAAACGCTAGGGACACGCAGCGTAATGCATGTTCTGAGGTTCTATACAGAGCATCAAACTAATTCAGGAGGTAAAATTTCGTCGAAATGTAGATGACAGTAGCGCGTCACGATGTTGAACGTTTTGAAATCTGGAAATGTTAGGGACAATCCGTTGTGCGGATGGCGACTGTTTCCAGAGAGCATCCTTTTCCACTAATGTTCTCAGCGAGCATCCTTTTTTCCATGCTCGCACTCGTCATGTTCTGGTTACGTGTCGTTGTTATGTAATGTTACGCTGTTAGGATGGTTTAGTATACATGCCAGGCAAAAGCCAGGGGTCCGTACCCTTAAAGATTTGAAGCTGAGGTCTGTCCCATTCAACCTGACGTCTACAGGCTCCGTGAACAATAGTTGTTTAGATGACTAATGTTTCAAGAGAGTATCCTTTCTCCCTGCTATGCATTGATCGCAATTCCCTCCGTCGTCCTCATCCTGGATATATACATAGGTGCGTGTTATGAATTCATTCATTCGCTTTTAATTCCTTCGAGCGTTAGCATTCACGTATTCATTTAATTTCTTTTAGTTTTAGCATGAGCTACTGCCCGAGAAAATCTGTGCAACTGACGAAAGAGAAACACGATTTTTCATACATTACACATGGAGGAAAACGCGTTATTAGATGCTGTGTATGCGGGCGGATTTTTAAGAATCGTTCTTTGTCAAGATTTAAGTTTCATAGAGCAACATGTTATACTGAATCGACTCTCTCACCTGCACTTGAAGATCCGAAGATGTATAGAGGGGAATGTTATACCGGATCAAGCCTCTGTCCTTCACTGGAGACTACTGTTGGTGAAAAATCTGGATACATCGGAAGTTGCGAGAATATGAAATCTTCAGATGATGATGATTCAGTGATATCAACGCTTGAAAATCCGAATAGACTAGTAAATATATTGAGGTTACTAATTGCGTCGAGGGATGCTGGTAATAATAGTCACACACAAGAGATTGAGGAAATTATAAGTAAGCTGAAAGCATCTAAAGTTATAGCATGACAGGATCGAGAAATTGTGTTAATCAATTACTGCCATGGTTAACAGGAACTTTGAAATATCAAAAAACTTGTACTTATAAAATACATCATTCAGACATTGTTGAGATGTTTAGTTTTTTTACTGATAATGCAGGTCTCTTTCTGTGTGATGTATATGATTATATAACTGAGTGTTTAGAATGTCTAGACTATCACCTTTGCCTTTAGGAAATATGTATGGTTTTTTGTAAAGTAATGTAATAGGATAATGTTTATAAAAAATAAATGTTGTCTGCATTACTTTTTGTAAAGTGATATGTTTTTTTTACATGTATTCAGTTAAACTGATTTTTAAAAATTGGTTTACATGAATGTTGTTTATCTTCTTTTCCAACCTAGAATTGTATTCATTTGCAATTTATTTCCATGTCTCTTCCTTACGCTTAGCAGAGCTATCAGTCATTTTATTTTCAAGACTAATTTGTGTTCCAAAACAATGTCGGTCATATATCTTTCTCTTCTTTCTTAAAATTTGCTGCCTGAGTCTTTTTATTACTTTCGTCCTTCTCCATTTTGCAATTTGTTTATGTATCAGAGACGAATGAAAGTTGAATGGCATTAGCAATTGTGAATTGATTCAATACAATTGCAGTGATCTGAGATTAGTGAATAATGAATAACGTTTATTTCTCAATACTCGATACATAATTAAGTTATATACTTTTAGACTATAATAATATTTGAAAATATTTGGCTATTTACACTATAAATTCACTTCTTTGTTGTTTGCCTATACTAATCTATGGTCTCAGTACATACAACTCCTGGTTTTCTATGTATCGATGACCCTCTGTCTACTTGTTTATGTTTCATTATATATACCTTTATTTTTTTAATGTGCCATATGTATGATTTCCTGTGTTACGTCTTGTTACGTGTTTACGTTAGATGATAGACAATGAGAAGATCCAGAACAAACAAGGTGGGAATAGGTTAGGATGTATACTTCACTGTAAACCGATATACTGTTTGTCCCTCTCCGTCTCGCGCACTACTGTTTAACAAATATAAAGTTTGTAAGGTTTAGAAAATAAGTATATAAAAGTGTTGTAAGGCTGGATGAGAAAAGTTTTATAATCGAATTACTCTCTATATTACAGTATAAACCTACATTCCTCCTCCTTCAATCTCTGTCTATCCTTGTATCTCTCCCGTTTTCCATATTTCTCCCATATAAACGTATACTCTAATCCTCAAACCATGTCTAGACTAGCACCTCTCCTCGTATGCCCTAACGCTCTCATATAAATGCATTTTCCTCCTTGAAGACTCTCTCAACCTAGCACCTACCTTCGTTTTCCCTATATTTTCCCATATAGACGTATACTCTCTCATTCAGACCTTCCCGACTAGCCTAGCACTTCTCCTCATATTCCCCTACCTCTCTCATATAAGATGCATTCCCTCATTCAACACCGTCTAGCCTAGCATCGACCCTCGTATTCCCTATCTCTCGCATATAAACACCTACTCCATCATTCAAAACTCCTATCCTAATACCTCTCCTCGGTTCGCTATATCGCCCATATTCTATCCTTCAAGTCCTGTTTAGTATAGCATCTTTCCTTGTGTTCCCTATCTCTCTCGTATAAAGCATATCCCTCCCTCCTTTAGCATCTGACTAGCCTAGCATTAGCCCTGGTATTCCCTATCTCTCCCCTATAAATACTTCTATCTAGAGACCTAATGTTTCAGGAGAGCATCCTTTCCCCCTATAAAAGTTTATTTGGTGTCTTTATCTTAATTAGTTTAGGAGTTATTAAATTTATAATTAAATTACATTTTATCGGTATTCGAACCCTGGACACCAGAACCAGAATTATTTACAATATTAGTTTGATGTGTTTAAGGGTGCTGTATGCATTTACAGCATCAAGCTAAGTGATATATTCTAGAGTATAGAGAAAAATAAGTAAGTGATTGAAAGATCGGGATTCGAAGTAAGGACAGCTGATTGAAAATTATATACAGTATTAATTGCCCCTCATAGGAGCTATCAATCATGCTTTGGTCAATTCCTCTACCTCTCTTAGTTTCTGAGATAATAACGATTTAAACATTAGGCTCGAACCCAGAACGTCAGGTATCTAATTACACATCCACAAGATACTACCTAGTAACATAAACGCAATAAAGTTTATTCGGCGTCTTTATCTTAATTAGTTTAGGAGTTATTAAATTTATAATTAAATTACATTTTATCGGTATTCGAACCCCGGACACCAGAAACAAAATTATTTACAATATTAGTTTGATATGTTTAAAGGTGCTGTATACATTTACAGCATCAATCTAAGTGATATATTCTAGAGTATAGAGAAAAAATAAGTAAGTGATTGAAAGATCGGGATTCGAAGTAAGGATAACTGATTAAAAATTATATACAGTATTAATTGCCCATCATAGGAGCTATCAATCATGCTTTGGTCAACTCCTCTACCTCTCTTAGTTTCTGAGATAATGACGATTTAAAATTAGACTCGAACCCAGAACGTCAGGTATCTAAATACACATCCACAAGATACTACCTAATAACATAAACACAATAAAGTTTATTTGGTATCTTTATCTTAATTAGTTTAGAAGTTATTAAATTTATAATTAAACTACATTTTATCGGTATTCGAACCCTGGACACCAGAAACAAAATTATTTACAATATTAGTTTGATATGTTTAAAGGTGCTGTATGCAGTTACAGCATCAATCTAAGTGATATATTCTAGAGTATAGAGAAAAAATAAGTAAGTGATTGAAAGATCGGGATTCGAAGTAAGGACAACTGATTGAAAATTATATACAGTATTAATTACCCCTCATAGGAGCTATCAATCATGCTTTGGTTCACTCGTCTACCTCTCTTAGTTTCTGAGATAATGACGATTTAAAAATTAGGATCGAACCCTGAACGTCAGGTATCTAATTACACATCCACAAGATAATACCTAATAACATAAAGGCAATAAAGTTTATTTGGCGTCTTTATCTTAATTAGTTTAGAAGTTATTAAATTTATAATTAAATTACATTTTATCGGTATTCGAACCCTGGACACCAGAAACAAAATTATTTACAATATTAGTTTGATATGTTTAAAGGTGCGGTATGCAGTTACAGCATCAATCTAAGTGACATATTCTAGAGTATAGAGAAAAAATAAGTAAGTGATTGAAAGGTCGGGATTCGAAATAAGGACAACTGATTAAAAATTATATACAGTATTAATTACCCATCACAGGAGCTATCAATCATGCTTTGGTCAATTCCTCTACCTCTCTTAGTTTCTGAGATAATGACGATTTAAACATTAGGCTCGAACCCAGAACGTCAGGTATCTAATTACACCTCCACAAGATACTACCTAATAACATAAAGGCAATAAAGTTTATTTGGTGTCTTTATCTTAATTAGTTTAGGAGTTATTAAATTTATAATTAAATTACATTTTATCGGTATTCGAACCCTGGACACCATGTACCCAAATATACATTCACAAGAAACTATCTAATGACATTAATGTAATAATCTTTATTTGACGTCTTTATCGTCATTAGTCTCTGAGTTATTAGAAGCTGAATTTGTAATTCGAACCCGGCCATCCTGGTCAACTTGGAACTCGTTGGAGAAGCTGCTGCTTGTTATATCATTTCCATCGCTAAAATCTGAAGTGTTGAGTGTTGGGCAGAGCACTTAGGAAAACAATTACTGACATTGTTCGCTAATGGGGTGAAAGCGTCTAACGGGTCAGCTAATAGAGGTCACCGTTACCGCCAGGCGGAAGTAGGTCGTTCGCTAATGTATGTAAACAGATCCAGAATGTAAACTTAAAAGCCTATTAATGTGTTGAAAGCGTCTAACATGTTCAGCTAATGGACAAGCGCTTTCCCCAGATAGAAGAAGGCTGCGTGTTCTCATTACATGACAGACTGTTCCCGTGAGCAGACTACTTATACTCAAGCTCCAGTCAACAATTCATTATTCAAAAAACTTAATTGCTCGAGGATGCAATGTGCAGGTCTTAGTAGTCATAAAAAAATGTTTGACGAACATTACCTAATTAATTTGCCGAGGGGCGGCAGGACTCGAGAAAACAATTCCCTCAAGTCATGACGCCACAGTAGAACGCATTGGGAGAGGGGGTAGGACCTGTTAGCACAGACACTGTCGGCATTAGGTGAGCACACAAAGCGAGAGGGGGCGGGGCCTAACGACACGAGACCTGACGGCATGTGAGCACACAAAGGGAGGGGGCGGGGCTTGTCGGTGTAGAACAAAGAACTTTATCGCTTGTCGGCATCTCTCTACTGTGCTCAAACCGGCATTTTGTTTCTACTGTTAACCCTTTATTAATTTTCATCATAATTATCCTGTCAAATTTGTAACGGTATTTATGTTGTATTTATTTATTTAACATTATTGTAGCCCCACGTTGTGGTAGCCAATTTGTAACGGTATTACTTACAAATGTTTGTGTATGTGTGTTTACTTCATGTGAAGCCATCTTGTGACGTCATTCATTTGTTCGGTTTGTAGCTCCATCTGGTGTTAGCAATTTGCAGCAGTGTTAGTGTTCGTTTGAAAGAACGATATTGTTACCTTAATTAATTTTGGTTTACTGTCCTCCGGCTAGCTATTATTTCTCGGTCGAACATGTCTCTTGATCAGGGTTGTGTAAACGGAAAGGAATCTTTTATCCAAATATAACACTGATGAAGAAATTTGTTTTACACATTTATTGTCGAACACGTTAACTATCACATTTATACATTGATCTTAATACTCGCCAAACTGAAACTGTTATAATAACTTCTTACTGATCACTTTTAATCCACGTACTTCAACTTTTTGTATAATTAACCTTACAACACTTTAGATTATTCATAATTCTGCTGCGCGTAACTTGTGAATCGATACCCGACGTTTGCCGTACTAATACTTTCGACGAACTGATTGACTGAAGACGACGTGTAGTGTACACAGATTTTTGATGAACTGACCGACTGAAGGCGACGTGTAATGTATTGAGATTTTCGATGAACTGACCGCGATCTACCTCTGACTTGGCTTTTTATACACCCACTCCCCAATATGCCTAAAGATTATAACTGAACTGCAATTGGCTAATAAAACGCGCCAACATTAGCGTCTATTTTAAATCCAATAAAAATTATGAATATATATGCTCTAGGGAATCGTTCCAGAATATTCTCAAGGAAAAAACGCGCCAACATTATGTAACTTCCTCGTTTCCAATAATGATAAACAGCTCACCCCCTCGCTGCATTATTGCGCGCTATTATTGTCAGTTTCAGTAAGGCATTAAAAACTTATTTCTCAACAGTAATTACAATACACAAATATCTCAAATCAATGTCACATAAAAATGCATATTCATATTACAATCATTATTTACATTTAAGTAATTTGTGATACAAATTACTGCATCAAATTTAGATGTAATATCTCATCCAAAATATTGGAAATGTGATAGTTGCTTTAAATTGTTCAATTGTTCGACCTAATTATTTTCGATATAACAGGATACTTCTCTTTAAAAGTCGCAATCTTCATTTATTTATTTGAACATATTTTACTTTTTCTACTACTACCAATAGTGAGTAGAGGAAGTATTGCGTTTCATCTAAGAATTCGATACCGACATTTCACCGGAAGTACACTTTTTGAGACTCCTTTTATCCAAATAAAGTACTTTTGTGTGTGCGTTTGCCTTGGACAGCTTAAGCCAACAACGAAACGTCAGTTAATATCAAAATATTAATATATCAGTGTCTTCTAAGAATGCGACACGATTTTCAAGAAAATTTCCCACCACAAACTACTCTTTATATTAAAAAAATGAGAAAGTTTGATTAAACATTTTTAACATATTCGCATGACAAACAAAAGTATGTCTTGAATTTTCTGGGAATAGCCTGTGAATTCCTCTTCACTATGAATGACTTTTATATAATTGATAAAACCTGAGAGATAAACAAAATCTTACTGCATAAACAATGTTGCAATCAATTTCTTTCATTCTTTCTTTATTTTTTGCCCTTTGGTTTCTTTTTAGCGTTAACCATTTCCGAGATATTCCTTATTACTGATTTGAATGTTCAGATACTGCTTTTTTAACAAATGCAGTCCGCTATTCGCTTTTCTTTCAGTGTTCACGCAAAGAGAACGGCATGTTAAAGCCATCACATAGCGATCGGCTTTGAAAACATTTGTATATCGCTTTTGCTTACTACATTCTACTTATATCTACTTCGAAAAGTGTAAATATGAAATGAAGTTTTATTTGTTTAATAAGAATTAGAATAACAAGGTTTTGTAAGAATATCCTAATTTGCAATATTTTTAATTTGTAAGAATAGTTTGTAAAACACTGTATAGGTAAATTCCTTTGAATGTAAGCCATCAGATTTTTATTGAATTGCACTGCATTCCATTTAGGCTTAAAGTATACAGTGATATTTTTAATTTCCCTTTTCTTACTTGTATAATTAGTTCATCATCTTCATCGTATAATAAGGTATAAACCGGGTTTATTAATCCAAATTCTACTTCATTCCACACTTTTAAAATTTATCGATAACTATCGGGTATTTAAATATACACTTTTAATGAAATTAATGAGGTGGTTTAGAAAATCTAGTTTACTTTAGATAACGAAATAGTACTTTCTCAAAATATTTGAGCATGAGCTCGTGCCATTTGCTGAACTTCATTACAAAATGACTGACCTCATTCGTATGGTGATGGTCAAGTGCTGCCCTCATTATTCACAAAGGGATTGATACATAGGTGCCCCATAAGCATTCTACCATTAATGATAGAATGTGATCCGTATTTGCGAGTTCATAATCACTTCTGAGTTGTGAGTTTAACAGACTGCACCGTATCAGATATGCATTCTTCCGGAAGAACGCTTTATGAAGTTCTCCTGTAACTCACATCTGTGTGTATTGATTGATAAATGGAGTATTAGAGGGTGGAGATGCGTTATTCAGTTTTCACATCATGCGTTACGGATCACAAATTATTTTTACTTAAGAGCATATCAACAAATCAAAATGGGAGGTAAATAAACAAACTTTCACGAATATTTACAAAGAAAGGAAGGCTGACTGGCTAAACTACAACTTTTAAACTTTGAGGTAGTATTTTTAACTTATATGATTTTAGTCAAATTATATAATAAAGAAATATAATAACAGCCCGCCTTAAAGCAATATGTATATGTAACAATATATAAAAAGTGTATATTAGAGTCATTGTATATATTATATTATTGTATACATGCAATAATGCTATCTAAATGTATTACATAATTTAATAATGTAGGAGCTGTGAGAATAATAGGTTAAAAGTTGCTAACAATGAGATAACCTTGAGGCAATAATGAGTAAGAAAGTGTAATAATGCTACTAGTCATTCTTGTAGCAACAATAATGTAATTTTTGTGACAGTTTATAAAATAGCCAATCAACTACCAGAAAAAAGCTTAAGTTAAATAAAAGTATTCTATTGGATTAGGAATAACCATTCAGAGACTTAAAATACAGAAATTTACAAATTTAAGCGGTAGAAATCAAGTCAGTTGCTTGTAGACAGCGCTCATAACTGAACGCGTTGGTTGTAGACAGTGTTCCTAACCGCACGCGAGATGTGTCCTCGAGAAAATTAGTACGTATTCGTGTGAGACGAAAATAGTTTACGTGTTAAGAGGTGCAAGTATTTAATAAAATAATCTCACAGCTCTCTATATCAGTGAAGTGTTATTTAAATTGTGTCAAGGATTAATAAATGTAGTCAAGTAAAGATTATAATCTGTGTAAGCCTACATTCTTCAGCCGCACTACGCCTTGCAAAGAAATGCATGTCTCTATCAATAATACTGACGCAGCTGAGGCAAACATAAATATATAATATTTAAAGAAACAGTCAAATTACAAAGTTAATATTTTTTAAACTTGGGGTAAAGGCCACCGGAAAGTACATTTGGGGCGAAGCGGTTGCTACTACTTCAAGTTCTGCTCTACAACAGTCGAAATATGATACATCATCTTCAAACTGACTTTCCATACGTAACAGCTACCAAACCTTCTTCTTCAAATTAGTGGTTGATTTCCACATTAGATTTCGTTGTATTAGGAATATATCGTTATAGAAATGCCTATAGCAGTTCAATATTATTCTATTAATAGTCTTTATATAAATGCCAAAATAATTATCAGCCCAAATTTTAAAATCTCAAGATGGAATTCAAATAAATCTAGGTGTTGAATAAGAACGTAGTTTTTCACCCACACTAATTAATTTATATTTTCATGACTTATTTAAGAAATGTAAAAATTAAACGTTTAACTCGTAATTAAAATACATATACATAAACAGCTTAATATAATCTGATGATTAAATAATTATCCAGGAAATATATAATAAACTGCTTGTATATTTTAAGTCCAACTGAAATTCAGTATACTTAGATATCCACAAATTAAAAGAGTATCTTTTAATGGGGAGAATACTAATAAATCGAAAATGTTAATAAACACAAAACTTTCAGAACAAAACATTTTAATATATAGAAAGTAATATTATATGTAAATTTGACCATCCAGAAGAAGGTTAATCAAATCCATGTAATTTGAGGAACATTTTGAAGACTTTAGATGTAAAGACAGAAAATAAACTCAAGTGACGTGCTACAAAGTGAAGTTATATCTTCTCTTATATGGTTCTAATCGTAAACAATAGCAAAAACGGAAAAATACGTATTCAGTCTGTAAAGATGAAATACATAAGATATACAACAGGATATACTCGAAATAATAAAATATGGAATGAACCTATAAGATCAGATTGAAATGTACTTTTTACTAACGAAAATTCAAATCATGGTAAAATACAAATCTACAGACAAATTTGCAGAATGTCAGATTTTCCAGTTAGATGAATTAACTACCAAACTACTGCAAGTAGAGAGTTGGGTAGATCATGCTAGAGATGGAGAGATGGCTGACACTTGAAACTGCAACGTTACCTAATGCCTCAGAGGATAAGACAAAATAAAAACTTTGTAATGAGAAAAGGTGAAAAATTAATTTATATGGAAGCCTTTCATCAAAATGCAATTCAATAGCAAAGGTTCAGCAAGTGACCATGCACTATAACTGCAAGGAAAGTGTAGAAAGGTTAAAAAAGGCTCGTAACAGGGAACGGAAATGCACAATCGCAGGAAATGTTCATCTATTCTTAGTTTTCCTAAATAAAGATGAACTACTTGAACTTGTTTTCTCTTTGTACGCTTTACTTGCAAAGGACAAGCAATAAAGACAGTCGAATTATCAGCAGTAGTAACTAAAATCATATGCAGAATATTTTAATTCCATGCACGATATGTATATGCAACACCAATATTTGTTTTCGCTGTAAATGTTATACAAAATAAAACTTTATCCCGAAGAACGATTTTAAAACGTTTATAAAGCTCCATTATTTGAACTGTGTATTTTATACTAAAATTAAGTAATCATAAACATGTTGACGTCTTTTAAGTATGTGATACAATGTAATACACACAATGTAACACCATACAGTTTAGAAACAACCAAGTTTTATAGAACTCGGGCAACAGAGATGATGTTTATTAGGCAAGTAGAGGGCTGCAACGAACTCAATAGGATCAAAAATAAAGAAAACAAGAGCGAAATTAAAAGTATAATCCTAATTACACAAAGTAGTGAACTGTAGACAAAAATGGTTTGGTTATATAAAGAGAATGAGCGAGGAGATATGCCCACTACTAGCGAGGAACTACCAAGCAAGAGGAACTTTCTAGAAGCGATGGCCTGATGTGAAGCCGAAACGGGCAATTGCGCAGCTGAGCAATACAGTACTTCATAGTGACAGTAAAACTCTTTGTTTTTATTCATGAGCATAAATATTTAAGTTTCAAAAAAAGAAGGAAAAGCAATCTGATGTGATGCATTAACATGAGTTTCTCTACCCTCTACCTTTATTGATGTGTATACAAACCATTTTACTTAAGCTTATTTTTCTGTCTACCACATTTTAATTTGGATAAGGCTTTGCAGAAATATCTTCATTACACATTACGTTATAAATATAGAAAGAGAACAAATGTTTAAGAACTGGACGCTATATGCTGGCCTTAAAGTTCTATATTCTTTCCATGCAATCGCGAGAAACAACTGAATTTTGACAGGTTTTCAGAGAATGACCAAGTAATGAACAATTCGAATCATTAATAAAGGATTTATCAGAAATGGCTAACATCACAAAAACGTATTTGAAATAAATTGGGTGTTTTAAAGAGATCCACATTTTTATGCAGTACATTTTGTCTATCGCTTAGCGTTTAGCAGTTATACAAGATTATACAAAATTCCTTCCGAATGAAGAGGACTTTACAAGCTGTTCCCAGAAAATTCAAGATATACATTTTATTTGTGATGTAAATATCTTTAATATATTGCATTTTAGTCAAAATGATTTGAATCATTTTTAGAACACCAACATTTTCGAAAAATATTGCAGGTAAAAGTAGTTGGAATTTTCTTATAAATCTTCGTGTCGCATCCTTGGACGATGCTGAACTTAAATAGCAAGTTTAGTGCTTATTAAACTTTCCGTTTTTGAGCTATGATGTCCAATAACACACATGGATCTTTTTCTAAACTGCTCTTTTGGGTTAAGAGGTTCTCAAAAAGTGTATCTCTGGTGAAATCTCGGTATCGTATTTTTGGATGAAGTATCTTGTCTACGTACTGTATACGTGGTAGAGAAATTAGAAAAAAACCTGATGTGTTACACTCGCATGACTTTCTTTACTCTTGTACAAACTATTTTTACAAACGCTTATTCTCCATATGTTTCATGTTAATAGAGATGTTAATCTTATAGCTAATTTTCTTGTAGATGCAAGGGGAATTGGTAGGCTTTAAGCGATAGTCAAATATTTTAAGAGCTGGTTGCTATGTGGAGTATTCCATTCTCTTTCCATTACCAGGAAAAAAATGAATAACAAATTCCCATTTGATAAAAAGTATAATTATTGGAAAATTTAAGGGAATAACAAGCAATATCTCGAAAATGGTTCACTCAACAAAAAAGTTTATATGACATAAGTTGTGTATTTTAACGCGATCTACATTTTTTGTGTAGTAAAAGTTTGTCTATCTCTTAATCGTTTACAGTTACGCAAAAGTCGTTCACAATGAGGAATGCTTTTGGGGACATTGCCAGAAAATTCAAGATATACATTTTATTTTTCATGAAAGTATCTTAAGTATATGATATTTTAATCAAAATCGTTAAAGCCATTTTTGAGAAAATTAAAATTTTCGAAAAATTGTTCCATGTAAAGGGTAATCTGGGGTGGGGGGATTTTCTTGAAAACCTTCGTGAGTATCGCTGGAAGATACTGAACCTAAATGCCAAGCTTGATGTTTATCCGAATGTTCGTTTCTGAGGTATGCTGTTCACAGACACACACACACACACACACACACACACACACACACACGGACATGTTTCCAAAAATGTTTTTTTTTTATTCAGGGAGTCTCATGTATTTCGGGTGAAATCTCGGTATCGAATTTTTGGGTGGAATACAATAATTCCCCTACTTACTACACGTAGTAGAGAAAGTAAAATATAATAATAATTATAATAATAATAATGGTTCATAGTGTAAGATTTTAAGCTTAACCTGTAGGACAAACATCTAATAGACATGTTGATCCATGCAGTGGTTTCTCATAAAAGCATTTTTATTTCAAATATAAAAAGCAGGCAATCTCTCAAAAATAGTCTAAATTCTATGCACTATACAAAAATATATTACAATAAACTAACCTAAGCTGCTATTAACAATGTTCGGGAAATTAAAATTTAAGAAAAATACAACTTAAATCCTATGTTATGTAATCTTAAACTGCTCGGATCTTATTCTGTAGTGAGAGAACAATGTCGGTAATAATATTACGAAACAGCTTTACCAGACTTCATTTTATACCAGGTTTTTCAGGATGGAATTACTGACTTAAGAGTGGATTCTGTAAAGAACGCCGGCTAATCCTCGGCTCCAGGAGGGAGAGAAAAAGACGAGAAAGAAAATAAACAGCTGAAATAAACGTAGCGTTGCGAGTGACACACGCTCTTCCTAATGCTGGCAGTTTATTTCCTCAAAGGGGAATATATCTAGTAAGTAAGTAAGTGTGTGTGTGTGTGTGTGTGTGTTTGTGTGAGTGTGTGTGTGATGTTTGTTTATGCTGTCCGGAGGTCTTAATTGGAGCTGTCCACTCCACTAATGAATAGCATGTTCCTCACCCTTATTGCAAGAAAGCTGAGCTTAGGGCTAACTCCATTAGCGTGGCAAGCAACAAAAAGAAACAGCATGTGGTTAATGCTTCTGATTACGACGTCCTCCCCAGTAAGATGAGCTGGCACGACGCAGACTTGCTTTCTAAATTTAACAACAAACTCATAGGGTACATTACAACTTCCAACAACTATCTCAACCTTATTTTCAATATATAACACTTCGAAGTTAGTGATGGAACGATACAACTATTTAGCAAAGTCGTTTTCAGAAATTCAGGATTATAATATTTTACCATATATGGGGTATTTGGGGTGAGGAATTTTCTTGGAAATCCTCATTTGACATCTTTGGAAGATACTGACCTTAAATATTGAAGTTGGTATTTATTCACTTTCCGTTTAAGTTATGCTGTTTATATACACATACGGATCTTTTCTAAAAATGTATTTTTAATTGGGGACCTCAAAACATGCACTTATTGATAAATTTCGTTCATAGAATTTTTGGGTGAATTGCAATACTTGCTCTACCTACTACGTATACTCGCGTGCATTAAATTTGGCCCATAATGGAATGGCCCATTATGTCGGTATTGACAAAATCTAGCCACCGCTGTTTTCCGAGGATAATTCTAGACACTGGATTGCCAGGGTACTACGTCCTCAAAAGTAGGTATGGCCGAACATCCGAAAGGTAACATTATAACGTAAACCTTATATGTTCATGCTACTCTACCGTTTTTAATGCCGTTTAGTAGCAGCAATAACTTAACCTCCGTCTCCATGTCGCTGATGAAAACTCTCATACATGTAAATGTGTAGTAGTCATTCAGTTTAACCAGGAAGCAATTAATTCTTCAGCCCTTCCTATAGAATGCCGGATTATTTGTAATTGGTTGAGCCCTTCCTTGCGTGCCAATCGTAGTGAAACCCTTTCATAGAGGGGTATCCGAAACATCCCTCCATTTCCACATAGATTATAAACGTCGTTCTTTGTTTAGTTTTTGTGTTTTTTCAGGCCAGTCATATAGAGAACTGATACTGACCTGGCGGAGTCAAGTGGTTTACCTGAAGCTGGAAAACTTATGGAGAGAAAAACACTATGGCGATCTAAGGGAATGGGCCACATTTTTGCACGGCAGTGTGCGTGTAGAGAAAATAAAAACATCCACTTATGTTCAGATCATACACATGCAATGCAAGCTAAGAAAGCTAGATTGCAATAAAGAAATAAATGGCATCAATCTTTAAACGCATCTATATTTATAGATAATAAAATTCTAATTAATAAAAGGAAAATAAAATGTTTCTTAAACCATAACTCAGGGCCTAAGCATGCGGGGCTTAAAATGTACGGCACAAATTTCAGGACACATTCCTCACACGTAGACGAAGAAATTATGTTATACTAACATGGGTCTGGAAACGCTTTGTTATCATGTTATAACTCATTAATCATGGGAAACACACAAGAATAGAACGTACCAGCATACCACATGCAACTATTTCTCACAGGAGATGTTCAATATGCCCTCCGTGAGCATTGATACATGCATCAACCCGCCGTCGTAGTGAATCCCGGATGTGCTGATGTATCCCTGGAGTATTGCTTATGGTTTCGCAGCCTTCTATAATACGGGCATACGGACTCTAAAACATCTGGTACTGGGGTTGGATACAAAATAGCTTTCAAATGGCCCCAAAAATAAAAGTCCGGTGGGTTTAGGTCCGGAGAGCGCGGAGGCCAGGCAATTGGTCCAACTCTACTTATCCATCTGTCACCGAATCTGTTATTGAGAAGCCGACGGACATTAACACTAAAATTAAGAGATGCTCCATTGTGCATGAAGTACATGTTTTGTCGCACAGCTAAAGACACATCTGCTAACAGATCAGGTAGAACATTCTCTGCGAAATTGTGGTAACGTTGTCCGTTGATCCTGTGTGGAAGAACGTGAGGCCCTACCAAACAGTCACCAATAATGCCGGCCCAAACATTGACAGAAAATCTTTGTTGAGGACTTGCTTCAACAGTTGCAGAGGATTGACGTCAGCCCATACATGCCGATTGTGATAATTTACAATATAATCTCATTGAAACGATGCCTCATCTGTGAACAGCACCGTTGCACTAAAATTAGGGTTGACACTTTATTCCATAAACCATTCGGAAGCGTACCCGTGCAGGAAAATCAGCTAGTGATAATACCTCCACACTCTGTAAATGGTATAGATACAGCCTGACCTCGTGTAACACTCGCCAGACGGTTATGTGGTAAACGTTCATTGTTGCAGCTATTTGTCTTGTAGTGACACTAGGGTCGTCGTCGACTGCCTGAAGAATTGCAGCCTCCCTTTGCGTGTCCTTGTCCATCTAGGCCTCTCCCGGTCGCGAGTATCAGGCTGAAATGCCCCATGTTCCCTAAGACGACGATCAATGGCCTCAAACGTTTTCTTGTCGGGGCACCTTCGTCCTGGAAATATCTCTCGATACAAACGTTGAGCGCAAGCGCCATTGCCGTGTGCTAATCCATACATCAAATGGGCATCTACCATCTCTGCATTTGTGTACACTGCCATTGCACGAGTCAAATCTTGATCAACTCTACTACTACGTAGTAACCCGTGTGCTTGCCACGGTCGTACTGCTCACTGGAACAGTTGATGTTACCTGTAAACAATCAATGACGTAAGTCGCATGGCAACAGGGACATGTAAAACAAAACACTGCCGGTGCACCTACGATGACAACGTAACCAGACGTAACCAAGTGTGCATGTTCCCCATGATTCTTACGTTCTGTTCGTGTGTGTTTCCCATGATTAATGAGTAGCAGAAACTGAGTTGTAACATGGAAACAAAGCGTTTTCAAACCCATGTTCATATAACACAATTCCTTCGTCTACGTGTGAGAAATGAATCCGTGCCGTACATTTTTCTTACAGCCTGTTGAAGCGGTCGCTAAAGGCAAGTCAACAATTAGAAGGAAATTTGTTGCTGATGATAAAAGAGTTGAATATTTTTAGTTTTTCAAATTTAAAGAACTAAATAGAAAACTAAGTAAATCTGTGACGTTCTAAGAAAATCAACATCGCCAAACACAAACGATACTCAAATTAAATTATTTCAAGTAATGATACAGTTATGAAAATTAAATTAGATTGAATATTAAAGGATATCAGTACAAGCTCTATGTCGCAAATAAAAGAGTACCGAGATAGAGGAAAGGGTATAGCTTAAGTCATAAGATGAAGGAGAAGTGGAGGAGGGAGAGGAAGAAGGGAATGTGAGGAGGAAGAAGATGGTAAAGAAGAATATGAAAAAGAAGGGAGGAGGAGGAACAAGAACAAGAGGGGATGGAAAAGAGGAGGTACTCGATTAATCCTGAAAAATTAAATAATTCGACGTAAAAATGAACATGCACTTTTATGTTTCTCATTATTCGAACATTTTCTAGAATTATCGCAAAAAATTTAAAACAAACAAACAAATAAATAAATAAAAGGACTTGCCTACGCCTCGTGAATGCGTGCCTGGAGAATTTAACCATTTTCCGTCGTAAACAGAAAGCGTTAGTAAATATTAAAGAATTACATGTCTGAATGGTTTATGCATATGAATTGAAGTCAATGAGAAATTTGGTATAACTTCGTAATATCCATTCTATTAATATTTTGCAAATAATAAAAGTATTAGAGACTTGTAAAACTATGCGAAATATTTTTATTTTACAAAACTTAATAATAAACCTGATATGTATTTCTGCTACTGAAATTCTTAACCCTCTACAATCTTATTCCACGGATAAAGTAATAAAACGCTATTTACACCGTTTTTAGGAGCTAAATCTAATTTGATACTACTCTTTAACCATTTCAGATATACATTATATATTGCAGTAATCATATAAAAGGCGACTCTTCTGTCCACTCACGTTATTCACGATGATTTTATTTTCTAGAAATTTCAAAATAAATATTAGTTACATAAAACTTGTACAAACAGCATTCAGAGTTTTAATCAGAAGCACGAAGAAATAATCTCACCAATCTAATACGAGTGTAGCGAAAGAAAACTAAGAATTAGAATCGCATA
This sequence comes from Deroplatys truncata, assembly GCA_030765065.1. Lineage (NCBI taxonomy): Eukaryota > Metazoa > Arthropoda > Insecta > Mantodea > Mantidae > Deroplatys > Deroplatys truncata. Next base: position 65,679,100 of record CM060986.1, read on the forward strand.
ACTTAAAAAACAAACTTCCGTCAGTAAACACACCGACTTAAAGACAAATTTATTTATTTAAAACTTTGAAGGATGTCAGTTTAACTAAATGCCGTATTACATTGATAAAATTAAAGTATAAACTAAACTTCCAAATAGCTAGCTATGTAGAAAGAGAAAATATAATTATTTTCACCTAGGCTTCGAAAAATGTTAACAAACAAGAAAAAATGTTTCAAAAATGGCTGATGATAAAAACGTTAACTATTTAACGCAAGTTCTGTATTTACCTACAGTAAATTATAGCTTATCTCTCAGTTTTATTCAGAGAAAGGAATTCCAAACCGTTTGCAGTAAACTTAAGACATGCAATTTATTGTTAATATAATTATTTCAGATGTATAGCACTTCAATAAAATGGCCGTTTTTGCAAAAATAAAAATATTACATGTTTTCATACAAAGAATACGAAGAGTATTAAGTGAAAGTTTCTGTTATATCGTTGAAACAGCGTAAATTAAAATACGAATTTTTGTATTCATCCGACTTTTCGGTTTTTCATTTCTAATGAACGGAACAAACACACAGAAAAGTACTCTTTTACAAAAATGTTTTTGAGGTTCAGGAATCTCAAAACTTGTATTTCTGGCGAAATATCGAATGAAGAATAGTCCTCTGCTTAGCGTAGTTCAGTGCTAAAGAAAGCAATTAGTGAAATTAAATAGCGTATGTAAACTTATATTGCATAGTTATTAATACAAATTTGAGATATTAACGTTAAGAAGTAATATGCGACTAAATAAAGGCATATATTATAAAGTGCTGCATAATTCCCCAATAAAATGCCAATTATTTACATTTCAATTAACGGCAAAGGTGTTATGTAATACATGTCATCAAGGACCAGTATTTCGGTTTCAGAATTGTGTGAGGCTTACAAACTATACTCGCTGAATATTCCAGCATTATTAAGTTACAAACACTAGCTTTCTACCTTTGAGAAAGCTGACGCAGATTCTTGGGAGATTTCTCAATTTATCAATGGTCAAAATCAATAAAACAATCAAAGATAGAGAGGATTTACTCTGAAGCAAGTTTTATCTGAGGACGTACACTACGTGATCAAAAGTATCCGGACACCGGCTGAAAATGACGTACAAGTTTGTGGCGCCCTCTATCGGTAATGCTGGAAGTCATATGGTGTTGGCACACACTTAGCCTTGGTGACAGCGTTCACTCTTGCAGGCATACTTTCAATCAGGTGGTGGAAGGTTTCTTGGGGACTGGCAGTCCATTCTTCACGGAGTGCGGAACTGAGGAGAGGTATCGTAGTAGGTCGGTGAGGTCTGGCACGAAGGTGTTCCCAAAGGTGTTCTATAGGATTCAAGCCAGAACTCTGTGCAGGCCAGTTCATTACAGCGATGTTATTGTCGTGTAACCACTCCGCCACAGCCCGTGCAGTATGAACAGGTGCTGGATCGTGTTGAAAGATGTAATCGCCATCCCCGAATTGCTCTTCAACCGTGGGAAGCAAGAGGGGCTTAAAATATCAATGTAGATCTGCGCTGTTATCGTGTCACGTAAAACAACAAGGGGTGTAAGTCCCCTCCAGGAAATACACGATCACACCATAACACCACCACCTCTGAATTTCACTTTTGGCACTACCCACGCTGGCAGATCACGTTCACCGGGCATTGGCCATGCCCACACCCTGCCATCGAATCGCCACATTCTGTACCGTGATTCGTCACTCCACACAACGTTTTGCCACTGTTCAATCGTGTAATGTTGACGCTCCTTACACCCAGCGAGGAGTCGTTTGGCATTTTCCTGCGTGATGTGTGGCTTATGAGCAGCCGCTCGACCATGGAATCCAAGGTTTCTCACCTCACGCCTAACTGTCATAGTACTTGTAGTGGATCCTGAAGCAGTTTGGAATTCCTGTGTGATGGTCTGGATAGATGTCTGCCTATTGCTCTTTATGACCCTCTTCAAATGCCGGCGGTCTCTGTCAGTCAACAGACAAGGTCGGCCTGTACGCGTTTGTGCTGTACATGTTCCTTCATGTTTCCACTTCACTATCACATCAGAAACAGTGGACCTAGGGATGACGCAAGTGACACCCAATCACCTGACCACGTTCGAAGTCCGTGAGTTCCACGGAACCTCCTATTCTGCTGTTTCACGATGTCTAATGACTACTGCGGTCGTGGATAATGAGTACTAGGTAGTAGGTGGCAGCACAATGCACCTAAGATGAAAAACGTATGTTTGTGGGGTGTCCGGATACTTTTGATCACATAGTGTATTTGTTCCAGTTTACCAAATTAGGGAGTATAGTGTCAATGTCATAATAAGTACTGAAGTGAGAGTCAAAATATTAATGTATTGCAGAACGTAAATTCTCTACCAGACACTTGTAGGTGGAGATGACACAGCAATATAGTATACACATTGTTGATGTCCTAACGATAAATAGGACTTCTCGCGTTAATTCCAATAACCGAACTCAGTATTTTATTTTTGGAGATTTTAAAATAATTTTATACCGGACGCCACGATGTTATAGTTTCCTTGTATATTAATCCAGATTTGACAAAGTTTATAATCTGTGAGAGCGTATTTATTAATTCATCGAAATAGTTTGAGTACAACTTGTGTTGTGAAACAAAGGTTAACTCTAAAGCAAGCAACAACTTTCTATTTCCACGAGAAGTTGTTGAATCCAGCGATGTGCAAGCGGATGTGTTCCAAGGAAATTTACTGAACTTGAAGCAGCATCCTTTACACCAGATAGCTGAAGAAAGTTACCACAAAGCCCGTGTTGGTAGATAACACAATGGAGAATCAATGCTCTCTCTACTCCAGCTTGTTGAACTGCATCACACGTTCTCCCTACTAAGCCAACTTTTATCCTGCATAATATCTTTCAACCTAGATCCAGGGTCATGCAATTTCCTAGTCTCTAGAAAGGAGAATGCTGCCATTTATATGCTCTTCCTAAAAACGCAGTCTTTTTAGACACATTCGATCTGCTACTCATTTATAAGTCGTTTACCTGTAAGACTGTGTTAGATGTGACCAATTATTGAGATGTATTTTAAAGTTCCGTCAGCAATCACGTAGCTTCTTTAATTTATTTAACTGTTTCAACTCCCACGAATTAGAATGGGCGTAATTTTTGTACATCACAATTACATTTGTGGGTATTATTATTGCTTGAAATAAATAAAAAAGAAAACATGCTCTTTTTATTGTTTTTCTTGTCTTTTTTCTTGTTTATCTTAATTTAATCACCTCAGTCCCTCAACACTCACTCTGTCCAATAATAGTTTAATTTACACAGTTCCTCCCCGTTGTGTATCACAAACTTAGTAGCATTGCGCTATTAAAAGTTTGTTATAATTCTGGGAAATTTCTTTCCTTTACGAAACCCGCTCGCAATTTCCAATAAAAATTATTTCCTTCTTACAGCAACTTCTTAAGGGTGAAGCTTGTCTTGGCTTCTTTTATCAGAAATAAGAAACGTTGCTTGCAATTGGTCGCTAGGCATGAATCACTAATAAACTTTTCGTACGATTGTACTGGTCAGCCATAATGTAGTAGCTCATTTTCACTATGTACTTTCAATAGGAGCCGTTTTTGCCATTATAGCGGGATTTATTCATTGATATCCCGCCACTATTTTTGTTGCCAATGCGTAACGTCATCAAGACTAGAGATCAGAGGAACGTGATGAGGAAGGCGATAGGAGAAACCACATCTCCACAATGAAAACAGTACTACTTCCGTACGCGTCACTCTCGCTAATAACTGCAACTTGGAACTGCGGATATTTTCTTTACCCTACTGTCCTCCCTATGCCCGGCTCACTTGTTACGTAACTGTTTAGCTCCTCTTCCCATCGAACGCACTCATATCGTAGCCGAGTAGTATATATGGAGTCCGGCATCCCGCTCCATATATTGAGGGGGACAGGCAAGTAATACTTCGCATTTTTCAATAACTCGAAACTCCGCGATATTGTGGCGTATTTTTAATCTTATTGTCATTACCAAACGCACTGTTGTGTAGTATTGTTACTACCAGACGTAGCATTATTGTCTCTTCATAGTTATATTTCGGCTTAACGGTCTTTTTTTTCGGTGAGGATCATGCCAAAGGGAAGGATCTGTTTGAAACTGTCTGGTATGACGTCAGTCCTGTCTGGCTTCGGCTAGACATAGTTGGTGGGGGTAAGATAGCGTTACTCCAGTGGAAGTGGTGGCCGGTCTACGGTTTCGTGGTATCTCCCTTCATCCTGTTTCCTTTGTTAATTATGTAGAGTCGCCAAACGTTTGTAAATAAATCCCAGGTATGTGAAGGTAATGTGTGTTACGTAGTTCTTCAGTGTAATATAAAACCCAAGGCTTTCCCCTAAATCTACTCATCAAGGTCCCGGACATTTTGATGGCAGCGAGTAGCGCCTCCTTCCCCATGTGTGTGTTGGGGTGACCTAATTAATTTTGCTTTCTGTAATTGTGTTAATTTGCCCCCACATATGCCCAGAAACTTCAAAAACTTATCACAGTGCGATACAAAGCAAAATCATGCAACCCAAGCTATAAGTAATAAAGCCTTCACGAGAGAGAACAAATCATTTTACTTTTAGTAACTCCTTTAGCTTGATTAATGGATTTTGAGAATGAAAGGTATATATGGAAGTGTTGGAACCATGTTCATTCCTATGTACCCCACATAACTGGCTCTTGCAACGAATTACTACAGGAGAAAATTTAACACATATTTTTAAATTCAATTAATAAAAGATAACATTTTCGACAATAATATGAACGAAACTGAAATCAATTTAAATACAATGTATTGAAAGAAATAAAAAGAAAACACTTAACACTGTTTTTCTTTCAATTGTGTACACCAATTAGCATTCGTTATACAACATAGATTTTATTCCAAAGAAGTTAAATGCTTTCGATGACTTCAACGGTATCCGTTGTAGGCTGAAGTAATAGTCAAATCTTTAAAAAGTGGCGATGACAATGACATTTTATACCACTAAGAAATTGAAAACAGTATAAAAGTATTTTAACTTTCAAACTTAGAATACAAATATATCGAAATGGTTTATGCTACAACATATTGACATGTGTTTTAATGAGATCTACATTGTCTGTGTAGTAGTAATCTTTTGCCTATATCTTACGGTTTACAGTTATTTAATATTATGCAAAATATATACAGAATGAAGTGGTCTTCGTAAGCTATCCTACAAGAGATATAGGATATAGTACACTTCCTTTGCCATACAAATATCTTAAATATGTGTTATTTTATTCAAAACTGTTAGGCCAATTTTTGAAAAACTAAGAAGTAATGAAAAGTTTTTTCACATCAAAAGTAGTTGTGATGAGAAATATTCTTGAAAAGCTTCAGGTCGTATCCTTAGATGAAACTGGACTTACATACCAAGACTGGTATTTACAAACACCAGGAATCCGCTTTCTGGAAATGTTTACTTCATCAGGGACCTCAGAGCACGCATTTCCAGTGAATTCTTGATGTGGAATTTTGAATGGAATGCAGTAATTCCTCTTCGTGCTATTGGTGAGTAGTTTGGTTTTGGTTTTGTTTTTTTAAGGGCGCTAAATTGCTAGATCATTAGCGCGCTATTGGTGAATGTGGGTTCTGCAGGCCGGAAATGGAGTGTTTTTTCCCTTATTCTAACCGAGTGAGAAGAGAATACGCTTTGTTAGTGTACCGTTAGGTCGCCTGAAAATTACATTTGTAGAAAACGGTCATTGCTGCCCGATAGCTTCAGGCATCCAATAAGAAAGAAGGCAGATATCATGTGATAGTGAAATGGGGAGATTGGAATTTGGAAATAAAGAAACAGGAGAGTTTAGAAGAAACACCTCTTCTTCGTGGTACTTCCTTGGAGGTTGTTCGAAAAACAATTGTATCGGCAGATAGGGGCGGCGGTACGAAGTGCAGCAGTAAAGAAATTGTGCATGTGTATGTGTGTGGCTAGGTAACATCAAGAGTCAAATTTTAAAACGGCGACGGGAAATAAATGGGCAGGAAAATGAATCAGTCGTATTAACCACTGACACAAGATCCATGCAAATCCCTGAGCTAGCATGAACCAGGGACCATTCCTGCAAATCCCGTGCCGCAAAATTGGCGCTCAACAACACCCGTACCCTGCAAGTGTCACCACCTGTGGTACCGCACATATAAGAACTAGGTTTAAACAATATTTTAAAAAAATGACATTTTGCAGTATTTAGGTAGTTTTGTGTATTAATTCAAACAAATACAATTGTGTATATTTATTGATGTAGTAGATGCTAATGCATACATTTACTCGCATTATCGTTTCAGCTACTCACGATTGTGTATGTGGCCGAGGAAAATGCATATGACAATGCCCTAGATGGGCATATTTGTCTTTCCTTCGGCCGTTTACACTTAGGCTGTCTTTAACATTAGAATTAATATAAATACAATAAAATAACATAATGGAATGTCTTCCATAATATTGACATATTAAACCTTGTTTAGAAGCTTAAAATGAATTTCAAAGCTTGGTAAGTTTAATAATTATTCTGCTAGTGCTATTTTGGAATTAATAAATTATTACACTTGATTTTTGAGTCCTTTCCAAATATATGAGGCCTGTTTATAAAGTAAGTACAGTTTTAATATTTTGCCGCAGCAGTCGCAATTTTGAGCATACGTGATCACTTTCTCCATTCATTAGGAAGCCAGACGCAGCTGTGAGGGATCGTCAGCTGTGAAGTCAGATCAGTGAAGTCAGATAGAAATGTTACCCCAGCAGACATTCATGGCCAATTGTGTGAGCTTTGTGGCAAAACCATACTGCCAATGCCCGGCCACACACAACCAAACAAAATCAAAATATGATCGCAACATTTGGTTGGGCACAATTCGATCACCCTCCCTACAGTCCGGATTTTGCACCAAGCGATTTTCATCTGAAGAAACTCCTTGCTAGAAAACACTTCAACTACGATGTTATGAAACAAGAAGTGCAGATTTTGCTTTGATCACTGCCGGCATCATTCTTTGATGAAGGCTTACAAAAACGGTTTTACCGTTATGACAAGTACCTGAATAAAGACAGTGTTTATGTGAAGAAATAGTGTAGGGTGTAAGGTAATAAATGATGATAAAGTATTTGGAAAATAATGTTGTGTAATTTTTTTAAATAAATGTGGTAGTTCATTTAAAAACACACTTCGCATTAGCTAAATTAAAATATTTTTTTGCATATTTGAGAACTTTTGTTTCGTATATAAGCCAAATTCTTCAGAAAAAACTAAAAATAATTATTTTATGTATATGCCACTAAAAGTGGTAAAGGTATATAATTCATTTTTACTGCACACCAATTTTCTACTCCCAGCCACTCTTCAAATAATCTCGAATTGACCGAAATAAATGCATGCGTAGAAAAAACAAAATAGACAACAAAAGTCATTTTTAAGGTCAGAGTTGAACCGGGAGAGGGCGTTTGTGAATGCAGGTGATACATAAAATATGAAGTCGTCAACACCTCTTTGACATTTTCATGTTATTTCTTGAGCTTTATTCTCTTGTCAAGCTACGACGTGACTAGCAAACTGCTCGAATACCCCTGATATATTTTTTTTTCTCGCACATGTAATTTTCTTTGGGCCACACCCTAACGTCCCACATGAAATTGCTTTTTTCTTAATACCCAGCGGGGAGCAGGAGAAATCCGTGTTTCCTTGTATTCTTAATAGAAATCTGTACGGTTCCATGCTTTTCTTTACCAATGACAAATCCATCCTCCTCTCTATATATCTTTGGCTATCCTCTTTCTTGCTCGCTCCTATTCTTTCCATTTCCATTTCCCTTTACAGTTTCACTTCTTTATATAAATCACGAACGTTCCTCGCTGGCAACTTTTCTGTAATCGGTTAACTTCCTTTTGTTCGGTTTAACCACTGGTCACTGTCAGAATTTACCAACTGGAAGACTCAGGGTTGAATACAGTTCATAGCCAAACGTTTTCAACGAACTTAATGCTGTACTTTCCTTGGAACATATCATTCCAAATTATTTATTATCAATATTATGAAGTCGTAGAGAATAGAATAGTCTCCAAAAACTTAAACTTCAAATATGCAATTACTGAAATTAGCCAGAAAATAAGAAAATGTCTTTTCTAACGCTCCCATATAGGCTATAAACGCTGGGGGATACCTCTTTCCACTAAGCGATGACTGAGCCCATTTCTGAGGTGGAGCACCCCGTGGGCATAATCCGTTACCTCCGATGGTACGGAGATGACGAGGATGTCGGTGGAATGAGAGGACCTACAGCCTTTTACCGTGAACTCCGAATCACGCTGAGCCTTGTGGATACATCGCCTTGATGAAGCTGTGGATAGGGCCGACTTAAAAACGCCACCTCGGAGCCGGGAATCTTACCCCGGACCCTCGGCACGAGAGCCGGAAACGAAACTACTTAGCTATCCGGAGCCCAAGTAAGAAAATGCTCCAATGATTATTTTTAATTGTAATAAAATTATATATAATATTTGGATTAATTCACCTTTAAATTATACAAAATCAATTAAATAACTTATAAAATTCTAATGTGTTACATTAAATTGACATTCTCTAGCTGCTATCATTTATTTTTATATCTCTTCTGCAAAAGTATTCTTACAAAAGATTATTTATCTATCTGCTTCATGTTAATCAACATAAACATTTGAAGAATTGATTTCAATGTTTATTTTGTTTTAGTAAGAAAAGGAGTACCGCTGAAGTGATAGTCCAGTCTTCGTGTTGCTGGCGTTGAAATTTCACACTATTTCAATGACACCGTGAGAAGCAATTGAATAGTTACCAGTTCAGAAAATGACTATCCTGAAACTACTTCGTAATAATTATCTGTTTCAAAGAGAGATATGTATGGAGTTTTTGTCTCCCTCTTAAAATTTACCATTTATACAGAAGTATTGAGAGTTAACTTCGAACGAATTTAACTTTACAGGCTATTCCCATAAAGTTCATAATATACGTTTAATTAGTCATGTAAATATACTCAATATAACACAATTGTGGAAGCATTTTGAAGACCAAAAAAAATAAAGAAACTTTTCTATTTAAAGAGTAGCTGGAGTACGGCTGGGAGTGTTTTCCTGAAAATATTGGAAACCTTGAAAGATACCCTACTTGAATACCAAGTTTGGTACTTATCCGGGATTTGTTTTTACTTTCCCTACTACGTATGGTTAGTAGGGGAAGTATTACATTCCACCCAAAAATTTAATGTCGATATTTCACCGGAAATATGTTTTGAGGCCTCCTGAATTGATGCAGTAATTTGTATCACAAATTATTTAAATGTAAAGAATGATTATAATAAGAATATGCATTTTTATGTGACATTGATTTGAGATGTATATTGATTGTAATTATTGTTGGGAAGTAAGTTTATACGGCCTTACTGAAACTGACAATAATAGCGTGCAATAATGCAGCGAGGGGGTGAGCTGTTTATAATTATTGGAGACGAGGAAGTTACGTAATGTTGGCGCGTTTTTTTCTTTAGAATCTTCTGGAACATTCTCCCTAGAGCATATGTATTCATAATTTTCATTGGATATAAAAATAGACGCTAATGTTGGCGCGTTTTATTAGCCAATTGCAGCTCAGTTATAATCTTTAGGCATATCGGGGTGTAGGAGTATAAAACGGCTAGGTTAGAGGTAGAGTCCGTCAGTTCACCGAAAATATTTGTGTGCTACACGTCGCCTTCAGTCCAGCAGAAATATTACACGTCGGCTATCGATTCGCAAGTTACGCGTATCAGAGTTATGAAAAATCTCAAGTATTGTAAAGTTAATGATACAAAAAGTTGAAGTACGTGAATTAAGAATGATCAGTAAATAAGTTATTATAACAGTTTCAGTTTGGCGAGTGTCAAGATCAATGTGTAATTGTGATAGTGAATGTGTTCGACAATAAAAGTGTAAAACAAATTCCTTCATCAGTGTTATCTTTGGATAAAAGATTCCTTTCCGTTTACACAACCTGTATAAAGAGAAGTGCTCGACCAAAAAGATCACAGCTAGCCGGAGGACAGTGAGCAAAAATTAAATAAAATAACAGTAGCATTCTTTCAAACAAACACTAATACTGCCGCAAATTGCTAACACCAGATGGAGCTAACAAGCATTATAAAGAATCACGTCACAAAATGGCTTCACCACGTGAAGTAAACACAAATACACAAACATTATAAATTTACCATCGCAAATTGGCTTCCAAAACGTGGGGCTCAACAATAAATATAAATACAACATAAGTATACCACTACAAATTGGCTACCACAACGTGGGGCTACAATAATGTTAAATAAATAACATTAATAATATACCACTACAGAATCCATAAAGAATCATTTCTAGAGAAAGGTCCACGCGCGCGTCTGTGAACAGCATAACTCAAAAACGAAAAGTCGGGAAAATTTCAAACTTAGTATCTTCCAAGGATGCGACACGAAGATTTTCAAGAAAACTCCCCACACTCCCCTACCGTTTACGTGCAACATTTTTCGAAAATTTGGTTCTCTAAAAAATTGCTCTAACGACTTTATTTAAAATACCCCATATGAAAGATATTTAGATGACAAATAAAATGTATATCTCGAATTGTCTGGGAATAACTTCGAAGACCTCTTCAGTCGAAGAGGATTATGTGTAATCTTGTATACTTTGTAAACGTTAAGTGACAGACAAATGCATGCCACATAAAAAGGTAGATCTCTTCAAAACGCACAATTTTCTTCATATATGGTTATTATGGCATAAGCTGTCTCTGAGATATCCATTATTAAAGGTTTGAATTGTTCATTTCGAATTTGAACTTTAAGGCCAGCGTAGAGTATCCAGTTCTTAAACATTTGAGACAGTGGGTAGAAGAAGTCGTTCTAATGTATCCACATCAGATTTTTCAATTAAGCATCCTCCTCTCTCTCTCTCTCTCTCTCTCTCTCTTTCTCTTTCTACACATACACGCATACTTATCTAAAAATTCTTTTTCTTGGATTCCAAAAATACATTTCGTTAGAGATCTTCATTTAAAATTTTAGGTGTCCTGCATTTTAGGGTATCCAATTTTAGGATTCTCCGTCTAGTATAAGTAGTTAATAGGGAAAGTAAAAACACCACCGCTCTTAGCCAGTATACCACGGATACATTCTGTAAGTAAGAAATTGAAAATAAGGTTATGGTTCATTTTATAAAATACCTATCTAAACGTAAGGACTATGTCCAGATTGAACAAATACTTTAATTATTTCCAGTTAAGAGGTTGCACATAAAGAGTACTGATTATCAAATGTGTACCCTGATTGGCTACACTATAGTTTTTGTCTATAAAGGATTAAAAACAAGGTTTAAAGATAGTGTTTAAAACACTGTGAGCAGTAGTAGTTAAAACTAAAGAGTTGGGTAGTTTTCGGAAGCTGCAAAGCAACCTTATGGCTTTTGCCAGGGCCTTAGTATACTTTACAATGTTTTGAACCATATGGCCTATAAAGTGCAGATTTGTGCATTCGAATTTGAAAATATGGTCGTGTAGTTTTTTAGTGTTATAAGGTAGCCTATTTCTTTTAGCTGAGTATAAGCGTACGAATTTCTACGTTTAGGCCAGTGTGTTGATTTGAATCATAGATACTGAAAACAGGAAATGAAGCCTCACCAAGAAAGCAAGATCCACAGCGTCATTGCACAACTATTATTGCACATAATAATTTGATTCTAATTATTCAATCCATTTATATTGTGACTTTATCCTGTTTTTCACTGTCACTTCACTTAGTGTGCATTAGCTCAGTTTATGTCTTTGACCTGGTTTTGCGTGCAGCATTGGAATGGATCACTCACGAAACATCCTCCCGTTCTTTCGGCGTCACTCGCTGGAGAGTCTAACACTGGATGCCCGCCGAGCAGCAATCAGTGTGTGTCACAACTCTGAAAACCGTATTGTGGCATATTAGTATATATTAGTAGCTATTGTCATGCCGGACACATTATTGCGTCGCATTGGCGACAGCATGGTTGAGGTAATTTTAGTATTTCTTTCGGCTTTGGGTTTGAAGTTCCGTCTGGCATGATAACTCGCCACCTCTAGTGCCAGAGGTGGAGATAGAGGGAGGAATAGTTTACTTTTACTTCTTTGTGTGTGCGAGTCGTCAGTCTGGTTTGAAAGTCGAGTGTGGGAGCTTGTGTGTGAAAGAGTGTAAATGTAGTTCGTGTGTGAGGCATCTCCCCTCATTTATTTCTTTATATCGTTTGTGTGATAATGTAGGGACACCATATCTTTTATTGAATAAACCACAGGTAATGTGAATAATGAAAAATTTGTGTAATTTGTTATAAATACCCCACGCCTGCAGCGGGATGTGAATACCAAGGTCTGGTCCTCTCGCTGTAACTGGAGTTACTTTTCCCCATGTGCATATTAGGGTGATTAAAACTTAATATTCTTTCTGGAAACCTTTAGGCCATCACCTTAGAGTGTAATAGTATTTGGATCAATAGCAAGAACGCACTAACTTACTGTCTGACTGCCTCCCAAGTTCGCTCGCTTATATACAACTGTCGGCGAGTTTAGAATATTTGCGCGAAGCCGGGATAAGAGCATCCAGCACTCACGTCGGGGAGAGTGCCGTGTCTTCTATCCCTCTAGAACTATTCGCTTGGCGAGCACTGAAGGGCACCGCATGTATAGTAAAACCTGTAACGTGGTAAAATGTGAGTCCACATAAATGAAACAGTGTAAACATTTAAACAAAATATTGTTAAATAAGTGCGTTAATATAAAAGTCAAGCCAGCTTCAACCAAGTAAGCAATAAATTGTTACGTGAAAGGCAAACGGTATGTACGTCAGCGCAGATTTCTCCCAACTGTTTGTTTATTTATCTTGGGACCATCGCCCCTGAGAATAACAAATTTATTCTCATTGCTCGATAAGTAGTAAAACTGTGCTGATATAATTAAATCAGCGGGTAAATTAAATACATGAGAATAACATCTACGTTAAAAGCCCTAATGTGTTGCATTCACGCGACTTTCACTACTTACTATTCTACAAACTATTTTTTTACAAAAGCGTATTCCTCTTTCTTCTTGTTAATCGAGATAATTTTTAATTAACCATTTCGTTGCACGGATACAGTAGGCTAAAGCATAGTCACGTTTTCATAAAGCGGTTCCAGTGTGATGGCTTTGAAATTCCATGCTGATTGACTACACATTTGTAAAAACAGATTGTGATTTATTACTTGAAAAGATTATCGGAGAATGCGAACCAATAGTTTTTTAATGATTAACGCCACAAAAATGTTTTTTCGCATAAACTGCATGCTTAAATGTGATTTGCACTTCTTGTATAGTAAGATTTTGTAAATATTTTACGGTTTAGGAATTACACAAAAGTCATTCAAAATGAGTATATACATTTTTTGTCATGTAAATATCTTAAATAAGCTATAGTATTTTAGTAATAATCGTTAGAACAATTTTTGAGAAAATAAATAACAATAAAAAATTTCCATGTAAATGATAATTTAGACCGAGAGCATTTTTTTGAAAAACTTAGTTTGCATCCTTAGAAAATGCTGAACTTTAATTAGGAGTTTGGTATTTAACCAACGTATTGTTTTAAGTTAAGCTACTCAGACACATGCGCATATAAGATTGTTTTCTAATTCTGTTTTATGCAGGAGGTTCCAAAAAGTGTATTTCGGTGTAATCTCGGTATCGAAAGACAATACTTCTACTTATTGTAGGTATGTAGTAATGAAAGTAATAACCCATTTTCATGCAGTTTTAATAAAATACTCCACTCGTGAAGGAACATACAATTATTTTCGGGTTTCAACGACATGGTAATTCATTTCGTGGTATTTTTCTAATGGAAAATTGACTTTTATTGAAAATTTCTACCGCTAAATATTCCTATAACTAGTGCAGAATTAACAGCTTGCACTCAAATATCTGAAAAGCTTGAAAAATAATAGAACCATTTTAAACTCTTCGTATTGCAGAGTGTGCTAGTTAGACCACTAGAGAAATAGTAGTAAAGGCAGTTTTATTTACCTGTGCTTCAGTTGACATTAAATTCTAAAAAAAATCTGATTGTGTTACACTCACATGACTTTCTGTACTCTTGTACAAACTATTTTTACAAACGCTTATTCTCCATCTACTTCATGTTAATCGAGATAAACATTTGCAGACTCTATCTTATTGCTAGTTTTCTTGTAGATGTAAGGGGAGTATATATTTACAAGAGCAATATAGATATACAGTAGCCTTTAAGCATAGACTTACTCTTAATAGCTGGTTGCTATGTGCAGCACCATTCTCTTTGCCACAGATCAATACTCTATGCATATCCAAAACAAAAAATAAATAACGAATTCCCATTTGAGAAAATAAGTATTGAAAAATTTAAGGGAATAACAAGCAATATCTCGAAAACGGTTCACTCAAAAAAATGTATATGGGATAAATTGTGTATTTTAACGCGATCTACATTTTTTGTGTAGTAAAACTTTGTCTATCTCTTATGGTTCACCAGTTATGTAAAAGTCGTTCATAATGAAGAATACTTTTGGAGACATTCCCAGAAAATTCAAGATATACAGTTCATTTGTCATGAAAATATCTTAAACAAATGATATTTTAATCAAAATCGTTAGAGCCATTTTTGAGAAAATTAAAATTTTCGAAAAATGTTCCATGTAAAGGCTAATCTGGGGTGGGAGATTTTCTTGAAAACCTTCGTGTCACATCTCTGAAAGATACTGATTCTAAATACTAAGTTTGTTGTTTATCCGACTGTTCGTTTCTGAGTTACGCTGTTCACAGACACACAGACAGACACACACAGACACACAGATAGACACACGCACAGACACACACACGGACATGTTTCCAAAAATGCTTTTTTTGGATTCAGGGGGTCTCAAAACATATATTACCGGTGAAATCTCGGTATCGAATTTTTGGGTAGAATACAATACTTCCCCTACTTGCTATACGTAGTAGAGAAAGTAATAAGTCACATTGCACTTCACCATTTTCGATTATGACTGCAAAACACTATTCATAAGCAATTATGTTAGTGTAGAATCCTAACCTTTAAATTGTATATAGCGAAACGTTATATAGCATAGTTATGTTTCAATGAAATGGCTAGAGACATTAAGAACTGATTACATAGGAGGTCATTAGCATGTAGAAAGAAAATCAAGCCGTTTTCAAAAAAAGAAAGAATATTAACTTTCAGAAATAAGCGTGTCTCACAGCAAACTAATAATAGCCGTCATTGTCCTAATTGTAGTTTATGCAACAAGTGGATAATCTTGATGATTAGCGTACAAGCGAATGTTTGTCGCACTCACTGTCGCATGTGTGTAATTATAAGAATATCCACGAGCTGGGTATAACATTTTATTCAGTCTTAGTATTACAAATTGTAGGAAATAAATCAATAATTCGACATTAAAAGCTTACATAAGCGAGAGCGTCTTCATATGTTCATAAATAAGAAGTTAGTCTTCTCTCCCAGTATTTCGTTTGCCATTACCGGGCGCGTTGAACCATTAAAAAGACAACCAATTGCATACATTGGCCTCCTGAGAAGTGAGCAGGTATTTCAGACTGTAATGTTCAGCATAGTATGTTAAATAACTATAAATTCACCTCTTAATATGTTTTTCTTTACTTAAAGTACAGACGTTTCTGCAACTTCGTAGTTCAGAGAGTAGAATAAAATGTTTTCATATTCTGTGTATAACTCGTGAAAACTTGGAATGCCAGTATTGTGTCACTGCAATAGGAAATACGTCACTGCTATCATTGGCATAATGAGTGAATTATGTCCTATACTGGATACAGTAATAACGTTTTTATAATAATAAGCTTGCATAGAAGAAATATTTTTGGAAGATCCTGCTTTTTGCCGAAAGTTTATGGCTATTTTATCATTAAACACAACATATTATCTATATAAGAAGCAAATTGTTATATCAGAAGTCGAATTTTTTCTAACCATTTGTTGCTTGATGATAATTATCATCGTGAAGGATGGATATACGAGACGTGTTTATAAAGTAAGTAATGTTTCAATATTTTGCCGCTGCAGCGCTGCAGTCGCGATTTTAAGCAGCGCGATCACTTCCTCCATTCATTAGGAAGCCAGCAAATGCAGATGTGAGCAATCATCACTTTGTTTTTTCCTGTTTTTAGAGCATTTCGAAACGTTCAAAGCAATAGAACGCCAACTGTGAGGACAGACCAGTGATTCGTTTTTTGAATGCGAGAAATTATATGTCAGAAGCAGTCATCGTCAATTGTGTGCAGTTTGTGGGAAAACAATGAGTAATAATGCCCGGCCACACAAGCCAAACAGACTTAAGATCTGATCCCATCATTTGGTTGGGAACAATTTGACCACCTTCCCTACAGTCTCGGTTTGGCACTAAGCGATTTTAATCTGTTTCCTTGTCTAAAGAAGTTCCTTGGTACAAAAAATTTCAACGACGATGATATGAAACAAGAAGTGCAGACTTGGCTTTCATCAAAAGCGGCATCATTCTTTGACGAAGTCATATAAAATGGTTTTACCATTACGACAAGTGCCTTAAAAACGTCGATGACTATGCGGAGAAGTAGTGTAAGGTTTAAGGTAATGAATGATAAATAACGTTTTTTGTTATTTTTTTAAAAACTCATCAGTACTTCTTTAGAAACACACCTGGTATCAGCAGGTTGACGATGAAAAGCAAAACTTAGCAGGGGCTTATAAATTGAAAACCTCAAATTCTACTTCTGCAGTAATAAAAATGTAACGTCAGCAATGTGTAAAGCCTGCTATATCAATCCTTTGGACGGTCTCTTGATTACGGCTCAGTAACACATTTCCACAGCCTTCCCCCCTCGTTATTTTCAATAGACTGACGCAAGCAGAGATACCCCATCGATGTTTAGAGAAACTCAGCAAGCAAACACGAGGAATGAGAGGCAAGAAATATATCGCAGCATTCAACAAAACCACGAACCCTGGTGACAGAGCACAATGAGGGGTGAAGATTACAGTGGCTGCGGAGGAAAGCTCGTTTGGAAAGGATAAAAAGTGAAGGTTTGAAATTGTGCCAAATTGTAACCAACCAGCACGAGAGCTTCCAGGTTTGTCTGGCAGATTCAATGGTGGGTGATTTGATTCACGGAGAAAAGGCAAGAGATAAGAATGAGAGAGTGGCAAAGAAAAGAAGAAGAGTAGAAAAATAGTGGACGATAAGAGAGGTAGACCGTGAGAAAACAAGGGCTAGAGGGCGAGCATTGATTTGTTGGAGGGCAGTAACCAGCTAGTTAAAGGAAAATGTTCCGTCATGAAATGGAGAAGATAGCAAAAAGAGGAAGCCGATTCTCTCTAACATTTCTTCCTAAAAGAGTAGATGATTTCGTATCTTTGAAACATAAACTAAGAGGTTTACGACGTGATTTCCAATCAGCATGTCGGTTCTTTTCCAAGGCTAATTTATCCTTTGTTTCTGTATTTACTTGCCACTATACAGGCTGTCCACGAATTCATGAACTAATTCTTCAATATCACATGTATTCTGGGAACAAATCGCAGAAGAAGGGAATTATCTCCTAAGTGTACAGTGCCCAAAAGACATTAAAGGTTAAACAATGCCTCGGCACGAATTTCGTCGCATTCTCGCGTTAAGTACGAGGGTCGGCTGATAAGTCCCGGGCCTCTCAATGAAAACAACACTTAATTTCTTTTATTTATCAACATAATCTCCAGAAAGATTACTGCATTTGTCATACCGGTTATCTAATTTAATTAAACCATCTCTGTAGTGCGATTTGTCAAGGTCCTCAAAATAGCTGTTTACCGCATCAATGCCCTCCTCGTTGCTGTGAAATCTTCGTCCTTCAAGACATTTTTTGAGATTAGGTAACAGGTGGTAGTCACTGGGTGCTACATCTGGCGAATAGGATGGATGTTCAAGCAATTCGAACTTTAATAATTTTCCCCATTGCAATGACTGAACGATGAGCCGGAGCATTATCGTGATGAAACAAGTTTTCTTTTTGCCAAATGAGGTCTTTGTCTTTTCCTCCTCATTCAAATGTTGCAGTAAGTGCGCAGCAGTCACCAGTGATACTTTTACCCTTTTTCAAGTAATCAATAAAAATAATTCCCTGTGCATCCCAGAAAACACTCGCCATAACCTTGTTAGCTGAAAGTTTACTTTGCCTTTTTTGGAGTTGGTTCACCTGGCGCAATCCACTGCTTTGACTGTGATTTACTTTCTGGAGTGTGGTGATGTATCCAAGTTTCATCCATGGTAATAAGCCGCCTCAAAAATTCATTGGAATTTTTACGGTAGAGCTCCACATTCTTAGCAGAAACAGTTTCTCTATGCAACTTTTGATCAGGTGTCAATAAACGCGGCACCCACTTCGCACAGACCTTGTGAAAGCCCAAAACATTACTTAAAATATTACCTGCACGTTCCTTTGATACGTTTACAGCCACTGGTATCTCAAACAACTTTAATTTGCTGTCTCCCAGCCCTAAAGGATGAATTTTTCAATTATCTCTGCAGTTGTGACTTCCACAGGGCGTCCAGAGCGAGGCTCATCATTAGTGCTCGCACGTCCTATTTTAAATTCCGCAATCCACCTTTTAATCATTGAATATGAAGGGGCAGAGTCTTCCAATGTACTGTCCATTTCCTCCTTGATTTCTTTAGGCGTTAAGCCTTTCAAATGGAAGTATTTAATCACTGCTCGTTTTTCCAAATCTTCCATTTTCGTGAAAGCTCCAAAGTTGTCTTGTTTAAAATACTGTCATTCAAAAACTAAACAAGCTATTGACCTGTAACTATGGATACAAGCTAGTCTAGAGTAAAACTATACAATTCTACCGTCTAACTGGCCTAGTGGCGCCATCTCTGTGTGAGCCCCGGGACTTATCAACCGACCTTTCCTATCTTCTTGTTTCTGTCAAGACCGACGAGCAGTTGAAGGTAGATTTACCAGTCTTTGTCAGTGAAACATTTATCGTAAATTGAGAGGCCAGTGCAGTAATGATTGATCAGTACTTAGTAATTTACTGTTGTGTTCAAATATTGCTATTCCTCCAATCAGAGACAGTTTTGAGTTTGAGCAACAAATGTTTATTGTTTTAAAGGTCACACAAATGGCAGTCGAGCTCGACATGTGCTTTAAATAGCGTTGACTCGTACAATCTAGATTTATTTTGTAAAAATTCAGGTATAACGCTATAAAAATACAGTGCAGTGTCATCGGTGTTTACGGGAAATACATGTTAATAACATTTTCATGTTCAACAATGAGATGGTGGGTATCTGAATTAGAAGAAAGAGACCCGCACTCCTACGAAGCCAATGCTCGCTGCCATATTATAGCTGACATTGTTGAAGCACTTCTGTAGAAGTGGTGTTAGAGACAACCAGATATTTTAGTGAAATGAAAATCAGTTTGTAATTTGTTCTTGTGAGGTGGTAGATTACCCCAAGACATAGCGTTCATTGGTCTCTATTCTGACGCTACTGTTGGCGTTCGACATCTTGAAATAGAACGGAAAGGAATGTACGACGTGCAAGGAGACTATGATTGTGGAGGACAATAATAGAAAAGTAGCATTAACAATTGTGGGAATATTAATTTATGGTCAATAATTATGTTACTATCAGGCTTTAGATGGCTAGAAGTAACGATCACGCACAATATAACACTTCAGTAAAAGAAGCTGTTTTTGACTTTTGTGGCAGAGGGCATAAGTTTTATACAAAATATTCGTTGCATTTTCATAGAGTTATAGGTACATACCCAGATTACTTATTCCATCCTCTTTTTACATGTCTGCTCTCCAGTTTGCAAGTACTTCAGGATAAAGTAGTTAAATTAATCTATTTATTTCATCGGTCAGGCTTTTAGTACTGACCGTCCAGAGTCAGTATGAACCAATCACGGTAAATTATCTTCAGTAATACAAGTGCTGATAGCTTTTCGGTAATTTAATTGAGTTAACGAATGTCTGTTGTGATAATCATTTAGATACCGAAATTCGAGAAATAATTATTTAATCACAACAAGCGTGAGGTTGACTCTCAAATAAATTACATATGGAAAATTATAGCTAAAAGGGGCCTTCAGTAAAATAATTATAATGCGAGAAAGGTGCCAATTTTGTTTGTGTGTTTTATTTGATTTTGTTTTGTTTTTTTTAATTTTAGTACAAGCACTGAAATAACTTAGATGTATTATGCGGCATTATGTCTTGTACCATTTCTTTTCATATTTTGAAACTAGAGATCAACAAATTTCGCCATTCATTACAGTTTGTATCAACCGCCAATAGTGAATAAGTAAGTGCATGAGAATGTACTTCCTAGATCCCTAGTCGAATCGAAGCACAAATTGTAGGAATAAAAAAATGAATGGAGTTTTTAGTTTTTTAACATCGTGTTTTAAAGTTAGCGATTACGTTCGATTCCTGTTGGTAAATAAGGCATCAATGACACCATGCATTGGCTGAAAGACGCTCGCATGTAATTGTTATCACTGCATTCTTGTCAAAATGAGATTTTCGCAACTGAGACACAATAGTTTTGAATTATTGCAGCTGATTTGCTATTGTTTTCGATTTGTAAGCTAAAGAAAAAAAGAACATGTCCTTAAAGAACGTAGAAAGCATGTTAAGCTATGCTATTGGAATGCAAGAAACACGATTAAATAATCTCCTCATAATTCCTAAATTATTATTTTCACTTACAACATAAAAAGGAAGTGTTGTATGATTATGCTGGGGTAGAAATGAGCTCATTTCAAGTCAAATTAAAAAAGGGGGTTTTATGGAAACCTATATTTTGATAAAGTTTTAATATAATATAACATTTTACCGAGATCTGATTTTTTGCACCCTAACTGATTTTGTTTGCTGTTATACTTAACAATTTGAAAAAATAAATAAAAGACAATAAATAAAACAAATTACAGAACAGTGGTTTGATTCGCAACACTAGGCAATAAGAGATTTGATATATACATTATTTTCATGTATTAATATTTAATTGATTAATATTAGTCACATAATTAGACGTAGTTGGCGGGCAACTATCGACAGTATCGAACTCGATCGCTGATGAATATTTAGCGCTGCTTCAGCACTAATATTATGTATACAATGATGAGAAGATCGCGCTGCACTAATTGCAATGGAGATAGTTGTAAACGCATCAGAATAAGATTGCTTTGGGGTACATTTTGAGGCCAAAATAATACTATTTACGTATAGTTTAATATAATTCAATTTATTTTTAGGACATGCTGCATAAAATATACACAATAATGGCTAATTACTAACAGCACACTTGGATCAGAAAATCTCATCACATAACAGGAAAATATAATATAAAAGGAAATATTTTTAAGCAGTAGAGAACTAAATTATTATTTGTGACGATAGAAGCAATAACCGTTCATATATACTCATTAAAAAGTTAAATTTAGTCTTAAAGATATACCTGTTACAACATTTTCTCCTTCTTTAATAAGGTTTAGACCTACTCCACCTGTTCCGAGGCTAACATGCAAATTGCTCTTTGCTTTCTTCGGGTCGTCCGCTCCAAAGGTTTATAAAACTTGCCTATGGCATCGCGAAAGTTCCGTCTATTGAACATCGTTTTTACACTTTGGGGCTGTCTCCTTATCTCATGTATTATACCTTGTTTTTCTAATTCTTACCTTCTAACTTCTTCGCCATATCGTGACGATTACCGTAGTTCCGTTAGTTCATTTAAGTCAGGGTATGCCAGGCAGATGCTCTGAGTTACGTAGTCGCCTCCTGTACCATATCTTTTGTCGATTTAGCGGAATGAGGAATTTGGAATCGTGGAACTAGCTTTTATGAACAAGCACATTTACTGTCTCATAAATGTATTTAAAGCATATCCACACAATCGTAATCATAGATGGCCTACAGCATTAATCATAAGTATTCAAGCCTTTGCTAAGAATCTCAATCATACTTACATTAACAGAATCACAGCACTATATGCATGTAAAAAGAAAGAGAAAATACCTGAATACTTGCGCTACCTAAAATTGTGCACCTTATGTTTTAATACGAATTACTAGATATTGTGCGTCTTGGCATCTAAGGAAAATGAAACTAAGATAATCATGAGTGTACAGTACACTCGCGACAGCGAGGTCAGAGCACTGTACGTCACAAGACATAAGAGGGCGAGATGGCTCGGACGGTAACGTCCGTGGCCCGCATTCGGGAGGACGTGGGTTCGGTTTCCCTGGCCTAGCTTCCTGACCTATGGGCTTTTTAAGGGGTTTCCCCGAGTCGCCAGGCGAATGATCATTACATCCCCTTAATTTCCTGCCCCTCCACTTCGTCTCCATTCTCATTTCACTTCACCTTTCATCAGCTTGGTTTCCTTCAGGGTTATATGTGTCGGTGGTAGGTCCCGCGTGTGCATGACAGGAGAAAAGGATGCTCTGGTCTCCGGGTCCCTCCCCCCAAGGGATGTGTAAGCCCATGGGGGAGGAAAGCCAGCTGCACCAGACACTACCCATGGAGATCAAATCTGTAAATGGTAGGAATCCTGCTCTCTGCCTGTTGTGCCTTTTGGTTCACCCGCCCTCCGTATCCTCTCACCTCATCTCTCCCTCCCTCCCACCCTCCCGGGGGCATCCCGTCCAAGGTCTAAATACAAAAGATCTGCATAGGTCAAGGTTCTAATTCCCCCTCAGCTTCTAGTTCTATCCTAAGAGGGCGGAGATACGTACGCATTCCCTTATTCCCTCACTATTACCGCCAAAATAGGTCACTAATACCAACACATATGTGGCGATATAGCATAATTCCACAGTGGAATCAATCCGACGTTTACCTCGCAGCTCAGAGAGGCCATAAAAACAAAACAAAAAATAGTCAGATTGACCGTGTACAAGGTTTGAAACCACCACCTCCCGAATGCGAGCCTCAGACACTACCGCCTGAGTCATATTGATAGGTGTATCGATCTCATCTTCTTGCACTTAATAAGAATCAAAAAGTCTCATCTGGGATGTCTACAATCCTGATTCTTTTTTCTTTAATACCCAAGTTGCACATAGATATTTTGACGCTGATTTTGCTAACATTTTATATAGTATTTTTTATAATTTCTTTAAAATTCCTACTATAATGTGTTTTAATACATGGAATGATTAATTATAAGTTCTTATACCTTCTTCCAGTTGAGGCAGTATT
Source organism: Deroplatys truncata (assembly GCA_030765065.1). Classification (NCBI taxonomy): domain Eukaryota; kingdom Metazoa; phylum Arthropoda; class Insecta; order Mantodea; family Mantidae; genus Deroplatys; species Deroplatys truncata. The sequence continues at coordinate 65,702,464 of CM060986.1, forward strand.
TTATATCACAACACTGTAAATGCCAGAGTGATTGTAGTGTAAATTAACATTATAGTATGAGAATGATTTGAGATGTTTGTTAACTATAAGAATTGTTAGGAAATAAGTTTACACGGCCTCACTGAAACTGACAATAGGAGCGGGTAACAATGAGCGAGGGAGTGAGTTGTTTATCAATTAGAAGAGACAAACAAATGACGTCTGAGTAGCGCGCTTTTCTTTAGAAATGGAGGGAATATCTTCCCTAGAGCATATGTGTTCGTAATTTTGATTGGATATAAAAATAGACGCAAATGTTGGCGCGTTTTATTAACCAATAGCATCTCGATTATAATCTTTAGGCATATCGGGGTGAGGGAGTATAAATTCCGAGCCGGGGACGGGTAACGCGCAGTTCTACAGAATAATTCACAAGGCAAACGTCGCGCAGTTCAACAGAATCATCCACGAGTTACACGTCGCGCAGTTCTACAGAATCTCTCGCGTCGTAAAGTTAGTTAAAAGATGTAAAATACGCGAATTAATAATGTGCGGCAAATAAGTGATTATAAGTTACATTCGAAAATATAACAGTTTCAGTCTGGTGTGTATCAAGAGTAAATATGTGAAATTAATGAAGTGTGTCGGCAATAAAAGTGTAAAAACAAACTCTTTATCAGTGTTATCTTTTAGTAACAACTCCTTTCCGTTTACACACCCTGTTCAAGAGATTTGCTCGACTGAGTGATAATAGCTAGCCGGAGGACAAAGAACCCAAAATTCAAAATAGTAAAACAATAACAGGCGCTCAGCAAATAAGATAACACGAAGGAAACCGCGACACAGTTCCGTATGTCTTTCCATTATTGGTGTTTTTTAACCTACACTTTATTGAATTATTTTTTTCGTATATAACCATTTTAAATCGAAATAGATTGGTTTAATTTATAATCATTAAATTAGGTTTAGATTTGCTTCTCTATTCTTAAAATATGTCATGCGGATATAAAGTAAATAAACTGTTTCTGAATTCACAGACCTATCTCATTCCTCTAATTCTTCTTTTCTTTATGCGTTATTTTGGGATTATTGTACAATAGTTTAATTCAGTTATTGAAATTTCCAGGTCTTTTATGTCCTAACGCTTTCAAAAACTTCGCACAGACAACCCTACCATATGCTTTCAAGATTTAAAATATTCATTCTTCTTTCCTTTATTTGATAATAAAGATGACACTGACGCTTGATTTGCTCCGCCTAAACTATTTTATTGTTCACCCCTTATTGTTTCAGCTATAGACAGGATTTTTTCTTAAGGATCTGTAAAATTTGTGTACTGCAACCGAACCGAGCGGAATGGCTCAGGCATTATCTGTAACCCGCATTCGGGACTTCCGGGTTCGATAGCCGGCGATGGCCCACTCTGGCCGGGCGAATGTTGGGATGGTTCATCCTCTACTATGACTCTCCTCCATCTCGCTTCCTGTTCCCATCATTTTCCTTGTCATCTGTTTCAGGGTTGTTTGACCAGGCGACGGTGTTCGGCGGGTTGCGGCTGCGCGGTGGCTTGCGCTCTGTAGAGATTTCTTCTCTGGTGTCGCTGCGGTACCACTCAGGTATCTCCTCAGCGTGGGGTTCCGCTCCGTGGGAACCTGGAATCTGGTGTCTTATGGGCAGGGACCGGTCGGCGGCGGATGTGTTCTATATGGAAACGCTAGGGACCCCGTCCATACTCTCGCCCGTCAGCATCCGGATCTGTTCGCCCTTCGGGTTCTCCCTTCATCCTTTTCTCCCAGGGGTCACGTTGGAAGCCTAAAGGGCCGACTGGCCTGCGTGCCCTGCTCTGCCCCTCCGGGATACGTACCTTTACCTTTATATTAGAACCCAAAGAAAATTCCTCTATAAGTACCGCAATACTTTAATTTTCCTTTTTTATATGTTTATTCTTTCTGATTTTCTACATTATTCTATGAATTTCACTTAAAAACTGTATTGAAAAGCTTTATTTGGAAATATAATATTTAAAATATGGATACTTTATTACGGTGTTAAACACTAGTGAAAGCAAGATGATCTTGTACTAAGAATGTAATTGCAATACACTGTAGAAACTACCAACATAATCGTAATTATATACCTTACGATGTATGTTATATACTCGTGCATACCATTTCCACATTTCAGTCTCATTAAAGGGCAATTAAATCCGGGATATAAAGCAAACGTTTTATCATCCCTGATAGTGTGAATACCTCGCTAAAGTGCCATAGTTTACAACAATTTATGCTTGTTTTGCATTAGTGGGAATGATGGTTACATTATGTTTATATCAGAGATTTAGATGTGCTATAATGGGATTAAATCTAATCAATGATAGATATATGAGGACTTCGAAAGCTTGTGTTGTGCTAGGTATTCATAATGTTCAAATCGTTTTCCGAAGTTCTAAATTTAAACATAAGCCTTGGTAATGGAAGAAAGAGGAGAAGCTTGGTATATGTAGTTTCAAAATGCAAGGATTGATTGCTATAACATTTATGTTTTCTGCTATTAAACCAGATTACTTTATTTGAGGCGCGTTATGTTAGACCACTTCGTTCTTTCTGACTAAGTTGATTTCCAGATTTTTCTGTAGCGGAACACACAACACATAATCATATGCACAAGTGATTACAAAATAAAAATATCACAGATATACCCATAAACAATAGGAAAATTAGCAGCATAGAATGTATAGTAAAAAGATAACTAAATAAGAAAGGAGAATAGATGTGAATTATAGAAATATTGAAAATAATATTGTGACGGTCGGCTCTGGCCCAATGTTATTGGGAGTTCGGCACCGGGCAACCGGAGTGAATAAGAAAACTACCATCGCCAGTATAAACACCGGGCGCCCTATCGGTAGATAACTAGAACCTTCTGGATTCTCCCTCCTCCTCCAGAAAGTGTGTACAGGTAGCTCTAGAATGTTCGAGAACCTTGTGGAAAGATTCCACTGACTACATAAGCGAGCGCTCTCGCGGCAGTTCAGTCAGTGTGAGTCGAGACGAGTCAACTATGAGTTCACTTACGTGGTTCAGTCGGAAGGCGAACTATTTGGCGGATGAGTTTGCAGTGCGTATTCAAGAACGATTCTCCGAACGACTTGGTGACGGCTGTTGTGATATGCAGGGAGTGCTACTGTGGGCCAAGGGGTTATTGAGGTCTTGTGTTCGACTCCCGAGTGAAGGAACCGGCATGAGGAAGCTACGTCACGAAGGAAGTGAAGTGAAGGGACGGAGAATTGAACATAGTGAAGTGATGTGAACGAATTGAAGTCTCGTGAAATTGTACTACATAAAAATGAAACGGTAATAGATAAAACAACTAAAAACAGTGAGTGATAACTGAGAAAAGTAACATTTGAAAAGCTGGAAAAAATCACAATATTGTATAAAACATATTATGCAAAATATTAGAACTTTATTTATGGAAAAATGTAGAGGATACGTTGGATAGATAAAGCAGCTAGCAAGTTAAAACTATTAGCATACGGACTTTAGCAGCACAGGGAATTGGTAAAAGTAATAGTTTGTATGAGAGATAGGACCGAAGTAAGATGGACAGACACACATGGAATTCCCAAATATGAACCAGAAGGTGACAGTAGGTATACCTACGACTGAACTCTTATACAACGCTAAGTAAAGCAGCAATCTAAATAAATGTTACAGTAATTGCCGCAAATATGCGCGTCCGGGCATTTTGATACAAAAGGGGAAATTTGCCTAAGCAGTCCACTTTGTGACTTGACTCAGATTCTTAAACAGCGAGACGCTGAACGTTCTGTGAAGACACCGAGTTAGCTCCCATAAATTACTGCACATAGCGGTAAAATAGAGATAAAAGAGGTGTAAACTGTAGTCACGTAAATAAGTGAAATAATTTTGCCACATTATTTTACTTTTTATACCTGGAGTAAAGCCCGGCTAATAACCGAAAACGTGGTTCGCTTTCACCCAATCCTGAGATAAAGTCGATAGGAGTAGTCTCGGTTTCCAGCATTTCCCAGCACGAGAGAGCAGCGGCGGACTTGGAACCAGAGACCACAAGAAGACCACTACGCTGAAATTAGCATAACCGGAGCGGCATCGTTCCCGACCCGCCACATTAGGTATAAATAACAGGATTAGGCCTAGCAACTAATTTACGTGAACGTGTGGTAATATTTGCGACTTAACATTGCCTTCTCTTATAGCTACAAGTGTGTTATTAAAGCAAGTACCGTTTTAATATTTTGCCGCTGCAGCGCTGCAGTCGCGATTTTGACCATGCGCGATTACTTCCTCCATTCATTAGGTAGTTAGACGCAGCTGTGACCTATCAAATAGAGGAAGCTCATTATTACTAACATGCTAAGCTGCTCCGCGTTAGACGTTACACATGTTTATTTGGTCACTTTTGTCTAATTGTTTGTGTGGTGGACTATTCAATCACTGTTTAATAATATCACTGCTTGTGCACTATTTAGTCACTACACAGACGTCTCGAGGGTCCAGTCTCTTCTTTGCCTCACTACTGTTGGCCAATGCTAACCCGCGTGCTTCATGAAGAAGTCTGGCCATCTGCGTCTCGGTCTGCCTTGTAGTCGTTTGTCTATACGGCGGTTCCTCATGGTAGCCTTGTATGTCCATCTGTTGTCCTGTAGTCTCGCAACATTTCCATTTAAATCTGGTGGCTAGTTGTGCAATGTCTGTTATCAGTGATAAGTGGTTTATTGTTGCAATAGAAACTCTTGTCTTTCAGAGATACATACAGGATTTTGCTTTGCATCCTCCGTTGGAATATTTGGATTTTGTTCCTTTGGTGATATGTCTGGCACCCATAGACTAGTACAGGATAAACACAGCTTTCCAGTGTGTGGAATTTTATTCTCCTGTTGTCTGACAGTATAAACTTCAAACCCAAAATGCCTTCCAGGCTAGGGAGTTTCTTCTTATAATTTTATATAGTGGTGAATAAAAACTTTGCTTTATTTCAAATCACTTTTGTGACATCAGCCAATTCAAAGATACTCCTTTTATTAGTTCAAATTTTTCAATAAGCGTTTCTTAGAATGCTTTGTAGATTAGAGATAAAAAATGAGCGATTGTAAGAAATATACCACAGAATAGTATTGCGAATGTAACAGATCAGATTTTTTGATATTCTTTTGAGACCTTCTCTACATATATTTGGCATATAATGATAAAAGTTACCTTTAAATTTTTATGCATCTTTACAAAAGGAGCTTTTATTCCAACATGTTTCTCCATTTACAGAAGTACTGTTTAAAATAATACAGAACGCAAAAAGGAGAATCTTAACTGTATATATGTTCAGTAAAGTCAAGTGTAAATTATTATATAAGTATTTTATCGCAGGCTTATAATAAACAGAAAATTATTTCGTGTTTCAGAGTGTTTTCAAGATAGAAGATTCAGAACTTTAACTTTATTTTACTTGTATACAGTAGCGATACCCTGATAATTTCAATGAAACTGGACAAATACTGTCTTTTTTCAACTTTTACGTTTTCCACACTAAATTTGTCTCAGATTTGCAATTTTGTACACTTACTGCACAGATTTGTAGACCTCTTGTATAGAAATAAAGGACAAAGAAGTTTAGAAAATAACTTAGTATAGCAACTGCAAAGAAAAATTCGCAGTATAAATATTGCCTTAAGATAAAAAAATCTAATCCTACATTTAAATATTAGTTCATCTTTCTATAGATTAAATAGCTACACGCAATCCGTAACAAAGGAAATGAGAGTTTGTCGGGCGGGCTTTTGACTAGAAAATACCGATACAGAGCGGTTTTATGGACTTCAGAATTGAACTACTTCCATATAAGTCTGCCGCTCTTTCTCTGTCTTTCAAATCGAACGCAGTTTTATTTCGATGCCCTGAACCATTTTGGAAGCCATCTAGCAGGCGATGGTAGTCTTCCCGCCCTTACGTTCCATCTCGTTTCGCCATTTGTTCCTGGAAAATGCTTTCATATTCGCAGCTATGTTTCTTATCGCTACGTCTGACGGAGCATTACAATTTTGTGGGCCAGTCTGTAATTTATTACTATAAATCTCCAAGTTCGTAATATCCGGCTCTCCGAATGCCCTATGAGGAGGAAAAATAATCAACCAGCGAATATTTGTACAATTATCATTACCTCTCTACGTAGTGCTGTGATTCTTATGCAGCATAGACATCACTGAACATTTCCACTTCAGTTTTCTGGTTTTCTGACACAGTTTCATTAAAATAATAATAGCGAAATTTTTATATTTACAGTCGAGTGCAAATATTTTTAACAATTATTTATACAGCGTGAGATGAATGTAACTGAAAGTAGTATAACATTAATTATTAAAGAAGGTTTAATGCATCAATATAACAGATTATCAGGATACGACGCTGTCAAGCCTATCTTTTTTTCTGCCTATAAGCAGCTTCCAAGTCTCCCCACTTGTGTTTTAAAAGATATGACGCAGAGCAAACATAAGTGCCAAGAGGCCGAAACTGGAAGGCAAGATGACGTTATAGCAGACAAACGAAAGAGGAGGAATGGACTTTAATTAATGCTAATTACTCCAAAATACATATCACATACTGTTTGAACTAGACCTTGAGCATATGTTTGGAGTCCATTAACATTACCTATATTCAAGTCGAAACTGGAATTATGAAAAGAAATATCTTCACTCATGTGAACGATGCACATTTAAGCTGTTTGTTTTAGAGAGCAAAATCACACAGCAGACCACGATTCAGCTTATAACTTAGTTTCCTTAAGCCGATGCGAAAAACGAAAGCATTTTGCTTTGTTGAGAAAATGGTTTACAACAACAAATTCGTATTAAATACATCAAATTTGCACATTGTGCGATCACAAAGCAAACATCACAGGGCCCTGTTTCGATCTGGGTTTAGACACTGCAGCCAATATGTAAATGAGAGCTTACATACATCTACAAACACTTATTTTAGAACAATTGACGGGAGAAAGAGGTAGTGTATTCTTGGCAAATTCTCAAGCCTAGCGCTACCGTTTAGTGCAGAAAATACTTCATTATGGACAGGTATATGTTGTAGATCATTATATCCAAGTGAACAAAAACTCTTGCTTATTACACCCACATTACTTGCTGTAGCTATCATTTATTTTTATGTATTTTTTGCAAAATATGCTTACAGAAGCTTATTTTTCTACTTACTTCATATTAATCATTATGAACGTTTGCAGAAAAGCTTTCATTATACATTTGCTTGTAGGTACGAGGGGGTTGTACTAGGCTATAGCTGGCGCTGAGATTCCGTAATCTTGCCATGACATTGCGAGAAGCAATTGGCAATATCTTCAAAAGGTGATAAAAAATTGAGAACTTCACATCAGTAACGAATATCTTAGAAACGGTTGATAACAATATTAACTATTTAAAGTAATTTGGGTAGTTTAAAGACACCTGCATTGCTGTGTAGTAAGTTTTTCAAAGTTAAAAATGAAGACAATTTCACAGGCTGTTGACAGAAAATTCAAGACATATATTTATTAAATGTATAAATATATTGGACGGATTGTGAAGCGGAAGGAATTCGGCACCGATGCAGTGAGTCCTGATATTGACCTACGCCCCCACGAGGATGGCGCCGCCGGGAGAGAGGGATGAGGAGAAGGGAGACACTGGGTGGCCGGAACCAAGAGTGACAGCACAGCAATGACGGGACCCTACATTTTCCAGATATAAACTTCCCGGCAGACGGATAAGCAGACACGGGTACCTCGCCCCACATTGGGTCCAACGCCCCCGCCGGCGGTGGTCCTTATACCCTGACAGCTAGCCGAACGCAGAAAGACGGAGAAGGATCACAGAGAGCATCCTTTTCCCTGCCACGTTGCACCAAAACTTCTTAGCCTACACTTCCAACCCTGAAATAGACTATACAAGATGAAGAATGAATGAAATGATTAATGGAATGAAATGGAGGGACAGGTAATTTGGGGGGGTTAAGAGAAACCACTCGAGCATTTGCCTGACGACCCGGGTCAGAGTAGGCTGTTGCCGGGATCAAACCCAGGACTTTCCGAATGAAGGCCACAGATTTTGTCGCCGGAGCCATCCCGTTAAGTATCTTAAACATATAACGTTTTAATCTAAATCGATAGAGCCGTTTTGGGGAAAATAAAATATAACGAAAAATGTTCCATTCAAAGGATAGGGAAGGGTGGGTGGATTTTGTAATGGTGGGACTTTCTATAAGCTCTTCATGTCGCATACTTGGCAGCTGCTGGACTTAAATACCAATTTTAGTATTTATACGACATCTCGTTTCTGAGCTGCGCTTTCAACAGAGACATACCCATACCGAAATTTTCCTAAAAAGTATTTTCAGTGAAATCTCGTTATATAAATTTTGGGTGGATTACAATACTTCCTCTACCTTCTAGTAGTATGTTCCGCCTAAAATCATGAGACAGCAAAGGTTAGCAATAAGACTAAAATATTTAAGGTGGAAGAAAAACATCAAATACCTTTATCAGAAAATATTTCACTTTTAATACACCATGAGACTTTGGAATGTAAAACTAAAGTAATTTTAACAAATCAAGACTTTATTGAAAGAAGTTTAACATTTTAACATTTCTCTAGTCATTATAGTGCAATATCGATATCCAAGAGAGTATGCTCTCCTAAATGGACCTCCTAAATGCTATGGATAGTAAAGTAATATGTTTTAACAAAACAAAGCTAATGTAACCATTTATAAAGCTTTGTTCTATCTTATAATCATGTTTATTGTTGTAATGTTTACATACTTTATTTCAGTCGTCAAATTCTAAAACATATTTATAGAATTAAATGTCTAATGAGAATACTTGAAATAATATTAGAAAACTAAAACTTGGAATAGAAAACTAATCTACAGTAAACGTATATTATAAACAGAGAAAGAGAGAGAGAGAGTATATGCGAAACCATTCAACCTATTTCGTAAAGTTATGTTCTTGCAGCAGGAGTGGGCTATAACTACAAAACATTAAAAACTTGGAGTTATGGGAGTTATATTCATGTCACCCAATTGCAATCCAATTTTGTTTATTGCTAATATGGGTATTTTTAACGTCTTTTAGCGCAAGTTTGGAAGGTGAAAGACTAAAATTGAGCTATTGAAAGGGAGGTTGAATATCATATTCATATCACCAATTTTCCCTCTGATTTCGTTGAATTTTGCTATCAAGGAGAATTTATGGCATTATTTTAACAAGACTTGATACGCTTGGATCTTAGAATCTTACAAAAATGATGAGATACTTTATAACTTGCTAAAACATTCGCTACCCGTAATTTGAATCCCTATTTTCAACCCTTAACACACACATGTCAGCACCCTTTGGCCTATCTAAACAATAAATATTACATTTATTTTATAGCACCTAACTAAAGTCATACGCTACCTTACAGTTCTCAAAAACTACCTCTAGTCTTGGCCAATTGGTAAAAATATATTGCAATTATACGGTAGGACTTGGAAAACATCACAGTTTATATTCAAACTTCTAAAAACTACACAAAGCTTATTTTTAACCATATAGTACCTCATTATTTCAAACACTACTCTTAAACTCAAGTCTTCATAGACAGCAACTATACGGCTTGGCCACTCAGAGAACAAATTTGTGCACTCGAATACTATAGGTCTTGTTTATTATAGCATATCTTACAACTTGAAACCAGTAGTCCCTTATGTATATCACTTGATCAATGTGGAAGGAACTTTGGACATTTACGCTTTAGGTACGAATGAAAATTATGGGCTGCTCACGACTTTCAAGAGCTACCCGTAAGGTCCTTTTTTAATCCACTTAGAGAACGCATCCGTAGAGTACCATTTATGGCAGCTATCTTAATTATGAAATAAACAATGGTTGTGGAGAAACATATAATCACCACCGAATCTTCCCGTTGTAGCCTCGTGTTTTTTTTTTTTTTCTTTTCTTTTCTTTTCTTTTCTTTTCTTTCTTCATCCATTTGAAGGTCTTCCTACATATTCGTAGTCTGGGGGCTTATATATCTATACATCTGAATTGGGATGCGGATTTTTTCTATTCCTTATAAATATCTTTTCCATTTCCTTTGTTAGTATTTTTCGTTTAACGAAAATATAAAATATATTTTTATATCTTCGTGTCTATTTCTATTTAATCTTGTACAGCCTTTCACTGTTCGGAGATATTCATTTCCTCAGCTTGTATTTGGTTCCAGTCTCTCCTTTTATATCATGTCTTCTAACCATACAGGTTACAGGAACTGCCATTGTCTTGTAAATGTTTAAATTTGTTTCTCTTGATTTTTCTTATCAAAGTGTTGGCTGTTATTCCGAAAATATGTTGAAATTTACTTAGTTTATTGTTTATTTCTTCATTGTTTGTTTCGTTTGTTACACAGCAGATAGTTTACATTTTCCCAACTAGTTCTAACATTTTATTATTTAAAACTATATTTGATTGTTTTTATTTGCTTTTCTCTGAATGTCATTATCTTTGATTTATCCGCTGAAATGCTTGGATAATAATCTTGAGTCAATTTCCGTAGCCCTTACATAATTATTTGAAGCTTATTTTCACTACCTTGAGTTAACATGTCATCCGTAAAGAGTGGCAGGACTTTTATTTAATTTAGTACGAAATGGCTAGTCTTAATTATAAAAACATTATTATGGTGAAGTAACAAATTAATAGATCCAGTGAAAAATGCAGACAGCTGATAGCAACGCAAGAAATACGTACCGTGGTGCATGTAGTATAAAATGTATTTATAGATAAGTAAGCGTCTCTCTGGTTTCCCTAAATTTTGATAAACTCTTATCCCTTTGGTATGACAGTATCCATTTATAATTTGGTTTTTAATACACTCCAGGGAAATTACACTACAAACTATTATTGGTCCCGAAGGTGTTTTACGTTGTGAACAAGCACGTGTCCATAAGCAAGACCCTCGCAGGATAAATTCCATCTGTATTAACGTGTGAACATTAGGACGTAATAATGAGGTAGTTACTTCACCAGGAGAGACCATTTAATTTTCTCTGTTTCTTTTTCATAATTTTCAGGGTAAATGTCTCACTGGTGGCATAAAGTTGTAAAGCAGAATTTAACTTTCTGCAATGCGTATATTTCAAAGGACTTTTCTTAATATCTATGTGCAGTCAAACACTTCTATAATACTTGCTTATCAATCGAGTTATACCACTTCCTGTTATTGTTTTTGCAAATGAAGTAAGAATGAAGTGCACTTTTAAAATACGTTTCTCTATTCTCATTTCTCCTGGATATTCCGAGCATTTCGAGTTTAATGGGGTTTACTTATTTATTGCTAGTATATTTACAGCATAAAACTGTAATACAAGAATTCTGGAATCGTCCCTAAATAAGAATCTCGTGCTCAGGGGAGGATTCCTCATGTAAACCTTTGTAAAATCATGCTGGTTTCAAGAAGGAATTAGGTTACCAGCTAATCATAAACCTATAAACTAATATAAAATTCTGCAATATAGTTACATTGAATTAATTATAAGTAATAGCAAAAATATAAGTAAAAAAATATAATGATATGAAATGACTACTACTACAATTTCCACTTAACAGTAGATTATATTTAAATTTAATTTGGCTTGATTCATACTTTTCTTGATAAAGCTTTTAATTCTATTTCTGAATTTATGAATGTTAAACTGCTTCAAATCTGGATACTTACTTATAATAATTTTGTATAGCCTTATACCAAGAATGTTACTATGTTTGTAGCCGCAGTTTTTAAACTTTTAAGTTCAATTAAACATATAAAGTCAAAGCGCTTTGTTTTACACTTTGAGGGAACAATGGAAATATTATAAGAATGTTTGGATGCAATTTAATGAAACATTACAGTAAATTTGGTAGGTTTTGAATAGACTGAATTCAGAAAGTAGGTATACTGTCGATATACTTTTCTGGCGTAATTTAATTACTCTTTTTGTAATAATATTAAAATTAAATAATAACTATGTATATTTTATTTTTATTACTAAATTCATTGCAATCATACCTGTCATATAGCCTTTCTTGTTTGTTATATCTCGTTTTTTAAACTTATTGCTCCCTTTTTATGTGTAAGACACAGTTTTTCAACTTCTATATCATTTTTGGTATATATTTGTAAACATCTGTGTAGAATTACTTCAATATCTAAATTTTTCTAAGAACTAAGCATTGTATTTAACATACTCGTAAATACAAAACAAACTATGAATTCAATATTAAATACTTAGCCGTATCTGTAAGCACTTCCTGCAAATAAGGTATAACTAATAAGTTTAAGTTCTACTGAAATTAATAAAGTAATGGTCTACGTAAGTCGTTTCACAGGTATCAGGTATCTTCAGCTTTTTACCTCGAGCTAGACCATCATGTAAATAAGCATGCAGAGTCATTTTAGTAGTTCATTTCGCGTTTAACCCGAAAACATGCAATGCTATTAATGTAAAATTACAATAAAAATATCTGAACAAATAATTACAAAATTTACAATTGAATAAGGCATCATGAGTATAAAGCACATTTCTTGAATATATAGTAATATAGCATTTGTACCACAGAGCATTAAGATACCTTAGTTTTCCTTTGTAATGGTTCTTATGGATAATCAGAAAGCTGTATTTATTACTATTAAGGCTAGGGTTGCAGGAAAGATGGGGTTATAAAAAAAAACAGATACGAGATGATGTAATGCATTTGTGTCTATTGTCGCGTCGGACACATTATTGCTATGTATAATATTGTTGAGCTAATTGTTGCGTTTGTGTGTTGTGTGTTGAGTGTTTCTCCGGCGCAGCAATTCCATCTTTCTAGTCGGGGGGTGAAGGCAAGTCGAGGTAAGAGCATCTTTGTGAGTAGCTTGACTTGACTTGGCGTCATTTGTAGCCAGCATCTAATGTAGGTCTTCAGAGAGGATGGTTGCGTGTGCAAAACACAAGAACTACTGGAACTCCATTGAGGGTTGCAGACATTCCAAGTTGTTTATTACAGACCTGGATAACAGCAGGGCAAGGTACCTGCGCGGTCTTAGTAGAAGGCTTGCATGGGTAACAGGATTCATTACAGGACACTGTGCCCTAATTTTAATCTATACAGAATGGGATTGTTTAACAACCCTATCTGTAGCAGATGCCTAGAAGGAGATGAGACTGTTACTCATCTGCTATGTGATTGCCCTGCTCTTGCTAATCAAAGAGCAAGTATTTTTGGCAATCACTTTCCAAAGATAGATGAACTATCGAAAGCCTCAGTTAGTAGTCTGGTTAAGTTCATAACGAGCAACAGACTACTTAACTGATAAAAGGGGAGATCCGCAGTAGATCTTTAAGGTCGCAGTGCTTGGGCATAAAACCCACTCCTTTTTCAAACTAAAACTAAAAAATTGGTTGCGTGTGTGTGATGGATGTGAGTGCGTGGGGCATCTGCGTCAGTGTGCTTCTGTAACCCTTTATGTATAAGGTAGGATACCTTATTAAGTATAATAAATCAAAGGTAAATGTAATTTGTGTATTTTTAAATGTTCTAAAGATCCCAAGCCCGCTTAGGTTTCTGCAGCAAGTTCTTGGTATCTCTCGTGTGCCACTGAAGCTACGTTCCCCTATGTTTATGCTGGGGTATCTAAATTTAATATTTTAGCTGCAAACCTTTTGGCCTCACCTCAGTGTATAACAATATAACCACTAACCGTTTATGGTTTATTTTTAAATTTTAATTATATATTTCACACATCAAACAACTTTTTCGATTGTTGCTGTGGTGACTTGGAAAGGCCAGGACTTTACCCTTAGTCGTATCATCTTCATCGTTATCATCATCATCTTGTATCTCACTGGTGCTTTCTATTTTCTCTACTGCTTAGTTATAGTAAGTACAGGAAGTGTTGCAGTCCTCTAAAAATTCGATACCGAGATTTCACAGGTAATATATTTTGATGTTCCCTAAATAAAAAGTAGGCATTTTCAGAAAAAGTACAGTGCGTATGTGTGTGTGTGTGTGTGTGTGTGTGTGTGTGAGTCCGTGTGTATGTAACCATCGTAGCACAGAAGCCACAATTTGAGAAATACCAATATGTTTGAGATATTTACATGACAAATAAAAGTATATTTTACATTTTCTGGGAATATAGTTTGAAGTCCTCCTCATTCTGAATTGTAAACTTAATCCCTATGAGATACACAAAAAATTACTGCACAAAAATATGTAAATCTGGTTCAAAAAAACAATTAATGTGCAATAAAATTATTTGTGGCATTTAAAATTCTACGATACTCTCTGTTATTGGTTTGAATTTTCAAATGATTTATACAGCTTTTTTGGTCGAGTACTAGGTTGTTTATATTTTTGTTTTCTCTCTAGTGGTCATAGAAAGAGTGAAATTTTAAATCCATCAAATAATGACAAATTTAAAGTTCTGACTTTAACTTTAAGTCTCCTGTGCCTCTCTTGTACCTAAATCGAAATACAACAAGGCGTATATAGAAGAATATGGCTTTGCAAGAATAGTTTGTAGAAAAATAGAGCAAGCCATGCAAATGTAACATGTCAAAGTTTATTCATATTCTGATTTTCTGTAATGCATTTTGCGAATTATAAATAACCTGATTATCGGCAGATATGTGTGTCTGAGTATAATAATAATAATAATAATAATAATAATAATAATAATAATAATAATAATACAATTGTGGATGCCAAAAGAATCGAAACAGCACATCGGCTTGCTCAAAACATCTATAATAAAAACTACTTTTCTAATCATGCAAAATCAAGACATAATAACACCGTAATTAAACCAGAGTACCCCTATGGAGCAGAAAAATTAATTTTGAACAGAAAAACAGATATTGAAAAGGCAGCGAATAAAGAATGCAAAATTATAAGAAAAATGTTAGCTCCACAAGCCATAAGTAAGCAGCAAGACACAGACTTAAAAAGCTGATGTGTTACACTCACATGACTTTCTCTACTCTTGTAAAAACTATTTATACAAACGCTTATTCTCTATCTACTTCAAGTTAATCGAGATAAACATTTGCAGAGTCTATCTTATTGCTAACTTTCTTGTAGATGTAAGGGGAATATATATTTACAAGGGCAATTTGGAAATAAGTAGGCTTTAAGCACACACATATCTCTTAATAGCTGGTTGCTAGGTGCAGCACCATTCCCTTTCCCACAGATTAATACTCTTTGCATATCCAAGACAAAAAAATGAATAACGAATTCCCATTTGAGAAATTAAGTATTGATAAATTTAAGGGAACAACAAGCAATATCTCGAAAATGGTTCACACAACAACAAGAATTATATGACATAAATTGTGTATTTTAACGCGATCTACATCTTTTGTGTAGTAAAATTTTGTCTATCTCTTATGGCTTACCAGTTTACCAAAAGTCGTTCACAATGAAGAATACTTTTGGAGACATTCCCAGAAAATTCAAGATATACATTTTATTTGTCATGAAAATATCTTAAACATGACATTTTTATCAAAATCGTTAGAGCCATTTTTGAGAAAATTAAAATTTTCGAAAAATTTTCCATGTAAAGGGTAGTTTGGGGTGGGGGGAGTTTGTTGAAAACCTTCGTGTCGCATCTCTGGAAGATACTGAACCTAAATACCAAGTTTGATGTTTATCCGACTGTTCGTTTCTGAGTTATGCTGTTCACAGACAGACACACACACGGACATGTTTCCAAAAATGCTTTTTTTGGATTCAGGGATCTCAAAACATGTATTTCCGGTGAAATCTCCGTATCGAATTTTTGGGTGGAATACAATAGTTCCCCTACTTACTATGTAGTAGAGAAGGTAAAAATGAACTATAGAATATGTGCTGCTATTCACAGTGACAGAAAACGAAGGTTAAAATTTAATGGAACTATTAAACGAATGAATTCGAACGGTTCACAAAAGAAACAGGTAATAGAATTCTACGAAAATAAATGTACTATGAAGTGGACTGATGAAGTAAAAGTGACTTAAAATTGGCAAGAATTACGCAAGAAGATATTCTAAACAGAGGTATCTTTAAAATCAAAATGCATAAGTAGAAAGTTGACCAAGAGGACAAAGCGAAGAAAAAAACTGAAAAAACATGGAGAGACGAGAGAAAGAAAGCTCACAGACAAAGAATGAGAGAACTATGGATTCAGAGGAAAACAAAGAAAGATCTTAAAGTGTTTCGCGTAATCCTAAATGGGCTCATTCGCAAACAGCAATAAATGAAGTATGTTTTAAATAAACAAGACTCTCACTTTCACGTGTAACATCTGTAGTTACTAAGTTACTTGTTGTGCTGAAGAGATAAAATTGAATTGTGTGATACATCTTTCTACATCTCTGGATGTCTTTTCTTTGGTCAGTATTCACTACAATAATTTTAAAATTTTTCTCCTTATAGTATCTCTAATTCACCAGTTAATTTCTATATAAGGATTAAAAGCAAATGCGTACTAAATTTATAGCTAAGCACGATGGTACGCATGCGCGTTAGGTTATCGTTCCAAGATTCTGGTTCATTCACACGGTGAATGCGTGAAAATCCACCGCAATCGTGGCGGAGTGTGAAGGAAAGCAGCCAAGCACGTATAAACGTTGAATGTGAACGTGTGTACGTGCCAGCGTCCATTTCATATTTTGGAAACTAAGAGGAACGTGGCCAACAGCATTCAGCTTATGAAATAGTTAACCATGGCGCCTTCCACAAACCAGATTCTCGATTTAATTTCGTTTCAGGAGCACTTGACCCTTTTCATTTTACCACTGGATTTCATTCATATATGCCAACACATATGCACATCTCCTTGATTTAATTTTCCAGGTCACATCAAAGCATTGTTTGTAGACTTGTCGGAAAATTAATTGCACATACTTAACGGCTGCAATTTAAAGTCCACTTAGAGCTGTCCCCCTTTTGATCTACACAGCAAGTCTGAAGAGGTGGAAGGTCTTGTTGTGTCGTGGCACTGTTTATTTGATTTACTTTTTGCGTGCAAACACACAAAACATATTTGTGGTTGTTTCTCTGTGGATTAAATTAGTTTTTCTTAAAAATCTACTTAACATGCAATGCCTGAACACAAATTCTGTTTCAATAACATACAGGGATACGAAATGGCTTAACCATAACTTTACTGCTCATTTACAAATCGGCTTTGGATATATTTAATGAGCAAAATTAATGAAATAAGATAATTTCATAATTTATATACAATGAAGCGATATAGGAGCATCATTTGTAGACGTTTATTTTGTATTCCAGATGAATTAAATACTCTGATGTGTTCGATTCACACCACTTTCTCTACTCTGCATTTATATGGCTTCTACAGACTTGCAAAAGCTTGTGTTTCTGCTTACTTCATTTTAGTCGAGATAAAGTTTTGTGAAATTTGTTTCATTACACATTTTTTTGTAGGTATAAGGGAAATAAAGAGAAAATACATATGCATTCTACCTAAAGATTTGATATGGAGATTTTAACGTAATACGCATTTTCAGGTCCGTGAACCCAAAGAAAACAATTTTTAGAAAAAGGTCCGTATGTTTGAGTTTGTGTGTGTATGTGTGTCTACCTGTAACAGCATGACTCAGAAACGAAAAGCCGGATAAATAACAAAATTGGAATTTAACTTCAAGACCTACCAAGAATACAACACGAAGATTTTGAAGAAAATTCCCCATCTTAAACTACTCTATATATGGAAAATCTTTCATTGTTTTTTATGTTCTCAAATTATCTCCAATATTTTGATTAAAATACTACATATTTAAGATGGTTGCATGACAAAATATTCATCTAGGAATAGTCCCTGAAGTTCTATTTATTCTATATTTGTAGAATTGATAAAACTGTAAGATATACACAAAATATTACTACACAAAAAATGTAGAGCTGGTCGAGACATACAATGTATGTCATTTATAATTTTTTTTAACGTTCAGCATTTCCGAGATATTTTTTGTTATTGGTTTGAATTTTCAGATACTTCGTACTTTTCTCAATGACTATTCGCTATTCTTTTTACTTTTCCTACCACGTATAGTAGGTAGAAAAGGTGTATTCCATCAAAAAATTCAAATTTGTATTTCACTAGAAATACATGTTTTGAGGCCCGCTCCAAAAATGCGTTTATAAAAAAAGTCCGCACGTGTGTGTGTGTGTGTGTGTGTATGAGAACAGCAGGTTCAAAACGGAAAAGTCCGATAAATAAACTTGGTATTTAGGCTCAGTACCTTCCAAAGATGCGACACGGAAGATTTTAAAGGAAATTGCCCCTCCCCAAGCTACCCTTAACATGAAAGATTTTTCGGAATGTTTTATTTTCTGAACAACGGCTCTAACGATTATGATTAAAATACCACATATTAAAGATATGTACATGACAAATAAAACGCAAATCTGGGAATAGCCTACAAGTTCTCTTCATTCGAAAGGAATTTTGTATAATATCGTTTAACTGCTAAACGTTAAGCGATAGGCAAAAACGTAAACATTATGCGATAGGCGAAAACGTACTGCACAAAAATTGTGGATCCCTTTAAAACACAATTTAATTTCAATTTTTTTTGGTGTCATGAACCATTTCTGACATATACGTTATTAATTGTTCGAATTGTTTATTACTTGGTCATTGTTTTTAAGTCTTTCTAAGATTTAGTTGTTCTCGCGATTACATGGAAACAGTATGCAATTTTAAGGCCAGCATATAGCGTCCAGTTCTTAAACATTTGACTATCGCTGTTCTTCTTTGTAACTCTAACAAAATGTGTAATGTAGCTAGAAAATTCAAGGTATATGTACATTTTATTTCTCACGTAAATATCTTTAATATATGCTATTATAATCAAAATCGTTACATCCGTTTTATAGAAAATCAAAATATTCGAAAAATGTTCGATGTAAAGGGCAGTTGGGTGGGTAATTTTCTTAAAAATCTTCGTGTCGCATCCTTGGAAGATACTGAACTTAAATACCAAGTTAGGCACCTACCGGACTTTTCGGTTTTGGGTCATGCTGTGCACACACACTGAAACGGCAACTCTAGGCCGAGCCCGAGAACTGTAATTATAGATAATTTATTAATTAATTTTTATTGATGTTAAATCATACTATGTACATATCTTTTTCTTATACTGCTTGTATAGTTTAAGAAGGGTGATTTAGCGTTATGTATGTATCTAGGTTACTATTATTAGAAGAGTTATAAATGGTTTAATGTAAATAATTTAAGCGCTATGTTAAAATACTGTCCACGACGAAATGTTTTAGCTACAGGAATAGTGCCTTCGAAGGCAGAAAATCTAGTTTTATGACGTCTCTTTGGTCGCAGGGCCATTATTCTTACAGCGAGGGTGTAGAGCTTTTGTCCCTTTATTTGATAATTCGCCGTGACCAAGTGAGAGAGACAGATAGCATAACGGTAAATTTAGGAAAAGCCGCGATTTATATTAAACTTGGACCAATGAGATCCCTGGAAGTTTATACGAAATAGTGAGACGCGTCGAGTGGCGCTAAAAAATGGACCAATAGGAACGGAAGCAGCCCCAGAAGCCTGCGACTATAAATGGATCTGTTTGGAGCAAATTCGAGGCAGTTTGGGCATTTCATTTCAGTTTGGCATTTTGTCATGTGTGGTCAGGGAGAGATCCTGCAGGATGTGTGAGATATCGCGCCAAAAAGGGAATAAAGACAGTTTTAGAAACACACCTAAGAACCGCTACTCGTAAAGAGATAATAAGCATATTTAAACTTCGTGTCATATCCGCGCCGCGTTTTAACAGCGGGGGACAGTATTTTAACGGCGGCAATACCAGTGTTGTATACTACGTGGGTTAGTTAAATAAAAAGAAACGGCAGTGTCATCTTTTCATAACCAAAGCACGTCTATGTCTTCTTATATCAACACTCAAAATCGACGCTTCCTTTACCAAGGATAAGTCCATGCTCCCATATAGTTTAAAAAATTACTGCAGCTAGCCGAGGATAAAACTGCAGAACCAGCACACTGCGAACTTCTGGAACCAACATGGGAGATGCATCAAGGTAAGCCAACAGCAGCGCAGAGGAGGAGGTGACTGCCGCAACACACGGACTGTTTCCAAAATTGCGTTATTTAGATTCAGGGACCTAAAAATTGCATTTCCAGTGAAATCTCAGTATCGAATTTTTGGGTGGAATGCAAAACTTCCCCTACTTACTAGACGTAGTAGCAAAAGCAATGTAAATTAATGGTTAAAATCGTATTTACTTGCGTCTTTGAATGGCACCAGTATGCTTTGTCTCAGCCTATTTGACATGGCGACGCCATCAGATGTGATGTAAGGTTACTTTGCCCAAAGCAGCGCCTATACCAGTAGTGACGACGATACGTCTGCAGGCCTTAGCCGGAGTGACGGAAAGGAATAGGCGGGAGGGGTAGCTCAGGCATTTCGTTGAGAGGGCTATCAGCTGGAGGGGTAGTGAAGGGTGGTAGTATTAGACGCGTAATTTTGATTCCAGTAGATGATTTAATCTTTCTGATAAAAAATCTGACTATATATATATATATATATATATATATATATATATATATATTGCATGAGGGAGAGAGCTAGATAGCTTTGGGTTTATCTGGTAGAGACAAGTAGTCAAGCATTAATCTTCGTTGTCCCTAGGCCTATGTCAAATTTGAAAATGCGGAGCCCGAGCCGTCCAAAAACGGTAATACCTGAGGGATACGCTGACCAAGTGATAACCTCAGCGTTTATAACATCGCCAGCATGATTTGCATAATCTGTCCACGCGTCGCACTTTCTATGAACCTGGGACGATCATTAGTCCTAAAATATCATACGATCTAACTCCTGTTTACAAAAGCAACCGGGAAATGACTCGCAAGAATTTCTGAAACCAATTTCATGGATTTACTTAAAAAATTTTATCATATCCTTCTAAAATAAATACCACAACAGTCGCAATATCATCTACTTTCATGTGAAGGGAAAAGTAAAAGTAAGGGTACATATTATAAGGCCCTCCGGAACCGCGGCGAAACACCGCAAGTAGGGTATCGTAACGGCCCTTTTTGCTATCAACGTGATCCCTGGGAGAGAGGGAGGGATGAGTGGAGCGCCCAGAAGGGCGACCAGATCCGGATGCAGGCGGGCTCAAGCATGGACGGGGTGTCTATCGTTTCTAGATTGAACACATCCGGCGCCGTGCGGTCCTACTCACAAGCGACCAACCCCCGGCAGTCCCCTATCGGGTCGAGCCCCCTTGGGGGGAGAGGCTTAACTGAGAGTCCCCGCAGCGACGCCAGGAAAGAAACCTCAACAGAGCGCAAGCCATCATCTAGCCGAACACCGTCGCCTGGTCCTACAAACTGAAATTGGTGATAGAAAAGATGATGGATACAGGAAATGAGGGTCAGGAAAGTCGTGGTAGAAGATGAGCTACCCCTGCATTCGCCTTTAGACCAGGAGAAACCACGAAAAACCAATGGGACAGAATAGATGATCTCCGGGATAGAACCTGGGATCTACCGAATGCGGGCCAAAGACGTTACCACATGAGCCATCCTGCTCGTTATGCCTTTGAAAGTCGATTTTAAAATCCTATTTTTGTTTCAGAGATCTGCAGTGGTAGTTTTAGTTTTAGGTGACTCACCCAATATACGTATATAACAGTTTAAATTATAACATTTCTTTTAAATGCTAACGCTCATTTATTGCTGTTTCTCTTCATCTGCTGAAAAATAAAATATTTCGTATATGAGTGCAAATGCCTATGCCATCAGTCTAACAAAGTTCATATCAATGATGTAAGTTTTAATAACGGATTATTATACGCCTCGGTAACTTAAGCACGCTAAAAACTGCTGGTCTATTTACGGTAAGCTAGTCAATCATATTTTTCCTTCGGCTCAGAGATAACATGCAGCGTTTCCCTTCTAGCGAGTAGCACAAACGCCTACCTATTGACGTCATCAGGATGCATCAATAACACAGAAAATAAAGCACTACACAGTGCCGTGGGATGTTCGCAGTCATCAGTTTTCATCTTCCTACATCAGCTATATATCAAAAGATCATTTTTCTGCAAATTAATGAGATTTGATTTGATGACAGTTGGCTTCTGCCATATGGATTGAATTTTGGCGTTTAAAAATTGAGAGTTTGATTTGTTTAATGAGCATAACTCATTGGTAATATACAGAGTGTTATATTCAAGCAATTATGCGGCACATATATCCTAATAAATGACATGAGGCTCGCATTCCGGGTTTGATTCCCGTAGATCATTCACACTAACCTTGGATTTTTCGTGGTTTTCCCTGGTCGGTAGGTAACAGGAAATCTACCACAATTACTTTTCACTCGTGTTCCTTTCCTTCTGCTCCAAGGTGTGCTTCTAGGTTTTAGTGGCGTGTGGCAATGCCGGGCAGATAGTGCGGATGCTTGCTCCAAAGAAGAATTAATCCCTTGAATACTAGATAGATACCTAATTGACCTCTCTGGGCAACTCCAGTAGTAGGACGGGACTTCGAGCCAGTAAGTGCTTGGGAATTTCGTGGTGGCCTGTGTGCCTGTAGTCTGTATGGATCCTTCACATCAACCCTTCTTCCTGTGGAATGGTAGTCACAGTAGATCTCATGAGGTCGAAATGTGCGAGGTGTCCCTCTTCATTATATACACTATACTGTATGTCTCTACTCAGAGTGTAGTCACAACGTAACGCGACTGGAAGCGTACACAGTCTGGGTCAGTGTTGCTAGCTACAGATAGAAGGGTAAACAGGTCAGTGGCCGAGTTCGTAATGACACTCTCTGCTAAACCATCGCTTTCCGGAGAACGCAAATTTTGTGCAGCACGCAGCACAGGAGAATGCTTTTTATTTATTTTAATTAATTAATTTTTATTTATTTATTTATTTTTTGGTGTACAGAAGCAGAGAACGTGAAATGTTTAATTTGCTCAAAAACATTACATGGCCTATTTAGAGGCAGCATCCAAAGACACTACGTTAGATGCCACATTTCATATGGTGAAACTAAAGGTGTGTGCTGCACGGAGAAGTTATTCTAGTTTATTATTATCAAATATTATTATTACCATATTTTATTTGTTGTAGGAATTAAACATGCGAAACTATTGCTGAGTTAACTGCGAAGAACACTGTACAGTAAGTTCCGAAAATTAATGGCTATAAATACAAAATTAAAGTTGTATACTTAACTGTGAGATCGCTCGGTCCCTTAAACCTTTCCAAGAGGGTGAGTTTCTGAAACTATGTGTGATAAAAGCTGTGGAAATTATGTGACTCAAGGACTTCCGAATTTTAATAATATTAATTTATCTCAAGAACCGTTAGTAGGTGAATGGAGACCCATTCAAAAATTTTAGAAAGTAACTTAAACACAATATAAGAGTGAATTAAACTAGTATCAACCGTCACTGCAGGAGCTCTAAAACAGTAACACACCACTTCCTCCGCAGCAATGCTTTACGTGTTTCTTGTGAGGGTTGCGTTATGTTATGTTAACGCAAAACTGACTTCTGCCTACCTCCACTTTATTTTGTCTTCAGTTTAATGATATCTTTGTGTACAATCACATATGCTTTTCCCGCAGAAGACAGCAATACATATTTAATTAAGATAATAGTTATTTACGTAACAAGTGTCCAAACTTGAAGTATATGGTAGGATTGCATAAAAAAACAAGAAATATTGTTTCGTTGAATATGAATTTATGCTACAAGTGGATTAGCAGAAGTGAAATTATAAGAATTCCCTAAGACAGAGGTCATCATCCCAGCGCACGATATTGTACGGGCTGAGCTAGAACATTCGCTATCTCAGGGGTTGCATAACCATTGTGCAGGAGGGCGATGGAGCGAGAGGAAAGTTGAAACCGGCTCAGTGACGGTCTACTAGCACATCCATTTCAACTGATTTCTGTATCCCTTATGTTTCTACATAATATTATAGCATAATCATTATACACAAGTTTATCTGTTTCGTTTAGAAATATACGTAATTTATCCTAGAGCTTAAATATACAATTTAATATCTGCAAATACACATTTCCTCTGGCAAATTAGTAAACAAACCGAGTCCATCAAATATGTTAAATTTAGTCATATAATTCACAGAGTTTAATGATTAATTTCTTCCCTAAGGCTAGAAATTTATTCAGTAGTCAATTAGATTTAATAGTTTCTTCACTGTTATGTTTAATATCAATTGTTCCCGTTCTAGCAATCTATAACTAAATTATTACGCGAAAATAAAGGCCACAGCTATGCAAAGCTAACAAATATTAATAAACTATATTCAATACTTATTCTCTATGAAACTCCAGCCTGTGTAAGGGTATCGCTTTCTTTTATAGTATATCTAACAAACGTATTTTTCATATCATACTAAGTATCTGTCAAATGAGCGTTTATTAACCTTATTTTCAGATAGCGAAATACAAAAAAAGAAAATTAATAACTACTGTGTAATATCATAATAAACATAATAGTAATAATAATACTAAGTGAACTAAACATTACATGCTCTTTCCGCAAACCTAATTGTACAAAAATAATTGTGGTTATAAATCCAGTGTAAGAGACAAACAGACATTACCCTAAATAATAAACTAAAGTGTACATATGAACTTCTCGTTATAGCCAACTTCACTGGCACTGCTTTTTCTTGACTTCTGGGTTCGCGTTGCCTTAACTAACTTTTCAAGATTATGTGTAATTTTTTTTGTGTAACTGAGAGGCGAAGGACAGATTGCAGATTACAGTCCGACAGTTGACATCTATAGCGATGTTCCGTGATCTTCACGAGCGGCCTGCTCGCATAAATACGTGGTCCCGAGCATACATAACTTTCTGGCAGCGAGTTTATGCAGGCGGGGAAACCTTTGCTGGGGAAAACTTTTATAAAAGTCTCGAATATTAGTTTTATTTCTAAATTCATCCTGGAATTCTATGTCGTTTTGCATATCAATGATTTCTAGTTGGTATTCTCTAATTTTCGGTAGCACCACTTTTGGGCGCAAATTTGCGGTGGTAGTGCGCCCATTTGTGGGGTACGTGTCGATTTGGCGGCACAGGATTTTGGAATGGTCCCGGGTTCGGTACTAGCTCAAAAATTTGCATGGATCTTGGATGTCGGATTAGTGGTGAATACGACTGTTTTATTTTCCTGCTCGTTTATTTCCCGTCGCCGTTTTAAGCTCCATTTCCTTATTGTTACGCTTAATATAATCGCACCTATCCGCCATTGTCTAAGCACCACCTCCAATGAACTACCACGACAAAGTGTGTTCTAAACTCTACTGTCTTTCTATTTCAAATTTCCTATCTCCCCATTCCACTATCACCTGATTTCTACCTTCTTTCATTGGATGCCTAAAGCTACCGGAGTTTTCAGAATATTGGCCCTTTTTTACACATCTGCTTCTCAGGCAGCCTAACGGGACACTTAACAATAGAGGGAGAAACCTCCCGTTTCCGGCCACTTATGGCACTATCTACTCAACCCTTATTCACACTTACAGTGCCTTATTTAATACTGTTCCTCTGTTATTAATATTTATTTTCCCTATGGTTATTATTTTAATTAACTAATTAGAACGTGCTGCTTCAACCTACATTAGCATAGTCTGCGGACATTGGTGAGGCAAAGATTTTGAAAAGTTGAATAAGTTTATTCACCTCTTGAAATATACACAGAAATTCTACTCAGCTGTTTCAACACTTGTGCAAATTCTTCAAATTTTTGCAAGGGGACGGTCTCGCACACCAAGATAGTCATGCAAAATGACAAGTGTTCTTATCACGCAACTGTCTCTCTCACACAGATAGTTTGATTTTGAAGACATCTGCCAAAGAGATCGGTTATGATCTCATCTTTTCTAGGACATTTAATTTTCAATAGTGTTTGCAAGGAAGGCCAAATCAGATACCCATCCTTCATTTTTAACTCGGGTACTAGTTTATCTTCCATCTCCAAAAATAATCCTACTGCATCTCTCAGCTCAAAACAAAATATGTCCAGCACCTTAGCACGACTGAGCCATCGTACCACACAATGATGTAGATCACCGTGATCGGCATCTACATATTTCTTCAACGAATTGCTTGAACTGCATTCCTTTCGACCTTATTACATTGCAGTTTTAACAACCACATCCAACACGTTTTGGAGGCTGACTCTTTTAACACGTAAGCTCTGTTGGTGTATGATGCAATGGATGGGTACAATTTCATGCACAATATTAAACTCTTTCGTTTTATTCTCGACACCCTCCACAAATTTAATCTGATGTCCAATCATTGCGGGAGTGCTATCTGTTGCCGCTGACACTAGTTTATACCATGACAGTCCCATCTTCTGCACAGCCTCTTCCACTAATCCAAACGTATTTGTTTCTTTAATTGCAACTAAGTCTAGTAATTCCTTTGTAATCTTAAGAAAATAGCCATTTGAGCAGTGGCGCTGATATGTATACTCTCACCAATTGCCAAGGAATATGCAACAAAACCCTTCCATTGTCCATAAGCTGTTCTTAAACATCTTCATTCTTTTCCTGGATGCGTCGCATAGCCGTAGAAGGTGACGAGCTGATAGACTGAAATTCTGGAGTCAACTCGGACAAAGCCACTCGGCTGCCATAACTAAACAATGCTTGCCCACATTCCATCAACAGATGATTTCTACTTTTTCGCAATTTGTAGTGAAATCTCATAGCTAAGATGTACGGCCGACTCACTAACTTGATGATCTTCATACTTAATCAGAAGAGTGTCCTTTAAGTTTTGGATGAGATGCCTCGTTCTTCTCCCTTGTATTTTTCATACACGTTTGAAATATGGGAAGAATAATTGCAGTTGAAGGTTGAAGTTTCTTCTGTTGTTAAAAGCTTTACCACAAACCAAACACGTGGACACGCCTTCGTTTTCAGTAAATAGAAAGGATTCTTCCCATAATAATAAATTAACTGGCGTTGATGGCCTGACGGATGTCCCTTCTTCCGACATTTGTTCCATCACTGTGTACTGCAGAGAATGAACTGCTTAACTTAAAGGTGTTTTTGCCCCACATATGGTATACCAACTTGATGTTGTTTTAGACCAAGGACGTAATGGGTGCCAATTTTGGGGGAGATTGTTTCTTGGAGTGTTCGCCCCACGTACGGTACAAACATTCCGGTGGCCTTCGCCCCACGTTTACTTTTCCGGTGGTCATTGCCCCACGTTTACTTTTTAACTTTTATTTTAATGTTTATTTATTTATTATTATTATACATGTTTGTATATGTATCCCTCGGCTGCGTCAATAGTAATTTTTTAGAACACTTATCTCTTAGTAGGGCTGGTGTGGCTAAGGAATGAGGGCTTACACAAATTATAATTGCCTTGTAGTTATTTTATTAATGCTTACAGGATTAAATAACACTTCAATGACGTATCCTGCTATAGAGCTGTGAGATTATTGTTATTTGCACTTTTAACAGGTAAACTTTATATTATTCTCACCGCTATGAAATTTCATGTATCACACTGAACTCATACTGTACCAATCGGGCACGCAATCTTGTAGTGTCTGCCGCCTGAATTTGCACATTTGCTCTATTTCATTATTGGGTAACCCGACTCCAATAGAATAATTTCATTTACGTAACTTGAGCTTTTTCTAGTTTTTGATTGGCTATTTATAAACTGTTTTAAATATTACATTATTATTGTTCAAAGAATTATAAGTAGCATTACTAGGCTTTCTAATTTATTGTTGTCTCTAGGTTACTTCATTGTTAGCAAATTTCGGCTTCTGCTTTATAATTCTGTTTGCTACGGAAAGCAATTTGCTTCTATTCTCACAGCTCGTACATTGTTAAACTACGTAATTCATTCACATAACATTATCATACTTGTGCATAATAATATAAACATAATACAATGACTATTACATACACTTTATTTATTATTACATACACATATTGTTTTTAAGGCGGGCTGTTATTATATGTTATATTATATAATTAGACTGATATCATTTAAGTGTTCAAAAACACTGCCTCAACGTGCGGGGAGTGCAGCTAGCTCGACACAACAACCTTGGACATGACTAGCGCCATGGTTAGTTGATGATACCTGCTCTAAGATTTAAAGTTCCTTTAGAAGTGGTAACAATAGAGATAATAATCATTTATATTATGATGCGAGTAGCACAAACACGAGTTGCTTATGCAATCCTAGCGTTATAAATTCCAAATAAATTACAAAACTTGAAAATTAAATGTAATTTTATATTGTTATCCGAAAAATGATGCCATGGTTTCAGTACTACGGAGAGAATCTTGCATAGTTGTTTAAGTACCACGTGTGTTTTTTTGCTTGCTTATAAAGTAATAATTCGGCTGAAATGGCTAAATCACAATTAATTCCACATCATATTCCAAGAGTATTCCATACGTTTTCGCAAGAAACAACTGAAACTTGACACGACTTTAGAAGAATGGCTAAGTATAGACAGCTAATGACGGATTTATTGGCAACGTCTGATTCCACAAAAGTTACTTTATATCAATTGTGTGTTTTAAAGATATCTACTTTTTGTGAAGTATGCTTTCCTCTATCGCTTAGCGTTTACCAGTTATACAAAATTATACTACAAAATTGCTTCCAAATGAAGAGACTTCACAGGTTATTCTAACAAACTCAACATATAAATCTGGTTCGTATTGCAAATATCCTTAATATTAATGTATTTTAATAAAAATCGTTAAGAGGCATTGTTTGGAAAATTATAAGTTTCGAAAAATCTTCCATCTTAAGTTAGCATGGGATGGGGGATTTTCCTAAATATCGTTCCTTAGCATCTTTGGAAGGTACTGAAACCTTGTTATTTATAGGTTTATCCTTTTTACTTTCTCTACTACGTATAGTAAATAGGGGAAGTATTGTATTCCACCCAAAAATTCGATAGCGAGATTTCACCGGAAATACATGTTTTGAGACCCCCTGAATCCAAAAAAGCATTTTTGGAAACATATCCGTGTGTGTCTGTGTCTGTGTGTCTGTCTGTGTGTCTGTCTGTGAACAGCATAACTCAGAAACAAACAGTCGCATAAACACCAAACTTTGTATTTAGGTTCAGCATCTTCCAGAGATGCGACACGAAGGTTTTCAAGAAAATCCCCCACCCCAGACTACCCTTTACATGGAACATTTTTCGAAAATTTTAATTTTCTCAAAAATGGCTCTAACGATTTTGATTAAAATATCATATGTTTAAGATATTTTCATGGCAAATGCAATGTATATCTCGAGGTTTCTGGGAATGTCTCCAAAAGTGTTCATTGTGAACGACTTTTGAATAACTAGTAAACCATAAGAGATAGACAAAATTTTACTGCACAAAAAATGTAGATCGCGTTAAAATACCCAATTTATGTCGTATACATTTTTTTTTGTAGAGTGAACCATTTTCGAGATATTGCTTGTTATTTCCTTAAATTTTCCAATACTTATACTTTTTCTCAAATTCGTTATTCATTTTTTTATGTCCTGGACATGCAAAGAGATTGGGATGCGCCACATAGCAACCAACGCTTAAAAGATTTGACTATTGCTTATAACCTACCATATTCCCCTTGCATCTACAAGAAAATTAGCAATAAGATTGACATCTCGATATCTCGATTAACGTGAAGCATATGGAGAATAAACGTTTGTAAAAATAGTTTGTACAAGAGTAGAGAAAGTCATGTGAGGGTGGCACATCTGATTTTTATTTATGCTGTTCACAGATATACTCACAGAGAGATACATAGACACAGGGCCTTTTTCTGGAATGGTTTATTTGGATTCAGGGTCCTCAAAATGTTTATTTCCGGCGAAAGTTTGGTGTCAAATTTTTGGGTGGAATACAACACCTTCTCTACCTACCATTACGTGGTAGAGAAAGTAAATACGAGGGCGTATGATTATTCCATGACTCTAATGAGAGATAGCTTTCTAATCACAGATTTCTTGTTTGCACCCAAGTCTTACATCTATTCTGGGTACAATTGCAGAAATTCACCATCATTTGTTTCCTAGAACATTGTTGAGAGCATCTAAAATAAGCATATGTGTGTTGCTTCGTAGGAAATGGAGAAAAGTGAATTTCGGGTTCTAAAAGAGCACTACTTTTTGCGTGGTAAGATGGTGAAGGAAACGAAAGAAAACCTGAACAAGTATTATAGGGATTCTGCTCCATCACATGGCATGGTTCACAAGTGGTTCACAGAATTTCGATGTGGCCGTTCAAGTACAAGAGATGCCGTGCGCACAGGACGGCCGGTTGAGGTCACAACAGAAGAAATGGTGAACAAAGTTCACGATATTGTGTTGCAAGACTACCAAGTGAAAATCCATGAGATAACCAATCCCGTAAACATCTCGAGTGAACGGTTGTATAACATTCTGCACAAATTTTTGAGTACAAGAAAATTGTCAACCTGAAACCAAACAACAATCAAAGCAGGAGATTTCCTTCGGCGAACCTGCTCCAAAGAAAGCTAAAGCCATTCCGTCGGCAGGAAAAATTCTTCAGCTGTCTTTTGAGATTCACAAGGGGTGATAAACATCCACTACCTGGAAAAGAGTAAAGCAATCCCAGATTCATAGTATGCTGCAATGCTGGACCAGTTTCACAAGGAATTGCTAAAGAAACGACACCATTTGATGAGCAAAAAGGCTCTCTTTCACCATGATAATGCACCCGCACACATGTAAGCCATTGCCATCGCAAGATTCGTGAAACTGGGATACCAACTGCTATCTCACCCACTATATTCTCCATATTTGGTTCCGAGCGACTTCTTCCTCTTCAAATCTGAAAAATTGGCTCTCTGGGAAGAAATTCACGTCCAGTAAACACATAATTGCAGAAACAACCTCATATTTTGCAGACTTCGAAAAATAGTACTTTTTCGAAGGGTTAAAAAATTGGAGAACCGTTGGACAACGTGTATTAAATTGAAAGTAGACTATGTTGGGAAATAAAATTGATTTTTTGGAAACAATTATTTTCTTTAAATGTTACTGCTATATCAATTTGCGCTCGTATATTTAATTAAATTATTTTATTACATTGTAATTATTATTTATATAATTTAATAAATATTATTTGTTAATAATAAACTTTATAATTAAACATGTCTATGTGCGCTTGATATTAAATGATATGGTTTTGGGTACAGAAAGTCGTTTTATTGTGGAACGTCAGATCTTTACTTTCGAATTCCCCTTTCAGAGAGGTTCACTTATGAAAACAAAAAGCGGGAAAATTGCTTAAAATGAGTTACTGTTTCACACATGGTATGTATAATTTGCTTCATGAATACTTCCATTTTACCTGCAATACCAAAGCGCTTCGGGCAGCGTCTCGATAGAGAAGGGTGCAGGGAGAGAGACAGGCAGACGATAATTGGTCATCCAATATCCCCTCGCACACACACACACACACACACACACACACACACACACACACACACACACACACATGCACATCTCGCGTGCTAATTTATGGTGTAAATCATGCAGATTAATTCGTTGCTTTGACAACCGCGTCCGCTACTTTATGAATGTGCACGCAGAGACCATACAAGGGAAAATAAGAGAATGCTTTTTGTGTGTGAGCCACATACCTACCTGCAGTAAATAACTCCTCCCGACAGCATTCGGCTTTGCAAATAAATCCATTGTAACAGAGCGCACATATGTAGAAAGGCAAAGGAAGACTTTATTTCTATAGAAAAAGCCTACCGGGGTAAGCCATTTCCATTATTCGGCGTGTCAACAGACATTTATGTTATGGAATGAGCTGGAGTAGATTCATTGCTGACAAAACTTCCTCAGAATGTACTAAATGTCATTACAACCACAAGAGAAAAATACTCTGAGGTTCTACATTCATATATCTTCTCTCTACATAATCGTATAGTTGTACATCCCTTCTATAAACAATTCATACAAAATCAAATTCTTCTATTCACTTCATGTTAATCGAGATAATCCTTTGTAGAAATGGTTTCATTACAATCTTAGTTTTAACTACAAAGCGAGATAGAAAGCTGAGTCGATACACAAAACTTTAATAAGTCGATTGCTATATGCAACATTTGAAAATCCACTCTTCACACGGCATCTCGAAAAACAAAAATTGGTGATCAAGCTCAAAAGAGATATAACAAGAGCAACGAATACCTCAAGTATTGCTCAAGTCGTCGCAACGTCAAAGTTTCCACACTATGCAGTGTACTTCAGTAAGCTTTTCCATTGTTGTTTCTTCTAACACAGAATATGTCTGCTTTTCTGTTAAAAGCTTCCTTCGTCATTTGTATGCTCTGTTTGACTTCATGACAACATGCTACCACTTGAAGTATATTACAAGTGTCTAAAAATATCGAGTTTCTTCACTATCTTACTTCATTTGCCTGTTTGTAAACATCGTCTTTATATCTTCTGTATTTATCTCCATTCTATTCTTATGATATGGTTATAACAAATGGTGTAAAAAACAATTCTCTTTGACCTGCAAGACGATTCCAGGAATTCGGCACGGGAAATTGTTTGTCAAGATGCAAGTCAGTAACTGACAGACAGCTTAAATGTAATAAGTTTCATTTAAAAACAATAGTAACCTTTGCCAATTGGCAAAGAAAGTATCTACACATAATAGGACTATTGGTTATGTGGGTCTGAAACTGAAATAGCCCATCGCAATTTATGCTCCTGAGAAGCGTTAGCATCAAGGAGGTACAAAATCTTTGGGAAATTCTTTCGCGAAACCAGATGACTACTACTCCAACACACTATTGGGCGTATATTACAGGATCAGCACAATAAGCCTTAAGATGGGCCCAAGTTTAAAAAAAAACAAAAAAAACTTATCACCTTAATCATTAGGAAGTTACTTAGGATATATCTAGCGTGTATTAGTTATACCATTATCAGAAAATCCTATTCTTTATTCTTCTTCCTCTTATGACCACTCCTAGGCTACCGAGGTCGCGGGTTCAAACCCGGCGGAGGGCGATGGAACTTTTCTGGCGTAAACATCCTTAGCATGGCTTCCTTCGGATGGGAAGTAAAGCCGGTAGTCCGTGTCGTAGATCTACGGCAAGGAAAAGAACCTCAAGCTTGATAAAGAGGCCTCTGAGCAATATAGAATTGGACGCTAAGGACCATAACCGTTAAAGAGCGTCCATAAATAAACCTCAATTTTGCTCCTAGGTAACGAAAGAGTTACTGAGCAGGGGTAAGATTATATATAGTTCAAAGGAAATCACGCTTTCATTAGAGAAATAATTACAAAAACCCTTTACGAGGTCTGAATTTTAGCAAACAAATGTTTAAGCATTCATCACGGAACTCTAGTTAATTAGATCTCACATATAGCATTTTTAAAGCAAATACTAAACAATATGCAGACCGATAAGTAATCAAAATGTAAAAAACATGAAGTGAAAACACACGAAATATTCAGATCCCCAAATAAATTATTTATTACACGAACATCTTAAAATTACAGTAAATTAAATGCTGCAAAGTAGTATCCAACGGGACCGAATTACACCACACACCCACGCAATACGTTCCCAATAAACGCTCGTTCCGTAGGTTAATTCAGTGGGGAAAAATATCCGCGCATCAAATTCCGAATGGAAGAAGTGACGAACCCACGTGACTGACAGCAATACCTGAGCGCGTGACGAGCACAAGGGCGAGAACAATTTCATACAGCTTAAACATGCAAGCCTTGGAACCACACATTATAATGTCAATGCAAATGAATCGAGAGCACCCACGCACAATATACACACGCAGCTGGCATGATTCCACAAACACCTTAGAATTTAAAGGATTAAAGTGAAGAAACATGTACAAACCTTTTATGCACAAGTATGAAGAAGCAAATTACGTAATAATAGTAAATTTTAAAGTCATAAAATGACAAAAGTACCTCCTAACACGTTGATCACACTGCAGGTACATAGCTAAGACAAGTCAATGTTATTTGCACCTAAACACCTAATGATCTAGAAATTTAATACGCACAACGGAAAATCCAACTAGTAGTTGGCCATGATATGAGTGCATTCGTCGGGAAGAGGAATTTAACAGTTACGGAAAAGAGGGCATCGAAAGGACAGACAGGTAAAGAAAGCATCCGCAGTTCCGAGTTATATTACCGAGCGGGATGTCTCGAGCAGTAAGGTCTGTGCCCCGCATTTGGGAGGTCGTGGGTTCGATTTGAAAGGGGATATACCACACACATACATATATATATACATATTCACATAGACATATAAATCAATATTATAATGAATTGCACATAATAATAATAATAATAATAATAATAATAATAAATAATATAATTCACCAGGAAGTATGTTAGAATATTTAACAACCAACGAATTGCACAAAAGCAGATTCTAACTTAGATAACTAAGGAACAGGCGAGCTATCTAATTTCAGTAAAGATAATTCTAAGTAGAGCCCACCTTTCACCAAGCTAATGAATGAGCAGGGAACTGGTAACCGTAAGGAGAAATAGAAACAGACAGATAGAGTAAGGAAAGAGGCAGAGATATTGAACGCGCGACACTAGGACGCGTAGGCGCAAAACTTTGGAGCAGAATATTCTCATATATAGTAAGGTAACGTGGTCTGAGGACGAAATAGAAATGTCGTTACATTTTGAGGCGCGGAGGTAAGCGGCACTAGGCTTAGGTATAAAAAGTGGAAGAAAGCCCAAGATTTTCACTCTCTCTTAGAGAATCTCATCGACATACAGTGATACTCTCTGGACGACAAATGCATGTGTATACATTGGGTGGGAAGCGTGTGCAGTTAGACAAGGCTCCTAATTTATTACAACGGTGGGAATTGTTACAATGGGAAAAGCTAGCCGCCCATAAGTATTCATTGGATAATAAACCACATTCTTAAGGGAAATGCAGTGTATTTTAATTTGCCTCACCTACGAAAACCCTCAGACCCGTGAAATTAGCTAGATAGGTAATGATTAGGAATGGAGAATACAACTACCGACAAGCAGCAATAGCCAGAGACAAGAACACTGCAACAGAGGACATCAACCAGAGGAACAACGTTTTCCAGCTACAAATGATGCACAACGCTTTCCCGCTATAGATTCCTGCGGCCGACGTTCCAGACCATGGGTTTTTCGCGAATTTTTCTGGGTCGCTAGGTGAATGCTTGGAAGGTTCATTACATCCCCAGAATTTCCTGTCCCTCCACTTCACCTACATTCTCATTCCCTTTCATCTGCTTGATCTCTTTACGGGTTGAAACTGTCGGCAGGAGTCTCGGTGTTGTATGGCAGGGGAAAAGGATGCTTGTAGTGTAACCCCTCGACCCCGGAATGGGACGGTCTGCGTAACCCGGCACCCCGGTGGGACTTGCAAGCCTGTAGGGCAAAGGGGAGACGGTTGTACCAGCTGCCACCGGAGAGGGGAGTTTCAACCTGTAAAATGTATGGACCCTGCCCCCTGCTCTGCCGTGCTCCTGATCTGGCCACCTCACCCCTCCCTCCCGGAGGAGCTCCGTTAGGGACCTAGGCACAAAAGATCTCCTTACGTTGAGGTGCTAAGTTACCCTCCTCTTCTGGCCGTACGTCACAAATGCCATTTATTGGACATTTCACTTTAGAGTTATACCGTTCATACACAATCGCGCACACAGCACTCAGGATTTTTTTTCTAAAAATGCCTTTTCTGGAATCAAGGGGTCTCAAAACACGTGTTTCCGGTTAAATCTCTACATTGAAATTTTGGATGGACTACAATACTTCCTGTAGTTATTATAAATGCGTAGTGGAGAAAGTAATACGTGTGCATACAAATCCTTCCCCTTTTCTCTTCATATATCCTTATAATATTTGTATAGATAATTAATCCTCTTTGTAGCGTACAGTAGTTTACTGTGTTATCTCCTAAGATTCATTTATAAAAGTACGTTAAATTTATGTTCCACCCTAGGGATGGGTCACCTCAGAAAATGGAGTTTCGCTTAGCTTCCATTAAAATGATTTAATTACCGGAAACATTAATGTATATAAGTGATTTATATTCGCAATTGCCAAGAAACGAAATGCTTCCTTTGAAAAGGAAACTCCTTGTAAGAAACAACAAAACAACGAGGCAGAATGGCGATGTAATTAAAAAACACGATAAATATAACCGTAATTTATCATACCAGAACAAGGGAAGGACACACGATGTGAATTTCACTCTCTCTCAGAAATTAATCCTTTTTGTAGAAAATCTCAACATCTTGAACAAGCTGACACCATGGTGTGTGCTATAAATTGACCCAGGCTTAAGACCGAAATCCAAGTGTTGCAGCAAATCCTGCCCCTCCCCACACAGCAGCTGGGTCTTAACTCCCAGAATTATTTAGAGAAGCATATCACGCCCTCGAGGAAGATACCGGTGCTGAAGGAAAGGGAAAGAATGAAAAGGAATAAAAAGGAGAATCTCAAGGAGATCGTGTCATTCTGATAGAGCAAGCAGTGCTTCTTCCAAGAGGTAGGTAACTGTTTTCAGGAGAAATATGGATCAACTGATATTGCCTTTTTGCAATAGAATAAATTCAATAGCTTCAGGAGAGATGTATTGAATGTGCTCTACATCTTGCGAGAGCTACTCTTACTTTCACAGAAGGAAAGAAAAAGTAGGTACAAACTTGAATGTAAGGTATAAACGAACTTAGAAACAGCCACACAATTTCATTTTATAAAAATACGCATTAAACATAAGGCACATGCAACAACACTACACCTAAGATTCAAATAGATGCAATAAAATATTTTGATGATTCAGAAGTAAAAATTATTCTATCGGTGTTAGAAAAAAGCTAATAGCTGTTTCAGCAGTATATATTATTTTAATAAACGCTAATATTAGCAAGTCATTATCTCATTTATTTAAAAAAAATAGTAAATGTTAAACTTAAGTCGAACTTACACTGAGAACCCAAGCTATACTTTTCCAGAAACTTCCTGCATGCAAACGTTTGTGCATAAAAATTTTTGGTTTTCCTTTTCTCAAAAATATGTATAATCATTTTCATTAAAATATGGAATATTTGAGCAATTATTGTGCCAAATAATGTATGTATTGAGATTCACCTTTAAAATGATTGAATTTTATATCTGTTTGTAAAATGGAAAAACAAAGCAAGTACACTAAAACCTTAATACAGAGAAAATGTTGAGGTGATTAAAATATGCTTTTTCAGTCAAAATTTGTCGTAACATGAACCAAGTTACATGTTTCAAATTCTCGTGTGTAAGCATTTCATCTGACGCATATGCTTAAAATTTAGAAATTTTTCTTTTTATATTCATTGTAAGAACTCGTTACTACCAAAGGTATAGGTCAAACAGCGGAGAGGAAGCACCTCGAGTACTGCAACCAACACAAATCTATTATGGCTACCACTCCTCCAGGAGGAAGAGATGAAGTGAAGGAACTACAGGAGGCTACAGGCCGCAGATAGATAGGCAACAGAGACGCGCGGAAGTCGCTAAAACTTCTGATTTGAAGGCCCGTCCCACTTCTGGAGCTACCTAGGGGGGCATGAACAACCCGTCGACTAAGCAGCCCTCTAGTGTTCACGGGGAGGACTATTTCCTTTGAGCAAGCATCGTCATCATCTGTCCGGCAGCGCCATACGTCACGAAACCTTAAAAGCACACCTAAAGATAAGGTGACGGAATGAAAGAGAAATGATGGAAAAGAAATCGTGGTATGATAGACACCACCCCAGCATTCGCCAACCGACCAGGGAATACGAAAAACATAAGAGCCGTAGACGGTAATCGAATCCAGAAGCTCCCAAGTTACCGCGGAGCCATCTCGTTCGGTTTACTAATTGGAAATATGTTATCACAGGTTGTATGCAATGAAGCACTCATTGCTTAATTTAAAATTATTCAGAGACAAGAATATGATGAGTAACAATGTGGATAGAAGGAAGTGTGTATATAAACATAAATATGCATTTTTCATGGGTAAAGAAAGTTGCGCGAGTACAGATTATTTTTCTACCGATTTTAGAATCCCCTTATTGTCATTATTTGACTATGGTGTAAGTAAAACCGCTGCAGTTCGTGGCCTTCAGAATAACTTCGTTTACTTGAATATTCCCATTATGAAACTAGGTTGGGAACTCAGAGTTTTTTATTCAGCTGTTTCCATAAAGCCAATTTTACATAGTTTATATTTCGAAAATTGCGACTGTTATTGCACTTTAAAGAACCCTTAAATACACCACTTCTTCTAAATATACCACATACCTGGTAGAAAAGGTATTGTATTACATCCAAATGTTTCAAACCAAGATTTCATCAGAAATACATACTTTGAGGCCCCTTGAAGAAAGATCTCTCTGTGTGTGTGTGTTTGTGTGTGTGTGTGTGTGTGTGTGTGTGTGTGTGTGTGTGGTGTGACGAGAATGAGCATCAAATCTCGGAAGTAAAACGCCTATAAATGTCAAACGTTATACTAAAGTTCAGTATCTTCCCCAAAGTTGAGACACAAGGATTTTAAAGTAAATGTTAAAAATACATCGCAAGTACACAATAAATGGAAAATGCTTCATTATACTTGATTTTCTAAAATATAGCTGTAACGGTTTTAATTAAATGTCAGTGTATTTAAGATATCTGAAAGCCAAATAAAATATTTTAATTTTCTGGAAATATATTTGGAAGTCATTATCAATCGGAAACAATTGTTTATAGTTTTGTTTAACTTGTAAACCATAAGATACAGACAAAAATTTAATAAACAGTAAACGTAAATCTCTTTAAAATACAGATAAAATTCTGTACTGGACAGGTAACTGAATAATCATGGTTTTAAGGGTTGCCAGGGAGAGAAACAACGCTCGGGCATGTCCTGGGGTCTTGTCGACGGGGTGAACTATTGAGACGCACAATACCATGCCATTAAATCTTATATCGCAGACGAACTAAGACGTACGTTGAGTACATTTCAACGAATTTCATGAATTTAACAATGAATTCAAAGTATATGAAAAGTTATATGGACTATCATTAATGGTAGCTCATACAGAATAGACATAATCACCTTCTAAAACAACTACCCTACAGGATACATTATACATATAACCGCCCGGTTTCAACAGCATTCTGGTGAAACCGAAGAGGTAAATCAGAGAGAAGAAAGAAAAAAAGAAGGAAAACCTGCGAACCCATTTTAGCCTACTTTAAATCCAAATACAATTTCAAAAGATAGAAATGATAGGATTAATGGTGGGAGCATGCGAAAACTAATATCGACATTTTATTAATACTAGGAAGCTCTTCCAACTTCTGCTGATTCAGTGATTGTAATACTCAAATTTATAGCATTTTAAATGTCCTACGATACCATTTCTATAATATTTAATACTTCAGCTACCAACTAACAATTCATGTAGATTAGAAAGAATTTGTAAACGAAATTATTGTGGCATGTCAGTAAGTTCATTGTCATTACCAGAAGCATTGTCGCTACTAGACATAGCACTATGGGATTCTTTGATTTTTCGGCTTAATGATCCATCCTTTGACGCGGAACACGCTAAAGAGAGGGCTTTGTTTGAATTCCGTCTGGTATGACGCCAACCCTGGCTAGCGTAGCTAGACGCAGTTGGAGCAGTAAGAGCAGTCATAGTAGCAAGACGTGCGTGTGGTCATTCCACGACTTCGATCCCTCCATCCTCTCTTTCTAGGTCATAATGTAAAGTCGCCAAACGTTTGTTAATAAATTCCAGGTAATGTGTGTTATGTAACGTATTTTGTGTAATGTAAAATCCCACGCCTTCATCTAACTTTTATACACCAAGGTCCCAGTCTTCTTGTTGTAGCGAGTTGCGTTCCCCCATGTGCGTGTTGGAGTGAACTAAATTTATCATTTTCTGGAAACCCCCTCACCCCAGCGTGTAACATTACGAGTAAAATTATTATACATATTAATTTAACTAAGCACATCAAAATGTTACTTTAACTACAAATGTATTATAAACTAAGATGTGTTTTACCTCGTCTAAATTCGCAACATGTAATCATAGAAGGTTAGATTGATAATAAATTCCACACAATAGCAGCATTTAAAACTACTTTTTGTAACCTAAGTCATTTCTGAGATGTACTTGGTTATTTGTCTGAATGTTTCAATATTGTAACGGTGTGTCAGGCGATGTCAAAGAAAGAAAATGGTATTTCAAAGCCAGCGTATAGTGACCTCCTTTTTAACATTTGACTATCACTTTGGATTCCTGTATTCAGTTTGTCATTCAATGAAATGATTCATTAAACTAGGTATGAAAGATTTTATCTCAATGTATACGATAAAAAGAAGTTTTTGTAAGAGTAGCTTTATTGGTTATAAAAATAACCATAGTGGATAGAAAAAAAAAACGCAATGTAACATACGATTTTCTTGTTTGTGTTCAATTCTGTTTATTGAAGTTATGGGTCAAAAGCTGTAGTGTGATGGTAAATTGTTATGCGTTTACGTTTTCCATACTTGAAAAGGTTTTGGGATAGTTTAATCTCCTTTATGGCTGTACATTTTATAAGGTATGGGTGATAAATTTTCACATGAAATATCTGTTATTTTAAGTTGCACCAAAAGCACGAGTATCGACCCATCGCGCTTTGATAATACTTGATAGCAGGCAATATATCAACCTCTACCCACTCTTACTAAAATCGTATAAAATACACTCGTGGCCGCAAGGAAAAGGTTAATAGAATGAGGTCCTCTTAAAAGGCAATAGTTAATATTTCCAAGTTAAGAGTTTAATACTTTGAAACACTGGTAAGCGGGTAACATTAATTATCGCAGTATAATCGAAGGTATATCTTGGGAACTTTGCTTGTCTGCAAACAAAACTGGCTTGCAATCTTCTCTTTAGAAACAATAGTTATTCATTACATGCATTATAAAGTTTTATAAAATCGGAGTGAATTTGCTATAAAGATTACAATATACCTCATAGGATTTTGTAGGGAAGCTCAAATTAGTGGAGTGGGGTTAACGTATCTGCGGCTTAATTTTGAATTCATTTTGATGTATTACCTGGATAAGGTTTTTTTCTGGAGTTTTCTAATACTCTAATTAGACAAAGGTCAGATGACTTAACAGAGAGAAAAATGTATTGAGGCGTTCGTTGTATTTAGATTCTGTAACAGTTACGGTTTCGAGCATTTAAAAAATACCAGAATTTATCTCAAAATAGGAATATTCTGAACTTAAGTCAAAAGATCGTGGGCGTGTGCTTTACGGGAGGCGCGCGCTTTGAAGCTGACTTCGCCGTGGTCTGCTAACTTTACTATACTTACCTCGAGGCTAAAATAGCAGTGATTAGTATATACTTCGCAACACAATTATACTCACAATTATAATACATGTCATACACACAGCTCCGAGATGGCGAAGAAGAAGGTCCGCTCTGTCGCCACTCCTGCTAAGGCAGGAACTTCTTCGTCTCCTCCGGTACCCGCCGAGGAGATCTCGCCGCAGACGTCGCAGCCTAGGGCAACCTATGTCGCAACCACTGCTTCGCTGCCAGCCAGCGCAGCTTCGCCGCGACCGCGCCAGCAGTCGCCGCCTCAATCACCGGCAACCACACCGCCGATTCTGGGTACATTCCAGCCACCGCAGAGCCAGCCTGTGCCTCAAGGGAGGTACAGTGCCGTCGTCCGAG
The DNA here is from genome assembly GCA_030765065.1 of Deroplatys truncata. Classification (NCBI taxonomy): domain Eukaryota; kingdom Metazoa; phylum Arthropoda; class Insecta; order Mantodea; family Mantidae; genus Deroplatys; species Deroplatys truncata. The sequence continues at coordinate 65,744,328 of CM060986.1, forward strand.
GGGTCCCGAGGGACCTGCCAGCCAGGTTCCTCATCACCGCAGCCCACCAGCAGTGGCCTTTAGCCTTGAAGGCCACCAGGATCATAGGAGCACAGGGACCCACATCGCTCATCAGGATGGAGTTCGCAGACCCTGGCGACTACGAAGCTGCCTTGAGGGCTGGCCTGTCCTTATTAGGGCGGTGCTTACGCATCGAGGCCAGCCGAGTGGAACGCCAGGCTCCCTGCAGACGCTGCTGTGCCTACGGGCACAATGAGACGTCCTGCGCAGCTCAGCCCAGGTGCCACTACTATGGATCAGCCTGCACCCAGCACGACTTTCGCCGCCGACGCCGCTACTGTGCGACCTGTGGAGGGTCATCACACTTCACTGGCCAGGCGCTCTACCCCCTGCATCCCCGCAGGAAGGCATCGCCGACGCCGCCAGCACCTACGCCGCAGATAATGACATCTCCACAGCCACCGCCTCCAGCACCATCACCAGCGCCGACACCAGTACCACCAACGCCGATACCAGCACCTTCACTCTCGCCGATCATCGAGGAACTCCAGGGCCTACGCGACGCCGTTCAGCATCTCTTCAAGACTTGCAGCCATCACTGAAGCCATCCGGGTCTCATCTCTCGGTCACCGGCCAGAGCCGCGAGCTTCTTGCAGCAATGCAAGGAGTTCAACCAGCAACAGGAACACCATCGTCAGCACCATCCTAAATCCTAACTTCCATTCACTTCCTAAACCCTCGCCATTCCCACTAGTGTTGCAGTCAGGTTTCATGGCTGAACCTAAAAACTACCTCTACCCGCACCCGCCCACAGGGCGGCAGCTAACAGCCTTCAGATACTAACGCGGGTGCTATGCGGGACCGCACGAAGCCACGCCATTCCACTTTTTCCTTCTTCCATTTTTCCATCCGGTGGAGGAGTTTTTAGTGGGTATGCCGACTATTGGTGAGTCCCACACTCTCAGGCCCGACTCCCATCGGGGCTGGGGTCAGTGATTAAGTCATTTTCTCCTCCACTCGAAAAAAAATAATACATGTAGCAGATTTTGAGGCAGTATTTTCAACATTTAAATGATCAGTCAAATTATATAATATAAAATACAATAATAGTCCGCCTTAAAGCATATGTATATAAATAACGTATAAAATGCATGTAACAGTCATTGTGTTAATGTTTATATTATGTGCATATTCAATAATGTTATGTGAATGTATTACATAATTTAACAACGTAGGAGCTGTGAGAATATTAGGTTAAAGTTGCTAACAATGAGGTAGCATTGCGGCAATAATGAATTAGAAAGTTTAATAATACTACTGGTAATTCTTGGAAACAATAACGTAATTTTTTAGACGTTTATAAAATAACCAATCAACAACCAGAAAAAAGCTTAAGTTAAATGAAAGTATTCCACTGGAGTAGGATTAGCCAACCAAAAACTGAAATAGGGCAAATTGTACAAATTCAGAATTCAGTTGCTAGCAGACAGCGTTCCTAACCAGTCGCAAGACGCGTCCTCCAGAATTTTAATACGTATTCAGTGTGAGACAAAAATAGTTTACGATTTATAAAGTGCAAGGAATTAATAAATAATCTCACAGCTCTCTATATAAGTGAAATGTTATTTAAATCGTATCAAGGATTAATAAATGTAGTGAAGTAAAAATTATAATCTCTGTAAGCCTAAGTTCTTTAGCCGCACCACACCTTGTTAAGAAATGCATGTCTCTTAAAATAAATACTGACGCATCCGAGAAAAACATATATATATATATATATATATAATATTTAAAGAAACAGTCAAATTAGAAGGTTAATATTTTTAAAATTGCGGCGAAGGCTACCGGAAACTTTTTACCATACGTACGGTTGCAATTACTTCAAGTTCGACTCCCCAACAGTCAAAATACAACTCCTATTTCAAATTGGCTTTCTATACAATACAACACCTTCCTCAATTTTGAATTTACTGAACTGTTGCTTTCTATAAAAAATCCGGAAAGTACCTTGCCTTGCAAAACCTTCAAATTTATATTTAAAAGGAAAAGTCCCTTTCTATTAAAGTGAAACACAGTAAAAGTAACAGCGTTAAGCAAACATCCGTGTTTGCTCCAATCATTTAAAAAAAATAATTATCAGACTGCATTATTATATAGGGTTCATTCCAAGGGACTAGTCTCTGCTCACGCATATACAATAATCCTTTTGTTGGGTGACAATGGGTACCGGTTAGAATTGATGCGTGCCCTAAGTTGTGTAATAATTCTGACGATCACTGACGGGACTGGAAGCTTTTTGGAACGCCTGATTGCCAGTACATATAGAGTTTTGTTTGAATAATGGGGTATGACATATAGGAATTCGCCTTTCTATCTATTCTGCCCTGGTTATAGATCCCAGTTTTTAATTATAACTGTATTTTGTTTTACTATGACAGCGTTAAGCACATTATCGTCCCGAGCCAAAGGTTTACCTATAAAAACATCTCTGCTGAAACAATTGGAAACAACCATCACACAGTGAATTATAAATTCTTAACTTGGACATTGTGAATTGTGATAGTCTAAAGTTAAAGTACTACTTATGCTCTATGTGTGAGTGATAGATGTATATGGCATCTTCAAGTAAGTACCAGGGCTGATCAACAAAGACTGAGACTGATATTTTTAACAGATGTTTTTTCTGTATTTCATTGTTTACATGATCCTTTTTAAAAGCAATCCCCCTACTTCAGTGTAGTTTTTATAGCGTCTCTGCCGGTCTCTGACCACATTCTTTGTGAGGTCCTTGAGAATTGCCACAACTTTCTTGAGCACTGCTTCATAGTTCTAAAAACGAATGCCCCCGACCTATGCCTTTAATGATGGGAATAAAAAGAATCACAGGTTCAAGATCGGGGCTATAAGGCAGACGCGGTACACAAGTAATTTTCCATTTAGCCAAGAGCTGCACGACTTGATTTGTGACGTGAGGCCGCGCGTGGTCATGATGAGGTCGCCACACAGTCTGATGAACTTCTGGTCATTTCCAATGCTGACGTGTAGTATGCTGCTGTAACAGTCACAGCGGAAGCCGAAATACCAGGCGCAACTTGCTTATTACAGAGAACTCGTCCTCCTTTGAACTGCTTGAACCACTAAACACTGTTCATCGTACGCTTGCTTCACCGCAGTTTTTGTTAAGTTTCAGAAGCTGTATGGTTTAAATGCAAACAGAATTTTCTTGCGATGTGCTGCTCCTCTCGCGTCACCTCCATTTTGTGGTATGCGGAATGCAGGCAGGGTCTTCAAAACAGAGCATTACTTCCAACCTAGCGATACCAGAGCGCTATGGACATTATACATAAAACCCGCGCTTTTTAAATACTCGCAGTATAGGCAGGAAACTATCAAGGAAGGTACGTGAAAAAATGTCAGTCTTTGTTGATCAGTCCTCGTATATCTGTTTCTTATTTTGGGTGAAGCAGTTTTATGCCCTGATAAAAGAGAATTTCATCGCTACCGCAGTGGTTATCCCTTTTATAGTGACATATGTCACATAGTAAACCTCTGCAATGCTTTCAATTCAAGGAAATAGTATTTTCTAAATATTTTGCTTATGGTGCGAACATGCATTTCATTATAATTGCCAGCATTAATTTGGAAATCATTTTAAGGTATTGTATTTCAGCGTTAATTGTGAAATAACATTTCTAATGGTGTCCTTTATGTTACCTAACTGAGCGACAGGCTCCATGGTAACGTGTAATGCTCACATTCGAAAGCTCCCGGGTTTGATACACGTCGACCGCTTGACTTCACATCGAGATGTCGACTGCGCCACATTATAACACTCTGTTCCAGACAGCACGCTGGCAGCACCGCAACGCCGGCTACAGCAGCCACATCGGGATGTCTCCGCATCAGAACCCTCTGTTGCAGACAGCACGATATCAGCACCGTTACGCCGACGACGACACACCGGCACCGCCGAATCGTGACCGCCACTACCGAGAGAGCAGCCTTCCGCAGTAGGCCCGCCCTCTTGCTAGAGCCGGCCCAATCAGAATCGACCCCAGCTACTAGCTCCACTCCTCAGCCGGAGGTGAAAAACACTTCGCACAAGAAGGCCTCTCAGCCTTCTAGGCCGAAGATGGCCTCTTCTGCAACGCAGACCGCCGCCGTCTCGGCTCCTTGGGAGTCGAGCACACAGACGACGCCAGTTACGGACTCGGCCTCTCGACCTTCTAGGCCGAAGATGGTCTCCTCCACAACACAGACGCCGCCAGTTACTGACTTGGCTTCTCCAACGGAAGCGGGTCAGCGACCAATCACCGTTACCTCCGCCTCCTCAACAAAGTAGAGACAACCGACGCCGCCAGCCGTCCCCCAGCAACTCCGAGGGATCTGGGACGACATCCGACGCCGGCGCACTCACAGATGGATGGGCGTCATAGCATCTTCATCTGTGGTGTGTCCAGAGATCTACCGCCGCAGTTTGTGCTGGAAGCAGCACGACAGCACTAGCGCTCGGCAATGCGGGACTCACGCATCACTTCTGCAAGAGGCCCAACCTTCTGATCCGCCTGCACCTGGGAGCCACATCGGACGTGGAAGTGGCCAAAACCACAGGTCTGCCTATACTTGGGAGGAGCCTGCGTGTAGAGGCCACCAGAGGTGAACGTCCGGTGCCCTGCCGACGCTGCTGTGCCTTCGGACACTCACCGGAAGCGTACATCGCTGCGCCCAGATGCCACTACTGAGGGTCAGCCTGCACTCAACACGACCTTCGACGTCGCCGACGCTTCTGCGCTACCTGCTCCGGGAACACACATTTTACAGGGCAGGCGCAATGCCCCCTGTATCCCCGGAGCAGGCAACAGGAAAAACCAGGACTCAAGACAACACCTACAATATCCACCAGTGACTGGACACAGCCCTTAGAACGGACCAAGCAGACGACCAGTGGCAATACAACGAACAGTCACCAAGGACTTCAAGGCACCCTGTCAGCAATTCAGGCAGGGAAAAAGGACCTCTCCGCACAGCTGGCTGAGCTACGTCGCTCAACCTTCACACGCCTTTCGGCTGTGGAAGCCAAGCAGCGAACTTCAGCCAGGGTGGTCACTGCACTCACCAATAGGATCTACCAGCTACAGGACGAAGACGGGGTTCTCGCATCTACCCAGCGTAAGCTGGAACGAATCGAGTGCCACCTCGTCGAGCCCTACACCGACGGCAGCGACGACCAGTCCACGCGACTAGGCGCCCTCGGCGCTTCAGTTGCGGGGATCCGAGAGCTACAAACCAACACCAACAACTCCAACAAACAGAAATTCAAGGAACTCACCGACCACTACAACCACCTAGAAGAGAGCTACATCCTGATTCGGAACTTCATCGAAACCTATGTCATGCCACACCCCTCTCCATCGTCTTCCCATCCACATCAACCTCACCGAAAATCCAAGCGCCACTAATCCTTCACACTATCACCTGGAATCCCAACATTTTCTCCTTTTACTTCGCTGCGGGGGTAGACTGGGCCTTGGTCAAGTCTGTCTCCAGGCAATAACTCCTTACCCCCCTGCTGACCGCACTGTGGCCTAGTTTTCAACCATCACCTTGGAATGCGCGGGTGCTTTAGGCGGTACCGCAGCAAACCTTCAATCCGGTGGAGGAATGTTTAGTGGGTATGCCGACGCTCGGTGAGTACCACACTCTCAGTCCCGACTCCCATCGGGGCTGAGGTTAGTGATTAAATCATTTTCTCCTCCACTCGAAAAAAAAGACCGCTCACTCAGACCTGGGGTTTTTCATAGTTTTCCCTGATTGGCAAGTGAATATTGTGACGATTCCCTTTTCAACATTTCCCTTTTATTGCGTATCCTTTCTCATCTTTTAGGTGTGCTTCTAACTTTCGTAGCGTATGGCGATGCCGGAAAGATGGCGCAGATGTTTGCTCAAAGGAAAATGGTCACTAGAGGACTGCTTGACCGACGGATCGTTCATCGCTCCAGCAGTCGGCTCTTTGACCTTGGAACTGTTAGGGACTTTCGCGCGTCTCTATGATCTGTCTAGCCTCCTGTGGTTCCTTCACTTCGTATCTTCCTCCTAGGGGATGGTAGCCACAGTAGATCTACATAGGTCTCCGTGCGCGAGGTGTCCTCCTCCGCTGTATAACCTGTGGCTATGGTACGTAAGGCAACATTTGATCTACATGTTTGCAATCGAAAGCTATTAAAATTGCATTTTATTTTGATCTTACTTTCTATTGCAACCACTTCTGCTAAAGAGAGGAAGTGTTGTATTTCTCTAAAATGGGATATTCAGATTTCACCGCAACTACACGTTTAGAGACCACCTGAATCCTCTCAAAGAAAGCTTTTACACCCGCACGAGTGTGCGAGTCTGTGTAAAATGACTGAAAAACGAAACCTCGGCTAATACTAATCTTCGTATTTAATGATAGGATAGGATAGGATAGGACTAGCTAACGGAGGGAACACCCCAATCGATCTTTTGTGCGTACACCGCTGGGAAGAATGGATAAGGTGAGGGAACCGCAGAAGACGTATAGGTTGCAGAGCGATGTCGGCGCAAGCCAACAGAGACGCACACCCTCCTAACAGTTCCAGGTTGACCACTCGGCCACTGGAGGGTCACTCGGAGAAGTCCCTCTGATGGGGATTTGGAAAACACGACGAAGCAGTGGAGGCTCGACAGGTTTCCTTCTAGCAGGTCCGAGAATTTCAAATCGCAAGTCTCTGCGGTATCTGCCCGACACCGATCGAACCACAGTCATGGAGTCAGTGGGTTCGATATCCTGTGTTCCTCTTGTACCTATAACGAAATGTATAAGTAAACCATTCATATTTCGATTGACATGAATTAGATAGGCAACGGTGCTTTAATAAGATTAGGTTATGGAAGACGGGGAGAAAGTCATTTTAATTTAACTCGCAGATTTTTCGAAATGAACAAATTGTTCTAAGCCGAGATACCCTCACTTCTAGATCATAACCATCTTTATCTATTTCATAACATCTCCACGTATTTCTCCATTCCTCTTAAGGGTGATTGTTTTGACAACATGCAACAGACATAGATGAGTTGTATAAGAATGACTTTTTGTTGTAGAAATCATGAGCATTATGTGTCCTATTAGGTGGCTCCCTCTCTCACATGGTACACAGAGAAACAAACACACTAGTAATTGCTTTAATAACTAATGGTTTAAATTAGTAATTAATTTAAGTATCGTGTTACACGCACCAACTCATTTTCACTGTGCTCCTAATTATATATTTCGAAACATTAAATATTTCCCGGGTTTAAGAGCTTTCAATCACATACCATCGCTTCGCACGTAATTCAATATGTGGGAATACGGAGCACAGGTAATGAGAATTGACTAAGAACTTGAAGTCGCGATCATTTAGCTTACACCTAACTAAATACCAGAAATGTCCTAATTTTTGTTCATTTAACGTTCATAAATTCATTCAAAGAACACCTCTGAAAAGATGTGCCTCTCAGCAAAACGTTATATGGCAAGCAAATGTCATTTATTTTAATAGACCCAGCAGTCGCATCCTATCACCGTCTCTTTGCCTGTCTGTTCCCGGAGGATCTTAAGTAGTTTTCGCCCTAGGTTACTATGTGGAAGGTTTCTTACTTGCACATTAAAATTGTTACAGTTCTCATAAAATTATAGGTAATTAGTTCTGCGTTGCAATCCGCCGTCTCAAATTTCACAAACAGTTTAAACTAGCTTGAGAAAAACCATTTCTTAGACTTCTCCAGTTTAAACTAATCTAGGTTTAAAATTACTTGGAGAAACTGACCGTAAACTCGCATTGAAATGGCGGTTATAGTGCACAACCTTTAGTAGGGCACATGTCGTTATATTATTTTGTTAAATCCATGTACAAAAAGGCTTTATTGCACGATAAGGCCACTGAAATATGAAAGCAAATGTGGGCATTACGGATAAGAAAAGACAGGAAAGAAGTAAGAATGAATCTGTAATAATGTCAGTAAACATTGAGCATTTTAATCAACTACTGAATATCCTCAAAATGGATGCCGCCAACTTACATGCATTGCCTGGTTATGGTTATCTTGGAAAGAGTTCAAACTCTGATTTACAGCGGGTCCGCAGATGTCCACAGGTATGTCTCTTAGGGCGTAAGCTAGCTGTTTCATTGAACATCTCTCCAATGTTGGAAACATGGTGTGGGCTGGGTTATATCACTTGGGGTAACGTTGTTGATAGAGCCTCTCGTGAATTCCTTCGGACTTCCACGTAGATGAGAAACATCTCAGTCTAAAATGGAGGATTTTTGTAAGAGGCCGCCATTGTTCATTTCCACTTGACGATAGTCACGGAAATGAATACTGTAAAAAAATACATGAAACTACTAAACAGAATAATACCGCAAAGCTTACCGTTGGCTCTAGGCTTGGCTACTAAGCATTACATAACAGCTGATGTAGGACCCTTGGTAAACATTTTAACTAATGAATGCGACGTCTACAGCTTGTCGCGGTGTCTACGGCTTGTTTACCTACAGCCATCCCTTTCCCGCTTTGGAGGCTCTAGCGGGTAAGAGTTTCTGAACAATAAATCATAAACAAAAGATTGATTACTTCGTACACATTTATCTACCACTAGACATTTTAATACATTCTTGTTTACATCTTGTTCAAAAACTTTATTTTGACTTCCTTTACGAGTTCACATCGCTTACAATTTGATCAGATTTTAATTGCGGAAGAAAGGAGATAAACAAAGGAAACCTGTTTCAGATCCATGGCAACTAACTTCATCTCATTAAGAAGCAAGGATCAAAGTAACGGATATAGAATGAGCTTAGTGTCGTAAGTAGATCAGTTCCATATGCCAGCACCGTCAAGAACGGCAGATTGCAGCGTATGTTTTGTTTCCACGCGCTGTTATTTGTAACAGCTTCCTCCTTTCTGTATGCATTGTTTGCGAGGAGAAACGTAAATTTTTAATTAACAAGAGTGTTTTACTAGCACTGTCGCCATGCCTGAGCTTTACCTTCAGTTTCTCATTGCGCGAGGGTGGATGATTTGTATGTACCGGAAAGAATGCTCTTCGCTGTGATGTTCCATAGCGATAAATGTACAAAATTGTGTTCTACATCCTTCTTTCCAGTTTTCACCACCTTCTCAACATTATTCAGAACCAGCAAAGTGAAAAGCTAACTGAGGTGTGGGGAAAAAAGAGTGTTATCTGATATTCTTACTTTTTCTAGCACATACCTAGGACGATAGAGAAAGTACTGCATTATGTCCAAAAATGCGAATCTAGATTTATCCGAAATATGTTTGTGTGCCAACTACAAATGATAAAAATTACCTAAACATCGGTAGTTACCAATTTGGTATTTACGTTACGTAACTTTTAGGGAAATCTTCCTGCCCCAAACTACTCTACATGGAAGGATTTTGCTTTCTCAAACTAGTTCTAATGATGGCAATATTAGTAAACTACAAGAATCATAGAAATAATATCTTGAATTATTTGTGAATTTCTCCTTAAATCCCCATTTTTGATTGAATTTTGTATAATTATATTATATGAAATATAAAAAATAAACAAGAATGGAACATAGAAAAATAGAGATGTCATCAAAATACAAAATTTGTGTCACAACACTTTTTTCATACCGTTAAGCCTTTTCAAAGTATTCCATATTGCGAATTTGGAATTTTTAGAAGCATCCTGCAAGAAACTTGTTTGAAGCTTTGCAATTATATATTTTTTCTTTTTCCACCAAGTACATAGAGAAGATAGTGCATTCCACCCAAAAAGTCAATACCGAGAAATCGCCGGAAATACATATTTCGAGGTACCTTGAATCCAAAACAACATTTTTAGAAAAAAAGGCCCGTATGTGAACAGCATAACTCAAAAATAAAACATCGGATAAATACCAAAATTCGTATTTAAATTCAATATTTTCCAAAGATGCAACATCAAAATTTTCAAGAAAATCACCCACCATGAAATATTCTTTACATGGAACACTTTCCGAAAAAATTTATTAAACTACCATATATTAAAGGTATTTACCTATATGAAAAATAAAATGTATTTCTTAAATTTTCTTGGAATTTTCTTCATCATTCGGAAGAAATTTTGTACAATCTTATATAACTGATAAACTTTAAGCAATAGACGAAAACGCACTAACAAAAAATGTGTATGTTTTTCAAAATACACACATATTTTTTTTGAAATGTGCCATTTCCGAGAGATCCGTTATTATTTTTTCTTACTTTAATACTTGGTCATTGTTATAAAGTGCTGTCAACATTAAATTGTTTCTCGCAATTGCATGGAAACAGTGTGGAATTTTAAGTCCCGCATATAATGTCCAGTTCTTAAACATTCGAGTGTCACTGTGGCCTTTGTATCTATAAGGAAATGTTTAATGTAGCTATTTCTGTAAAGATTTATTTGGATTGAAATGAATTAGATAGAAAAAATAGCTTTAGTATCATTTATATAATCATTAATAAACGATAGAGGGTAGAGGAAATCATGTAAATGTATCACATCAGATTTTTCTTTCTTCGTTATTTTCTTTCCTTTCTTCCCAGCGTAAGAGCTCTACCATTTTGAAAACTGTTTTCACGTGTTCTAACTAAGCACTTCCTGCTTAATTTTAAACAATTTTATTTTAAAATATGTCGTAATGTAACGTGGATAAAATAATAGTTTTTATATGAATAATATAATATACAACACAACAGATACATGAGAATTTGTCTTTGTAATGTTCAAATCAAAACTTTAAATGAGAGTTTGTGTGAAAGCTTCCAGATTATACGAAGTGAATCAACCACCAATCACTACTAATCATTTATTTCGTCTGTCTCTTGGGTTGGTAATGTATGCCATAAATAAACTCCAGGATTTTATGCAACGATACATTGGCTCTTACAAGTTAGCTTATTTCCCTTAGGAAATTTTGCGGTATTTTATTCAATCTCTTAAAGATATTTCTAAAAATCTTGAGCAATTAGATTCATTTTCCCAGTACTAGGGTTTTACACTTCTATTTTTCTTACACTTGCACACTAAAAATCTTCTGGCAAATCCGTTTTTGCCAGTCTTGTTACAAATTTCATCAGAAATTCAAAGAGAATGAATTTAAAAAAACGGTCGCATTAGTTTACTATGCTTTAAAATTGCTCAATACATGATATAATTAATTTTTGACTACTGAACTTTAATTGTGGATAATACTTAAAAGCTTATATTTTTTCTGGAAGAACCAGGAGAATGACAAAAACTTCCGTAGGCCGGTTTCCGTATCAGTATTTAAACAAGAGATTATTATTATAATTTTTCCATTTTTTGTAATATTTTATTGATTAACACAACACAATTAATAAAAATTGTTTTTTTTTCAAAAGCTATTAAAGACACCTGCTTGAATCTTAAGATAGACTTTTGTTATGACAAAAGGGTATGTATAAACCTTACGCAATCATTTTCATAAAAATAGTGAGGTTATTTATCTATAGGTAACAATTACAAATACTTAATATAATTTAATTTGCCCGATACAACAGATGCACCAACCGGACGACAAATTACTGGCACTTGCAATATGGACTGCATTTGTTCATTGCTTATGTGTCTTGTGAAGATTTAACCTGACGTTCCCATAATGCCGTACAATTTGCATTATCACACACTGGAAACATAATTGGAATTAAGAAAATGAAATATTAGACAAGAATTCTATTTTATAATTCACGGGACCTTTTCTGCTAAATTCTTATATTAAATCCTTTTCATCTTATACTATACATATAAAAACAAATATTACTTGAAGAAAATACGAAATGTGTAATTGATAGTTCTTGCACACAAGCTGTGTGTTGAACAAGTTTGGGGAGAGGTAGAATCAGGCATTCAAATAGAATTTTTCAGTTGTCTGATTCTGTCTTTCCAACCCAACATACGGCTTGTTTGAAAGAACAATTAAGTCCATTAATTGACCTAACAGAGGTCGAAACTATAAATCCCGGGACTTAAAGTACTTACAGCAATGTAAGTCATCATTGGGTTATAATATTTCAGCACAATTTGGGATATCCTTGTAGTTTATCGGGTAAAATTCGAATCAGCTGGGAAATCAGTTGTCTGATTCTACTTTTACAACCTTGTCAAGCATTGTCTTGGGTGGAAGTACAATTAATTCCATTAAGGGGCCTAATCGCGATCGAAAGTACGAAATCCGGGACTTAAACATATACAGCATTGTAAGTCGCCATTGGGGTATGTCATCTCAATATAATTTGAGATCTCCTTGCAGTTTATCGGGAAAAATGCGAATCAGTTGGGGAATTTAATGTCGTACCACATGCTGCCATATTAGCTCACGGTTAGAGCAACTGGACGGAAACAGGAAGATCTGTGGTTCAAATCCCGGTGATGTCCCGTCTGATTCTACCTTTCCAAACACGAAATATGTTTTATAGCATCTAAATGATTATACATAAAAAATAAGGATCGTATCTCAATAAGTACTCCAGATCAAAAATGATCCAAGGTACTTCAATACAGGCATTATATTCAAAGAGATATCAATAAACGAACCAGACATTTTTGACCAATTTTAAGTTTGGAAACGAAACAAGCCAAATGGCTTAAAGTGTATTAAAGAAGAAGACAATATTATAAGAAGTTATTCTCTGCCCATGTTGCACTACTCACGATATACATGTATTTGTTATTCGTGGTAACAAGCTCTCGCAATGTAAAGAAATAGACAAACAAAAAACCGAAAACTTTCAAACCTGTCCTTTAGATGGGATTTCTGAAAGGTCTGAACTTGTAGTAAGTTCAAAGCAGCTAACACTATTTGTGTATTTTTAACTACGTTTTTCCATATTGCATTTTTGTCTGTATCCAGATGTGCATTTTATTCTTCATACAATACCTCTTTAACATAATATTTACAGCATTTTTGAGAAATTAAAGAAATTTCCATTTAGAGGATAATTTGGGAAGCGTATTTTCTTGTAAATCTGTTGTCGCATGCATGGAAGATACTGAACGTAAACACTAAGTTGGATTGTATCCAAATTCTCTCTTTTTTATTATTATGCCATTTACAGACAGACGCATACAGACGCGTGGGTACCTGTTTCCAAACTTTTTTACGTTTATTCATTGGAACTCGAAGCATATTTCTTGCAAAATCTCGATCGAAATTTCGGATTGAATACAATAGCTTATTCCAACTACTACACGTAAATAGATGCCAGAGAAAGTATAAATTCTACTGGGTATCCTACAAACCATGGTAAGTAAACTGAATTACGAAATGTTTCAATTAAATCATAACCTTTTGAAATAAAATTTAGGCACCATTGCCAGTATTATCAGTATTTATTGAATAAACCTCGCTTCTTCTGCGCTACTGTGAAAGCAAAGAAGAAATAAGACAACAATGATAGACTATTACAGATACTCCTTTGTGAAATTTTTATAATTCACAATTTCAGTTTGATTTGAGTTTAATGCAATGAGAATTTAATGTGTAATATTTACTAAATATCGTGCATATATTAAAATTAGTTGCAGAAGTATTAATTCTTTAATCAGTCTTTTACTGCTTTGAAAAACTGCTCCACACGATGCAATTACTTTTGAAAAAATAACCTTCTGTAACTATTCCTCAATAGTATATTAATATATTGAAAAGAGAAATATATAATTATCCTACAAGTTTGGGGGAAAATAAATGTTAATACGGGTCTTAAATGTTTTGCTTAAAATTTACACAATATGAGTAATCACATCACAACTAAGCATATTGTAGAGGCCCATCGTAGAATTCGAACAACGATTTCATGAATTGTCGAAGGATGTGGAATGTAGGAAGAGTCGGCTTCCAAGACACCGGTCGCTTGCTCAGCTTGCTGATAAGTATATATTGACCACTAATGTAGGTAACCTCTCTCAATTTGCTCCGACACTTAAACGACGCTGAATCCAGTCAGTCAGAGCTTGTGTCCCACCCTAAATGAGTTAAGCTTATTTTAAGTTATTGTAGAATATACTCATTATGTTTTAATACAATATCTGGATTTTCATTCAACTTTTGAGCCTATTCCTCCCCGTTGTAAGCAACCCTCGGGGCTCACCGCCCCAGGGGGCTTTACAATATTAATGAAAATTCAATTCATCATTTTTTATTCTGTTGTGTATAAACAGATATGCCACATTTCAATAACTCGTACCGAAAGGCACATCATGTAGGACAATTTGAAAATTAGAATCTGGTAATAAATGGCATTCCGGGAAAAGAGAGTTACAAAACATAACTCCAAAATGACGCTGCTTCCGATTCCATAGTGTTTAAAAATGATTTAGTGCGCAAACAGGCCTTCCTTTACCTTTTTCTGCTCCTCTACAGCTAATTCAGTAATTGAAGATTCCTGAGGCTATATCGAGAATGGATTGTTCACTTTAATGTAGGCAAGCTTATATTTTGTAGGAAGGTAGGCTTATAGGCAGACATTTAAATTGCTATATCACATGATCTACTTATAAAAGCTGCATGGAACTAAAACAGAAAGTTTGTAGTGTTTAATAACACGAATATTCACATTAATAATTTTTTGCAAATTTCGGTCTTTCTTCCCAGATGAATATAAATAACTCTGTGCAGTCGTCAAACTTTACCACAGCGAAAACATTCTGTTTCCGATTTGCAAGCTGAGTACTCTACTCTATACATTTCCTGTTTTGTGCACTAGTGTGTCTCAAGAACTAATTAGTTCCAATTACCAACGCCTGTGGCAATTATCGTTAAGACTGATTCTATTCATGTTTCGAGAATTCCCTGCGCTGCACTTCCGATATTCTGTGTTCTGTGAATGCCAATTTTGCAGGTTTTGCTTTGTAGTTGTATGTAGACATACTACACCAAACTAAGATATCTCTGTAGTTCCAGTTCAGTAAGAAAATTTGTTCTTATTGTTTTTCAATTATTTATAATAACAATTGCACTATGAAATGTAACGGGATGTTACGGATATACAAATTATTATTAGAGGTGAGAAAATGGTTATGTTTATGCAACAGTTCCAACATTTCCTGTTCCAGATAACCATTTATAACCAAATAACCATTGAGTATTTACGCATAAGCGTAACAGCAGGGTACTCTTGGACCACGGTTAATTGTCTGAGTCGGATTCTTTCGCATAAAATTGTGATTATTTATCCAGCGTCGAAAAATGATGCTTCCCTCCCTTATACTCTCCCTTTCAATATGTAAACGCGAATTTGTAGCACACTGTTAACAATAATTTGTGTGTATAAATAATAATAAATAATAGTAATAATAGATCATCCAACCGATACGGGGAGTTAATGTGGCCAGCATCATGCATCCCCCAGCTAAAATTTGGCCTCCGGAGCCGGAATCGCAACTATCGCGGCTCCTCATTTTCCTCACAATGCTGAGTGGGCACCAGTCCTATACCTGAGACTTAAAATTCGATCTCGGTGTGTAGGATCGAACCCGGGTGCATTCCATGTCCAGAAACCAGAGCTCCAAGTTCTAGCCCAAAGCGCCACGGCGCGATTGGTCTAGGTACCTACTTACTGTAAAGATTGCTAACTTAGCTCAGGGCATAGGAATGCACGTTCATTATCATAGTAGTAAACATATTGAATCAGTTTCTAAGATGCTAATGATATGAGACAGCTTTTGAGGTTATCTGAAGTTGACCGCACATTTATCTGTAGACGCAAGCAGTATGCGCTCTATTGAACCGGTTTTTGAACAATGGAAACAAGTCAAAGACAGGCACGGTCAGTATAGTCGTGGCGTTATTAACTCGCAATCTTTCAAACGATACCCCGGATGCTCTCTTCACTAATCAGATTATGTTCCAAAACGGCATCTCAAGTAGTTGCCTTTGGCATGTGTATTGTACGAGGTCATGCGTATTATCAAATGTAGCTGACCATAAGATTTATAGTAGGAATTGCCTTCTGAGTGGATGTGGGGGGAATTAACGAGATTCCAGAATACCACCATACGTACTGGCAACTGTTGCACTGTAAAGCAAAGTACTCCCTAGGACCAGAGCTTTACTTCTGGAATTCGTTACAAAGATTCGAATAACGGCATTTGTGCAGAGTTAGATGGCTGCTATTTTAGAGATGTGTAACTAGAACTATGTTTATTTTTTGCAACCATTCCATTTTGGAAACAGTTGAAAATTGACTTTACGTTATGTTATGTTTTGTTTTACCTGCACCATATAACTCTTTTATCCACCATGCATGAATCACAATAAACGTTTGTCTAGAAATAGTTTCAAATTAGGTGATAAGCAATTGGTTAAATGCGAGACGAAAAAGAAACACTCAAGTTATTATTTATCATCATTTGGTTTTGGAAGTAAATATAAGTCATCTGTATAACTTAAGCCTGAGTAAGCTTAAAAATACACCAACGAATATTTAGAAACGGCTAATGCTATAGGAAGGGATATTTGATGTAATAAATTTGATTTAATGAGTCATACTTTTCTGATGAGGAATGCCACAGATTTAAAATGGCCTAAAGCTCTGTTTACAACCAATAAACATTTCCTGGTAAACCATTGAGACTCTCATTAATATTCGGCGCGGAGAAGGTGCTTTAAATCATTAATACATATTCGAAAAAACTGACGGTGAATTCTGATTAAATAAATAAAAACTAACACGGAAAATGGTTACGTGTATTGTTTGGTACGGTGTTGGAAATTCTTTCTAGATCTTCGCCTTGCATCTTTAAAAGGCATTTGTCTTAAGCATAAGTGGTTTTGTTTTAACACATACATGGAGATGTTTCTGTATATTGTTTTTATGTGTATTCATGGCGCTCACAATCAGGTTTAATGAGGATATGTCTAAACACTTTCACGCACATTAGCTCCTCAAGTCAGTATAATAAACAAGGACTACTTTAATGAAGGACTACTTAGGAGAGCGAAAAGTTTAAATTCACCTAGTTAGCTGAATGTACCTGCAAAATGAATCCAGCGAGCGTGCAATGGAATTGGCGCCTTCTGACTGGATAAAGTTACTTTATTAATCTTGGAATCGTTAAATTGGAATATAATTTCTTTCACCTTTTTATTTCGCATTTGTCCGTCGTGTTTAACTAACACGAGAATTACTATGGAACCAGTATAGGATTCTAATGCAAGTAATATCAGTGAAATTTGGTAAAAAAGATTATATTTTTAATTAGTCTTAAATATTATGCTTTCATGCTACGCTGCTGTTTTCATTAGCTCGGCTTTAAATGTCTATAGGGGCAATTAAATACCTGCCAGCTATTTAGGTAAAGCACAGTGTTAAGGTTTGATCAACTTTATTCACCCCTCCATCTTTGTAGCATTTTTCACTATTTAAAATGCTGTAAACAACAGATTTTTTGATTAAATGCTTTTCAAGAGAGCTTCAAAATAAGGTGTTTAAGATTTGTTTTCCGTTATTAAATATGTTTCCTAGCAATTAAATATTTTCCATAAGTTAGGTTATTAAAATTGAAAAATTCAGGAAAGCATATACAAATATGTTTTATCCTCAGGCATACGAATTCTTAAGTAGTTGGCTTTACGTTATCTACACTCAAAGCATTATCAGTCAAAGAATGCAAATTAACAGCAGCCAAGGGTCACTGAAAGACAGGTAAAATCTGGTCTGAGTGCTGTCTGAAAACGCCAAAAGTCTGTAGGAGGGTTAGGAGATAATTTAAACTGTTACTGGACCATAGGCCGGGACATTACATATAATAATTTTATTTCATTACGTCTTGGAGGACATAACGCTTAGGAATTCGTATGCCTGATTATTACTTATTGAAACTGATGTTCACACAACAATAGCTTTATATTGATTTTTTAAGTTCAACCTAAAATTACAAGGCAGATAATAGTGGTTATTTAGTACAATGCGGTTTTTTTACATTGCCATATCTATTTCTATTCTCTATTTTGAAAAGGGGTGGGTTTTATGCCCAAGCACTGCGACCTTAAGATCTATTGCGCATCCCCCCTATCATCAGTTAAGTAGTCTGTTGCTCGATATGAACTTAACCAGACTGCTAACTGAGGCTTTCGATAGTTCGTCTATCTTTGGAAAGTGACTGCCAAAAATACTTGCTCTTTGACTCGCAAGAGCAGGGCAATCACATAGTAGATGAGTAACAGTCTCATCTCCTTCTAGACATCTATTACAGATAGGGTTGTTGACCAATCCCACACTGCCATATCAAACGTTACTGATATGTTTAATACATCTCGTTTAAAATGTTGTATATACTGTTAGTTTTATAGTATGCATATCTATGTGTAAAATTGTGTAGTTAAAAGAAAAGTGTAATTTTTTCGTTTTCCATAGACGTGTTGCTTTAAATAATTTTAGGTAACCATAGATGTTTATACAGCTTTATTTTATGTTTACTTTTAGTATCGAAAGTTTACACAGAAAACCTTAATGTTTAATGGCTATGAGGAAATGAAATAAAGATGATTCAGAGCAGCATAGAGCATAATTTCTGTGGTATTACGTCACGTGCTGTTCCAGCAATCTGTTCGCCTTGCCTGGATTTATTAATGGGCAGATGTGATTTAAGCATCATCAATAGCCTCCCAAATTCTGATTAATTTGTTAAGTGGGCAATTATGTAAATTCTACGCTGAAATTTAAACTAATATTTCCAACGTTATGGTAATACTGAATGGGATAGAGGGAATGAAAACAGGCCTTTTTATTTTTACTTCACCCCTTCAAATTGGAAATGCATTAGAGAAACAAACATTTAGGCAGCATATAAACTGTTTGGGCATGTGCTGGTGTAATAGCTTCTCAATTCAATGCAATTCTCCGTAGAACAGCGAGGGAAGTTCATCTTTTTCAGTTTAGTTTCTGAAGAGAAAATTTGCCCTTTTCTTGCAGTTGGCTTTTCCTCTGAGAGTTGTACTTTTAGCTTGGCCTAATTCTGCCGGCTAAGGATTCCCGACACGTTCCGAAGCGCTTCACTGTGTTAAAGTTTTTCGGCTCACCCGTACCTAGCTTGAGGCGGGCATTTCCGGTCGATATTTGCTGCGAGATTAATCTTACTTCTTGGCAGGTTGCGCTGAGGTTAAATTCCGAAGTGTTCTAGGACAAAAACGCGAGGCGAAGAAGCGTGTTTAAAATTCCAGATGGAAGATGTATTTTATGGCAGCGATTTAGGTGTTGACAACCGAGTAATCCATTAGTTTATATTTGCTTTTGCAGTCCTAGAATTCTTCCATGGGTATTATATTCTGATTTTAATTTGTAGAGAATAGGATTTCGTAGAGATAAAGTAATAGCAGAAAAAACTAATAGTTCAGACTATAAATAATAATAATAATAATAATAATAATCATCATCATATACAGATATTCTTGAAAACACTGAATCCATATCATGCAATAAAGAGGCACAAAAATACATTGAAACCAAATATGGAAAAATTAAAGGAGTTTCACAATTTATATACCTTGGTGGAATCATTCAAGAAAATTGAATCGAAACTAAAGCTAATAAAATAGATGCCAAAAAATGGAAACAGCACATCGCCTTACTCAGAACACTTATAATAAAAAGTTCATGTCTAAGCATATAAAGTTAAGACATTATAACAATATATCAAACCAGAGTGCCTTTGCAGTGCAGAACTTTAATTGAACATAAAAGCCGATATCGAAAATATTGGAAAACAGAATGGAAAATTATACGAAAAGCTTTAGGTTCACAAGGTTAAAATTTGATTGCAACATTTAACGAATGAAATCAAAAAGGCTCACGAAACAAATACTGGAAGTCTACGAAAATAGAAGTAAAGCACAAGTATATAGTACGAAGTGGATTTGTGAAATAAAAAAATGGCTTAAAGTTGGCAGGGATTACGCAATAAGATATCTTAAGCAGAGATATTATATGTTTAGAATAAGTGTCGAAATGGTAAGTTGACCTAAAGAACAAACCGAAGAATAAACCTGGAATAATATGGACAGACTAGAGAAAGAAAGTCCACAGCCCAAAATGAGAAAACTATGGATTCAAAGGAAAATAAAGAAACGCCTCTAAGTACTTTGCGTAGTCCTACATGGACTCATTCACAATAAATAATAATAATAATAATAATAATAATAATAATAATAATAATAATAATAATAATAATAATAACAATAATAAAGGACATTATTATTTCAATCCTCCAGAAATCCTTTAACGCTAACAAAAATTATTTTCGCTGGTTTTATTTTCACTTCCACTTACCTATGGTAGGTAGAGGAGCTCTTGATCTCCAGCCAATATTCAGTATTGAGATTTCCAAAAAATACCCATTCAGAGGTATATCAACATCCCCCTAAGCATTCTAAGAAAAAGTGGTGTGTGTGTGTGTGTGTATGAAATAGGGAGCAGGTTTGGATTAGGATTATGCTACGGAGGGTAACACCTTGCACCTCGACCCACACAGGTATCTTTGGTGCATACACTCCCGGGAGGAATGAATGGGATGAAGGAACCGCAGGTGACTATGGGCTGCAGGACCGGCCGACGCAGGCGACAGAGACGCGCAGAGGTCCCTAACAATTACAAGCTTACACCGAGCCGGGGAGCGCTCAAGGCAGCTCTACCAAACCACCGGAAGGAGATTCAGAGGCCCCCTCCAGCGGACACCGGGAAAGCTTGACCCAGCAGCGGAGACTCGAGCGGCCTCCATCTGACAGGGCAGAGAAGAAATTCCAACAGGCAAACCATCTGCGCCATCTGTTCGCAGTCGTCTGTTCGCCAAACTGTAACTGGAAAGAGGACGATGAAATGAGAAGATAAATTCGGGTAGGTCAGTGAGCCTTCGCAGCATTCGCCTAGTGACTCTGGGAAAACCCCGAAAAACCTATGGGTCAGGAAGGTTGGCCGTGGGACTCCCACGACCTCCCGAATGGGGGCCACAAACGTTACCACCTGAGCCATCCCGTTCGATAAGAGAGAGCAGCACAGCTGAAAAAAGATAAATATCAAAACTGCATTTCAAGAATGTAGGGCAAGGTTCTTCACGAAGTTGCTTATCCTGGACTATACCTTTATATAAAAATGTTTATGATTTGTATTTTTTGAAAACTGGCACTAACGCTTTTAATCAAAATGGCATATATTTGCTATATTAAAGTGACCCAACTCTAACTCAGATTTTCTATACTAATTGAAAATTCTCATTAATTTTATATGAAGTAGGTATTGGTATCACCCTTCAGATATGAAAAAGTAGTTTTAGGAAGAAGCAAACTATTCTAAAAAAATGTCGACCTATAATCAGTTACTGGTTTTTGCAACATTTGCCGCGGAAGCAAAACATAAAATCAAGCTTAGCAATGGATTAAGTAATTAAGTGCTAGCCACCGCTGTCGCTCTGGACAGAGGGATAATGTAGCTTGAGTGTTTACATTTTACGTTTGTCTACTCTGGTATTTAGCAAAGAATAAATTTAAAAAAAAATCTGCACTAAACGAGTGCTGAAGAAGAAGTAAATACTTTAAGCTCATTTAAGAATAAATGAAAAATAAAGGACTGGTACTAAAAATATTTTTGTAAACACTTCAGAATGAAGAGGATTTCAAAGACTATTCCCAGAAAATGTAAGATGCACATTTTATTTGTCATGTAAATTAATTAATATATAGTATTTTAGTTAAAATGTTAGTCATTCTTTAGAAAAAAAAACATTTCGAAAAATCTTCCATGTAATGGGTAGCTTTTTGGGGGGGAATTTTCTTAAAAATCTTGGTGTCACATCTTTAAAAGGTGCTGAGCTAAATACGAGTTACGTTGTTTATCGACTTTTCGTTTTGGAGTTAATGCTGTTCACATACACACGGACCGTTTTCTAAAACGTTTGTTTTTTGTTGGTATTAGGGGGTATCAAAGCATGTATTTCCGGTGAAATCTTGTATAAAGATTTTGAGTGGAATGTAATACCTTCTCTACCTACTATGTATGTAGCAGAGAAAGTAATTAACACAAGTAATTGGTTTACAGTGCATTGAATTTAAATGAAAGGAATATGTGTTGACCCAACTTGAGATGTTTTATAGAATATCAGAGTCTTTTGTACAATTAAGCTGATTTAATTTATCAGATTCGTATTCCAGATTACTTTTAATCCCTTCTCGAAAATATACGTTTTCAAAAAATCACAAATGTCATTAACCACTGTATTCTCAGGGATGAAAGTCATGTTCATGATTAATTAGCATTATGCCATTAGTAGGATATGTTCACAAAATAAGAATTTTACGCTATATAAGACACGAAGCTAAAACTGCTACAGCTGTGGTTTTGGGTACAAATTAAATATGTTATTTCGCATATAAATGCCAAGCAAGACTCCGATATGGATCAGAAAAGGAGGATGACTTCAGCACTACGGCCATTGCGTCTGCTATATTGTGCCTACTAAACCTCCGAGAGATTGGATGAGGTAGGGAAGTACGAAGAACATCTGGATCTGATAGCTGTAGATACAAAGCGCCGGGGTCTCAAATGTTTCCAGAATAAGCACTCGCGATCAGTTTTGATGCCCCCGTTATCCTTACGGACAGGGTTGCACATGACCCATGCCAGGGAAGAAATATCTTCTCCTCAAGACACATTCACCTCATACACCACACACGACCTCCCATTGTGTCTAACCCTGCTGTCCTGTAATATGAAAGGTGGCGGAATGAGAGGTAATAAGAAAATATTAAATTCTTGACAGTTTATAACCCATTCCAAAAGTTTTCCAAAGCTGGCGCAAAACCACGAAAAAACCAAATAAGCTGGCCTAACGGAAATCGAACCCCTCCCGATTACGAGTCATTGGTGTATAATTTCTATAAAATAAAGTTCTCGTCCACAGTGCGGACGAGGTCGATATTTTACACCATGCCTCCTACCACGTCTGTAGCACAAATGTGTCTGAACCCCTTTCCTGTATCTTCATTAGAGAAGTTTGGCCCGTTTCAGGTTCTATGATACTGGAAAATAAGCATGAAAACCTCCTAGCATATCTCATACATCCGAATGCAATGCAAACCAAAAACGCATGCTTGTAATTCCAACCATGAATCCAGTAGCGGTATTAACGCCGAAAACACACAACAAATGGTCGTTAGTAACCACACAGATATAAATGTACGATCATGGCCAACGACCTAAAAGAAAATAACAATCAGATCACACAAGCCAAACGACAATTTCAAAAGAAAAGCTGCAGTGGAAGATAAAAGCTACTCCAAACTGCAACGTTAGAGATGAAATATAAAAACAAATCTCGTTAGCAAAAGGATAACAGAAAACTACTACGAATATTAAAGCCTGCATCCAAAAGTCCAAAAAATAAAACCAGAGAAGAAAGAACAGCCAAGCACAAAAACATAAAAAAAGAACTTGGCAAAAAATAAATGATTGTAGTGGTTACTGCTGTGGTCGCATGATTAGCATTAATGTAAATAATCTACATACTGTCACATGATGCTAGACACCTCTTCCCTACCTTTTTAATGTGAGATTTAGGGCCTACATCGAGCCATTGCAGACGACTTTGGATAGAAACTGCTCTTAGCAACAGTTTTCGTATGTTTGAGGTATCAGAGACACAGTCATACTTACAGTTCAGTTCCGTGTCAGCGAAGTAAATTTTACGTTGAAGTGGAAAAAGCGAGCAGCGAAATGATCATACGAAACTGTATTGTTCAGAAGCAAATAAAATAGCAGCTTCTAAACTGGTTTTATTCATTTGCAACAATGCCTTTATAGGAATATGTATTTTATATTCTATATATAAAACATATGTAGGAATGATAGCTTCTGTGTGTATTTGTGTATGTGTAGCATAAAACGTATAAATCGTTTGCAAGCTTTTCTTATAACTTAAATACAAAATTAAGCATTTTACATCATACCCACCTGACCTTCCATGGACTTACATTACATAGCACAATATATAACTGGATGTTGTTATACTGCTGCTACAATAAACATTTAATAAATAATTTGAATTCCCAAGACTTTTGTATATACCCATTGCATATTATACTATTCAATATAAAAAGTATTTTTCATATCCAGGTTATTTATTCATGATATATTTTACGTAGGAATTAAAAAAATATGTTCATAGTCACAAAATGCGAAAACAGCATTTAAATGTTTGTTCGTTCCAACAAGCTGTTGTAATCGAAACAAAAGAACGATAGGAAAAACTTCGATTCGTTGAATTTAAGGCACGATTCTTTTGAAGGGCGTGAACTTGAAACATGGAATAATTCAATCGTACTATTGACATAAATTGCATATTTTTATGATATCTTAATCTCTTGACGAGATGTTCACAGAAAATTTAAGAACACTGACATGAGAAGCAAATATATATATATATATATATGTGTGTGTATATATATATGAAACATATGACATATAAGTAAAACTGTTTTATTAGATTTTTGAGAAAATATAAAATAATAAAAATGTTACCATCTGCTTTGGGAACGGAGGGATTTTCAACAAAATCTTTGTAAGATACTCAACTTAAATTCCAAGTTTGGTATATAGTCTAGTGCATAAGGGTTATCTATATTAATTTCAATATGTTTTATTAGTTATTTCATGATGTAGCAGTTGGAGGAAGGGATCTCTGTGTTGTTGAATTTGCTAAATTTCACTAATTATCAATTAGTTGACTCATCGTATCGGTTGAGAGAAGTATCCAGAACATTTTGCTCAAGAAGCTTGTGATTACGCATGCGCGGGTACTAGTGTATGCGCACTGACTGGTTCTCCTATTTAAGCATTCAGTTATGAGACAGCTCTCTCTGTGGAAGGAAGCCGTATATGGTAGTGCCTGTTCGGGCTGCCAACTCGTCTAATAACTGTTATTATTTATGATGCCTGTCCAGCTTGATTCCTCCCCTTCAATGTTAAGCATTTGCTTCCTTTACGTATGAGTTAGAAAAGTATTGTTTGGTAAAGCGTTACCTGTTGTTGCCAAGCGAGCTGTCCCCAGTTGCATTAAATGGCGTGGGTTTGTGTTTAAATGTAAAGATAGTACATCAGCACCAGCCATTTGTTTTTGAATTGTGGTATTCAGGCCACGCAAAGCGTCGAAATTCTGGGTATGGACAGCATGTTTAAGCTAGTCTGCAATTTTCCATGAGTGCTATAGTGTAAGTGTAAGAAATTTGTATTTTATATGCCCTCTCCGTGCAGTATAATATATAACAGATGTAAAATAATGGTGAGTCTTGGTTTTAAAAGTCGGGTTACTTTTTGAAGGTGTTTCTTTTTTATTTAGGGTAACAATGATTTTTAGGTCTTATAGTATAATGTAGTATTTTGTTCCTTTAGGCTGAATAGAGCAGACTTCTATGTCAGGCATTAGGAGCTAATATTTTGAAATTGTAAGCTAGTGTACAGCTTTCGCCGCTTCCTATAATGTAAACCTAAAAATTTCAAATCATATAGGTCCAAAAGTGAACATCTATAAGTAAAGCATTGAAAATGAGAGTACTTGAACTCGTGAGCAACCTACGGTTTTCAATGGAGCTGAAAGCTTAATGTAAAAACCTTTATCCAGATCGTTCAAATGTTATATATTTCTACATAAGGTATTTAACAGTAAGAGTAGTTTCTAAAGGCTATAGGATTGCTTATAATGTTTGCCGAGTGCACAAAATGTGACCTATTGGCGAAGCGCCGTAGATTTTTATCTAAAGGAATAAAAATAAACAATAGGTTATGTTTATCAGAAACGGCAGGAAGATTCCGAAACTTAGCGTACATGAAGCGTACATATTCTTCCGGAAATGAACAGGAGGAAGAGGTAAAGGGTTAGAAATAGGGAAAGGGGTAAAGGAAATTCCCACCGTCTACTCCCTCTTACTTCGTCTCTGAAACAGAATAAGGAAATGAAATGAGAAGAAATGGAAGACAGGAAAATTCTCTTACTAAGCATAGAAAACCGTGAAAAAATCTAACGTCGGAGTAATCGGTCCAACGGGAATCGAGTCCGGGAATGCAAACGTATGTGAACCTCATACGCTACCGCGGATCCAACTCGTTCGGTAGGAATGGGGTAGTTTTTAAAAATATTTTAATGTAAACCCATTTTAGTCTAACGTCAAAGGTAGCTGCATATTAAATTCGCTTTCAATAGAATAATTAATATAGTCGTTTTGTGGCCTTTGCCGGTGTATTTCTTACGGACATTTGAGAAATTCTATTTCTTCCAAAACCACCCCGTAAATACAATTATTATTTTAAACCTTTTTGTCGTAAGTCTAAAAGAAGTATAAATGCGTAAACCTTCAAGCATTTCTGGTATACCTTCAAGCATTTTGGACATCCTAACGAGCACACATGTGGAATATCCGTTTTATAGAAATACATGACGCAGAATTTCTTGCTTCAGAGCGAAAACAGTTTCCTTCCCGAAGACAAGCCTTGTGCATGAAGGTAAATATTAGCAGTGGCAAACTGCGCTCCAGATTCTAGACAAATACTAGCCCAAACCATTACTTAACTTAAAGCAAATATGGGCAATTCGTAGACTATTTACCGTCGTCGCATCGTCTATGAGATCGATAATACGTTGTGTGCTTTCCGATACTATGGCTTTGTACTTCTCCGTACTGGCCCTTGCTGTTTGGCATACATAATGTATGAATAATATGCGCTTTTAAGCTAAAAGTAATGATGTTAATAATTATTTCTCACTTGCATAATGCAGAGGAGTTATTGAAATGGATGCAACTATTCAATTTTGTTTTTAAGCGAAAACACACTGTTTAGCTCAGTTGAAGAAAAACAAAAAAGGATTTGTGTGGTTCAGTCTTGCAGTATTCTGTACGTATTACAATTTCGCAAGTAAAATGTTACAGTAATCATATAAACTAAGCATTCTATCTACATTACATTTCTCACTATATATCTTATGTAAACATTATTTTAATTTCGCAATAAATGTTTACTTGCCCACAACATGCGGAAACAACATTCTCGTGTTTATATTATACGCACAATAATTTCATATGCATTCAGCAAATTATTTATCAAAAACTTTCTCCCTATTGAGAGTGCATAGGCTTTCACGTCCGGCGTCGAAATTGCAAGATGAATAATCCTTCGGGCTGTTTTGCCGTGGTCTGCTGGAGTGCTAAGTCGCTGTTCATTTTTTTTTCTTCACCTCGTAGTCATTCAAAGAGTGCAGTTTCAGAACCGAAATATAGACATCCACTTTTAAAAGATTTTACCACCGCTTCAACCTCTTGTACCTCAATCTATATCTAAGTTTCATACCATATAACTTTGCCCCGTATCCCTTAAATGGTCACGCTTACTGGTGTCCTCTCACTGGATGCTGTCGTCGAATACGTTGTTATGCGATACAAAATAGTTCCGTGTTCAACATGGCCATTTACTTTAATATATACTCGAAGATAATTGTTAGACATACATTTTCATTCCCGTAGAAATTATATGTATATATATACAAATATATAGGCATTACATATCAAGAGTTAATGTATCTGGAATACAGGAACCTTCAGTTTAAACCCGCTTCTCAGAATGACGAAAGCACTTGAATCTATCGTGAAGATCTGTTTATATGTATCTTATCGCCTTCCCTTGCACTGGACACGGCTTCTTTGTCACCATTCGAGTATATATTTACGGCACTCATTAATATCTACGTATCGGCCATTACTAATAACGGTGAGAATGTAAAATGTTCTTCAGTGATGCCTTGACAGTTCATATACCCGATGTGCAGCAGATAATCTGAGGTGGAGGTTTTAACTGTGCACTTACAACAATGGATCAAACGGGCTATCCAAATATTAGCCCTACACTTGCTCAAGTTGCAACTTACGGATGCCAGGAACCATCAGCGGAATTCCCGTTCGGGCTATACCTTACACCGAAGTCCATCGGCGTCGAGATTAGATCGATTCTACTTATCTACAGCACTGTACATCTTCATTCATGAGCTCGCAGTAGCGGCTATTGCATTTAGTGATCACCATGCTGTGATTCTCCTTCTATGACAAAATATAATTATTCATCTCTGCTATGGAAGGCGTTATTGGAAAATACCTAACAGTGTAGTAGAATAACCTCGTACTGTAGAAACATTCCCTCTGAAGCGGGATAGACTTAAACAATCTGTTGAGTCATCGTTTCGAAAGTGCCACTGGTGGATCGATGTGGCGAAACACACTTTTAGGTCATTTTACAATCAGGCGGTTAAGGAGAGAGCAAGGGACTGGAGAGTGACGTTGGAATTTTATGACTATGTAATGCAGATTTGTTAAAAAGCGGATTCAGAGGATACAGGAAAAATGTTTGGAGGGCACACCTATTAGTGGACATACTTGCCAAGTGCTGGACGACGAACGTCTTTTATTCTTACAGATGGCGAAAGAACGGATACAGCTCAGAAATCATACATTCATCAAATCTGTTTTGAAGACCTGGAGATAACAGGGGCAATGTCAATTTAAAAGGTATTTGAAAACTATTTCCGGTTTTCCATTCCGCTAGAGCCGCCCACAAACTCTCGCATCACGGGTAGTCACCGTAAAGTGCAAGTTGCACTTCAAACAGTAGTAGCTCTAGTAAATCAATCACGCAGGATGAGATCCTTCACATGTTATCCACTGCACGGCAACATTCTGTACCGGTTTGGATGCTATCCCGTACGTCTTATACATATAATGCTGGAAACTCATTGGATCAGCCTTCATTGCAGTCTTAAATGATATCCTTTCGACCACATTTTGACTTAAATGTTTCATCAACGGTGTTATAGTGCTGCTTCCGAAAACACCCTCCCCAAAATGTACGGCAGACTATAGTCCTATCATCTTATTAATACCGACTATAATATATTAGCAAAGGTACTGGCTAACGGGGTGAAAGAAGTTCTCACAAAACTTTTACACAGCTCACAAACAGAGCTCTATCACAACGTTTCTTGGTGGCCCTCAGATGTGATATGCAATTTTCACCGCGGT
This sequence comes from Deroplatys truncata, assembly GCA_030765065.1. NCBI lineage: Eukaryota > Metazoa > Arthropoda > Insecta > Mantodea > Mantidae > Deroplatys > Deroplatys truncata. The sequence goes on from CM060986.1 coordinate 65,773,460, forward strand.
AAAGAAACTGCTGCTATATTTAACCTTGAATTTCCAAAAAGCCTTTGATAACGTTCGGCATAGTTATATATATATATATATATATATATATATATATATATATATATATATATGGGAAACGCTTGCTGCTATTGGTTTGCCTGAGATGTTTCAGTGTATGGTTGAAACCCTTCATAGTGGAACAATGTCGCTCATATTTTGCAGTGGCTTTCTATCTTCTCCTGTGAGAAATGAGCGTTCAGTGAGCCAAGGATGTCCACTCTCGATAGGATTGTTCGTATTGAGCACTAACTGGCTTCGAGGTTGTAAAGTTGTGTTGAGAGCATATGCAGGTGATATAAACGTGTTTGTTAAAGGTATTCAATACATTGTTCGAACAATATTCTTAATGCATATTGCCTGAAAAGTGGTACAAAATTAAATATGCACAAGTCGCAACTAATCCTGTTAGGTTAATGGCCGCAGGCTCCAAATCCTGACTTATACCAGTTGTTTCCCACACAAAGGTTTTAGGAGTTGTGTTTTACCACAACCTTCAGGAAACTATTCCACATACTTGGACCGACACTACGTCATAAATTAAGCGAAAAACGCATAAGAGATTAAATTTAACTCATAGGATATGGTATGTAAATTTCTATGCTCTCAGTAGACTCTGGAATGTTGCTCGAGTGTTTCCGATAACTAAACGCCACGCGCAGCAATATGAAAAAACTAATTGTTTATTTTCTATGGCATGGATTCCTCTATCTTGTTAGCGCGAAGTCAGCTACGGCTTCCATTATAAGAGGAGGATTGGGCTTGGCAGCCGTTGAACCGAAGTGTACAGCCTTGCTTATTTCAACAGCCTTCAGCAGATTTTTTTTCCCGGATCCAGCTATCGTTGCTACTAACTTACCAGCCCTGACTGAATTTCGACATATTCGTGCAGCATTACACTCTTTGGAACCAGAAACTTTTCCTGTCCACCAAACGTGCCCTTACCGACATCTATACAGACTCTTCTTGAACTAATACATCGCTACCTCTTCCGTATAGCTTAAATACTCATAACGTGAATGGAAGACTATATGGTCGTTATTCCGGACCCATTGTATTCCTACTGACTCGAAAGCGGTAGTGTATGTTATAGTTAATAACGTCATTCCTATCACGCACAGTGTATTGTAAGTTTGCGGACCAGATACGGCGCTGGGACACCGAATGTAGTAATGGTGGAGCAGCATAAATCTATGGTCCGTTGGAGTTATGTTCGCAACAGGTTCCAGGAACACAACCTGCATTTCGAGATAGCTATACTTGGCTCATATTAACTACATTTTAGTGGATATTGGAGGTAAACAGTGATGCTACGAAGATGAAGTTAACGGATTTCGTTGCGCCTCTTCGGTCCTGCCGCTGGAATGGCTCTACAAGGTGGGTTAGTGGAGAAACTTCGTCGACGTCTGGTTAAAATTTGAGAGGCCAGCACAGAGGTATGAAATTGTAGTCTATTAAGAAAATATATAAAATTAAAAGATGCAATGCATAAAAAATGTGATGAACCAAAAAAATTGCCAAAAAAGCTATGTTTTGAATCTGGTTTACTACGAAACACCCGGTGTATACCGAACAATAGTCGTATTCAATGCAGGCTTTCGCTCGCACCTGCTTAAGAGGACAAGGTACTCTGAAATAGACAAAAATTAAAGTTTTTGTTTTAGGCACCAATAGGCATCAAATCTCTATTATTCCTAGTTTCAGAAAATATATAGTTTTTGGGGATTAAGAGGTTTTTAAGGTGTTAAAGTGTCATTTAAATGCTAGTCTGCATTCCTTTAAAGCGGTCGTGCAACGCCCATTTTTAGGAAATTTTTATATCTTTCGACAACGAACAGCTATATCATGCCCAGCGAGCAGTTCAGCAGTTAATAAAACAGGCCAGGACAAGAGAAGGCAATCAGAAAAGCTGAAGCAATCCAGATGAAGGTGCAGATGAATATGACCTTGGAATGTACTGAAGTGTGTCAGAAGTTTGATGTTCAAACTTTAAATTCAGTTTTCTCACAATAATAACGTGCATACTTCTGTACCTTTTTCTCAGAAAGTATGAGAGATAGAGAGTTGAAATTTTCAGTACATGTATACAGCATGTAGTTAAACGTTCTGAATGATAATTATAATTGTATAATGTATATTAGTGATATTAAAAAGCAAAAACTTTAAACATTTTCCACATTTTTGCTTTTTTGAACTTGCAAATAATTTTTTTTAAATTTTTAATGGATTGATATACATAACTAAATCATTGAGGTTCAGAATATAGCTGATTACACTAAGAATAGGCGTGCAAAAGTGTAATTCTGTATTTCAAGTAGTATCAGAGTAAAAGGTACATGAATTCACATGTTTTAAGAGTAGATTTTATTATTTTTCTGCTGAATGAAATAAATCAATGCAAACAAACAAACACTTGAAATGATTTTCATTGTTTATGGAATAATTCATAAAAAATTCAGGAAAAACTACTGAGAACATAAAGAGCAGTGGTAATTTAGAACACTTAACGTGTACTTTCCATGTGTTCAGACTACCTTGTCCCCTTAAAGACTGTTTTTATCAAACAGTGTTTCTAAACTTAATTGCAAAAATCCTGGAAATTTTTCCATTCACTAATACGCTTAAATCGCGAAAACAAATAAAGAAAACGCAGCTTTGGGGTTATTTTTGCACCCATTCCTCGAAAGTGAAAGAATTGTGCACACGTCTCCTTGGTGAAGTATTCGCAGGCTCAGCTCCTTAGGTGAATGAATGGGGAGCAAAGTTTGAAGTTGTTAGAAAGCGAAGGTTGAAAAGGAGGATTTGTTGCGTATTGTGGAGGTGGTTATTTCCTCAAGATACTGGAGACCGCGCCCATTCTACTAGACAAACCGGAAATCCAGCCCATGTGGAGATGCTGCCGCTTCCTTCTGTGATTCTTCTTTGCCACTACAAACGCGGAAAATTTTCAGGAAAGCTTTGAGTAAGCGTATACTGATGCTTTTCAACGCATCCATCCAACCAACCGCCCATTTAGTCTCCGCTAGCAAAGCTTGCAGAATCGATACATCTCACACATCACTGACAAAAGCGATTTTTATCTAAAGCTGCGGGGCGCGAAAGAGAGAAAAAGACGCTTAAGTATATCGAATTTCCATTTTTTCCCTTCCAAAGCAAGCCCCTATGTTAAGTGTCGATACTTTTCGAGACATCGCGTCTGCAGTGCTAGGTGGCACACACGATACGTTTTATTTACAGAGAGAGGAATACAAGAGTTGTAATATTTTACCTTTGATGTACAGGAACAGAAATCTCAGGAGTGCTGTACGGCTTTTCCATTGATCTCTTTCTTTCCAGCAATCCAGACGAACCCTGCTATGATAATACTGTGTGATTTTTGTTATACTTACATCATATGGTGTAGTAAATGACTGCAATACCAGAACTTTAGTCCGAATAACGTTTACAAGAGGTGTAAAAAATCGTAAGTTTTAAATATGATACGCTTTCACACAGAAGAGAGATACGCTTTATAAACGAACCACTCGTGTAAATGGATCATTCTGCAGAAACCGAACTTTTGATTTCACGGTATAGGGCATACAACGGAGGGAAATGACTCGCGCACTGCGACCTACGGGAGACTTATTTGGGCTACCACCGCCCCCTAGTAGCAAGGGATTAGGTGAAGGAACCACCATAGGCTACAAGCATCAGGCAAGACACGCGTAAGTCCCTAAGAGCTAGGGGCTCAAACACTCGTCCCAGTACTGGTTCTGCCCAGAAAGGCCCATGAACGATCCATTAAACCAAGCAAATCTCGACCAGCATCCGCGCCACCTGTCCGGCACCTAATACATAAGAAGTAAACGGAATGCAAGGGAACAACAGCATTCGTCTACCGACCAGGGAAAACCACAAAAACCCCATTATGGGCGATAGACTGTGCCGGGACCTCCCGGCTGCGAGCCTCACACGTTACCGTGGAATGAACTTGATCGGTTTATTTCACTGTAACTTTCAACTGTTTTCAGTTATACAAATTTGTGAGTGTGAAGAACTATCTCCACTGAATTTAAAAATCTACCAAGCTTGGTATTTAATTTCTGCATCTTTCAGGATGCGACATCAAAATAGGGTCTCACTTCACTATTCTTTCTTTAAAGGGAAACGTTTTAGTAATTTACTTTCTCATAAATAGCTAACGATTTTTATGAAAATGTCGCATTTTATATATATATATAATATATTAACACGAAAATAAGATGTATATCTTAAATGCTTCGTGAATACGCTCTAATGAGTTTCTGCAAAATATTTTTCTTTTTCTCATCGTTAGCCGTCCTCGAAATATTTCATGTAGCTAGTTTGGACCATTCCTTAGCATCATCTAACAGACATGCTTGAAATTTTGTGAATGTTGCTTTTTCAACCTTTCTCTTCATTATATAGCAGAACATTCTTCCACGAATAAATATATCAATGTTGTTACCACTTGCTGTAATCGTCTTGTTTGGCTTGAGGCAACTTATTGGCAAACATATATCGTAAATAACGTATCCAGGATAAATAATAACTTTTTGTATGTAATATAGTATAGTATGTAATTATGTATATGAGTTTGTTATTACAGAAAGTTGATTGGATGCAACAGATCAGATCAAATTACATCAGAGACATAAACATATTATATTTATTTCATAGCATACGTTAAATGTTCAGTAGTTGATTACCGAAACTAAGAAAACTCTTATTTTTTAAAAGTTTACTTACAAAGGAAACAAATAAAATAATCCTGAAATGGGGTAAATTTCGCCCTATGTAGTAACTTCATCTCAAATTCCTTTTTTAAATCCCCCAAATATCTCTAGTCTCTTTAGAATACGTAGCAAACTTTAAAAAGGAATTCGAGGCAAAGCCATTCCATTAAACCAGTCATCCTCCTATTGAACCGTTAAGGTTTGTTCTTAAATTAAGGAGACTGAAGAGGTTAGGCTTACCTAAATATGCAAACATTGCTATACTAGAGCAAAAATATTTAATAATATTGGTATGCATGTAGCTATCAGCTTGTGAAGTTTCATGTTAGTATGTATGAAACTTAGTCTGGAAATAATTAATATTACCTTCTAAACGAACTCACGAGAAACCTTTTCAGTGCCCTTTCTTAAACACTACTTCAAGCAGAAGCTTGGAATTTTTACTGTGCTTTAAGACATTCTATTTTATGCCATTAAACCAAAACAATTGAGCTATTAAAATATTTTAGTTTTTTCCACTGTAGAACCCAAATTTAAAGCGTTAACAAAATTTTTGAGACAAAATATACCTTCATAACGTTCAAAATATTATTCCTCTGTTCGTTTAGATAGCATATATTATGTATGGAACACTTTATCGAACCTTTAACTTTTAAAAGTGATAAAGGATAAAATTTTGTTGAAAAGTGCAGCCTAAATTTAAATTTAGGAGAAGTAGTTTTCACTTTATGAATTCCACAGAATGCTTTTTAGTCGGTTTCTTATTGCAGAGGTGATGAAATCCGGACTCGCGAGTCATTTGTATCGTAGGCGTCGCTCCCTATCTGGATGGCTGTACATTTGTTTTACATATTCTGCAAAGTGATGTAATGCGTATTGCATATTTAGTGACTCGTGGAAGGAAGGTATTACAGCCACCCCTGATCTATTGTGTCCTTTTTTATTAGTGTTTACCACAGCTTTCAGGACCGAGAGAATAATTAGAATTAGTACCAAAAGCTACCGTAGTGCAAATTTTCGTATAAGAATTCTTCTTTAAATAATTAAATATTCATGATATAAACTAATGATTTCTGAATTAAAATAACATTGCATTTAGAAATCCTAATGCAGAAAAAATTATTCGTAGATTAATTTTAAAATACACCATTTTATTCTTCTTGGGCTATTTAATATTCCAACAGTATTAAAAAAATAAATTATAATTGTTAAATAATATTCACCAAAGAAATAAAAAATTGGTTAATCATATAGTAATAGGAAAAATATGTTAAATAATTCACTATACAGTGGCTTTTTAACTAAAGGTATATGCTTGCAATATAGCAAGGACTTCTGCAATATAGCATCTGTGGGGACAACCGAATACACGTGGTTTCGAGTCCCGCCAGTTATATAAATGTCTGATTCAACTTTCATACTTCAGTTATTTCACCATAAAGTCCGCTTAAGGTTTGGTGGTGTTGGGTCGCAGCTGATGGCTCGGTTTTAATATTTTGAGAAATATTTATTTGGAAATTTAGTTGTATTCGTATAGAACGAAGAAGTTAATTTTCATGTCGGTGATAAAATTACCAAATTCTTTGAAATTTGTAGAAAGTAGCAATTTCAATAGGTATATTAAACATATGTTGGGATTTTAAGGCTAATTTTACTTCCCGTTCTACGCATAGTAAGTACAGAAAGTATTGTATTCCACCCAAAAATGTGATATGGAGATTTCACTGAAAATACATGTTTTGAGGCGCCCTAAATCCAAATAAAGCATTTTGGTAACATGTCTGTGTCTCTATGTGTCTGTGGGTCTGTGAGCAGTATAATTAAAATTCGAAAACTCGGATAAACACCAAACTTGGTATTTAGGTTCAATATCTTCCAAAGATGAGGCACGAAGATTTAAAAAATTCCCCACCCAAACTAGCCTTTACATGTGACACTTTTAGAAACTTTTTATTTTCTAAAAAATGGCTCTAACGATTTTGTTTAAAACACCATATATTAAGGATATATGTATGTATATATATGACAAATAAAATATATATCTTGAATTTTTTGGAAATAGCCGAAAAAGTCCTCTTATTCGGAAGGAATTCTGTATAACCTTGTATAATTGATAAATGTTATATGATAGATGAAAGTGTTCTACACAAAACAGTAGACCTCTTTAAAACACAATTTATTTAAAGTAACTTTTTTGTGACATAAGCCTTTCTCAGATATCTGTTATTAATGGTTCGAATTGTTCATTTATTGGTCATTCTTTAAAGTTCTTTCAACATTCACTTGTTTCTCCGATTGCATCGAAACAGTAGAATTTTAAGGTCAGCATATAGCGTCCAGTGCTTAAAAATTTGATTATCGCTGTTCTCTTCGTATTTATAACGAAATGTGCAATGTACCTATTTCTGCGTAAGTTTATTTTTATTAAACTGTAGTAAATAGAAAAATAAACTTTAATGAGAATAGTTTGTGTACCCACTAATAAACGATAGAGGGTAGAGAAAGTCATGTGAATGATTCACACCAGGTTTTTTTTCTTCAAATATACGGTCTCTTTTTTGTAATGGCCCTTAAACATAAAATATGTATAGCATATTCCCTATATCTTCTTACCTTTAAGACAAGTTTTAATGCACGGAAAGCTATAAACTCATATTCGAATTAAACGCGAGCACCAAATGCAACGTTTAAAATCCCTCTTAGCGTATAAATATACCTTAAGTACCAGGAACGCCATTACTCCGTTAATATGCAGCCAATAATGGCCTTTGTTTGGTGAGCGTTGCAGTTGGCTGGATTCCCACACGTTATTAAGGTCTAGGGATAAACCAAGTGAGTAAAGTGTGACATCGATAATATTTTACAACACGGTTCAGAACATGGCAGACGATCACTAATTCTCCATAGTAATAACTTTCTTAAGACCAGTATGTGAAGTGTGGAGTGGTAAAGTGAAGAAAATATGATTTTATAATGCACTGAAGACCTTAGTTTTCAATGGATAACATTAGAAATTAACCAAACGATTTGGCTTCGTGGTAACGCGTGAGGCTCGCATTCGCAGGGTCCCGAGTTCGATTCCTTTCAGCTGTTCCCTCTGACCTTGGCTTTTTGTAGTTTTACCTGGTCGGTGGAAGAATGCTGGGGTTGTTTTTCATCTATCGCGATTTCCTTTTCCATCATTTCCCTTTCATTCCGTTTGTTTCTCATCCTCTAGGTTTCATGCCTGCTCAAGGAAAGAGACTCCCGTGGACCCTAGAGGGCTACTTGGTCGACGGGTCGTTCATCGTCAGCAGTGGAACGGGTCTTTGAGCCTCGAAATGTTAAGTGCTTCCGCACTATCTGCCTGCAAGCTGTAGCCTTCTGTTGTTCCTTGACTTCATCCATTCCTCCTGGAAGGTGGTAGTCACAATAGGTCTTTGTTGGCTGCAGTGTGAGAGATGTCTCCCTCCGTTGTATAACCTATACTTACATATTGTTACATGCTGGGGTGAGGGCCAAAAGTTTCCAGCAAAAAATTAAATTTAGTCACCCCAACATTCACATGGGGGAAACGTAGCTCAGACACTGCGAGAGGACCAGAACCTTGATGTTCACATTTCGATGCAGGCGTGGTGTTTTGTAACAAACTACACAAATTTCACATCATTCACATTACCTGTGGTTTGTTAATAAAGTAATTTGTGACGGTATATTACATACACAAGGAAATAAAGGATTATGGGGAGATGCCACACACACACACACACACAAAAATCCTACACCTTACACACCAACTCTCTGACTGGCGCTCACACACACACACACACACACACACACACACACACACACATACACAACCTACACCTTACACACCAACTCTCAGACTGCCGCTCACACACACACACAACTTACACCTTACACACCAACTCTCAGGCTGACGCTCACACACACACACACACACACACACACACACACAACCTACACCTTACACACCAACTCTCTGACTGACGCTCACACATACACAACCTACACCTTACACACCAACTCTCAGACTGACGCTCACACACACACACACACACACACACACACACACACACACACACACAACTTACACCTTACACACCAACTCTCTGACTGACGCTCACACATACACAACTTACACCTTACACACCAACTCTCAGACTGACGCTCACACACACACACACACACACACACACACACACACACACACACACACAACTTACACCTTACACACCAACTCTCAGACTGACGCTCACACACAAAGAAAGTAACCTCTCTCTCTCCGAGTCTGGCTAGGCTCGGTGGCCAAGGTGGAGAGTGTCGTGCTAGACGGAAATTCAAACACAAGCTGAAGAAAGACTAAATTACCCCAACAATGCTGTCTGGCATGATAATACCTACTAATACCTAATAATACGCCACAATATATACCAGAAATTAAAGATGTGTGTGTGTGTGTGTGTGTGTGTGTGTGCAAAGTTAAACTAAGCACGGATGTAAGTTTTAGATATTACTTTATATCGATTTTACTGGCTAAGGTTACCCTTAGCTGAAATTTGGCCAAAACGTTCTAAAACATTCCAAAATTAGCTTTTATGGCCCCAAAATGCTTTGAATCTTTAGCTCCAATTACATATTATGCCTTTTGTAACCATAGCCCTTTGAAGCTTCATCACGTGATCATTTAAATTCCCAAGAGCATATGCCTAATGGCTTCTATTTACTTCCAACGACTTTGATTTTTCTTACACTGCTTCGCATTAAAACTATTCAATACGATGAAGTTTGTAATCATCGTGTTCAAATGTTCAACAGAAACTCCGAGAGAATAAAGTTAAGACGCTGACATATGGTTTTTGCTACGCATTTAAGTTGCTCAAGATATGACATAATTAATTTGACCAATGAAGATAAATTGTCACAAAAATTCTATTTAAACCTATTTATGAAACAATAAAGCAATGAAAACATTCTATATGCCAGTTTTATGAATTAGTAAGTACTTAAAAAATCTGGTAGTATTTGTTTTCAAAACTACTATTTTTGCATCCCGTAGAACATCTAACTAATTAGCATAATTAAAGTAAACTGAATTGTTGCACAATAAATATTAAAGATAGCTGTACAAAAGTTAAAGCATACGTATAATTGAGTTGAAGCAGCATGTGACAAAAATTATGAAAACGTTTGAATAAAGCCTTCAAGGTTTACAAGTTTCACCCATAAAATCAGAATAGGAAACAATTAGTGCGTCGTCAATAATATGGTTTACCCATTACAGACGCAAATATCTGCCCTTAAATATCAAATGAAGTAGCACATAATTTAACTCGTACTCGTACAATTAACATAATTGTCCTATGTTAGGCATAGATTGGGCAATTTGTACAAATTAGTACATTACGAGTATAACATATGAGTAAGGCAGGTTTTGAAGTTATAATTTATCCCTTATTTTAGCGAAGTCCTATAGCTCAGGTACACAAATTTGTGTTTTGATTGAGGTAAATAAATTTGTTTATCAAGAATTGAAATTAAAGAGCAGAGATATATTTAAAATCATTTCGAGCTACTATATCGGTCAAAGTAAGAGGTGGGTAGTTTTTTTAATTTGTAAGATAATCTATGATTTTCCAGGTCTTATATTATAATTGCACATAATTTTTACTGTTTGGGTTAAACAGTCCGGATTTTTACATAGTGGTTGAGAAACTTGTATATGAGAGTTTAAAGTAGACTGTTTTAATCCTATAGTACAAGTATAGTATAGTATAGTATAAGTATATTTGAAGCTTTATTCTAGATAGGCTTTGAAAATTATGATATGAGAATATGGGTGAATGTTTCTGAAACTTGTAGGATAACTGATGAATTTTTTCAGATCCTATACCAAGTTTAATCAAAATCATGTCAAAAACACTCCTTGATAACAAGATTTAGAGAAGTCAGAGAGAATTTTGGTTATATGAACAGGATGCTCCATTCTCCCGTATCCAATAACTAAATTCTAATACGTTTTAAGCCTCCCCATTTAATCCTTTTGGGCTGAAAGTCATTTGGAGTAAACTGCCAAAATGTTGTCGGATATTCACATTCAACAAAACAAGATTGAAATTGGATGACCCACACGGGTAGCCGAGGTTGTTAACCATGGACTCTTGAACGTTCAAATTCCGACAGCACCATCCTGCCACACTGAGGTTTCTTCTAGGTTTTCTTCAGTCTTCATACTGGCAAATGCTAGTGAGCTTAGGCCTAGAACGTTTCCTTCCAAACTTTCCTTTCCCAATTATTTCATTTTATCTATCATTACTGCCCATCGTGCGTGTGCCGATTGCAATAAGAACGGATGTTAAAAACTATAAAAACAAACAAAAATTGAATAACATACCTGCTAAATCGCCTCGGTTGTAAAACTTTTGAAATATATTATAGCCTATGTCCGTAAGGAAGAACGCTGCTGTTTAATAGGTGCTATTCAATGATGAAACAGTTATCAAAATTGATTGAGTTGTATTCGAGACAGCCCTCAAAAACTCAAACACACGCGTACACACATTCCCTATCTATAATAACAATAGTATAGACAGTGAGACAGTATTTTATATCACAACACTGTGAATGCCAGAGTGATTGCAGTGTAAATTAACATTATTGTATGACAATGATTTTAGATGTTTGTTAGCTATAAGCATTGTTAGGAAATAAGTTTACACAGCCTCACTGAAACGACAATAGGAGTGGGTAACAATGAAGCGATGGGGTGAGTTGTTTATCAGTTAGAAGAGACAAATAAATGACGTCAGGGTAGCGTGCCTTTCTTTAAAAATGGAGGGAATATCTTCCCTAGAGCATATGTGTTAGTAATTATGATTGGCTTATAAAACAGACGCTAATGTTGGCGCGATTTAGTAACCAATAGCAGCTCTATTATAATGTTTAGGCATATCGGAGTGAGGGAGTACAAATTCTCGAGCCATAAGCATGTTTCACGCAGTTCTAAGAAATCATTCACGAGGTACACATCATGCAGTTCTCAGCAATCTCTCGCGAGGTACACATCACGCAGTTCAAATGAATCATTCACGAGGTACACATTACGCAGTTCTACAGAATGTCTCGCGAAGTACACATTACGCAGTTCTACAGAATCTCTCGCGTCGTAAAGTTAGTTACAAAATATGAAGTACGCGTACGACAGTAATTATATTCGGACACATAACAGATTCAGTCAGGCGTGTATAAAGATTACAGATGTGAACTATTAATTAAGTGTGACGGCAGTAAAAGTGTGAAAACAAATTCTTCTATCAGTGTTATCTTTTAGTAAAAACTCCTTTCCGTTTACACGCCTTGATCAGAGATATTTTCTCCACTGAGTAATAATAGCTAGCCGGAGGACAAAGAACCCAAAATTCAAAATAGTAAAACAATAACAGGCGCTCAGCAAATAAGATAACACGACAGATTACTGCGATAACTGAAACTGAGATTTTTCTAATATTATGAGTTTCTTTCAGTCCTGTTTTATCGTGGTACCACTCAATAATTGTACCAATCCCAAAACCAAACAATGACATTTTATTACCAGAAAAAATATAGGCGCAAAACATTATCATTCACCGTATGCAAACTAATGGAAAAATAGTTGACAAACGATTACGGTGATTTTTAGAGAAAATGAAGTTTTTTCTAATCATTTCCAAAATGAATTTCGCCAATTGCATTCCACAATTGACAATAGAATTGTGCTGGAAAGATAAACAAAAGAAGCATTTACAGATTATCAACATCTCACATGTGTCAGTTTAGACATATAAAAAGCCTATAATACGCTGAATAAAGCATACGTTTTAAACGTACTTTGTAATTATGGCATAAGGGGACACATTTTAACTTTCTACAGAACCGACATATCCGTGTTAGAGTAAATGGTCGCTTATCAGAAAGTACACTCATAGAGAATGGTAATCCTCAGGTCTAATCTTTGAGTGTTACACTATTTACAGTAGCAATGAACAATATAGCATAATCACATATTAGTACCTACTAGAGCATGCATGTTTGTTGCGACATTTTTATTTTTTTTCAAAGACAGCAGTGTATATACTACTCAGGAAATCCTTCAAAACACATTACCATCATTCCAAGACTGGTCTTCTGAAACAGGATTAAGATTTTCTGAACAGAAAACTAAATATATCCATTTTTCTCGAGCTAGAAGCAATGAAATTAAACGAAAATTATTTACACGTGGAAAAGAAATTGCAATTTTCGACAATATTAAAATACCAGGCCTATAATTTGACAAAAAAAACTAAACTGGATACCAACAAAAAATTGTTGTCAAATTAATGTAAAAAAGACTAAATATACTAACAATTTAGCCCACTAATAGTTGGGGATGTGACAAGAGCGTACTAAATATAACTTACAAAACACTGATCAGATCCAAATTAGACTATGGCTCAATTATATCTACAGTACTAAAAAGCCTTGACCGTATACAATCTGCAGCCATGACAATTATATAGGGAGGCTGTTGCACAAGTCAAATTTAAAGTCTACAAATGGAACTAGATGAGCCATAACTTGGGATACGCAGGGAATATTTGAATATTAAATATGAAATGAAAATAGCTGCTTTACCTAATACTATGGTACACAAATATATATTCCCTGTAAAATCTCAACCAACTTAAACGCCCATTTAATTCACATCCATGTCATGGTCGTATTTGTTATTACATAAACAAAATACAAATAAACTTACCTAAGATAATGCACAACAATTGGAAATCACGAAACTCCCCCTCGGAACCTAAAGAAAACCTGCTTCGAATCTAGAGATGGAAAAGTATAAAAAAGCACAAATTACAACAACTCTATAATGAAATTTCTGGACACTACTATGACTATGAAAAAATGTTTACAGATGTATCACTCAAAATGGCGTAGGAAGTCCAACCGTTCTACCGAATGGAATTCATATAGAAAGGCTTCCTGATTACTTCTCAATTTATTCTAATGAGTTATATGCTCTGAAACAAGCATTTTTATACATTACAGAATCATAAGCAGCTATACATAATTGTTTCTGATTTAAAAATTGCTATCTTAGTCACCCAAAATATACAAGAAATATAGATGTCATATAATCACGCAGTGGAACAAAGAAAACAAGTGATATTGCTTTGTATTCCATCGAACCAACAAATATGAGGCAATGAGAGAGCGGACAAAGCAGCTAAAGCGGCCATCCAAAAACTAACATCGAATGCTGAGGAAACAAGCCATTCAGAGTTAGCCCTGTATATCCGAACCAAAAGCGTTATTTTGAGGCAGTATTTTTAACACTTAAATGATTTTAGTCTAATTATACAATATATAAATTCAATAACAGCCCGCCTTAAAGTAATATGTGTATGTAACAATATATAAAAAGTGTATATTACAGTTATTGTATATGTTTATATTATTGTATACATGTTCAATAATGTTATGTGAATGTATTCCGTAATTTAATAATGTAGGAGCTGTGAGAATAATAGGTTCAAATTTGCTAACAATGAGGTAACCTTGAGACAATAATGAATTTTAAAGTTTAACAACACTACTTGTAATTATTAGAAGCAATAATTTAATTTTTGTGACAGTTTATAAGATAGCCAATCAACAATCAGAAAAAGTTTTAGTTAAATGAAGGTATTCTATTGAACTAAGATTAGCCAATCAGAAACTGAAATATAACAGAAATTTACAAATTTAGGCGGTATAAATCAATTCAGTTGCTTGTAGACAGCGCTCATAACTGGACGCGTTGCTTGTAGACAGTGTTTCTAACCGGACGCGAGATGTGTCCTCGAGAAATTTAATACGTATTCGTGTGAGAGGAAAATGGTTTACGTGTTAAAAAGTGCAAGTAATTAATAAAAGAATGTCATAGCTCTGTATATCAGTGAAGTGTTTTTAAATTGTGTCAAGGATTAATAAATGTAGTGAAGCAAAAATTTAATCTGTGTAAGCCTACATTCTTAGCCGCACTACTCCCTGCAAAGAAATCCATATCTCTAACAATAATATTGACGCAGCCGAGGCAAACATAAGATTTAATATTTAAAGAAACAGTCAAAATTACAAAGTTAATATTTTTTTTAAAAAATTTTTGGGGCGAAGGCTACCGGAAAGTTTTTACCATCCGGCAACTACTTCAAGTTCGGTTCCCCAACAGTTGAACTACAATACAACTCCTACTTCAAATTGGCTTTCCGTACGTAAAGCAACTACCTACTTCAAATTGGCGCCCAGCGTGGGGCAAATAACAATGCAACACAATAACAACTTCAACTTTATGGAAAAATGTATGGTGTCAAAATCAAGGAAACAAGATACGTGCTGTAATAAGAAGTTAAAACAACACATGTTTCTTTAAAACCTTAACAGGAAACATCGACTTATCATTACCCGCTTAAGAATTGGACATACACTTCTACCTAATTACCAAAGAAACTCAGCCGCAATGTTCAACATGTAAACCTCTATTGATAGTTTCCCATGTACTCGCAGATCGTTATAATCCAGACAGGAAAATGTATAATATTCCAAACAATATTAGCTGTCTTAATGATTCAACAATGTATAAAAATATTATAATGTTCTTACAAAATATACAACTATATAATTAATTTAAAACAATTGTAATATATTTATTACTGTTCTTTAATTGTGCTGATCACACAAGAAAAATCTATCTGTTTATTATCAAATTATATTATGTATGTATATTCCTAGAAGGCTATTAATATTCAACCGCCACTGCATCAATGTAAGAGTCGCGAATAGACCTTTATGAGTTAAACCGACATAAAATGAATAAATTAAAAGTCGAGGACCAAAATGATGAATTTGGACACCGAAAAGCTGAATTTTCATACTACTTTGACAACCTTATAACAAATTAATCATTCCGCTGACTATTTATGTGCGAAAACCTAGTTTTCTTTCTAGGAGAGTTTGATATCTCGGAATTAAAGGACTGTCGCGTTTTTCCGGGTTGTTCAACTAAAAACTACTTATATCAAATACATTTACAGGGATATTCACGAGTTGAAAAGTTTGACTTACAGGGCAGTATATGATCTCGGGCGAACCGAGGTTTAGAGCTAATGTAAGTGACCTGAAAGGTATAGCTTTTTGTAATTAATCGAGGTAGACGAAACTCTGGGTATCCTGCGCTAAACTACAGCCCACTTTTTTAATTAACTGAACAGAAATTGCGTAGGGAAAGCCATTACTGGTGAGATGCGAAGTCTCATCTTTATTATACTGTACGGTGTATATAACGTAATTTGCTGCAGGTAATTTTATTTTTTGTATTCCACACCCATGATGTTTATATTCAACAAGAATTTCGCTAATTAATATGTCCCTGGTGCGTTCGCGACGTGTTTGCGTACTCCAAGCGTAATTTCAGGGAAGCGAAAAGTGTGCATTACGTACAAACGTGGACCAAAAACATAGAACAAATATATTTTTGAACATAATGGAGTCAACAGTGAGTTGTAATAAAAATTCTTATGATCATAAACAGCTTGAACTAGCGTTGTTTCGTTATACTCAATGAAGGCCAACCTTGTCGCTTGTGAACCAATTACGCCATATTGCAGCCTTACCAACCTCCTTCGTTTTGTGCTATGAAGCATTTCCCCTTTACCCGCTCATTGACGGCTGGTAGCTGCATATTCCGAATGAAAGGGATATTCCGTGTTGGAGGTGGGACTTTACACAGAGAGATGGAATTACGTTATGATACTCTGCTTTTTTAGCAGAAAATATACTTTTTTGTATTTCTCGTGGTATTATAAGTCAAATATAAAAACTATAAAAAATGGTTTTTGAAGCATTGCAGACAAATCACAGCCGTATAAAACACTGAGGGTAGTTTTATTTCTTTTATTGGATGATAAATAGGCGATATAGGAAAAGCATAAGGACTTTAAACTTTTTAAAAGTATTATATCTCTTAGCTATTAATTATAACCTTTCTTTGTTTTCCATTTTTATTTCCTCTAGCACCTGATTATGGTATTCCATGCAAAAATTGCAACGAATAAGATACTCTTTTAATTAACGGATACAAAATCAAGAATTTTTATAAAGAGGATTCCCGCGCGCGAGTGTGTGTGTGTGTAAACAATGTATCTCAAAGAATCAAATGTTGAATAAATACGAAGGTGTTTTTAACGTGAGTACCGACATTTTTTCAAAAATATAACACATTATTTTCTGAATATTTTATTATCATTCTTTATCTTACATTACTTCTTCTCATAGGCACTATCGTTATTCAGGTATTTGCAACGGAAAACCAGGTTTTATATGCCTTCATCAAAGAATGATGCCGCCTGTGATGAAAGACAAGTGTGCATTTCCTGTTTCACAACCTCATCGTCGTTGAAATGTTTTCAACCAAGAAATTTTTTAGATGAAGAAACAGATGAAAATAGCTTCGTGCGAAATCCGGACTGCAGGGAGGGTGGTCGAATTGTTTCCAACCGAATGATTCGATCAGATCTTGAGTTTGTTCGGCTTTGTGTGGCCGGCATTGTCACTTATTGTTTCCCCATAAACCGCACACAATTGGCGATGAATTTTTGCTGTCGTAACAGTTCTCGCGTTCAAAAAACGAATCATTAATCTGACTTCACATTCGACGGGTTCCATTGTTTTGAACATTTCGAAACGCTCTAACAACAGGAAAACACAAAGTAACGATCGCTCATACTTGCATCTGGCTTCTAATGAATGGAAGAAGTGATCGCGCATGCTCAAAATCGCTACTGCAGCGGCAAAATATTAAAACGGTGCTTATAAAAACACGCCTGGTACCAAACACCGTATTTGATTACACAATGCTTAAAAATGCAAGACAAATATTTTTTAAGAAACTACCCATTTAAATCTACTCTATGAATGGAACTATTTTCATTATTTATTATTTTCCCCAAACTGTTTAATTAAAACGTTATATGCTAAGATATTTGTATGACTAGTAAAACATATTTCTTGCATTTTCTGAAATTTTCTTAATTCTGAATGAATTTGGTATAATGTTTTATAACTGGTAAAACATAAGAGAGAGAAAGAGAGAGATACTAACATAGGAAAACTGCACAAACGATGTCAAATTTTACTGTGACTTTAAACATTTCCTAAATATTCGTTGTTATTGCTTTTAATTTTCCAGTATATTATACATTTTTTACCACGTACAAAGTAGATAGAGAAGGTATTGAGTTCTCAAAAATTCTATACAGACGTTTTACCGGAAATACATGTTTTAAGCTCCCTAAATAAAAAAAACATTTTCACAAAAAGGTCTGTGTGTGTATCTGTCTCTTCGCGTGTCTGAGTGTGTCTGTAAACAGCATAACTCAAGAACGAAAAGTCGGATAAACACCAAATTTGGTATGTAGCTTCAACACCTTCCATAAATGCGACATGAGGATTTTCAAGAAAATCTCCCTCCCCAAACTACCATTTACATGGAAGATTTTTTTCAAACGTTTGATTTTCCAAAAAATGGCTCTTATGATTTCGATTAAAATACAATATATTCATGATATTTACTTGGCAAATCAAATGCATATGTGGAATTTTCTGAAAATGGCCTTTGAGGTCGTCTTCATTTGGAATGATTTTGTATAATCTTGTATAGCTAGTAAACGTAAAGTGATAGCCGAAAACATACTATAAAAAACGTAGATCTCTTTAAAACACACAATTTATTTCCAATACGTCCTTCTGTGGCATAAGCCATTTTTGAGATATAAATTATTAATATTTCGAATTGTTTATTTCTTGGTCATTCTTTAAAGTCCTTTCAGCATTCATGGAAACAGGTGGAATTTTAAGCCCAGTATATAGCGTCTCGTTCTTAAACGTCTGACTATCGTTGTTCCCCTTGTATCTCTAACCAAATGAGTAATGTAGCTATTTCTGCAATGGTTTATTTGGATTAAAATGAAGGAGGTAGGAATGCTTTAGTAAGAAAAGTTTATGTGCCCATTAATAAGTGATAGAGGGTAGAGAAAGTCATGAGAACGTACCAGATCAGTTTTTTGTAAGTATTAAGTTATCGTTTTGTTTTTGGTGATGTCATGCAAAGATTGGAGTTTCAAAGCCAGCGTATAGCCAACATTTCAAAATTTTGGACTAGCTCCAGCTTTCTGCATGTGACCCTTGTGCTTACAACGGAATTTATAATGAAACTATTTCTGCAAATATTTATCTCCATTAACAATATTTACGGATGTGTTTAGAAGGGATGAAAAAATATACGATAGTGGTTAAAGGAAATTTGTGAATGTAATAAAGAAGAATTTGGTACAAAAACCTCAAGTTTATTTTTTACATTAGAAAATGTCACTTCTTTCTCTTAGAAAATGGTATTGCCTTACATGCTTGGAATTTTTAAAACGCACTGGAAGAACATAATATGCTACAGATTTAAATCTGATAGTGATTTCTCATTTGCCGTTATATTGGTAGTTTAATAGTTTTTAAACTGTTTCAACATTTTTCTATGTGTAAAAATCTCCTTGCTTAACCATATTTTCCTAAGAATTTGCATGTTTTGAAGCGTGTAGTGAAAACTAAAGGAGCCAAAAGTTATCCGAGTTCTTTTTGTATTGAAATTTGTAATCTGCTTTAATGTATTCTATTATAATTAAAGTTATATTTTAGTTAACTGACTTAGAATAAAGGATTTGTTTAGAAAAGCTTATTCGCTGAAACATTTTCTCTTTAATAAATTGGGAAACCAGAATTTAGAACTGAAAAAATATAGTTGACGCTAAAACCCCGAGCGGGGAGAGGTTGACCTCCGTCTGCATCCACAAAAGACATCATAAGAAGACAGCATGCAGTAATGGGATCTCACGTGGCTTTCAACAGGGGAAAATTCGAATATCGAACCCAGTTTTTGCAGTACTATGGGGATGACACATTGGAACTAATAGACTAGTATTGTTAAAAGTTAACTGTATCCTTCCTGTTAAGCATATTAATACGTGATTTAGGCTTCATAACTATAGGTTTAAAGACTAGAAAATAAATTTTTGGTCTAAAGCCATCTTACAGGCAAGTTACAGCTGCTTCCGAGCGTCAGTTTTATTTATACTAGCCTTTAATGTGCAAAGGGCTCACTTTTGTGTCCAATTCTTGTATACGGACGAAACAAGAGGACGAAAACGTTTTTGTGATCCTTTATATGTAGTTACTAATGGAAATGGCTTGTTTTGACAGAATGTAGTGTTAGTATACCGGTTATGGCACTTAATGTAACCGCATACCTCCTGCTGAAGTTCGTCGTCCGTTAATATTGTTTGCTGAGATTTACGTCCATCTCGTGTCAATTTCTGATTCGCTCTTCAGACTGCCCATAGCTGTTTAGCACCCGGGGTGGGGCTCTTCAAGTTCCATCTTTCTTTAGGCTAGTAATAGCAGACAGTCACATGTGGTTGACATCCGTCCGTATTAGTGGAAGTGTTATTGATCCTCAATTGGGCGTGTATTCATTTGACAGCCTTCACTTGGACATCCTGTTTGCACTAAATGGGTGTGCTTGTAATCTGCAAACAATTTACGTGAACAAAATGATTTGGACAGAACTACCTATGATTGCTAAATTTTAAATTGTAATAAACGTAACGTATGATCCACATATCCCTTTTGTTTGTTGAAAAAAGGAACACTAGATTGAAGTTCGATATAGGTCTGTATGCCCAATAGATAATACCTGGGGCAGGTGACTATAACATGATGAATATACGAGTTTCCCCAACATCACCTGCAATCACACAAGTTTAAGTGTAAGATTTAAATATAAAAGAGATGTAAAATGGAATATTAGGTGAAGAAATGCAGAGATCAAGCACTGTACCTTTACTCCCTCAGAGGACGGAACAAACATAGTACCTATGGCTGAATGGATACTTACTTTTGTCTACTCAGCAAAACAACCAAACTAGAGGGGAAAAGAGGGAAGATAACTTAGATGTCATGTATCGTTCTAAAAACAACATTGCGTAAAATCATATGTTCACCATAAGTGAATCTTGCACGTAGCTTATGCTTTTTAGAAAATGAGAAAATTATGTTTGTATGATAGTAACTGAGCCGTAGTGCAGCTCCGAAATCGATCCAATTACTGATTCTACAAATACCACCTGGAGATGTTCTCTTGAGAAGAGCGGTGTACAAAGTCGCGCATCTTCAGAAAATAAATGCAATTTCCAATCTTCGCATATGAGTACAATATGTTAAGCCGATGCATAACAGAAAATGCTGTTTTATAAAGTTTGTAATCACTTTGATTGAAAATTTGCTCTTAAGTTTTGTCTTATATAAAAATTTTAAATTTTTTATCGCCATAGCTTTTATTGTTCTAGTTACTGAGCTTCAGTGTGAATTTTAATGTCCTTTACCAAATGTTACATACGATTAAATAATACAAATTATCTTTATTTTAAATCAGTATTTACGTTATCGGCTAATAAGGCACAAATGTTTCACATAGCTCGGAGGTAAATAATTTTATAAGTGGTTATGAGTTTACAATTTTCCCAGCTTCTTTTGGATTTAAGAGTGAGCAACGCATAATCAATTAAAAACTTAAAATAATGGTTTTAAACGTTTGACCTTGTGGAAGTTTTAATAACCATGTTCGGATGAAAACCAAATCGTGAGGTACATTTTGAAGAATAAACAATGCGAATAAAATACCAACATTTCAAATTTAAAACGAAAATAGGTTTAATTCGACATTGCCGTTTTGTTACATAAATAGGAAAATAAAATGAAAAGATCAAACGGAGAATAAATTTTGACAACACAGCGCCTGAATGTATTTGTAGACACGCAATCCTAAAGCCATTGTGCTCATATTTTCAGCAAATTTCATTGGTGCATTAAATCCATTTTATGAATTCAGTACATAAATGTTTGAATCTGCATACATAATTAGTACGCGTTAGATTAATACGGTATTCCACATAACCTCCTCTACTACGAACATCATTAGGACTTGATTAGTGTTTGAAGGTACAACCTACATATTCTATAATTTAAATTGATTTTTATTTATGGACGCTCTTTAACTACTATGGTTCTTTGTTTCTCATTCTATATTAGGCGTGAAACATCGGAAATTTTATTCACATGTCCCTTTATCAGGCATGAGGTTCTTTTACGTGTCGTAAATATACGCCAAGGGACATCTGGCTTTATTTCTCATCCGAAGGAAGCCATGCAAAAGGTCTTTACGTCCGAAAGCATCCATCGCCCTCCGCCGGGTTTGAAGCCGCGAGCTTGGGAACCAGAAGCTAGGTACCCCTAGACAACGGAGGACGACTAAACATTCTATGCCAATGCATTCAATCTATTTATCTTAATGCATAAATGTTAGTATATGTAGGTATGTATATATGTATTTTCCTTACAGGCTTCTACACCTTTGCACCGAATTCGACCAAAGTTGGCAAAAATGTCTACAAAAGCTCGCAACAGCTCCTTCTCAACGATAATTATAATAGATCGAACTTTTCCAAAATGTGAATAATAACTATTTAGACTATTACGGGCTCACAAAATAACAAAGTAACACTGAGATCATATATTCTCTCTGATATTGATCATGGATAGCCAAATGTACAGTAACAGCTAATCCATCTATGGCTATGCTTGCAGTAAAGACGCTACAATCGCTTCCTTGAATAATTCCCAAAATTTCGAACTGTATTGTATTAGACTGTGATAATATCACTTCTTCTTCTTCGTCTTCTTCTTCTTCTTCTTATTATTATTATTACTATTATTTATCTTCTCGTGATTATTTATTGTGTATTGTTATAAAATAACAGAAAGAGATTCAACATAATCAAAAGCCTCTATAGTACTCAAACATTGCTAACATAAGAGTAATGAATATGTTGAGGTTAATATCCATACATTCTGCAATCATATTCCGATGCGCAGATATTCACTTTTTATAATTTGTAGCATATATAACTGTAGTTTCCTATTATTCTTCTTCTTATTATTATTACCCTTTGAATGTCAATTTTGGCCTTTGTTGAGTTTTCTTAGTAGTTTTGTGCATACTGTTTACTGAGAATGAACAAGGTTATATTGGCGTTACTTAAACTGCTATTATTTCTTCGTAACTAAGGTTTTCTCTACAAATAACAAATAAGTGGAAGTTGCTCAGCTGCATTCATGAGAAATGGTATTTGTAGTTGCTCAATGGCGGTTTTACATAGTGTTTTCTCAGTATTGTTATTTTGTTCTTTATAGTGTCCTCAGACTTTATATCAACTCTTTGCTTAAATGTCTTGTAGTTTCATTAAGAGCTAGAGGGGGAAGGTAAGGTAAATTGACTATATCGTCATTCGAGTTTAAAAATCTACCCGTCGGGTAAAACAGCTAGTAGAAACATAAAAATACTTCTTTCCTCTCTCTTATATAGTTATAGTATTAATAATTTATCGTAATTACTAATAATGATATCAACTTTCGTATAGACTGATATACTTGAAATGGTCTCTATCTACGGTGGTAACAATACTTTACACCCCACTCACATCAACTCCGTTCACTGTTGTTAACAATTTGTTATGCCACTTCCATGTAACAAAATGAGCATTATTTTAAAACGGTGGAAAACCCTGCTATTAATATATTTGACTAAACTTATGCCACGTGAATTCATACCTTTCATTATTTAAGAGTGGGTTTTATCACGTTTGAATAAAAACCAAATGAATGATGACTGCTTTGAGGCTGCTTTGTAGTTCCAAATGTTAAAATATAAAGTTTTATAATGTGTTAGTTTGTTTCCTATATCCTGGGGCAAGGTTTACAGCGGGTACAGCAGGGATCGCAAACGAAGTAAGTAGACTTCAAAGGGAAGGTATACGAAGTTAAGCCGAGCTCTGCAGATACAGGAAATCAATATCGTAAACGTAAACCAAGTGACAGTCTTCGAAAGCCGTAAACCTACAAAGTAAGAAGCACTAAAACTCGCAGCTTTGAAGCAGATTTCCTATTGCCCACTGAAGAACGTTATGTAGCTGGTTACTTGAGGACTTAACAGAAAAGAGTTGTAGTATATTAGCTCTCTTACCCAACATACGAGTCTAATATACAGCTAAAAGTAGTGTTTTTAGATTACAGTTTCCTCTGAATTCTAAAAAAAATGTATGGAATTTTCAGTTCATATTCTTCGAAAAGTTTAGATTTATGCGTAAGGGCTGGAAACTAAAATGCGGCTGTGACTAACATTAAAATATTGATATTTAATTACTTATTTGTTAGAGAAATACTACATGAAATATAAACAATACTAGTTCATTTCTAGCACTACCCTGAATGAGATCTTTACGTACTCCTAAAGAATTCTTCTCTAATATACTGCACAACATAAACATATATAGAATAAGTTATATAACTAAAACGAATAAAGTGAATTAATATTTGTGACAATGAAATCAATCAGATAGCGTTAATTATAACTTGTAGGAGCTGACGATGTATAAAATCTAGTAACTAACACTGAAGTGTAGGTAAAAAAGAAAAGAGAATATACATGTGGGCGGAAAGTCCCTTTGCACTGTACTTAACACGATTCTATGAAGCAAAGAAGCAAGGAAAGACGCAACACGAATACGACATCCAAATGGCCCATTTTGCAGTGCATATGCTAACGGCAACAGCGGAAACAGAATGCAACAATTTTCGCTCTCAAAATTACTGCTAAAGCAATACGGGAAAGACGAGTGCTTTTGCTGTGGATAAGCGTTTGGTGGCTTCTATGAGAGTCCACGAACGTTGTATCACAATTCTCGCCTAAAATTGCTGATAAAGCAATTCGGGAAATACGAGTGCTTTTGTTGTGGATAAGCGTTTGGTGGCTTCTATGAGAATCCACGAACGATGTTATCACAGGACAAAAACAATGTAGGATACCCAGAATGACTTTGTGGTCCATTTTGGCAAACGACCACAATCACGTCCAACCTTATTGGTGTGAGAGGAAAAGATTTTTGCAACGGAAAGTGTCTTTGGTGTGCATCGCAGTGGGAGACTGAGCAATCGAGATGAATCATCTCTGTCAATCAGCACACCTATCTGTAAATTATCAAAGTGTAATTACTTCCAGAACTGAGGATATTAGCACCGTTTTCTTACAACATGATGGGGCACCAACGCATTTCCTTTTGAAGTCCACAAACTTTTGGACGAAATTTCTCTAAATCATTGATTGGATGTGTTACAGAACAATCTACAGGTCCATTGCCTTGGCCTGCAAGAAGTCGGACCTCACCACACCTGACAATTCGCTATCGGGTAATGTGAAAGAATATATGCAGAAAAACCGATACACCCACATCGAACAGCTGAAAGTCGCTGCTTGTGCACCGTTTCAAGATATTAGTCCTAATACACTGTTACGGATGCATAATCGGACATGGAGGTTGATTTAGTTATGGTACGAACATGGAGGCACCCACAAGACGCTTTGGATCCATAGGTACATAACTACATATTTTCAAAGTCAGGTAAAGGGACCTTCCTCCCTCCCTGCGAGCCGCGGCAATCCTTAAAATAACAAACAATAAACATATTACATTAATGCAATTAATTTAAAGTATACAAAAATAATTTTGCTCATGGAAATTCATTTCTGATAATGCGTTTAATATATCACGCTCTCTGACGGAAGATGATCCTTTTTTTCTCTTTCTTCGTAAAATTCCGTTTCTAAAACTTCTGAATTTATTCCTCCATGTTACCGATAACATTTTAAAGTTCTTCTTCATGTTGAATACTACTTACGGCACTGTTTTATTTCTTCCGACTCCCTGAGTGCTCTTCAAATTATTTGCGCTTTGTACACTTACCGCCCGCTCGTACAGCGCATTCATGACCTGCTCCACTCGCTTGGTGCTTCTGGCATCAGCTTGTCCTTCGTGTGGATTCCAGGTCATGTGGGCATCTCAGAGAACGAGTCTGCCGACGCCGCTGCCAAATCGGCGATTTTATCCTCCAGATTTTTTACCTCTGTTGTTCCCTCGCCTGATTTGAGTGTTATTTTACTTCAACGCATCCTCTCGCTTTGGCGCGTTGAGTGGACGACCCTCCGGGGGAACAAGTTACAGGAGGTTAAACCTCTCCCGTTAATCTGGAGCACCTCTTCTCGTTCTTCTCGTGGGGAAGAGGTGATTTTAGCTCGTTTACGGATCGGACATTGCCTTTTTAGTCATAAGACACTTGCTTAGTTGTGACCCCGCACTACTCTGTGAGCGATGTGCGGCACCCTTATCGATGCGTCACGTTTTAACAGTGTCAGGTTTTAGCTCAATTGCGCGTACGCGTGTCTCTGCCTGTTGGTTTAGCCAACGTTTTGGCAGATGACGCGCATGCTGTAGAATGTCTTTTACGTTTTATTAGTGACAGCGGTTTTAGTAAGCGCATTTGATGCGCTGAGCGTCTTTTAGTTTTGTGACTTTATACTGTGTGTTTTTAATGGGGACTCTTCTCCCCGGAAGAAAGATGGCGCTCTAGTCCCTTGCATTCTACAGTTCCTGACACGTCGTTTTACTCTTGTGTTGTTTTATTTACAATGTTTATGTTGTGGTATTTAAAATACGATGCGTTATTTTATAGTGTTTTTTTTTTGTTTGAGGTTTTTTTAGCAATATTTTATTTTTTGACTATAAATTTTATACTTTGTAAGGACGCTGATGACCATTGCTGTTTAGCGCCCTTAAACCGCATCTCATCATAATCATCACTTCATGTTGAATGTAACTTTGGACTTACTACTTAGTTTAAACTCGTTTCTGGTGAAAAAGTGTCACGTGGATTAAAGAACCAGCTTCTAATGAATGCTATAATATATAAAGTCCGAGAGCAGTCCCAGAAGTACTCGACCTGACGTACATATAGCGGTTGTGGTTTCAAAAAATGACTATGGTAGAAAGTAGCACCCTTATAAAGCTTAAATTTGAAGTTTGACGAGGCTACGTTGTTCAGTAATTGTTTGGCACCATTAATAGTGAACTCTCTCAGCGAATTTGTAAACATGGATAAAACTGGCCAAGCTAGATTTTACTCTGGGGGAGTCTGCTCCTTCGTTTATAACACTAAAATATTGTGTGGCAGAGTTCAAGTGAGGCCGTAGGAGCTGCCAAGACAAACATCGCAGTGGTCGACCAAATGAGGTGACCACGCCAGGAATTGTAAAGAAAATCCACAAAATGGTATTGGATGACAGTTGACTGAGAGTGCGCGAGCTAGCAGACATCGTAGGCATTTCAAAAAGTGTTGTACATCGCACACTAACTGAAAATTTAGATATGAGAAAGCTGTGTGCAAGATGGAACCCGCGTTTCGTCACAATGGAACTAAAGCAGCATCCTGGAGATGTTTAAGTCGAATGATGGCGATGTTTCGCTGCAATAAAACCCAGTTTTTGCGTCGATTCATATCTATGGATGAAACATGGGTCCATCACTTTACACCTGAGACGAAGGAACAGTCAAAATAGTCGATTGAAAGGGGAGAATCGGCTCCAAAGAAGGCGAAGACAGTTCCATCTGCAGACAAGATCATTGCATCAGTTTTTTGGGATGCGCGTGGGCTAATTTTTATTGGTTATCTTCAAAAAGGAAAAGCAATCAATGGAAAGTATTATGCAAACTTATTGGAGCGTTTGAATAACGAAATCAAGCCAAAACGGTCGTATTTAGCAAAAAAGAAACCTCTGTTTCATCAAGACAATGCACCAGTTCACACATTCATTAACGCGATGACCAAAATCAAATACTTAAAGTTGGAATTGCTTTCTCATGCACCCTATTCGCCAGGCTTAGTCCCTTCTGATTATTTTCTGTTTCCAAAGTTGAAGAAATGGCCTGGCGGTAAAAGATTTGCCAACAGTGAAGAGGTGGAGTTTGCAGTTGATGGCTATTTTGCAGAATTCGACAGTTTTCACTATAAACAGGGTATCGAAGCTATTGAACAGCGCTGGGAAAAGTGTATCGAGCTGAAAGGAGACCATGTAAAGAAATAAAGATGTTTTTTTCCCAACATTCTTTGTTTTCTGTGTTAGGTCGGGCACTTCTGGAACAGCCCTCCTATACGTTTTGGTTTACATTTTAAAATATTCAGAGATATACTATCTTTTCCCATTCGTGATACATATTCGTACAATTCTTTTCCATATTCTTCAATTTTATTCATTATGCTAAACATTTTAAATCATTTTGAATGTCTTAATTTTTCTTTTTATCCAAGTATACCCTGTTACATATCTTAAAAATCTCATTTCAGCTACCTCTATTTTGTTTCGAGAGCTTCTTATTTTTTATTATTACTATCCAGCATTCCGATCCATATAATATCATTGGTACCGCTAATACTTTGTAGAATTTTAACAGTTTCTCTTCCTACTTTTCTTATTAATGTCCTTTAAATTGTCTCATATAGCTGTTAAAATAAACTCAATCCTTAAGTTCTCTGCTATGTATAGTTAAATAGGAAGTATTGCATTCTACTAAAAATGCGATACCAAGATTTTCCGGAAATACATGTTTTGAGGCACTCTGAATCCAAATAAAGCAATTTGGAAACGTGTCCGTGTGCGTGTCAGTGTGTCAGCTAACACCATAACTCAAAACCGAAAAGTCGGATAAACACCAAACTTGGTATTTAGGTTGAATATTTTCCAAATATACGACACGAAGATTTTCAACAAAGTCCCCCACCCCAAGCTACTCTTTAATTGAAACATTTTTCGAATTTTTTTATTTTCTAAAAATGGCTGTAATGATTTGGATTAAAATACCATATATGAAATACCAAATAAAACATATATCTTGAATTTTCGGTGAATAGGTTATGAACTCATCATTCGGAGGGAACTTGGTATAATGTTGTATAACTGGTAAACTTAAGCAATGGACGAAAACGTCCCGCCACCCCCCAAAAGAAAAAAAAAGAGATGGTCTCTTTAGAACGCACAATTTATTTCAAATTAGTTTTTTGTGGCAGAAGCCGTTTCTGAGATATCCGTTATTAAATATTCGAATTGTTAATTTTTTGGTCATTCTCTTAAAGCCCTTTGAACATTCAGTTGTTTCTCGCGATTGCGTGTAAACAGTATGGAATTTTTAAGGTCAGCGATAGCGTTCAGATCTTAAACATTGACTGTCCCTGTTCTCTTTGTATCTGTAACAAAATGTGTAATTTAGCTATTTCTGCAAAGATTTATTTGGATTAAAATATAATAAATAGAAAAATAAGCTTTCGTAAGAACGTTTGGTTTATCCACTAATAAATAATAGAGGGTAGAGAAACGCATGTGAACGTATCACATAAGAATTTCTTTATTAATTTAATTTGTTGTATTAAGGACAACTGATACCCCCAAACAACTAAATTTCATTACTTGTTTCACTTTTTTATCATTTATAATTATCTTAGTCCTCATTGCTTCTTCACCATAGAAGGACATGACATTAGTTTTGCTTTCAGATATTTCTAAATTATATTTTGTGGCTGCTAATTTAAACTATATATACTTCTTTGTATACTATTTTCATATGCTGCTGTTACTATTTGGTCATCTACAAAGAGAAGTATCGTCAAATCCAGTGGTCCTCTTTTAAAACTTTGATTTGAAATATTCTGTCATTGTTTTATTACAGTCTTCATAAATAGATTAAAAAGGATGGGTGAAACGGGATACCCTTGCCTTAAACATTGACTTTTATTTATTACTTCTTTTTATGTTTTATTTCCACCTTATATTCTAATTGCATGTATAATATTGTCTTCCTGTAGAGGTTTACTTTTATACTTCATGGCTTCTTAGTTGTAGAAATGTTAGTAAGAATAAATAGAAATGTCCAAACATTAAAAAAATAACCATACACTCATGCCATTGTGTCAAAAATCGTTCCATTCTAACAGTTACTTTTCAGATGTAAAACCTTTTGAAAATTCTTTTATTTAAAGAATTGGATTAAGTAGGGCCGTTTCGTTAAAATCTTTGCATTTTCGATCTTAAAGGGAGGGTGAAATGCAACACAAGGTCAGGCATATATACCTAAGAGTCTTCTAAACATGGTAACTCAAAGCATATATTTCCGATAATGTTTCGATATTGAATTTTTTAGTGGAACGGAATTTCCTCTGTTAGGAAAAGTAATAACAATATTTTAGTTGATTAACTCGCAAATTAAAAGCTTTTAGACCTGTGAGGTAGCAGCGTTTTGCAAATACCCTTTTTATCAAGCTATGTCAACGCGAGAGGGACAGTGACTGGAAACCCTGGCATTCCTTTTTTTTTATACTTTTTTATTTTTTATTTTTAGCGGAAATTTGTGTGCATCCCGTTCCCTTTTATGATGTTGCCAGCTATTCATCATATGTGAGATGTATAATGTGGAACAGGAAAATCAATCGCCACAATGGTCGAATGTGTATTGACTACAACCGGAAACAGGACATGGGCTGCACTTTCAAATCTACACTCGTTACATTTTGTTCCACTAGTAACATCGTGTGCAACAAATGTTTTTTATTTTACTTTCCTTTGAAAGTACCTTTACAATTATTGGGTTTCCACCGCCATTATATTGGAACGTTACACTCGTGCTTTGCCAAAATAGAGGTTTTTAACTAATAAAACATAGTTCACCTTTAGCATACATTATACAGTGTTGTTTTTGCTATCTACTCTCTTGCTGGCAACGCAGTTTATATTTTAATTCTCCACATGTCCTCCAAACCATACACAAATAACTTTCTCAACTCCAACATCATGTTTTAGGTTGTCTCCTGTATATAATAAAAGTTTTACAACGCCCCGCGGCCTACATGTTAGCCAAGGGTACCAAATTACATAAGTATATATTGAAGTGAATTTAATTCATTTGCGCAGTGTTATTTGAAATTAACTGAATCTAGAAGTTAAGGAAATGTGCGAATATTATTTTAAACTTATTGCTGAATATTTTTATATAATTAAATAGCATTCTAAAAGAATTTTAAAACTGTGTGGATTGTAAATAGTCTAATTTCATCGATTAT
Source organism: Deroplatys truncata (assembly GCA_030765065.1). NCBI lineage: Eukaryota > Metazoa > Arthropoda > Insecta > Mantodea > Mantidae > Deroplatys > Deroplatys truncata. The sequence goes on from CM060986.1 coordinate 65,804,398, forward strand.
ATTTGGAAACATTGCCATTATTTTAAAAATGGCAGAGCCTATTTTCTAGAGGTTCTTATCTGTATCTCTCTCTCTCGCTCGCTCTCTCTCTCTCAATGTCTCTTCCTCCCTATCCTACTCTCCCCTCCTCATTTGGTCTTAATATTCTCTCCCGCTCTTTTGTGAAACTATGCAATGTTTCAAAAACCGTTAATAAAATTAGTTTACGGGGATATTATTGAAATTAAAATCCTAGTAACAGTTCCTACACTATTTAATATTGTGATCTTCCTTATGCTTGGAGTGCAATTGGAGTTATACTTAGAGTTTCTCGTGGTATATGATTTTCATACACGAATAATCGTAAAGAAAATCTTCGGAAGTAAAAATTGTGTTTTACTAGGTATATCTTCTAAAAGCATTATACCTTATAAACATCTGAACGCATCCAAACTCCGTCTCATTAACTTCACGAGTAAAATGTCAATAACCCAACTCGGTCCCGTAGGCTATAGGGCGAAACCGTAATAATACTCTGAGCATAGTGGCGTATAAGGTGCTGTGGCATCCCTGTTACAAAAATTGATAGTGGCATTGAGTACAAGTGATAGCTCTTAACAAAAGAACAAACTTGTCACGTATTAGGTACATATTTTGTCATTTTTAGAAATTTTTTATTTGTTGAAAATTATAATTTTTTTAATACAACAGGATTTTTAACTATTTTGTGAGTGGAGTGGAGTTTACAAAATTGTTACGTGCATTTAGTAGAGCAGATTCTTATATAGTAAAATATGAGACTGCAGTATTATTTTGCAGTCACTGTAGGTATGCTGTTTTTTTAATATGAACTAGACTGAGATTAATGTTTTACAGGACCGAGTTAGATTGTTTACATTTTGGAAGAGTGGACCGAGTTGGTATTGGAATGTAGAAAATGGAATCCAGATAGGTTTCACCGAGACATTTATTGTACTATTTTCCAAAGTTGAATAGTAAGTGAGGTATTTCGAAAACTTGTTTTGTTTATCTTTGTAAATCCCTTTGGAGACAATAATTGGATTTCATGCAAGCCTGTCATCAAGTTGGAGCTAAGTTTATGTTATATACCAGGTTTAGTAACATTTGGTTTGACCATTTTTTGGTGATTAGGAATAATAATTTAGTCATCGGTTTTTGTGGAGGTAGTGTAAGTAAAATGAAACAAGACCTCTATCCAGAAAATATATACAAAGGTAAAACTATTTATCACGCTAAGTATATTAACTTATCATGTCGATAGCGCACACTCGTATGCGCGCACTCACACACACGCACACACGTTAAAAAAAAAGAAAAAAAAAGAAATTAAGCATGCTGCTTTTGGCTTCAAATTATCCAATATTACTCATTGGCATTAACTATTTACATGTTCATCTAAAATGTAAAGCTACCAGAGAATAATTTGATTACCATTGAATATAATCACTTTCGACAAATTCAAAAGCTGCGTGAGACTAAATGTTGTATTTGAATGCCTAAATTTAATTAACGTTTACACCGTCTTATAAGTAAGTGAAACATAACGTATAGAACATACTCAGTGGCCGGTGTTCCTAACTTTGCATAAATTAGCGTTGTAACTGATTCTAAAAGAAGGGTGTTTGTTAAAATAGATTTAAAATACATTCAACAAGTACGATTAATTTTAATTACAATAAAAGACAAACGGAATATAAGTATTTATTGCTTCGCTTTTTAATATTTTAGCAATTAAGAAGAAAGTCATTGCCCCAAAAAGAAAAATACAGCAAATATATGAAAGCATGTCCTATAATGCACTTCACTTTTGGGTATTTTCTCTTCGTAAAGTGTGCTTAAACAAAAAATAATCTAGTTATGTGTTTTAAAACTAACTTTAAATATCGATAGCTGCTTCCGAATACTTTTTGATAAAGAATGATCATATTATCTTCCATTCTTTATAGAAAAGGGAATAGTCTCACAGCACCATATTTATGAGTGTTTTGCTCCAGTCACCTTGGCAGTGTCATCCAACTGTGACATATCAATGTCATGTCATGCAATGCCGTAATACCTATTCGTAGATCCGTTTACAAGGGCAGCGGAGGGAAACAAGGGCAGACTTGTGTGTTATAACCACGTAGGTACAAAATTCCACATACATTCCCCTTACTCCGCCAGTCCGTTAAACGGCAACCGCCTTTACCCCTTGTTCTGACTTGCATTTATCACCGAGCTCCTAGCTGAGAACCAGGAGTAAGAAGAAACTTGCTCTCTGACGTCACAGAGCACACAGTTGCTATCACAGACTTAGATCATGGTTGTTTACACGTTATAAGTCAGTTCATGTTAAAAGTATCCTGGTGGAAGAGCTACCCCGCACAACAGACTCCTACAGGAAAGACAAGAATGACGAGTGTTTTCGGCCCATATTGAGAATGGAAAGCAGCTATTATAACAGTGATGCAAGAGACCGGCAGTATAAAAAATATTATATCTTTGTCTAAGTCAAAATTACCTTAAAATTAAACTATTTGTAGATATATTTGTAATCAGTTTAATACTGAATATATTTACATTTGTGTACCATCTACAGTATGAAAACATTCGAATTGCTTTTCTGTTTATATTATTTATATGAAAAATAAAAAGGACTTTAGGCCCCAATTATGCAATTGCAATAAATAAATACAATCCTTTAAATTTGTACTAACGCGATCGTACCACTTTCTTGTAAACGGATCAAAAATGACTCCATGAACGTAGAGAGTATGTTACATTTCAATACAAAAGTTACTGACATATATCTGTATGATGTGAGAAATTGAAAGCCACTCTAAGTTTCAATAGAAGACAACCCCTGCTAGAAATTTACTGACCAATCAGATTTAACTATGAGCCCTTGCGATACACGTGTGAAGGGCTTATGAAAACATTAACGTCATGAAAGTTGTTGTTGGACAGTTAATGCATTGATGATGATGATGATGATGATGATGATGATGAAAAGAATGCCTTTAACGGAGTTAATGAGGAATATTTATAACACTTATTTAGATGTAAGTTTGAATCTGTATGGAGTGGTGGAATATTGGATTGGCGGTAGAGTGAAAAGGAGGAAGTATAGTTTTGCTGCTTGGAATATTCGTAACGGAACGAAGAATCACGACTTGAAACGATGTCAAGTAACAGTAAACAAAGACTTTTCTGTTACGGTTATGCGCAAATAGCAAGTAGTCATGACTACTTCTCAACTCTTGTTTTGGAGTGGTTATTTGGAACCTAGTTAATTTTTGGAACTGCAACTATCGGAGCTGTTGCATTTTCCCACCTGCAGCTAATATGCTAGACGTACATGTAAATCCAATCTGAGTGGCTTCAGTTTGTTAAATTTGACACTTATTCTTTTTCAAGATTATGGAACGTTGATATATTGGAATAACTAAAATGATAATAACTACCTTTTGGTATTCAACATCTCTCTTCTCCTAGCATAACAAAAGAATGTTTACCATGGTAGACTTTCAGAAGACTCCTTCCTCTGATTTCTTGGATACTGACATTTTTTCTTGGATTATCACCAGTTCACACAAGCCCAGCTTACTAGATCAGAGACTTCTCTATTAGATTTACCTTATATGAACAGTTTAAGGCATAAGGTAAAAGGCCTCACCTGCCCTTTTAAGGGAAGGATTTTCGGATCTCATTGGTAGATGAATTTGGTACTTGGATGTTTTGTAGTTTTAGCTCGTCGAGTTGCTCAATATTTAATTAGGCAATATAATTACATTAATCCTGTATATTTATTGGTGCTATAGACGTATGTAGGTTGGAACTTCAATAGTAGTAACTACTAATAAACTACTATTACAGGAATGATGCATGTTTTAAACTTCTACAGTTCTTCAATGTAATCGCCAGCATTTTCAATAGCCCATTACCAGCAATGTGGAAGTCATAGGGTTCCTGTTGCAGCGCCTGTTTTGTTGATGTTTCCGATGTACCACTCTAATACCTGCAGAATTTCGGGAACAATACTGCATCGAATTCCACAAAGCGGTTCCTTCATCTTCAGGAATCGGTCATAGCTACAGGGGCTTAAGTTCGGTGAATATGGTGAATGGGAAAGCATTTCCCAACCTTAGCGACGACACAGATCAGTTATAGATTGTGCCACATGTACTCGAGCATTGTGTTGCAAATGATGGAAGGATTCCGAAAAAACTGTCGCAGCTTTGTTCTTAACGCTGGTGAGAGATGATACTCCAAAAATGACTGAAATACTGTGTAATAAAATGTCCTTGCGTTATGCGTTGGAATAACGCCATTACATAACACTCCTCGCTAGTGTTTGAATAGTAACGAAGTTCCACCAGATGCCTTAACAAGATCTGCATGACATTGTCTTGCTGTACGTCCACGAACACATTCATCTTCAGCCAACTTCGTTGTTCCTTTTTTTTACGGTAAGTTTTCTTAGAACGATCTGCTGACATTATTTAATTTCATACGTTACCTTTAATTTATGTAACGATTTACTTCATGCTACCGCTACCATTTTCGTTAACTATCTTTCATTGCTGCTGGTTTGTGTGTTTCTTGTAGTTAATTTCTACTTGATATATGCAGTGGTGTGATCTACTTGACTTTTGTTATAAATCACAATTCCGCTTCCCAAGCGTGGATCCCATTCACCAATCAGGAAAACTTAAAGTTCTAAGACAAAGGAAAACTGACTAAGGCAGTATAAAGGAACAATATGAATACAGAGCTGTGCATCATATGGCCCTGGTCTAAAACGTACAATAAAATATCGTGTCAAAATATCCAAGTATTAACAATTCTCAAATTACGAATTTTTTACTTAGAATTCAAGTATATATCTCGGCTTCTTTTGTTTACAAGTTTCCATGTTAAACGTGAAAATTACATTCCCCATTTCAACATATCTGTGCATTTGCACACAAAGACCTCAACTCGTTCCCTTTCGGAATTTAGTGTATACTTAAAATATTGAAATGGGAATCAACACCCGAATATAAAGAATTTCCTCCCAACGCGTTTCTAAAAGAATTTACAGCGATTTAAAAAAAGAAATATACGTGCGTGCGCCCTACTATTGAAATTTGCACAATTACTCACAAAAATAGGTTTAGAAAATTTTACCAAAGCGAAATTTCTGGCGTATGCTACGTGTCTGCTGCTTACAAACTGCTGGTCTAGTAGCTCGCTGGCTGATTGTTCTTTCTTCACGTCGTTTCGAGCTGGATTCTCAGTGTCGGGGAGATGGAGGTAGTGGGCAACAGCACTGCCTTTCTCCTAACGGTTGGGATCTTACAAATCACATCCCCTCCATGCAACGTGTCCATCACACAGACAACAGGTCTAACCATCGCTCAAAATTTCTGCAACCTTCTCCCTTTCCTGGCAATGACGTAACCTGGCCAAGTCACTGCTCGTCGATGGTTCTCGTAAATGTCGTGCGAAATTGCACACTGTTTTGTGAGCATGGCGAAAACGCAACAGTTTAGATTGGTAGTTCGTTCAGATCTATCTTCTACTTGCCACAGGCTTGCACTTTGAGTCGAAAAGGAGAGTCTATTTATTGAGAGTTGGGTAAGACATAGGCAAACGCATGGTAAATGTGATAATAGTTATTTTCTTCTCGCTTGGCATCCACAGCAGTGTTACTACTATTAAAGTTTCAACCTACGTATAACAGAAATGACAGCGAGGAGAAGGTCCTTTAAACCAGACACCAACCTATATGAACTCTATTATTCTATTCTTTACATATTTGTGAAAATGGTCTTTGAAACACTAGAGATTTTGGCATCAGCCAGCTTCTCCTTGCGGATAGTTAGCCATTCTCTCTTGAGGGGTATGATAAGGGCTGCCGTATAACAGAAAGCGCCCTGAGTTTGCTAATTCGGCCAAATTTATTAAAGCATTTTGAGAATTTTATTAATGTTGATATTTGTATTTCATTCCCAGAAGAGTTCATTTGTGCATTAAAGTCACTCGTTGGCTTCGAATGAAATTAAAAAATAAAATAAAATTTCACACTTAAAAGTAAAAACATAAAGTTATTTAATTTTTGACCGAAAAAGTAAACAGAAGATTCAAATGATTCAACGTAACAAATAGAAGCTTAATTATAGTTTTATTTTATGATGTATGGAAATTTTGTAACGATACTGTTTTCAGTATTTGAATAACACACGGAGCTAAATTAGCTTATTTAAAACTTCAATAAACAGATACAAAAACGAAGCAGTATTTTATGGTATATTATTTGTTGTACTACCCATAATCACGTATCATATTATATTTAATTCGTGTAATCACATTTTTAACTATGTTTCTATAAGATAAACTCAGTGTATTTTATTTCAATATTTTGTAAGACACATTTTCTTATATACATATCGCACAAGATTTCCACAGAAACATCTTCAACACACTCAAGCGAGTAGTAAAGACGAGGGGAAAGTTGCTCACGAACAAGTCTTCTATAAACTCTCCATGCTAAAAAGACGTAAGTGGCTGATGCTAAAGGAATCCCAAAATTATCTTGAAGCATGGGGATCGTGGACTGCATTCTTCCATGTGACTTTGAGAGGACGAATAAGGAAAGTCTAAACGCCCTCCTAATACCTTTAAGCTTATAAATTACGGTTATCCTCATCCAATCCGAAAATTCACATTTGAACGATCAGGAACTCCGTGTATATAATCTGGTGTTAGACAACTTAAGTTAATCTCCTTGTGAAATAAGTCCGTAACAAACCTGCGTTACTTTGCCTAAGAATTCCGCGCCATCAGGAACAATGGATTGCTACGAACAATATTATCGTGTGCGCGAAGTGGATAAATTATAATTGATATTTGAGTGACAAGTGTTTTGCAATGTAGAGTAAGTGATATATAACCGTCACAATTCAATTACACATCTAACTTAAAACAAAGTGGAAATGCTTCCCACATAAGAAACGAAATTTTCTGAAGAGTTTAACATTTACTTCTTACTTTAAAACTCTCAGAATTAAATACTAATGTAACTTTAATTAGTGTCTTCCACATTATTTTCTTATGCTCCATACTCTTTGAGATATTCACATAAAGTCTCATGCAAATTAATAATATAAGTACCGACGGCAGCCGAGGACCAGTAAAGGAGAAAAAGAGAAGTTCGTCGCAGCTATCAACCAGAAGATTAGTATTTTGCAGGCTTAATAATTAGTTAAAATAATATTAATTAGAGTCGGGCAAGCCTTACTTTAGGATCAGTAATAAGGTAAAGCTGCATAATTATAATAATGAATAACGAAGGAGGACCTGCGTAAAAACTGTCTACAAAAATATTTGCGTATGATACCACAACTGTCTGATACGTGTGTGAGGGACTGAATCGTAGCGAAAAGAGGCTCTTTTAGAAGAATGAAGTTAACAAAAATGTAGATGAGCTATTCAGTCACTTACTTTAGCATGAAATGTGTTAGTCCTTCTGTATATAGATTATATTATTATAAAGGGAGTTAGTATAAGTTTGCTTCAGTTGAAATAAGCGTTCAAAAATTAATGTAGTCTTATAGTTATTCATTTGCCTCTGCACACAGAATCATACTAAATGGATAATACTCATTCTCCTTCCAAAATGTATAAAAGGCACATTGTCTAGGTAAATTAACCTAAAAGTCCTACTGCTACAAAAGCTAACATTTTTACATCCCACTTCTACCTCCGTCTCTTGTCCCACAATAGAATTTACTGTAACTGAACTTACCACACCGTTGCCGAATTTCCTGACTACACAAGGTAGCGTTGTTGTGCTCGCGGTTTGTGCCGTAATCACAGTTGAGTTCTCTGTCGTGAAAATGGACGGGGAGGCCGGTACTTGGTTGGTCGATTCCCGGTGCTTACTCGCTCCACCACCACCTCCACCACTTCTCGCGTGACCACTCTCGTAGCTTCTCTCTTCCCGAACCAGAGCTGACCCCATCGATTCTGTAAACAAGAAACAGTAATTGGACACCTCTTCCATTAACTTCCTCTATTAGTCTTAGATTAACATTCGTGGATACTTGAAATCCTCATTTCAATGACTAATTTATGAAACACCATAGTTTCACAGATTATGTAAGAGAATCGAGTATTTGTGATTTGTAAATAGTAATTTAAATTACAAGGACTGAAACTGATATTTTCTGGGCAGTTGAGATATTTTCCAAAAGAATCCGTAAAACGTTTTCCATTCTTGCCACGTATACTTTATTTTATACCTTGTCTAATTTCATCACTTAAAAACATATTCATGTATCTTAAGTTGAAGTTGGTAAATACACTATGCTCATTTTGAAGCCATCTATGCAGGAACAGTTGAAAGACCGAAAAAAATGTAAGGGAATTGGATTTTATGAAATTTTTAATGTATCCTAATAAGTAATTTTCATGTTAATAAAGAGGATTTGTCCGTATCATTTCAATGATTACCTGTATCGTTTTCTATAAAAAATACTGAAGGTAAATACGTACCATTTACAACATAATTTCTATCGCTACCTTTCGCTACTATGTACCTTTCACTACTATCTACCCTTCACCTATTGCCACTTTTAAAATTATTAAGTTTGCTGTTATTGATTCATCTTTTGGTGAAAGTTGCTTTCCTTTTGTGAATATTATGGCACTGTTTCTTAAGACAGTAAGGTACAAAAACGAGACACTAAAAAAATTAATGCATAATGTGTTACAATACCCCAATGTACCTGTCATCCTCCGTGGACTAGTGATACCGTGCTAGTTTCTAGTTCCCAAGGTCGCGAGTTCAAACCCCTTGGAGAGGATGGATTTTTTCGGGCGTAAAAATCCTTAGCATGTCTTCCTTCGGAGGGGAAGTAAATCCGGTGGTCCTGTGTCGTAGATTTACGGCACCTAAAAGAACCTCAAGCCTGATAAAGAGGCCTCTGAGCAAAATTATCGGTCTTTCACGTCAAATATAGAATGGGGCGCTAAAGACCATAGTATTTAAAGAGCGTTCATAAATAAAACTCAATTTACTTTAATTTCCAATGTACCTTATTATTATAGCATTCAGTAAAATTTAATTCTTCTATCCATGTTACGTTATTCAGGATAACTTTTCTTTCTTCTTTTGACCTAGAAATGATTTCAAATTAAGCGGTGAGTACTTCGTTGCTTGTAACATGCAACAATTACGTTAAAATATTTACTGAAAACACGGAAACTGTTACATATTAAAAGAAAAAGAAGAATTGGAAGCTATCACGAATTTTCAGTCAGATGACCCATTTATATTTTAAGAATGAAATTAAACACATGGAATATTTCGAAAATTGCTATTGCTACGAAAAAAGAAGAGGAAGTACGTGATGCTTATTATATATTTTACTCAGCTCCATAGCTTATCTAGTGTGATTATTGTTCATGCACCCGTAAATTAGCCCTTGTGAGGTGCCAGTTACTGAAACATTATTCCCTTCTTAAACACCAGTTAGTTTCAAATTTAAATTAATAATCAGGGACAACGAAACACACAAAATTAGGACAGTTAGGTAATTCCGTCTACTAATAGCGTATGATATGGTGTTTTTCTTGAATTTAAATAGTCAAATGTAGTGCAAATTAACAATCATAGTTTTCCGCGCTAAATGCTGTATTAAATCTTGCAGATAGTAGAAGTCCTTTCGCACAGAGGTAACTCGCCGCTACGGAAGGATAACCTTGGGCAGCGATGTGCAGAGACTGGGAAACGGGAGCTGGCGGTTAGGTGGGCAGCGGACAGATTGCAGTGCGGTCTAGTGCAGTGTGTGACTGTGGGTTGCATTAGTTATCCTATACAAAATGTAATTCATGTATGTTGCATATAATTTCCCTTTTGCCAAGCTTTTCCATATGTTTTGACTCAATTATGTGGTTTAAAATGTTGGTGTATACGTCTGCCCTGTATACACCAAAATATTAAGGAAATTTATACAACTAAAGGTAACATATTTTCTCTTATAAGATAATACTATAGTATTACTATTTAGAATAACAAAATCTGATGTGCTACATTCACATGACTTTCTCTAGCCTCTATCATTTATTAGTTGGTACACAAATTATTCTTCCTCTGCTTATTACTTTCTGTAATACGTATAGTAAGTAGGGGAATATTGCATTCCATCCAAAATTAATATCGAGATTTCACCGGAAATGTTTTGAGGCCCCCTGAACCCAAAAACTACATTACTATTACTATCTTATACATTTTAATCCAAATGAACCTTTGCGGAAATAGCTCATTACAAATTTCGTTAGAGATACAAATGGAACAGCGATAGTCAAATGTTTAAGAACTGGACACTATACGCTGGTCTTAAAACTCCATACTGTGTCCATGCAATCGCGAGAAACAACTGAATGTTGAAAGGACCTACAGAGTGACCAAGAAATGAACAATTCGAACCAATAATGACGGATAACTCAGAAAGGGATTTGTACCACTAGGCGCTGTCCGTACAGCTTTTTGTTTACCATACCCAGAGGGGAAGTTACCGTGAAAAGGGACTATTGCTTAGGAGCTAGTATATAGGAAATATTCAACAACATATAGATCAACAATTTATTTTAAAGTAATATATCCGTTCACAGTGATTAAATCAGCTTGCTTTAACATTCGTTTAGCAAATTACTATGCTCAAATACAAAGTGATATTTTCTTTCGCTTTGTACACTTAAAGTTGCCATATGAGTTTAAAGTTTTTGTAACAAAGTGACAAATTCAATAAAGTACATGAAATGCAAATGTTAATACTCCTCCCGTACAAAATTTAGAAAGGCACAAAGAGTTAAAGGTTAAATTTCAAAGTTTACAGAATAAAGTGTAAAAGATAATTTAGAAAAGGCCAAAATAACTCTAGGTGAATTATGACGAAAACCTCGCTGTCACGATGGCTAGTTGTTCCGCCTCAGTCCCTGGCGAAAAAGCGACCGCTTGTGTCTTTCCACACAGGAGTTGCTGGAACTGTCGGAGAGCGTGAGGGCGCTAGCTTCAGTAGCGTGTCACAAACCAGCTAATGATGAATGTCCATGATGCATTACGTGGTGAGGTGATGTCTTACGTCACTCATGGCGATGTGTTGTTCGAAGATTTGCATGTTGTTATCTCTGGTTATGAATGACATCATCACTCCGAAGCATTATGACGTACTGGTTGCATGAGCCATGACCATGGGGGAGGCGAAAACGGCACAAATTATACCACAAAGAAACTTATTTTAAATATTGTGTGTTTTAAAGAGATCTACAATATTTGTGGAGCACGTTTTGGTCTGTCACTTAATGTTTAGCAGCTATACCATCCAATTTTATAAAATTTGTTCCAAATGAAGTGGGCTTTACAGGCTATTCTCAGAAAATTCAAGATATAAATTTTTTTGTCATGCGAATATTTTAATACATAATATACTCTAATCAAAATCGTAATAGCAAGTCTTTTTAGAAAACGAAGTTTTCGAAAAATCTTCCATGTAAAGAGTAGTCTGGGGTGTTTGGATTTTCTTGAAAATCTTCGTGTCGTATCGTTGAAAGGTGCTGAACCTAAATACCAAGTTTGGTGTTGCTTAGACTTTTCCTTTTTGAGTTATACTGTTCACAGACACATTGTAGAGGGAGACACACACACGAACCTTTTTCTAAAAGTGCTCTTTTTTGTTCAGGGTCTTAAAGTATGTATTTCCAATTAAATCTTATCGAATTTTTGGTCCTACTTACTAGATATAGTAGAGAAAGTAATTATTTATGGTGGCGGTGGGGCCATAGAATGAGAAACAACGCTTGAAAGGATAACCTGCCGTGACTGTATGGGATGTTATTGTCAGTCCGAATGTCATCGCTAGCGTACTGGCAGTGTCTGTTCGTGGGCTGCTCTAGCGAGCCAAGCCTGTACATTCATAATCTGGAGCCTCTCAGTGCAGAGGTCATCATGAAAAGCAATGCAGTGCTTTCTATTCCGTTACCGTATCGAGCACCGCATACAATTCGTACTAATGATTATGTGCATAGTACATATAATTCTGGTACGTCTGTACTCTATTAAAATTGCAAAACTGAAAGTACTTTCATTCTTGAACAGAATTTTAGTTTTCTGTGTAATTATTTACAGTCAGCCCGGGTATTGTTCATATTCCAAAGATATGTGATTCGCTATGTGGTTGTCTTCGACAAATGACGAACCACATTGCAAATACTACAAATATTTTATGTTTGCCATCGAACCTCTTTGGCTTTGTTCCTAACTATTGCTTTTCCACCTACTACATGATGCATATGGTTCAACATTTCCTGAAACAACAATATATCAACCCTGCAGTGTTTTTCCCCTGCTGCCTTACTCTATAATTACTGTCATACGAAATACATTCATTTTCCCGCACACGGTTGAATGATGGACGCCCCGGAGTTAGATGAATGTTAATTTATTTAAGTCAGAGCTTAATTATTAAAATAGCATACTGTTGCGAATTCCAGCGGGAAAACGGTCTGAATAATGCATCACAGTTCTGGCAGACCGCAATAATCTGCTTAACCCTTAGGGAGATGAGGACCAGCGCTTAGGATGATTAAAGGGATGTTTGTTGGTGTAGGAGCAAGGGTTAGCGAGGCAACGAAACATTTGCATTTTTCAGATACATGAGAGGTTCTACGTTTAATTTTATCTCATATTTTAGTTAGCATTTTAACATTCCGTTTCTCTTGACATAAAATATTCCTTCTAGAAAGCAAAGAACGTCAAAGAATACTCCGTGTGCATTCAAGGAAAAGTGCACTACATTTTTACTTTCTTTACTAACTACCTATAGTGAGTAGAGGAAGTATTCGATAGATATCGAAATTTCACTGGAAATTTGCGTTTTTAGGCTCCCTGAATACAAAAAAAAAAAACATTTTTGAAAAAGCCTGTGTTGCTTGTGCGTCTGTGTGTCGGTCTCTGTGTCTGTCCTTCTATCCATCTGTTTGTCTGTTTATGGAAAGCATAAATCAAAACCCAAAAATGGGATAAATGCGAATCTTGATATTAAGCTCAGCAACTTTCAGGGAGGCTACACGAAGATTTTCAAGAAAATCCTCCACCTAAGTGCTCTTTATATAGATATTCTTTAGTTATTTTTGATTTCACAAAAATGGCTCTAATGATTCTGATTAAATACCATTTGTTTAAAATAATATATAACAAATACAATATAATATATATGCATTTTCTATAAATATCCTGTGAGTTCCTCTTCATTCTGAATGACTTTTGTAATTGGCAAGTCGTAAGAGACAGACTAGATCTTATTACACAAAACATGTACACCTTGCTAAACCACACAATTTATGTTAAATAAAAATGTTTGTGCCCTTAACTATTTCTGAGATTTTATTTGTAAGTGGTTTGAATTTTCAAATACCTACACTTTATTCAAGTGGTAAGTCGCTGCTCATTTTTTCTCGTGGCCATGCAGGGAATGTGGAATTTCAAATCTATCACATAGCGATCCCCATTTTAAAATTTTGACTATCGCTTTAGGCTACAAATTCTTATGTCTACAAGGACTATGTACATGTGTAATGAAAGTTTATAATATGACGCAGTGGTATGACCCAAGGTTATAGGGAGGTCGGCGGTGGGCGATGGGAGTAAACAACGATAACATCCGCTCGCTAGCGTAAACACCATGTGCGCTATCGCCAGATAAGCAGAACCTCCTAGAAGATGCTTCTCCCCCTCCTCCAGAAAGTATGTCGAAATAACTCTAGAACGTTCGAGAAACTTGTGCAAAGATTCCACTTACTATATAAGCGAGCGCTCTCGCGGTAGTGAGTCAGTCGAATTCAGTTACGAATCGGGTGCGAGAGAGATGTTGAGTCAGAGAGTGTACGAGCGAGTTAACGAGTGGCGACATCAAGAGCTATTCTCCGAGCGAGTTGGTGACGACTGTTGTGACATGCAGCGAGTGCTACTGCGGAGCGACGGGCTGCAGAAATCTTGTGTTGGACTTCCGAGTGAAGTGAACCGTCAGGCATGAAAAGGCTACATCAAGAAGGAAGGTGTGACGAAGAATAATTGAACTAGTTCACCTTAGTGAAGCGATAATGTGAACGAAGTGAACTCCCAGTGAAATTGAACTAGAGAAAAACAATAGTAACAGTGAGGAACTTAGAGAAGTGACAGTTGAAAAACTGGCCAAAGTCATAATGTCTATGAAGAAGTAGATAGTTTAATTTTATAAGAATAGTTTGTAGAAGAATGGAATGAAAGAAGGTACGTGAATGTAATACATAAGCTTTTTTGCATTTACAATGTCGGCGTTTCACTGCTTTTAATGTCGTGTGATCTTTGACTCTGGCACTCCCTCATTAATATGAGCTACACAATCAAACATTTTGCTATATTGTGAATCAACTAGAGCAGCAGAAGGCTATGTTTGTGCTTGTTTGAGTGGGTAGTGAGCGATTTTATTTTCACTGTCACTAAAGGATTTGCACAATAACAAGCCGGAAAATATCAGTAGTACCAGGTCCTAAACAGAACAACGTAGGGGAAAAAATTCTAAAAGAATGCGCAAAAAGGTAATAACAAAAGATCTTCCCAAAATAGATAATTATTCCTTAAAATCTTCCCAAAATGCACAAATTAAATAAAAGCTCAAGTGTTCTGAATAAATGTATGGATATGCCGATTTACCCTAAAAGTATTTGAAACGGTGAAACGAAGCACTAATACTCAATTTTTCAAAGAATTTTCCCAAAATGTTCAGTTTTCCTAAAAATGAATAAATTTCCATAACTATGTAAGCCTATTCAGTACACTAGAATAGTAAAAATAAAGAGGAAGAATTGCTCATATATTTATAAAATTCTAAGAACAACTTCTTGAAATCATATGCTCAAACGTTTCATTTACTTTTGTCCCACTCCGTTACAATTTGCAATAACAGCTACCAGAATGCTGAAGGAGTAATCAATCCCGTTATGTGAAATAGGAATTGCAATCTACAGAGTTGCTAATGTTTACTACTATTTGCGACAGTTATGGATACAAAGGCAACATCAAACCTCCTTTTGGTCGTTTGTATCGATACATCGATAAGGTATGCTGTGTATGCAAACCACGATATAACATCATTAATGCGTATGCGCAATGCGAATGCGTAATGTGGGCCTTTTACTCCGTTACAGTAATAAGCGCTTTAATAAATTATCTATGAGTGACGTTTATTGCAAAATGACATTAATGCATTTTGGAAGCCATAAAATGTTAATCATCTGTAGGCCAGTAATAATCTAGAATATTGATATCTGTGTGAGTACGGCAAGGTTATTGTGTGTATCACGTATGTTGGTTCTTATTGAATTAGCTTCATTTATTAGGCATCTAAAACAGCATACACGCTTCCTTAGATTAGTATTCAAAGTCGGATATAGTTGCTGCAAATTGTAACAAAAATATTCAAATGATATGCCGCTTGAAAGAAGTGATAAAAGTTGCCATTCTTTCCTGACCGTACTGATTTATGAGGGTTATTTCGACTGCGAATCCCATCATTCCATGCAACAAAGACACGTCCGCACTTAAAAAAAATCGGCGTGACGAGGTTTGTGAAATTTTGCGTTTATAGCCTCTTAGAAATAAGTGGCATATCGTTTGTACCTTTTCTAAATTTTTCGGGACGTATAAAAGAAAAGTGGTACTTTTAGTTCTCTCCACAGTGTTTGCTATCCTACTCTCAAGGATGAATAGAGAATAACATTGTGGACAAGGAATCTCGATTCCTTTGTGGTTGCTTCGAAATTATTTGTTCGAGGTTATTGTGACTTTATTCAGCTTTCACTGATATTTCACTAATGTACTTATATTTTGTCACAAACACACTGAATAACCAGCACTTTATGTTGCATGAAGAACAACCCCCTAACTCACGCTTATATACAAATGAGGGAATTTATGGAAGCATCGCGAGAGGGGAAAAAGACGCTTACAGAAAAATACCGTTATCCCTCGATAGCGCTTTTGGAATATACGCCGGGGAGAAAGTTACTTCTGGTCTTTGTTTATCTCTCTCTCTCCCCTTACCTCTATATCCGCCAGTAGGTAGAAAGCCGTCCACGTGATAACCTCGGCACATAGCGTCGTCCTCCATGGTGTAGTGGCTGCCATGCTAGCCTCTAGTTCCCGAGGTCGTGGGTTTAAACCCGGCGGAGGGCGATGGCTTTTTTCGGGAGTTAAAATCCTTAGCATGGTTTCCTTCCGAAGCGAAGTAGAGCCGGAGGTCCCGTGTTGTAGTTTTATGGTACGTAAAAGAACCTCAAGCATGATAAAGAGGCCTCTAAAAAAATTACCGGTGTTTCACGCCCAATATAGAATGGGACGCTAAGAACCACAGCAATTAAAGAGCGTCCATAAATAAAACTAAATTTAATTTATTTTTAGGCACACGGCTGCGTGACATTAATCATAAACTTAATACCACCATAACTAAGTAACTTGTTTCCTATTCAACTTAAAATGGCATGGCTCTACAAATTATACTATTGTAGTAACACAGCATGCAATAAGAGCGCTTTGTTTTATGGAAAAATTCCAGCGGACCGGACTGGTGAACCTTGACCGCCATGTCACGGTATAACGAGATCTGGCCGTGTATAAAAGCGGTGCTTGGGAGTAAAAGCTGGCATACAAGGCATTCATTCTATGGGATACTTCCAGACACTCTAAAGAGTCAGTAGATTCGCTTATATTTGTGCCTTCACCGCAACTTGGAGGCATTCTACTGGCCTTCAAATGTGTTGTATGTATAGCAAGGAGGAGGTGTGTATGTATCTGTTTAGCTTTTCCGCATGCAGTGGCATCCTCTTTTACGTACACAATTCTAGACTATTCACATATGAATATATAACTTGGATCAATAGCTTTACTCGTCTCGGAAGAACTACTATAAACACAAACTTTCCCACATTTCATTATTTCTAGAGGGCGACGAGTGATTCAGTGCCTTGGCGGCTAAATCATGTGATGGACAAGAATTGAAATTGGAACAGATTATTAAAATATATGTGTAGTAAACGTATTCGTTTTGAGAATATAAATAATTTACTTCAGTTTTATATTGTATTTTCATTAAGAATACTTTTTCATGGAGAAGTTGTACAAAAGAGTGTTTTATTTAGTTGTATATTCAGAATTGGAAAAATGTTCCAACAATGCCGAGTAAATTTGACCTCTTTGAGAGTTAAATGCATAACGTATTTCAGCTTTACATTATGTAGAAATTAAAATTATTTTTCTGAAAATATTGTGCATTACAGTGTTTTATTTAGTTAATTATTTAAACATGATCAATGTAAGTGATGAGTAAAACTATTGCTTAAAATTATATATTTATATATGAATCGATTTCTGCACGTAAAACAGGACGCCACTGCATGAGCGAAAAAGTGAACAGATGCACACACCTCCTTACTATAGATACATAACTACCTGTGAAAGCCATTAGAATGCCTCCCAGCTACTGCGATGGCACAAATGGAAGCTAGTGCATAAGGCATCATATTAAGGCAGTAAGCATTTCTTGCGTGCTGAGCCTGACCAGTCTACAAACCAGCATCATTCTACAGTAAGTCTTCCAGAATGTACGTGCCTTCTACGTATCTTGGTTACGTGCAGGCAAGCACGGTCGTCGTCTGCACAATTATAGCCCAGCTAGTATAGGCTCAGTGAGGCATGACAGTTCTACTTCGACCAATAAAGATATGGACGCCGATGCTACGTCGGGCTCGTGTGTGTGTGTGTGTTGAAAATAAATAACGTTTTATGCGTAATAAATGTTTAATTTTATTTCATTAATTATGATTTCTTATTACTTTTCTTCACTTATTTATGCCTCGGTTGCGTCAGTGATATATGGTAGAGCAGGCATCTCTAAATAGGTGTGGTACGGCTGCAGAATAATTTTACACACTTTACATCAATTATAGTTGTAAATTCTTACTTCTTTATTACTTATTCACAGTAGTTGAATAATATGTGTATATTTATATACATATATATATACAATACAAAAATAACAATTTACTGACGTATCTAAGTATGGAGCTGTGAGATATTGTTCCTAACTACATTTCTAAAGGTCAAAAATTTATCTTTTTTGCACTGCACTATATTCTCACATCTGCATACTCTGAGCTATAACCACCGAACTGGACTGCTTGGGTATGCTACCTCTTAGCGTCCACAGCTTAAAATTTCAAATTTAATCTTTCTAGTTTCTGGTAGGCTAAGCCTACTCTAGCAGAACAACCTTAGTTTGATTTTAATTGGCTTTCTACACCCACGTGACTATTTACAAACTTTTTGGACGTTACCGATGGTAACCTTCTTAGCTTTCTAAGTTATTGCTCTCTCTCTCTCTCAAGGTTACACCTTATTGTTATCCACCGTTAGCTTGCTACTTTAGGACTTTGTTTGTTACGAAAAGTCGCTTGATTTTTACCCCCACAGCTCCTGCGTTACTAAACCTAAGAAATACATTCATCTAACAATTTAAACATATATTATAGTAGTATATTTGTAGTTGGTTGGAAGATGCTTAATGTTTATATGCACCACGTATGGAAGTCAATTTGTTGCGGTCACTTCCTGTTATCTATTTCTGAGCGCCTGTTATTGTTTTATTATTTTGCATTTTGGGTTCATTGTCCTCCGGCTAGCTATTATTTCTCGGTCAAGCATATCTCTTGAACAGGGTGTGTAAACGGAAAGGATTTGTTACTCACAGATAACACTGATAAAAGAATTTGTTTTTACACTTTTATTAGAGTCACAATTAATTAAGTTCACATATTAACTCTTGATACACGCCAGACTGAAACTGTTATATTTTCTAATATCACTATAATCACTTATTTACTGCACATTATTAATTCGCGTGTTTCACATTTATAAATAACTTTACGACGCGAGAGATTCTGTAGAATTGCGTGACGTATAATCCGCGAACGGTTCTGATGAACTGAGCGACGTTTAACCTTCTGAATGATTCCGTTGGACTCAGCGACGTGTAACGCGTGGATGATTTTGTTGAACTGGGCAATACTTGCCTCTGGCTTTAGCTTTATATACTCCCTCACCCTAATATGCCTAAAGATTATAACCGAGCTGCTATTGGTTAATAAAACGCGCCAACATTAGCGTCTATTTTTTATATCCAATCAAAATTACGAACAAAATGCTCTAGGGAAAATATTCCCGCTATTTCTAAGAAAAGCGCGCCAATCTGACGTCATTTGTTTGATTCTTCTAATTAATATTCAATTCACCCCCTCGCTCATTGTTATCCGCTCTTATTGTCAGTTTCAGTGAGGTCGTGTAAACTTATTTCCTAACAATGCATATAATTAACAAACATCTCAAATCAATGTCATACAATAATGCTTATTTACACTACAATCACTCTGACATTTACATTATTGTGATACAAATTACTGCCACAATATGCAAATATAGAATAAATACACACAATAAAATGGCTGTAATATACAATTTTATAGTAATTATTGATGCTTATAGGCAGGCTAATATTTCTATATTGCACAATTAAAATTATACCAGTTAAGCGATAAAAGTACTGCCTTAATGTACATAGAAGAATGTAAATCGTTTGCATGGTTTTTAGGTTGTAAAGCTCTAAGTTTTAAATGTTAACCTTTAGTAAACATTAGTGTTAGAGTAAAATGCGAAGCGCAAGTATTTCAAACAGTTACAAGTTGGCTTACAATACCGTAGTTGTGTTTTAAATTTTAAATGTTATTAAATGAGAATGGATTAATGAAAGTAAAGTTAAATCACTGACCTCCTTTATGTCAGGATGGTTTACTTGTAATGCGAGGACAAATTAAAGGCGTAACTTGTTATTTACAAACTGGCTGTAGTGTTGGGCGAAGCTAACTTTGTGAGAAAATCCATTCTTTGATTTCTTATATGTCATTACTTTATTTAACTCGTGCATATTATTAATGTGTTTTAGAAATAAAATTTTAAACAAAACTATCACAGAAAAGGTAGTACATTTCTCCTAATGATTCATTTCCTTTCCTACATCATTGTCATTGGATCCAGTAATAAAGGACAAAATGAAATTAACGCAACAGTGGTAGCAGACATTAATGCAAAACAAAGTAGCAACGTTACAGGTAGTACTAGAAGCAGAAGTATATATGATATAATTTGTCGACAAAATTGCACAAGTGAAGTTTATTGTGAAAGGTGAGAAAGCAGAATGAATATAAAGTTGTTTTTTTCACTTTCACAAAAGCTTACCTATAGTAGGAAGTATTGTATTCCACTTATATTTCAGCACCGAAATTTCACCACAAATATATGTTTTGAGGTTCCTTGAATCCAAAAGAAGATATTTTTAAAAGAGGTCCGTACGCCTCACTCTTTCTCTTTCTCTTTCTCTCTTTCTCTTCTTCTTCTTCTTCTTCCGCCTCCTTGTGTGTGTTTGTATTTCTGCCTGTCTGTGACAGCATAACTAAAAAACTTTGTTAAATACTTGGTATTCAAGTTAAGCATTTTCCAAGGGTGCAACACAAAGATTTTTAAAAATATCCCCCATCTCAAACTACTCTTTACTTGGAGGAATTTTCACCTGTTGGATCTTTGAAATATGGCTTTAACTACTTTGATTGAAATATTTGTTACGAATTTGCATAAAATTAAAATGCATTTCTTGAATTTTTTGCGAAAAGTCCGCGAAGTTCTTTTTATTCTAATGACATTTGTAGAATTCGAAAATCGAAGATATAGATCAAATATTATTACACCAAACTGTAGAGGCGTGTTTTTAAAGTAAGTGTATATCTTTTATTTTAATAACAGGACATCATTTTCCATATACCTTATTATCATTCCTTATACTATTTCTCTACAAAGTCACCGCTGTCGTTCAGACACTTGTAACGGGAAACTCTGGTATGCTTTCGTCAAAGAATGATACCGCCTGTGATGAAAGCCAAGTCTGCACTTCTTGTTTCACAACATCATCGTCGTTTTCCACCAAGGAATTTCTTCAGATGAAGAAACCGATCAAAATCCTTCCGGTCTGTGAACGAATTATTCCCAACCAAATGATGCGATCAGATCTTGTTTTCTTTGGCTGTGTGTGGCCGGCATTGTCAGTAGTAATAATAATAATAGTTTCCTCGTAAACCTCACGCAATTGGTGATGAATGTTTGCATACAAAAACCGAATCACTGATATCACTTCACAGTCGCCGGGTCATTCGAATGTTTTGAACATTTCGAAACGCTCTAACAGGAAAACACAAAGTGACGATCGCTTACAGCTACATCTAGTTTCTTAATGAATTGAAGAAGTAATCGCGTGCTCAAAATCGCGACTGCAGCATCAAAATATTAAAGTGATATATATTTTAACGAGATTTATGAGCCATGGTTTTATAGCACATAATCTATGTCAAATAAATTCATTCTTAGAGTTTAACATTTGTGAGGGATTCTTTGTTATCGGTTTCAATAATAATTTTCTGATTCGTTTTTGTCGTGGTCGTGTAGGCAGCATGGAATTTCAAACCTACCACGTAGGGATCCAGTTTTTAAAAATCTTGACTATCCTTTAGCTTACTGTATTGTCTTATACCTACAACGGAATGCCTAAATGTGTAATGAAAGCTTATGTCTATTAACAAGCAATAGGTGGAAGATATGATTTCCTAAGAATACTTTGTAGAAAAATGAGGAGGGAAATTCATTTGAATACAACATATCAGTTTGTGTATCAAACGTTCATCTATTTCTTATTTTAAAAACCGAGAGCATTATGGAAAAGAAATAAAAACACTCCAGAAATGAAGCAAATTTAGTTTGGTTCAAGAATAAATCATTAATTAACTGCAATGCTAGCTTCTGGAATATACAAAGTATATAAAAGTTTAGGGCCTAAATTTTTCCGCCACATAGCTTGAGAATTAGAGAGAGAACGCGTACTTAAAACATAACAATACCACATAATTAAAATGTTTCCACTAGGTTTTATATAATTAACAGCCTTCTCCGTTGAAATGTATAAGCTCATTAACTGCACGACGTCCCTGTATGTGAACAAAGCTAATCTTCTTGCCTTCTCTAATTCTCCATTCCAGATGTCTCTTAGAGTGGCTTCTGTGTGCATTAAGTATCTCTGATGAAGGCCATTTCACGTTGCTCGAAACGCACGTCACACACGCAATGGTGTCATCTAGATGGCTTATAGCGGAGGGCGGGGAAAAGTAGTCAAATGGAAGGTAAAAATACCTAGAATGGCGTAATATTCTCTAATGTATGTAATGCAACACAATAGCTAATAAACATTCTTTAGTAAAATTATTTGCTTCATACTATCCGGAATTTCATGATTTTCCGTCTCCAAACTAGTATAGGAAGTTGAACTTTTCCGTTCGGTTACTTTTCGTACTGCAACAACAATATTTTAGTATTCCCTTCAACTGTTTAATCACAATCAGTTGACCCTGCAGTGTGCATATGAAACATACGACTGCGTCCATGTCCAACATAATATTCAATATAATATTTAAACAATATATAAGGTATTTCGACATGGTGTGAAATAAAATATCATACGTAAATGCAGGAAAAATATTTTTGTCCTGAAAAAAAAAACTCGCCTTCCTATAGAGTTGCGTAAATAACTAATGCAGTATTTCAAAACGGTTGATTTTATTATGTGTATTTATTAATTTTCCATCAGCCCACTGATTTTAAATTAAGCTGACGAAGATTCACGGACGAATACTCTGCACTACTACGATTCTTTAACACTAGAATGTCTAGCTGTCCCAAGCACCGATGAATGCCCACTGGAGTGATTTTGACTCCTCATGGAATACATTAAAATATTCACGTGCTATGTTCAAGTTTGCAAACTTTAAATTACTACGTGTTAACTGTCTTTCGATAGCTGTGAATGCTTTTAAAAGCAATATTTTCCCATAATTATCCAAAGAAAATGACAAAATAAGATAGTTACTATGACACTACGATTCTAATTGGTTGTGAGAACAGTGTTAAAAATGAAAATGAATTATTGCAGCATTGAACATGCAGTACTTTTATTCAACACTGCACCTCTTACAAATTATATGAAAGAAAATGAATATCTTCAAAATAACATAAAAACAAACAAAACATTCCTTCAAAATGACATCTAGCATACTTTTTCAGCTGTGTAAACAAATAGGAGTGTTACTAATTTAGGAAAATCAATCTGTACAAATATGAACAATCAGATGAGTTATTTTGGCTCATAACATGCATCCATATTAAATTTTAACAGTAGATGTTCCACAGAGTGATTTCTTACAAAATTTAAAATATCCCTACTGTGAGAGTTTTTATATTTTATTTCTTTATTATTATTATTATTATTATTATTATTATTATTATTATTATTATTATTATTATTATTATTATTATTATTATTTTTACATTTGCGTTTCACTTGACAGTGTTTAGTAGTGAACTGTAATCGTCTGCTCTTTTCGTTCTTCAAAGTTTTGTCTGATTTTGCTGTTCCATGTTGGGACGTAAGAGCCTTTAGAAATTCCAGCCGAACTAATCTTTTCGTTAGTTACTTCCTTGTAAAGGACCCAAGCTTTCAGAGCGGCTAGATCCAGTATATTACAGAAATCAACAGGCCATCTCCTAGTACCCGAGCGCACTGAGTATTTCCGTGCCATCTGGTTAACAATATCTACGCCAAACTTTGCTTCATTGTAGTTTTTCACTGTGTCAAGAGTTTTCGTTTGGTTATTAAAATTTTTGACACCGTATGCATGCTGCTCAAAACTAATACATCTTCTTTTGGTTTATCCTGGTAAGCAGTCAGTACAATTCCTGTGTTTATAGTCTATGTTGGAATATAATGATGCCTTCATCCTTTTAGATCATTAGTAACCTCTCTTCTGCATTTATTGACTGTCCCTATAAGGCTGTAAATATATCCCTGAGTTTCGTAACAAGAGGAGTGAGGTAAAGAATTTGTCGTTTGCTATATGTCTTCTCTTTCCATCGGACACATCACCACATGAACCCCCAACCTTTAATTATGCCCTAATTCATCCTTCCCACCATAAGGGAACCAATTTACAACGTATTTGCTATCCGTATCTACGGCACGTAAGTATTTTTGCCCATATTTATCGGGCTTTGATGCCATATACTGAGTAAATGGGCATCATGCCTTGCTCAGAAAAAGTTGTTCAACTGTTATAAAAGGACCAGGTCTGAAACATGACATACAGTTTTCAATCAACCTATTCCAAACAATTAAAAACAGAGCAAACTTGTCGGTTTTCAATCCTTTAGATCGACCAGACTTCTCATCAAAACGTAAGTATCTGGTAATTTCGCATGATCTGTTTCTTGACATTGCTGTTTTACATGTGGTAGATCCCAAAGATCTCTCCACAAGGAGTACACAGGAGCATCGTTTTCTCCATTTGTATCTCAGGCGTACATTATTGGGATGGAGGCTTCTAACTCATCCGAGGACAAAGTAAAAATATTATTCTACATTTGCCGCTGAGCTTCAATAGTTGTACACTTTCGAATATGGTCAATTATAAATTTGACACTGAACAAACTCAAGCACTAGCAGTGCTACCGTTTACAACAGTTCCCATTGCATATCCCGTAGGCTCTGGAAATTCATTCAAAATATTTTGATATGATGTCTTACCTGTTCCATCTGGAGCAACCAAGTCAAGCAATTCATCATCACAGTACAAGTCCGCTAAGGTACACGCAGCATCCCCTGTTGTGGATCCCTCTTCTGCAGATGGGCTTCTTTTACTGACTCCACTTTCCGATGCTAACTGATGACCATTTCTTCAACGTTTGGTGCACTGTCGGCGATTATTGTTCCAAAGAATCAACTTCATTGTCGTCATCATAGCCTTAGCTATTGTGAGCAGTAGCACTTTCCCTATTTCTAGAATGAACTTCCAGCTTTGATTTCTCTTCACAATGGACATCAGAAAATTCATCTTGAAATGCTTCCTCACTATCGCATGACTTTTCTGAATGATATAGACTTCTTCTGGAACAAAATCCTCGTTGATTCAAATTCTTCTCCGATGTCAATTTCTGACACACCATCAGGTATTTCCTGAAACATGCCTAGCATTTCTTCATTGATAAGCTTTCTCCGAAACGAACATTTTTAGGAGCTAGTAGCAATAGAGAATCCAAAGGCACTAAGTTAACACTAAACAGCTATGTTATTCAGTAACACAGCCAGTATATAATAATGCTACTTTGATAATGAGTAGAATGAAGCACGACAATGTGGATGAAATGATGTGTTCATATTGTTGACAATAATTGTTTACAACCTAGCAGAAGTATATGTTCACTTAAGTCTCAGCAAAGATTTACCAAAGAGTATAAATTGCACATACTAACCTTAGCTCATAGAAAGAAATACCGAGAGTCAAATTGACTACATTAGGTATTTTAGATAAATAATAAAATTCCTTGCATAAAAATTACTTCCATTTGATCAGTTTCTTATCAGCTTACCCCAAACAAACAGTACTTAAAATAAGTTTTACCGTTAAATACCGCAAACAGGTAATGATTTAAAACACATTCGAAAAGGAGTCAAAATGAGTCCACGGGCATTCTAACGTTAAGGGTACTCGATACTGAATCTTGGATGTTTAAATGGACTAGCTCCGGTATCTGCAAATAGCGCCTGAAAGTCTAAAAAATTTTCTCGTATTCTGTTTTCTTACATTTTGACACTTTGGAATGTTCTTCAGTATGTCATTGTTGTTTTATTCGCTTCAAAATTTCAATATGCATTATTCCAAAGTAGATAGAGAGATCTAAGGCATGTTTTCTTAATATCTAGTACGGTTTTGGATTTGGAGTTTTAAAAGCTCAACACGTTTTTGATTTTTTAGAAAATTAAATGTTCTACATGTTATTATTTTTAAGGTAAACTTTTACTGTTAAACAAAAGTTCACCTTTGATTGCAATGAACTATATCTCAAGAAGGATATGAAAAACTTGTAATTTTAAAATGTTCAAAGCTTCATCAGGTGAGGTATTTTATATATAGGTCTTGGTTTTAATTATTTAATGTTTTATTAATTAAAATCTCTGCTAAAATTCGTTTTATCCCTTTCAATATCTTGTTAAAATGTTAACAATATGCACATCGAACACTATTAATACTGTATAAGGTCGCCTCTATAAATACTTTTGATTCAGATTACCTAATTAATCCTAATTAACCCCTAAGTAACCCTTTCCCTACTCCCTTTGCAGCTTATG
The DNA here is from genome assembly GCA_030765065.1 of Deroplatys truncata. Taxonomy (NCBI): domain Eukaryota; kingdom Metazoa; phylum Arthropoda; class Insecta; order Mantodea; family Mantidae; genus Deroplatys; species Deroplatys truncata. The sequence continues at coordinate 65,830,785 of CM060986.1, forward strand.
TGTCATTTGATGTTTTAAAATCTGTAATAAAATTGTGCTAATAAAAATTAAAGTGTAGGTATGCTTGCAGTGTGATTGGAGCTGTATTGCTTCTGTATTAGGTAGCCAGGTTAGGTACACAGATAATAATAATAATAATAATAATCATCATAATGCAATTAGCAATAATAATGCAATTAACAATAATAATGAAAAACTTTTATGTGAGTATATAAAGAAATTGAAATAACAAAACTTAACATGATATAGAATTTGGTAAATGTAATTAAGATTCCTCATATTGTTTTTTCCTTTAGTGATAGCTAACGTAGTGTCTTCAGAAGACATTCATCTTTACTTTAGAAAATCTTAAGGTTAAAGCAGAGAAAGTGATGAATTTTTAATAGAAAGAGCAAGCTCACTGCTCACGTTCTGGCTTTTTTCAAGGTTGTAAATTATTGGCTTTATAATTTGTTTAATACTGAACAATTTTTCAGTTTCTTTGTGTATGGTACTTACAAATTTATTTGATATAAATTTAGTATACCATTTTATACAATAATTTAAAATATAATAAATATGTCTCTAAACTGACGGAGAAATACATTATTGAAGTCGTGAAAATTGAGACGTTATTGAGTAATTTCAATAAAACATATAAATAATTTCTGACTTAGATTCTTTTCCTCCTTAGGATCAACACCTATTTTCAACATAATTTCAGCTACTGTATAAAAATTGTTAATTTTAACGTCTAATTAATAAAATTAAAAGTCTTTAAAAATCCATAAGAATTAAACTGTGATATAATTCATGCTTTCAGCATATTAAAATTTGAATTTTGTCTTCTTTAGTTTGGCTAAAGCGAATTCTTTCTTAAGTCGCTATTCATATATAACAAAAAAATTTTCAGGACTTCGATTTTCCAGCTTCATCGTAACCCGTTGTCTACTTTAGTAGCAATAATTTACCTGAAATTATCAGAAATATTTTGAAAATAATTCTATTATTGGTATACGCGTTGAACAATAAAAATGAAAATAAGTATAGTGGCCAAAGAAAATTTTATGATTGTAACACATCTAAATTGTATATAAAATGATAAGTATACTACTTAAACCATTAGCAGTTATAATAGTCATGTGGTTCTGAAACCAAAAGTTTTAGCTTCTTCTTGAAATAGACATTTTAAAGCCTTCTCTTACGACGGAAATATCTCCCAAAATATTCGAGCAATTTCAATTAAAATATCTACATGGGCTTACAATAATAATTCATTTAGAAACCACAAATTAGATCTTAGAGCTACTTGTTTGCAGAGTGAAGGATTTTAAAATCTTACCTCCAGTCAGGTAGAAAAGAGATGCAGGTATGTTATTTTATTTTTGTCTAGTTTTAATTTAGCCTTGCAGTAATATTTAAACATGATTTGTTATTCCTTTCATTTTGAGCCAATGTAAAAACCTTGCAGCAGCAGAGAAGTATCATATATCAATCTGTACTAATTACCCGTTGTTATTCCTTGTACTACGCGCCACTGTTGCAATTAAAACCAGAAAAGGTTTTCAATATCACTAGAGAGAGAGGGACAGAGAGAGAGAAAGTTAGGAGGGGATAAAGAGGAACAGAAGAGAATTTTCTCCGCAGATTTTAATGAGTTGTGTCATTATCACCAAACATGATGAGATTCTTTTGTTAAACAAAAACGAAGTCTGCAAATTGTTTTTGAAGTCGATAATACAAAAAGTGAGTGAAGATTAACGAGTACGTAAAAAGCACATGTAATAGATCAATATTACATATTAATACCTTCTTGATTATCTAGTTCATAAATAAATGAGAGGGCTATTCTAAGTGAAACTAAGAATAATAGTGGAACGTAAACTGCACTCGTTTTATCTAGAGCCAGCATTCATCCCTGGTAAGGATCCTACATTGCTGAATCGAATATCGAAGACGGATAACAATGGAAAAAATGTATCATTCAGGCTAAGGATCCGGTCAAGTTAGCAAACAATATACACTGCCGTTTGTGAAAATTGCAACACCAAGAAGGTAACGCATGAATTGAATGAATTTAATACCACAGGTTATGTACATGACAAGTAACAAATGATAAACGTTTCAAATCTATATATTACCTTTGAGCCCTAATATGCAGTATCTGGTGTGGCCTATATGCGCTGCTATACGCCGTGACATTGAATCAAAAAGGTTCCGAATAAGTTCCGGAGGGATTTCCCTCATCTCAGTTTGTATTGGAGCCCACAAATCCATGACACTGTTACTGGAGGACCGTGAAGCACCAGCTGCCGACCAACCATATCCCAGACATGTTCGGGAACGTGCAGGCCAGCCAAGCAATGATACCCGTCGCTCTTCGAAAAAGGCTTGTACTTTCATCGCAATATGTGGACGGGCATTGTCCTGTTGAAATGTGGCCTGTAGAGATGCCTGAAGCAGGGGGGAAAACTCTACAACCAACGTTAGGTACCGGTTACTGTCCAAAGTGTCCTCAATTCGTAGGAGGCTTAATCGGTTATTGGAACCAACCTCAAACCATCACATCCACTATGCTGCTCAACAATGCAGCTCTCCAGGTTGCGCTCACCACGCTACCGCCGGACACGTATGCGGCTATCATGTAGGACACGTTGAAGCGGGAATCGTCCGAAAAGACTACATTTTGCCACTCCGCACTGCAGTGACGATGTTCACGTGCCCATTGTAGTCGTGAGGAGCTTGTGCTTTCTGGATAATGGAAGCCGACGTAATGCCATGTACACAACCAGTCCAACCTGCAGCAGACGGCGACCAACCGTTGATGCAGACAAGTTCATGCCTGTTGCAGTGCTCCAGCGTCGAGCCAAAACTGTACGGTCCGTTATGGCCATGCGAACAAGATGACGGTCATCTCGCCCTGTGGTTATGTTCGTGGTCCAGTACTCGCTCTTCGCTGCGTACGACCTTCATCTAACCACTGCTTCCACACACGCATTACTGTCGTAGCAGCATGCCCTGTACGAGCCGAAATGTCACGGTATGTAAAACCCGCTTCCCGGAGACCGATCATTCTGTCCCGTTCGAACTCACTCATATGCCGATATGGCTCCCTTTGACTCGACGAGGCATACTGGCACTCTCTTTATTGTTTCCACATGGTTTGACAGCTCTGCAATGCCTACACTGGGCGCAACACTGACCTTGTTGCACCAGAGGGCTCTGCTCGGCCAACGTGTATCCCATCTCTCTGAAAACCTAATCACTTACTGCTTGTACACTCTTCTACACTTCCACCAGGTTTGAAGTTATTCGGGAAATCTGTTATTGGTGTTGCTATTTTCACAAACGGCAGTGTAGATATGTTTAATCTTAATTTAGGGTTCCGTAAACACGGTACTTTTGATGTCAACAAGACGCCAATGCGGTGCCTTATTTGCTACTGTAAAAATTAGTCTATTGAAGGTGTAAAATGAATTAGGCTACATATATCGGAATGTGAATTAAAAGTATATTGCACCTCTAGTCACGAAGTGGCCTCACAGGTAAACAACATTATAATGCGCCACCTCACTCCACATTACTCGATGCACAGTGAACTCCACTTCACTCTTAAGTTGTTCTGGATGCTTAACCTTATCATTATCTAATTTTTTTCAAGTTATAGCTTGAGGCAGTATTTTTATCACTTAAATGAAATCAGTCTAGTTATATAATATAAAATTTAATAACAGCCCGCCTTAAATCAATATGTGTATGTAATAATCTGTACAATGTATGTAACAGTCAATGTATTATGTTTATATTATTATGTACATGTATAATAATGTTATGTGAATGTATTGCGTAGTTTTAACAATGTAAGAGCTGTGAGAATAGAAGCAAGTTACCTTTCGTAGCAAACAGAATTACAAAGTAGAAGCCGAAAGTTGCTAACAGTGAGGTAACCTTGAGACAACAATAAATTAGAAAGTTTAATAAAGGCTACTAATAATTCTTGGAACAATAATGTAATATTTAAAACACTTTATAAGCAGCCAATCAAAAACTAGGAAAGCTTTAAGTTAAATAAAAGTATTCTATTGGAGTAGACTTAACCAATCAGACACTTCAAATACAGGTAATGTGCAAATCCAGGCGGTTGACGCTACTAGATTGCGTACCCGATCGGTACGGTACGTGTTCAATGGGAGACATAAAAAATTAAATGCGCTGAGAATAATATAAAGTTTACCTGTTAAAAGTGCAAATAACAATAATCTCACAGCTCTATAGTGGGATATATCAGTGAAGTGCTATTTATTTGTGTGGAGGATTAATTAATAAACAAAGTACAATACAATTATAATTTGTGTAAGCCTTGTTCTTTAGCCATATCAGTTCTGCTAAGAGATACAGTTTCTAAGAATTGCTACTCACGCAGCCGAGGCATACATATATAATATTTAAATAAACATTAAAATACAAAGTTAATTTTTTAAACGTTGGGATGAAGGCCACCAGAAAAGGGAACGTGGGGCGGAGGCCACCGGAAACTTTGTACCGAACGTGGGGCGAACACTCCAAGAAACTATCTCCCGCAAATTGGCATCCATTACGTGCGTGATCTAAAACACGTGCTTCAAATTGGCGTCATAGTGATGCAAACGCTACCAAATTAAACTTCTTCAAGTTGGTATATCATACGTGGTGCAACAACTATAACAATTTAACTCCTTCAAGTTGGCGTCCCATACGTGAGGCTGCAACGATTTCAAGTCTACTAATCTGCTTCGAGTCCATCAAATTTGATCTTGCTATATATTTTATCGCTTTCCAATGGAATTTCTTCCTTTTGAAATATAGTTCGTTGCTGAGTTTGTTAACCTTGTGATTGATATTCTATTTACGTGAATTTTTCAACTATACTTATATTATTTTGATATTTGCAAAATATTTTCTAATTTAAGTTATTTTCTAATGTCTTCACTTCCTTTTCTAACCAAAACAGTATATGCAGCAATGAATCAAAGAAACTTCATTTCACCTGCCTCAATTATTTTTTTTGTGTTTTTTTGGGACACATGATTGACAAGCATATAACAAAATCGGCAGTGCCGTCACTTTATAATACTTTAGTAAGGTTTCTTTCCTCACCCGTTTTCCTAATGCTTTTCGTATTGTTCCGCAAAAATGTTTAGTTTGTTTAGCTTTTCATTAGTTTCACTTCTTGTTTTGAAAGCTTTTGAACAACCCAAATACTCAAATTCATTAACTTTTTCTGCTTTTTATTATCTATCATTAACTTAACTCTACTTGAATGGGGGCAATAAATGTCATTGAGTTGGTCTTATTTGCAGATATTTTCATGTTAAGATAGAAACATTTTATTTAAAAGCATCTTGTCCTACGGCATTTTTGCTTTCACTTCTGATCGTCAGCGAATAAAGTAGTCGTCAATTTATGTTTTTATGTTGAAATCTATTGATATTTGGTTTAGCCATATTCTTATGACATAGTCAATGTATCGATTAAAAGATTTTGGTGGCAAAGGAGACCCTTGTTGAAACCTTTGGATTTATTTATGCTATTTTATTACTTCAGAATATTTTTCGTTTGTATTGCTCCTGTATCGCTCTCACTAAAATAAATGATCCTTTATTTTCTAAAATTATCCATAAATATTTTGTTTATACTGTCGAAAGCGTTATCATAATCGATGAAAGCTAAGAAGATGATAAATTAAACTCTTTTCGTTTTTCAATTATTTGTTCCAGTGTATTAATAATAATAATAATAATAATAATAATAATAATAATAATAATACTTTATAGCAATACTTACGCCTCTATACTTTTTCGGGTCAGTTCTGAGCTTTTACGAGATCTGCATTTCTTCCTGTAGTGAGTTTTTATTTGCTTTAACAGTTTTAGGTGCAACAACCAGACTAAATAAAATTTAAATAACTAACATTTTTCCACACGCATACGCGGCCAGAGGGAGGGAAGGAAGGAGGGAGAGAGGCTTTCTTTTTTATAAAAATTGATTTTTTGATTAAGGAGACCTCATAAGATGTATTTCCCCTGAATTCATGGTAATCAACTTTTGGGTGTGAAGCAGTACGTTTTGAGTAGTTAAATAAAATTACAATCATACGGAGAATAAATATCAATAACAGTAAGGATAGTGTTAAATAAAAACTGGAGAGCGAGTGTGACTAAATTTGTCGAAGGGTTGATTTTAAGACAGTGCCATCAGCCGCTGGAAAGGGTGGTTTTTCTCTCTATTGTTAAGTGTGCCGTTAGGTTGCTGGAACGCAGATGCGTAGAAAAGGGTCAATGTTCGCCAAAAGCCAGATAGCCTTAGGCCTCCAATGAAAGAAGCTAGAAATCAGGTGATAGTGGAATGTGGAGATATAGAAACGTTTGAAAGAGAGAAACAGAAGATTCTAGAATACACACTTGGCCGTGGTGGCTCCTTGGAGATGTTTGTTAGAAAATGTGCAGGAGAGTTTAGAATACACACTTGGCCGCAGTAGTTCCTGGGAGATGTTTGTCAGAAAAGTGACGGCGGATAGGCGCGATGATATGAAGCGTAACAAATAGGAAATGCGCCTGTGTGTGTCAAAGAAATAGCAGGAATCAAATGTTAAAGCGGTGACGGTAAATAAACGAGCAGGAAAACAAACCGTCGTATTCACCACTAACCCGTATTCACAAAGAACCCTGAGCTAGTACCGAACCCGGGACCATTCCTACAAATCCTGTGCCGTAAAATAGCCACATACCACAGCAAATAGGCGAAATACTACCCCAAATTGGCCGCCTAGGGTGGTTCTTGAACCGAAGAACCGCCACATGTGGAATACGATGCTTTGTGTACCTACTGTAAGTAGAGAAAGTCGAGGATTTAAATGGAAAAGAATTAGCTTAAATGAGATTTCTTAGGATAGGTGGAAGTAACTGATTGGAAAATTACTGTTCTCCCCTCGATAAAATATTCCTCTGCGCTTTAAAAAATTCTAGCAGAAAATTAATGGAAGCAAAAATCTAATGTTTTTGGACTTAAAGTTCAAATGGTAACACAGTTTACAAGTTCTGGTGCTTTTTCAGATCGTTAATTTTATTAGTTTTATAAGTTTTTTAAAGTCATGCCAAAATTGAAACATTTTGTATGTGGTGTTTTTAAAGCTAACTTTCATGCATTTGGATGTACGCACAAAAAATGCTCTACCCCACACTTACATCGACATGTAACTTAAACGGATAAAGAAATAAATCCGTGAAGTCATAAAAGATGAGCCGAAAATGAGGAATTAAGCTAAAAGTATTTAAAATACCCAACTTTTACATTTTATTTCTCCGTCAAATAAAATCCTATTTTCACCGAAAAATCAAGTAATACAAAACAAAATGCTCTACTCAATGCATGTAGGAAAGTTTGAAAACACCACGTATAAAAGAGTTGTAATTTTGGCATATTTTTTCAAACATTCATAAAACTGATAAAATAAAGATCTGAAAAACCGCCAAAACACGTAAACTGCATTACCATTTGATATTTATGTCCAAAACGATTAGATTTTTCCCTCCATTAATTTGGCTGCTAAAATGTGCAGACGAATCCTTCTTCAGGGGATGTCTGAGAGAAAATCATAGTAATGAATTAGTTATTAAATAAATGCATGATACATGGGGCAGAAGAAAGTTTGATCATCTGCAGAGCAGGGAAAATGTTTGACTGCCATAGCCATTAAGATATCTAAAAGAGTAAGATAGTTTGGTAGAGCGTGCAAATGATCGAAAAAATAGCTGAAAACTGAAGCCAAAACAGATCAAAAGGGCCATACCATAAAGTTCATGATGCCACTTTTGACCTTAAGAGGTTTGCTTATTTACGAAATTTCTCCACACACAGGTATATCACTGGTGCTTACTCCTTTGTGTATGATTTCTGCCCCTGATATGATTATATTTGAATGTGCTTACCCATTCTATTTCGGCGTCCGCCGTGATCCATTAGACTCGACGCCTACATCCGCAGAACCGTCAACCACAAACCCTTAGAGTTCTGCTCCTTTGTAATACAGCAGACGTGCATTAGTGTTTCTGTGATATATGATGATATCTCTCATCAAAGTGGTGTTCATTTTTAGCTCTCATACCAATAAACCAAAAATATGTTTGAGATCAGTTGCGTAGAGAAATGTTATATTTCTACATACTCGCTGAAAAGAACAGAAAGATGACTTGTTTTTGCTTTTCAGCATCTGCAAATAGAAACGGAGAAATGGATTTGGGTATATGAATTAGGATCTTTCTTTATAATGTTTTAATAATTCATTGTTGTTGTTATGTTTCGCCTCGAAATGAGATTTTATATCAAACGTGGTTATATTACTGTCTCGTAAAGTGGATTTTATTTGTTTATTGAAACAACTACCCGTATTTACGTGCTGCCATCAAGGACAGAATAATAACAGACAAATTATAAGTAAATAACCCCAAATCAAAAACTAACAAAGGATAACAATGATGTATCGACAGTTCAATTTTTTTTTTCATTTAATGTGATAGTCAAAAAGAAAACCAAATTTACATTTTCCTTTTCACTTTCTCTACTACGTGTAGTAAGGAGGGGAAGTATTGCATTCCACCCAAAAATTTGATACTTAGATTTCACAGGAAATACATGTTTTGAGGTGCACTGAATGCATATAAAGCATGTCTGTGTGTTTTTTTTTTTTCTGTGAACAGCATAACTCAGAAACGAGCAGTCGGATAAACACCACTTGGTATTTAGGTTCACTATCTTCCAGAGATGCGACACGAAGGTTTTCAAGAAAATCCCCCCACCACAGAGTAGCCTTTACATGGAACATTTTTCGAAAATTTTAATTTTCTCAAAAATGGCTGTAAGGAGTTTGATTAAAATATCATATATTTAAGATACTTTGATGACAAATAAAATGTATTTCTTGAATTTTCTGGGAATGTCTCCAAAAGTATTGTTCATTGTGAACGACTTTTGTATAACTGATAAACCATAAGAGATAGACAAAATTGGATCGCGTTAAAATACACAATTTATGTCATGTAATTCTTTTTGTTGAGTGAACCATTTTCTAAATATTGCTTGTTATTGCCTTAAATTTTCGAATATTTATACTTATTCTCAAATGGGAATTCGTAATTCATTTTTTTGTCCAGGTAATGCAAAGAGAATGGAATACTCGACATAGCAAGCAGCTCTTAAAATATTTGCTATCGCTTAAATTCCCCTTGCATCTACAAGAAAATTAGCAACAAGATTAACATTTAGATATCTCGGTTAACATGAAGCATATGGAGAATAAGCGTTTGTAAAAATAGTTTTTACAAGAGTAGGGAAAGTCATGTGAGTGTAACACATCAGATTTTTTTTCTTTGCTGCGTTTTGCTTTTTCTGCCACCTATTATGGTAGGTAAGAGGGAGTATTGTATTTCACCCAAAAATTCTATGTCGAGATTTCATTGGATGTTCTTGCTTTAAGCCCATCTGAATAAAAAGAAAATAGCTCTTAGAAAAAGGTCCATGAGGGAGAGTGATTGAGAGGGGGAGAGAGAGAGAATGAGAGAGTTTTTCTCTGAAGAGTCTATCTCCACAACGAAATGTTCTACAAGTACTAAACTTAGTATTTTCAAGAAATACACCATTCCAAAGTACCTTTTAAAAGGCATTTTTTTCATTTTTTCAGTTTCTTAAAAATGTCTCTAATATTTTGATTAAAATGCTATATGAAATTCATTTTTAGACAGCATGGCCTAAAAGTAGAACTTCTAACACAGAACACACGAGCCTTAGATTATACCACAGGTACGATAAACTTCATTATGACCAACTTTGGTTTCAAGTCCAATCACATGGCAATTACCCTTTGTTTTTGGAGATGTTTAATAACTCCATTCGCTTAATTAGGTTTTCATTTCATTGTGTCGTTTCACATGATTAATTTCTCATGGCCTTCGCATTATCTGTTCAAAATACATGCTTCGATTTATCGCAATTCGTTGTAGAGTTAACCTATACATTATATTGACAGCTTTCTTTGATATTAAACGTTATTCTTTTATCTACTATAACCTTTATGAATTCAGAAGAAACTGAAATGGAGTAGGCAGGTGGAATTACAGAAGCAGCAGAACTAATAACACTGGAAGTACTTACCCAAAAAATCCAGAAAGGAATATGATATAGTATGAGGCAGTATTTTTAACACTTAAATAATTTCAGTCTAATTATATAACATGTAAATTCAATAACAACCGGCCTTGACGCAATATTTGTATGTAATAATTTGTAAAATGTATGTAACAGTCATTGCATATGATTATCTTATTGTATCCATGTGTAATAATGTTATGTGAATATATTACGTAATTTAATAATGTAGGAGCTGTGAGAATGATAAGTTAAAAGTTACTAACAATGAGATAACAATGAAGTAACCTTGAGCCAATAATGAGTAAGAAAGTTTAACTTGTGATTCTTGGAGTAACAATAATGTAATTTTTGTGACAGTTTAAAAAAGAGCCAATCAGCAACCAGAAAAAGCTTTAGTTAAATAAAGGTATTCTATTGGAGTAGGATTAGCCAATCAGAAACTGAAATATAGCAAAATTTACAAATCTAGAAGTCAGTTGCTTGCAGACAGAGTTACTAACCAGACACAAAATGTGTCCTCAAGAAATATAATATGTATTCGTGTGAGACGAAAAATAAGTTAAGTGTTCAAAGTGTTAAAAAGCGTAATTAATTAATAAAAACATCTCACAGCTCTCCCTCCGTATCAGTGAAGTGTTATTTAAATTGTATCAAGTATTAATAAAAGGAGTGAAGTAAAATTATAATCACAACCCTGCTAAGAGAAACGCGTCTCTAACAATAATACTGACGCAGCCGAGGCAATCATAAATATATAATATTTAAAGAAACAGTCAAATTACAAAGTTAATATTTTTTTAAACGTAGGCCTTCGTTCCGCAAACATTCCTATTCGAAAATAGAACCCTTCTTTTACAACTTATATCATAATCTACTATTACATGACAAATAAAATTTATGTCTTGAATTTATTAATAGACTATGAAGGCATCTTCATTTGCAAGGAATTTTGCATAACTTTGTATAACTGGTAAACATTAAGAGAAGACAAAGGTTAGTATGTCCTTAAAACATACAATATATTTAAATAACCGCCATATCCGAGAAATTCTTGTTACCGTTGGTACATTTCAATACTTTTGCCATGTTTTAAAGTGCAGTCGCTTGAAAAAGTTATATTGTAGCCTTTACGTGATTAGCCCCACGTTTTGGGTGCCAATTTGAAGAAGCAGTATTGTAATATTGTTAGCCTTTACTTCATTTGAACAACGCTTTGGGCACATTTTTTAAGGAGGAGCTGTTGATGCCTCACGTATGGTACAAAGTTTCCGGCGGCCTTCGCCTCCACGTTCACTTTCCGGTGGCCTTCGGCCCAACGTTTAGGAATCAAATTTGTATTTTTATGTTTCTTTAAATATTATATATATTTATGTTTGCCTCGGCTGCGTCAGTATTAATTTGTAGAAACACGTATCTCTTAGCAGAGGGTGATGCGGCTAAAGAATGTAGGCTTACACAAATTATAATTTTTACTTCACTCCTTTTATTAATCCTTCACACGATTAAATAACACTTCATTGATAAAGAGATTATTTATTAGTTACTTGCACCTTTTAAAAAGTAAACTTTATAACATTCTAGCCGTAATGAATTTTATATGTCTCACACTGAATATGTATTGAACTGTTCAGGAACGTGTCTAACGTCCGGTTGAGAACGTTGTCTACTAGGGACTGGCGTTTATCACTTAAATTTGTAAATTTCTTTATTTAAAGTCTCTGATTGGCTAATTTTACTCCAATAGAATACTTTTATTTAACTTTCAGCTTTTCTGGTTGTTGATTGGATATTTATAAACTGTTTTAAATATTACATTATTGTTACTCCAAGAATTACTAGTAGTATTATTAAACTTTTCAATTCATTATTGCCTCAAGGTAAACGTCATTGTTTCCTCATTACTAGCAAGTTTAGGCCTCTATTCTCACAGCTCCTACGTTGTTAAATTGCTTAATACATTCACATTACATACATTTTATATATTATATTATACATATATTGCTTTAAGGCGGGTTGTTATCTTTTTATATTATATAATTAGACTGAAATCATTTAAGTGTTAAAAATATTACTGAATTTCAAGGCCAGCATATAGCCACTCACTTTTAAACATTTGACTACCTGTATTCAACTTAAACATACAACGAAATGTGCAATAAAAAACTTTTTAAATTTTATCTCGATTAATATAAAGTAGATAGAAAATTAACGGTTCTTAATAATATTTTCTTGAAGCTATATCAAAATAAATGACTAGTGTGTTAAAAGCTTCAGGTTAATGTGACAAATCAGATTAATTAAGACCTATTAGAAGTTCCATCTTACACTGTTTATGAAAATTTCGGCCATTATTCTTGTTTAGTTTTCTATTTTATGCTGAAAATCAGTACGTGTCCGACAGGCAGTCTATCGAGGCCCAGTGTAAGTCATGCTTTACTTCACTCTGTAGCTTCTATTAGAAGACTGAGTCCTGTTCCAAAAAGTCTGATGTGATAGATTCACATGATTTTCTCTACCAATGACAAATTAACACACACTTAAAATACTATTCATATTAAAAGTGATTCTTCTATCCATGTTACGTTTCTCAATAAATGAGGAAACTGCATTAAAATGTTTGTTCGCGGTAGGCACCTCTTGGAATGGACATAAATAAAGAAGGAAAAAGATGGATCTCAAACTTTGAAGCGTGTCCTTTGGATGACTGGCTCATAGTTGCGAAAAGCTTTAATTTCAACATGGAATACTTAGAAAATGATTGTCGTTAGGAAAACCATTTTTGAGACACAAATTATGCATCGAAATGAGGTTTACATTTTTCCTGAAGTAGGTTTTTGTCTATTTCTTATGGTTTCCTAATTACAAAAGTATACAAAATACGATCAAATAACCGTTGTTTAAGGGACTATTTACAGAAAAATTAAGCTATAAATTATGTTCTTCCTAAAATGTTTGAAGCACGAGGGTAGTCCAGAAAGTTCCAGACGTTTTGGCCTATCGTGGCGATGAATAGGTCTAGAGCCGCCATCTTGGTGTCAGAACATTTCTACATTCAATACGCATCCAGCTGTGGTAGCGTGAGGACTGTGTGTTCCTTACTGTGTTCTCTGCGAGTTGTTAAAATGTGCGCTGTAATAGAAAATCCCGCCACTTGTGAAGTACGGTTGGCTAAAAAGAACAAACCAATTGAAATTTATGGTTAACTTTGTGATGTTTACGGGCAGGGAATAACGAGTGAAAGCCGACTCAGGCAATGGTGCATTGATTTTAAAAATGGCTGTACCAATGTTCACGACGAGGATTGCAGTAATAGGCCCAGTCTTATGACTGATGAACTGTCAATGCAAATCAATGACAAAATTCGTGAAAATCGCCGTTTCACGATTACAGAACCTTCGGAACATTTTCCCCAAATTTTAAGGAGTTTGGTGCATCAAAAAAATGCTTCGATACTGACGCTGAACTGCATGGCGGTGTAAACCAGTGGTTGAAGTCGCAGGTGGCAAATTTCTACAAAGAGGGTATTGAAATATTATGCCACGGTGTGATAAATGCCTCAATTTGAATGACGAATATGTACCTTTGAAATGCAGATAATAAACGTTGATATTTGCATTTTGTTAATTCTTTATATGAAGTAGTGAAGCTGCGTCTCTTATGGAAAGCCAATTCGTAGGAAGTTTATTTTATTTCGGCTGTTGGGGAGCCAAACTTGATATAGTTGCAACCACGTAAGGTAAAAGGTTCCGGTGGCCTTCGCTCCAAGTTTACTTTTCCGGTGGCCTTCACCCCAAGTTTTAGGAATCAACTTTGTATTTTTATGTTTCTTTAAATATTATTTATATTTAGGTTTGCCTCGGCTGCGTCAGTATTAAATTTTTAGAAGCATGTTTCTCTTAACAGGGGGTGATGTGTAGCCTTACACAAATTATAAGTATTGTTTGACTCTTTTTTTATTAATCCTTCACACGATTAAATAACACTTCGCTTATATAGAGAGCTGTGAGATTGTTTATTAATTTTTTGCACCTTTTTAACACGTAAACGTTATAATATTCTTGCCGTAATGATTTTTCGTCTCATACTGAATACGTATTAAGCTTCTTGAAGACGCGTCTCGCGTCCAGTTAGGAGCGCTATCTACTAGCACTTGATATCTACCGCCTGAATTTGCAAATTTCATCTATTTCAAGTCTCTGATTGGTTAATACTACTCCAATAGAATACTTTTATTTAACTTTAAAGTTTTCTGCTTGTTGATTGGTTATTCATAAACTGTCTCAAAAATTACATCATTGTTGCTCCAAGAATTACTAGTAGCATTTTTAATCTTTATAATTCATTATTGCCTCAAGGTTACCTCATTGTGAAACGGCAACTCTAGGCCGAGCCCGAGATATGTAATTATAGATAATTTGATTTATTCATTTTTATTGATGTTAAATCATGCTATGTACATATCTTTTTCTTTTACTGCTTGTATAGTTTAAGAAGGGTGATTTAACGATATGTCTGTATTTAGGTTACTAATATTAGAGGAGTTACAAATTGTTTAATGTAAATAATTTAAGCGCTATGTTAAAATATTGTCCACGACGAAATGTCTTAGCTGCAGGAAGAGTGTCTTCGAAGGCAGAAAGTCTAGTTTTACGATGTCTCTCTGGTCGCAGAGGCATTGTTCATACAGCGACGGTGTAGAGTTTTTGTTCGTTTATACGATAATTCGCCGTGACCAAGTGAGAGGGACAACAAGCTTAACGGTGAATTTAGGAAAAGCCGCGATTTATGTTAAATTTGGACCAATGAGATACCTGTGAGTTTATATGAAATAGTGAGACGCGTTGAGTGGCGCTAAAAATGGACCAATAGGAAAGGAAGCAGCCCCAGAAGCCTGCGACCATAAATGGATCTGTTAGGAACAAATTGGGGGTCATTTGTCATTTGGTCTTTTGCAAAACTACAGGCAGGGAGAGATGCTGCAGGATGTTTGAGAGGTATCGCGCCAAAAATGAATTAAGACAGTTTTCGTCACACACATAAGGATCGCTACACATAAAGAGATATAATAAGCATATTTAAACTTCGCGTCATATCCGCGCCGTGGTTCAACAACAGTGGACAGTGTTTTAATGGAGAAAATATCAGCGTTGTGTACCATCAGAAGTTGCTAAATAAAAGAAGCTGCAGTGCCGTCTTTTTAGTAACGAAAGCACGTATATTTTCTCCTTTACAACCACCCGAGATCTACGTTTCCTCTACCAGGAAATGTCCATGCTCCCATATAGTTTAGAAATTACTGCAGCTAGCCGAGGATAAAAAATGCAGAGAACCAGCATACTGCGAACATCTGGAGCCAACGTGGAGGATGCAGCAAGGTAAGCCGCGAGCAACGGGCATTAAAAACCACCACAACACAGGCAAGGAAGAGATACTGCCGCAAACGTTAGCAACGTTTGACCTATACTCTCACAGCTCCAACATTATTAAATTACATAGTACATTCACATAACATTATTATACATGTATACAATAATATAAACTTTAATACAATGACAGTTACATACATTTTATATGTTATTTATACACAATTGCTTTAAGGCGGGCTGTTATTGAATATATATATATATATAATTAGACTGAAATAATTTAAGTGTTAAAAACATTGCCTCGTATTTCAAAACGTCTGGAAATTTCTGGATTACCCACGTATTTTGGTATTTTAATAATAGTTGTTAGAAGCATTTTTGAAAGAATAAAAAAATAACGAACACTTTCCCATGCAAAGTGTATTTTTGGTGTATTTTAGTGTATTAAACTGTATAAAATGTATTTTATTACAAAGTAGTTTTTGGAAAATATTCATACACATACTTACCCTCGCGGAATGTCTCTAATTGTAAAGCTGTTTTTTTTAATTCAGGAGATCTCTAAATACTAGTTTGCGATATAGTCTCGATCGAATTTTTGGGGTATGGATCCAATATTTTTCCACTACCATTGAAGGCGGTGAAAGAAAAATTATCATGCAATACAATATATAAGAGGCGTGTTAGATTCACATAGCTTTCTCTACCTTTTATCTATTAGTGTGTATACAAATCAGTCTAACAAAGGTTTATCTTCCTATTTACTCATTTTAATTCTGATAAACGTTTCTAGAAAAAGCTGCATTACACACTTTTGTAGATACAAAGGGAACAGCGATGGTCAAATGTTTAAAAACTGGACGCTAAACGCTGGACCTAAAACGCTTTCCATAACACCGTAAGAAACAACTTAAAATCGACAGGACTTGAAAACAATGGCTAAGCATTGAGGAATTCGAACTATTAATAACAAATATCTCGGAAGTGGCCACAAAAAATTATTTGAAATATATTGTGTGTCTTAAAGAGAGATTTACATTTCTTGTGTAGTAGATAGATAGATAGATAAGGTATCTTTATTGGTTTCAAATTATTGAAGTTATTACACAAGTATTTAGTGCATGGGTCATTGACCGTACATGCATATTTAAGATACAATAGGGTGACAAAATAAACAACAGATAAAGAAAACACAACAAAAGGAACAAGAAAAAGGGAAATAGAAATAAATTACCTTTGTCTAACTGAACAAATTTGACCTAGCTTCGCGCACTTTAGCCAGAAAATTGCCCATGTTTTGCCAGTTCCTCTGGTCAGCCAGTAGATCCCAACATGCCAATCTCTTTCTTAAGGGACTTAAGAATTTTTCTTTGAGTTTAATCGTTCGCTGGTTCTCCCACTGTGCACATTCCGCCAAAATATGTACCCAGTCCTCATCCAATTCACAGAATGGGCAGATTCTCCTGCCAGAATCGTCGGTCATTTTCTGTGCTCTCCAGCCCCCCAGTCTAAACCATGCCATTCCTGATCTTTCCTTTCTTCCTAAATTAAGTATATATGCCTCTTTACCCCAGTTCAATTTTATTTCATTTGCTAGACTTAGAGAAGGTTTAATTTTACAGTCCGATTCTATTTCCTGTTGGTTGATGTCTCTTAGTCTTCTTTTAACACCTTTCCATATGTTTTTGTCATTTGTTTCAGCTCTTAGCCATACTGATCCCATTCCTATTCTCCTCAAACCCCTTTCCAAATCAGCTGCCCAAAACTTAGGAGACAGGTTTTCTCGCTGGTATTTATAACATTTGGATCGTAGTGTGGAGTTATCCCCATGCATCAGCCTTAGCCAGTACTTCACTGCTCTTATTTTGCAGTGTATTGTGTCTTCATAGCATCCTACCTCCCTCAATACCCCCGAATTTGATGTGCCTTGTGAAACTCCAAGAACTCTTTTCCAAAATGCTACCTGTGTTTTATTTACATGCTCTGCTCTTTCCCATCCCCAGATTTCACTGCCGTATAACAGAACAGGCCTTATCATGGAGTTATACATCTTTTCTAATGTATCTACAGGTACATCCGGTATCCGCGAGAGGGTACGTAATAATTCATTTAACTGCCCTCGTGCTTTGTAGTTAGTTACAGATAGATGTTTGTTCCATTTTCCTCTCATATTAAACATTACTCCTAAATAGGAGAAATGTTTAACGTTTTGTAGTTCTAGCCCCTTGTAATACCATTTCTCATCCCTGCCATACACATAGCCATTTTTGAAAGCCATTGTTTTTGTTTTGTTAATGTTTACCACCAGACCCCATTGTTTACAATATTGTTCCAACCTATTAATACCTTTCTGTAAGCCTTCTGTCGTCACTGACAAAATTGTCATGTCATCCGCGTATAAAAGTACAGGAATGCAGACATCGTCTACTTTTGGGCCATTCATTTCCTCTGCTATTAACACGTCTGTTATATCGTCTATGAATAAATTGAACAATAGGGGCGATAAAATACATCCTTGACGAACTCCTCTACTGGCCGATTTAGATTCAGTTGTTGTGTTTTGGTCTATTTTGATGCTGAAATTCACACTGTTGTAAATTTGCATTAGAGCTTTCATCATTTTACCAGAGAGTCCTTTGTGGTGAAGTTTCGCCCAAAGGGCATTCCTCTGCACACTATCAAAAGCCATTTTAAAATCAACAAAAGCACAATAAAGTTTCCCCCTCTTTCTATTCAAATTTGAATCAATTAATGTTTTTAATATGAAAATATTATCTGCAGTAGAGAACCCTTCCCTGAAACCCGCCTGAAATTTAGAAATCATATCGAACTCTTTTACCCAACCCCTTAATCGGTCATAGATAATTTTGCAATATACCTTACCCAGTATAGATAACAACGCAATTCCTCTATAATTTTCTGGTTGCTGACTGCTGCCCTTACCCTTAAATATTGGCTGAATAATTGCTGTTGTCCAAGCTTCAGGATACTTCTCTCCGTTAAATAATTTGTTAAATGCCACCCGCAGAAGGTATAATATTTTAGGGACTTCTATGGAGCATTTAACAAATTCACTCGGAATTCCTTCTATTCCCGGTGCTTTGTGATTTTTTAGGCTTTTTATTGCCCGAACAATTTCCCCGTCAGTTAATTCCCCATCTAGAATTGGTACTGTAGAATTTAAGCATAGTTCAGCGAAAGACATCCGGGGTCCCTCCCACTCATCCCCACCAACTTCAGCGTACACACTATTAAAATACGCTAACCATGTTCCTGGTTTGATGCTTACGTTATCCCGTCTTCGCACTTTAATTTTCTTAATTACCTTCCACATGTATATCGAATCTCTCCGTTCTGTCGCTATTCTTAAATCTGTCGCCATTTTGTTTTGCCATTCCGTCTTTACACTTACTAATACATCTTTATACTGCTTTCTAATTTGGGTATACGAAAGACGCTTTTCCTCGGAACCTTCTCTTCTATACACCTTAAGGGCTGTTTCAGCTTTTTTCTTCGCTTCTTTACATCTACCGTTGTACCAGCCTGTAGCTTTCGAGATTCTTTTGTTATTTCGTATTCTCATGCTTCTACCAGCTATTTGTAAATTATTTGTTATTGTTTTAATAACATATTCCCCGCTTCTTTCCCCCACTTCAGTTTTACCTGTCCGATCACGCAAAACGGCAAGAAATTCCTCGCTTCCCCCTGGGGTCCATCGATATCTCACCATAGATGACAAAGCAATTTTTTTTTTCATGTGTTTCCCCGACGTTGTTTGAGTGTCTTTTTAGAGTGAGTAAGATGGGTGAGTGGTGTGATTCAACTCTATTTAAAATTTGAAAGTCCTCTATTATTGGTATTATTTCCTGTGAACAAATTACATAATCTATAACACTTCCTCCATTACTATTGATAAATGTTAATTCCCCTTCCTTATCTGATCCATACTTGCCGTTTAGGATTTCCAATTTAAACGCGTCACAAAAGGCTAGCAATTCTTTTCCATCTGAATTTATCACTGTATCCTTACTTCGCCGCACTTCTCTCCTACAATCTGCTTCCCCCTTTTCTACCGTAATATTTTCGCTTCCAATTCTGGCATTAAAATCTCCCATTATGATTAAGTTTGCTTTTGGGTGTATTTCCTGAATTTCTACAATCATGTCGGCCAAATTGATAAATAAGTTGGGGTTGGTATATCGGGATGCTGCTGGTTGTCGATATACTACAATAATACACAACTCAAGTGAAGTTAATTTACAGTATACACATAATGTTCCAAATACCTTAATATTTATGTGTTGAAAAGTCATATCATGCTGGTCTTTAGTGTAAACGGCAACACCCCCGGGATATCTGCCTCTCAGGCCCCTGGTTTCACTACCCGTGAATACACCATTAAAACCACCAATATTTACATTTTCCCCAGCTTTAAGCCATGTCTCTGTGAAGCCCAATATATCTACACTGTGTACAAAGTCAATGAACCTATCATTAGCCAATTTCTTCTTTAGACCTTCAACATTCCAAAGGCCGACTGTCACATGGGCGGCTACTTCCTAGTTCCTTCTCCTACCTGCTCTGGTGTTCTCTGCTGGTGAATCCCTTACCCCCGTTGCCTTTGTCGTCCCTCTGGTTGCAGTTGCTGGTGGTCGCTTGAATTCCTTTGAGACGCTCCCCCTGCCCCTCTGTGGTATTTCTCGCATCGCTGTAGGGAGGGCTCCATTAAGGGGTGGCTTCGGGCTGTCCCTTCCTGGTCGTTGAACCTGCTGCTGTTTTTCTGCTCCCTCCGCCACCTCCACTTGTTCTTTCCGGTGGTCACTTCCTGTCGCTGGTTCTTCTGCCTGCACTGCTCTCTGTTCAGGGTTGTCCCTGCCGCACAACTCCAGTTCCTCCAGCTCGTGCCTCGACCACACTTTGCCATTAATTATAAGTTTATCAAATTGGAGGACAGCATGGCAACCCTGCCTCCTTGCTTCGGCCAAGTGGCGCTTTAGAAAGCTTCTTTCTTGCCTCACTCTGTCACTGAAGTCCTAGTATGTTTACACCTATCGCTTAACGTTTACCAGTTGTACAAGATTACACAAAATTCCTCCCGAATGAAAAGGACTTCAGAAATATTCCCAGAAAGTTGAAGATACACATTTTATTAGTCTAGTAAATAGCTTTAATATATGGTATTTTAATCAAAATCTTTACAGCCATTTTTTAGAAAATCAAAGATTTCGAAAAATCTTCCATGTAAAGCGTATTTTAGTATGTGGGATTTTCTGAAAAATCTTTGTGCTGCATCTTTGAATAGTACTGAACCTAAATGACGAGTTTCGCGTTTGATTATGCTGTCAAAGACAGACGCACACACATACACACACATTGACCTTTTTCTACAAATGCTTTTTTTTAATTCAGGGGCCTCGAAACATGTATTTCCACTGAAATTTTTGCATAGAATTTTTGGGTAGAATGCAATACCTTCTTTACCTACTATGTAGGTGGTAGATAAAGTAAAAATAGGTGTTGAAGCTAACGATATTGCGTCACGTTACACGCCATCAAAATTGTGTTCTCTTGCCACAGGTTCATCACTGATGTAACGTATGGAACAATATTCTGCCAGAGGTATAAGACAATAAGTGCTCTTCAATGCGTAAACTATCCTGAGAGAAGATTAAGCTAAATGTGTCATTTAAATTTCTGCGGCTACGCTATAGCAAGAAATATCATGCAAATGTATTGCAGTTTTCAGAAAGGACATGCGTTATGAAATGGAATGCTGTTAAGAGTTGGCAAGTGCTCGTATAAAGGAACTTATGACAGTGATTATTCTGGTACTAGACTTTTAGAGCTTGGTAAGGAATGCAAGCCAGCAATGTGGCAACGCATACGCTTTGTGGAATTCGCCAACATATTCACTCAATTACGAATGCAAATACCGTTATAATGCCATAATACATGCACATTCTTATCATTTCATGTACTCATATCCTGAGAACTTGAGGTATTTTGCCGTGTAATTTAAGAGCAGTTATGAAGTACGTACAAGCAGTAAGCGTTATTATACTATTCTTACTTTCAAGTAAAACTTCCTTTTCGAGCCTATATTATGAGAAAGAATGATTGTTTTGGAATTGTAACCTGCTCTCATAGGTAGATAAAACGATAAACCCTACACACAATAAGTAGAATTCAAAGTTTAATCTAGGCAATTACTTAATCTTAAATGAAATTAAAATAACGCAAACGGAATACAATGATTTATTGCACTATTTCATTGTCTCCTAATCATTAACATTTAGCATTAAAAAGCATCAAAATGATATAAGGATACAAACTTTGTTAGAATACTGTATTGTGATTTCGTTCAGTTTTCACTGTTACTCCATTAAGTCCTCACTGCCACTTCACTTATGTGATCCAATTCAATCTTTATTGTGACTCCACATAGTCACTTCACTAATGTCATCTAGTTAAATTTTCTCTGTCAGTTCATTCTTTCTTCGTGACGTAGCCGCGTGATGAAATACGCGCGAATCAAGCCTCTTCTTCGGATTATTCACTCGCTGGGAAATCCAATACAGGGCGTCTCTAATCTCTCGCGAAAGCAGCACTCATTGTATGTGACAACTCACTTGTAGATCCGCACTTAATTTCACGTAAGAAACGCACTCACCAGCTCACTTACTAACCAGATGACTCACTTGCAAACATGCTGTCTTATATAGCAGCTACAAAGTTCCACAGAGTTCTAGAATGTTCTGGAAGCGCGGAAAAGAAAATCTCCGAACAATCCGTTATCGCTCGGTAACGCTTCTGATGTTTACTGTGTCAGAGCGCTACCGTGTCTACTTATCTCTCAAACCTCGCGCCAACCTCTTGATAAGCTTGGGCCATAGTTGCTGCGTTACAGTTTTGTAAATTAACATTGGTTGTCCTATTAGTGGTTAACTATAAAACCCGGGACTTGGGGAATTTAATGCGTGCCGGCAGCTTGTTTTAGGAACTCAGTAGCTTACAGTAACGGCACGGAAAGCCAAAGATCTGTGGCTCAAATAGCTTTGTGGCACTGAATTTTTCAGCTTGATTATATATTTCTGAATACTATATTATAGGTACAATTCAGGCACTTCGCATTACCATTGACATGTCTGATGTTACTGTTGCAATGTCTTAGTAAAGGATATGTATTCCAATGATGATTGTTGTTTGTATTCTATTCTTCGTATGCGAAGATATAACAGGCCAGCGTACTGTCAAAAATAAATGTATCCACCTGTTATCTACCACTCAGTAACGCTGCAGACAATGACCTTATACCAAAAAACAGTTATTTTGCATAACTGTTGTCCTGTTCTTCATTGTTATCAATATGCTAATTCGGCAAGCAAACTTACCTCGAAGATATTTATCCGAAGCAAGTTCAATGAAATTGACGAATATTTTAATATTAGATTATGACACAAGTGTTAAAAGTAAGGTTTTATTTTGAGAGTAGGAATGTTTACGAAGCGTAGGCCTAGGCTGAGTTTCACAATACTACGAACAGAATAAAACACTTTTAATACGTGTGACACATGCTATTCTTTAGATAGCGCTCGAATTTGTAAAATATCAATAAAATAATACAGGGTGATTTATGAAGTAGTGACACATTTCTTTCTTTAATTATTATGTTCGAAATTCACTCAATGCCCTAATTTTAGCACAAATTAAGCACAATGTTCTGGTGTTTCGATTGCCTGTCACTAGATGCGCACCAGATTCTTTAGATAGCGCTCGAATTTGTAAAATATCAATAAAATAATACAGGGTGATTTATGAAGTAGTAACACATTTCTTTCTTTAATTATTATGTTCGAAATTCACTCAATGCCCTAATTCGATTGCCTGTCACTAGATGCGCAGATGTTCATGTTTTATTCTTATTGTTAGTTTTATTGTCGGCAACTGTTTTTTGGAATTTTGTTCTACTCAACGTGAAAATGGAGTACACATTAAATGAACGACTCTTCCTTGTAAATCAATACTGGATTACGAACTCAATTACAGCTACTCAAAGGGCATACCAGAAAGAATTTGGTGTTCAGAATCCCCCCAAAGAAATTAAATTAAATTGAGTTTTATTTATGGACACTCTTTAACTACTATGGTCTTTAGCGTCCCATTCTATATTGGGCGTGAAAGATCGGTAATTTTGCTCAGAGGTCTCTTTATCAGACTTGAGGTTCTTTTACGTGCCCTAAATATACGACACGGCACCGACTTTACTTCCCTTCCGAAGGAAGCCATGCTAAGGATTTTTGCGCCCGAAAAAATCCATCGCCCTGCGCCGGGTTTGAACCCGCGACCTTGGGGATAGAGGCTAGCACGGTACCACTAGTCCACGGAGGACGACAAAGAGAAACAGTACTGGGACTGCTGAACAAATTGGAAACAACTGGATCTCTGGCGAGTGAAAAAGACAAACCTCGTTCATCTAGGCGTCCCGCGGTTGTTTTTGACGTAAGAGCACGACTGGATCAGTCACCCAAAAAAAAATCATTAAGGCGTTTGTCGGAGGAGACAGAGTACAGCTACTTAATATGTCAGAGAGCTATGTAAAGTGCAGGCCTAGAGCCGTTTAGGATTACGGTTGTCCATCTGCTACAGGAACCAGATAAGGATAGACGACTGAATTACTATTGTTTGTTTCAGGCGTTCACTGTGCAATATCCTGCCATATTGTCCATCACATGGTTCACAGATGAAGCATGGTTCCATTTATCCGGTTGCGTGTACTCAAATGACTCAAAATTATAATCGGAGTTGTGCGCAATATCCGCACAGAGAATAGTGGGATCAATTTTTTAAAACAATGTGAACGCTGCAGAGTACCGAAGGATTTTCATGGAGTTAGCTTAGCAACTAGACGATGTAGAGCTGAGTCAAGGATATTTTCAGCAGGATGGCGCTACATGCCATACATCAAATGAATCCATGGCACTAATTGTAAGTTTCTTTGACGACCGGATAACTTCCAAGAACCTGTGGCCACCGAGATCTCCGGATTTGACATCGCCGGACTTCTTTCTATGGGGTTACTTAAAATACAGGGTTTATGCCACACGTCCCCAGACAGTGAACGACAACATTACATAGGAGATTCAAGCTATTGAAAACAGAGTCCTGCAGCTAGTGACCAGTAACATGGAACGACGTGTTGAGTTGTGCCCTATGCAGGGTGGAGGACATTTTCAACATTTGCTATAGAGGTAAATAATATCCTAAAGTTCCTCTGCATTTCAGGTAAAATAAGTTGCCGCTAGCATAACTCGTTTTGAAATAATTAAACAAATAAATGGGTCAGTTCTTCATAAATCATTCTTATTATATTGACTCCTGAAACTAAGACAAATCACGTTTAGAACAAGATCAACTCACGTGTAGGGCGAAATTCTTGAAACAAGAGAAATGACGTTAAAAAAAGATCAACTCTCGTGTGCAGGGAGATGTCAGATGTTTTGATGTTCTTTTGATTCGCTATCAGTTATTTTCAGTGAAAATATTTTCAACATGTTTTGCTTACAAGAGGCAATGAAACGATTAAATGCTATATCGTATTGTTTTCTGGAATTTTTGGGTAAGTGGGTTCCACTGTTATTCTTTCTGCCGCTTCTGTAATTTCACCTGCTCTTCCATTGCAGTCTTTCTGAATTCAGAGTTGTCGCCATTATTTTAATTCTTATGTAGGTTGTATTAGATAAAAAAAAACGTTTTAGATCAAAGCAAGCACAAGGCTGCCAATATAAGATATAGGTTAACTCCACAACGAACTGCGATAAATTGAAACCTGATGATCTGTATTGTGAACAGATAATGCGGCCGCCATGAGAAATTAATTATGTAAAAAGTCATAATCAAAAGTAAAACCTAATCAAACCAAGTCGAGTTATTAAACATGTGCAAATACAAAGGGTATTTGCCATGTGATTGAATTTGAAACGAAAGTTGATCACAATGGAGTGGTATAAACATTTTATAGCACTAATTCGATAATATAAAGCTTTTAGTTCGTGTACACAATATTAAAAGTTCTACTTTTAGGCCAGCTGTCTGAAAAAGTAATGTCATATTTTTACTTTCCCTACTACGTATAGTAAGTAGGGGAAGTATTGTATTCCATCCAAAAATTCGATACGGAGATTTTACCGGAAATACATGTTTTGAGGCCCCCTGAATACACAAAAAGCTTCTTTGAAACATGTCTGTGTGTGTCTGTGTCTAAACAGCATAACTCAAAAACGGACAGTCGGATGAACACCAAACTTGGTATTTAGGTTCAGTACTTTCCATAGATGCCACATGAAGGTTTTCAAGAAATTCCCCCCACCCCAGATTACCCTTTACATGGAACATTTTTCGAAAAGTTTAATTATCCCAAAAAAGGCTCTAACGATTTTGATTAAAAAATCATAGGTTTAAGATATTTTCATGACAAATGAAATCTGTATCTCGAATTTCCTGGGAATGTCTCCAAAAGTATTCTTCATAGTGAACGACTTTTGCATAACTGGTAAACCATAAGAGATAGAAAAAGTTTCCCACACCAAAAATGTAGATCGCGTTAAAATACACAATTTATGTCATATACATTTTTTTTTGTTGAATGAACCATTTTCTAGATATTGCTTGTTATTCCCTTAAATTTTGCAATAGTTATACTTTTTCTCAAATGTGAATTCGTTATTCATTTTTTATCTCCTGGACAAACAAAGAGAATGGAATACTCCACATAGCAACCAGCTCTTAAAATATTTGACTATCGCTTAAAGCCTACCAATTCCCCCTGCACCTACAAGAAAATTAGCAATAGGATTAACATCTCGATATCTCGATTAACATGAAGTAGATGGAGAATAAGCGTTCGTATAAATAGTTTGAACAAGAGTAGAGAAAGTCATGTGAGTGCGACACGTTAGATTTTTTTTAACTGTTTTAACTTACAATTGCCTGTGTTTGAAGTGTGAACGCATATTCGGCGTCTTAAATCAAGCACTGAATACCCACTGAAATAAGAGAACAACTGAGAAATTTTAAATTAAGGGAAAAAATAGTAGAAGACAAGAAAATCTGGTACAGCCATGTCTGCAAAATGAAATATGATGGGGTTCCCCCAAAGAGCACTAAATTATAAACCAATAGAACAACGAAGTCCGGGAAGGCGTGCTAGAAGACGGAAGGAGCAGCTACGGAGTCGAAACAGATCACCAGTGCTCTTATCCCTGTTTGTATGATGATGATTGAATATCCGTAGACAAAATATCACAAGCCATAATATCGTCATTTATATTAGATAATGTTTTACGTTTACAAATACACCTTATTATTATTATTATTATTATTATTATTATTAATACTATTATTTGCTTTTGTATTTTATTGTATACGCTCGCCTCTCACCGAGGGGGCCCGGGTTCAATCCCAGGGACCCGCATGTGGGATTTGTGGTAGACAAAGCGGCGTCTGAGCGGGTTTTCTCCGGGTTCTCCGGTTTCCCCCGCCATTCATTCCACCAACTGCTCCATCATCGCCTTTCCTTTCATCCATTTCACCATCATTTTGTTTCATCTACTTCCTTCCTCTCATACCAGGCATCGGGCTGATCACCCATCCTGGATATTCTGTCTGATCCATGAGAGTGTCTGCTCCTCGACGGGCCTCTGACCCCAGGCACCCGCCTGTAAGTCCTGGGGGGTGTAAGTCCTACATACGAGGAGGTTAAACAGAGAAAGAAGAAAGAAGTATTTTGTTGTATAGTGTGTGAGCTTGTAATGTTGGAATGATGTAAATTAATCATGAAGTAATCATTAGAAAATAAGTTTGAAAACACCCAAATGTCAGAATATAAGCTTATAGACATGGAATAATTAGTGGTATGTTTATCGATTTTGTCTCAACTGCAACTGGGAAGACAATTTCCTTGCATATGCAGTAGAAATATCAACGAGAATGTTATGAATGTTGCGGGTCACCTTAGAACTCTGGGAATACAGATTAGTAACGCTCGGTTAACTGGAACCCCCAAATGACCAAGACGGGGGTAACTTACGAATACTGTTGCTATGAGAATACCACAAGCTCTGGTTGAGGTAAAGGTCTTTGCCTCTTTTGCTTCCACTGGCCCATCTTTCTGCGGTTCCCAAATGAGGTACTTCAGCCGGACAAGCAACGGAAATGGTCTCTTTGGACCTTTAGAAGTTCATATGTTAAATACCCAAGACCACACTATGCATAAGTGTGCCGCATTGCAGAAGCTACTGGAAACGATTGTACAGTGTTAGGTAAAAGCTCTGCCCTGACATATCATCAAGTTCTGCCATTCATATACTTGTTTGTATATTATATCTTTAAATGTATATTATATCTACTATGTTAAAATAGAAAGCACTGTTGTAGAAGGTGATATTATGAATTAAGCCTTGAAAAGATACACAGTTTTTATGGTGTAAAAATTGTACTATAATTTATCGTAAACATGATTAAAATATAAGGGTTGGATTTGTTTATTAATCAAAATATAAAAGGACATTTAATTCAAGTTATTTAAAAAAAAAGTTGAACAAGCTTCCAATCTAAAAGCTGAAGTTAATTTTTAGTGCATTTTAAAATCCCCACCTTTCTTCAGGTTACCAAAATATTACTGGATGCCATCGATCCTAGGTAGGGTGAAAATTTTGTGCATGCAGAGAAGTGGCGATGATATATTCGCAAGAGAATCAATATTTTATTCATTTTTTCACCAATTCCCATTTTAATTAATGCTTTATCTCCGGTTCCATGCGTGAAGAAAAGTAGATAATAACCTTTCATAAGCTGGTAGGTAGTCGTTGCGATACTTTATGAACCTCTTACAACTCCTCCATATTCATGTCTAGGATAAACACGCTTCACCATATTGTGCCTCGTGTCGCAATAATTAATCTTGGTTACTTTGACATCCTTGTAGCACAAAAGGAAAAACACGGCATCTGTTCTTCCCTGAAGCAGCCCTGAAGGTGTATATTGTTTTTATATGATGCCTTGACTGCAGTATATCTTTTGCAAATATAAGAGGTAGTCTCGTTTCCTAATAGGAATTAAATGTGCACTTTTTGGTTAATGCTAATTCTCTATTAGTCTGAAATACATAGAATACTGAGATATTTTCCCGAGGTTGCGGGTACAAACCAGGTGGAGGGCGATGGATTTTAGGGCGTCAAAATTCTTAACATTGTTTCCTTCGTAAGGGAAGTAGAACCGGTGGTTCTCTGGCGTAGATTTACGACACGTAAAAGAACCTCAAGCCTAGAAAAGAGGCCTCTGAAATTGTCCGGTATTTCACGCCAAATTTAGAATGGGGCTCTAAGAATTATAGTATTTAAAGAGCATCCATAAATATAACTCAGTTTTTATTGAAATACTTACAAGAACAATAAAATTGTGTATGGTATATGCCAGTTTTTAAGAATAATGCAGAAATTACCACACCGTTTTATTCTTTCAATCTACATTGCTTAAAATAATCCACTTTAAATTTAGTAGCTGCTAGCTACGGTTTCTCTTTGTGAGATATTGGGTAGTATTTAGGTTTAAAAAAGTTGAATATGAAGTGAGTTTTTCACACTCATTCATATAACTGCTAAATTCACGTTCAGAATTATAGGTTGAGTGTGGCGGAGTTTCCCAATTGTAATCGGTCACTACACAGCCAACTCCAATCGCAGCCATGCTGGAGACCCGATGTGTACTTAAAGCTTAGAAGGAACATATTGTACTTCTTATTCCCAGATTATTTTGCTATAGTGACCAAATTTAAAGGTGTCTTACACTTCATTTGACCTCTATTTCCTCTAATATTTAACGCAAACTGGAAACGTATTCCAGAACAACTGTAGTAATGAGGTTACTTTCGTGGGTTCATAATGTCAATTAAGCGTTTTCCAAATTGTTTCATTGCTTTTTTTCCCTATATGTTTGAATTAAATGTCGTAGCTTCAATTGTGCGTTTATTAAATTCGTTATTTAATCAGAAAATTTCCTTTATTACCTTTATTTTTTATTGTGAAACTGCGGAATTTTAATACATCAAATAATTTTGATGTGAAAGACTGCAGGGTATGTCATACCTAAACAGGTTTATTTAATGACGTTATTACGAAAATACTACAAGAGCACAAGGTATAAGCAAGCTATAACCTCAGCGGAATTTGAATATCTGATCAATTAGTAGTTGGATATTGCATTACTGAATACCAATCTACTGAAATTGGACCATATTTTATTCCGTTACAGTGGTCAACGTTAGGCCTGTTGTGACTTTTATACCTCCGGGAGGAAAGGATGAGGTGAGAGAATGGCGGCAGGGAGAGAGCAATTCTAGTTTGAATAACCCCGGCAGCCGCTTCCATGCTTCTCGTATCCTCAAGGACAGGAATGAAGTAGTTATCTCTTCAAAGCACATCCAGCGCATATGCTATGCCTACCGCTGCCTACCGAGCCTCACCGTTGTATTTGCAAAATAAAGTAAAACAAGGTGAAATTACGGACAGAACAATTTCTGGCAGTATATAAATCAATCCCAGCTTTTGTTAATGGTCTGAAAAAATCACAACAAAAACAATAACCAAAACAAAGTCAGTGTTGCCGAACCAAAGGGAATAGAAAGAACTCGCAAACACAAGCTTAATACAGCACACCATCCTTCAAATTCTATTCATTTTTGCAGCATTGACTTCAGTATATCGAAGCGGCGTCTGGGCGGGTTTTCTCCGGGTTCTCCGGTTTCCCCCGCCATTCATTCCACCAACTGCTCCATCATCACCTTTCCCTTCATCCATTTCACCCACATTTCGTTTCATCTACTTCCTTCATCCGATACCAGGCATCGGGCTGATCACCCATCCTGGTTGCTCTGTCTGATCCATGAGTGTCTGCTCCTCGACGGGCCTCTGACCCCAGGCACCCGCTTGTAAGTCCTGGGGGGTATAAGTCCTACATAAGAGGAGGGTAAACAGATAATGAATGGATGAATGAATGACTTCAGTATAAATTGCTTTCTCTTTTCAGTGCATATTTAATTCCTCTACTGCTTAGGTACCTATAGTAAGAAGAGGAAATGTTGGATTTCACCAAAAAATTCGATGTGGAACTTTAACTATAAATACATGTTTTGAGGTCCTTTGATTCCAAATAATAGCATTTTTAGGAAAAGATCTGTGTGTGTCTGTCTGAGAGCAGTATAGCTCAAAACGAAAAGTCGGTTAAATACCCAATTTGGTATTTAAGTTCAGCAGCTTCCAAGAATCCCACACGAATATTTTTAAGAAAATCCACAGATACCAAACTTCCCTTTACATGCAAAAATTTTCGTACTTTTTTTTTCAAAGTTGGCTCTATTTTGATTGAAATACTATATGTGTATCATATTTCATGAGCAAAAGCATGTCTTGAACTTTCTGACCATAGACTGTGAAAATCTTTTCATTTGAAATGACTTTTGTATAATTGGTAAACGGTAACAGACAGATAAAATATTACTGAACATAGATATAGTTCTCGTTTAAGCACACAACACCTATTCAAACAAAAGGTTTTGGGGTTCACCGTTTCTGAGATAATCTTTGTTAACGGTTTAAAATTTCAAATACTTCCATTTTTTTAAAGTGGTAAATGGCTTTCGTTTTTTGTGGTAGCCATGCAGAAAGCTCGGGATTTAAAAGCCATCACAAACCAACTCGCCTTTTAAAAATTTGGCTGGCTTTAGTTTACTGTTACGTACAACGAAATGCTTTATCTTGATTTACAAGAAGTTGATAAAAGAAGGTTTTTAGCAACAGTTTATGGAAGAGTGAGAAGAGAAATTTATGCGAATGTACATCAGAGTTTTACATTAGTTTTTTTCTATTGTTTTAAAGAAACCCAATCGTTCGTTCACACTTCCAGAGTAGGAAATGGTTCTAACTTATGAAACAATTCCATACTCCAGCCGGGAATCGAACACGTGAACTCTGGATTAGTAAGTCCGCACGTTGGCCAGTAAATTCCAGAGATAGCCTCTAGTACGTAGGGTCCTCTATTTTCCCTTTTGGATATAATATGTAGAACACTCACCAGTTATAGCAGGCAAGAACTGCATTAAGATGCTGAAGGAAGTGAAAAGGGTGTGTGTTCACACACTTTAACTTATGTGCGAATTTTGGAGCTCAATGGTGAAATTTGTGAGAAGGAATATATTGATGTCTACAGTGCCATTACTAATGGGGAAGTGATGGTTGAAAGTGGAGATCAAAGGACAGAAATGAGTGCGTAACTGCGCAGAAGATAAAAGCCGCTTGCGTTACAAGCCTTCAGCCCAAAAGAACAGAGCTAAAAGGCTTTAAAGTGAGAAGAATCATTCCATTTACTCCAAAAGCATTGTGTTAAAGGTGTTGAGCATTTGGATACACTATGTTAGTTTATCTGTATTGAAGAACGAAAATAAACTTTAAAGTTTTAACACATAAGTGAGTCAAAATATTACTGAATTAATGTCAGATTAATTGATAGCCAAGATGAAAATTTAGGGATATATTCTTCAGATGTGAAGGATGGAAATATATTATATTTTACATTAGATACCTCTTTTGTTTTCTTTCTTTTTATGCATTTATGCATTATTGATTAATGTTCTTTACCACTTGCCTATATTAGTTAGAGGAAGTATTATACATCCAAAAGTTCGAGAAGTTCGAAACACAAATTTTCAGTTTTCCTGTATCCAAAAATTCTGATATGCTAATTCACGTGACTTTCTTTACACAAACTATTCCTACTAAAGCTTATTTTTCTCTAGTACATTTTAATCCAAAATGCAAAAATAGCTACATTACACATTTCGTTATAAATACAAACGAACAGGAATAGTCAAATGTATAGGAAATGGACGCTAAATGCTAGCCTTAAAATTCCACACTGTTTCCATGCAATCGCGAAAAATAACTGAATGTTGACAGCACTTTAAAAGAATAACCAAGAAATGAACAATTCGAACAATTTAAAAAGATGTCTCAGAAACGCCTTATGTTACAAAAACACTTAGATATGTTGAATAAATTGTGTGCTTTAAAAATACCTGCATTTTTTGTGTGGTACGTTTTCGTCTATCGCTTAACGTTTACTAATTATACAAAATTATACAACATTCCTTCTGCATGAAGAAGACTTCCTATGCTGTTCCCAGAAACTTAAAGATACACATTTTATTTGCCATGTAAATATCTTTCATATGTAGTATTTTAATCAAAATCGTAAGAGCCAATTTTTTAGAAAATCAAAAATTTCGAAAAAGGTTCCATGTAAAGGGTTGTTTGGGGTGGAAAATCGTATTGGAAATGTTTATGTCGCATCCTAGGAAGATACTGAATTCAAATATCAAGTTTGGTATTTCGTACACATACACATGACTTTCTCCATTTTAACAAACGCTTATTCTGCGCCTACTTCAGGTTAATCGAGATAAACATTTACAGAATTCTTATTGCTAATTTTCTTGTAGGTGCAAGGGGAATAGAATAAGCTTTAAGTAGTCAAAGCTTTTAAGAACAGATTCCTATGTGGAGCATTCCATTCTCTTTGTATATCCAGGACATAAAAAAACCAATAACAAATTCCCATTTGAGAAAAGTATAACAAGGAATATCTCGGAAATGGATCACTCCGCAAAAAATTGTATGTCATAAACTGTTGTTTTAACGAAATCTACATTTCTTGTGTAGAAATGTTTTGTCTCCTTCTTATGCAAAAACCATTCAGAATGAAGTACTTAAATTCCCAAAAAGTTTAAGATATACATTTCAATTTTCAAGAAAATATCTTAAATATATGGTATTTTAATAAAAATCGTTACCGCCATTTTTGAAAAAATCAAAATTTTCAAAAAATGTTTCATGTAAAGTGTAGTTTGGGGAGGGGGGATTTTCTTGAAAATCTTCATGTCGCATCTTTGAGATATATTGACTATGTATTCGACTACTTGTTTTGAATTACGCTGTTCAGACACACATCCTCGCACAGAGTCACGCAGACACACAGACATACACACATACACATACACACACTCACACTTATCTTTTTTCTAAAAATGCTTTTTTGGATTCAGGAGGCCTCAAAAACATTTATTTTCGGTGAAATCTCGGTATCAAATTTTTGGGTGGAATGTAACACTTCCCCTTCTTACTATTGATAGTAGAGAAAGTAGAAATGCTTTATTTGGTTTCGGGGCCTCAAAACATGAATTTCCGGTGAAATCTCCGTATCGTATTTTGGGGTGGAATGCGATACCTCCTCTACCTACCATCTACGTGGTAGAGAAAGTAATAAAAAAGCATTTTGGTCAAATAATCGCGCGCGCGATATTCCAAGTTGCTGTGGCCTATAGTGAGAAAATTAAAAATTCTTATAATATTTTCTCCGATAAGAGAATATGCAAATCCAACGTAAAATACTAAAATTAAAATAATTATTAAGGTATGCATGTATAATTACTTGCTGTGTTGATAAAAAGCTACATCAGATTCCTTAACTCTTGCTCACTTATCTCCCAGGAAGAGAATGCATGCAAGTGGCTGTGCTGTTTATCGGTTCAGCACGCTAAGTGTTAATAAAATTCAGGAAAAATAACTAACGTTTCATAACACGAAGACACTCTCGTTTATGTCAGCTATGGATGCTGAATTATCCCATAATTTATAATGCCAAAGTAACATAAAACGTTGTATCCAATTCGTGGATAGTCTTAATATTACACGTTCGTACGACAAACTTTCACTCGTTATATAATCATTTAGATTATCCAATTGTTGCATAAGTTACTGTTATTAACTTTGGTGTGCACACACAAGAAACGCAGGACAGCATGAACAGAGAACAGAAATCGGAGTGGCCTGTAGTCAGCATGCCGCATCCCACCATCCGTTCCGGCACAGCTTCCGAGAGCGGAGACGCCACTTTTCTATCAGTTAGCTATTTGTCTGTTATGTCGTAAGAAAATGTGTGTTCTACCAGACCCTCTGCAGAGGAAATCCACATTGTAGTTCTGGAACCAGGGTCACCTCGCACCGCTGGCAGCAACGCTACCGTAGCTAAGCAAATTGTCGCTTTAGACCTTGATATACTTATCAGCTTTCTGTCAGAACACTGTTCTGTCTGGCACTGTATTTATCGACAAGCTAACATGTCCAGGGTCCATGTTAACTGAGAGTTGTCAGGGCCGTTATTTCAGTGAAAATGGGAGTGCAATAAAGAACCCCCCGCTACACAATGGAGCACCACGATGGCGCTTCTCATTATATGATATATTGCTTTGTTCCCTCCAAATGTTATCATGGCGACCCAACAAGGATTCTCTGCGGGAGTATCTGAACAAAGGGAAATATATGCTACTTTTTTGTGAATTCGCGAAATAATTTACAGTCCTTTTCACTTCAGTGATATTTTCCGTCTCGAATATTGATATTAATTCCACCTACCTATGGTTCTACTCCTTTGTAGTGAAATAATTTAAAATGAGTGTTAAACAATATCAGATGATAATATTGACATGACCTTCTCTACCTATCCTTCGGCAAAATCCCTAAATCTTATTATTAGGATTCGATATTTAGGTAAATACACATTTCCTTTGCATCATGATATAAATTTAAACTGAGTTTAACGTTCACACTGGATATTCACATATGATATTTACACCGGAGCGCATATTTTCTTATTTTTCTGTAAATAAATATTTTCCGATATTCATGAAATCACATAAAAATCTCATAAAAGCAGCCTTCTTTAAAAATAATTTTTAACAAGTTTTAATCTAAATTATTGAATGTTCAATTATTTAGGCCAGATGTCGCAATTGTTATTAGGAAGTAAAGGAGTTGATATGACAGCTGTAGTATCCCTCCAGATGAAACAAACTATAAATATCCTGCCTGCTCAAGCAGGAAGGCAGTCGACGTAATACCTACTATCCATATGTGACATCCATGATACCATAGACAGTGGGAAATTCCCATACCCCGTTTTGCTGCTCTCAAAATGAGCTAAGTAGTAAAAATGTTAGTTTAACTAAATTTTAAGGACACAGTGTTAAGAAATGACTTGGCATACATTTCCGCAAATCTGCGTTTCGTCTATGGTTCTATAAGGAATCATGAATCAGTAGGAATTACTTTGAAAAAAGAAGTTCAAGTGGTTCAGGCTGTGGATAAAAACCTAAATACTGTTTCTGCTCCTCAAGCACTACGTGGGTATATAAAGAAAAGACAAGGAAGTATATAAAAATAATAGCGGATTTGGAATAATGTGTAAAATTTCAAATATGTTGATGTGAGTGAGAGTGACATTTCATGCTATAATTATGCAAGACTTACTCTTTGTGACGTGGAGCCCTATTTTCCAAATTCAAGGCACTTCTTTATGGCGGTTCTGAATTATTTGGAACGGACAACTTGAGTAAGAATATTGTCGTATACTGTAACTCAATATTTAGTGACCCCTTCCAAGAAATAAATCTTCTGAGTACCACATACATTTATATTAAGTGAGCATTCAGAGGCAAAATATTTCCGTTTATAATATATATTTTCAGCGCATATTTTTTATGAATATTTCTCAAGTTTTAACGCCTAAAAATCCAAGCTCTACTTATTCTCTCTGCTTCTTGCTAATCGAGATAAACGTTTTCAGAATGGCTTCATTACACATTTGTTTATAGATACAAAGGGAATACAGTAGACCAAAACGATAACTAAATCTATAAATAATGGATTCCTATGCAATGACTTTAAAATTCCAGTCTTTGTATGACCATGAAAAAAATGGATTTAATATTTGAAAATATATAAAGTATTTTAAAACTGTAACCAGTAACAAATAATATGTCATAAATCGCGAACGACGCAAAATGACTTTAACATAAAGTGTTTCTTTTAACAATATATACATTTATATGGAGTAAGTTATCTATGCCTTATGCAAACCTCGTTCAGAACCAACAGGTTAGAAAATTCAAGCTATATATTTTATTTGTCATGTAATGTTTTAATAATATGGGATTTTAATAAAAATTGTATAAGCCACTTTTGTTTAAAAAGCAGAAAAATACAGTTTTCATATAAGGAGTAGTTTTCTCAAATTTATTAAAGAGAAAGTTCCTCAAAATTCTCGTGTCGCATCCTTGGAGGGACCTAGATTTAAATACAGGTGTGCTATTCTTGTGAAATTTCCTTTTTTTAGTTATGCTGTTCATAGACAAACAGAGAGGCAGACACACAAAGAGAGAAACACGCGTACATAGACCTTTATCTAAAACGTTTTTTCTTGCAGAGGACCTCAAAATGTGTATTTCCAGTGAAATCTAGATATAGCATTTTTTATTGGAATGCAATATTTCCCCTACTCACTATGATTAAGTACGCAGCAGAGAAAGTACAAATAATCATTATTTTAAGTCAAAATAAATGTTTTTTAGGTGGCTGAACCAGATATAAACAAATTGATTGGAAGTAATTTATAAACCTTCTAAGCTATGAAAAAACAAATCCAATTGAGTGGATAAGAAGAATTCAATTCATGTTATATATTTAGGTATCTATTTTGGATCATAATTGTTAATTATTATTACTTGAAAATACCGTTTGTGTCATAAAATATGCATAATTCGTGTGTATGCTTTAAATAATTAATGGAGAATGGATGAAAACGATTGAATTGACAATGAAATAAACATTGCCGAAGCATAAAATAGGTAATAAGAAGAGAAAATTCCAGCTCAAATACGTTTTATATGAACTGAAATTGTAAATATGTTATTAGGATGTTATTTATTTAAGGCAACAGTTGTTAAATTATCGTTAGCAACCAAGCAAAGCTTGAGTAAACAGCTTTCACCTTTTTTAAATTGCTAGAAACATTTTCACCCGAGGAAACGCTTATTAGCAAAGCGAAAGATATGAATTGCCGAGTATAGTAAACAAGATATAATAAACAACTGATTATTATACTAAAAAGAAAGTCAGGAGGTATTTTTATTAAAATGTATTTAAAGCATTTGATTCAAATATATACACATTGTTCGTTCTTAACCAGCACATTCAGAAATGAAATAAAACACATATTATAGTAAAAGCTAATTCACTGGATTTGTTATTTAAATAACTAACTTACCCTTCCAAACACGAAAAAATCCCGAGAAAAGAGTTGTCATTGCTACAAATTGAGCTAGTAGTATTTTAAAAATCTTTAATTACAAAGGACGAGAGGATACTTAAAGTTATTAAGCGTAACACACGCTATACCTCAACAGTTACTGAATGTGAAAATATCCGCCAAGAAATTCACTTCTGCCAAGCCAGACATAAGTTTGTATTACCAATTGCGTGAGCGGCCAAATTCAAATCGAGTAATTAAAAGTTTACAGCGTCCGCGTCTGCAAGATCATCTAGAGCTTCGATAACTTTAAACAGGAGACATCCACGACCCCTCATCATCCCACAACAATATTCACATCATCCCCTTCCACCCCATACTAAAACCTCTTCATGTTATATCAGTTCCTTTCAGGTACATTAATTAACTTGTAAATATCTTTGTATATAACAAAACATTACAGTTCCGCAAATACTGAAATCAGCATTCACCATTTCAGAGTCAAAAAGATTGAGCTAAATGCGTCTTCCTCCGTGATGTAATGGTTACCATGCTAGTCTCTAGTTCCTAAGGTCGTGGCTTCAAACCCTGCGGGGAGCGATGGATTTTTTCGGGCGTAAAAATCCTTAGCATGACTTCTTTCGAAAGGGAAGTAAAGCCGGTGGTCCCGTATCGTAGATTTACGGCACGTAAAAGAAACTCAAACCTGATAGAGAGGCCTCTGAGCAAAATTCCCGGCCATTCACGCCCAATATAGAATGGGGTGCTAAGGACCACATCAGTTAAACAACGTCTATAAATAAAACACAAATATGTTTTTTAAGCTAAATGCATAACTGAGTTCCATTTAAGATTTCCTATCTCTAACAGCTTTGCCTTGTGCAAATCTTAATTAATGTCTTTTGTAAGGGTCTGTTAAAGTGACAATTATTTTTGTAGTGTAAAAATAATCTATTTAACATTTGATGGTGAAAACGGAAACTCGTAATGTACAATGTGTATTCAAATAGTTCCACAGAAATATGGATAACAAGATTTTAATTTAGTGTGGTAATATTCGAACATAATATATCTTCTGTTGAATAAAAAATCTAATGTTACATTCACCTGATTTTCTCTACCTTCTATCGCTTATTGGGGTATACAAACTATTTTTACTAAAGCTTATTTTTCTCCTACTTCATTTTAATCCAACAAACCTTTGAAGAAATAGCTACATTACACATTTCGTTGCAGATGCAAAGGGAACGGCGATAATCAAATGTTTAAGAACTGGACGCAATATGCTGCCTTAAAAATTCCATACTGTGCCATGCAATTGGGAGAGACAATTGAATCTAGAAAAGAATTTAAAGAATGGCAAATAATGTACAATTCGAATCATTAATAATCGATATCTTTGCTTATGCCACAGAAAGTTATTTTAAATAAACTGTGTTTTAAAGAGATCTACTTTTTTTGGGTTAAGTACGATTTGTCTATCGCTTAACGTTCACTAGTTATACAAGATTATACAAAATCACTTCTGAATGAAGAAGACCTTGCAGGCTGTTTCCAGAAAATTCAAGATATAGTTTGTCATTAAATATCTTAAATATATGGTATTTTAATAAAAATCGTTACAGCCTTTTTAGAGAATAAAAACTTTATAATGGTTTTCCTATGTGAAGGGTAGTTTAGGTGGGAGATTTTCTTGAAGATCTTCGTGGATCATCATTGGAAGGTATAGAATGTAAATGCCAAGTTCGGTATTTGTCCGACTTTTAGTTTTTGAGTTATACTGTTCAAAGACACATACACACAAGCACACAACACATGGACCTTTTTCTAAAAACGCTCTTTTATTCAGGAGGCCTCAAAACACGGATTTCCAGGAAATCTTGGTGTTGAATTTTTGGTTGGAACGCAATAGTTCCCCTACTTATTATACGCAGTAGAGAAAGTAAAAAGTGAGCGCGACATCGGAGGGACAGTCAGAAAACATCCGCAGCTCCGAGTTGCATTTAACAGCGAGACTGAGGCCTGCAAATAGAGTACTATTTTCATTGTGCGTCTGCACATTCTCCAACCACATTGCTCCTCACTCCCTTCTGATCCTTAGCGTTCATTGCAAAAATTAGTAGCACCCTCCTCCAAGCGCATTCATATCGTGGCCGACTATTGCAATGCTGTGCTTCGTGCGCAAACAGAGGCTTTTACTTTTTCTGTGAAATAAAACATTTCATCCCTATCCAAAGGGAAAAAAAGAAAAAAAAAAGAAAAACAAAATTAAATGTGATACAAAACAAAGGGGAAAGACCTCCAAATTCTACTTTTGCAGACCTAAATATTAATTTTCCAACACATTGCCTCATACCGGATTTTAAGTATGCTATATATGTAGCTGCAATGAGGGGCTTTGTAAGAAAACAGAGTTTTTGTATTTGCTTTACAAGAAAACCTTTCATCCGTATGAGACGTTTTTTGCAATTGAAATATGCATGCCATTTGCTATATTTTAACTTCCTGTATGTGTATTTATTGCTTGTTGAGGAAATATATTAAATCTGAAACTTCTGTATCAAACTTTCAGCGAAAATCAGCGTTTTTAAGTGTACTAGACTGACAAAAAAGTGTTTTGAGTAAAAGGTCACTAGATATAGGTGTAGGTTTTGTACGTGTGTGTTTGTCGAACCAACTGCTTGAAATTTTTCCATTATTGCCTGAGTTAATAGGACAAATAGAATGTTATAAGTGAGTATTTACAAACATAAAAAAACATAAGCATTTTCAAATCCGAGAAGTACATGTTTCCTTGAAATTTGGTGTCCTAGACACGATGTTCAATTGTGTGCTCTTCAATTGTTTATGGTTAATAAGGGCCCCAAACTGTCATTTCACAATATATTTTTTATTTAAATTCGCCAAACTGTAAAGTTTTGTTATGGTTTGTAAATAAAATCGTGTATTATTCGATCACGATATGAGTGCGTGCAGTGGTAAGAGGAACTAAACAATTAAGGAACAAGTGGTCGGGGCATCGGAAAGCCAGGTCAACATCCACGTTCTGGGTTGCATTTCCTAGCGAGACTGGGGCCTGCAAAATGTTTTGTTGTGCAACTGTACATTCCTCTGTCGCCTTGTTTCTCACTCCTCTCTGATTCCTGGCCTTGATGATGTTAGGCATTATCAGGAAAAAGACTGGCCGCCCTCCTCCAAACGCACTCATATCGTGGCCGAAACTTTTGTTGCAAATGAGATCTCTCTATACTCGTAGGGCGTTCATTACAAGTATAGAGAGTAATAAAAATTTTCCACAAATCCCACTTCTGACTAAAAATGCGTAAATAAATGTAATAGAATATTTTCTTTCGTTATGGAATCGGTTTGCAAATATGCGTTCATGTGAAAAGAGCAAACGTTTTGTGCAAAACCGAAGGCTGTTTTCTATTACCATATCCCGCATCACGAAATTGCATGACCCACTAAAGCGGTGGTTACAGAATCAGCTTATCAACACGCTTTGGACATTTGCCTTCTTAGCGTGTTTGGAATCGAGATCTGCATTTGCAACACCAAGTCATGGCTTATGCTGAGCTGGCTAAATCGCCTGTAACGGTGCAAAAAATAAATGTACTTGTATTTTTTTTTAATGGAGTGTATGGAGAAAATACATTTATAATGAAATTAGCGTTAATATAACAAAATGGACTGCATCTCCCAGAAATATAAAATTACATAGTTGCAAAAATACATTATATTTCGGCTATCTGTATTTTACAGGAGATTATGCGCTTGAAATTAAATCAACTAATAAATCTATGAGAATAATTTTTTCATTTGTAAACTGCGTTGCTGTGGTTCTCATAGGGTAAAAGTGTATGTTATAAGGATGGGTATAGGTTATTCAACGGAGGAGAACATATCGCTCACTGCGATTTAAAGAGGTGTGAAAATTATTAGACTCAAGTACATTTTCGATAAAAATGATTGTAAGTTCTGAGTTTGAAAATAATTTATGAATGCCTAAAATCAAATCACACCCTATATGAATGCCAGTCAGTTATTGTTATTGTGAATATTTATTTCCTCTAATAATATCATTGCATTAGTAATTTTGTTTGGTGAAACATCATTTTTCCAAATCGCGGTCTCAAAAAAATTACACAGAACTAAAGGAACACACCACAGAACAAATGTCTAGTATTTAGTTTCCAGATATGGTCTTGAATTTTTACAGACAATACTGAGGGGAAGAATGGCTGAAAATGGCCACCGAGATCTATTTTAGGCAAACCTGAAATAAATTTGCCAACATTTGGAATTAATTGTTTTTCACACAAGCCGTGTGTTGGACAGGGTTGGAAAGGTAGAATCAGGCGACCGAAAAATTCAATACTTAGCCGGGATTTGAACCACGGATTTGACCTAATAGTGGTTGAAACTATGAAGCACGGGACTTAAAGTACTTACAATTTTGTAAGTCGCCATTGGGGTATGTCATCTCGATACAATTTGAGATCTCCTTGTGGTTTACCAGGAAAAAATGCGAATCAGCTGGAGAATTTAGTATCGTGCCGGCATGTTGCCATTGTAGCTCAGTGGTTAGAGCAACTGGACGGAGACCGGGAGATCCGTGGTTGAAATCCCGGCTTTGGCATTGAATTTTTCAGTCGCCTGATTCTACCTTTCCTTGCCAATATTTCTTTGAATAAAAGTATATATATATATATATATATATATATATATCCATCTACATGCATATTTATCCAGTAGTGTAATATAAAAGGTTCACTCTGTGGTTTTATTCTACTTTTTTCATACCTACAGGCTGTCATTTGATTCTTATTGATGAAAAATTTACTAAGCAATAATCGCACTAATGTTTCAATATCTTTGAGGCAGTAAGGAATCAAAAGATTGCTTCTACCTTTTCAGCTTCTCAGTTACCTTTTCACGCTTCTGTATTGGTGCTGCCACTCCCTAGGAGGGATGGATGAGGTGAAGGAACTAGGGGATGCTACAAGCTGTAGGCAGACAGGCCAGAGAGACGTACGGAACTCCCCAGTATTTCCAAGTTCGCAGACCCATCCTACTGCTGGAGCCCCCGAGAGAGGGCCACGAACCATCCACCAATCAAGCAGCTTTTTAGTGTTCGCGGGAAATACTCCATCCATTGAGCATGCCTCCACGCAATCTGTACCGCCCCGCCATACACCACGAAACCTAGAAGCACATTTAAGGATGATAAGGAAACGGTATAAAAGCGAACTGAAGGAAAGGAAATCGTGGTAAGGAACAAACCACCCCAGCATTCGCCTAGCGACCCAGAAGAAACCACGAGAAACTCATTGGTGAGAGCTCGCGGTCGTTGATATCAAACCTGCGACGTTCCGAATGCAAATTGCACCGTTACCTCAGCGCCATCTCACTCGATAAATGCATGTTAACTTAAAGGGGTTTCTTAGTTTGAAGATCCACTGCGTTTTAGTTGGTAAGAGCTGCAACATGATAAATTTGAAGTTGAA
The DNA here is from genome assembly GCA_030765065.1 of Deroplatys truncata. NCBI lineage: Eukaryota > Metazoa > Arthropoda > Insecta > Mantodea > Mantidae > Deroplatys > Deroplatys truncata. The sequence goes on from CM060986.1 coordinate 65,874,010, forward strand.
GTGGTTAAGGTGCTTGATCAGAATTTTTAATGACACGTAACTTAGTATCATATATCATTACACAAGAAAACGTCTCGCTGCATTTTGTTTCGAAAGAGTAATGTTATTTTTCATCCATACGGTGCATTTTAAAAATTGCATTCGAGTTAAGGTTGAGGAGGAATTGGCTAGACATAGCAGTTAACTGATAATCACTCATCCCTTTCAGACCAAATATAGAGCCCTTCAACTCAAACTCAGACCTCCATTCCATCCTATCTACTTTCCTTTTTTCTCTTCATATGATCCATTTATCTGACATCGTATTCTATACCAAACTATTTTCCAATTCAACCTTACTTGCAGAGGATCATTTAGGACAAAGTTTCTTCTCATCTAACGCTCCATCAACTTCATTTCCTTTTCCTGATATTTTTCAACATTGGTTTCTCTTCGTCTACTCATTCCAAAACAGCTTTATTACTTGGTTTGTTGATTTCATGCGTCCTATTTTCAACATTTCAACGTTCCACATTCCTAACCCTTGCATTCAGTTAAACTAACTTCAACAAAGCCTACCAGTTTCAACGTTATCCAGTGTCACACTCCACACAAAGAATCTAATAATTTTTTGATAAAGTTCTCTTTGAGGGTTCAAAGCAGAAAGTATTTATTTTTATAGTAGAAGTTCCCTATATATTATCCTGTTTAACTTACTGACTCATGTTTACTTTCTAGCCACCTCATTTTAAAGTCTAAAGATGTCATCTTTATCTTTCGTTCCATAACTATCGTTTATACCCTTTCTTGCATTTATTTCAGTCTCATATCTCTCAACGCCGTTAATTATCTCCATTGGGTTTAGGATATTTTTCTTTCTAATCAGAATGACCATATAACCACCAAAACTTAGGAAGTACATTATTCCCCCCCTATAATTTTGTCTCTGCTTCAATAAAACTTCTCAAAATAGATGAACCGTGTGGGTGACAGCCTGCATTTCTGGCGCATCCTCTCCATATTGTACTTTCCCTGATACATCTTCATTTATTTTATTTTTGCTTAATTTTTTAATTTAAAAAATGCTTAAGAGTATACTGATGTACCAATATTTGCAGATTTTCTGCAGAGTTTCCAAAAATGTCTATCATTCTAACCTGTCGAATACGTTCTCATGATCCACAGATGCTGCAGATGTTTCTGCAAGTATCTAAAGATTGTGATATTTCGTAACAATTATATTGCATATTCTATCTTCTTGAAGTTCAACTGTTCTTCTAATTAGCCATTAATCTTTATGTATTTTGGTTTTCTCGGCAGAATGTTTACCGAATGAAATACTACACCAATAGCCGAAATTATTACTTATAATGCTATTTTGTTTCTTCGGTGTTGTCAGCATCCACTCATCTTGAGTGAAGAACTATTATTGCAATACTTCCCGGGCACTTCCATAATACCAGAGAAACTAGAGAGACAGTTCTACAGGTTATAAGAGCCACATGAACAAGGGAGCGCATCGCTGAAAAAAAGTGTTTCCTAAAGTCTTCGGTCAATTTGACTCAAAATCTAATTTGAAGCTTATCTTGCGTTACTATTGAAGGGCTATAATTTCAAAATATATTTTCGCTTTTGATATTGTGGATGTTTACCATTATGAGAACAGGTACCACTTTGAATTTGACGTTTTTTTCATTTTAATATTTAATGTGTTGGAATTTTTTCTCGGCAATTTTGCTCGTAATTTTCAAATGCTTCCAAAGAGTTTCCTCACTTCAAGATTCCCTAATTTCGGCGTTATGCAGAGCCACACTCCACAACAACTTCTGTTACAGGGGTTCACAGAAAATTCTTCGTTTTCTATTAATAGTTTTCAAGTTACTGAGCTTCAAAAACGAATTCTACTGTCCTAAGTCATTCCACAAGATGAAAGTTTAAAAATACTATCTTAAATGGTCACTCGGTTCTATTCATAGCGCAGAAAATAATCGTATATTGTTTCATTATTTTGAGTTCAAAAGAAAAGTATCTTAAACAGTTAACATTGTAAATCATAATTTCCTAAGTCGTCTTTTTTTCATAAATTAATAAATAAAACCCCGTAGTACTATGCCATTTTCATTATTTTAAATTTCTTAATGTATGTGAAAAGGTCATAATTGTATGAAAACTCACTTCTGTGCAGGATTTTTAACGAGGAGCCGCTCCATTTTAAAATGGAAGTAATTTTAATTTCAAAGTGATTCCATGTTGTACATAAGAATAACTATCCGAATTATCAAAAATAAAAAATACGTTTAAAATAAAGGGTTTTGAACATTTTGGGACGCGCAATAATGAAGTCAGGACATCTCCTTAAACAGAATACAACGTAATAAGCATAAGTTACGGCCATCTAGAATCAGCGATCATGGTATAAACAAACGGAGTCTTATAAGGCGATCCCTTAAGCCTGATTTTATTTAATGTAGCTCACTAATATTATTGTACAAAAATCACAATGGAAGACCTAAGATCCTACTATACGCAGATAACATGATGATCCTTATAAAAAACAGGGATATGACTCAACAAGTTAGAGAAATAGTCAGGAGAAATCGGAATGAAAATTAACCAAAACAAGACAAAGGTAATGAAATGCTGCAAATGAGGACAAATCTTCGCAGTCAATTATACAATACCTAGGTCCCTTCAGGTCACTGGATTTTTTTTTAAGTTCCCGTGTTTACCCAGTTTATTATCAGTGTGTTTTACTGTATTTTTACCGTTTATTACTCAATTATACAACACACAGAAACCCATGCCCATGCAGGGCTCGTACCCGCGGTTCTCAGCTTGGAGGAGCACCGAAGCCATACACTGCAGCGACTACGCTTACGAGGGCCGGTGCTGAATTTACCTTCACAAGACGATTTTAAGTTAGAACAGCCACTGCGATAAAATAAAAATTAAAAGACTTAGAAACCCGCATTAGAAACAGCAACTTGACTGTTCAAACTGAAAACCGCTCCAGTAGCATCTTACTCCATTGAAATAATATGGTCACACCTGCGTTACAAAAACGTCAAAGCCCTGGATAGAGTTAAGGATACCTACAGAAGACGCTTGCCATATTGAAGTACCCCCAACCCAACTAATATATCAATTGGCGGGAACAGCGACTTATAGAAGATCTGATACCAACACACAACATAAGCCTGCAAAAAGTTTCTGGAAGAACGAACACAGAAAACAGCAGAATCTGACTTCTCCTTCTACCGCACCTTTACGCTGGATGTGCAACACATGGCTTCCACCAGTGCATCTGCAGTAGGGAAGGTTTCCACAACGCTCACAGTGAATGTCTGGAACTCTGCAAGTGAGCCTGCTCACAAAACCACCTATTCAAGTGTGCCCAAAATGCTTTACCAATCTCACATCACGATTGTCGGTGACTTTACATATAGAATAACTTTGTTGTTTAATTCCAACATTTATACAAATTTATCTGAAATGCAGACCTTATAAGAAATACTGCCACAATAGTATCCTTTAGCTTTTCCTCAACATACCAGCAATGACTGCCTTTGTATCTTTCGCAAAACTAAAACTAAATTTTCAGTTAATCGTGTTTCTGGGCCTGATACGTGAGAAAACAAACTTAGAAATCTTGCACATGTACACCAATTTAAAAAATTCGATTTTTGTCTTCGCGGTATCCGACCATATGCGTTGATATCGCTACTTATTCAAAACCTAAAACAATTTGGGTTATACACTTATTATATTTCCATAATTTAAAATACAAACATTACTAGCAGCATGATTTGCCGTATAAATATGCTATTCTTTAAGACTAGATAATTCGTGATTCGCTGAACTGTTAATATCATCCACACGTGCAGATTTCGTGTTTCTTTTGTTGTTGACTCCTCTTTCTGTACTTTAGCTGTAAAACTAGTTCAAAGCTGTAGGGAAGTACAGAAAGAAATAGGTATTTGGTATCTCCGTACTACGTTTTCATCTAGTTTTATTGCTTTGTGCATTTCACTCAGTCGTCTTTGATCGTAGCATGTAATGTTTACACTGTGATTCCTTGACTAGACGTTATTTAATTAGGTCTGCTTTCCTCGCTGTGTGTAGTTCTTATTTTTCCTACTTCGAATGCAACTCACTCCACTAATTTCCATATTTGATTTTCAAATATGTTACGACACTCATTTTTATGATCATTCTATTTATACGGTGTAAGCATTAAATGAACGAAGAGCGCTTAAGAATGCATTTAATATAAGCAGTTGAAGCATAATTATCGCTTCCAGAGGAAGTTTAGTTAATGTTTAGTCAGGCGTCATATATTAAATTGGTTTACTTTTAATAAATAAAAGAAGGATTTTTAGAGGGGGTTGCATTTTCTCTATGCCTTTGATTAAGCATTGATTCAGAATTCACTACACACAACAATGCTGTGATTTTTTTCACCAGAACATAAGTAGAAATGTCCTTTATTGTGTCTGTTTTATAATAATAATAATAATAATAATAATAATAATAATAATAATAATAATAATAATAATAATAATAATAATAATAATGTTGCTTATATGGCTTTTATTCTAAAATAATCATTAGTTACACTCAAAGTCATCATCTCAAATCCTCTTGTGTTAATATCTACCACAAATTTAGAAATGCTGATTTTACCATAGTCTAAAGTGGTTTAACATTGAAAGCTGTCTTGATAGGTTCATATAATAATTTTATTTTTAAATGATTAGCAGATAATTGGGATATTCATTAAGATGCTATCGTTTCTAACACATGCGGAAAGTATTTAGAAACTTGTTTATTCCTCTTCTAAAAATCGAAGGCTTTTTCCTAAAATGTGCTTTAGCTGCTATTTTAAGTGTATCACTCTTTAGTTGCAAATTATTGAGAAAGATGTTTTAAAACATGCTTAGACATATTTGCACAATATTCTCTACCCATTACACACCTTATATATGATACTAACTACCCATTAAAAAGCTATTCTTCTATCCATGTTAGGCTATTCGTGATTTTCCCGCAATGATTTTAAATAAGCAGTTTGTGCTTAGTTACATACAGTATGCGGAAATAACGTCCAAATGTTTATAAAGAAATAAATTCAGCAATCATACTAACAAGTTCTTGCAAGGGAAAAGAAAGAAAAGAAGAATCAGAAGTTTAAAGTACATTCCAGGGATGATAATTCGTTTGTGCGAACATTTAAACCTTCAGAATGGAATATTTCGAAAGTGGCTAACGCCACAAAAAGGATTATTGGACATAAACAGTGTTTTATCAAGTTTAGTGTGATTTTCTGTATCTCCCATCGTTTTAAATTTATAAAATTTTAAAACATTTAATAAGAAGGTAGCTGACTTCAAAGGCTATTCGCAGAAAATCAAATATATGCATTTTATTTCCATAGCAATATAGCAATCATATGACATTTTAACCGAAATCGATAACCCTATTTTTGAAAAAAACAATAGCAGGAATTGTTCCATGTAAGGGGTGTTTCAGGTGGGGAAAATTTCGAAGGCCTTTGGGTTGAAACTTCTGTAATTAACTACGAGGTTTGGTATTCGTGGTTCATTCATTCAAGGTTTGTGAGTTATGTTAAGTTATGCATGTCTACTGAAGCTTTTCTGTACATGCTTTCTTCAGCACATCGCATAATATACAGGCTGGACCATTTAAGTTGATTCTGTACAACAGCTCCAAAATTAAACGTTGTAGAAAGAAATTTCTTTAATAAAGGTTTCTTGTTATTACGGGGGATAGTAAATATCATTAGTGGCGTTTTATTTGGAGGAAGTTCTAATGGGCATTTAAAGCAATTTAATGTGATCTAGTTGTAGGATCCCATTTAAAAAAATTAAATTAACCCTAAAATTACTATCATAAGGTTCTCCAAACAAAACACGACCAATGGCATTTACTTTCTTTCACAATATCAAGCAACGTTAATTAAAGACATTTCCTTCTACAAGGCTTAGTTTTGGATATATTGTGTAGTCTCAACTTAAATTTTCCACCCTGTATATTTCCATTGAGATCTTGACTTTACATTTTTGAATGGAATACAATACTTCCTTTAACTGCGTCAGGATGGCGGTAACGAAAGTGATAGAAAGTACAGAATCTCTACACAAGAAATAAACGAAAAATGGAAAATAAAAAGTTTTGTGTTAGTTAAAGGTAAACAGCCGTACAAGGAACAGCATATTGATGGGGAAGTTTAGCTTTAACTTTCAACAGAGTTTGCTGATTTTATTTTTGTTCTTTTTAGGTATAGAATGCAACGAACTCGGAAGGCCATTACTTCCAATAACCTTCATAAAGCTGGATAGTATCGCGAAGGAGCTCAACGATACTCTTTCACACTTATTCACCGAAAATTTTCGATTATCTTAAGAGGACTTGAACACTAGGGTGATATTGGCGTCAAAACCTTAAAAGGTTGTTTCTACCTTACACATTTCTTTTTCAATCTTTGAACAAAACTAAATATACAGGTTTGGGCAGATAAAACCGGTCTCATCTCATTTTATACGATTTGGAGGGAACTTATGTTAGCTATCCGTTCCTGCCCGTTTAGTTTCATTGTTGTTGTTGCTTTTTACAAATGACTGACAATGATTTATAAACTGTTGGGTTTGCTCTTGTAAAGAGTTGTTTTGCACAGTAAATAAGCAAGACTTATTCACAGCAGAGCAAATGCCCAGTATATCAAGGAATCAGGACAAATATTCAAAGACAAATATCCGCTTCGCCCAGTATGTGGCGGGAACTCTTGCACGTAATCAGCACGTGCTATCTCACCTGGATACTGTATCAAGATGGAAGTTCTCCGGAGTTCCCTATGTTCTCTGCCTAGGTTGCCGGTCGTAGAGCTGAGGACAAATGCCTGTCCTAGCAAACTACACTTTGTAGATCTCGGGATTTTGTGGGTGAAGGCAAGTAATAAAATTCAATCCCCTTAAACAGCTTAATTTATTTACATAATGTCTATTGAAGCGGCTAGCAATTTTTTTTCATTGCTTGATGATGATAAAGAACTATGAAAGCTTTAAATAATATGTTCTCACTATTTTAAATTATGGTATGAACCTAATTGTGTCACACGTTATCTCCCTCCCACACAAACACGCACACGCACAAATCTGCCATCTTAGCTCCCATAAGATACGTCGATGAGAATTAATAAGAGAGTGTCCAATCTAAGGCAATTTCCCCTTTTTTATATTCCCCGGATATGACGCCAATATTCGCACCTTTATTTGTAAGAACTATACTCATTGATGGTTTTCCTAGCGTGCTATTTAAACAAAATCTTCAAATTTAAGAAGTCAAGCTTCTGTTTCACTCTTCTGGAAAACCCACTATCTCTGCCTCACTTATAACTTCCGGTTTCTCTTTCTAGTTTTCCAACTCCCTCGACATTCCAGGAATTCAGCCCCTATCTACGTCTCTGTCTCACCTAGGACTTCTCTATTTTCTGCAACTTGTCTAATCCGTGTGCATTAGTGTGTGTTTGTTGATGGAGTTTTACCCTTGCTGTTAGCCCGCTCATCGGTAATTACATATTCCTAACATATGAGTACATTTTGTGCTAAAATTTATTTTTAAAGTATTAGGTTACATTATTTATTATATTCCTATGAGTTATTGGTTCCTACTAATATAATTGCTTGTCTGGCGGGTATATGTCCCCTTACAAGTACCAACGAAAGGCAGCATTCAGTATTCGGTGTCAAAATGACGCGCGACTGGATTCATTACAAATGCAACAAGGAACAGAACGCCTTCTGCCCGGACACTTCAATTAATGAAATGATGACTAGGAGTCCTCGAAAGTCTACCACGAAATTTGCTCAACAGGTTCATGCGAGTAGGAGAACTTGCTGACCTGCGTTAAGGTCTTTGAAATTAAAACTATACGGAGTGACAGCTGCACAACTGAAGGAGCCCAATAGGGATAAACATGTAAATTACTGCCACTGGTTTTGAACGTGCTTACAGATAGATGGTCATGTTAACCCGCTGATGTTTACCATGAGCGATGGGGCTTGGTTTCATCTATCGGGATATGTGCACACCCAGAACAGTAACTATTGGACGACACAAAGTCCTAATTCTATCAACCTCTACACTACCAAAAGATCGAAGTGTGATGTGCTATGACTGCGAAACGCGTTATGGGTCCAATAGTCTTAAATACTACAGTCAACACATATATCTACTTGACATTTTATTCCTAGCTTACAGAAGTGGAGAATAATTACTGCTTCTTTAAACAAGACGGGGCAGCACATCACACATCTGAGAGGTCACTTATCCGTATTCATCAGATGTTCACTGAAGACAGAACTGTGAGCAAAGGCTTATGGCCACAGGGGTCACCAGATTTGTTAACATGTGACTTATATTTATAGTGGTACTTGAATGGAAAAGTGTACGAGCAGAACCCCATTCCATTGATGAACTGAAGGATAATATCAGGAATTGCATCCGCAATATCACCTCTGGGGAATAGACACCTGTCTTTATGAACCTGTTAAAACGTGCACAGAAGTGTCCAGATGCAACTGAAGGACACTTCCAGCATTTATTATTCTATTTAAAGTTTGTTTCAAATCGTTTTATCTGCCTAACCCTGTAGTAACTTACTTCATGATGCGTTTCGCTATAAAACATTATTTAATGAAATCATTGCAGGTTTATCTTCTTTCCTTTCTGCATTTTCCATTTTTATGGAAAGATTTGTTCTTCTTTAATGGATTACCTCCTCTGTGTTGGACCAATGCCTTGGGTCAGTTCCTCTCAAAGAGCAAGCAAACTCTGGACCACAGCATATTCAGGATGGGTAATCAGTCCAACGCCTGGTATGGTGGTGAAGTTCGAAACCGGGACTTCCCGATTGCGGGCCACAGACCTTAATGCCTAAGCCGTATCGCTAGGTATTTTGGAAATAAAAATGCCTAAAAAAAACTTAAAAGTAATCACATTGTCTATGGCAAAAAGAAAATGATTACATAAATGCAGCCAGCAACCTCATAATCGTTCAGTGATTCATTTTCAGTTTCAGATCTCTGTTCGATGCAAAGATATAAAGCTAAGTGTAGCAGACTGTGTTATTTCCTTAAATGAAGGAAAAATTGACAGATTGAAAACACTGTGGAAACTTTGTATTCACTCCGGACTGGAAGCACTTTAATTTTATTAAGTTGGTCAATATTATGATTACACAAAGAAAAAGAAGCTGCAAAATAATGCAATCCAAGAGGCATGAAACAAAAAAAAGAGCTGAAAAATCTAGAAGGTAGGAGAGAGAAGTTGATGTAAACTACAGAGAAGGTGAGTCATGGGCCCGTTACACAGCAGAACTGATGTATCTCTAATTTTAAATTGGAATCTGAAAAATGTACTTTTTAGATTTAATCCACTTTCTCAGAAACTCCATAGTTATGTTTATTAGGAGACGGAAGAGAATTTTGGCACTTATGCGTAATGAAGGTCTATTGCGTTTAGAGAAACCCCCAGGAGGAAGGGGTGAAAAGAAGGATACTGAATGTTCGCGTACAGGTGGAGACCCTACTGTCTCCAGATATTGCAATCTGACACCGTGGAACCTCTCACAAAGGCCTGCCTCTTTCTAGGGAACAGTCACAGACGAACCTCAGGGCAAAGCGTTCCTCAAAGCAAACTCCACGCCACAAAACGCCTCGCCGCCGTCCACTCGCCTGATCCTTCGACCATAAAACATAAGGAACTGAAATGATAGGAAATAGTGGACAGGAAAGTTCACGGAATTATATATAATTCACCAGGGAAAACCGCGAATAACTCCAAGGTCGGAGTTGCCAACCCAACGTGAATCGAGCTTGGGTTTCCCGAATGCGAGCCTTTCACACATTAGTGCGGAGTCTCTTTCTTCCATACTTTACTATTAGGTTATGCTTTAATAATTACGTTGTATGATAATTTTAAAATATATTTAAATTTTTTTCTCGGTATTTTTTCTTTATTTATTTATTTTTTACATTTTGCTTAAACGTTTATAACCGATCTCAGGAATATATTTTGCTTGAGTTAAAACAAAGCGCTTAGATTACCTGTTTTGTTCCTGAGATAGTACATCTTAATTTGACTAATTTAGCATTTTATTTTTGTTTTAACAGAACTATTCGATAACAATTTAGCCTCCCCAGTTCTGGGAGGAAATCTTTCCCAGTTATTACGTTTGTATATTGATTTTAATTAGGCACCACTCGTTTTTTAAGTTCTTCCGCATATCCAATGCAGTATTTACAAAGAAAAGTATTTTAATATGCTTTTATACTATAAAATGGACTTTTAGTTCGGATCTTGCGCAGTGTTATGCCCTTAGTGTTTCAACAACTACATATACCCATACTACAGTTTCGTAGAAACGTGCTCCTCCGGCATTTCTACCGTCCTCTTCAATTAGCTTAATTCACTCCAAATGTCTTCACTGAAACTGCGGGGACATAAAACCCAGCACGACAGTCACAGGGAAATCACAATTTGCGGTTACAGACTTTTATTGTAGGTCGTTAAGATGTCGTGAATAGTGGTCTAGTTTATTGCCCAGTTAGTCCGTTAGTTACCTTTATACATTATTGTCTTTGTGGCCGACGATAACTTGTGCTACAAGTTATTTGTTGCTGTATCAGATATTTCTTATTATAAAGATTTAATTACTAACCATAACGTTTCGGTTGAGGTAACGTTGTTTTATATTACTTTGCACATGACTACCAATGTTAGATAATAGTTCACGTTAAACCAACTCTTTCTTGATATTAGCGAGTTGTCAGGAATAGTAGAGGCTGCACTCTAAGCACAGTTCGTTAGTAAACATTTTCCGCAGTCAGCCTATTGCTGCAGTTATTACTGTATGGCATCATAGGCGGAGGCCGCTGATGATGTGTGAAATGGAGTAATTGGGAACGGAAATTTGGAAAGTAAACGTTCCAGGCTTAAATTATAGACTACCTCACCGGTATTTGTTATTTATAAGGGCTGAAGAAACCCTGAAAAAAATCATCGGTCAAGGAGGATGGTCCTGGCAAGATTTGAACCACAAACCTTCTATTCATGAGTCATAGTCCTCACAACTTCCGATACCCATTTTCATACAGTATTAAATTTTCACTCATGTGAAACTTCAATTACTTTTCCCAGATGGCTATTATAATAAGATACGAAGTCAAAAACTGCATTTATATCACGCATCATTAATTCATAAACGTTACCTACAGCGGATGAAGGGTATAGATGTCGTAATCCTAGGATATGCTTACCGAGCGGATGGCTCAGATGGTAACGTCCGTGCCCTCATCCGGGAAGCCGAGAGTTCGATTCCCATGGCCGACTTTCCTGACTCATGGGTCGCCAGGTGAAGGTAGGAAGAATCATTACATTCTGTCCCTCCAGCTCATTTCTATGCTCATTTTACTTCACCTTTCATCTGTTTGGTTTCTTTCAGGGTTACAGGTGTCGGCGGAAGGTTTCGGCATGTGCATAGCAGGGGAAAAGGATGTTCTGAGTAAACCTTCTGCAAACCACCCACCTCAGAGATCCAGACCCCCCGGGGATGCTTAGGACCACAGGGGAAAGGGGAGCCGGCTGCACCAACCACCAAGCGGGGAGTTCAAAATCTGTAAATAGCAGGGATCCTGCCCTCTACCTATCATTCCTGTGAAACATAGAAGAAAGGTGTATAAACTTTCTTTAGTATGAGATCTATCCTTGGTTAAAACACGAGATCTATATTCCTTACAGCCGGTATAACGTAAATATATAAATATAATAGCTCTCACCACTTTTTACTTTCTCTACTACGTATAGTAAGTAGAAGTATTGTATTCCACCCAAAAATTCGATACCGAGATTTCACCGGAAATACATGTTTTGAGACCCCCTGAATCCAAAAAAAGCATTTTGGAAACATGTCCGTGTGTGTCTGTGTGTGTGTGTGTGTCTGTGAACAGCATAACTCAGAAAGGAACAGTCGGATAAACACCAAACTTGGTATTTAGTTCAGTATCTTCCAGAGATGCGACACAAAGGTTTCCAAGAAAATCCCCCCACCCCAGAGGACCCTTTACATGGAAGATTTTCCGAAAATTTTACTTTTTTCTCAAAAATGGCTCTAACGATTTTGATTAAAATATCATATGTTTAAGATACTTTAGTGGCAAATAAAATGTATATCTTGAATTCTCTGGGAATGTCTCCTAAAGTATTCTTCATTGTGAAAGACTTTTGCATAACTGCTAAACCATAAGAGATAGACAAAATTTTACTGCACAAAAATGTAGATTGCGTTAAAATACACAATTTATGTCATATACATTTTTTTATTGAGTGAACCATTTTCGAGATATTGCTTGTTATTCCCTTAAATTTTTCAATACTTATTTTCTCAAATGGGAATTCGTTATTCATTACTTTGTCTTGGATATGCAAAGAGTATTAATCTGTGGCAAAGGGAATGGTGCTGCACCTAGCAACCAGCTATTAAGAGATATGTATGTGCTTAAAGGCTACTGTATTTCTATATTGCCCTTGTGAATATATATTCCCCTTACGTCTACAAGAAAATTAGCAATAAGATACTCTGCAAATGTTTATCTCGATTATCATGAAGTGGATGGAGAAGAAGCGTTTGTAAAAATAGTTTGTACAAGAGTAGAGAAAGTCTGTGAGTGTAACACATCAGATTATTTTACACAATTTCGACTTGATTAATATTTAAGAATTTATACAAAATTTTCCTTATTGTAACACTAACCTCTTGTTTGATATATTCTGTTGTTTTATCTTTACCTGAGAAGCATTGCAGTTCTGAATATCTAAGGGCCGGTTTCAACATACGATGTTAGAAGTACTCCAACTTCTTGTTTGTTAACACTGTGTTCAAAGCTTAGCATAAGGTTAAAACTTTTGCGTTTCATCAAGCTTTTACAGCAAATTAGCTAACATTTTGTTAACGTCAAAGACAACTGCGAACGCTAGTTTCGAGAAGACGGTGGCCTAACTACACTGTTTCTGAACGTGCTCCGATTCGCTTTTGTCTACGTATCGCTGCGCTCTCTGTGTCAGTAGCAGACAACTATTTACATTCATGACAGTTGCCATGTAATGATCCTGATTGTTATAGGTTGGAATCGCGATGTGAACTGAAATAAATGATTCGCCGTTTGAAACGCATCTGATTAATAAGTATTGGCGTATTATCAAGTGCCAAAAATCCGACGTCTTACGTTTAAGGATAAGATTGCAACCGGGAGAAAATCCGGGATAATTTAATTGGAATGAATACGTTTGTGCTAAGTCCAGTAAGCAACTGTGACAATTTTATGCTAACATAAAGTGCAGCACCAGAATCGTAATTGCAAAGAGCGTTTAAAACGGTTTAAAACTGCTGGTGGACACTGCATTGAAACTAAAGTGGACGAAAATGTGCTATCGCTGATTAATCAAGCCGACCCGAGAAAAATACTGCTTGCTTCTTTAGGCAATTGATTTGGAAACCTTCCGGATAAACCCAATAACAGTAGCTTTGGAAATACCAACATTATCACACATCAAATAAATGAAAAATGTTAGTAGCATAAAATCTCAGTACCTAATTAACACTTGTAGCTGGGAGAAAGAGGAATGCTTCTGCTGGTTGTATTCTAACCTTTCGTATTTTCCATAAAACTTTGCTCATGACCCTTGGACAGTCTGTATCGCTTTAAAAATGCCTCCTTTGGCAGGGCTTCAAACTGATTATGACATAGATGACTGTTCTATTAGGAATGGCATTCAAAAATGCCAATTGTAGCAAACCCGCATCAACAGCCGCAACGATTTTCCAACTTCTAACATTTGTTAAATGGCTTAATACAGGGGTACGGCGATGTTAACTTAACACCGACTTTAACACATTGTTAAAGTTAACATTATTTGATGAAACAGAATTTGTGTTAATTTCGTGCTAATTCAGTTTATCGTTGAGTTAAAATTTAGCATCTGTTGGTGAAATTGGCCCTAAAGTCATAGGTTGTTGCGCGTCATGCTGTTAGCGAGAGAGAGAGGGGGGATGGCGCAATTGATGAGTGAAAGGGGACAATGAGAGAAAGAAGCAGTGAGGGAGTAAGAAATTGAAAGCGAATGGGAAGACATTGCGAGAGGAAGAGAGACATTGGTAGAAAAGTCTTCTCAAACATGTGAACGTGAGCGGTACTGTGGGCACAGAATAAGAAGCATACAGAATGGACACTTCGCTATAATCCGCATGATAAAATCCTAATTCAGGATGTGATATCTATCCTTTCAAAATCGGGTAGTAGTAGGTAAATAAAAAATCCCAAACCGTTTCTTCAATATCAATTTAGGCCCATTTATTCTTTACGAATTGCTTCATATCAGTGATTTATTTTAATAAATGCATTGTACAGAACCACTATTAAGTTCTGATATGTGCTTTGGAATTGTTTATAGTATGTAAAAAAATTATTTTTATCGCAAGAAGACCATTTATTTTGGGCTTCATTGAAAATGAATGGATGTACTTTCGCGCTTGCTCGCTTTCACTATGGCGACCATCGCTGTACCTAGACTGATAATAAGACCCGCCCTTATAGTCCATTCTGTATGCTCCTTATTCACCGTTGCGGATTCTGCTAGTTTTAAAATATATGCACAATTAAAATTACTTTGATATAAGTTATGTCTATGCAATTTGGAACAAACTGTACTTGTTCCTGCTTACTAGGGCATATGATTCGTTCATCAGAGACCTTGTTTTTCTCTTGATTAAAGTTGCGCATTGAGAGACACTTTAAAGTGTGTGCCATTTTCTCCCCTTCCACAAGTTCAATTATGTCTGTAGCAGCAGAATGACATATTCAAGACTTGGCTTGGGCGTCGGAGTATGGCATTGGCGAATGAAGTCGCCAATAGTGAGGCGGCAGCACTACAACGGAGGAATGGAGAATTATTCAGCTTGGCCTGGCTTGAGTGACTTGGCACGAGAATCACGCCGAGGAGACGCTGAGAGGCACGCCTACTGGTAGCACGCTAACACGGAATGTGAATCAAGGTGCACTATTTTTTCGGTCTAGTCAAAATTTATATAACAACAGCTTTGGTGAGTAACTTTTCAAAATTATTTAACTTGAAGTGCGAAGTAGACAGTGTTAGTAGACAAGGAGAGATGTCTATAATGTTATTTTTTAAGATATAAAGAAATGTTCTTAGGTGGGGAAAAGCAAAATTTAAACGCTGTCAATACGTCATACTTTGCAATGTTACAATACTTTTCAAGAATTGAAACAGGAGTCAATATGCATTATGTTTTACTAATTATATAGTAATTACCAAGTAAATATTTATATTATAAAATCCGTTATAATGGGGGAAATAAAATAGCAAAGGAGATATTCTCGTGTTCTAGTTACAAATTATTCCTCCTATACCGAGTAGGGGAATTCCTTATTCTGAGCTTCCTTCACATTTTACGTGCATATTTAACTGGGTTATGGGCTAGGTAGAAATAAACAAATGTAACAAGTGTCACAGAGTGCTGAAAATATACTGGGTTAGTAATGTGTTATGTACCTAATTTTCTCTTTGATAATGCAAGTTTTGTTATCAATACTACGATTTTAATAGCAAATTGTGATATTATCCTGCATTACTTTATAAGCGAATGGTAAAATATCCTTGTAATTGTTATTTCCATCAATTTGGAATAAGTAATAGTGTCTCATAAGCTCAAACTTCTCACATTTTGTCACCACTTATGGGAAACAGCTAAATGAATGTGGGGAAACAAGATAAAACCCAATTGAATCTTGTTGCTAGTTTATTCTGCTGGTTGGAGGGTTAATCAGAACTTGGTATGTCGGTCGGTTGCCTTTGGGAAATGTAGTATTCTATTGCTGTGAAATGCGGTTGATGTGGCGGACAGTAGGATTGAATCCGAATGCCTGTCTGGAACAGTC
The DNA here is from genome assembly GCA_030765065.1 of Deroplatys truncata. Lineage (NCBI taxonomy): Eukaryota > Metazoa > Arthropoda > Insecta > Mantodea > Mantidae > Deroplatys > Deroplatys truncata. Next base: position 65,890,020 of record CM060986.1, read on the forward strand.
TCTTGTGGATCAGTTCATAATTTTAGTCGCTGTCGTTTCCGTCATCAATTTCACCTACTAAAGTGTGTTGCGTAACCAACTATATCCACAAAGTGTACAAACTTCGTGGGCGTAATGTAAAAGAGTAAATACTATATAGTAATGTAAGAGTAAAAGTGTTATATAGTACTTTAACTGAAGTTGTTTTATTTTGGCGTTATAGCGTATAATGTACTATCTTGGTGAGTATTTAAAACATGGGCAGTACAGCCTTTGAGCGTGTCATGTTCTTCGACATAGCGACTGTAGGACATACCTCTACACAGTTCAAGAAAGTACTACTTTGTTTACTATACTGCACTGTTGCTGTGGTGTAGATATGGTGTGATGGCTTACTCAGACAATGAATACGCGGATACATACCTCCGTTACGGAGCAGCAGAAGGCAGTTCACGAGAAAAAATATGACGGTATACGGAATTGTTTCCAAATAGAAGACTACTAAACCATCAGACTTATGCAGCTGTAAACAGGTATAGAGAACACGGCATTCGTTTTGTGCGACGGTCCGGTTGACCTTAACGTATGGATCGCACTTTGAGGAGAAAAGTAAGTAGTGGATGAAGAGCCGACCAAAAGTACCCGAGAAATAAATGCTACTGTAGGGATACCCCATTATGCAGCTGTAAACAGGTATAGAGAACACGGCATTCGTTTTGTGCGACGGTCCGGTTGACCTTAATGTATGGATCGCACTTTGAGGAGAAAAGTAAGTAGTGGATGAAGAGCCGACCAAAAGTACCCGAGAAATAAATGCTACTGTAGGGATACCCCATTCCACTGTATGGGGCCTACTTCGGAGACAACTTCAGCCATTTCACCTTCATAAATTACATAAACTGAATTCTATAGACCATCCTAGAAGTTAGAATTTCTGTCAGTGGTTACTCCAGCAACACGCTGCTGTTGCAATGTTCATTCGTCGGGTACTGTTTACTGATGATCATGTTTACCAGTGGGTGTTTCATAAACTCTCATAAAACGCATATTCGGGCTTATGACAATCCTCAAGCAACTATGGTAAGAGGATATCAACACCACTTTTTAGTGAACATTTGGCGTGGTATGGTGGACAATCACTTATTGGGACCGCATATTCTACCACCGCGTCTGACTGGCCGAGTGTACTGAAGTTTTTGAAATTCGAGTTTGCTGTTATGCTTCATGAACATGTCCAACTCGGTACGCCAACTACCTAATAGTTTAAGCACAATGGAGCCCATTTCAGTCAGGAGGCCAAGGCGTATCCCAATTTTACATATTCCAGTATGTGGATAGGTTGTGTAGGACCAGTTTTTTGGCCAGCCACATCACAGGACCTTAATCCCCTGGATATATACCTTTGGGGCCATCTCAAGGCACTGGTGTATGGTTGAACCGAAATTCAGATTGTAGCAGAACTACAGCAGCGAATTAAAATTGCTGCATAACTGTGCGGAATGAATTAAATGGGCCTGCAACATTCCAAGAGGGGTGCGACGACGAGCCCATCTTTGTGTCAACCTCCAGGGACGCCACTTTGAAACATGTTTTGGTGTAAATGTTCTTACGTAGTTTGTGCTGAAGTAACGATCTCTTTGTTTGTTGATCTCAGGGACATTAATGTTGCGTTGTCTGTATTCCACTCGTGATACCTGCTGTGCTTTTTTGTAGATGGCTTAACAATTTCTTTGTTTGTTTCTCTGGTAACAATTTTTTGTCTGCCATTTCAATAACAGCAAACTATCATCTCCAACTGTCATCATCAAATCTGAAATAAAGCAATTTCAGATAAAGTGTTATGTAACATTTTACACTTTCTTTTATCTTTACATTACATCCACGATGTTTTTGCGTGATTTATGAAACTCCCTGTATAGCTACTAAGTTACGATACAGGTAAATTCCATTCAGTTTATTTCAAAAATTATATTAAACGTTAACTACTGTGACACTTGCCTAATTTGCACGAGTTATAGAATAATAAAACATCCTCATCAGCTTTATGGTTTAGATATTTTGACTGTCCCAGCTCCAGGTTGTAGTTGTTGCTTGCGCCGTTTGCAGGATCAATTAAATGGCCTTATCCATTTTAAGTTGTATCCCATGCTGTAGTGGCAATTGACACGTTTTCATTGATTGCGGGTGATCAGATCAGTTGTTTCTTTCGTTTATCATATAATGTAATTCTTAGTATTTAAATTCTTCTAATGGGTTCATTGTTTATCTCCTTCAAGTAACCGATTTTAGCAATGTCATTTCTTCTGCATGGATTTTGCTTAATGTGTGTCTTTTAAAGTCAATGTTTCACTTCTGTATATTGTAATTAGCAATTCCATGCTTTTCTAAAAGATATCATTGTTATTTTCATCTCCTACTCTTTAAATTTATTTTAATCGTTCCACAGGGTAACTAATTTTAGTTATTTCGTTGTCTAAATCTTCTTTATAACGTTATAACTGGGAGCTTAAGTAACTACACTTTCATGACTGTTGTATTCCTCATTTGCCTATGAGAACCTTTGTCCTAATTATATTTTTTACCTTTTTTTGATTGGTTATATGAATTATAGATTTTGCTTATTTTTTCAGATGGCATGCTGCTCTCTCCAGCTTATCTTCATCTTTAGCTAAAATGAATTGATTAGTTACGAATAGCAATGTTACCAATGTTACAGAACCAATTTCCGGAACACTTTATATTTTAATTTCCATAGCTTAATAAGTCAAACAGAATAGGCAATAGGCTACATCCTGACCTTAATCTTACAATTGTATGCCACTTTATCAAGTTTATCATCAATCAATATTCTAATATATAGCGATTAATAAGAGTATACAGCAGTTTAGGTTTGCAGATAGCTTAATGTACTTTGAGGCAGTATTTTTAACACTTAAATGATTTCAGTCCAATTATATAATAACAGCCCGCCTTAAAGCAATATCTGTATATAACAAGATATAAAGTGTGTATATTACAGTCACTGTATATGTTTATATTATTGTATACATGTAATAATGTTATGTGAATATATTACGTAATTTAATAATGTAGGAGCTGTTAGAATAATAAGTTAAAAGTTGCTAACAATGAGGTAACAATGAGGTAACAATGAGGTGACCTTGAGGCAATAATGAGTAAGAATGTTTAATAATGCTACTAGTCATTATTGGAGTAACACAATAATGTAATTTTTGTGAAAGTTTATAAAGTAACCAATCAACAACCAGAAAAAAGTTTAAATTAAATAAAAGTATTCTATTGGATTAGGAATAGCCAATCAGAGACTTGAAATACAGAAATTTACAAATTTAAGCGGTTGAAATCAAGTCAGTTGTTTGTAGACAGCGCTCATAACCGGACGTGTGGTTGTAGACAGTGCTCCTAACTGGACGCGAGATGTATCCTCGAGAAATTTAATACGTATTCGTGTGAGACGAAAACAGTTTACGTGTTAAAAAGTGCAAATAATTAACAAAAGAATCTCACAGCTCTCTATATCAGTGAAGTGTTATTTAAATCGTGTCAAGCATTAATAAATGGAGTGAAGAAAAACTTAAAATCTATGTAAGCCTACATTCTTCAGTCGTACTGCTCCCTGGTAAGACATCCATGTCTCTAACAAAAATACTGACTCAGCCAAGGTAAACATAAATATATAATCCTTAAAGAAATAGTCAAATTACAAATTTAATATTTTTTAAACATTTTTGGGGCAAAGGCATTTACATTTGTACATTTGGGACGAAGGCTACCGAAAAGTGGGTACTATATGTGCGGTTGCAAGGAACTTCAAGTGTGCGGCTCCCCAACAGTTGAACTATAACACATCATCTTCAAACTGACTTTCCACACATAGCACCAATAAACATTCTTCAAATTGGCTCCCAAAGCTTAGGGCAAATAACAACGTAAAAATATCAACACAACAAGCTAACAATTTCTTCGAATGGGCTCCCAAAACGCGGGGCAAATAATAATTTAAAAATAACAATACAACAAACCATCCTTTCTTCAATTTTCATTATTTCGTGGTCTGTTGGTTTTATGGAGATATTCCTTTTGTGAGGGAAGAAGATTAACACACAGGAATCATTCGTGTAGGAATGGATACGAAAGATAATAACCTCTCCTCTTTTTACACGCTTAGAACAAGATAAAAATAATGTTATATTGCTCTACTTCAAACTTTATTCTGCAAAGAATCCTCAAAATTTATCAATGCTTTATATTACGTTTTTATAAAATATTTAATTCCTTGTAAAATATTTATTATATCAATTGAAAATCTCAACCTGAATGTTTTTATCACATGACAGACGTGTACAGATTTTAAAACAAATAAATTCAAAGTTGCAAAAATGGGCGTATTCATTCCCAATCTTACTTAAACTCCAAGCACAACTCCCCCCCCCAAATGAAATATACCAAATTAAATATTTCCTCATTTCCAAGTACTTGCCTAAAATGATTTGTAATGCAATGTTTTACATCACTGTGCGCCGCACTCCCTGCAGAGAAGACCAGAATATCATAAGGCAGTTACAAAGTAAATAGGTTCATTCTCAGGTAGACGCTGGCAGTATATCAACCACTTCTTCCGGCAGAACGGGAGGAGGGATTATGTGGAAAATAATGGACAACAATTGGAAGTATGATCTCTCATTATTTTATAACAGATTTTAGGGAGCACTCTAGAAGTTTATAACAAATGAAATAAGAAATAACTGCAGGAAGAACATCATGATCAAAGACAAACGTATGTGTTCTGCGCCCTACTAACTTGCGAGATACATAAATCAAAACTGAAGCAAATGCAGGTTTTTATAGCAGTTATTTTACACTACTTATTAAAGTAAGTAAATCAATCATCAATAGCAAGCAAGACATGTCTTACGATAAATGTTCAAGTCTGATATCAACACATGTATTACTCGGATAACTGAAACGAAATATTTACACAGATCATTCTTAAAAACTCGCTTGCCTTTGGTTATGCGTATTCTCATCTGCCCACGCAACATAATTGTGCAGAACGAAAGACCAATTTTACAAGACATTTTTCATCCGTCACTAGCACGTGGCACCTACGAGCTAGACGTCCATAGTTTAAAATTCCTATCATTGCGATATTTCCCACATTCATAACTTTAACATCAATATTTACACCACATTTATAATATGTTCGTAAAATATGTTCTTAAGCTACCAAAAGTATTTTTCAGCACAAAGTATGCTACATGAGGTTTTCTCATGCAATGTAAAAAAAAACACTTCCATATGTTGCACACGCCTTGGAGATTACTACTCTCAAATTTAACTTCATAAATTCTAGCCGTCTCTCCAGATCTGCATCTTTCTTCTGCACACCGTAACATAATTTCGAAGTATTGCCGAATGCGAAAGCTTTTATAGTTACCATATTTTTTTTTCACCGTGCTGTCTCACTGATTTAGCTTCGGTGCAAGTACTATAGCTGTTATCTACCCTAAATATTACTTCACTACCAGGCAGATGATGATAACAATAGTTGTAGTAAGTAGTGTTATTTATTATCTTGTATGATCTAGAATAGAACCTGAGTTAACTCCAGGTAATACGAACTCTGTAAAGAGCTTAATTCAAATAAACAAATTAATAATAAAGTGATAATGGATGGAAAGGAAGGAAGCGGCCATTTGCAAACATTGTACAGCACTAAAATTACGATTCTCCGAAAATTACATTGGTGAATTTTGCGAAACGTAAAATCTCCATTCAGCGTCTTTTGAACTGTTGGAAGCCTTCATACTTTTGTAACTAAGAGTACCACAGAGAAATAACTTGGTGAACTTTATCAGTGTAGGGAAATAATTTAGAATTATTTTAGGGTATAACATAAATATGAAAGAAGTAAAACTTAATGGCTTTTCGCCTTAAGTCTGAAATACCTTACAAAAGAGTTTAACGCGCTTTAAATGATTACAGGTGTGAATCCCGGTGCTTCAAAAATTAAACATTTATTAATGTACCCTGCTGTATTAGTGGATGAATGATAATCGTAGATCGGATTAAACAAGCAATAAAACTGCGTTATATCGTGCCTATAAGCCCATTCTAATTAGAAAACTTATAAATAAACGGTCAATAAAGCACTGGCAGATAAGAACGCAATTAAATGTTTAGGAAGTACATAAAGCAAAGCTATTATGATATTTCAAAACCCAGGAACTTCCACTTAAATCAGTCACGCAAAAGGTGTTTTGTAAGAGTTTTTTGCGCCGTATAAGAGAACGCATGCATCTGTACTTGCAAATTGGAAGAGGCGTGTTGTTTTGCAATCAGGATAAATTGCCGTAATGATTCTTAAAACCCTTGCCTTATCTTTTAGTAAGACGGGAAATGAGAATGGGGAATAAGTCATATCCTTTTCAGACTAGGATCTAAAGTGTTTCGCCTAAGCTGCGTAGAAATATCCTTTACATAAACTTCCTTCTCGAAAAGCTACCTTTATTCTAAAATTAATTGTCTTAGTGCACGCGCATCGTGATTAATTTCAAGACTAAAGGGCAGAGTTTTTAAATCGCTTCTGAGAAGTGATACCGGATAACTTGAGGTGATAATTGTTCAAGAATCTTATTAGCATTCTTGTTTTTACTTATTGTTAAGTCTCGTCGCGTCCAGTTTGTGAAGTTAGTCCCCAAAAATAAAAGCATGAATCAACAATAAAATTCTTATTTTATGTAATCATCTTATTTTACCATTTCAAATACATTAAAACAGCGATATTCACATATTTTTCTCTAGTCAGTTTTTCACAAACTATGCTTATAAAAACGTGTTACTACGTAATTTATATTAATGATGATAAATGTTTCAAAATTAATAGTTTCGTTATACAAGAATGGCTTAGGAGGATGAAACGATGGTCAAATGTTAAAAAGTGTATTGCTAAATGCTGGTTTTGAAATTACACTCTTTACATGGATGGGAGAAACAAAGTGTGATAACCTAGAATTTAAAATGTGTATATGATAACCGTATTGGAAAACTGAAAACAATAACGAATGTTTCAAAAATGGTTCATGTCAAAAAATATTCCTTTGACGTAAATTCTGTGTTTTAACGGATATATACGTTTCGTACGTAAGGTTTTATCAATCATTTACAGTTTACTACTTATATAGACTTACAGAAAATTAACTCCAAAAAACACAAAATATTCAAATGTAAAAGTTTATTTGCAATAGAAGATACTTTCTTGAAAATCTCCGTGCCACATCCTTGGAAGATAACTGAACTTATAGGCCAAGTTTATTATTTCTGCTACATTTCGCTTTTCAGTTATCCTTTTCTCAAACACATACAAACACGCAGTACAATCTCGAAATAGAATTTTTGTGATTATTATACTTCCTGTAATTACTACAGGTAAATGCACAGAATAGAAAAACTTTGCAAATGAAAAAAAAATATTACAAATATGGCTTATCAATAAACATAAATTAAATTATACTAATTAAGGATTTCGGAGTCCTGCGCCATGGCGCAGTGGGCTGGAGGGTGCCACAGAATGCACCCGTGTTCGATCCCACTCATGGTAGTGCGGATTTTGGGTCCCGGGCATAGGACCGGTGCCCACTCAGCGTCGTGAGGAAAGTGAGGAGCTGCGATATGCAGCGGTCCTGGCCTCGTGAGCCAACTTTCCGGCTGGGGGATGCGTGATGCTGGCTACATCACCTCCCTGTATCGGTTGTATGATCGCCAATCTCTGCCGTGCGCACGTGAGCGTAATGCCAGAGGATTTTGTTTTTATTTATTTAAAGGATTTTTGATATGGTACCTGGGGGGCCGCCAGCACTTGAGTGAGGGATTTCGGTCGGTCGACCTGCCAGCTGTCGGAACAATAGCGAGTATGGAATAAAAGGCCCCTTTATGTGCCGCTTACTTGTTCCGTAACCTTTGTTTACGCATGTCCTAATAGGTTCCTGTTCTCCAAAGTTTAGCTCTGCATACAAAACCTATGTAAGGAACTGCTGTGGCCAGGACGAGCAGTGATGGTTTCAGTTGAGTTGAGTGCTTTTAGAAGTGACGAAGGGAAAAGCGGACAGTGCAGTTTAATTGCGCGTTGTAACTCAGCAGTTAGTTGTGAGTTCACAGTTCAGTTGTAATCTAACTCGACGGATCAGTTGTGTTGTGTTCCGACTATACCAAAGTGACTAAAGTGTAACGTTTGTGCTACGTTGAGTGCCTAGTGATAAATAAAATGTGTTTTTGGAGTTCAGATTTGTTAAAGTATTATTAAGGCAACCTTATGGTGAGATTTTGGATGAAAACTCAACACCTTCAATTATTTAGTTTTGCCATTTTCCTGTACTTTAGAGTCTATAGAATCATATTCCGTGTTATATTTAAAACTATTATATAGGATAGGTTGACCTCACTTCATGGTCAGAAATACAAAATGATAACATGTGCATTTTAATCTAATTTATTAAAAAGAAAAATTTTACTTATTTTTCAATACATAAAATATTTTGGTATGCAATCTTTATTCAGTCTTACTGAAACTTGCATAACAGGCACATGAAACCTAGGTAGAGCATTTCAAATGACCTTCTTTACTTTCTCTACCCGTATCTAGCAGGTAGAGAAGGTATTGGATTCCATCCAAAACTTCGTTACCGAGATTTCACCCGCAATACATCTTTTGAAGCCCGCTGAATCCAAAACAAATCATTTTTAGAAAACGGTCGGTGCGAGTGTGTGTGTGTCTATGAACAGCACAACTCAAGAACCAAAAGTCGAAGAAATAAAATACTAAGTATTTATACCGTACTTTTTAAAGATTTACAACGAAGAAAGTCTCCCCATTCCAAATGACCTTTCAGATCGATATTTTGTTGAAGTTTTTATTTTCTCTAAAACAGCTGTAACGCTTTTGATTAAAATTCCATATTTTAAAAAAATATTTACATGACAAAATAAAATGTATATCTTGAATTTTCTGGGAATACCATGTAAAGTCCTCTTCAATCGACCGTAATGTTGTTATTTTTCTTTATTTATAGTTGCTTAGACTACTAGGTCATATCGCGACTTATATCCATACGTACGTACTATAATAATACATTCTATACTTTACATTGATTAAACAATACAATAATTGTATACATTGTTATAAACATATTTTACACTATTAAGTCATCAACACAGAGCTAGAACAGTATAACCTATACTTATTATATATTTTTATTTGATGCGCTATATTTAAATATTGTTATACGGCTTGATGTCTTTCAAGAAAAAAATAATTTTGTTTGAAATGAATAGGGTTGTTTAAAGCTAAAAATAGTATTATCTTCTATAACTGGTAAACATTAAGCAACAGACGAAAACGTACTACACAAAAAACGTGGATATTTTTAAAACACAGAATTTATTTGAAATAGCTTCATATATGACACTAGTCTTTTGCGAGATATCCGTTATTAATGGTTCGATTTGTTCAATAATTTGTCATTCTTTTGAAGTGCAATCAATTTTCAGTTGGTTCTCGCGATTACTGGAAACAATATGCAATTTTAAGGCCAGCGAATAGCGTCGAGTTCTTAAAACATAACTGTCGCAGTTTCCTGTGTATCTATAAAGAAATGTGATATGCAGGTATTTCTGGAAAGGTATATCTGGATTAAAATGAAGTACCTAGATAGAAAAATAAAGTTTCGTAAGAATAATTTGTATACCCACTAATAACAGTAGAGGATAGGGAAAGTCATGTAAATGTAACACAACAGATTTTTAATATAGAATTATTTAAAAATAATATTGAAAACTGTGGCATAAATTACAATTTTATGGGTTTGTTCAGTAGAAAGAAGAAAAAACTTATTGGTTTAAAGCGAAATAAATATGAAAAAATGTCAATTTGAGTGCGTTAGCAATATCTTTGTCTAATGTCAGGAAATTGTTATTGTGTACACCTAAATAATTTGACACATAACTATTAATATTTACGCAAATAATTAATAACCTTTAAATAATTTGCACCAGCTACATGAAATTTTGTAGACACATATACGATAACCTTCATAGCATATGTGGAACCTTTCAAAGCAATTGGTTAAGAATTAAGGAATTTGAACATTTCACCATAGTATATCAAGGTTTACCGCAGTAAATTCTATGCGTTCTTATAATTGAGTCTTTTAGACGATAATTCAAAAGTGATAATTAATAATCTGAGGATGCAAGATATCGACGAAGAGGAAGAAAAAATGTTCGAGTTAAATTGTTCAGGTAATACAAAGTTTTCGAAATGACACCTTTTTATGACACAGAGAACTCAAAGAACAGTTTTCTCGGTTATCACAGTGTAGTTTTCCCCATACTGCAAATTTATTTTCTTCTATAGTTCTCTCTTTCTGTTTACGAGTAAGAAACAGTTATCAAAATATCGTTTGGATCTTCTTCTGCCCCGAAAAGTTTTTCTCATTCACATGGCCAACGACTTCCTTCTGGTCCAGTAACCCAGCGATTAATTTTCCTCTTCCTGATCAGCTCCGGCATTACACTTCCTTCGTATTTCTGTTAAAGAGTAATCGATACTGAATTTTTGACAAACGTCGAAAAATTAAACAGTTTTTAAAACGCTCGTAATCGGCTATATCTTTATGAATGAAATAACACGTTTAAATGGACATTTTAAAGCTCTATGCTGTCGTAATATGGTCTTAGGTTTTTGTCACTTTAAAATGCTCCCCATTATACTTTTTTTTCATTCATTATCTGTTTACCCTCCTCTTATGTAGGACTTACACCCCCAGGACTTACAAGCGGGTGCCTGGGATCAGAGGCCCGTCGAGGAGCAGACACTCATGGATCAGACACAGTATCCAGGATGGGTGATCAGCCCGATGCCTGGTATGGGATGAAGGAAGTAGATGATACTAAATGGTGAAATGGATGAAAGGAAAGGTGATGATGGAGCAGTTGGTGGAATGAATGGCGGGGGAAACCGGAGAACCCGGAGAAAACCCACCCAGACGCCGCTTCGTCCACCACAAATCCCACATGCAGGTCCCTGGGATTGAACCCGGGCCGCCTCGGTGGGAGGCGAGCGGTCTAACCACTCGGCCACGGCGCCGCCTTCCCCATTATACATTTTTTTAAATTTCTTTCATGTTTCAGCATACTGTAACAAATGAAAACACAAGTTGTTTGTCATTTATTTTCAAAGCGTAGCACAACATTTACACTTGAGAAACTTTTGAATCACGCTCAGAACAGAACACAACATCCGCCGAATCGAATCACATATTAACTGCTAGTCACAACCAACAATTGAACTGCACTCGGCACTGTCAAAGCTCCTCGACTTCTTGACGGCAGTGAATTCGCATCTTTTTAACTGCCTGGGTAATAGCATTATGTAGGACCCGCATACAAGGCGGAATGCTGTAGAAAGAGATGCTACTAGAACATGACAAAAGGAATGTTCTGGAGGAGTAAAACGACACATAATGGGTACATGGTGCGGCTATTGTTCTGAAGGCCATTCGAAGGCCCCAACAGGTGCAGACCGGAATATTAAGCATAGTTTTGGATTTACGGTTTTAATAATGTAATACCTGATATATGTCTAAAAAAATTAAAGATGTTACACTATTATTTCTTCCACGAAAAGTTTTAATATTTTACGAAATTCAGTCTTTGTTTATAAAGAATTGTATTCAAGGAATACTTTATAAAATTTAAAGTTTAAACTTTTGAAATATTGGTTAGGTAAGCCATTTCAAATGAGACTCAGTTTTCATTTTGTGATAATTATTTTCTTGGGAACTTAAGTAAATAAGGTTAAGACCATGAAAATTAATTTTAGTTACAATTATATTGAACAAATCCTGAACAAATGATGCTATCAGTGATTGTGCTGAAGTATTCAATTTCAAAAGTAGTTACGATACTGATCGGAATGGGAGCTGAAAGTGAATGAGGAAAATACGAGCACTATGTCTTTTAAAAATAGGCAGAAAGTGGGAATTGAAGAAAGGTGGTCCCTATAGGAAGCAGCATCCAGATTATTGGAGTATTTACATACTTAGTAGCTCACGTCATTGGGAAACAGACTGGTTTGCACTAAAGAAAACAGTGTATGCATTGCACTAGTGCAATTCGAGGTGAGCTTATGGAATAGATATTAAGAGATCGGGTGGTTAGTGGGAATGAAATGGTTGTAAAAACTGCTTTTTAGCGGTCTAGAATAGCAGTAGGACAATTTGAATGTAAAATGGTTGAGAGAATACTAAAATATTGATTCATAATGGATGATATCTAACCATATGGATAGGAAAATTGGGGAATAAGCTGAGAGGGATCGTATAGGCGAGCTATGGTTAAGGAAAGCAATTTATTAAGTGAGATTTGGAATATCATTAACTGAGGACTTGAGGATATAGATAGGTAAATTTTTTATGTTGTAGAAACGGTTTTTATTATATCGATAATTAATACGGGTTATATGAGGGACCTTATGTTGATAGATGCAATAAGGAAGAGAGGCGCCGTTGAAATTAGGAATTAGATGACTAAGAGGAACTAGAGGAAACAAGGTACAGAATTTTGTCAGTCGTGGAGGCGCAATTGAAATTCCATGCAACTTCTATTTGAATGTTCAGGAACAAGAAATGACAAGTGATGATCAACATCTGGGATAGCTATAAAGAAAACTTTATCACACAAGTCTCAAGTAAAGAATTTAGAACCACATTTGTTTTGAGTTAAAAATAAATGGATACAATAGATTAATAGAGGAATGAATATTTATTTAATTTAGTAGGATTAGTAGTCATGGTTGTATGATTCGAGTAATAATATTATTATATTAATACCAATATTCTATTGTTGGAATATTATTTCCATTAGGAGTTGTTTAACCAGATGTTTTTGCTTAAGAAATAACCAGGTCTGAAGGAAAAAAAAAGCTTTTCATGTTGCAATGTGCCTAGAAAGCAAATAAACATTATTATTATTATTATTGCCTCCTCTATTCTGCAATTAAGAGCTAGCGTAACTATAAAAATTCGGCATCGAGATTTTACCGGAAATAAATGTTTTGAATCTCCCTGGATGCTAAAGGAATAATTTTAGAAAAGCATCCGCGCGCGCCTGTTGTGCTGTGTGTGTGACTTAAAAGTGAAAGGTCTGATTCATAACAAACGTGATACTTAAGTTCAATATGTGTATAAGATGCGACTCAAGGATTTTCAAGACATCTTCTCAAACCACCCTTTACATGGAATGTTTTTCGCCATTTTTATCAAAAATAGTAGTAATTAAATGAGATTAATATACCAAATATTTATATAAGACATTCACATCACAAATAAAACGTATATATTGAATTTTCTGGAAATACCCTCTGAAGTTCTCTTATTTGGGAAGGAATAAGGCATTTTTGTATAACTGGTCAAGCACAAGACGTAAACAAAAACGTACTACTCAGAAGAAACACGTCTCTTTAAAGCATACAATTTATTTTAAATGGTGTTTTGCCCTCTCTGAGATATGCTGTATTGTTATCTTAAATTTGGAAAGATAGAATCAGATGTTTGAGAATATTTTGAAATTATAAGTGGCGTTAGTTTAAGTGCTACAATCATTCAATTTTTTGGCATGGAGGGAGTACGAAATTTCAGTTAACATACTCTATGTGATCAAAAGTATCCGGACACCCCCACAAACTTACTTTTTCATCTTAGGTGCATTGTGCTGCCACCTACTGCCTGGTACTCATTATCCGCGACCTCAGCAGCCATTAGACATCGTGAAACAGCAGAATGGGACGCTCCGTGGAACTCACGGACTTTGAATGTGGTCAGGTGATTGGGTGTCACTTGTGTCAGAAGTCTGTACGCGAGATTTTCACACTCCAAAACATCCCTAGGTCCATTGTTTCTGATGCGATAGTGAAGCGGAAACGGGAAGGACAAGTACAACACAAAAGCGCACAGGCCGACCTCGTCTGTTGACTGACAGAGACCACCGACATTTGAAGAGGGTCGTAAAGAGTAATAGGCAGACATCTATTCAGACCTTCACACAGGAATTACAAACTGCACCAGGATCCACTTCAAGTACTATGACAGGCGTGAGGTGAGAAACCTTGGATTTCATGTTCGAGCCGCTGTTCATAAGCCACACATCACGCAGAAAAATGCCAAACGACGCCTCGCTTGGTGTAAGGAGCGTCTACATTACACCACTGAACAGTGGCAAAACGTTGTGTGGAGTGACGAATCACGGTACACAATGTAGCGATCCGATGGCAGGGTGTGGGTATGGCGAATACCCGATGAACGTCATCTGCCAGCGTGTGTAGTGCCAACAGTGAATTTCGGAGGTGGTGGTGTTATGGTGTGGCCGTGTTTTTCCTGGAGGGGGCTTGCACCCCTTGTGGTTTTGCGTGGCACGATCACAGCGCAGACCTACATTGATATTTCAAGCACCTTCTTGTTTCTCAGTGTTGAAGAGCAATTCGGGGATGGCGATTGCATCTTTCAACACGATCGAGCACCTGTTAATACAGCACGGGCTGTGGCGGAGTGGTTACACGAAAATAACATCCCCGTAATGGACTGGCCTGCACAGAGTCCTGACTTGATACCTATAGCACCTTTAGGATGTTTTGAAACGCCGACTTCGTGCCATGCCTCACCGACCTACATCGATACCTCTCCTCAGTTCCTCACTCCGTGAAGAATGGGCTGTCATTCCCCAAGAAACCTTCCAGCAACTGATTGAAAGTATGCCTGCGAGAGTGAACGCTGTCATCAAGGCTAAGGGTGGGCCAACACCATAGTGACTTCCAGCATTACCGATGGTGGGCGGCACGAACTTGTACGTAATTTTCAGCCATCTGTCCGGATACTTTTGATCACGTAGTGTATATGCGCCCGTTTTTAAGGATTTGGCCATGTCTTCGTCTTCTGAATCCCACTTTGTACCTACAACGAAATGTATAGTGAAACGATTTTTGCAAACATTTACCTCGATTAATATGAACTTGGATGGAGAAATATGTTTTTGTAAAGATTTTGTAGAACCATAAAAGATAAACGATAGTGAGTAGAGAGCCAGTGAATGTAAAATATAATTATAATTATTAACTTAACGTTGATGCGCACAAATTTATCCTATATAAATCTTTAAGTCTGAGATTTGTGCCGATGTTTCAGCCCACGCAAGTGAATTTGGATACCTTGTTATGCTTTGGCTTGCATTTCTCGACTGGAAATCTGTGAAGCAACCGTACTTATTAATAAATGGATAATGAGTTCCACGACTCATTTATTTTTAATGAGTGCAAAGGCCATTTCTATCTCAACCGAGCCTTTCACTTCAAAAGGAAGCTGAGCTACTCTTTAGGCAAGAAGGTCTTTGGATATACCACGACTATTATACTAGAACATTCGGCTAAAACAAAACAAATGTTATAACAAGCTTCATTTGCTCGGTTCCAGCCCAGTCATTCGTTCCATCTTCTTAAGGATCCTGCACATCTTAAACAATTTCTGGGTTGTTTCTTCAGTTATAAGTAAATTAGATATTCCTGTGCTGCAAAGAGACTTTTGGAGGCTTAATTCATTTCATACGTCATCTGTTGTAAAATAACTAAATAGTTTTACCAAAAATCTATGTAAATTTTACCAGATGTCTGTTGTACGTGATTCAATTAAAGGTAACACTAAGAGACAGAGAGGCAGAGGTAGTGAAGAAGGGAGGGTCTAGATAAGTGACAAGTATCATCTGTAAAAAAGAAAAAAAGGTCCAGTAATGCAAAGCTAACAGGAGCTTGTGTAAGCTAACAGGAGTTTCTTGTCTCATAAAATCCTTCTAGTCATATAAACCTATCTACCGTTTCAAGAAAACCTAAAAAATATGTTGCTTAATTAAATTGTCCAATTAATAAATGAAATAAATTTCCAATGACTTGCTAATTCGTGTTGCACCTGACATTTTTCGTGAACTTATGGTCACTAGTTGCTTATCCAGTATAACACTGATGCCACTTTTCAATCTAGAATGGTGAGCTAAACAATTTCATTTATGCGCAATTCGTTTCAGAATGTTTGTACAGTAATCTAGAGGATGTTTTATGCAGTATTCTCCCTTTGATTTCAAAACCATCTACGATATTTGTAATAAAGAATAAAACATTTCCTGGTAGTTATGGAAATTAGTATGAAACATCAGCACATTTTGTAATTCTGTTCTCCTTTATCTTTCCGAAAATCTTCCATATTTTATAAATGTTGAATAGTCTGCAAGAATCTTCTAGTGGTAAAGGAATTATTCACACTGTGGAGTAATTTTCAGATGACGTTTTAACCGTTTGATATTTTCTTTGGTCGCCTGGATGTTTAACAACAAGAACGCTTTACACGAGGAAATGCATAGTTTCCTAACACCAATATTCAAGGGAACAGAGCGAAATTGCTAGCTATGAAGATTTCCTACCCCACCTCGCCCCCAAGCCTGCTAATATAACATTTGTGAACATGGCGCTAATTCTGAGGCAGTATTTTTAACACTTAAAGGATTTCAGTCAAATTATATAATATGTAAATTCAATAACAGCCCGCCTTGAAGCAATATGTGTATGTAACAATTTGTAAAATGTATATAACAGTCATTGCATATGCTTATATTAATGTATACATGTTCAATAATGTTATGAGATTTTATTAAGTAATTTAATAATGTAGGAGCTGTTAGAATAATAAGTTAAAAGTTGCTAACAATGAGGTAACCTTGAGGCAATAATGAGTTTCAGAGATTAACAATACTGCTTGTAATTTGTGGCAGTAATTTGTATCACAATAATGTAAATGCCAGATGATTGTAGTGTAAATAAGCATTATTGTATGACAATGACTTCAGATGTTTGTTAAATATAAACATTGTTAGCAAATAGGTTTACACGGCCTCACTGAAACTGACAATAAGAGCGGGTAACAATGAGCGAGGGGGTGAGTTGTTTATCAATTATTAAAGACAAGCAAATGACGTCAGATTGGCGCGCTTTTCTGTAGAAATGGCGGGAATTTCTTCCCTAGAGCATATGTTTTCGTAATTTTTGATTGGATATAAAAATAGACGCTAATATTGGCGCGTTTTATTAACCAATAGCAGCTGGGTTATAATCTTTAGGCATATTAGGGTGTGGGAGTATAAAAAGCTAAAGCCATAGGCAAGTATTGCCCAGTTCAACAAAATCATCCACGCGTTACACGTCGCTGAGTCCAACAGAATCATTCAGAAGTTAAACGTCGCTTAGTTCATCAGAATCGTTCGCGAGTTACATGTTGCAATTCTACAGAATCTCTCGCGTCTTAAAGTTTATTATAAATGTGAAACACGCGAATTAATAATGTGCAGTAAATAAGTGATTATGGTGATATTAGAAAATATAACAGTTTCAGTCTGGCGTGTATCAATAGTCAATATGTAAACTTAATTAATTGTGACGGTAATAAAAGTGTAAAAACAAATTCTTTTATCAGTGTTATCTTTGAGTAACAAATACTTTCCGTTTACACACCCTGTTCAAGAGATGTACTCGACCGAGAAATAATAGCTAGCCGGAGGACAATGAACCCAACATTCAAAGTAGTAAAACAATAACAGGCGCTCAGAAATAAGATAACACGAACTGACCGCGACAAATTGGCTCCCATACGTGGTGTATATAAACATGAAGCATCTTCCAACTGGCTAACAAATATACCACTTCAAATTCTTGGAAACGATAATGTAATTTTGAGTGACAGTTTAAAAATAGCCAATAAACAACCAGAAAAAAGCTTTAGTTGAATGAAGGTATTCTATTGGTCTAGGATTAGCCAATCAGAGACTTAAAATACAGAAATCTACAAATTTAGGCGGTGGAAAACAGTTCATTTGCCTCCAAACAGTGCTCATAACCAGACGTGTTGCCTGCAGACAGTGATTGTAACCGGATGCGTGATGCGTCCTAGAGAGATTTTATGCGTGTTTTGTGTGAGACAAAAATAGTTTACATGTTAAAAGCGCAAATATTTAATAAAAACATCTCACAGCTCTCTCTTTATATCAGTGAAGTGTTATTTAAATCGCATCAAGTATTAATAAAAGGAGTGAAGAAAAAATTATAATCTTTGTAAGCCTACATTCTTGTTACATCACGCCCTGCCAAAATATCCATGTCTCTAAAATAATACTGACGCAGCTGAGGCAAACATAAATATTAAATATTTAAAGAAACAGTTTAATTATAAAGCTAATATTTTTTTAAACTTGGGGCAAAGGCCACCTGAAGGTACATTTGGGGCGAAGGCTACCGGAAACTGTTTACCATACGTGCGGTTGCAACTACTACAAGTTCGGCTCCCCAACAGTTGAAATATATTACAACTCCTTCAATACTATAATACATCATCTTCAAACTGACTTTCAATACATACATTTACTTCAATCCATACGTAGCAGCAACAATCATTTCACAATAAATAACGCTTCTTCAATTCTGGATACGAGTAATACCTGTTTTGTAAGTTCTGATATTAAAATGAATGCAGTTTTCCCCCATTACATAATACAGGTGTTTCAAATATAATGGTCCAATATGTAGGAATTAGAAGTAAAAGTGAAAAGTGTAGGAAAAACTTTCCAGTAAACGTTAGTCCGGAAATTAGTCCGTTACGAGATAAGGATATCTTATTGCTGGTTGGGGCCCGCTGTATACTGAATATTTATTCCGAAAAACGTAGTAACCGTTTACTTTATTTATTAATCACGAGAAAATACAGCAGTCAAGTGAAAATAGAAATAATCACATAAGCTCCAATCTCAGTATTGTCTCCTTATGGTATTGATATGGTAATAATGACATACGGTGTGAATACTACATATAGCACTATTATATCTTTATAGTCGCGTCGTGTAACGGCAGCCAGCTTACTTTCCTTCCGCCTATGTTATACGACAGCATTAGAAATTTATTGTATATTTCTTATCAAAATTCAAGAGAATTTATCTCTTAAAACCGATCAAATAATAGAGAAATTAGATAGAATGTATGGGCGCAGAAAGAGAAGAGTATGTATTTGTTAACTTTGTAGAAAGTACTTCATTTTCGTGAAATAAGCTTGTGGAAATCAAATTTACTTCAGTTATGTGTCCGACTTTCTGCAATAAACTCCAGAGTCGCATTTATTATTTGTTGGAATTCATATTCTTATTCTTACAGAAACCTCAGTTGAAAATGCTGTTGAACTTGTTCGACTCTGGGAACCTGTGAACTCAATCGATAGATCTATATAGTTGAGATGAAAATATAGAATGCTATTTTATTATATATGGCATTAAATCCTAAATGCATAATCGGTGCTAGTATGTGGTAAAATTTTATCCTAGTGTCGTGTTATGCATTAAACTCATGACATGTTCTTTAAGCATTTCCTTAGATATTTTCTTAATTCGGAAGGATCCCTAAGTTTATTTTGAGTACATCCTTATGCTTTGCAATCAAATGCAACAAAATAATTTTAATTACACAAACATGTTTGCTTATATATTTACTTATATTCATATTAATACAATATAAATGTACGTGCTTCGTTTATACGCATATACCCTAAATTAAAATACTACAGGAATTGGTTTTGTCATCGGCTTCATATTGGAACAGCTATTTTGTAGTTGCCTTTTGAACGCGAATGATTGATGTATTTAAAATAACGCATAGATTGTAAAATATTAATTTGATATTTTAACCATGAAAGTATCTTAAACGTATAGTATTGTAATAAAAATTCGTTAGTCAATATTTGAGGAAAAAAAAGTATAGAACCATTTTCTATGTAAAAGGTAGCTTAAGGTAGGAAGACTTTCCTGAAAATCTTGTGTCGTGTCTCTAGAAGACACTGTACTAGCCAATTTTGGTGCTTATTCCGACACGCGTGAGAATGTACTTTTTATAAAACGCTTTTAATTATTTACGGGGCTTTTAAACATGTATTACCTGCGAAATCTCGATATAGAATATTTGTATGGAGTACAACACGAGGTAGAGATAGTAAAAATACCTTTATCCGAAGTTTCTATACAGCACTGATGGGTCCTAAAAGCGGTGTTAATGCTTCTTATAGGTTTGTTTATACAGGAGACATTCATACATAAGTTCCATTAGGATGTAATAGATTACTTTTATGCTGTTAGAGACATCTCCTTTAGCTGCTTATAAAATGGGAAAATAAAGAATAAGTAGAGGCAAGAGGAAAAATGCAGAGTATTACATACTGAAGCAGAACATTCTCGGTTTCTAATACGAAATAAGGTTACTATTGGCCGGGAAGGTTATATTGACAAAAGCGGAGCAGAGGAAATATATAAGAGGATTGTGCATTTCCTTAACAGAAATGGAAATTTGAGTTTCCTTTCTTGTAACGTGGAGTGGGAGGACTGAGGGAAACGATGGCAAAATGCTGGCAAACGGATCACCTCTACATTTTATGAAGTAGGCCGAATTGCATGGAGAGTACTCGTGTGTTTACTAATGGTTCTTTATAAGCATGAGAGAGAAAAAAGGAACACTTGCGAGTGATATAGGGATTAAAAATATCAACAAATTGACGTGTAAGCAGATTAAATAAACCTCATGAACAATAAAAGAAATTATTTTATAATCAATTAAAAGTACATTGCTAAATTTAGGCAAATGAAACGAGCCGTAGTGAATATTTAGTAAACTGTATATGTCGTAAGCATTGTGATTTAATATAAATTGCCTGTTTTAAATAAATGTATACCTCCCTCAAATAAATTTATGATATAGCAAATGCATAAGGTCACTAAGAAAGTCACCTTATATAAATAATATTTTATAAGATTGAAAATGTGATTCTTATTTGTCATGCAGTATCTCAAAAGTGATATTTTAATAAAACATGTAGGACATTTTGAGAAAATAAAAATTAATAAAGTGATTCAGCAGTCATTTTGGGTGAGAGAATTACTTGAAAATGTTGCCCTTATGTATTTTAAATCTGCTTGACTTAATTAAGAAATCTATAGTTATTACTCTTTTCAATTTCATATTTTCACTACACATACAACTCTTATATAAATATTTCACAGGAATTACACATTGATACTGTGATTATTATCAGAAAAATATAAATAATAAAGTGAAGAAATTTTATAAGAGGATAGAGAAAATTTGCAATAAATAATTTCCGTATATTAAACCAGTGTATAATGTAATAAACTTGAGTTGAAATATTAGTCCGAAGAAAAAGGTAATTAGCGGGTTATGTTAACCAAAGCATTAGCGACAGTCAAAATAGCGAACGCATTAAAGGTTCTTGGAAGGCAGTTCAGGGGTAAGTTCAGTACGTTTGAACGGTCACGTAGACAGAAATTCTGAAAAAGAGAAGGGAAAGGTATTTCTGAAGAGATAGCTCTAGACCCGCATGGCAACAGTTAAGAGACACACATGAAGAGAATTGAAAGACGTGAAAGAACGTTGGAAGGGAAAAATATGTAAGCGGAGCTAAAATTAACAAAGGGACAGGCATCCTAAATCAGAGACATCCTGTCTTGAGGCTGATTCAATTAATTGGTGTGACCTACTCGTGTGTTGTTTTAAGCACCCAGTAACGCGCTTGTGTGAGTAAGATTTAGCGCCTATAGCAAGGAGTTTTGTCAGTAAGGATTTTAGCGACTCTTGGCAAGTTACATGCCAGTTTCTTTTATTGCATAAACAGTTATTTCAAGCCGTAAAATTGATGCTGCAGAGGTTAGCAGGTATAATAATTAAATTGTTATAGCTTCCAGTGTTACAATTCATAATCAGTTTCATTCTTTATCTTCAAACGGTCGGCAACTTGCTTCAGTAGCTCAAACATTAGATCACGTTGTCTCAGTCAATTTAAACTGGCGTTATCCTTCGCATTAAACTCACGTATACCCTGAGAAAGTACTCATAGCTCTACCACTAGAGCAGCTGGCGCACGAAACAACAGAACGAGCTACCAGATAACGACATGAAAAATGTCGTATCACCACGGCATCACGAAAACTGCTTCAAAGTCTTGGGGTCCACTGAACTTAAAAAGCATTTTAGAAAAATAAAATCCGCATATGTGTACGTATCTTTATGTGACTGAGAGAGAAGGGCATAACACAAAGCGCAAACAAGGATAAATACCAGCAGTTTCCAAAGATTCCATACAAAATAAAGACTTTGAAGAACATCTCCTTAATTCTATCTGCCATTTGCATGGAAAATAATTCTTTATTTTTCTTTTCTCAAAACTAGCTGTAAAGAATTTAAATAACGTTACATATATTTAAGATGTTTGCATGACTATTACAGCGGATATCTCGAATTTTCTACGCATGTCTATGAAGTCTCCTGTACGTCATTGAATCTGTATAATTTTGTACAAATTATATAATTTGTAGAATTATATACATTTATATAAGAAAATGTAGAGCGCATCAAAATAAACAGATTGTGTAAAATGTTTTGTCTTTTTAGCTATTTCCGAAATATTCTACGTTTAAACCTTACAGTTTTCCTAAGTTTTATTTAAGGAAACTCCTTAAAATTTCGAGATTCTTGCCTTTTTTTCCATTTACTTTTGGTTACCTAGCAAGATTGTTTACTAAGAATGAACATTTGAATACTGTTTCCCCGTGTTGTAACCATTACAATTGTGGTTTTAACTAAGCACTTATCGCTTAATTTGTGCAATTCCTAGGTAAAGATAAATTGTGAGTAACGTAATGTAGAGAAAAGAACTTTTTTTACATATGGAAAAGTGTAATGCATAGCAAACACTTGTGAGTTTGTCTTTGGTAGAGAATATCGTTGGAATGTAGCACATCATATTTTAAATTTAATTATATTCTCAGACACATAAAAACACGGGCCTATTTGTTTGTTTTAAAAGATTTTGTTTTGCTTTTACCAGTACTTAAGGTGAAACTCCTGATACCTGTATGTATAATTTGAGGGATGTTTAAATTGGATTTTGTTCCGTTGGTGAGCACTAGTTTAGGCTACTCTGAGGCGTGAAAATAAACATACATTTTCAAGTCTTATATTATCACACCACCACTCCGCTGCTAACTTTACTTAAGTAGTATTAAATATTATCTCATAAATAAGAGGATCCGCGAAGTCATGTGAATAAAAATGTTTTCTTAACTACGCTGCTTACTCATGCAAATGAGGTTATCTTCTAAAGACAGAAACTTCTTCAAAGAGTCCGGGGAAGAACTAACTTGGTATTCTCTTCTGCGAAAATGCCTCAGCTGTTTTCTCTCAAATTCTGGTTCCTTCTTTAAGGCGCATAACTGTGCTTGAAGTATGCGGATTTTGCGGAATCAGGGATTAATAGTGATCACTCAAAAGCATGACATAAGATATAGGTTATTCCTATATTGTGTGCAAACAGTGTACCGATTTCCTATACCGGGTGTCAAAAAGGTATTGTTGAGTCTGTAGGGTTTACTCAATAAACTCTTGGCATTTTTGAGTTTATCAGTTATTGGTACACAGGAATGCATTTACCTTTAGTTAATTATTGGAATTAATCCGATGTGTTCACATTCCGTTTACATTCAAGTAACCGAATCCGATGACCAATTCGTAAAAACACTTATAAACCTGGAAACATAGAATTAGAGGAGTGAAAAATGCAATGACATAGCCGGGATTTGAACCACGAAACCGGGAGTTTCGTGCAGGCTGAGGCTTCCCAGTTATATAAACTATGTTGTTATTTATCAGGTTTGTTTTTATTCGGGCGTTTTTATTCTTTTAAAGTTACATTACATATTTTACTATCAGATCTAGACAAATTAAAGAAAATACCACTTTGTTTCATTTGTACGGAAACAGAGCTAAATTAATTGAATCCTATTAAAAGTCATAATATTTTTTCAACTTCAAATTATTCCTAAACTAATAAATATGCCGAACAGAATTTTTAAAAGAATTGTGTTTAGGCAGTTCTAATTAAAAGCTTGTTGTGATCAAATTGGTCTATCTAAACTAATTGCCAAACTGGTTGTTGTAGATTACATTTATTGATTAGATATGTCTTCTTTTGACATGTTTATAAAGGTTAATGAAACCTTTAGTATATACATATTTATCAGGTATAAGTTCATGTCAAAAGGTCAGATGTTTCATAGCACATTTTGGTTCAGTGGTGGTGCTGGGGATGCAAATTCTTGCAAAGTGTTATGCGTTGGCTCGACAGTGTTTCGTGCATACTAACCACCACATAAAGAAGCCGATTGCGGCATCCCAAGATGGAGACAACTCGATTATAATGTTCCTTGGTGCGTGATCAACCAAGCACAGGATCCTTGCTTTACTATGCGGGCTCCCACAAGTTATCTCGCTGTTAACTTGTGCTGTTAACTTTGAGTCACATGGCTGTGTGAAGTCCTTTGTAGGACATCTCTCACAACCTCAAACAACTTTTCTCTCTTACCACTAGGAAGATTCCACTGGCATGCTGGTAGTTGCGTTGGAATGGACTGAATATGTCTTCCATTTCCAGGGTCGCATTTGAGATTAAAGCAATATATTAGTCTGTATAATTTCAAATAGATCTCTTGGCTTCTGGATAACCTATTTTATTCTATCAAAGAATTTACTGTTCTTAATGCATTTGTTATTTCTATTTAATTTGACATTCTTGTATTATTTTAGTGTTGTAAATTTTTTATAAGGCTTGGTTTGCAGTACTTTATATGTTATTACATCTACTCTGTCTATTACAGTTGCATAACAGTAAAACGGCAATAATATTGATTGGTTGATCGATCGCTCGATTGATTAATATTGTAGTCACTCAATATGTTTAGATTGTGACATTGCCACTTCACTAACATAATTTATTTCGATTTCCACTATCACTGCACTACCGTGATTTAACTCAGTTTTCACTGTCACTTCACTTATGATCTAGACCAATTTTTATTGTCACTTCACTAATGTCATCTACTTCAATTTTCCCTGTCTCTTCAGTAATATGATTTATTGGAATTCTCGCTGTCACTTCACTACCGAGTTTTAGCTCATTTCACATTGTGTCTTCACTAATGTAATCTAATTCAATTTTTACTGTCACTTCACTAATGTGATCTAGTTCAGTTTTCCCTGCCACTTCACTATAATATGGTTTATTTAAATTCTCACTGTCACTTCACTACCGTGATTTAGCTCAGTTCTCACTGTGACTTCACTAATGTGAACTAGATTAGTTTTTACCGTCACTTCATTTTTCCTCAGCAAGTAGCGACGTAATGCCATACACGCGAAGCAGCCACTTCTTCCTTCCCCTTGACTCGCTTGGGCGTCCAACACAAGACTGCTCTAAACGCTCGCAGTAGAAGCACTCGGTATACGTCACAACTGCGACATAACACGTTGAGTAACCAGCCCTAATGTCACATCAAGAATTTCTCGCTATCTTACTCACTAATTGGCTCACATACGAGCACGCTTGCACTTATATTATAGCTATATAGAGTTTTTGAGAGATTTATAGAATGGCCGCGAAAGGCGGAGGAAAGAAACTTCCAGTACAATCTTCTGGTATTTACGCTGGGCGAGAACGCTACCCCGTATAATTATCTCCCCTTATGTCTCCAACGGGTCAGTTGGTCATTCGACGCCTTCTACGCGATAATTGGGGCATATAACTGCATCAAAATATTAAAACAGCTTTAGAAGAAAAAACGCTAATATAATTCAAAAACTCGTATCGCTTTTGTTGTTGATAATAAGACTTTCGAAGGGATTTCCAAATAAACCGTGTGATATTTATATGAAGAAACCATTCATTTTCATGAACGATAGAACTTAAGCCCTAAATATGACGTCATAAAACAAGGTATTAAGCAAGAATACACATTATCCCCAGAACGCTTTAATAGTTGGATATATTAACATTCCCTTCCCTTGTAGGTTCCAGTGGCTGAAGTTACTGCATATGTGAAAAACTTTAATATTCTGCTTACATTTGCACGAGATAATATTTTTTGTCACTGTATAGTAAAGTAATATGATGGCACTATTCAATATTTCAACCAGATATGCACATTTGTTTAAAAAGTGTCATATATGCTTCTTATTTAAATAGTTTTATATGTGAATTAAATATGTACCTTGTGTCAACCTTCCCACAGTTATATCCCATTTAAAATATTATTTTGTCCCTAAAAGAAGCAACACAGGAATTTATAAAAGTATTAATCAGGCTTTCCGATTCAAAAATAAAACACATATACACACATATATATATATATAAATTCAATTTATGGATATAAAATTACGAAAATACCATATAAAAGCAAAATAAATTAAGGACTTTCAAAAACGGGCATGTGAATCCTTTTAGTAAATAAATATTGAGGGTTTACTAAACACTAAAAGTTAATTGTTTCAAAATTATGATGCGAGGAACTTGTTAAGCAAGGAGAAGAGCCGAGGAAAAAAATTTGAGATAAACTACATTTAAAAGTGGAATGTGCGTTACAGCACTATGCTTTGGAGAATCTAAATGGTTCCACATAACGTTAAATATTGCTTAAATGATTCGAATAAAAGTACTAAAGGAAATTGTAGGATGTAAACAAAATAAAGAACAAACAATGAAATCTTCGAATTTTTTCAATTTATTTTCGCAGTTTTACAGGTGTATTGCCTTAGTTTGAATATAGAAAATTACTAGTTAAAACCTACTCGTAGATGGAAGTGAGAATGTAAGCATGTATAAACCGTGTCGATTATTAATATATATGGTATGCATATCAGATCCCAATTCGTAACAATAATTAAATAATGTGTGAAATAATAGACATAGATAAACATCGTATAAGAATGCCTGACAGTAAAATTGAATTCAGTCTTGACAGTTACAAAAACAAGAGTGAATACTCGGTTATACTGCGATAATTAACAACTTCAGTTATCCCAAACCTAAACTATATATTTAAAACATTTTAATTGCGTTATGTGTAAACTGTTTTATTTTTTGCAAATACAATTCCGCATTGTGGTATAGAATTTGGGGAGTATATAAGAGTACATATTATACCAAAAGATTGTAACAAAATTAACCGAGTCATCAAAGAGCAAACAAAACAAAATGTTAAATTAAATGTTAAGATTTTGACCAACATGAACAACGTTTAGAAAACCATAGTTGTTGAAACTCCTCACGATGTTCTTGTGCTGACAGGATGCCAAAGTAAACGCAAGAGTCCCGTCTCGCCAAAAGCTGAAAGTCCAAAGATGAATAGAAGGCACAACAGAAAAAAAAAATATATATATATATGTATATATCGGGTGAATCTTCAATGGCGATGTGCAGGCTATGCCGTATATACTGTGCACTGCATCGCATGGTATCAATTTCGGCCAAAATGTCTGCTTTACGCCGCAGTGCTGCAGTGACTTGCATTCGTAGCGCTACAGTGTGCGCATTGGACTTAAGTGGTTAAGGTCCCAGGTTCAAATACTGGCACTTGAACGTGCTTTTTATGTTTAGTAAATTTAAGAGAACTGATAGTTTTGCGTGGCATGGCATGAAAGTGTCGTTTCGCTTAATTAGTTTAATTATGTGAATTTCATTAAAACGCAAATTGTTACTTGTTAGAATATGCTTTAATGAACATCATAACAAATGCAAGAAATTAATAAACTCATTTATTCGCCAGCGTGATTTGAACTTCCGAACATATACACACAGAGGGAGAGAAAGACCGAATGGTCATAGCCGGGCAGGCAAGAAGCGAACATCGAAGCTTTAGAGGTGCTATGTAGGAGGGGGGCGGCAAACAGGTACACAGCACCTTACTCGAAAGTAATACCAACTTACACAAAACTTTAACACAGTGGATGACGAAGATAAAAGTCTTAACAATGGCAACGACTGCATCTAAATTTTAAAATAAACATTTAACTTTTGTTTCCAGAAAGTAATCTACAAATAAACCGCATATAACCTATACAAATTAACCAATTATATAACCTTAAAAAGACAATAAGGAAATCAAAGCTAATGGGGAATGAAAATAGATAATCAAATTACATGAAAGTTAGAACAAAAATGGTTTTATCTAGTTTATTATGATGAATAATTCCGTAATAAATTATACAAAAATCCGTGGCTGAATCCCGCCATGATATTTAAATTTTGAGGTCTGATTCTAGTTTCTATTTGTACAATTTCAGCAAATGCGCAGAACAATGGAATACTAAAACCCAACAGATTCTACGTTTTGATTTTACAAAATATGGCTGCTAAAATGCTGGTATGTGGTCCTTATTAGATACGAAAGTATAATATAAAACAACGAAATAAATAAGTAAATAAAATCTGAATACATAATCCCTGAACCTCGGTGACTATACCGGGACTTTCAAACCTTAAATTTTCTTCTCAAAAACTGAAAACGTATAAATTCTTACAATCATTAATTTTTTTTCAGATATAACTACAAACTACGCAAATTAGTTAAATAAAATCACTAAAACCTGGTAAAAAAGAAAAGATATAAAAGAAACTAAGAGTCCAGATGTAAATGAAATAATAATTACTCCAAGTATTAGAAGAAAAATTATTCCTAATCATTACAGGAAATCCAGTAACCAAAGCAACTGGCAACCAGCTGCTTCATACCTATACTTTAAAAACCTATTATTCACTGGTAGCAGCTATGGTATTGAGACCGTAAATTAGCACAGGCATGCAACCAAAAAATTCATTTGTAGCAAAAATAGTCTAATATTTTGAAATGATATTATGGTTTAAAATGTATGTAATTTAATTATGTAATTGCGAGTTTTGAGAAATAATATTCATTCATTCAACATGATGGGAAACTTACCTGAAATGCTATATGTCAAGATATTTATTTGTTGTAATTGATGTAACTATAATATATTTATTTGTTCATAATTATATTTATATGTATTTTATTTCAGTATATTGAGGAAAGAAAAACATATCAAAATTTAGAAAACATGGCTAACGTTGTTAGAATTTGTCAACTAGGAAAATTTTATATCATGAAGAAGTTATTTTGTTGTATTGTTATTTTTACGTTGTTATTTGCCCCACGCTTTGAGAGCCAATTTGAAGACGTTGTATTGAAGGAGTTGTATTTAGTTCTTATGTTGGGGAGCCGAACTTGAAGTAGTTGCAACCGCACGTATGGTAAAAAGTTTCCGGTAGCCTTCGCCCCAAATGTACTTTCCGGTGGCCTTTTCCCCCAAAAGCGTTTAAAAACAAATATTAAATTTGCAATTTTGACTGTTTCTTTAAATATTATATGTTTATGTTTGCCTCGGCTGCGTCAGTATTTATATCTTTTTTAGGGACATGAATGTCTTAGCAGGGAGTGGTGCGACTGAAGAATGTAGGCTTACACGGATTTTAAGTTTTTCTTCACTCCATTTATTAATGCTTGACACGATTTGAATAATCACTTCACTGATATATATATATATATATATATATATATAGAGAGAGAGAGAGAGAGAGAGAGAGAGTGAGAGAGAGAGCTGTGAGATTTGTTTTTTATTAAATACTTGCACTTTTTAATATGTAAAGCTATTTTCGTCTCACACGAATATGTATTAAACTTCTCGAGGACACATCTACCCTCAGGTTAGGAATACCTATCTACAACCAACTGACTTCTGAATTTGTAAATTTTGCTCCATTTTAGTTTCTCATTGGCTAATCCTAGTCCAATAGAATACCTTCATTTAACTAAAGCTTTTTCTGGTTGTTGATTGCCTATTTTATGAACTGTCACAGAAATTACACTATTGCTTCCAAGAATCACAAGTAGTATTGTTAAACTTTCAAATTGATTATTGCCTCAAGGTTACCTCATTGTTACCTCATTGTTAGCAACTTTTAACCTATAATTCTCACAGCTCCTACATTATTAAATTACGTATACACTCACATAACATTATCACATATGTGTACAATAATATAAACATATATAATGACTGTAATATACACTGTTTATATCTTGTTACACACACATATTGCTTTAAGGCGGGCTGTTATTGAATTTATATATTATATAATTTGACTGAAATCATTTAAGTGTTAAAAATACTGCCTCAATCATTTTTTATAATCATATAAAAATAACAAACAAGAATCGTTATTGACACAATGGCCTGCAGCTGAAATCACCTATATAAGCTTATCTTCAGCTGAGGAGACATATTTACCATCTCTTTCCATCATTATCCTGGATAGGTAACATCATTCCTCAGTATTTCGTACAGGCATAAAGGCAACTTGTTTAACACATCGACGTGTTCAACTAAATTGACTACATAGTTATTATTGTGGAAATTTAATATTTTAAACAAAAGACGAAATACTATCACATGGTAACCAGTGTACTGTTTGTACTGATATACAGCACATTTGAACTGTAGAAGTATATTAATAAGTTTATTACTGTGTATCTATGTAAACAATTTGTAACATTTTGTTTATATAATAATTAATTCCGTATTCAGTTAGTTAGCTATTTAATTACTAATTATTTATTTAATTATAACAATCAATTCGCAATTCAAATTTTTTTGCTTAAAATTAATAATTAATTATACAATTGATATTAGTTTAAATATATTTTATTTTATTTACACAACTCACAGGTTATCCCAATAACCTCAATTAAACTAGGTGTTTAATTTATGAGCGAGTCGACTCTGCGGTAACGTGCGAGGCTCGCATTCTAGAGGTTCCGGGATCGATTCCCGTCGACTGCCCACTCTGACCTTGGGTTTTTCGTGGTTTTCCCTGATCGTTAGGCGAATGCAGAGGTGATTTCTCATCTACCACATTTCCTTTCCCTCATTCCCTAATCATTCCGTTTCCTTCTCATATTTCAGGTGTGCTTCTAAGTTTCTTGGTGTGTGGCGATACCAGATAGATGGCGCGGATTTTGCTCTAAGTAAAGAATATATGCCGTTAACACTAGAGGGTTTCCTGACTGGTCGTGTTATTCATCGCCCTCTCTTGACCGCTTCTGTAGTGGAAGACGTTTTCGAGCCAGGAACTGTTAGGGACTTCCTCGCATCTCTGTGGCCTGTAGAATCCTGTGGTTCCTTCACTTCATCCCTTCCTCCTGGGGGTGGTAGCCGCAATAGATCTCTTAGGTTGCAGTACGTGATGTGTCCCCCTCCGTTGTATATCCTATACCCTTTATTCTCTTGTGTTTAATTTAAAATATAGAATAGCTCGAGAGATTAAAACCTTCTCATCTATTGTACAAATATTCTTGATACGCCAAGAAAAGTGTAGGTAGCTGACATAATTCGTAACTGAGTGGAAGGAATCTTTCAGGCCACGTTTAATGTGTTAGATGAGTTGCCAGTTTCCAAAGTCCGCTATTTCAGTCCACTCAAATCGAAATTGAGATAGAATGTGTCATCTTTTAGAAGTAATAGAATTACATATGTTTAGTGTTTAAAACGACTTCAGTTCAGGACCCCTCTTCACTGGAAAGAACGTTGGAAAATCGGCTAAGTTCCAAATACTTTTTTATTTTTAATGTAAAAGCAAATTCTATTTTCGAAGTTCTTGTGATCTACACAAATAGTATTGAAGGAATCTATAATATATTTACGATACCTTCTCTTTCAATAATGAGAAGAAATATTATATTCCACACAAATATTTGATCCATAATTCCCAAGGAATACGTTCTTTAGATTCCTTAAGGGGACGCACCAATGGAATGGATATTTTCTGAACTATCCATCCAGTCTGGGTGAAAGTTTAATGACATATCTTGTATAGATGCTTATAACCGTTTCAGCTTATTAATTTTCAAAGTATAAAAGTATGGGCATAGGCAAAATGCTCCAAAGGATACAACTTTCAAAATAAATAAATAGATAAAAATTCATATTGCTTCTATGTCAGAGAACTACAAATTTGTCATATAATGTTTTGCTGCCATTCTTAATTCAAGAAAAACACATTTTTGAAGTTGTGTAATTGCGTTGTTTTCGTTTTTTGTATATATTATTATCTTCGAAAATTAGTAACGCCAAAAAATTATATGTTGGTTTTATTTATTTTGATTTTTGAAATAAGCATAAAAATGTTCAATGCATTGAACGAAAACTCATTTATGAAAAATTTTGATAATGCAGAATTGCTGAAAAAAAGCCTTAAAATAAAGTTGAAAAAAATAATGAGCTACAATAAAGTGCACAAAGGCATTAAAAATATCTCGTAACGATCCTGAAACGTCCGCTAGGTTAAAATTAAAAAGCATTCTAAAACTACAAACATGGAGAGGTTCTTTATTAGATTTATTGATATTTAGGGTTAATTTCAGTGGCGCATTCCTACTCAATATGTTAAGAAAAATATCTACATAATTCAAAATCGAAAAGTAGCATATCAGCTTTAATAGTAACTAATGAGGTATTATTCACGGCGCAGAAATTTTACACGCATTTAGCCCAACGTAGGCAATGTTTATATAGAAAAACAATATTAAGTCTTTTCTCTCAAGAACGAGTCTCAAGGATTGACGTAGAAAATGTAAGTTTTGAATTTTTAGTCTTTAGTCTGTGAAGTCTTACCAAAGTTACAACTGTTACACTGTAAAAGATAGGCAAAATCTAGTAATAACATAGATATGGATGAAGTAGGTATGCTGTTGTGCATAAAAGTGACCCGTTTCTCTAGATCGTCATAGTGTTTTTCTCTCCGTAAGGTTTCCACCTTCGGTAACCAACTTTGATTTCGCCCGGCGGGTATCAATTCTCTATATGACTGGCCTGAAAAACAAATCAGAGGCATTAAAACTAACCAATGAACGATATTTATAAATTATGTGAAATGCAGGAGTGTTTCGGATACCATTCTGTGAAACAGTTTCGCTACGATTAGCACGCAAGGAAAGGCTAAACCAATTACAAATAATCCGGGCTTCTAGAGGAAGGAACAAAGAATTATTTAGTTGTTTGGTTAAACTGAATGACAGCTATGACATTTATATATAAGAACTGTGATCAGTGACATGGAAACGAGGGTTAAGTTATTGCTACTGCTAAACGGCAATAAGAAACGTGGTATTAAGAAAACGGCAGTGTAGCATGAAAGTATAAGGTTTAAGTTGTAATGTTATCCTTCGGCAGTTCGGCACCTAATTTTGGGGAGATAAAGCAAATCCAGTAGCTAGAATTATCCTCGAAAAACAGAGATGGCCACAGTGAAAGGAGGATGTGGCTAGATTTTGTCAGTAGCAACATAAACAGCTCCGTTCCATTATAGGCCACATTTTATGAACGCGAATATACTTTGTTGTTTGAAGGA
The DNA here is from genome assembly GCA_030765065.1 of Deroplatys truncata. NCBI lineage: Eukaryota > Metazoa > Arthropoda > Insecta > Mantodea > Mantidae > Deroplatys > Deroplatys truncata. The sequence continues at coordinate 65,923,460 of CM060986.1, forward strand.
AATCAGTGATTTATCCTTTCCACTTCCTTGGTTTTGTGTTTAGTGTGTCGCCGCATTATCCAGCTACTCCCAAAACACAAAATTAGAGGCAGAAAAGAGAGGAATGACGCCGAGGAACAGAAAATACGAAGTTTGGTATTTATCAATTATTTCGGTTTTTAGTGTCATACTGTTCACACTCACACAGATTCACAAACTGAGCGAAAGGGAGAGAGAGAGAGAGAGTTCTAAAAAGACGTTTCTTTTGAATTCAGGGTGCTTCAAAAATCAATTTCGAGTTTCTGGGTGTATAAAAATGGCATTTTTAAAAGCACTAAGCTCTTTTAACCCCTTAAAGTAGTAACCCCACTAAACCCATGAGATTTATTAATATTTAATTCCTAGATGGAATGCACTGAAGTAGCTGATGTTACATATTCTACTTACAGGACTGGTACAATGTCTTCTAAAAGACTTCAGGTGAGATAAAATGCTGTTGATCCATCTCTTACGTCTTTAAAAGGTATACGTTACTTTAATTTTTCTTTTAAGGCATTTGGAACTATTGAAATATGGTTCTTATATCAATAAATGAGGATGTAATGCGTCAGGTAATATAAAAACGTATGGGAATATTAATTTTAATACAATGTGTCATTGTGCTGATGAAGCTAGTATGTGATGGATGCATTATGCGGAGTCAGACGTAATACATCGGCATAGTGCCTCATCAGCGAGCCTCAGCTCGGCAGTATGACATTATCATCTCCGTGTGATGGATAGGCGCACTAAATAGGTTTCCACTCCAAAACTGTATTCGACAGAAAAGAACCAAACTTTCACGTATCTGATTCTCCTTCATCTGAAAATATATTTACACATATCCACAAGTAAACTGGAACGTAAGATTATGTAGCGAAATTCAAGCAATGCATATTCAGATCAGAAACAATATTAAACCTAATGTTTCTCTTCCTTTAGATTTTTCCTACAAGACTATTGCTAATGGCCATCTCTCATATGGTAGAAGAATTGGAACTTAAACTCTTAAACAAATAAGATACGCATATATCAAACGTTATAGCCCATAATGTGATACCGTAATTATGGTCGGGAAAATATAAATAATAGAATAAAGAAGTAATAGTAAGAAGATAGAGAAATAATTGCAATAAATAATTTTATTATATTAATGTAACAAGCTTGATTGAAAGCCTTTTCCGGAAAGACGAACGTAATTAGGAAGTCAGATTAGCCAAGTCACTAGCAACAGCAGAAGTAGCGAGCACATTAGCTTAAGAATTTCTGGGAACGCAGTTGGGCTATAATTCAACGAGCAGGTTTAATAATTCATTTTTGCAATTTAAAATGCTACGATTCATAATCAGTCTATTTCTTCATCTCAAATGGTCGCAAACTCACTCCAATAACTCAAATATTAGTTCACAATGAATTTCTCAGTAAATTTAAACGGGTATTGTCCTTCACAATACAGCCATGCATATCCTGAGAGAAAGATCTCATAGCTTACTATTGGAGCATCCAGCAGCATAATAAACAGCAGATATTAGATATAACGAGAAAAGGTAACAACTATATGAAAGACGCAGAAAGATACACACACACACACACACACACACACACACACAGAGGGTGGACCATTTAAGTTGAGACTGTACAATATCTCTTTTGACATTCAACTTTTATGAAACACATTTCTTTCTACAGCGCTTAGTTTTGGAAATATTTGTGGTGTCGTTCCAGCTTGCATTTTGAAAATCCAGTACATCTGACTTTGTTAGATTGAGGCAAGTCGGATCAGGAGCAAAAGATGATGTAAGAATATGTGGGAAAGGATGGACTAAATTCGACCCCAGCTATGAATGAAAAAGAAGAGGAAGAAGAAGGGCAAGGGGACATAATACGGCCTTCAACCACACATAGGCCGGCAGACAGGCCCATTCAGTTTTACAGCGATCTCTGAGAGGAAGAGATGGGGCGGAAGACGGAAGGCAACAAGATCCGGAAGCCGGCTGGCGCTATGCATAACAATCCCAGATTTTGACTGTCCTGATGTCAGCGATACCCTATCATGATGGGCTCCGCCAACTATTTCCGCCTGTGCAACTAACCAGGAGTCAGGGAGGAATGCTTTCCACAGATACAATTCCGCCGCCCCGCCCTTATTGCCTGGTCCAGGAATTTAAATGAAATGAGGAGCTGGAAAATTCGTGGCAGTATACAAACAACCTCAACTTTGGCATATCGACATGGAAAAAACACAAAGAAAAACAAGGCCAGACTAACTGATTCACTGCATCACTGAGCAGCATGTGAAAAACAAAAGGACAATGGCAGAGGGAACGGCACCTACAAGTCAAAATGACTCGCGAGTCCCGTTTTCGCCACCTCTGCTCTAAATTATTAGATACGATTTGTCATGTTTGCGCACTTCCTTAGTACAGGAAACTCTGGCATAAATTAATTCCGAATATTTAAACTATGTTAGTGCCCAGTAAATAAAGTAGTAACATAATTATTGTTTAATGCATGCAGTAATGGAACAGCACTCTTTCTGACGTAATTATCGGTGAATCTGTCGAAGGTCCATATTTCTAAACCTCCATTTTACTAGGTGCATTCATTCCACCCAAAAATTCTATACTGAGATTTCACCGGAAATACAAGTTTTGAGATTCTCTAAATTAAAAAAAAATTAGAAAAAGCTCCGTGTGTGTGTTCTTTGTAAATGAACCGCATAACTCAAAAACGAAACTTGGTATTTAAGTTCAGCATCTTCCAAGGATACATTTTGATATTCAAGGAAATCCCTCGACCCCAAACTATCCTTACATGGAAAATGTTCGTAAATTTTGGACTTCTTAAAAAATAGCTATAACGATTTTGATTAAAATACAATGTGTTTAAGGTATTCTCATGATAAAGGAAATGTATATCTTGAATTTTCTGGAAATATATTTGGTAAATCGTAAGAGAAAGACAAACCCTTACTACACAATGAAGTTTCCCTCGTTAAAGCACACAAAATACGTCGTAAACGTTTTTGTGGAGTTAACTATTTCCAAGATATTCCTCACATTGGTTTGAATGTTGTGAGGCTCCCTGAATAAAAAAGAGAGATCTGTGAACAACATAAGTCAAAAACGCAAAATTGGATAAGTACCAATCTTGGTATTTAAGTTCAGTGTCTTCCAAGAATGCGACACGAAAATTTTCAGGAATATTCTACCACTCCCAATACGCGTTACATGGAACATTTTTCGGAAAATTGTGATTTTTCTAAAAAAATGGCTCTAACAATGTTTGTTAAAATACCATATATTAAAAACTTTACATGTTAAATACAATGCATATTTTGAATATACTGGCAATATTCTTTGAAGTCCTCTTAATTCGAAAGGAGTTTGGTATAATCTTGTACACCGGGTAAACTTTAAACAATATACGAAAACGTACTACACAAAACACATAATTTATTTCAAATAAATTTTTGCGGCATCAATCATTTCGGAGATACAGCTTATTAATGTTACAAATTCTTTTAAAGTCCTGTCAACACTCAGTTTTTTTGATTGTTTTTTCGCGCGGTTCCTTGAAACAGTATGAAATTTTAAGGCCAGCGTATAGTTCCAGTTCTTAAACACTGGTGTTCCCTATGTATCTACAATAACGAAATGTATAATGCAGCCATTCCCAGAAAGGTTTGCCTCGATTTAAATAAAGTAGATAGCAAAATAAAGTTTTGTGGGAACGATTTGTGTATCCACTAATAAGCTATAGAGGGTAAAGAAAGTCATGTGAACGTAGTATATCAGATTTTTACATAATTGTTTGTAGAAGAGTGATTAGAGAAAGTAATACGATTGCAGTACATCATATTTTTCTTTTTAGAGATTTGCGTTGCCCTGGAAAGAGTATGTTTTTGGAAATATTGGAAAATTGTAATGTTTGATTTTATACCAACCATAGTTGTTACATTTACACCAATCAATTTTTGCCAATGAAGTTGGTATGCTGTACGTGTCTTAATATCTGGGAACACATTTATGACTCCGGGAAAAGGTCATGTATTTGAGCAAGTGGAACACATGCGTTATGATAGGTTTTTAATCTCTCTTAATCCTTTCACAATAAGCTGTGTCTGTATTATTCTGAAGCTACCAGTCGATTATTGCTACTACTCATTGTTTTTCAGAGCAGTTCAGCTGCTGTGAATGATTTACCGAGCATTTAAACTTGTAATAACGCAGTGTTAATACAGTCGGGACGCACATGGTGAGAGCAAGAGTATTGCATTGTCTAATTACATAGTTGCTGTTATATCCACCGCCGCAGCACATGCTTGCTTAATAAATATCGGGAAGCGTTATCGTAATGGAGTGCGACATTATTACGTTTCAGTGCTGAAATAAACATAACGTCAGTTCATTTGTAGCACGTTGTGCCCATTATGTCACCATCTCCACAATGCATGCCCTTACGACACTGATTTCGATGAAAACTGGCACGCAGGCCGACTCCATCCTAATTAGAAAATTGTGAGCGCATTGGGAATTATTTCATATGCAATATGCGACCGAGTCGTTTTAACCATACAATGGCTTCCTATCCGCGCGACTAATTTCGTAATGTTTTCCGATAACAATAGAGACCGTGAACACATAACAAACTGCTGTTTGGATAGCGTTTTTATTTCCATATACCCCATATGGTGTCGATTCTTTCTATTGAATTTGTGCGTTTCTAAATAGAAACGACATTCAGGCGCGTTAAAAAAAATTGAAATGTTACACGTCCTGTAAATGAAAACTGTGTTTTGTTTCAAATCCGGACATGTTGAAAACTCATCTGAGAAGAATCATTGTCTGGATTTGTCTGGGGTGTAAATATCATTCGTGGATGCATATCAAATAAAGGTACACCCAAACTGCAATTAAAAATAAAAGGCAGGTAATATTCTTGAGAAAACACTTTGATATTTTCATATTTTTGTAACCTTGATTGTAGATACCAGGAGAGTATGTGATTGGTAGCTTAGCTGAAATGTTAGTGGTCACATAATAGAAGGGAAGAGGGACTCTAAATAAGAAATTATATCGTGAAGTTCCTTTAAAGTTTAGAAATGTCCAGTGGCAGAAAGTAATAATAATAGTAATAATAAACTTCAGTTATATCCAAAAATATCCATTATTGTTGGGTATGCAATATTATTATTATTATATTATTATATTATTATACCGTTTTATTATACTTAGATACCGCAAATAGAACACAATATTTAAGCCATAAAAGACAAATTTACAGTTTTTAACGTACTGGTTAGATTTTTTACTTTTACATATACGAAATTGATTCAGCAAGGTGTCTAATGAAATTTCTTTGAAATTTGAAGCCGAATTTACAATACAGAATCTAAATTGTAAAACATTTGGAAGACATAAACACTACATTGTTTACTAATCAACATATTTCTCAAATCTTTAACCTCAAAGTAGTAATTTATATTTATTTAGGATAATGTTTTAAATATTTATTTTTGCATTTCATATTCTATTGTACTCATATAAATATTTCACAATGTACATATTATTTTGTTTATACTCAAGCTTGCCAGAAAGCTAACACTAAATTTATCAAGCGCCCTGATTGAAACGTTGGTCACAACCAATAAGCAATTAGTACTTAAGAGGGCCAACGACCAATCAGAGGCAAGCTATCAAAAGAAGAAGGCTCACTACAAGCAAAGCTAAGATTCTCACTCACAATTTAGAATCCAGCAAGGACAGACGCACATACAGGTTGTCTAGTGTTGATGTAACGACTGAATTAACACATACGAAAGGTATGTTAAAACATTGTGCAACGAGATTTAATGCAAAGCCTTATTTGAATTAGTAAAAATATACGGTGTTCATGAAAATGACAGTGAAAAGCGTTATTTTTCCATAGAATAGCTAACCAACACACTCCATATCCTCTCAAACCGTTTGCTATACTCCTTGAGAAGAGTTTCTTGCATCCTAGCCCGAAAAAGGTAAGGAAAGTAGGAAAATCGATACAAATTTAATAGAGTACCACAAACTGGACATCAACAGTGGGCTTCGCCTCACAATCTTCACCGGGGGACTTCACCCCTCACTATTCAATTCAAGCCATCTTGCGTGGGACAACTCACATCAGCAACGAGGTGCTCTGCCCCATAGTTCTACTACGACAGTATCATACTTTGGCTTCCCAACAGGAAGACTCAAAATTTAGGGATGTTACAAATCCTAGCAGGAAATGTTGGGTATAGCCTCTTGAATAAAGTTGAGGTCATTAAACTAGCCTTCTGGGTTGACTAAATAAGGAATCTATGTTTTAAAATTACATGACTTTCTCTAAAAGGTATAGTTTTATATGGCTTCTACAAACTATTCTTACGAAAGCCTATTTATCTTTACTGATAAACCTTTGCATCAATATTTCATTACACATCTTGTAGGTATGTACAAAGGTGAGAGAGGAAACCAAATCGTTAGATTAAATGTGAGTCACAAAGTAATGGACTTAAAATTACACTCATTTTTATGAAATGGTGAGAAACAGTTGAATATCAACATTACTTTAAAAATTGACAAAGTATTGAACATTTAGAGCGATTTGCTTAGGGTTTACTAGTTGCCAAATTATACAAAATTTCTTCCAGGTGTTGAGTACATCAACTGAAAAAATGAATAATTTCATAAAATATTCCAAATAAAGGGTAGTTTGGGTCAGGGAATTTTCTTGAAAATCTTCGTGTTGCATCTTGGAAGATCCTGAATTTTCTGGTACTTATCCTAGTTTTCGTTTTTTATTTAAGTTATTCATACACACGCATACACACACAATACACACACACACACAATACACTCAAGTCGCTTGTACACGATCAAATTTTAGTCAAATTCAATACTTTACAAGACTTATCAAGAGTTGTCACAACTTCACAACTTTTCTTGTCAAATTGCTTCCAATACTTTTAAAGTCTTTTAAAGTGTTGAAAGCAAATAAGGACATGCTCTAAACGGTCAAAGATTTCACAATGATTTGATGGCTTTGGCCAATGAAATGCGAGTATTCACAGTGCGTCACGAAATCTGCAACATGGTGATAAGTAAAGAAAAATGGCTACCCGGCCAAGATATGTCATATGCGAACTAATGAGGTTATACATAAGCTGGCCATGTCTGTACATCGAGAGCTCCATGGATTACCACAAGATGGAGCAGATGAAGGCGATTATGAAAAAATATTTGCCAGGCAGTTTTCCGAACTAAGTATATAATGCAATGTTATATAATGTGGTTAACCTATCGGTTGGTGTTATTTCCATTGTATTCCACAACCGTAAGTGATTTCATTGGATATAATTCGTGAAAGTGCTACATAAAAATAGTAAAGAACAGTATTTCATTGCGAATTGTTATACTGTGACACCAAAACTAAATTGCTTTGCCCGTGATAAATTATCAATGTGTTCTGAAGGATTTCCGTTTGACGAAGAGAGAGAGCTTGTAAATACACATTTTTGACATTGTCAAGTCTTGCCAGGTCTTGCCAAGTCTTTTAAAACTTTGTCACAATTTTTCTTGTAAACTATTGAATTGAAAAAAAGTTTGATCGAGTACAAAAGGCTTCACTCACACAAATAGACTTTTTTCTAAGACTTCTCTTTTGATTCAGGGAACCTCAAAACATGTATTTCCGGTGAAACTTCTGTATGAAAATTTTAGGTGGAAAGTAATACCCTCTCTACCTACTAAGTGGTAGAGAAAGTAAAAATGGACGAAATATGGATACAATAATGCGTTCGTAATTATGGTTATAATTTTGAACACATACCGTGATGCAGATATGCTAAGCATCTCAATGCTTGTATGCGTACTAACCGCAACATATAGTAGCAGAAAAAAGAGTCGATACAAGCTGGCTTACGTAATACTTGGTACCGACAATATGGGTTTACATTGCATATTTAAACCCGAAATTGGAAAGGGAAACGTGTGTAGAAGACCATATAAGTAGAGGGCAGTAAAGCCCTTAACGCGCTGCATGTGTTGCAGAAGCGAGCAAGACGTCCTTGTTTTATTTTCCTCTTTATTTTATAGTTACTACTTTCACCACAAGCATGGATAGTGAATTTTGTTCACCAATAAGAGCGCGGGACCTAACGGAATGAAAGCCTCTGACATTTATAAACTTCCATATTGAGAATGTGGTTATATTGAAGTTTCATTCAAATATAACCTTTCTATTCTCCCTCATAGATTAGATCTCTAAACATAAAACTAAGTTGTATGCGTAACAATCTCATGAACGTCTCTCAAATATTATTTATTTTCATACTAATTTTGAAATTAATTATACAAAGGCTTATTTTTGGGGGAATGTAGGGTTTATACGACAGTAAACTATTTAAAAAACCATCGAAACATACTGTCTTTGATATTACATATTGCAATCAGGATAAATAAACAAATGACTACACCGTATTTTAACCGAAAACAGATAAAACATTTAAATAACAACTGGTAGTATTTTGGAGACGCTTAATACAATTTCCGTGCTAAATTGTATATTTTGACAAGCATGCATTTTTCTCTTAGCAAGCTTTTATGTATTTTATGGTGTCACAGTTGCAGAAATATAAACCAGAGTGAAGAGTCCTTCAAAGGTTCAGGAAACTTAATCATATGTATTTTATTATTATAAAATTTTTGCAAACGTATGTTTTCATGGCTTGTTTTATTCATAATAAATGTTACGTTATGTAAAACAATCATACTACATATAAAGAGTACTTTGGGACTGGAAATTTCTTGAACATCTTTCCCTGAAATGCTAATCAACTTTTATTTCTTGAGCAGGCTTTCGCTGTCTCCATTTCTCCCCCTATCTTTCTCTTCTTCCCTCTCCTTACCTCTCCCCACGCCTCTCTCACACTAAATCAAACATACATACAAATATACACTGAAATACATAAATAAGTGGAAATTTTGCCGAAATTTATATTTACTGCCGCTTAGCAAATCTATTGTATTTCACCCAAAACTTCAATAACAAGGTATTAATTGAATATACTTATTTTGAGATTCCATCAATAAAGAGAATAGGAAAAAGCTTACTAAAAATTGAATAAATACCAACATTTTATATGAAGATTTCAGGAAATTTTCCCCACCCTAAACAGCATACAATATCCTTATTTGTTTTTCAAAAATCGATCTTATGATTATGATCAAAATGTCTACATCTGAGATACTGGAATGTTGCAAAATGCCTAACTTGAAGTTACTCTTAATTTTTTCAGGTCCTATAGGTTCCCAATGAATGTTATATACTTGAGAAACGATAAATGAAAAGTTAATGAACAAAACATTTAGAACTGTTTAAATTTATACAATATATATGCAACCTCATTGTGCATTAGAAGTTGCGAGATATGAATTTTTCTGTTTTAAGCAAACTTTTGAAATCTTATGACCGTTTCTTTGTTTCTTACCAGCTGTCAACACGGCCTCATCTTAGTGTCTGCATGGTTTGAGTGGCAAATCATGAGGAATGGATTTCGGAAAGAAATAAGAAATAATGGGCTAAACTTAATGGTAAAAGATCTTGAAAACTATGCAAAGCATTGTGGAATTATTGGGGAGAGAAAAATAATAAAAAGGGATAAGGATTGGCATAGTTTAGAACAGGAGTAATATGCCTATGGGGTACACAATGCGAAAATCCTCATTGTGATGAAACGGATAGTAAGTGTTATTATATTTAATAATGTGAAAAAATAGGGAACAGCTCCCTAAAAATGGAAAAACCTACCAACTGAAATAAGTGGCACAAAAATTTAAAATCTAAGATCAGATAAAACATAAGCAAACAAACTGGCCAAACATCTTGGTAAGTGAAAACCAAAATGACTCAAGAAGATATAAAATAAAGATGAGAATGTTGATAATTTTATATGAGAGTAGCACAGGGTATATAAGGAAATTTAAAATATGCTTTTTTTATAACTTATGATATATTTGTATTATACAGGGTGGATCATTTAAGTTAAGGCTGTACAATATCTCTTTAATAAATTTCTTTAATAAAAGTTGCTTGATATTATGGTATAAAGTAAATGGCATTACTCGTGTTTTATTTGGAGGACGTTGTGATCGTGATTTTAAATTGACCTTTATTATAGGTTCCCATTTAAAAGTATTAAATTGACTCCAAAATGACCATCATGATGTCCTCCAAATAAAACACGAGTAATGGTATTTGCTTTATCCCATAATATCAAGCAACTTTTATTCAAGACATTTCTTTCTACAACGCTCAGTTTTGGAGATATTGTACAGCCTCAACTTAAATGGTCCACCCAAATGCCGAATGATTATATATCGCGGTGACGTGTGAGGCTCGTATTCTGGAGGTTGCAGGTTCGATTCCCATCAAGCCAGTCACTCTGAACTAAGGCTTTTTCTTGGTTTCCCTCGTTCAGTAGGTGATGCTGGGGTGGTTTCTCGTCTGTCACGAATGAGGTTCCTGTCCATCATTTCTTATCCCCAGCATTATCTTTCATTTGTTTCAGGGTTGAAGGATCAGGCGACGGCGTTAGGTGTGTAGCGGTAGGACGGCGGATTGTGCAGGTTCAAAGGGTTGTTCCCTTGCGTTTGTTTGGTACATTGGGGCCCCTTTTCTGGGCCTATGTCTCGGGCCAAAGAGATTTCCAGAAGGTATGGAGATAAGGCGTGGCTAGCCGGCGCCACAGTGTTCATCTGGAGTCGTTAGGGGCCCCGTCCTTGCTAGAGTACATTGTCATCCAGGTCTGGCCGCTCTTCGGGCCTCCGTCATCCTTACTTCCCGGGGTCAAGTGGTTCAATTTCTGGAGCCCTCTCCGTCTGTATACTCCTACTCCCATTATATGTACAACTTGAGCGTTAAGTATAGGTAATGGGTACAAAAGAAACTCAACCTCGTAATGCTTAACTTGATTAAATAGTATCAAAAGAAGCATATAAACATTTTCGGCTTACGTTAATACGATAAAAACCTACAAATTTGAAAAGAGAGAGTTTAACAGTAGTATAATTTGCGTATACGTTTTGTAAACTTAATTTAATTTCATGCATGAAAAAGTTGGTGAATGAATGCTTTCATTTATGGGAATGTATTGCAATCACTTCTAACAAATACTTACCATGAAAGTGCTTTGAAAAATAAGCTTTAATAGGAATAACTCGTAGAAAAACAACGGGAATAAGTTACAATTGGCAGAAAACATTGCGTGACTGTTGCACATTAGCTCCTTTTCGGATTCAGAGTATGTTTACTTCCTTGAAATTTCTATATGCAAGCCAAAAGCTCATGCTCAAGAAAAGATGACATTTTATATGCGGATGTATATTAGTTTGCTCTCATAATTTGTTAGAGGTGGAGTATTTCATTTTTCTCTCTCTGTATTGTTTGTAAGGATTCAATACTTAGCACTGTTTCGTATTTATTCCAGAAGGAAACAGAGTATTTAAATTTAAGGAAAATATACAATCTTGTGCCCCATCTGCAGCTAACGATTTATCACACCGCCTGGAGCGCATGCGAAACTTCGGGTGTTCCACAAGCATCGTGACCTCGTTCGGTAAATTTTCGCAGTGAATTACTGTTTCAAGCTCCTCTTTAAACACAGCTACGCTAACCCTCAACCAGCAATGTCAGAATGCTTGTGCAGACCTCTGGATTTGCGTGCAGTAACCGCAGAGCTGAACGTCGACAATCGCAAATTCCACCATTCCCTCCGTTCCTTGCCTCGCTCCGCTACTTTAATTGTTTGAGCATGGTCTCCACATCTCTACCCCTTTCCTGTTAATTTTACACCACAACCCACAACCGGATAAGAGGGAGGGTTTCATTTCAAATTCCGGTCGGTAAAGGTGAGTTTGTACGACCGAGTTTCAAGTCCACTTCGCTTCGCTTGTAAAGCACCTGTCATAAGGATCGATTTGCAAGTTTGGGTCAGCGTTCTGAGGTCAAACGTACAGTTCAAGCACCAAAATCTGTGGTCAAATACAAGCACTATAATCAGCAATAAGACGCCATATTTTAATGACTGCGTAAAAAGGGTGTTTCAGAAATTTAGAATAGTATGAGATATACTCCTTCCAGTACCGAGCGAGATAACTCGCGTGAGGCTCGCATTCGAGAGATTCTGGGTTCTATATCTGGTGACCGCCCAATCTGACCCTGGGTTTTTCGTGGTTTTCCCCTGGTCGCCAAAGCGAATGCCGGAGTGGTGTATTCTACCACGATTTCTCCTTTTCCCCCCATTTCTCTCATTTCACGTTTCAGGTGTGCTTTTAGGTCCTGCAGTGCTGGCGTGCCGTGGATGCATGCACGTTGGAAAGATTTCTCCCTGGAAACCCAGAGTGAGCTCTCCTGCCTGTTAGGGTCGCTGTGTCGCCCTCTTGAGATTCCTCGTGAGTGGTGCGTGGGTGTTAAACTGGAAATGTTATGAACTTCCGCGAGTCTCTGTGGGCGTGTCTGCCTGTGGCTCTAGGACCATCTCCGACTCCTTTGCCTCACTCTATCTCCCGGGTAATGTAGCCACAATAGATCAAACTGGTCACAGTACGCGAGGTCTGCCTCTCCGATTACCACATCCTACTCCCTACTCCCTCTAGAACGAACATTGAACTTCAAGGAGTAGCTCATATTTATTTGAATATTTGAATAACATTTATTCGTTTACATGTTATCACTATTATACAGAATTAGTTTCAAAAGCTATGTATATACAAATGCAGAGGTACATATTTCTGGAGCTAGGTTTAGATAAATAAACCCAGTGATCCACGTAACTTAACTACGAAGTGCAATTTTGCTTTTGTTGTATGAATTTTAGAACACCTGAATAACAAATAATCAATTCATGTACCATGTGTGCAACACCACAACTCCAAGGTACAGCCGAAATTTCGTTTTTTTTTCCACAGATAGACACACACACATACACACGCACACACACGTGAATATTTTTCTAAGAAAATGTTTATTATTTTAATGAAGATTCTTAGTTCGTGTATTTCCGATGAAATCTCTATATCGAATTTACGGATGGCCTACAATACTTCCTCTACTTAGTTCTACCTTCACCATCAAGGTTGTGATGTTCATTTTGTTTCACGAAAGTAGAAGGAAGAATATCTTATTTCTGTTAATTGCATAATGCTATTCCCCGATGTACAATTAGTATATTGTATTACTTAGTCAACTCAAAAGCAATAGAAGAAAGAAAACACTTTAAATAACTCTTTGTTTTAAAATTATCCCTACAAAAACATGAAAGTCACATGCAGTACTATAATATTCGTTTTCCCATATATCATCGTTATAAAATGAGAAAATTCTTATCTTGCTGCATAATTTCAGCATAACCTTCACATTATATGATTAACTTTCGCATGTAACTATAAATTAATTGAAGCAATAATTAGAAGGGTTCTTACATGGTTATAAAAACTTACGTCGGTAATAATTCCAATTTGAGAACATCACACATGTTTTAATAAAGTTAATCATTACATTTAAAAAGCAACTTGAACCAAAATAGTAGTCCAAATAACATCATAATTCCACTATTTACTCGCACGCATACGTGTTTAGATTCATCTGTAACTATTGTTATTCATCTAGAAATCTGCTTGCTACTAAGTTCAGATTTCATGTGAAACCTACGTGGTCTCTATGCTTTCGCAGCAAAGCCTTTGCTTAAAGTTATGACGCAATTCGACATTTTATCTATTACACATCTGCTAGGTTCAATATTTATACAGAAATGAATGTACACATAATTTTTAAGTTCCAATTTGGCTCGACGACACTTTTATCTACAAATCGGTTCATATTACATCCTTAAATTACCAAACAACTCAACATCACCTAAAGGTCATGCACGTCTTCTTCCGCTACAACAATGAACATTCGTCCTTGAAATATGATAGTTTAGAATTAGTATGAAGATAGTTATACTTCTTATCTTTTTCAAAGTAATCCGAATACATCTCATGCATAAAAGCAGCTATTTCCAGAAAAAGGGGAAAGGAGTTTTTCCTTTATCTTTAAATTTTTAACTTTTTTATTTGTGTTTAAAATTTTTCTTTTAAGGGTGTTTGTAAGTAGTTTAAGTTGTTAAGTAAATTAAAAATATAACGGAATAAGCCTTATATAAAATAATTATGAAAATAACTCATTTTAAAGATAGATATCGTTTGGTTATGAACTTAGGTTAGGCATTGAAAAGCGATCTAAGTTCAAGACGGTTCTGAAAAATTAGCTCTGGGAATTTGTTCGAAAACTTTTCCATGTAAAGGATAGTTTGGGGTGGGGGAATTTTCTTAAAAATCTTGATGTCTCATCTTTGGAACATGTTGAACCTAAATACCAAGTTTGGTATGCATCCAACTTTTTCGTTTTCGAGTCATGCGTTTCAGACACACAGACACACACTCACATACAGGGGAATGTTTCCAATTTATACCTTCAAAAATGCTTTGTTTGGATTCAGGGTGTCTCAAAACATGTATTTCCTGTGAACTCTCGGTATCGAATTTTTGGTTGGAATGCAATACTTTCAGAAAGAATAGAAATGTAATAATATGAAACACGATAGCCCGTCTCAAGACGTAGAGGATCATCCCGAAAGCCGATCTCGCGTCCACATACGCACTGCAGAAATAGGTTATCATCCAGTTGATATGAGTTAATGTGGTCAGCTTCGTGTTTTCCCAGAAGGAATGTTGTTTTACTGAACCGAAGTTCACTAAATATTATATTTAGACTTATTTTCACGACTCTTTGAGGGTACTGATCCTATACATAGGTCGAAAAATTCCGTATTACCATGGGAGAGTTCCAGCTCAGATACACTGTCTTATGGAAGTGCAGATCTACGTTCCAATTCACACAAGGGCGCGAAATTATAAAAATGAGTATAAATCACAAATTGTAGTGCTTAATATAGTAAATCCAGGATGGTCGTTACAGCCCCACGATGGTCGTGAGTTTGAAGCTGTTGTTTATTATGTCCCGATCGTGTGACAATCTGAAGCAGGAATGTAGTTGCCACATTTTCCCGTTGTCACCAATACCTGCTGTTGATTTTGCTGTCGGCTGTTCCAATTGTAGAGCTATGAGTATTTTCCCTCAGGGTATGCGTGGATGTATTGTGAAGGACAGCACCAGTTCAAATTGACTGAGAAATTTATTCAAACTACTATTTGAGTTATTAAAGTGAGCTTGCTGATCGTTTGATATGAAGAAATGGACAGATTATGAGTCGTAGCACTTGAAATTGTAACAAATGAACTATTAAACCTGCTAAGTTCTAAACCTTCAAAGTTACGGTTGCAAATAACTGTTTCCGCAATAAAAGAAACTAGACGCGTAACTTGCCGTGAGTCGTTAAAGTGTTAACCGGCAGGATCCCTCACAGCAGCCGCTACTCACACATGTCCATCAATGGGCGCTTAAAATATCACACAAGTAGTAAGTGCCGACAACAGTATCTGAGTATAGTTATGTGTGCAAAACTGTGTGCACCAGTCTGTAAGTACCACTGACGGTACCAGAATCAGAGTAATCCCGGATCTAGATGCACGAACATTTATTAATTTTAGCTCCACCTAAATATTATTCCCCCACCAACATTCTACCGTATACATTGCCAAATCTCAAAACTCTTACTATACGAATGTGGCACTGTTACTAAGGGCTTAGCTAAAATTCTCATAAATACCTTCACATATCTAATTTCAGAACTGGCCTACATGCCTGCACAAATGTCTTAAAATCAACTCTTAACCGGTTTTTCAGACACCCTTAGCTAATGCGTTCGCTATTCTCGGTTAATACTAATGACTTTGCTTAACCTGAGCGCCTAATTACCTCCATCTTTCTTGGCAAACCTTTCAACTGAAACCTGTCACAGTATACATGATTTAATATTCGGAAATTATTTATTGAAACTATTTATTTATCTTACTATTGTTTTTATTTAATTATTTATATATTCCCGTCAATAATTACAGTATCACAAAATAGTGAAAATAATTTACAACGTTCAATATAAAGCGTGAAATTGGAAAAGTATATAAGCTGAAAATATCTACAAGTAAACGAAAGTTATGTCCCATTGGGATATATGGCTACTCTGTGTGCTTAAAAGTAGTAACAAAAATGAAATACGGGATACAGTATCGTATTTTGATTATCTGGGATGTAACATAATTTATAATAGATACAGAGATATTGAAAATAAATTAATTAAATTTAAATAAATGTGGAAGAAAAAAATATAACTCTTCTAAATAAAACCCCAAAAGATACGTAATTAATATTTTTAGGATAATATCTGCAACAGTATTTCGGAAGTGAAACTTCGATAACATATGAAAGAGATAAAAGTAAGACAATGGAAATGAAGCTTCACCTTAAAGAAAAGATGCACATAAATTGATTTGAAACGAAGTGAAGCTATACAAGAAGAATTAATTTTAAATGACTTAAATGAAAAAATAGAAGAGTATAATGACAATTGGGGAGTCACCTATTTGGAATGAATATGAATTAAATGAGAAAATATAAGATATAAAGGCAATTGAAGAGCCCACCTATTTCGAATGAATACTCAAAGAGTCGTAGCCTTGGTGGACAGTTATCAATCTCAAGGGAGAACAGATGTTGGCGTCGAGAAAGGAAGGCCATAGCATTTTGAAGTCCGAACAGGCAAGTCTGCCTAATCCTTGCAAAATAATGATAAACATGCACCCCTTTGCCTCCGTTCGTTTTGACTTTCATAATGCTCGTTAACTTGTCGGTAGGTAGAGAATTTATATGAACGATAAGTTTCCCATTAACTTTGTAAGATTCTGAGTTTATTGTCTTTTTGAGGGTTACTGGCCCTTCGCGCAACCAGATGTCGATTTCGTAGCCCTCTTCTCCTAGATGAGTTGACCTGATCTGTCGAGCCCCATCCTCAAGGAAGACGAAGCGTAGTCAGACCAAGAAGACCATGGCGTAACCAGTTTAATTCCCACTATGTGGAGGCGGAGTAGGCCACAGGCCTAAACCGTATTGTGGATGATGATGTGTTGCCTCTTTAAGGATTATGGAGTTCCAGGCGTCCACCATAAGCTTATAATGAAGTAGTATATTTCACTTGAACATCTGTGTAGCCTACAACAAAACTGGTGAAAATGTAAATGAAGTGATGAAGTAGAAAAAACAAAATTCTACATGGCAGGTTTCAAAATACGCATATCCTAGTTCAGTGTTTTGAAGCCCCCAACTCGGTAAACTATGCATATGAATCAAAATTAGAGTCTGTGAGAATATTAAGCACAAAAAATGTGAAATCATAAGCGGTCAATGACCCTCCTTTACTGAAGAGGGAGTTTAAACGATATAAACAGGAAAGTTGAAATCCCATACTACTACGCTTAATCATAATAGGTGGGGATTTATAAAACGAGCTACTCTACACGTTTCCCTCTGGCTTTTATTAATATTTGGCCATATATGTTTCGCCCCAGTAGTATGGAGTTAATATGGATATAAAAACTACCAACGGTTTTATTTAAAACGCGAACAATTTCTCCATAATAACGTAAAAACCAGTTAAATGTTAGTCTTTTGTTGTTATAAAGAGGTACATAGCATTTTTTTTTCTTTCGCCATATTTTCACTGGGAGTTATATACTTTTGTCTCAGCTGCAAGGGGACACATTTTTGCTTCCACCGCAGAAGGATGTAAGATATTGTGAAGTATGTATGTGTATTGTCATGCACATTGTTGCGTCGTATTGGGCGACAGCATTGTTGGGCTAATGTTAGTATTTCTTTCTGTCTTGTGTTTGAATTTGCGTCAGGTGTGACATTCGCCACCTCCTGGCTGGCGAGCCTAACTAGAGGTGGAGAGAAAGGGGTGAATAGTTTCAGTGCTACTTTACTTTGTGTGTTTGGCGTCAGTCTAGTTTGAGAGTCGAGTGTGTGAGTTTGTGTGTGAAGGAGTGTTAAAATTAAATTAAATTGAGTTTTATTTATGGACGCTCTTTAACTACTATGGTCCTTAGTGTCCCATTCTATATTGGGCGTGAAAGACCGGAAATTTTGCTCAGAGGCCTGTTATAAGGCTTGAGGTTCTTTTACATGCCGTAAATCTACGACACGGGACCACCGGCCTTACTTCCCTTCCTAAGGAAGCCATGCTAAGGATTTTTACACCCGAAAAAATCCATCGTCCTCCGCCGGGTTTGAACCTGAGACCTTGGGAACTAGAGGCTAGCACGGTACCACTAGTTCACGTAGGACGACTGTGGACGAGTGTAAATGTAGTTCGTGTGTGAGGCAACTCCCCTATTCTTTCTTTATCTCCTTTGTGTGATGATGTAGGGACACTATACCTTTTATTGAATAAACCACAGGTAATGAAAATAATGTGAAATCTGTGTAATTTGTTAAAAAATGCTCCACGCCTGCACCGGAATGTGAAAAACAAGGTCCTGGCCCTCTCGCTGTTTTTGTAGCTACGCTTCCCTATGTGCATGTTGCGGTGATCCAAATTTAGTATGTTTGCTGGAAACCTTTGGGCCCTCACCCCAGCTTGTAACAATATTGCGGTGGAGTGAAGTTCGTACATGCCAGTCAAATTGCGACCTGCGTCCAATTTCAATTCTCGGAATTAAGTTATTTAGTATCTTTACTGGAGTTTTCCTCTATTTAAACAAAAGAACATTATATACAGTTTGGCTCCAAGGATTCCGATATTATCTGCACCATCTTTAAATACCCATTCCACGAATTTTCTGCGCTGTTTTAGGAAAATATAGTGCAAAAATGGAAACTGTGAATTTATATTTGCATCCTAAGGTTTGAAATTGAGTTATGAAACATCAAAACAGTCAGGCAAACACACTAACTTGAAATGGGATAAATATATTTTAAAAATTAGTCAATGGATTACAAGCGTGAAACAAAATAGCCCAGCTAAAAATATGAGTTAAATCCACATGGTTTTCTTTAATTATTACAATCTTAGTTTTTTATATCTTCTGCAATTTTTTTTATTTCTCTCTTCATTTTAATGAAGACAAATCTTAATTCATTTCATCACATTTCGGGTAGCTATATGCTAGCTTTAAAGTTCCACATTCTTTGCATTTGTATGATATCACGTGAAACAAAACAATGGTGGCTTTGCACTTGAAAGTATAAAGTATTGGAAAATTAAAAATACTATACACTAGTGTCGGAACGATACCACTATTTCTCGATACTCCATGGCGATACTGATTTTTGAGCACCAGCGCTCGATTCTCACTTAATAAAAAACCGTAAAGGCGATAGTTGTTTACTGAATTATGTTTTTAATAGTACTATTCTGTGTATAACGCATGTAATCAATTTTGTATTCTGTGCTAAGTCGGAATTGTTCCTGTTTGTCATTCCCCAATACGCAGCAACTTTTTGATCCTGGTAATGCCATTAGTTATATTATATATTCTATTGTTAGTTAAGGGCAGCAGCATAATGTAAAACGTAAAAAATTAAAAATATCGAGGAAAAAATCGAAGGTTTGTCTCAAAATATTAGAGATACTTCGATATCACCGAGTATCGAGGTATTGACGTTATCGAGGTCCCATCTCTGTTAGAAACGAATATCTGTAAAATACTTAATGTCAGGCAAAATTAGATAAATTGTTACTTTTAAGTACATGTGTATATATAAATAAATTTATTTATTTCATGCACCAAGTTTTGTCTATCTCGATGGTTTACTAGCTAGACAAAATTATAAAAAAAATTAATTAACATACGCCCTGTTAGTCTAGCAATTTTCTTAAACATACGGTATTTAAATAAAAATTGTCGGCCGTTTTTAAGAAATTACAAAATAACGAAATCTCTTCCATGAAAACTATAATTTTGTGGTTGGAATTTCTCGAAAATCTTTATATTGCATCCTTTGATGATGTTGAATTAGACATACAGTTTAGCACTTAGCCGACTTTTCGTTTTTAATTATACTGTTCATACACAGAGACTTGCAACTCTTTTCAACTTGCAACTCTTTGTCTTTTTGGTTTCAGTTGATGTTAAAATATATATTTCCTGCGAAATATCGATATATAAGTTTTAGTTGAATACAATATTTCCCCTACCTACAATAGGTATGTGTTAAAGTTAGTAAAAACCATTGTGTTACCTTTGCGAAGACCCGTGGCAGGATAGCGTTTCACTACTCATGCCTTTTATAAATATTTAATATTGCCAGCATTCTATATAAGTGTGCATTTGTATAATTTAGAACAAAAACCTTGCTTTTTATTATTATTAATGTTATTATTATTATTAAACGGTAACCACTGTTTTATAAAAACTGAAGAAAAGGAAACTGTGTAAGTGGACATTTAGTAATAGATTATACAACGGAGCGGGACACCACACACTACCACCTATATACATCTATTGTGGCTACCACGCCCAGGATGAAAAGAGAAGGAACCACAGGATGCTACAGACCACAGAGACGCGCGGGAGTCCCTAACAGTTCAGGCTCTAACACCCATACCACTGCTTGAGCTGCCTAGAGTGTGCAATGAACGACCCATCGACCAAACAGCCCTCTAATGTTCATGGGGAGTGCTTTCTATGTGTTTGTATAAATTTATAGGATGATTAAAGTTATATAATAAGTTAATCCAAAAATAGATGGTTAATATTTAGAAATCCGTTCTTCAGCACTCTCCTCGCTTGAGCATCTGTTTACGCTATTTGGCACTGCTACTGCCATATGCCTAGAAGCACACCTTAAACATGAGAAGTAAGCGGATCGAAAGCGAAATTATGGAAAGGAAATCGTGATAGACGAGAAACCACCCCATCATTCGCCTCCCGATCAGAGAAAACCGCAAAATACCCAAGATCAGAGTGGGTGGTCAACAGGAATTGAAGCAGAGCATCTCGCTCGGTGAACATTTAGTAACTAGTAACCTTATTTTTCGTATTAACAAAAGATAAAGACGTCTTACAGCTGATTCTAATAGAACTAGTAGTATTACGAGAAAAAGGGTAAACAGCTCATTTGGGCTTCCAGCCAGGTCATCTTGTAAACATCGGAGTCCTCAGAGACAAACCTCGGCTACGTCAGCTATGATTTGGCTGGAAGCCTAAGAGGAGTTGTTTGCACCATGCTGCTTGAAAAGCAAGATAGATATAGATAGAGAGAGAGGGGGGGAGAGAGAGAGGAAGGAAAAATTTAATTTATGTGAAATTATTCCAGTAACGGTGTAACGTTCTCTTTTCAGCAACTTTAACAGTTTTCTTAATGTCAAAATAATTAAATTGCAAATGGGGGATTCCAACCTGGTATGACTTAACTGCACATATTGCATTATCAACTGTTGATATTACCTTGGTAATTTAGGATTTCGATAGAAAACATACAATATCTATGGATCTCTTAAGAAAGTATGAGAAAAGCTCTTTGTAAGGAGTGTAGTCCTATGTAGTGCTGAAAACTTTGACATTAGGACGAAGTGAGGAAAACGAATAGAACCATTTAAATTTTCGATATGGAGAAGAGTGACTCGTGTAAAATATACAGAGAAAATAATAAATTTACTTATATTTTTTTGAAAATGATGAGAAGAAGAAATTGACTACTGACATCGATGATTGTAGCATTGTTTAGGAAGTAACCTCAATCTAAGATAGACACTAAAAGGAAGGGGGAATGAGATAAAGGTTTAGGGCAGGGGAGCTTAGCAGATTATAGGTACGAATACCAAATTCGAATAGAGATGAAGGATGAGGCTGGTTTTTCAGGGAAGAATCTGTTCTTTGACAGAAGACTATGTTTTATTGAGGTCTTCTAGATATCCAAGTATATGCAATGAATAAAAATAAGTTATTTCAGCATAAAGCAATATTGCGATAAATTTAGAAACATGCATATATGCAACCATTTAATATTTTGAAATCTAAAAATGAAAATAAAAACACCATTAGGAAAGAATTTCTTAATATATTGTTATACAGTTTGCAATCACTCTGTTACCAATTTTTGGTTACTACTATTAGTTTAAAATATATGTTTTCCTTTTTCAAAATGTTTGTTAATTAAGAATTTGGGCAACACAATTACTATTTAATTTAACCTATATATGACTTATTATTTTTGCTATCCTAGACATGAACTAGTTCAGATGCGTTTTAAAAGTTTATTTTTTCAAAAATCATACTGCTTTGTACTTAGATTATATGCGTAAAAACTCTCTCGTGGACAGAGAATTTTCTCATGCGTGAATGGTTCTAGAAATTAGGAGTTAATGTTTTTGTTTTAGTAATAAATATAAAAAATAATGTTTTTATGTATCCATAATTATAATGATTATTTGTTACGGACATGGTGTTCACAAGTTTTCTAAAGCCATTATTACTATTTCCCGTCATGGATACAACAACTCAGGCTTATTCAACAAATAAATATATTTAAAGCCCGTAAAAATTCGATTGCGTGTTACAGTTTACCCAGTAAATGGTATCTAGGAGCTGTGTGATTAATAAGTTAAATTCATTTGTTTCGAACAAAATGAAGGACCATGTTTAAATTTCTCTCGAAATTGATGTTAAAGCTAAGAGCTCCAGACAAGCTACCGCCTGTGCATTCTACGCTTTCTTACTAGGAAATATACTACCTTGGAAAGCTTTTCGAAAGGAAATTTCGTATAAAATGTTAATGAAACAGTACTTCTTGCTTACTTCGAGCATCTGGCTAAAGCATTTTCCGCTAACTCCTGTGGGCCAAGTACGCACGACGAACTTCAGCAACTCTGCTAGCGGACGCAGGAGCAAGTACGAAGGATGGAGGAGTACATGCGTTACTGAAAAATATTTAGATGAGTGCATGACATCGATAAATGGCATTTATAAGATATTTGCTAGAATTGTTTCTAAATCTACCTCTACCTCAACCCTAATTAATTGTCGAGGATTTAATGACGGTGTTTCATTTCGAGTCTAGTGCTGCTAACAATTTTATTACTGTAATTACATGTTTAGTTTTTCTATCATTTTTTTGCAAAATGGCATAATTGAATACATAAAGTTATATTGTTTTTGTTGTGCCACCATGTTAAATCTTTACCACTGCGCGGGAGTAAAAACTCTTCGAGAATAATAGCAAATTTGTAGCATATCTTGTATCCAAGCAACAAATATTGAACAGAATATTAGTACGCCGAGACAGTTATTATATCAGGTGGCATTTCAAGTGTGTAGATATACCTTTGTGCGTTAAATAAATTGCAGAACTCAACGGGGCAATTCCAAGTAAACACAATTCAGTGGGAACTGAGCCACTAGGGTGAGCTTTTCGTATTTTTAAGTTCCATTTATACCCCGCCTTTAACTACAATGGTTTTATACGCGGCCTTCGTTTAGAACATATTATTGCCTACAGGAAATGGTGTTTTCTCTATTCGCTTGTCTTTGGATTTATAGTAAACTTCGGGCTTTAATTATTAGATCACACACCACACTCTCATTCGTAGTTCCAGACTCAGGGGAAGATAGGGAATAATCTTGGCTAGAATTGAACCAGGGAGCCCTCGTACAGCAGGCAGGTTCTCTACCATTGAGCCAGTCGAGCTACGTGAAGACGATGAGCCGATCGCGCTCATTGAGAGTCACTTTCCAAGCTTGCAATAGAGGTGTAGTCCGATGACCGACAAAAACAAACCCTTGCACTAAAGTGTACTGTCCGTGGTGATAAACAAAGAGAGACCGAAAAGGTCTTCAAATATTTTCCGTTTCAGTTACATAGGCTTTATTTTCGAGGGCAGAAATTGACTTTCAATACTGACAAACAATTAAAATGTCTTTATTTGACCTATCCGTCCCTCCATAGCTATACTTTAATTGCGTTTATGCTGTTATTGTCTTAACAGTACGGACTTAAGCAACAAACATGTGCACGCAGTGTTTTACTGCCATTTATCGCTTGCTATTATAAAATATTATATTGGCGGCGCCGTGGCCGAGTGGTTAGACCGCTCGACTCTCACCGAGGCGGTCCGGGTTCAATCCCAGGGGGATTTGTGGTGGACAAAGCGGCGTCTGGGCGGGTTTTCTCCGGTTTCTCCCGCCATTCATTCACCAACTGCTCCATCATCACCTTTCCTTTCATCCATTTCACCATCATTTCATCTATTTCCTTCCTCCCCATACCAGGCATCCATATGGACGTTTCTGAGAACAGGTGGTGGTGGGGTGGTTAGTTGTAGGGCGCTAAAATATGCCAATTCCCCACTGACTTATATTTACTTGGAATTGCACTCTTTTAACGCACAAGGGTTATCTACACACGTGAAATACTTATGAAGATGTACTCATATTCTAGGCGCAAAGAATACAGCAAATATAAGTTGTCCAAGAACTTTCATGCAAGGCGGTGGCAGTGGTTGTGATTTCAGAAGAATCTAACAAAGCTTCATTGTATAGGTTTTCTAATACATTTCCATTTTAGAGTAATAAAGTATTTTGACAACTGAACGCTGTCAACAGCTATTCTTTGTGTCTGCCTCCTGAATAAAGCCACAGAAAGTGCGTAGGAATCGTAAATATGTACTGGATCCTCCACACCAAACCGAAAACCATCCATTTTAGCCACGCAATATAACCGCCACAAAAGAATTAATGGAATGCCGCATTTGTGCTGACCACCAGCGTGTGGCTAACTGCAATGCTGTTTATAATGCAAGTGCTATGAGGTCAACAGGGAATTTTAAAAAGAGGTCATTGAACCTGATCCCTCGTTGTGTAGATTTATTTTTGTACTGAAACTGTGCACTCCTATGGAATTAGTAATTTATGTAAAATATTCAGACTTCACTGCATCGTCTTTCTGGTTTCATTCATTAACCGTCGGGATGTATTATAACTGCTTGTGCACTTGTGTATGTATGTGGGTGTGGGTATGGGTGTGGTGGGGGTGCATGCGTGCGTGTGTATGTGTCCACATACATGTGTGGAGTAATACGAATATGTTGTGTGGTAGGATGTTATATAAATTCATGATATTTCCACAAACATGTCATTTACCTTCAATGCTGACCTAAGTATTGCTTTGATTTGTCCCCAGAAAAAAAATATCATATCCGGGCACATGTTTATCAATCTGTGATATTCTTAAAAGTCCCAAATCATGACAAATTTGAAGTAAATATCGATAATCATTTTTAATAATTTACCTATCTCATATTTTTAACGGTACCAACCTCTAAAAATATTTGAAATTCTGAAAAATATAGATTTTGTGCAGTAATAGATGTTACTGTTTTTAGGACAATGGTTTCTATGAGGGTGAGAGTGTACAATATCTAAAAATCTAGGCGTTGTAAAAAGAAATGCCTTTAACAAAGGTTATGGGGGAAAGTAAATGTGATTAATCGTGTTTTGTTTGGAAGATGATATGATAGTCATTTTATGGTCAATTTATTTTGTTTAAATGGAAACCTACAATTCGGGTCAAATTAAATTGACCCTAAAATGACCCTTATAACGTCCTATAAATACAACGCGACTAGTGGCAATTATTTTCCCCCATAATATCAAGCAACTTTTATTCAAGACATTTCTTCCCAAAACGCTTAGTTTTGGAGATAGTGTACAGTCTCAACTTAAATGGTCCATCCTGTATAATGGTATGGACCAAGGTATGGACACTAATATCGTTATACTGCTAGTCCATACAGGGCTGTATTTTTGAAGTCTAAAATCACCTCTAGGTAATTTTTGCTCGACCACACTGTAATATGCTGCCTACATGTGACGTAACTGAACTGTTATGGCACCCATAATACTTCAACCACTCATAATGATCTTACTCAGCGACGCGCGCAGCTCGCCCATGGCTTTCTAACACTTTCACAGCAGCAATCCACTGGGATCCATTCCCCACAAAACAATGAAATATGTTTACTTAAAATAAATTTGTTCAATGTAATTCTAATATCCTAATTAATTGAGTACATTCCCTTTGCTTCAATATGCGTTACTTTCATGTTATCTGCAAAATATAAATTAATATGACTTGGACTCAACAGCACTGCCATCTGTTGAACTCTCGTAAACACGCTTAAGGTCCTGCCACCCGATCACCATTTAATTACACACAAGGTAAGATTTTTTGTAAAAGTTCAAAACTTTGAAATTATAGTTAGGTCGATGAAAAACAGTCGTATGCAACCTGACTATAATGGCAATTAATATGCTCGTATGCAAATTATGAGACTCGCTAGCGCTCATTTCGTTAACATACTCCTGTCTTCATTACTACCATTATATATAATTGCATAATATTCTATTATGTGTTTCATTATTTTTCCAGCGTCTGTTAATTCCTAGCGGTGTCAACTTTTACGAGTTACTTTGAAATTACAATATAATAAACAAAGTCTGTCGTAAATTTTCAAGAAAGTACAAACGATGTCTTGCATGCCTTTAGAAATTTACAAAGCTTAAAAAGCAAGAAATATACAGTTTTGTATTTCATTTCTTAAGAAATTAATGTTTTATTTTAAAACTATTTTATAGGTTCGTAAAAGAAATGTGTTGGAAAACCCAGGGCACGTTTACTGAAATATAGCATATCAGGAATTCAACTGCAAATTACTAAGTGGCGTATCCACCAAAATATATAAGGCTGCCTGCGTGTTATTAGAGGAAGACTATTGTAAATAATTGTGATTTTCACAACCTTAGTTTTGCATCATATTCTGTATAAAACCGTAATCATTGCCCTTAAACTAGAGGAAAACGTAAGAAGAATAAGTGTCTTCAGGACTCATTGAATGCCGAAATTACGCAACTCGTCATCTCTAACACAAACTAACACTATTTGGAAGATAATATGTTAGCTAATTTCACGGTGAAGAAATCTCGGGTTGTAGCCCACGAACGGAAGCTCTCGGATTCTTATTAAAGTTGACAGTTAATAAACAGTAAGCTTAACACATTTTATTGTCTCTACCATTACATTCCAGCAAATGCACAAAAATAAGTATAATTTCTCATCTCCTCTAAACGGCATGACTACCCGAGATCGGCGCATTCTAATAGACCTTACGGCAGCATGTTCTGGTGAATTTTTTTCTCTTCGGACATCAAGCTAAATCTCTGATGCTACTTCCGCCTCGCACGCATACTGTGCCCAATATGCACATACACATTTAATGAAACGAACGTTCTGTAAAACATTTCCATCTGACTTTCAGCGCCGGTTAGGAAATAACAACAATGATGAATCAAAAAAATTACACAACAACATTGAAATTTATTTGCTTCAAATTTTTCATTTTCCACAGATAATAATTAATAGAGAAGAAAACATTTTATCTTAGTAGCTACAGAAGGAATCGATCTGAAAATGTGAAAGTTTGTTATAGAATATATCACAAATATCTGGTTTAAAATAAAAATTAACTCCTTAAGAAACACAGAAATTGCAAATTACCCAGGTTGGTACCCTTATGAATTGCAGGTTAATATACTGTAATCCTTTCAAATTTCTTCTTCTTTTAAATAATGCATTTTTATTCTCAAATCCTTCATAGGTTCGTAACATAGATGTGTTGAAACTTGGTTCCAATGTTTTTATTTCCAGTAGATAATAATTAAAACGGTACAAAATATTTTTATGAACTACAAAAGGAATCTATTTGAAAATCTGAAATTTTTTTATAGAATATATCAGAGATATCTGGTTAAATATCAAACTAATTCCTTAAGAAACACATAATTCCCAAATTTCAATGGTAAATTGATCATTTACATACACACATACATAGTGGGAGGGAGAGAAAAGTTTATAGGTCTATTTTTATCGTATATCTCTCTCTGATACAAGTTGATGACATGCATTGTTTTCCTTGATGTAAAATATAAACTTTGACACAACGTATACGCTTTATGCAATATACATTTTAATTGAAATCTTCTATGTAGATTCATCTGTCGCCAATAAGGTATTTCTACAGTGGCAGCACTAAAAAAGCTCCATAAATGTTAGATAAACAACCATTAAAAAGAATAACCAGGAAAATTGTATGCAAACACAAGCTAACGAGAAATTCATTAATTAAAGCGTATTCTTTGGACCAGAAAAAGAAAGAAGGGAGCAAAAGGCAGTTTCGTTTTGTGCACCATGTGTGAAACATGATGTCATCTATGAGTCTCCCTAAAATAGAAAATGGAAGAGGGTTGAAGTGCCCTTGCTAATGAAAATGCTGTGTTGCTAGAGGCAGCAGACTGGTCGAAATGACCTGTCAAGCTATGATGCATCGGGAAGAATCCTGTTTGCCCTTTTCCATTTAATTTCTGCCAGCACAATTAAACCGTCCCTGGAGTTTCTGCATGAGCGATGGCGTCAGCTGCAGCCAGGGTTTGATAACTGAACTGGTAGGTAAATGTGCGAGAATTATGAAGCCGTGCAAACAAGCGACCTGCAGTTGCTCCGTAGTTATTGATGGATACCAATTGATCTCATCGTCTCCAACAACCATTTAACTGAAAAGATAGCGCCCCTATTATTGCAACGGGGGTACAGAAACAAAGAGTTTGGGGTGGTAAACTTCTATTGTGTACCCCAGATATAAGGTTCAGTAGTCACGTGTTCTTTTCAGAGAATATCAAAGAACTCGAATAATGAAACTGGACCTGGGGCACCGCTGTATATTGTCACATAAATATAGAAAACGGACGATAGCTAATGGGATCGGGTATAGATTAGCTTTTTCTAGTGGCCAAAGAATACCAAAATGAGCGTTTTTGCTGAATGTTTTCTAAGCAGTGGAACCAATTAATGCCAGCAGTAGGTATAACCAATTACTATGTTATACTATTTTTACTTTCTCTAATACGTATAGTAAGTAGGGAAATTATTCCATTCCACCCAAAAATTAGATATCGATATTTCACCGGAAATATATGTTTTGAGGTCCTGAATCCAAAAGAAAAGTATTTTAAGAAAAACAAAACAGTGTGTATCTGTGTGCCTATGAACAGCATAACTCAAAAACGAAAAATTGGCATTAAGGTTCAGCATATTACAAAGAAAATCGTTTACATGGAACATTTTTCGCAATTTTTGATTTTCTCAAAAATGGCTGTAACAATTTTGATTGAAATATCAGGTGTTTTAGATGCTTTTATGGTAAATGAAATGTACATCATGAATTTTCTGGGAATGTCCCCAAAACTCCTCTTCATTCTGAAGACTTTTGCATAACTGGTAAACCATAAGAGATAGAACAACATTTTACTACACAAAAACTAGATCTCGTTAAAATACACAATTTTTTGTCTGCAAAGAGAATGAAATGCTCCACATATCAACCAGCGCTTAAAAGATTTGACTCTAGCTTAAAGCCTACCATATTTTCCTTGCACTTACAAGAAAATTAGCAATAAGATAGTTTCTTCAAATGTTTATCTCAATTAACTCGAAGTAGATGGAAAATATGCGTTTGTAAAAATAGTTTGTACAAGAGTAGAAAAATTCATGTGAGTCTAACACATCAGATTTTTTCTAAATAAGGTCCTCCACTGCAAACTCCAGCCTTCTTCATTCTTCCCTCTTTTCTTTTCTGTATATGAATAATTTATCTTTCAATTGTCTATCTCCATTATGTATTTTTCTGCCCGAACTTTAATTAGCATTTATTTTGTATGTGTATTTTACACCGTTATTTCCATGTCCAGAATTCAAGTGTTTCCAATCATTTTTCTCACTTCGTTCCAGAACCCAAATTTCAGCACCATGAAGTCCACAGTTATCACATATCAATTAACTAATATATTCCTAAGTTGTTTCTTCATAGGGTCCACAAAACATGATTTTTTTGTAGAAAGCTTCTTTTATCTTTGCTGTCCTTTGAATTCATGGTAACATCTTATGCCACTGCTTATGGTACACTTAAGTGAAAAAAAAGTTGGCCCTTTCCCATAGATAACAGTGTTTTCCTTCCGTAAGATCTCTACATTTACCTAAGTTTCGACTCCATCTGCCTTATCTACCTCTTCTGACAGTAGTTTGAATAAATACCAAAACAAACATGAACAATGAATGGTATTGTATTCAGTGTGAGACAATGAAAAAAAAGCACCCTGTCTTACGAATTCTACTCTGAGTGGTGTAAAAATGGGCTAACACAATGCATTGTGATTAGTGACTATACCTTGTAAGGACAGGGATATATGAGAAATTAATTGAATGTAGCATTAATTGCACAACAGTCAATGTATATATGGAAAACTCGCTTTCTGTGTTAGAAAGTCTAAAATTATTACCACCTTCAAAACTAAATATAAAACTGCCAGTACTACTGCATTGTATGACATACCCCGAATAACCGAATCCGGTTGGTCGAAAGAATTATCAAGATAGGCTATTCTTTCCATTTATTTCTGAATTTAAATAGCTATTTTTATTAATAACCATTCTAATAATAATAATAATAATAATAATAATAACAACAAACATCGTTAAGTGATTGGATATTATCATTCTTATTAATATTACAATGATTAATGTCGTCACCTCTTTATTATCTAGCTCAATGGGGGGTAGAGCCACTGGGTACCGAAAGATCTTAAAGTTATATTTCACATTATGCGAGGTCAGACGGGGGACGCAGCTGAGAGAAATTATGAAAATATATCAGAATATTCCTAGTGAAAGTATTTTTACATGGTGTGGATGAGGGAAGGGACTATCTACTATAGTAATTTAAACATAATGAAAATGGATGGCTAGTGGTTTTAATGATGTAAAGGGATTACATTACCTCCTTGTTTCCTTGCCTGTCGGTGGGAACGCCATGCTTCTGCATGAACAGTGCACACACACTACAACCTGCCTCAAAACAGTAACTCGCCTCGACTGACTAAAACCCACGCTAACTCGGCGTGGTTACGTTTTGCTAGAACTGGTTTATCCCCTCCACTCTTGCGCAATATCCGATCTGGGCAACCAGGTCACATACGCAATAATGCTCGTACGTCACATTATTAACTTAGCAATACTCACGTAGCAAGAACATAAACAAAACGTTAGCAGCGTTAGCCTCTGCCCACTTTTGGTGTGACGTAAAAAACAAATTCATTAATTGCTAGTTACGCAAGAGGAGAGGTAGAAGGCAGGGCTACACTTTCACGTCTAGTTCTTTATGGACCACCCCTTTTACATTAATGTGTGCGCTTTAGTAAGCATAACTATCTCGAATTCACTAGGCTTATTTACTTTCACCTGAAAGGAATATGCAGGCTTTTTCTTTCTTTATGGCATTGATTCCGTTTTCTGCCATATTCTTCCTTGGAAAATTAACGTGGTAGCTTACGGTTGCTTTCCACACACCGCTCTCTCTTTCGTCGCTTAACGGTTGAAGGAACGTGTTTGATCTTGTATCTACAAATATTATAAAGTCGTCCAGTAAATATGTGAAAATATCATTCACAAGGAATAAAACGACTATTAACTATATTTACAAAATTAATAGTCACATCTTCAAGTTTTGTTTAACTCATGATTAATAGACAAGCTGAATAAACAGCGACCTCTGCAGCACTTGTGCTTTATTATTATAAAAGTTTGTATATTGTTATATAAATGTTCTGCAGCTGGATGCTAAATTTAGTTACCCCGGCATAAACATTGGGGAGCGTAGCTGCAGAGACAAACGAGAGGACCAGGAATTTGCTGCACGAATTTAAAGTAGCCGTGTGATATTCATAACAAAACAATGCCAATGGAATGCCAATAATGTGCCCGACGCGAAAATGCACACATATACACGCTACAATATTAATAGAAAAAAAATATTTTGGGTATACAGTTCTACCTTGATAAAACCCTGAATGTAGGTTAGTGATGTGGAATGATACTAGCGTAAAACATTACATTTAAATAAGAATTAATACAATGCAAAGTCTTAATACATATATTTCTTAAAATACTTGGCGACCACCTAAGGTGTTTAAATAACTTTTCAAACATTTAACTTTAAAGCATTGTATTCCAGAAGAGCTGATATTATGGGACCAATATCTCTCCATAAAGTTCTGCATTCGATTGTCGATGACATCCTGAACTATGGACCTCCTTGCGATGTTTTTTCACTGAGTGTGTGCACAAACGCTTCCTGCTGCTACTCAAAGTGGGTTACCATAGGCTGGGTTTCAAATACCACTCGCGTAGGACACCACATAAAACCAAAGAGTGATAACCTAGCATTGCAGCAAAAATATAATAAAGAATTGTAAATTGTAAAATAAAGGGTTCTAAAGATATCTGCAGTTTTTCGTGTAATACGCTTTTTTCTTATCTCTTGTAGTTTTTCATCTAAACAAGATTCGTTTATAATGAAATTGTCTACATAATCTATTTGCAGAAAATTAAAGATGTACTTACTATTAACCATGCAAAAATAATGTGTATATTGTAAAATATAAACATGTGATATGTAAAATCCCTACAGGAATCAAAATATTTGGAGCCATTTTTGGAAAATCCCAAGTAAAGGGTTAGAAGTTTTCCTGAAAATCTTCGCGTTGGAACTTAAATACCCAGTTTGGTATTTATCGACTTGTAATTTTAGTTATGGTGTTCATAAATACTGTCGATTTTGTTACGCTTGAGTGTATCTTTTGTTTTTCCCGTGGACAGTAAGAGAATATTTTTTGTCAGAGTTCAGTACGGAATCTCTTCATCTTTTGTTTTGGTTTATGAAGATTACATCAGTTACCGAGTTCAGATGGTTGGCCCAGTAGATTATCGAAAAGACTTTTCCTCCAGTTCTGAACTTGTGAGTCTCACTGTGTATTAGCCGGTGAGTTGTTTTCAATATGCAACTCTTTCTCAGACTGCAAACTATTATCATATGGGTCGTCTGATTCCTGAGTTTTTGTGTTCGTCTCAATACATTTTACCGTTTTATCAATGGTGTTGTTCAGCTTATGGGATTTAATTGGTCCAGTTTTATGGTTATTCTGAGACATGTTAATTGTAATACTGGCCTGTTAGGCATGTTTTAAATTTTGAGTTGGTAATTTTAAGTTCCCGTGCTATGCTTTTTTGTGGAGATTCATGTACATGTTTAATGCCACCTAATCTTATTACCCCATTTGTGATTAAGTGCGTGTACCTTTGGATATTTCAGAATATGAAAACATACATATCTAAGTATCAAATCTAACATAGGTATATATACGCATACGTTTTGTAAGTGTCACTAACTGATGCTTATAATTTGTGAGTTTTATAATAATTGTATATATATATATATATATATATATATATATATATATATATATATATATACAGGATGGACCATTTAAGTTGACACTATGCAATATCTCCAAAGCTAAGCGTTGTAGAAAAAAATGTCTTTAGTAAACGTTTCTTGATATTACGGGGGGAAGTGAACGCCACTAGTCGTGTTTTGTTTTGAGGATGTTCTGATGGTCATTTTAGGGTCAAGGTAATTTTTTAAATGGGAACCACATTTGAATGTTTTTTTTTTCATTAGAAAATTTTTTATAAAGCTGATTATTTTGTGAGAGGAATAAGGAAACAAAATAAAAAATGTTGCTTCTCAATTACGAAAAGTAACTTGACCCCAAATGACCATCCATGGATAGCCCAACCATTCATTGTGCCCTTCGTACACAGCTATTCAGAATTTTCGTTATTTATGTTAAGGTAAGAACAATTGCAAAGTGCTTTATACAAATGTTGTTTGGTTTTTTATGAGGAGTGAGAAAATGTTATAAAAATGCTTGGTTCCCATTTAAAAAATTAAGTTGGCCCTAAAATGACCATTACAACGTCCTCCAAATAAAACACGAATAATGGCATTTACTTTCTCACATAATATCTGAAACTTTTAAGATATTTCTTTCTATAAAGCTTAGTTTGGAGATACTGTACAGTATCAACTTAAATGGTCCACTCTGTATATTCTTAGAAGATCATAGGGACAGTCTC